>CM027121.1:16471402-17689810 GCA_015476505.1 Urochloa ruziziensis | reverse complement strand
ATCGAAGCTGGGGATGTGACAGCGCGTTGCGAGGTGATTTTCCGCTCAATCGTTGCAAGTTGGACGAATCCACCAACCATTTCGGAGCACCTCTGATTTGTTTTTGGCGTCCCCTTTTTGTGCGGATTGAACTGCTCAGTCGCTCGAATCGAGAGCTGCGGTGTACATCGGACCGTGCGGGGGAGTTCAGGTCGAGGAGGAGGGGGGTAGCATAGATCCCGTGCAGAGATCCTCTGGTTTACGTCAGAGGTGGTTGGGACAGAGATCCGCGCACTCTGAGGTGAGTTCTGCCCGCGTCACAGCGCGTTGCGAGGTGAGTTTTTTCGCTCAATCGTTGCAAGTTTGGACGCATCCACAACCATTTCGGAGCTCCTCTGATTTGTTTTTCGCTTTTTTTTTTGTGGAGGATTGAACTGGTCAGTCGCTCGAATCGAGAGCTGCGGTGTACAATCGAGACCGTGCGGGGAGTTCAGGTCGAGGAGGAGGGGGGTAGCATAGATCCCGTGCAAGACCCTCTGGTTACGTCAGAGGGGGTGGGGGAAGTAGAGATCTGTGCACTGTGAGGTGAGTTCTGCACGTTTGCACGCATGTACAACCATTTTTCGGTGCCCCTCTGATTTTTTTGGGTACTTTTCCTTTTTTTGCAGAGGGATTGGAGCTGGCTTGCTTCAATCGAGAGCTGCGGTTGACAATCAAGAGCGTCCGGAGGGAGTTCAGGGCGGGAGCATCTGCACTTTGGAGGTGAGTGGGGGGAGTGGGGGAGGGGGTGGAAGCAGAGACTCGTCCTGTTAGACAAGTGAACTACCTGGAGTCATTGTTGGGGGAGCAAACGATACGGGTAGCCAACTGATTCGGGTTGATTTTTAGTTGGGAACTACCTGTAGTCATTTGCCGAATCATTTTCGTCGAGAAGCTCACGGTCCAGCGATTTGTGTGCACTTTTTTTCCCCTGAAGTGACATAGATGTTTGTTTTGTTGGTCCTTGTTTGTTTACCAATTAGCTAACACATTTCAGGGCTTTTTAGGTTTACTGATATGAAAGCTGCGTTGTTTTGTCTTCTTTGTTCTAGCTGTTAGTTCAATTTTTTTTATGTGGCTCCTGAATGTTGATTGATTATCAGGCGCCCATCACGTTGATGGCTCATTTATTTTGAACTTGTATCTGAATTATTATTTCTTAGTATACATCACATTGTGCATTTTTTAACCGGACAACTTTGATTCATATTCGTTTTAATTAGCAGAAACCATGTGTACTCCCTTGCAGCTTGCATATAGCAAGTATAGAACTAAAATAGTATAAGAAATTTATCAATCAATTAGTTGTGTTTAAATTTATTTTGAACCGCTTACAATATCATATACAATTGTGTTTCATTTTTCTAAATATACCAACTTCATATATGCTTTTTTTATCTGTTCTATGTTGATATTAACTCTAAATGAATTTGTAATAGGTTGGAAGTGTTCAGGACCCTGTTTGCTGAGGAGCTTGGTTGCTGAGGATCAGGCGTCGTCTGAGAAGGTGACACATTTTTTTCTCTCCTCAGTTAGTATTTATGCACCTTGATAATTATACACCGATGTGATAGATTTGCTCTTTTCACAGAGCTTTTTTGTGTCGCGCACAGTTATCAAATGAAATGGTTGACATTATAGTGAGCATGCAGTATTGGTTTTTTTTCTCCCAGCATCAGTGTTGTTGTTTTTCAGTCACAAAAACAGCTAGTAGTTGATTGTTCAGAGGCACTGGAACGATTACCAGTATTTGGCTAGAGCAACATTGGTTTAGTGTGCAGCTTTGGTTGGCAAGATCTAAGCGCCCTCGGTTTTTTTTTCAGCTAGTTAGTGTGCAGTATTTGGTTTAGATGTACTGCAATCATTAGTACTGATTGGGCAGACACACTTCCTACTGCAATTTTTCAAACATCTAGCATAGCTGATCATGATAAAATGGTTATCATATAGTATGATTGTGTGTTCCAGCTGTCAAAATTAAGTTTTGTCCAGCGGTTGTTTTCGGTGTGTACTATAGGTGCTGTTGGTATTACTTGCATATCAGATCTCGATAAAATGCTTACTAGATTACGTTAATTCGCGCATCAGATCATGATAAAATGCTTATCAGATCATGATAAAATGCTTATCAGATCATGGATATCTAGATTGACGCCAAGCTTTCAGGTTTGTCTCAAATCTCTTACTGCACTTTTTTCATTTTTTTTTTCGGGTGGTGCTGAATGCACAAGTCTTTATTGGGGTCGACGAAAATCCAACGGAGCTGGCATGTGGTATTGTCGGTCGCTCCGGATACCCTGTAAGTCCCGGTTTTGGTGGCCCCCCCGATGCGTACAAGCTCATCACCCACCTGTTGCTTTTGTTATTGTTTTTCTTGTTTCTAATCATTTTCTTCTTTTTGTTTTTCGAGGTACATTACAGGAATGTCTTCTGTCTGAAGTCATCCACTGATTTTGAGCTCTAGGTATGCTATATATCCTATCTGCAGTTATCATTTATTTTTTCAGGTGGGTGCTGAATGCACAAGTCTTTACTGGGGTCGACGAAATCCAACGAGCTGGCATGTGGTATTCGGTCACTCCGGATACCCTGTAAGTCCCGGTTTTTGCCCCCCCCCCCCCCCCCATGCGTGCAAGCTCATCACCCACCTTTTGCTTTTGTTATTGTATTTTTTGTTTCTAATCATTTTCTTCTTTTTGTTTTCGAGGTACATTAAAGGAATGTCTTCTGTCTGAGGTCATCCACTTATTTCGAGCTCTAGGTATGCTCTATATCCTATCTGCAGTTATCATTTATTTTTTTTCGGGTGGTGCTGAATGCACAAGTCTTTACTGGGGTCGACGAAAATCCAACGGAGCGGTATTATTCGGTCACTCGGTATCGTCACTCCGGATACCCTGTAAGTCCCGGTTTTTGGTGGCCCCCCCGATGCGTGCAAGCTCATCACCCACCTGTTGCTTTTGTTATTGTTTTTCTGTTTCTAATCATTTTCTTCTTTTTTTTTCGAGGTACATTAAAAGGAATGTCTTCTGTCTGAGGTCATCCACTGATTTTTTGAGCTCTAGGTATGTCACAAACCCTTACTGATTTTAATTCCTTTACTTCAATTAATATTCTACGTTAGCAAGCACTCCCCCGCCTTGATTATTAGCACAACATTTTGTATCCCACCTATCTCGGTACCTCTCCTCAGTATGCAAGAGAAATTAACCCACTGGACAATAGGAATTCAGAATCAGCTAGCGAGCACTGCATATTGCCATGCATGTGCTGCAATATGGCTTAGTACAACAATAAATTCTCTGAAAAGTTAATGTAGTTTAGCAATAAATTCTATTTTTGTTGTTTGTTTCTTTTTGAGCAATTAGTAATATATTTCATAGCATATTTTAATCAAGCAAGGCAGCGCCAAGTGTTAGTGCCATATCTGTGATATAAAACGTATGAGGAGCACAAATTTTGTATGTTATAATGCAATGTGTTTTTTTTCATCTTTGTGTGTTCTGCTAGAATGAAAATCACATCATTTAGACTATGGGCTTGAGCCAGAAACCATCTGTCTCATAGGTCTACCCTTTTCATGATCCCAACAGGAATTTTATTATCCTATACAATTGCTTACAATAGCATATTGAATCACTTTTAATACCACAACAGAATTGCTTACAGAATCTAGTAAAATGACGTATAATTGCCTTTTTGTTAATTTTGACGCTATCTCTTTTTTTAATCTATTTTTGCAACTAATCTACTGTTATCTTTTTTAATAGAAACAAGCTAAGTCAGACAAGCAGCTGTAAAATGGCTAGAGGACAGAAAGCAGCAAGCAATGGGGGCCAACATCATCCAAAACGGTACGTCCTGTAATCCTAGATCCTCTCCATCACATGTGTCATTCTTTCTCTTTTTTTTCTTTTTTTTTTGCAGTACACTTTTGTTCAGAATTTTTTTCCTTATCCTAGTTTGTTTATTTTTATAGGTCCGAAGGAACAAGGGCATCGCCTTCAGGCTTTTCAAGCTTACAAGCACCTCAGTGATGATCAGAAGAAATGATAGGCATTCCAAATTCGGAGGGCTCCTGAACATTGCGTGTGCTATAGATTCCATCAGAGTTTGCAAACTGGCTTTTTGTGGACTGCTTTGATGCTGAGTCTTCACAACTTGTGTTCCCGGGAAGGGGCAAAATTCTTGTGTCAGCTCAGAGCGTTGCAGATATACTAGGCCTGCCAGACAGGGGCGACACAGTGAGATATGAGCTTGATGTTGAAGCCATAAACTTCATCCATGACAAGTACAATGTGGAAAGGGGTTCTGCACCAAAAATAGGTTCAATAGTGAAAAGGGTCAAGGAAAACAAGGAAGCAAATGATGACTTTTTGAGATCGTGGCTCATGTTGGCAGTTTCTACATTCCTCTGCCCTCCTACCAGCATGGGAATCAGCCCCAGATGCTACCCAGCACTAGTGGACTTATCCAAAGTGAAGGATTTAAATTGGTGTCAGTTTGTTGTGGACCAGCTCAAGGATGCTTCTACCAAGATCAACAAGAAAATTCTGTGAGAGGTTGCATTCAATTGCTTGCGGTAAGTTGTAATCCATCCCTTTTATTTGATTTCTGTCATATTTTTTCCAACAAGATAATTGTGTTAACACCAATTTTCCCTTTTATTTTTTATATAGATTTTGTATGCAGATTCTTTAGAAGTGCAGAAGGTTCAACCCCCACCAACGAACCAAGAATTGCTGCTTGGACGCGGAAGATGTTAGACACTGTAATAAAAGAAGACACCAACCGTGACGGGTCTTTTGGAAAACTCAAGGTATTTTTTGACAAAACAACTGTCTTCTTCTTTTTTCTCTCCACAGCAGGTCACATTTATATCTTTTTTGGTGTCTGCACCTATTTCTATGTCTACAGCTCAAGAATTTAGGTCACTCAGTTCTCCAGGATCCTTTTATTCAGATGGATGACATCCCAAGATTTGTATCGTCAAAGGCACACAGAGGCATGACTGTTCAGGTAGGACATACTTCTGTCAAAGTATTGTTTTGAACCAAGTATTCCATCCAGTTTTTACATCATTTTCTTTTTTGCAATTTTAGTTTTTTCCCTTCAATTATTGCTTACACAAGCATATCCTTTGACACATATACTGATAAACAAGATCCACAAAAAAATGATTCGGATAAGGGTATCTGCACATATCTTTTTTCTTAGTAGCTTGAAAAGGCATAGGCATACAGATTCATGCACCGCACAACAATACCATTTTTTACATTGCTGTTTCATTTACTTGATCACCCCCCCATGCAGACATGATTTGGCACCTTCAGCTTGTAGATCTGCATAACATTAGTACAAATTTTTTTACTATGGCTTGCTTATATAAATGCACCATTATGCCTTTATCTCAACAAATAATTGCTTTCCAGGGGGCAAAGTAATGCTTCTGCATAACTTAGTACAAATTTTGTTACTATGACTTGCTTATATAAAGGCACCATTATGCCTTTATCTCAACAAAATAATTGCTTTTTTCAGGGGGCAAATTAATTGCTTATAACAAATCCACTGCTGCACACCCTAGACACTTGGCTGTAGGCCAAAGCAGCTGTAGCAAATGCTGGCTAGCTGCCTATAACTTTTTTTTGATAGTGGTTGCTGGCTGCTTTTGCAGCCCACTTTTTTGGTGTTGTAGCGGCTATTAGTTATGCTAGCTATAGTTATTAAAGAATCAATCCATGTACATAATGGTCACAACATATTCATGTTTTTTTTATTGTTTTGTGCAGAAGAAGAGGAAACTTTGTCAAGCTGTAAGCAATGTCATGTGTGGTGTGACGCAATTAGTAACCACATTTCTACATGAAGTCGGGGCATTCAGTGCTGAAAACGAAGATACAGATGAACCAAGTTTAAGAAGATCGAAGAGGAAAAGGACTACTGAGCCAGAAGAAGCTGAGCTGGTTTCTGACGATGAAGCAGAAGACTCAGATTATGAAGAATCTGACTTTGTTGGGGTTGATTCAACAGAAGAATCAGATTATGAAGACGATGGAGATGGACACAGCATGGATGCTGAGAACACCAACAACATGAACACTACACCAAAGACTGGTGAAGACGTTGGCAACGATGCCCATGGGAACACATCTGACAGGGCCGATGGACACATGTCTTCGAGCAACCCACAACATGAGCAAACTGATGAGCTAGACGGTGTGCCACTGATTTCAAGGCTAAGGGCAATTCAGCAAGCTGAAAATCAAAGGCTCAGGGAGCAATCAGCCGCCCATCATGATGCTATTTGTGAACCCATCCCTCTTCAAGTCGAGCCACCAACCATTGAAGACATGGTGCCCCCAGCCTCCAACCTGTCATTCGAAAAGAAAGATTCGGTGGAAGGCTAAAGCTGCCAGTTGCAACAGGGACCAATTTTGACGCTGCGAAGGACAAGCTAGGTGGAGGTTGCAGTCACAACATTAGCACTGAAATTCCAGTTGCCAAGAGTGATTCTTTAGACTTTACCCCACCAGATTTTGACATCATGAAGTCCATCAATGAACATGAACCGACTCAGCCTCAAGAGCAACGGTGCACACCACAACCGGAAAACCCTCAAGAGCAACGGTGCACACCACAAGCGGAAAAGCCTCAAGAGCAACAGTGCACACCACAGCCTCAAGAGCCTGGCCATCAAGGGCTTGAACCAGGCTCTGCTTTCTCCCTGGATCAGATTGATGCTGGCTTGTTGCAACTGATTGAAGAGGATGCCATACAGCGTATTCAGGAGAGGAAGGCCAGATCTGCCCAGCTTGAGAGGGCACCCACTGGTGACATTTTGGGTGATCAAGATGCACCGCAAGCAAGTATTGACACAGCAGCTGCTTCAGTGGGAACAGGTACAACCCCTGCATCAATGAGACCAGAGCCTGCCAGTGTGAACTCATCTGTGACACCCGCCTACCAGCCTGCACCAAGAAGGCGTTTAAGGAAAGCAGCTGTTCTTCAATCTCCTTATGTTGACTTCACAGCAGCCAAGTCATTCAGGTGCAGCAAGGAGGTATGCGATGTTTATAATGCTGTGTTGGCAAGCCAACGATCATCAACCAGATCAAGCCAAGAAGCTTCAACAAGTAGCAATAAAGAGTATGCACATTTTTCTCTGATAACATTTTTCTTTTCCACATGCCAATCTGCTTTTCATCCTCATCTATATCTTGACTTTTTTCCCATCAACTTTCATCGCAGCGTCATCATAATCAACTACTTTGATTTTCACGTCACACTCAAGGAGCTTGCCTCATCAGTCAATCCTAGGGGGAAGCTAGATAGTGTTGTTGCTGAGATTGGCATTTATTGCATTGATCAAAGGTGCAAAAAGGCTACCAAGCGTGTGCTACCACTACGCGTCTCAGTGAGTGCCTTAAACAACCTGTTCACATGCCCTGTTTTAACATTTATGATCCTCTGCATAGACAACAACCTGTTACTGCCCTCCCTTTTTGTTACCAGCTAGTAAATTTTTTTGTTTTGTTGCAAATGGTTTTGAAGGGATATCTGCAGACACATCAACTTAATAGGTCAGAGGTTAAGCGTGTATTCAGGATGGGGACAAACCATCTAGACCACAGACAAATGGTAGGCACATTTTTTGTCACATAAATATTTGTCTTGATTTTTTTTTCACAAATCCCCTGACACCAACCACTAACATATTCAAAAAAAAACAGGTCATGTTCCCGGTGCTTCAATGATCCAAAATAAAAACTTAGGCATTGTTGGACACTACTTCCTTCTTGTTTTGAATATCCGTAACAACCGCTTTGAAGTTCTTGACTCAATGAGGTCATTAAAAGATGAAAACCTTGTCGGATGCTGCAACATCATCGTTGCTGCAATAAAAGAACTTTGGAGAACCCACTACCCAGATTCTAATGTTGACGTTCAAAACTACAGCCTGGTTGACATTGGCGTTCCGATACAAACCAATGAGTAAGTTTCCACACTTTTTTTTTCCTACCCCTCAAGTTTGGGGCTGGCGGACATACACCGCTTTTTAAAATATTTTTTCTGCACAACATATATCGCATTCACTTTAAGTTTGATTCTTTTTTTTTTCTGTTTTCTAAGCCGCGACTGTGGGTATCACATGCTCATGCACGCTGAGCATTAGGATGGGTTTAAGATCTACAATTTCCAGGAGAAGGACATACCAAACATTCGCAAGTTGTTGACATACAAGTGGCTAACAGACAAGGAGAACGGAACAGACTGGAAAACAAAACTGGGCTTGGCATAGGTATGTTTCAACAGACACCCTTTTTTGTTCAGCACATATAAGCAGTTTTTTCCATATCCCACATGTATATCTTCAGTGCCTACCCAGCAATTTAGTTTTCTGTAAAAAGCAACACATATTGTACTAAAAAACCAGTGACTGCGCACTAAATAATAACATTATAACACATTTTGTAATCTCTGAAAATTATTAGCATAGATATTTTTCACTAGTTCCAAATAGGTACATTAGCAGCATCCAACCAACATTTAGGTGCCCTCTGAAAATAATTAATTATTTTTTCTACCAAACTGCTGACATAATTAATTTGCTTAACTTAATCTCCAACCACACTATCTTTTTTGCATCGTTACAACACTATTCAGACTTAGACCACTATATATGGTTTATTAATACGGGGAATGGACTCTACTGGGCAGTCACACCACCCAAGTCCAAACCCTTCTCCTCTCCTTTCATCGGACACCTTGCAGCATTGTGTTCTGTTGATTTGCAGAGCCTGCACTTGTTCTTCCTCTTGGGCTCCGCATTCATTCCTTTTTTGAATCTCTTTTCTTTCTTGCGCCCCTTCACATTTGACCTAGGGGGGTTGCCAACTGCTGCCATTGAACCAGCACTAGTTGGAATGCTAGGAGGAACACCATTATCACCTGAAAACCATTTTTGTAGATTCAATATGTTTAGTCCCATATTTACTAGCTCCTAGATTAGGATAAATAATATAAGGAAAGGGAGAGGTATGTCAGAGTCAGACCTGACGCAGTCGGTGCAACCGTATTAGCAACATTGGATGGTTCTACTTGTGCCTGACCAATAATAGCTGGATTAAGCACCAGTGTGTTGCTCATTTTCTGCCTTTTTGCTTTCTTTCTTTCCTTAATTGCACTAATCTCAGAGCGCATCTCCTTGATGTGTCTCTGCATTATAGTGTATCTCTCATTTGAGAGACAACCCTCAGCCGCCAAATCAGCAAATGATGTAGATAGAACACTGAACCACAATGTCTTCCTATTATTCAGTGGCATTCTACGGGCTATCAAATCAGCCTGCAAATGTGCATTGCTGGCACATTTCTCACTGTCTTCAACTGCCTTTTGAGTCCAGCGTCTCAGCACATATCGGTCAGGTATTGTCTTCACACCAAACCTTGTCATTATCTTCATGATATGGCAACATAGGATCCCATCTCTATCAAATTTGCTGCACTCGCAGAAGTAGCTGTTATCACCCTCAATAGCTGTAACTAGGTATTCCCTCTTACCATAGCCATAGACTGTTGTGTTATTAGGCACTAGCAAATACTGGAATTCATCCGCTGGCTTCACATCATATTCTGCAGTTTTTTCAAATTTTTTGGAAAATCTGTAGAACAAGTTCTTAGTGTAAACACTTGCTGCATGCCTCTCAATAGGGTATTTTGACCATCTTCTCCGCTCCCTGTCATCAGTTTTAAAATCTGACCCTCTTCAGCAACTAGGCATTTCTCTTGAACCTTCTGGTACTGCCTAACAAAATGTAGAATTGACATATTTGGGTTAACGTACTTCTTCAGCACTGCATTGAAACCCTCACTACGCTGGGTTGACTACAGGAAAGGGAAGAAGCAGTGCATGTAGTATGCTGGCACAAAGCTGCTTTTGATTGCATATAGGCGCTGAAAATGCACATTCCCTTCCAGATGATGCTTGCTTAACATAGCTGCCCACTTTTCTTCAAATTCCGACGGTGTAACCGTGTGGTTCACACATTCTTTGAAATCCTCGTTTAATTCCTCATCTTCGTCAAGGATTGGGCCTATTGTGCTCGAAAATTTGTCCATTATGTGCCATCTACAGTTCCTGTGGTTTGCATTGGGGAACACAGAAGCAATTGCATTCCTCATAGCCCCATCCTGATCTGTGATAATGTTCAGAGGTGCTTTGCCTTTCATTGCCATAAGGAATGTCTCAAAAAGCCACTTGTAGCTAGGGGTTTTCTCATCACGTATAAAGGCACACCCTAGTTGGAATGTTTGCCCATGTGCATTGATCCCAATGAAAGGAGCACAGGGCATATCATACATGTTTGTCATGTATGTAGCATCAAATGACACGCAGTCATGGTACGATTCAATGTAAGCATGCCTTGCAGCACCATCAACCCAAAAAAGGCTTTCAACCCTGTTCCTATCATCCAGTTTAACTTTGTAGAAGAATTCAGGGTCTTCTTCTTCTAGCTCTATGAAGTAGTCCAAGGTCTCTTGCATGTCCTTGTACTTCTCTCTTCTCCTGATAGTGGATCGGAAGTTGCTCACATCCTTACCTACATATGGGACTACCTGAGCAGAGCCATAGAACTCGTTCATGAGCTGCATAATGCGCCCCGTGGTCAAGTTGCAACCATGGAGCAATATAATGAACTCCTTTTCAGCTTGAGGGATCCCCTTGTGGCTCCTCAGGAATTTTTTCAAAGATGGTTTCAGAATCAGATCGTGGTTGTGCTCGGATACGAAATCGGTGACTTGCCAACGCTCACCAATTAGATTCAAAACTAGTTTTGCCTTGCAATTTGTATGCTGCATCTTCTCTCTTTTTCGCTTCTTACCTCCATCCAGCTTCTTCCTCTTCTTCCCTGCACCATCATTATTATCTTCTTGTTCTGAAATTTCTTCTATTGATTCGTCTTCATCAGACTCATCATTTGCTTTATCTTCCTTTGCCTTCCGCCCTCGCCCCTCTTTGTTGCACACATAGGTGACTTTTCGTTGCTCTCTCGTTATAGCTGCCAGCCTAGTAGTGCCTGTTCGAATTGAGAAACCAATCCTCTTCGCATACATATTGTAGAACTGTCTTGCTTCCTTCTTGTTATCAAAAGACTGACCAGTATATGGAATAGGTTGTGTCGACCAGATCTCATCATCAATTTCATCAGCATCTTCAATGGCGATATCCCCAACAACATTTTCATCACCACCATGTGCCTCAAAGCCTGAAACAGAGATCCCTTGATGGGTAGGAGCTTCATTAGTTACATCAACATGTTCATTCACCCCAACATCAAAGTGCTCACCGCCACCAGCATCAAACTGCTCCTTGGCCCCAATAGCAACCTGCTCACTGGCCCCAGCATCAAACTGCTCCCTGGCCCCAATAGCATTAGTAACATGATCATGATCCTGGGGGCTTCCAAACTGCTCACTGTATGTAACTGCAAACTGATTCTGGAGACTCCCACTCTGCTGACCAACACTAGAAACATTGTACATACTTGGTTGAGTGCAGTAAAATGGATTTCCACTTGAATCATCTAGGAAATCAGAATCGAATTCCGGTGGTAACTCGTTCAAATCCATACTTTTCTCTTTGGCAATCTACACAAAGAAGAAGTTATGATATTACTTTTTTTGACATAAGCAGTTACATGTACATACAAAGGTATTCTGGTGCATACATGAAAGTATTCTGATGTATACATGAAAGCAACTCTAATTTTTTTTCATATACGCAGTTATGTGTACATATGAAAGTATTCTGGTGCACACATGAAAGTATTTTAGTGTATATTCATAAGCAGCTCCACTTTTATCCAACTTTTCCCATAATACTCATGCATGCATTTTTTTAACATCAATCCCTCCACCTGAAACAGGTACCTTCTTATGGCAGATGGCTCACAAGCGTATAGGAGGTTGGGTCACAAGTAAATTTTTGTATAGCAGCAAACACATTGTGCAGCACAATGGAGGAAAGCTTCTCTCCAAACCATCAGTTAGGTTGCAAGTTCAGAAGAACAGAAGAAAGGCAGGAAAACAAGTACAATGGTTCTGTAGATTCATAGGCAGGGCGCAGGGCAAAAACTACTTTTGCTTTGTTCATGGTTCTGTGCACGCACCTGTGCGACTGATCTGATGCTTTTTCTCCCTCCCCCTTTTGATCACCGATCTTGAATCTACTTGTTCTGTATGGATCTTGAATCTTTTTGTACCGATCTGATGCTGTATGGATCCGCTGGACGGATCGATCTACTTGTTCTCCAGGCTAAAATATCGATCTACTTGTTCTCCAGGCTCCAGATCTGTTCTCTTTTTGCTTTTTTTATCACTTGCGTGTTTGCGTGGGGGACGGGGGGATTAAAAGGTGGGCCCAGACCAGTTGTGGGTCCAGGAAAAAGTGAGCGCTTCGCGCAAAGCGCGCGCGCAGTTTCCCGCGCAACAAAAAAGAGAAGTCAGCTGTGGGCGGACGGCCCGCAGAGAAAGGTTACTAAAAATGGTAAGGCCATGCGGCCGGCCTATATTACGGCCGGCCGTAAGTTAGCCGCGTCCATATAATATATAAGAGAGGAAAAAGAATAAGAAGAAAAATCCTCCGTCTCGATAGGTCGGCAGGAATCCAGAGCCCTAGAGCCGTGTGGGGGATGTATATATAATTAGCCAGCGTCTCCCGGAACGGCGGTTCGCCCACCTAATTATACGCATCACGCGCCTATAAAACCAACCAGCTCGGCGAAGGTGTGGAAACGGGACAGCTTCTCTGGTCAAGTCTTATCCTCGCCTCTCGCCTCCAACCGCGTGCGACCCACGCCTCCGCTCCTCTCCAGGGAAGGGAAAGGTGAGCACCAACCCTCCCCCACCCCTCTCCCTCGTCCGATCCGTCTCGTTCTTAGCTTTAGGATTTGGGGATCTGGAGGGGTTCGATCACGTCTCGCCGCGAATTTGCTCCTGGAACGAACGGATCTCGGATCGCTGTCTCCTGGAGGTGCGGGAGTTCCCTGTGATTCGTAGGATTGGTAGGGTTGGCTGTTCTTCGGCGTCTGGGCTGTGGTTGATGAATTGATTTGGACTCGTTCGGGATGGTGAGCGGGTGGAATTTTGGGGAAATTTTTGTGCCTTGTGGCCGCGCCTCTGGGGGATAGTGGGGTTTGGATTCGATTCGATTCGTTGTGCAGTTTTGGTTGTAGGCGTGTTTGTAGTCTCCGAATTTCAGATTCGAACACAGCAGTTAGAAGACGTGTGATGGGATTTGTGGAATTCTGGAATTTCGTCTAGCCCTTTCTGGATCTAATATCCAGGCTGTTGCATGTCGGCACCCCTAAATTTGATTGAGAAAAATTGTTAATCCGTAGTCTCAGTGGTAGATTTGTTAACGGGTTGACAGCTATGACGATTGTCTTCTACTCTAGAGCCTATTTTACCTTGTTATTGCACCTTGCTGCTATCAGTGGCTATTTGTTCTATTCTCTATTTCCTCAATTTTTTTGTGCTTGTATAGCCTGTTGTGATTAATGGTATGGTTTATGTGCAGCTTCTGCTTAAAGACCAACAAATCAAACCTTTATCTGCTCGGTGCCGATCCAACTTCAACAACCAAGTTTCATGTCTGATCTCGACGTCCAGCTTCCATCTGCCTTCGGTATGTTCCCATTCGGTCCATCTTTCTTATGCTCCAATAGGACGTTGTAGCTTTTATAGCATCACTGAATAAGTTGAGAGCAATCATAAGGCAGTCCATCTTGAATATTTGTTTGTGTGCTTATCTGATAGTATGTCATTTTTGTTAGATCCGTTTGCCGAGGCAAATGCTGAGGACTCTGGTGCTGGTCCGGGAACAAAGGATTATGTGCATGTGCGCATCCAGCAACGCAACGGCAGAAAGAGTCTGACTACTGTTCAGGGACTGAAGAAAGAGTTCAGCTACAACAAGATCCTCAAGGATCTCAAGAAGGAATTCTGCTGCAATGGTACTGTAGTCCAGGATCCAGAGCTAGGCCAGGTACAATAAACACACCAATGCCTTTTCAAGTTCACAATGTTTCTCTGCTGAATGTGGCACTGATGGTTTGTTATCTGTCTACAGGTCATTCAGCTCCAAGGCGATCAGCGTAAGAATGTCGCCACTTTCCTAGTTCAGGTAAATTAAGAATCTCAGACCTGTAACCTGTTAAGATATGATGAATAAGACTGTTACATCTTTATATAAAGCTCATCATCTGTTTACTTGTTGGCAGGCTGGGATTGCAAAGAAGGAGAACATCAAGATTCACGGGTTCTAAGGGACCTGTAAATGCGTGTGCGCACTATATTGTGCGCTATTGGGAGCTTGAAGCAGTGATACTATAGTTACTGTTTTCTATAAGAACATAAGTATTGTGCTATTATCAATTGTGTTTTGCTTGATGCAAGCTGTGTTCTCTCACTATGCGCCACCAGCTTATGGGTATGGCTTGTATGGAATATTATTGTCAAGTTAATAAAAGTACTCTCTGTTTGGCTATAGCTTTGATGTTTTGTTTCCTGCACCTCTTTTGTTCTGTGATGGGTTTAGCTTCAAGATCTTGTTGTTTACATGGTTTCTCAAGAATCCAGTGTGCGTCTGATGATCTAGCGTTGAATTGTGCTCCGGTTGAGCTTGGGGTGGTCGGAACGTTTTCTTTCTGACTCCTCTCATCGTCCGCTCGCTTGGGATCCGGGCGGTGGATTTTGTTTGCTCGCCCAGCAATGGGGCCGGTAAACAGGATGAATTACAACTCGGCCGGCACATGGGGTCGGCTGCATGATGCCGCCGCGGTGGATGCTTTTCCATTTTCGCTATAGCCAGACTGCTGGAGTTGTGCAACGCAGGCAGCAGCAGTTGCGTGCCTGTGTGCGTGGTGTGCCTCATTGAGTTTGGATGTTTACCGACGACGACGACGTTTACCGGCGGTGTTCGTTGGCGCTGGCAGCCGAGTCTCGCCCAAGAAATCAACCTCAACAACCCCCAACAGCGTACGGCGCAGCTCAACTGAATGAGACGTCGTCTGGGACACATGACGAATCCCGCGACAGCGCGATCCAAAGTATCTCATCGCATCAGGTTGTTCAAGGCCTGGGTCCCAACTCCCAAGCAAGTTGCTCCAGAGCTATCGGCACGACTAACTTTTACACGGAGTGTTCCCCGACGATCAACAACAATAATTGCCATGCATATCGCTAGTTGAAAGGTGAAACTATCTTTTTTGCTTAAAAGAAAAGGCGAAACTATCATGTATCTCATGGCATGGCATGTAAAGCCGTTTCCTCGCGTATCTTGTTTACTGATTTCGGACACGGAGCAGTAAAATGCAGTTACAGCGAAAGGCTTGCACGGTTGTTGTTGGTTTAACTTAGCATGCGTGCCATGCACTGCCCTGGTTCACAGTTGAAATCTACATGCGCCTGGATCCCTAGATGGTAGTATAATATAATACAACATAAACACCCCTTGGGTTTGCTCCCCTAAGTACAGGGAGAACAAGGGTTTATTCGAATCGCTTCGGCTCAGAGCCTCAAATTTCACCTGGAAGACATTTACCAAGACAGTATGCCTTTGTATAGATCTGAAGCAAGAGAAATTGAAGGGGACGGCAAGATGCTGATAATGCTATTGAATATCACATCGGAAAAAGAAATACTACTATTACATTTGATTACATGGAGCTCACGATTTTTCTAAGAGAGCTCAATGGTCTACAAGGACGTGAATTAGGTACAGCGAGTGGTAACACCCGATTGAGGATCAAGGCAGCGATACTACTATTACTAAAACAATGGTGTAAGCTAAAGCTCGACTGCTCCAGAAAGAAAACCTCCCCTACGAGGAAAGATCATCTTCGCTTCAACAATGCAGGATCTGAGCGAGTACGCCATGCTATATCTTCTGTTCTAGCGCTTGGCGCAGCTGCACCTTACGGCCATTAGTCCTTGCGTCCAGGAGCTTGGACTTCATGTTGTGCTTCTGCACGCCTTGGGGCCATTCGACACGCCCTTTCATGGCACGGAGGACATGAGGGTTTAGCAAGTCGGGGCTCCACTCCCCCACACTTGGTGAGACTTGGCACACCTCACCGTTCTTGGGATCGGGAGAAAGAGCTGCATTGTACATCCTGCTGCCTGAGAGCCTACCGTTCAGTAACTCGGATCTTGTTTTCCTGTGGCCATCGCCATTTGATGATCTCCAGAGTCTGGAGAAAGAAGACCCCTTCTTACGGTACTTCTCTCCTGTCGTTGAACAAACTCCGCTGATGCCACTGTTGGACCTGCAGTTTTCACAATTATCTTCCTCCCAGTCGGTTCCACTCGCTGATGCATCGTTTCCTCCACAGAAACCATTTACCGATGGTTCGCTTCCATCTGGAGAATTGCTTGAGCCTTGCTCCTCTGCATGACTGACAGTCTCCCATCCGCTATCATCTTCATCCTCATTTCTGGTGCAAGGTTGAGTGGAATATTTGTTTGCTGGTTTTTCCAGAAAGATGTCAGTTTCAGGACTCACAGTATGGATCTTTGTTGCATGGCTCATGGGGGTATCTTCATTACACTGTCCGATTTCCTTCTCGTTAGTATCTTCCCTCTGTCTGAGTTCTTCAAACACAGCAAAAATGTCCTCTGAAGGAGGTGGTGGTTTGTATGAGAACTCTTTTCCATGAAACTTCATTGAGCAGACTGCATCCCTGAGCCTTTCTCCATCTCTCACTGTTTCTTTGTCTACGCTGCTGCCTTGGTGGAAATTGAGGAAAGCCTCAAGGTTAGCTTGAAGCTCACTCAGCTGTGAATACTTGCTGTCTAGTGTCAGTTTAGCATCGACAAGCTTCATCTGTACCCTCTCTTCACGCCACACCTCTGCCATCTGTAACATCTTCCTTTCTTCTTCCACCTCATCTCTCACCTTCATTGATTCACGCTTCAAAGCCTCAACCTCAGCTTTGTCATCTGCAATCTCCTTTGCTAATTCATCACACACTTCCTCCATGAGTTCTCTGGCCTTTCTTTCCTTTTCATAATCTTGTAAATATCGTTTTGCCAATGACTTCAGCTCTGATAGCTCGTCCATTAACTTGGAGTTCAGAAATTCTGCCCTTTGTCGATTCTTCCTCTCCCGATTCAGATCCCCTTTAACAGCATCTAATATGCTCCGAACCTTATCATGCTCCCTGCTCTTCCAGGAAGCCTTTTCCTCAGCAAGATTCCTCACCAAGTGATCAAGCTTCTTTTTAGCAGACCGGCTTTCAGCTTCAAGCTCATGAATCCGGTTGCGGGCCTGCAAAAGCTCTTCTTTAAGTGCAGATACTTCTTCATCGGCAGCTGCCATATGGCGGTCACAAAAATCATAGTCAGCGCCGCCTGATGTGTTGAGGCATTGACGGTCCCATTTTGTTGCAACCTCCATTTCAATTCGGGATGATGAAGAATAGGCTCCCACCTAATTGTTTTTGATAAACATTTCATCAAATAAAACTGGATCGGAATGGAAGGCGGCAATCTATACCAGGATTATTAGTTTATGAATAAGATGTATACCTCATGAACGATGCCATTTCCCAGAGGCTTATTTCCTGTCCTGCCTTCAAGGACCGCTTTGTAGTAATTGCAACGATCGGGAGTATGCGGATGCCTTGGGCTAGGCTGCAAAATTCATTTCATGTTAGCTCACAACAAATACTTAAGGACCATGCTTAAGAGGTACATTGCATGCAAATGGAGTAAAACATGTCAAGATCCGTGGACTGGATATCTTCATTTCAGAACTAAGAGCAGCTAATGTCTGCGGACCACACAGGTTACATCCTAACAACAACCCTGTAGATTGACACATGGAAATATTGGAATGTCACATCTTCAGGCCCAGTTGAAAGAGATGCATGGAAAGAACCCAAAGCAATCTGGAACGATAAGGATCACTAATTGGACCAACAAAGAACTTACTATAATTTAGCATGAAACTCAACACGATTGGTCCACAGAGATAGAGACTGCTCTTCCTCAAAAAGCCAAAATTTAAGCAGCTAGCTCGGTGCATGATATGGAAATCCGTAAAGAGAAATTCACAAAAGCCGCAGAATTATGCAAAGCACGACTTAAGATTGTCTGAGAGTTGTGCCGACATTATCCAAGACATTAAATTTCCACCTCCAGCTGAAATCCTCAGCTTCAGCTCGATCTTGAATTTGTGGAGCAACTAGTGTAAATTTCAAGACCTGACGCAGGTTGATGTGACTGGGACAAAGTTTGCCAAAGGAACACCCAATCCTTCGCTCATGGATGCACAAATTAGCAAGCTTTACAAACATTCAGCTCAAAAAGGTTCAGAGAAGCACCCACCAAGGTACTACTAGCATCATGCCGCACTTCCCCAACAACGACGACAACCAAAGAAAGATACACTTCGCCTTAACAAAATGATCACAAAGCACCGGGCCACTCAATTTCATGTTACTCCAAACAGCTGCTCCGCGAAATCGTGAGCTCCCAGCGCAAAACACTCCCAAAACAAGCGCAAGGCGCCGCCGCAATCGCGGAACACGCTAGATAGCAACAACGCGCGCGGATCTCGAGTCAAAGAGCAGGCTCACCTCCGGCCGTCGCCGCGCCTCCCCTGGCTCCAGAGGCGGCGGGTGCGCCCGCCACAGCGCCGCGGCGATCCTCCTGACGGACGCGGCCGCACCCGCCCCCGCGCCGGCGTTATCGCGGGGCGCCACGGCGTCCCCTGGCCACCGGAGCGGCGGGGTGGCCGGCGGCGGCGCGTGCGCCGGGGCGGGGCCGCGGCGGGCGGAGGCGAGGGAGGGGCTCTGGACGCGCAGCCGCCGGCCGCGGCGTGGGCGAGCGGGGGACGCCTGGCGCGGGGTGGCAGCGGCAGCGGATGCCGGGCCATGGGCCCTGGCCGGGGACCTCGCCACCGGCGGCGGGCGTCGAGGGCGCGCCATGACGGCCGCGGCTCACCACCGGCACGCGCGCTGAGACGGCGGCGAGGCCAGTGGCATTGCCGCGTGAATTGCGCGCGCGGGTGGGTTGCGCTTGCGCGCCGCGCGGGTAGGCGCGCGAGATCTAGTACCAATGTGGCGGTAGCGGTAGCGATAGCGAAGCGCCCAGTGGGGTGGTGGTGGTGGCCCGGCGAGACGACGGGTACTCTATAGCTGTAGGCCTGTGAGGAGGCTGGAGAACATGGGCAGGCGAAAGGAAAGGGAAAGAGGGGTGACTGGAAATATTTCGTCCCCTTTTCTGTTCTTTTTTTGGTATAGGGTTTTTAGATCGTGTGGATTATTGGGTTTGTTACAGGTGAAATGTTTCGGGACTTGGGATGGTTTTGAGTTGGGCCTGACTTTGTGGGTGCACTATTTTTGTGCACAAGAATGATACTCCACTAATAGTAGAAATTAATTGCTAGTAGGATTTTGATTGCAAAGCCGTAGTGCGAGCATTGTACATACCAAAGGGTACACAAGAATTCAAAATTTCGATTTGGTTGAGCTGGATCCATAGGGGGGAATACAGAACAGTGATGATACAACTGTGTGCCCATTAAAGATTCTCGCAAAGTACAAAGATCAGGATGTGCTGCATCGTTATACGTTTCCTTTGAGTTATTCTCCCTGATTTTTTGATCATTTTTTCTCTCAAAGGGACATGGCAAGTAAAAAAAAAAGTTAAAATGCATTATCTTCCTGATTTGGCATAGTCACAACACGCGTACGCCGCGTTGGTGCAGTGCAGAACTAGTAGTTGCCACGGGCACTCCGGTACGTCGCGCGTCCTGTCGAGTTTATAGCAAAAGGATCGAGGACGGCGACGCCTGAACGGCAGGTCGATCGCGCACACGTGCCTCCACCTATCGATCGACACAGAAGAAAAACCCTTCTACAGGGGGCAAATAACGTGGGCGCACCATGTCCTACACTACTCCTCCATGGCTACACTGCACAGTACGCTTCTCATCGATCACCGCCGGCGGTGCATCGAATGCTCCTCCATTCACCGATCGATCGAGCTGCTAGACGCTGGATACCATGCAGCATACCAACACTGCACGATCTGTATAGCTCATGGACCAGTACCCCTCTTGTACACAAGACAACATGTGAGCTGAGCTGCTTGCTTGCTGCGAACTTTTCATGGGTTTGTTCAGCGAGAGAGAAGCCAATAACGGAACCGACTGTCCCATGCATATGCACTGATACGGCACATGCATGGTCCAGAGTCCAGACTCCTGACCGCCGGAACGACGACGACGATGCCAAATTGCCAGGGATCACGAACGAACGCGCCGGAAAGCGGAGCGGAACGGGCGGGCGGCTGGATTTGGACACCTTCGCCGCTGGGCGTCACGGAGTCCGTGGCGTGCCCCTTCAATTCGCGGCTACTGGCTAGTAGTAGTAGGCCAGTCTCAGTGGGAGTTTCATAGACACAGTTACCTAGACTAGAAACTAGGTAACTGTGCCAGTAGAGTTTCATGGGGATGAAACTCCCCTCACATCCCATGAAACTCCCCTCATAAATGACCCTGCCAATTCAGCATTTTTGCTGATGTGTCATATCAATTAATGCTATGAAACTCTCCATGAAACTCCCATTGAGACTGGCCGTAGGGGAGGGAAAGAGCTCACATGAAAGTGAGGGCCCGTGCAGGCTCTGCATAAATACGTACTACTACTATACAGGTCCGTGGTCTATTCGTAGCGCGGTGTATTGTAGGTGTACTGCAACCATCCGGATCGGATCCGGTGCTGCTAATTTCAGGATTTGCAAATCAAAGCCATCAAGGTGATACAGTAGTATACTAGGAGCTGATCGATGTTTAAAGATGAGAGGATGAATTGATTAGCTTACAGTTCCAGAGAGATATTGCTTGTTTGTACAAGAGTGGAGTGGTAGTATGAATTGAATTGGTACCGCCGGTAAGTAAGCGATGGCAACGCGGGTACATGGGGAACGCGTGGTAGGTACTCTGTTTTTTTGCCGTGATGGAAGATGCTGGCTCTGCGAACTTGAAGAGCAGTGCCCGCACAAAATTTTTGAAATTTGAAATCTCCCTCTCTCTCAAGATTGCATATAACTATATATAGCACGTACATTTACATATGTGGATTTTTTTTTAAAAAAAAGTTATTGCATATGTGGATGGATTTACGTTTGCAGAAATGGTTTATGCGGCACCTTGACGGCCCAGCTAGTATAGCCATCTCATTGCGCACTTTGTTTGTCCAAATGCCAGTGCGCCTTGTGATCTTCTTCACATTCGTGTGGTTTCTTTGCTAATCTAGCCTTTCCGGCTCTCCCGTTGCTAACGTAGTACGTCTCATCATGGATTCGACTGTTCCCAACCTCAAAAGTTCAAATCCCTGCTTTCTAGTGAGCACAAATGAAGCTCCAAAGCCCAAACCATTGTCCACCACCTCTCCATGCTGCGCGGAGGGCCCCGATGAGGACAGTGTGCGTGCTGGGGGACATGGCACGGCGGCCTCCTCCGGATCCTCGGCGCGGTGGGGGAGGCCGGCGGCCGGCGTTTTCTTGGCGGTCTCGGGGGACGCAGCCTGCCTGCTTGGCCGCTTGTGCATGCCTTATCTGATCACCTCATCTCTGTGCTTCTTTGATTGGGGCCTTAAGATCGAAGCAGCCAAGGCAGCGACCCACAACTACAGGGTCAATGCAGGATACAGATAGCCCGACACACTGCAATGCATGGTGTTAAATGATGAGCTGGCTTGCAGTTTTGTCAAAGAAACAATCACACCGGTTAGTGGTCACTACTGCTGAGTGCTGACTGACTATGTTCGTGTACCCGAGAGGCTGCAGTGCTAACAAAATCTGGTGAGGCTGTGGGTTGCGACTTGCCACCCAACTTTCTAGGCGCCCCTGCATTGTTTGCACTGAACGTGAGCGCACGAAGGAAGGTGCTCCTCCAAATCGTTTGTCATCAGGGAAAAAAGAAGCTGCTGCTAGATTACTATGTGGTAGCGTGGGGGGACTAAGCTAGAAGCTTAAAAAAAAATTGGAGCTAGAAGCTTTTGAGACGCCTTTTCTTTTAGCAGCAGTAGGCCATCAGTTGGAGCCGCAAAGCCGGGAGATGGAAACCGTAAAGGGGAGCCATGCAATCATACGTGCCCCCACCCCATGAGCACTGATCGGCTGACGATTCACGATCGATCTAGCGTAATACTATACTCCATGGAGTCTATGGAGGCTTGGAGAGAAGCATCCGGCAAAGCGTGCCGTGGCCGTGGCGCTCGCAAGAGTCTCTGCATCCACGAGCTGCGTGTGGTTTGGTCAAGGCGAGCATCACGCGGGCATGTGTCATGTGCGGCGGCCAGCCCCACACAGGGATCATCCGCCATCATTCCCTGCTTAAGAAACTGCAACATGGTCCTTATTGGTAGCTGCTGCGTGCACATTCCATTGGTATTATTTTTCTTCCTAGTTAAGGCGCCGCTAGAGGGTATTGTGACAAGCCTAACGAGATGTACGTGCACATGTAGACGCCAAGCTGTGATCATCAGGCGGGAAGAGTTCAGTCTTGGGTCTTGGTTGATAATGATCAGTTTCTTCTTTGTTCTAGTCAAGCTTGGGATCTGAATGTGAAGTTTTTGCAGTGTTCAAGGCTCGAAGCATCGTTTTTGAGTCGTTGGTGGGCAGGAAGAACCGTGGATGTGTTTTGGACCGTTCCAATGATGCATCAACCAAGGAGCGGCTCCGTTAATCAATGGATGTGGTTTAGTTCAGTATTCAGTGGTTGAGCGTGTCATTGGGAGGAGGGAAAGGAGGTTTGGACGTTCATGTTCGTTCGACATGCGCGTGTTTTTTTTTTAACCTTGATTTGCTTGAGATGATGGTACTAGCAGTACTCTATTGGTATTGGGTAGTATAGGAGTGATTAATTGCATCCTAGGTATGATTAAACAAGGAGAGCTGTTTATGAAATTAATGCAGAATTTAAGTTGCCTACGCTATGCTACTGCTAGCAGTAGGACTGCTAGCTTGGTTAACTCCACTATGTTACTACTACACTATATAATTAAGCGCTTGTTTAGATTTGTTGAGCTAATATGGCTGTTAAAAATAGCTATAGTAGTTTTTTTATAGTAAATTGAAATAGCCAACTACGGCCGGTCATATAAAATAATTTTTTCATAAAAAAATCATGGGCATTAAAGTGTATATCACATCAGCAAATTTATTGACATGACAGGATCATTATGAGAAGAGTTTCATGAGAGATAGAGAGAGAGGAGTTTCATCCCTTGGCACTCATTAGGCACAATTACCAAGTTTCAGTCTTGCTAATAGTGCAATGAAACTATGCACGGATACTGGCCTAAACATTAGCCAACAAACTAATTTCAGCAAATGGATGGTGTGGGTGTTTTTCCCTCAACCCTTTATGGCCAAAACGTTGGCAAAAATATTTAGGCATCTAAATGATTTTAAATTAAAATGTTGCCTGCTATTAAAAATTATAGATGACATTGCGGACTCAAAATTTATATATAAATACACTTCAACTGAACCTATATCAATATTTTTATAATTTTCTGAATATTTGACTTCAACCATGTAAATTGGCACTTGTGCTCTCCAGTACAATCTGAACAAATATAAGCATTTTCATATAGAGTTAATTGCACGAAAGAACACTTCTTTTGGAGCCACATTGTCACATTGCACTGGGTTTAAACATTCTGTTGCAGCTAGTGCCCAGATTTAGCCCAAAAGTTTTCATTTTGCAAAACCTTTTATCATTGGAGTGGAGAGGATGGGGTGGCAGCTGTCTATAGTCCTACAAGTAAGCTAACAGATAGTGGTTGTAGAAAATGCTGTCATGCAAAAAATGGCGGCAGTATATGGGATAAGTTTTTTCCTATGAAAATAAATCAAACGAGATACTTGGCGGTTATGTAGGACCTCAACTTCTCGCCATTTTGATGGTAATTTTGATAAACCGCCCACTGAAAAATGGCAATTTATATATCTTATTACCATGGAAAAAGTTCATTTTACTCCCTTCACCTATTCACTTTGTCCGCTTAACCCCCTAAGCAAACTTTAGGCTCAATTTACTCCCCCAAACTATTTCGATCGGTCCAATCTATCCCCTAACGTGTTTTTTCTTTCTCTATGTACAAGTTGAATTTTAAGTTCAAATTTTGTGAACAGGTACGTAATATGATGCTTTATGTAAAAAAATTCATGGCTATTTTCATATTTTAGGATATTTAATACGACATTGATCTCAAATACACTAAAATGTATGAAAAGTAATTAAAAATTCCTAATTTATTTTTTTAACAAGCGCATCAAGTTATAAGTCATCTAATTTTTTTTTGAAATTAAAACTCAGCTTGTACATGAAGAAACAAAAAGAAAAAAATCTAATTAGGTGATAGATTGTACTAATTGAAATAGCTCGGGGGAGTAAAGTGAGTGCAAACTTTGTTTGGGGGTTAAGCGGACAAAGCGAATAGGCGAGGAGTATAAAATAAACTTTTTCCTACTACCATTTGAGTTAGAAGAGGAGTCTACGTTATAAGAAGTATTTTTTGCTAAATCAAAATTATTATAAACTAAATATATCTTACTAGCTTAGGTGAGTTTGGTTTCAATTTTTTGGCCCGGATAGTTTCGAGCCTTTTTGCATTCCTGTATTTAGCCCAGTAGACCAGGCTTGGGCCTTCATTACACTTGGGCCAAACCATTACATATAGAGGCTTGTACTCTTGGGGTGAGTACATGTTGAATTATTGATTGGTCTCATCCTGTATATTTATACACCCTTATCTTTCTCTCAAATCAAAAAATAAAAAAAAATAAAGACTCGTGTTTTTGTACGTAGAAGAAGGCCGAAGTACTAGTAGAAAAACAGGATTACTAGTCAGTAGTGGTAGTCTAACAGCTGGTCAGCTGCCCCTTGATCGAAATCGACGCAGACGAGGAGCCCGTGGTTTGGGTTCGGGGCCTTCGGGCCAGGGAATTCCTTGAACCGAATGACGTCTGCAAAGTGCAAATGTCTGAGGCTGAGCGTCTGCCTCAAATCGTTGGTAGGTAAAACGTGCACATCCTCTTCAGGTTATTGAGCCTATCAACTTGATAGAAATTGTCCCTCAGAACTTTTTTTTTTTTTTGCGAAAGTATTTGTTAAGCACAAGGAGCGCATCTTTCTCCGTGACGGGCGACACATCGGCCATCGGCGTGGATTTATTTCAACACGATGCTTGCTTCTGTAATTCCTAAGACGCACGTGCGGTGATCGCGGTTTGTTGTTCAGCAAGAACGATTCGTGTTAATTAAAAGACGCTTGGTAACACTACGTGTCCTACTTACCGATTGACTGAACGCTTGCATTGGAGCATGGAGCATCACACGTGTCACGTTAAAAAATTAATACGTGTGTAAACATTCAGAGCACGCACCCTTTGATCAATGCCTCTTGTAGAGTTCACACACGGCGAAAGCAGCGGCTTGCCGGTCGCCCATTTTGCCACCACCTTCACGTACGGACCGCAACCTGAGGAAAGCAATTGTTTAAAACGTTTCGTTCCAGTCCAGCACACGGCAGCACCTCTCTCAGTCTCATCTGGCAGCTGAAGGCGTACGCTACCGTACCAACAAGTACCATTTCCTGCCTGCATGTTCGGCAGATTCACATCGCAATCGCATCGTCAGTTGTAACATGTGGGCCGGCGCAAGCGAATGTCTAACCCGCCATCCAAAATTCAGAGGATTCACTGTGTTGCCGGCTGGAACCCAGACGCAGGCCTCCGTCTCTGACGATTGGCTGGCGACCACGCAATTCCCTTCTTCAAGACCTGTCCCCTGAAACCTATATATGCATCCCGCTTGCCTATCCTGCACGCTCCCTCATCCGCCCAACATTTTCTCCTAGCAAAGCAGCGAGACCTCCTCGGATAGATGGGCAACTGCGCGTGCCAATCGTCCAGCCACGACGACGCCGAAATCGCGCCGTGGACGGACGGCGGCGAGCTGCCCGCAACGGCGTGGGCAGAGCGGCGGCGACCGGGCGGCGAGGTGACCGTCAGGATCAGCAAGAGGCGGCTGCAGCAGCTGATGGCGGAGGCGGCCGGCGGGGGCCTCGGCGGATCGATGACGGTGGAGGAGGTGCTGGCGGAGATTGTGAGCGCCGGCGAGGTGGTCGACGACGGTCCGCACCGCCGGCGGTGGGAGCCCGCGCTGCCGAGCATCCGGGAGGCCGTCGAGTCGTGACTGCCTGACAGTGGTGCATGGGAAGGGTTGTCATGGCACGTTGTAGATGAGACACGATGCATTTCCCTTTTTTTAAAAAATAAAGAAGAAGTACGTAGTGCATTCTTGCGAAGCATGTGTTGTAGTTGTAGGAGTAAAATTCAATTGGATGTGTCTTGTATCAATCGACTGAAATAACCGATTGGCGTCAATCGCTCCTCCCAGCCATCCGATCAGGTATCAACTGCTGTCCGTTATCTTCTTTCCCTGGCTGTGCTCGCGCGGTTCTCTTCTTCCTCGCGAAACGAGACGCCTCCGCCGCCAGCACCTCCCGTTCGGATCCGGCGCCCACTTCAGCCTCCGCCACCGACGCTAATCGCCGACGGACGAGATCCCCCGCCCACCGTCGCCTCCTCCAGCTCCGCATCGGCCCCGCGCCTCCGCCGCCGCCCTCTCCCACGGCCCTCCCCTACCTCTCCGGTGTGACGCCCCCGTCCGGGACCTGGCCCGGCCGCCGGCAACCACCACCCCGGCCGGCGGCGCTCCGCCGCCTCGCCACCCACCCACACACCGCCGCCACCGCCGGTCGATTCCTTCCCCCCTCCCCCCCCCCCCCCCCCCCCCCCCAACACCTTCTTCTCTAAGACCGGCAACCATTGGAGGCCCCAAACCCCAGCAACCCGAAACCCTAACCACGCCGGCCGGCTAGCCTCCTCCGGATCTTCCTCTGCAGCCGGTGATTGAAAGTAAGTTAGTTTGAAAACGTTTGAAAACGAGTAAATCTAAATTCAATTTGTAACTGAGCAAGAGATAGAATTATATTCATTCACTGAAGCCAAAACGGCACCAGGGCTCCTGGAGTCAGAATATAACTGATGTAGCGTGCAAAGTTTACTAGTTTAGCACTTGATCTCTGGCCGTTCTATGGCAAGACATCCTCCTCTGGATGCGCAGTTACCGATCTGTCTCTTTTCATGAAAATCGAAGTAGAGAGTTTGGAAAACATATGAACAGCAATCAAGCTCTACAAGCGGTTTGAGTAAAATCATTCAAACTGTTCTATAACAAATGATTAAGAATAATTGGGGATATTTTTGGACTTGACTAAAGGGAGCCCCTCCTCAATTTAGTCTGGGGGGGGGGGGGGGGGGGCTTCCCAAAATGGAAATATTTCCATTTGTACCCATTCTACTTTTAGAAAACTTCCTTTTTTAAACCCCCCTTGCCCCGCGTCTCCTTCCCCGCGCCCCTCCCCTCCCCTCCGCACCCCCATGCGCCACCGCCTCCCCTTGCTCCGGCGGTCGGGGGCCGCCTCCGCCACCGCCGCGCCTCCCCGGCGCCTCCCCCGCACGCCGCCGCCTCCCCCGGCTCCGGCGGCTCCCGCCGCCGCCGGCCCACACGGCCGACCCGAACCCCACCGGCGCCGCTCCCCCGCGCGCCTCCTCCTCCCCCGGCTCTGGCGGCTCCCGCCGCAGTCGGCCGACGCGGCCCACCCGAACCCCACCGGCGCCGCCAACCCTAACCCTAGATCCGCCGCCTCGAAGTCGACGCCGACGAGCTCCTCCACCAGATCTTGACGCCGACGGCCTCCTCCGCCGGATCTCGGCGCCGACGAGCTCCCCCGCCTTCTCCACCGCCCACCGGGGGTCCCCTGCCGCCTGGCTCCGGCAGCGCTCCCGCGCCGTCTCCGCTCCGCCGCCATCTCTCCCACCACCACCGCCGGCCGGCTGCCGCCCCCAACCCCCTCCTCTAAGGCCGGCGGCGATGTATCCCTCTCCCGGCAACCCCAGGACCTAAAGGTCCCCCTCCTCCCGCCGTCGCCGCCCACAACCCTCCCCGAGGTCACCGCCACCGCCTCCGTCTCGAGGATGAAGAAGGGGAGGTGGGCCTCTGCGTACGCTAACGAGGATTTTGTGTTTGAACAAAGTTTTCAAAGAAAATTGCCACGTTAAGTTGACACTAAAATATTCCACACGTGCGTTTTATAAGCGCATAAGTGGTGCATACACACGTATAAAAAGCACATGTGTTTACAGAAACAAATTTGACATATTTTTATAACAAAATAAACCGACGATATTCTGTTGCCATCAAGCAACAAGAACCCTGAAGTCCCATAAGGTTAAGTTTTAGTATTTCATTACATGACTCCATTCCAATCTGAATAATAATGGACACCACCCACCGTAACAAGAACACCATGCAGGTGATCGGTATCTAAATCGCAGCAATAGCAGCAGCTAACGCTTCAAGGAGTAACTCTTCCCCGCGAACGCTTGGAACTTGGGCTCGTCCTTGGTCGTCTTATTGGGTGGTTCTTCCTTACTGCTGCTTACGCTGCTCGATGCACTCGAGCTTCCAAACACAAGCTTCCCCGTCTTCTGACGGCCGGAACTGCTCGGTGCAGACGCTTGCTGCCGCTTTCCGTTGTTCGAACCTGAAGGTGCTGCTGCAGAGCACGCATCGTCAGCACCCTCTGACGACGCTTGTGGCGCCGCGCTGGCCTTGCCATCCAACCTCTTCCCAGAACCAGCAAACGGCTTGAACTTGAGCTCCTCGCCTTTAACCACAGCGCCATCATCAGCAGGCGGCGCCTTGCTGCTCGCCGGAACCACCGCAGGAGCCGGCAGCCGTGGCTTCTCAGGCTCCTTGTAGTCGAGCGGCGGCGCGAAGTCGACCTCGCAGTCGGTTTCGATGATGCTGACGGCCGCCGCCGGCCGCGTCTCGACGACGTCAATGTAGTAGCTCCTGCCGTTGTATGACACCATGATGGTGTCCCCCGTGGTGAGGCACGTGAAGGCCCGCAGCGTCTTCTCGAGCACGGCCTTGGGGTTGGACACGTCGAGGAACGCCGCCGCGTGGGGCCGGAGCTTCACGTACGTGCCCTTGGGCAGCGCGGCGGCGGTCCGCAAGTGGACGTGGTCGCCCACGTCGAGGCGGAGGTTCGACATCATCCAGCGCGGCATCACCACCGTGCCCTCCATCGCCACGAACTCGAGCACGCCGCAGTGGGAGGCGCGGTCGGCGGCGGAGCCGGAGCGGAGCTCGAAGAGCATGGGGTAGTCGACGTGGAGGGAGGTGAGGCGGTGGAGCGCGGACGGCGGGAGGAGGACCCTGTCGCCGTCCTCGAGGTGGGGGGTCGCGGCGGCGGAGGGCGGGAGGCAGCGGTAGGTCTGCTCGAACGTGCCGCCGCCGCCGCCGTCGAGGCCGAGGAGATCGTCGAGAGCATATCGTCGGCCCCCGAACACCAAGGACATCTTGCTCGATTGATCTGCTGTTGGACGCTTCGAGTTTAATTTATTTGTACGGGTCAATCACCAAAGAGGAGAACTCGACGATCGGCTCCGCTCTCGATCGATCCAGGTGCTTGCGAGAAAAGGCTTGGTTGGAGAGGAGGGCGGCGGCCGGCCGCAGTATTTGCTTGTATCACGACGGGCAGGCCGATGCCGATGCCGAGCTCGGGAGAGTCGCAGTCGGTTTCAACGAGTCGAGACGTGGCACACACGGACACGGTCAATCACACATGCTTGTCACGAGCGGTTTCTCTTTGCTTGCCGGCTGCCGGCCGAAAATTTTTGCCAACCTCTGTGTCACTCTACTCTTCATATACGGATCCGGACTTTTTTTTTATGATATATACGGATCCGGACAGAAACATGTGAGTTGCTATTTTGCGCTCGGCCGCACGGACGGCACCGTGCGGCCGCGCGTCCGTCCAAAACGGGCAGGTCTCACCCCGCAGCGCACGGCTCCCGCGCGCCTTATCCCAGTGCGTGGACACCGCACAGGTCCCGTGCCCCCACTCCAAGTGTCCTGCTCAAGATTTCTCTGCGAAAAGTTTGAGAGAAAAATTATTGAAAAACTTTTTGCAACAAAAATTTTCAACATGCGAACAAAAGTTTGAAATAAAATTTGGAGAAAAAATGTTCGAGAAAAACTTGGGCGGAAAAAAATTCGAAAAAAAATATTTTTTTAAAAAAGTTTGACAACAAATTTTTAAGCAAAATTTGGGGGGAAAATGTTGGAACAAAACCTTGACAGAAAAAATCAAGAGAAAAATTTTTCAAAAAAAGTTTGACAACAAATGTTTAAAGCAAAATTTGAAGAAAAAATGTTGGAGCAAAACTTTGGCAGAAAAATCAAAAGAAATTGTTTCAAAAAAGTTTGAGAAACAAAATTTTGAAGCAAAATTTGGTGAAAAAAATGTTCGAGCAAAACTTTTACAAAACCAAATTGAGAGAAAAATTTCTAAAAAAATTTATGAGAAAAAAAACTCACCTGCTGCTGCTCCTCGGCGCTCGCCGGCGGCCGCCGCGGTGCCTCGTGGCGCTGCTCCCGCCGCGCTCGTGCTCGGCAGCTAGCTGCTCGCGAATCCCCTCACCGGATCCAACGGAGGCGGGGCGCGGGAGGTTGACGGCCGGCGCAGATGCGCGCGGGCGCGTAGGCCGCAGCCCGGCGGCGCAGCCCGACGAGGAGGCGCGTGGGGCGGGGCCTTGGGGATGGGCGCGCGGCGTCAAGGGCAGTCGCCTCGGCGGAGCGTCGGGGACCCACCCATGTGAAACAACGGCCGTAAAAAGTAAATGGAGGCGCATGCATGGGGCCGGCCAAACGCCCGTGCGCTCGCGTGCAGAATTGGGTTTTCGCTGAAACATGCATGAGGAGAACAAATATTTAAAAGGAAACGTTTCGTTCAAGCCGGACGCTACCGTACCATTTCGTGCCTGCATATGTTCGGCAGTTTCACACACATCGCATATTCGCACCGTCAGTTGTTCTAGCCTGTGGGCCGGCGCAAGCGAAGAGGAGGAAAGGGGAGTAGTACTCGGCAAGTTGCAGCACTCGTATATCATGTCTGAGTCTGACCCGGCATCCGAACGGCTGGCAACCAGGCGAAGGTCAAGCATGCAGTGGCCTCCGTCTCTGACAATGGCGACCACGCAATTCCCTTCTTCCAGACCTGTCACCTGAAACCTATGTGCATCCCGCTTGCCTACGTGCACGCTCCTCTCCGACATTTTCCTTTAGTTTTCGCACGAACGAGCTCTCTTCTCCTCGTTCTCTCCTAGCATTAGCAAGCAGCGAGACCTTCTCGCATGGGCAACTGCGCGTGCCAGGCGTCTCGCCACGACGACGCGCCGTGGACCGACGCCGGCGAGCCTGCGACGACGGCGTGGGCGGAGCGGCGGGATGGCAGCGAGGAGAGGGCGGCGGCCGGCGTCGAGGTGAAGGTAAGGATCAGCAAGAGGCGGCTGCGGCACAAGCTGATGGCGGAGGCGGCTGGCGGAGATCATGACCGCCGGCGAGGTGGTCGACGGCCGCCACCGCCGGCGGTGGGAGCCCGCGCTGCAGAGCATCCCGGAGGCCGTCGAGTCGTGAGTCGTGACAGACACACAGACTGACGGTTGCGGTGCATGGGTTGGGTTGTCAATTTGTCATGGCACCCTGTAGACGAGACATGCATTTTCTTTTTTCTTTTTAAAAATGAAGTGCGTGGTGCATTTTTATGAAGCATGTGTTGTAGGAGTAAAACTCGGATTTGTAACAGATCGACGAGCAAACGTACGTTGCTCCCAGAGAGCAAGAGATGGGATTATTCAGTGAAACCAAAAACGGCACCAGGAGTCGAATGGAACTGCTGCAGTGTGCAAGTTTTGACATGCCAGCAATGAGCCCATGACTTCTCTCAAGTTTAGTACTCTCCGGTTTCTATGGCTTTAGCATCCTTCTCTAGACGCGTAGTTACCGATCTGTCTTTTTTCATGAAAATCGAAGTAGAGAGTTTGGAAAACATGGCCGAAATCAACAGCATTCAAATTTCAAGCTCAACAAGTCTGATTGTCGATACTCGAATACACACGCACACGCACGCACAGGCCTTGCGTGGGCTCAGCCCAATCAGTCAGCAGGCCTTGCTTGTACAGCCCAAATACCAGGAACTCACGAGTTCTTCTTCTCCCTTTTCCTTTTTTTTTTAAACGAAAAGCGCAGAGCTGTGACCGACCGCCTCCGCCTCCGCCTCCCGGCCCCGGAGAGGCGAAGCTCACTCGTCCCGGCTAATACGGCACGCCGTTTGGCCGAGGGAGATCTCCACTTTGCTCTTCCAGCGCCGCGCCGTTGCGGGCGATGGGCTGTTCGCCGGGTATGGCCGCGCGCCGCTGATTATCCGCGCTGCGGTGCTGGCTGCGGCGTCGTTGGTTGTCGAAATCGGTTGTTTATCCGCATTACCATTTCCTTCTCCGTCGCCGACAAGTAGTGCTCCGATTTTGACACGCTTTAGCGCAGATGCTAGGGTTTTGCCGTGTGGTGTGTACTTAACTGATTCAATTAGTATTGAGCCGTTGGCTGTGGTTTTCATCTTACTTAGTTACTTGGTATGGGAATTTTTGCAGATCCAGATTAGTTTCTGAGTATTTCTTTAGAAGCTATTAATTTAATTTGATCTGTGATTCTTACATTATTTGCCTATTAGCTCACCATGTTACTACGCATGTAATTTCAGGTCAGCAATTTGGAGTTGTTGGATATGCAGGAATCAAGCAATGCCCTGCTCCAAAACATTTCTCGCTGGTTAAAATATTGACGCCGTGGTGATGTTTCAGCTTGCTGCACATTTGGAGTTGTCTGGTCCCACTGATCTGTGGCACGTGCCTTGCTAATGATCCTCACATGCCTGCATTTTCTGGAGTTGAATCAGGAACCATTTTGGTGAAGGTTCTCGTTTCCGTTTCGTCTTTTCATTTATATGAAATGGAGTTTTCCTTAAAAAAGACATTCAACAAATTTCTTGAAACAAGACCGTTCTGTTTAAATATTATTTTATGAATATCGGGACAATGTGGTTATCATTGAAAAATGCCTAATGTGGGTTTAGTAAATCCATTTTAGATTGAGTTTCCTGGCTTTGCGCTTGCAGGCTTTTAGAGTTTTAGGCATCAAACCTGAAACCTTCAACTCAGCTGTTGAAGTTCATGCTGATCTCTCTCAGCTCTCACTGTTGAGTTCAGTGAACTGTAACATTATGATACACCTGCCTTTCCATCCTACATGTTCTGTAACGTTTTATGTATTCATAATGTATTGTTTAAGCAAGCAATTTATGAAGAATGTGCATTTTTCTCTCAATAAAGAATCAGCCACACTTAAGAGATTTTGTCTAGTAAACAGTGGACATTAGTGTTTAGCTAGCCTGTTGATACTAGCAGTTGTGCAACATTTGATCTTGGTGTGCATTCCAACTTATATTGCGGGTTCTCCAGAATTTTAATTCTGATCCTGTAGATGCAAATAGTACTCATGATTCCTTTAGCTTTATTTCTTTATTTGGGAAGGCCAAATCTACAACTAGCTATAACTGGAGATCCAATTTTAGGTATGGAAGTGTGCCATTGCAATACTTTTTCATCGGAAAGTAAAATTTTGTCTTCAACAAAAAAAAACACGATTTAGTATGTGTGAATGTTGATCTTACATCATTTCATCAAATGCAACCTTTTCGATGTGGACATCCTAAACTCTATCTATGATGATCTCCATACAACTGAAAATTTTTGCAACCATCAGATGCTATAACCATGAATTACCATGAATCACAAGCTCAATTCTAGCACAAGGATATCTCTTTCTGCTGCTGAACAATTAATTATGCCTAACCAAAGCGTGCATGCTAGTTTCATTCAAGAAAATGATCTGTCGTTACATCCTGTCTATCAGTTTCCAGAACATATGCTGTTGAAAAGTTGATTACATCTACCAAACCACATACATCAGTTTCATTGAAGGCACATAATCTGTAGTTACATCCTGCCTATGTGAGCCATCTGGATCTTGTACACACCCTGCTGTCTTGATTTATCATCTCTTAGTTTCAGATGCCTTTTGAGCTACTTTCTTCTTCTTTTTGTTGTAATTGTTCTTCACCTCCAGTTTCAATTTGACTAGTTTCTATGTCTATGTTTGGAATTGTTATGGGTAGAGGATCTTTGATGTCATCTGGAGGATCATAGTTTGGATCAGCAAGAAATGTAAGGGCAGTCACCACATCACTGATCAGCGGCCGACTGCTTGCTTCTTCTTGTAAGCACATTGATGAGATTGCAAGTGCCTGGTATAGACCTTTTAGGGGAAATTTATTATCAAGCAATGGATCTGCCATCTTCGCAAACTTCCTCTTATCCCTGAAGAATGGTGCTGCCTGCAGATAAACAACACTTAGAAGAGCAGCATTGCAGTTCTAGCAGTATGGATTTCTGAATTATTTAATTGGATGTAGTTAGATATGATTTCTAACAACTAGAATTCTCAATGCTACATATTTGCTCGAATGAGTAGTGAAGCTAGGTTAAAGCTCACCCAATGAACAAGAATCTGCTCACGAGTTGGCTTTGTGGTGTCAATTGCTCGCCTCCCAGTGATGAGCTCCAGGAGAACTACGCCAAAGCTATAGATGTCTGAAGTCTTTGTTAACCTGCCAGTCATAGCATACTCCGGAGCACAATAGCCGTATGTGCCCATGACCCTTGTGCTGACATGGCTTTTGTCGCCACTTGGACCAAGCTTCGCCAGTCCAAAGTCTGATAACTTGGCATTGAAGCTTCCATCCAAGAGAATGTTTGATGCCTTGAGATCACGATAGATCACTGGAGGGTTGGCTACCTCATGCAAGTACTCAATGCCTCTAGCTGCACCAACTGCAATCTTCATCCGTGTATGCCAAGACAGTGGCTGGGAATTTGGAGTGATATCTGTACAATTCAATGAAAAAACAGGTACAACTATACTTCACAATGTACATTTATATTAAAAAAAAGAATCTTCAATTGTGAGTTTGAATTACCGTGGAGATGTTCTTGCAATGAACCGAATGGCATGAACTCATATACTAGGATCCTCTGGTCACAATCAGTGCTGTATCCAAGCAAGGTGACTAGGTTTGGGTGATGCAGCAGGCTGAGCATTAGCACCTCGACAAGGAACTCACGGTTTCCTTGCAACCCATCCTTATCAAGTTGCTTAACTGCTATGACCTAGACATGGGCATAATTAACATAAACAAGTTACAGTTGTATTCACAATTGTGTGTTCATGTCTTAGTTTACTGCAATGTAGAAGGGTGGGTTTGGAGAAGAAATGCTTATTTACTTCCATAGTGTCTGGAATGTATCCTTTGTACACCCTTCCAAAGCCGCCTTCACCTAGAAAGTTTTCTGTGCTGAAAGAGTTGGTGGCATCAACCAATTCACGGAATGTGAACACCCTACTAGGGATGTTGTTGTTGCCGATCCGTAGTATCTCCCCTGCTTGAGCCCTGTGCTTGGGACTGTCTGCACGAAAAAAATACTGTTGTTGGGTTTAATCATTATTTTTAGCTTGCCAACAACGAATAGTCCAAGAATAAGGCAATGTATGTGAACATGCTACCACTGCTATTTATTATATGTTTCTGAACAATCTTTCTCCATATTTTTAGCATCTGTTGAGGGATTTATGGTGGAATTCATGAGGCCTATTATGAAGTGCAGCAAGCTTTTTGTGATGATATCTGTAAGTCCTCAAAATTTTCTAATCCAATGCTTCAATGCTACTACCATGTATTCATTTTTCTTCTATAAATTTATTGTTTCAAGAATTGTTGGAAGAAGACCATGGCCAGCTGCTTACTGTAATATATTCTTTTATACATGCATGCGGATGAAAAAAAGGAAAGAAAAGTTAAGCTTGGAGTGTTACTTGAGAGCGAAATTTCTTGACTAGGGCTGCCAACCCGCTCTGTTCGTTCTTCCTCTTCTTTTTCTTCCATATCTTCTTTGTCCACTTGCCCTTCTGTAGCCCAGGCATCGTTACTGGATTCTTCCTCTTCTTCTTTTGGATTCTGATGATGTCACCGGCTCATCTACTTCTCGCACCGCCCCACCGCGAAAGCCGAGAAACCACTTCCTCTTCTTCTTTTTCCTATTTGCATCCGACGCCTCTTGTGTTTCCTCCCTGTTCGCCCTGCCACAGACACCACGGATCCACGAGCAGCAGCATGCGCATCTGAGGAGGTTGCAGCTCAGGAGGTTCTTGCAGCCACATCTGTTGGCCGAGCTCAATAGCCCCATGGAATTGCTGGATCGACGCGAGAGTGGGCGAGCACTCTCGTGCCGATCCCTGCATGCAAACGAAGAACAGCAAGAGGATGCAAAGGTAATATCCCCTTTCTCTCTTCAATTTTTTTTGCACTTGGCCACGCGCTTCTTTCTCTGTGGATGGTAAATTGGGAATGAGGCAGCTGCTATCTTTCTCTGGCCAATAAGTCATTTTTGGTCCGCTCATTTCTCCTCCTAATTGTTGTTTGTTTTAGCAATTGTCTTGCCACACCCTGATCTTTCGCATGAGAAAGAGGAGCCTGTTTTAACCCAATGGCTGGCGATGAGCTGGGTTATATAATCATGCATGGCGCACGTGGTGTTGGGCTTCAATTGCGTGTGGTGGCTCTGTTGCATTCTGATTGGGTACATGCATATGGTTTAGAAAACACTCAAACAATGCGTACCAGAAAATAATGCAATCTATCTTGAATTCTCTGTAAGTGATGCCTGATCAACTTAAGCAAGAGTGGGTAATTGAATCGGCATCAGCTAGTTAGGTCAAGGCCTAATTATAGCTGTCAGGCTTACCCATGCAATTTGTGAAAGAAAAGATGCATGTTTTATTGCAAGTTGGATCCTTATTTCTTCGGAATTATCTGTATGATATTGCTAACTTTTTTTTGTATAAAATTTTAATCCAATGCACCAGAAAGCTGTAATTGCATAATTATTATTTAATATGATTTCAATAGGAACTCATGATTATTGAACAAGATGTTAGAGCATCTCCAAGAGTGCCTAAAAAATAAAGTTCCAAAAAACTAGTTTTTGGACATGTCAAAAATTATTGGGAGTAAAAAAGACTAAACTCTCCAACAGTACCCAATAATTACTACCTATAAATTTAAATCCTGACACTTTATCCATGGGCCTAGCGCTTGATGGTGGATTCCTTATTGGGCTGCTCCGTATCATCCACCAAGTAATGACAAATGAAGACACAAAATACATGCTGCAACAGAAAACTTGAAGACGGTGGCCGGCATACGCGGAGCATGGAGCCGTGGCGCGAGACGACGGCAGATGGAAGGAGTTAAGCAGAATTGCAGAAAGGCCGCTGCCGCCAGGGAGATGATGGTGTACGGGATGAGGAGAAAAGGGTGTGCAGATGCCGTGGAGAGTGTGGGTGACTGGGTGGGGTGGCGCCAACAGGGACCGGCAATCGCGGGAGGTAGTTTTTCGCGATTGGGAGCTCAGATTGGGCACTGTTGGAGCCGTTTTTTTTTCATTTAATCCTAAAAACAGATTTTAGGAGTTAATTTTGGACACTTTTGGAGATGCTCTTAGTAGGACCTTCAAATTCCCTTTGAAAGAGTTGCGATTATCAAATTTATCAAAGAAGTAATGTATAATGGGACATTTTTATTTAGGTCTTGACGAGCACTATATTTGTTTGGTGAGTAAATAAATACAACATGATGAAGAGTTGACCAGGACTAATCTGACAAGGTATAAAATGGACATTATTGGAATCATATGATGCATACAAATATCAGCTTGCTTGCACTAACATTGATACTTTTTACTTTTGTTGATGTATTATGCTCCATGATTGTGCATTTGTGCTTTATATTTCAGTATTAGTCCAGTTTGAACCATTGGAATTTTGCCTTTCGGTTTATTCAGAGCGGGCTCTATCAATTAAATTAACTGGAAATAGTATAATTCAACTAGCAACGTGGCCCGCGCAAATTGCGCGGGAAGCTAGCCCTTTTATTTTAATATTTGGATACTTTATTTTTAGAATAAATGAAAGTAAATAGTTGTATCTGTTCATGTCATTGTAACATATCAAGTTATTGTATATGCATTTTTTTATGTCAATATTCTACAGCGTATCTTTTTGGAAGACAAATTTAGGAGAAAAGAAATATAGAAACATATTTTTTATTTACTGAATCCATATAAAGATACATATCTTTTAGCTACAATATTATTTTAGATTTTAATTTATGGTACATTTTATTTGTGAGTTATTATTAGAATAATAAATTATCCTTAAACCTTTAGTAGAGTATATAGATGAGTGTATCAATGTATATAGCTAGAAATAACAATCAGACTTTAACCTTGAGTATGCCTAAAAACACTAATGAGCAATGGATGTGTCTCTTTTGTTATGTCTATCCATAACTATTTTTTTCTTCAATCGACATTACTTATAGTCATGCATTATCCTAAATGGTCTTATAGCTACTGCATCTTTTCTTCTAGTATGAACCTTGTGCCCGGGTGAACAATTCACTGTTTGTGGCTATGAAGGTATAAAGCTTGTATGGTACTTGCCCAACACTGCCCACCCAATCATCGTCGTGCAAAGGTCCGGGCGAACGATTCTTTTCCTTGCAGTACACATGGCCAAAAAAAAAAAAAAAATAGAATGGTAAAGTGCTAGCTTGGACGCAACAAATCTTCATGTCAGTGCTCTAGCTTCAAACCAAGTAGCAACCAATATTTATTAGAGCGCACCCTTGATTATTGGACCTGGAGCCTTTTCTCATTTGTGCTGATTTCTCCCTCCTCTCCCCTCCTCTCTTCTCTCTCTACCGAGGCTCTAAGAAATTTCTATACTTTTGAGATGGGAGTGGGGCATTGTTACTAAAATATATTTATATTTTTGTAATTTGAATTTAGTTGCCTATCATATTTAATATATTTTTTAACTTCCTACATTTATCTGCTATTTTAGTTATATTTCGACGATTGATCATACTATCAATGGTGTAAATTATGTTATTTTATATTTCAATTAACTTGGTGATATGAATATGACAACTTATAGTAACACTTTGTTACTAAGATATTAGATGAATAAAACAATATTTAAAAAATTAATGATATGTCTACATTGATTCTCTCAGTATGACTCTCATAGTTTGTCCTTGTAGGGTGTAGAATTCTTTTAAAAATATGTGATACAGAAATCACTTCAACCTGGTGCTTATTTTGATGATATTTTAGCCTCATTGGCACGCCGTTTTGGTGTGTGCAAAATAACCTTACACCTTGTTTGTCCTAACCGCTACTGTAGATTGGCTACATCTTCGCTCCCTTGCTACAAGATTTTCATGTGTACCAATTGCCAATTCACCTTAAACTCTCCATTCCGCTTTTTGCTATTGTAGGCCAACTGTCTTTTGTGACACCGCTTTTATGTGTGCCAATTCGTCTCAAACTCAATGCCTTCATTGCTCGCCATTGCAGTACAAATGCATCTTTGCCCACCCACCCCCACCCCTCCACTTGTCTCACCACTTAGACTCATGCCAATTCGATGCAGCTAACATGGTTGTCTTTGCATCCCATATAAATAATATTCAATGTCTTATCAAAATTGAATTGGAGTCCGTGGAAGACTAACAAAAATATGAAATTCTTAAGATTCCATACGCTGTAACTTGGTACGTAAATATTGATCTACAATGTAGATTTTTAGAATTATTGGGAATATAGAATAACTTCTGTTTTCAAATTCATCTAAATATGCTTATAAATCGTATTTTATGTGGAATTTTTGAGTTAGTCTAAACCATTACATTTTCATAAAAATCATAGTCTATATTCTTCTATTTTTTAAATTAATGTAGGAATTTTTTGGCCATTTCGACAAACGTGGGCTATGTATGACACCTGACCAGGGAATGGGCAGACATTTTCATCCTTGGTTTAGCTCCAATTGTTGGCTCTACTACTTGCCTGGTTTGGCTTCAATTATTTGCTCTATTACTTGCTAGTGGCAACAACATCAGGCAACAAAACTCAATAGTACTCTATCTCTCTCCACTTCCCTCTCTCCCGTTCCCTCCCTAATTTCTTCGAGAATTAATATTTTTACTCTCTCCTGCTCTCTCCCTAATTTCTTCAAGAACTAATATTTTACTCTCTCCTATTCCCTCCCTAATTTCTTCGAGAACTGATATTTTTATGGTAATTAAATCTCTCGTGGCACGTGGGCAATGCGTTTGCTTTGTCATCTCTGCCAACTTACATTCTCCTGTGTTGGTGTTCTTTTCCAACTAACTGGAATACCAATTTAAATTCCTCTGTGTTGGTATTCTTTTCCAACTAACTGGAATGACTGCTTTGTGACTGATCCAAGATCTATTCCATCCAACCAACACCCTCTCTTTCTCGCGATGTTGGTTAATCCCTTGGTCTGCTGTTTTCACAAATGGGTACACATTTTTATATCTGGTTTGGCTTTAATTGCTTGCTCAACTACTTGCAGTGATAATGGATGATAAGAACAGACAACAACACTCACAATTTTCTAATCTCACTCACTCACTCCATGTGTTGCTTTATCATCTCTTCCAACCTAAACTCTCATGTGTTGGTGTTCTTTTCTAACCAGCTGGAATTACTTCTTTGTTACTGGATCCAAACGTTAATTCATCCAATCAACACCCTCTCTTTCTCATGTTGTTGGCTACTCCCTTGGTTTGGATTTTTTGAGGGCACATGGCCAGATGGGTACATATTTTCATATTTGGTTTGGCTCTAATTGCTTGGTCTACTACTTGCCAGTGGCAATGGTTGATAGCAATAGGCAACAACACTAAATACAATTTTGTGCCCTCTCTCCCTTACAAATGATGTTTTTACTACAACAAAATCTCTCAAGGCACACGGATCTACCAACCTAAATTCTCTTGTATTGAAATTTTTACAACCAAAATTCTCGCGGATTAAATTAAGTTGTTTACGGTGTAGAGGTGTGGGGGATATAGTACCTGGGTACCTCACGAGCAAGCCTGGCAGCCCACCAAAAGGGGGCAGCCCAGCCCACCGTTCTAGACCTGAAGACGTGCGGGACAAGTCGGCGCACGGAGGAAGGATCTGGAAGGAGAAGTCCTAGTTGGAATAGGAATTATTGTAAAGAAGGAAAATATTCTTAGAGATAGGATCGGATACAAACCGACTTGTAACCCTGCCCCCCGATATATAAGGCGGGCAGGGACCCCCTCAAAAACAACGACAACAATCCAACTCACCACATCTCAATTCATAGCGAGATCCACGCAATACAACACCCCAAAATAGGACGTAGGGTATTACGTCGAGTCGACGGCCCGAACCTGTCTAAACCCCCGTGTCTGTCCAACCTAACCATCTTGCTTCCGATCTTTGCGATCTTCCCTGCATTACAAATCACTTCCGTGGGCTACCCCGTGGAAGACTGCCGGAGATAATATCACCGACAGTGGCGCACCAGGTAGGGGATATCGCCGAGATCAATCTGGCAAGCTCGATGGATCGCGTCAAGATCTTGGACAGCTGCAACCTCCCGGACGTCGACGAAGTCGAGATCCAGTTCGGGGACGTCATCACCGCCGCCTTGGATACCCAAGCGGCAGGAGCTACGGTCACCACGGAGGTCTCCTCTCTGGCGCCGACTTCGGCCATCACGGCCCAATCCGGTCCGACCGCATCTGATCGTGCCGGATCTACCCCGCTGAGTCCATCGCAGAACGCGAGGCCAGACCAGTCGGGAACAGATCTGCAATCACTCGGTTCCGATCCGACTCCTGAGAGTCGCGTCGCCGAATCATCCCAGAGCGTAAATGCTCAACCAACACGCGTCCAGAGCCCCGAGGTCATTACTGTTCAGACCCCTGGCTTTTGCGCGCTTGCTCGGAAGCAGAAGAAGAAGGACATCGTCCAATCGGATGATTACTTCTCTGGGAGCGACTCCTACGGGTTAGATCTACTGGGACCCTCAATCCTGGACGATCTGCCGGAAGGATACACAGTGTCCGATGCCTCTACAGAGCCGGAACTACTAGGATCACTCGGAGAACTAACTCCGAGTAGTTTGGAGCGTTATACGCCCACATCCGACTTCTCCGAGTCCGAGGAAGACTACCTCGCGCAAGAGGGAATCGGATCATATTGCTACATGGTGGCGCCAGCAACGCCAACCAATCCTGTCTCAGAAGATGAGGTCACTCCTGCTGAGGAGACGACCGAAGCTAGGAACCAGCGTCGAGGACGCAATGCCAGTCGGGCGACTCGCAGAGCCGCACGACCGCACGGAGCCACCGCGTCAGGATCTGGCACTGCTCGACTCCAAGAGCCTCACTCTGAAGATCATCGTCGCCAACGGGATCAACACGAGCGGAGGAGCACCCGGAACTTGATGCGCGACGGCATGTTTGAGTTCAATGGATACGACGTCTACGAGACACCGGTCCAGAACCTCGTTACTATCAACGAGGAAATCAATCGGCTGCCACCTAACACTCCGGGCCTGGAAAAGGTAAGGGCTCTCGTGCAGGCCGCCTCCGTCCAGGTTCACCAGATGCAAGGCAGAACGACCACGGACGCTCCTGAACCCGGTCCATCTCGACACCGGGCCGGTGGCGGATCGGGTCGTGATGAAGACCTTCGCACCACGATCAACAGAGATCGAGATGCGAGGGACATCATCACTAACAGCACCGAAGAGCGCCACCGTGAGGAAATCCGACGGCGCGAAGAGTACGATCGGGATCATGGAAATCCCCGTCGTAACCCCAACAGGAGCGGCTACTCGACGGAGTCAGACTACTCTGATCTCTCCGGTAGCCCAAGGCGCGGCAACAATGGCGGTCGCACTCCGCCACGACGACGAGTGCTTCCACCACCCAGGCGACCGACTCCACCAAGAGATCGAACTCCACCGCGCAGCAGAACCTACCGGCAGGACCGAACTCCACCCAGGACTCGGAACTATCGGAGGACCCGTTCCCCGCCCAGGGACCGGGATCGCAGGAGGGACAACACACCCCCAAGAGCGGCTGACGGATCGGGACCGAGCGATTCCCGCCCTAGAGGTCGGATCGGCGGATTTCAGTCGTTCACCGAGCGCTTGAGAAGCGTGACGTGGCCCAGAGGCTTCAAGCTGTCGGATATCGACAAGTATGACGGGAAATCTGACCCATCTCAATGGCTTCAGATCTACTACACCGCCGTACAAGCGGCCGGCGGCGACGAGGACGTGATGGCAAACTATCTTCCCATCATGCTCACCAAGGACTGCCGCAACTGGCTGGCAGGACTCCCGCAGGACGCCATCGACAACTGGGAGCAGCTTACCGAACTCTTCATCGGTAACTATCTTGGTACCTGGGAAAGGCCCGGGAGCAAGCGGCTCCTCGGTCAGATCAGGCAGCGCAAGAACGAGACCCTGCACGACTTCGTGCGCAGGTTCTCAGAAAAGCGCAACTCCATCACGGACGTCACGGATCAGGAGGTGATGTCAGCTTTCCAGCGCGGCATCTCCGACGGGAGACTGATCCATAAGTGGACTCGGAAGCCACCCACGACTGTCAATGACATGTTCCGGGTCGCTAGCACGTGGGCGGACGCCGAGATCGCGGAAAGAGAACAGCTCAGCGAGATCAGAAGTCGCTGGGAAGACGACAACAGTCCAACTCACCACATCTCAATTCATAGTGAGATCCACGCAATACAACACCCCAAAACAGGACGTAGGGTATTACGTCGAGTCGACGGCCCGAACCTGTCTAAACCCCCGTGTCTGTCCAACCTAACCATCTTGCTTCCGATCTTTGCGATCTTCCCTGCATTACAAATCACTTCCGTGGGCTACCCCGTGGAAGACTGCCGGAGATAATATCACCGACAGTGGTCATTACTATTCAGACCCCTGGCTTTTGCGCGCTTGCTCGGAAGCAGAAGAAGAAGGACATCGTCCAATCGGATGATTACTTCTCTGGGAGCGACTCCTACGGGTTAGATCTACTGGGACCCTCAATCCTGGACGATCTGCCGGAAGGATACACAGTGTCCGATGCCTCTACAGAGCCGGAACTACTAGGATCACTCGGAGAACTAACTCCGAGTAGTTTGGAGCGTTATACGCCCACAACCGACTTCTCCGAGTCCGAGGAAGACTACCTCGCGCAAGAGGGAATCAGATCATATTGCTACATGGTGGCGCCAGCAACGCCAACCAATCCTGTCTCAGAAGATGAGGTCACTCCTGCTGAGGAGACGACCGAAGCTAGGAACCAGCGTCGAGGACGCAATGCCAGTCGGGCGACTCGCAGAGCCGCACGACCGCACGGAATCGCGTGAACTGGGCTTTGTGTTAGAAAATAATTTACGCTATTTTTATTCTATCATGGCCCCAAATTATAATGGCACATTAATTGTAGGAATGTTGTATTGATTTATTAGGTATAAATTATGAACGTGTTGTGGTCGTGTATAGTTTTTTTAGCAAAAGAAATTATGGCGCTTTAAATTTAGTTCTGTCCGCTCTGCTCCAGACAATCTCACCAGGATTATTTCCATTCTTGACTTATCGCATATGCATGTACAAGTGTACGATATGCTTGTTCATCTCTCAGTTATGATTACGTGAACATATATATGGTTAATTTTCACCGTGTCAATAATTTCGTATGTAATCCACATCTTTTGGATTTCGTGATTTTGTTCAATTCTAGTGCATGAATAAAAAATAATGAAGTTACTCTAACTTTTTCCCCCTACGACGTGACCTTTTCTAAGGTTTTGGACTTGAAACGACCATGATGTCTTGTGAATAGAAACGGACATGTAACCTGTCTTCTTTCCTTTTTTTTATTATTTGGATCGGACTTCTTAGACTTTCCTTTTTATCCTTTTTGACCTGAATCAGAGTCCCATATGCTAATAAGTTTTGTACATTAAATAAAAATAATAGAATCAACTAATAAGGTAAATAATAAACGACCATGATGTCTTGTAAATAGAAACGGACATGTGTAGGATCTAGGATACCGACTAGAGGGGGGTGAATAGGCAGGTTTTAACTAAAATCAAAGCACTAATAAAAATTTATTAGTAACACAAGAGAAAACCTATTTCTACTCAATTCTAGACTAAGTGAAGGTTTGCAACCTAGGGTGACAAGTAAGATTCAATCTCTAGGAATGTAAATGCTCAAGGTAAATAGACAAAAGGTAAATGAGCAAAGAAATAGTCAATCACACAAGAGACCAAATTTTTCCCGTGGTGTCGATGACTTGCCGGTCACCCCTAATCCACGTTGAGGTGGATTCAAAGCTTCAACCGCTTCTCTATCAAGTCACACTTGATGTATAAGCCGGCTTGAATGCAATGAACCTCTCCAAACCTCGATTCCACTAGAGTTGCCCTTTACCGCTCCGGTGAGGTGAGCACAAGACCTCTCACAATCTTCCAAGGCTTCTTCACAATCTTCTTGAAGAGCTCAATGGAAATCTCACACCAAGCCGTCTAGGAGGCGGCAACCTCCAAGAGTAACAAACCAATGACGCTTGCATGATGTTCTTCTAGTGCCTCAATGCTCAATGCAATCAAAAGCAATGCACTAGAAAGCCTCACACTCACAAGAATGCAATCCCTTAGCAAATGAGTGAGAGATGAATGAGAGAGGGGACTCTTGGGTCAAATGAGCTTTCAGAATGGCCAAGAGGACCTCCCCAACCGGTGGGATGAGTATATATACTCACCACACATCCAACTAGCCGTTATGTGAAAAACTCGTGAAAACAGAGCACTGGCGGACCGTCCGCCATAGAGGTGGCGGACCGTCCGTCCGAGCCCAACGGCTACTATTTCAAAAAGTCAAACGTGTCAGAAGTGACCGTTACGGGGTTGGCGGACCGTCCGCCTCACAGTTAGAAAAAGGTCACCACGCGACTAAGGACCACGTTTCACAAAGGCAGGCCGTCCGCCTTATAAAAGTGTCCTGGAACCCCTAGAAACCGTCTCTGCGTGAACGGTCCGCGAAAGGGTCCGCCTCACTCTGAAAAAGCCTGCGGACCGTCCGCCAGTGCCTGGCGGACCGTCCGCCTAAGGAAAAACAGCAGGACCCCTTATCCAACACTTAGCCGATTTTTCTTCGAGCAAATGTGAGGCAGACCGTCCGCCACCCCATGGGCGGACCGTCCGCCTAACCGAAAACAGCACGGTTGAAATCCTTTAACTTTCTCGTTTTCTTTTCAACTATTTTTCAAACAAAGTTAGCTCTCATGCATGCATTACAACTATTTGAGCAAGTTGGCACTAGAGTTTCATCATTCAAGCACGATTGATTCCTCTTAATAGTACGGCCATCTAGCCTATCAAACCGGTCAAATTTCTTCTCTAATACTCCTTGTGACCGGTAAAAGAAAAGCCCTATCTTTTACCTTTGCCTCTAGCATCCTTTTGCTTCAATATCCGGCAATATATCGTAATTGTTCATTGAAGCTCATCCATTCATCCGGACTAACCTAATCTCATCATCTCAATAGAATTGTTAGTCCATGATGAATTGTCATTAATTACCAAAACATATTTAGGGGCCTAGATGCACTTTCAACATGTAATTTGGATTGGACTTCTTAGACTTTCTTTTTTCCCTCCTTTTTGGAGCTGAATCCGAGTCCCATACGCTAATAAGTTTTGTAGATTAAATAAAAACAATAGAATCAACTAAAGCAAATAATATGGACCGTTAGATCTTTATAAAATCTAACGGTATAAATCTTTTTTTAGATTAACGTGGGATTTTCTAGACCCTCTCGGTGAATCTGATGGCTCTTTTGTACGTCTGTTTTAATAAGATAATAGATAGATTTCCACGGGATTGCCTCGCAATTCTTTCTCAACTCACTGGTAGAGGCGTACCAGTACTTTAGTTGGCCACATTCCCTTATTCATCACTCATCATCATTATTAATTTTTTATCTGCAGCACACGACAACGCGAGAATCCACGTCATGAGCTACTTTATTCAGGGTCTCCACGCGTGCATGCATGCTTTGGCACGCCGCCGCGCCGCCACCTCTCACACTCCACCCTACTTCTTGTACTGGTCGCCGGAGAAGATGCTGCACTCCTGGGGCTCCAGCCGGCACATCATCGGCAGCCCGGCGGCGTAGTCCCGGGCCTTCGTCAACCTCACGCGGCCGATCCTTTTCCCGGGGGCGACAGGAAACGGCAGGTACCTCTGGCCGCTCTCGCCGCCGTAGTACCCTTCTCCTCCTTGCTCGCCGCTGCCGTAGCCGCCGTACCCTTCCTCCGGCGGCGGCATGGTCTCCTCCTCGAAGCCGCGCACCATGGCCCTGACTGCGGAGCAGCGGCACTCGCGGCTCACGTCCTGGAGCTGCTGGCAGCAACGCATCCGGAGGCCGGTGCCCCACAGGAAGGGGCGGACGCCGTAGCGCATGCTGAGCTGCCGGTCCAGGACCTGCCGGCACGCCTCCAGCGGGCTCTCCTCGACCTCGCGCTGGCACCGCAGGTCCCTCAGCCTCTGCCGCTCGTACGCGCTCTGGCCGGCGGCCACGGCCACCAGGGCCGCCAGGCACAGCGCCGCGGCGATGAGCTTGGCCATCTCGGATCACTGGCAAATCTCTGTTGCTGATTGTTTGATCTGGCTAATTGCACTCTTTGATGGTGATGAGATATGGTGGTGATGGGATTGGGTTTCTTATAGAAGGCAGCTGACGACCATGGCTTTTGGGTTTTGGCTACTTTGTGTGTGAACACATACACTGTTTGTTGAAAAGATCGATGCTTGTATAGGAGGGGAATACTATAGTGATTTGGAGCTTTCAGCTTTGTAAAACAGATTATTTGGAAGGTTTTGGAAAGCCTCTGTTCGTGTTGGTAAGGTAACACTTCACGCTAACCTTCACATGGATGTATGTACTGTACCTAGCTGGGATGACACGGTGTGCTAGTGTGCTTCCCTTTAATTTTGTGGTTGATGTTGATGTACGTGTCTACAAGGCTGGTTTACTGGATAAGCACGCCTTGTTTCTATGTGCTCACCGACCCGTGGATGTGCATGTGATCTTCTTTTGGTGCTTTTGGAATTTTTGGTGGTGTTGGCAATGTGGTAAGCTAGGTTGATATGTAATGGACACAATGAGGATTGTAAAAGGGGAGAGAAAGTTTTGATCGTCAAAGGGACTGGTATTTTTTTATTTAAAACAAAACATTTTCGGGATTTAATTGTTTTGCTTGCATTCCAACCCAATTGCATAAGTATCACATGTGATGTACTTCTCTTTGTGACTAGCCTTGATTTGGTAATTGTTAGCAATGCCTTGCATCCTACTCCCTCCGTCCAAAAAAAGAATGATGTTTTAGGCTTTTTTAGACAGACTAAGGATGAATGGAAAATATGCATGTACCCTCAGTCAGTTGAGTTACATATATAAGTTAGAAAAAAAATTACATTTAATTAGGCATGCATGAGTTTAATGCGTCAAATTATTCTTACACGAGGTTCAAATCCAAAACATCATTCTTTTTTAGACAAATTTTGAATGCTAAAACACCATTTCTTTTTTGGATGTTGCGTCAACTCTGAAGTGCAGATCCAAGCATGCGTAGCATCCGCTCCAAAAATAAAACAAGCATGCGTAACACTGCCTAGCTGATTTAGGCCCAGCCGAACTTAGTAATTACTCCCTCCGTTCCAAAATAGATGACGTTATGGAATGCGTGCCGGTCAAACTTTCTCAACTTTGACTAGATTTGTAGAAAAAACATGCAACATTTTCATCTCCAAATAAATTTGTTAAAAAACTAGACTTAAAGATCTTTCCAATGATATTAATTACTTAGAAATATTTATATATTTTAATATATAATTGCCGGTATTTTGAAAATGTTGACCTCTCGAGAAGCGAGAATGACATCTATTTTGGAATAGAGGGAGTAGGCCTTAAGATTAAGATCTGTCTGTGCCCACCTCTCTCGGGCTTAGTCGTGTTTTATGAGCTCTCAAATTCGTGGAACTGCTCCTACGGGCCTCCATTTCGGGGATCGCTAATTTGCGGCCGCGCGCATGGATCCTCCCGTGCGGTCAAATTAGGCATGCACGAGTTTAATGCACCAAATTATTTTTACATGAGGTTTAAATTCAAAACATCATTCTTTTTTAGATAAATTTTGAATGCTAGAACATAATTATTTTTTGGACGAAGAGAGTATATGTTATTTTTAGATGAAAATGGATGTTGCGTCAACTCTGAAGTGCAGATCCAAGTATGCGTAGCATCCGCTCGAAAAATAAAACAAGCATGCGTAACACTGCCTAGCTGATTTAGGCCCAGCTGAACTTAGTATTTAGGCCTTAAGATTAAGATCTGTCTGTGTCCACCTCTCTCGGGCTTAATCGTGTTTTTGAGCTCTCAAATTAGTGGAACTGCTCCTACGAGCCTACATTTCTGTTCTACCACTGGTCCAGCCTAACATCATTTCAACCAAATGTCTTATTCAAAATTACAAATAAATACCTCACTGTTTCTTGAAAAGCTAGAATTTCATAAAATGAGTCTTCGGTGAATGTGGTGTAGCTGTACGTGCACTAGCTGAGGTTACTTGTATTTAAACTTGTTGCTAAAGTTAGCAGAAGAAATGGTGATGCTATTCTCCAAATGTAGCGCAGCGGCAACAAATTTTTCTGAATTAGCGTAGCACAGCGAAAATCAACAGACTTTTCAGTGCAACGTAGCGAAGCGAACATGCCTGTCTCCGCCGATCACCGAGTTCAGCACTTTGTTTGCCATTGTCCCTACCACTGCTGCTGCCCAGTAGCAGTCCCGATGGTGCCTCCTAAAGCTCTCTTCTCGAATCTTGGCCCTTATCTGTTCCTGAACTTTTTTAAATTGTAAGTTGTCTTACCTTTTCTAGATATATAATTTTTTATGCACGTAGATATAATTTATAAATACATAGTATTGAAACCTTCTGTGTCTGGAGAAGGTACTGAAACCTTGTGCGCAACATTGCACACTGCATCAGTGGCAAACAGAAAGCTTTTTCTTTCGTTCTCAGGTGATTGCTCTATAGAAGGTGTGAAGAAAGAAAAAAGGCTGTTTCGCAAAAAGAAAAAAAAAACTAGTCGTTATAAGGGGAAAAAAGGGAAAATTGCCGCATGTATGTTGTAGCTCGTATAAATTCTACCTATCTCTATCTCTCCGTTCTCTTGGGAGTGACATGTAGTTTAATTTTCGTTTGGGTGTTTCTAACCCAGCATCGTTTTCACGTGTTACAAGCAGGCAGCAAGCGGACATGATCGTCAGTCCCCTTGCCCTACAATCTTGGGTTGGGCGATACACAATCTTCACAGAACTTCAGAGAAACGGGAGGCACTGGACACGTAGCTCCCCTCAGCCGCCCCTCTTTTGGACACGCTCAAAGACCCTCGAATAGGATCAGTGTCGCAGCTCGGTTCTAGTTCTTCAACAACCACGCAAAACAAGCGAAGCATCGTCATAGGCAAATACCAACGCCTCCTCCCAATCATTTGCAACGCTAGCTGGAGGGTGAAATCTCCCTGTCAGTTCCGACCAGTGCCGGATTCTCAATCCAAGGCAAGTACGAGCACACATGCGCGCCGCCGCCAGTTTATTCCTCGCTGTGCGGCCATTGGGGGCTACTAGCTCCTGGCCGCGGTAGTTTAGCCGACAGCTCAACTCGTCAGCTCAACCGGCCCATAAGCTCCAGTTCCTTATCGTTCCTCTCTCCAGCTGCCCCATGTGGCCGTGAATCATGATGCATGCAATCCACAGCGTTGTGTGTTGTACTGGCTTCGTTTGGCCTCGTCAAATTTCCCCTTTTTTTGGGTTCATGTTGGGGATGGTTGATGATTATTGATACAAATTTGGTAGCGATTGCGTGTATGTGGGACTGTGACAACGCCGATTCACCTCATAACAGAGGTGTCCGTTCATGTCCACTCGGGGCAGGTCCAATAATGGGGAGCTCAATTTGGCTCGGCGGCTTGCAGGTAGCTAGCCGCCCGGCCTGTATTGTAACCATCCACTTTGCACATGCGTTCGAATTATGGGATGGATGCTTTACCAACCAGCCGCGGCCGGTGTCTCTAGCAGTAGACGCATGTTCCTGCTGCTGATGCTGATGCTTTCAGGTGAAAAACTCGAGCTGGACCGTTATGCATGCATGCTCCGATGATTGTGTGTCCCTTTCACCAGCTCATCAATTTTTCACTTTTGGAACCGGGCTCCTGCCTCCTGCCGGCATCAGCGTTCGCGTGCGATGCAGGGGCAGGGCTTGGAACCGATGAGTTCAGTACTGCACGAGCAGAGGGGCTGTACTTCGCGGCTCTGCTAGGGGAAGAGGAAGCCGCCGCAGGATGGCTACACGCGAACAGACACATTGTACTGGCGTTTCTTTCTTTTATGGCCAAACGCCCAGACGTGGTACAGTGCCACAATTTGCTTCCGATCCTTTTTCCTGTGCTCTGCACACTTTCCCGGTTCAATTTTCTGCAAGCAAACGCGCGGGTACAGGACGACGTACAGGTTTTATTTGACCACGTACTGGCCATAGGAAGGCGACGTTGCACTTCTTTTTAGTAGGGGAAAGGTGAAATAGATGTTTTCCTCACCCGCCGCCTCGATTTGGCCTTTCTTCTCCAACTCCGGCGAACTCCGGCGGACCAGTCTTCTCTTCGCAGTTACGATGTAAGGTGTAGCCAAGATGCCTGCAAGCAAAAGCTAGCAGATGGATGATCCTTGACCTGCAAGCAGAACGTACAAGTATCACCGGCCAATTGCAAATTCAGTCGAGTTTTTTTTCGCCGGAACGGATTCGAGCAACATTCACTACTCAGTTGCGTTGTCAGCACGATCGCATCCATGCAAGAACTTCCCGTAAAGATACTTCAGACGTCTTCAGTCGACAGTACAAGTCGCACGGATCATCTGTTTCAAAAAGGGCAATTGAAACCCAGGGATGTTGAATTTTCACCAGCTCTAACATAATGCTAACCACCAGGAGGGCAGGTGTCAACAATCAGCTAGCGATGCTAATTAAACTCCACATGAGTTTGTTTTCTCATCTGATCAAACGTAGTAGACGCCCCTTCTTCAGCAGTCTGTCTGTCTGCATACGTTCCTGTAGCCTGTATGTAATAATCCGGTCGCTGTACCTGCTACTACAGCAAAAGATTCCGCAAGCAAGAACAACAACTCACCCAGAGCCATGCAAGCAGGCTAGCTCGGGAGCCAGCCTAACACATGCGGGCGTAGACCCCGGCCCGGGCGCTATAAATCCCCGGCCCGTGGCGTGGCCGCCAATTCAGCAGCAGCACACGCCTCCCCTTCTCTTTCTCAGTCATCAGCTACCTAGCCTCAGCTCGCTTGCTCCAGCCTCCGGAAGACATGGCGTCCAGGGCGGCTCTCCTGGCGCTGCTGCTCTCGGCGTTCGCTGCCGCGGCGTCGGCCCAGCTGGACGAGAAGTTCTACAGCCAGTCCTGCCCCAGCGTGGAGGACGTCGTCCGCAAGGAGATGGTGCGCGCGCTCTCCGCCGCGCCCAGCCTCGCCGGCCCTCTCCTCCGCATGCACTTCCACGATTGCTTCGTCAGGGTACGAGACCTGCATTGTTATTTGATATTCATTTGCTTAATGCTTATTAGCTAGTACCTTCGTCAATCTCGGGCTTGCTTCATGAGAGCTCGATCAGCTAGCTGCTGTAGCTGTGCATCTCGCGATCGGCTTTGCTTTGCTAATACACTAAACTAAACTAACCCCGTCGCTGCAAAATATATAATTAACGCAGGGTTGCGACGGGTCGGTGCTCCTGGACTCGACCCCGAACAACACGGCGGAGAAGGACTCGAAGCCGAACCAGACGCTGCGTGGCTTCGGCTTCATCGAGCGCGTGAAGGCCGCCGTGGAGGCCGCCTGCCCGGACACGGTCTCCTGCGCCGACATCCTGGCTCTCATGGCCCGTGACGCCGTGTGGCTGAGCAAGGGCCCCTTCTGGGCCGTGCCCCTCGGCCGCCGCGACGGGCGCGTGTCCAACGCCAGCGAGAGCCTCGACGACCTGCCCCCGCCCACGGGCAACTTCACCGAGCTCACGCAGCTCTTCGGCGCCAAGAACCTGGACGCCAAGGACCTCGTGGTGCTCTCCGCCGGCCACACCATCGGCACCTCCCACTGCTTCTCCTTCTCCGACAGGCTCTACAACTTCACCGGCATGGACAACGCCGGCGACACCGACCCGTCGCTGGACCCGGCCTACATGGCAAGGCTCCGCGGCAAGTGCCCCAGCCTCGACGACAACACCACCCTGGTGGAGATGGACCCGGGCAGCTTCAAGACCTTCGACCTCAGCTACTTCGGCCACGTGGCCAAGCGCAGGGGCCTCTTCCACTCCGACGGCGCCCTGCTCACCGACCCCTTCACCCGCGCCTACGTGCTCCGCCACGCCACCGGAGCGTACAAGGAGGAGTTCTTCGCCGACTTCGCCGCGTCCATGCTCAAGATGGGCTCCGTCGGGGTGCTCACCGGCAACCAGGGCGAGATCAGGAAGAAGTGCAGCGTCGTGAACTAATTAACCTGACTGATGATCCATCGTCAGGCCTGGTTCAGACTTGAGGACACTTTTGGTTTGAGATGTTTTACCTCCGTTTTTTTTTTCTTTTACTGCATTGATTGATTGGTTTTTGTTACAGTTACAGCCATGCATGTATGTAAATCTCCCTTCTCTCTTCAGGATCAGGATCTGGTGATAATACAATAAGCCTTTTTTTGATTTGTCGATTACCGGGCTCTCGCTCTGTCAGTTGATCGAGATGCCATTGCCGTGCACATACTAATACTAAACAAAACGAGCCCTGGCGCCCATGCATCGGTGATCCAGTTGTGGCGCACATGCGCAAGGTGACACACGCGTGCTCGACCATACCTGTTGACGGCGGCGAGCGGCGGCCGTGGCCGGCCGGAGGAACACCGGTCAATAATGCACTCATGATCGCGTCCCCGCGCCGCGCTCATGGGCGCGCACGGCATGTGTTTCCGGCCGGGCCATCTGGACCCCCGATGTTTTTGTGGTGGCAAGCGGTGTCCCACGCCCACGCTGGCGCCATTTGTTTACTGGTACGGGCAAGGCCCTCCCGAATGTTTGTAACGGGAGGGGACAGCTTCTTGAGAGGCAGCTCACATGGCGCGGATTGCGCGCTGCCGATGGGCATCTCGCCGGATCGGAGCGATGGAACTGGCCAAAGATTGGGTACGTTGCAGTGCAGCGGCTAGTGGACTAGTGGTTAACTGGTTATGTGGCTTCCAGTTGTTTGTTTGGCTGGCGGGAGATCTGTAAAGAGATATATCTGCCGGAGCCTCCTTTTGGGTTTGGGGAAAAAGGATGGGCTCTTATATTTGAGGCCCACGCCAGAAAAAAATAAGGAACTTGGACCAGGCCAATAGCCTAGTTTGTCAAGCAAACTCTATGGTCCTCACTTCGCTAAGGGAAATCTTATGCAACTTTCGCAAGTTGTCTTACATAATTTCCATTATTTGAAATTCATACTATGAAAAATTGGATGCTTCAGAGTACAGGAGCAAACCAACCATCCAGCATCATTGGCGCAACAAAATTTTAAGCCAAGCCTCGCATATTATTGAATCAAGTGAAATAAAATATTAACAAGTGTTTGGGTATTCGTTCTAGTGAGATTGCTATGATAATCTATCGTTCTTTACAGGGAAGTGATGGCGGTCGCATGAATTAGTGATCAAACCGTGAAAGTGGGCGCACGTGCAACGAGGGCAGTCCCAACCCTCCAACTAAATAGTTTCCATAGCATTAATTAGATTGTCACATAGGACTTTTAGCTTAGGTGGCACTGTATTAAATAAGAAAGAGAGTAGAGAGAGGAAGAAACTGGGTCTTGCATGAGACCTAATGTCTACACGAGAACCTATGCACTAGACACTACCAAACTTTGCATTGAGGGGTGATGGTTTCTTCATGATAGATAAAGAGTAAATATGATTGGTAGAGAGAAGAGATGATGCATTTATTAACGATCCACATCAAGAAATCATGGGTTGTGGAGTGTAGTTTCTATAGTGATTTCTTGCTTATGTGACGACATAGAAACTACCCATAGACACTATGGGTTGGGAGGCCGGCGGCGAGGCAAGGGAACTCTAAAATGGATAGGCTAACGGTTAGAGATGATGGGCGGAGGAGTTAAATGGTTGAGGAGTTAAATGATCCTCAGCAATCATTAGTATGGTGAATTTGTCACTGACATGTGGCCCGCACCCCCGCTTTTTATTAATAAGGTTGTTTGTTTTGGGATCAAGTGGGTTGGGCTGGCTCCATCCACTTTTGTGGGTTGGGATGAACCCATCTCATGTTTGGTTGGGTGGGTTAGGTCCATTCTAGTTTTATGTTTGGTTAGAAGGATTGGGTGAGATGAGATGGATGGATTTTTAACACCGTTAGCAACAATAATTTGTGGGACCCGCATGTCATTTGTGGGACCCACATGTCATTCTTCTTTATTTTTTTTACCCTGCTTCACTTATCTCCTCCCCTGGTTGACTTATCTCCTTCCTCCTCTCCTTCAACCAGCCGGAGGAGCTCCCTTGCGGCGGAGCTCGCGACCGCCGGCAGAGCAGACCACGCTCGCCCGGGCCGCGGAGCTCGTGGCCGCCGTCTTCCCCCGCCGGCCAGAACCGCCGTGCCTCCCCACCGGCAACGGCGGTGGTGCTCCCCCAGGTGGAGCTCGCCAATGGGCGGCGACGGCGCTCCCCACCCTCCCGCGAATCGGAGCAGCGAGGAGCTGCGTTGGCCGGTCGCCTCCTCCACCGCGTCCCCTGTGCCGCACCACCGGAGGCCGCTCCATCCTCTCCACCGCGCCGGCCCAAGCTCGGGCGTGTCGAGCACCGCCGGAGCTCCGCCCCATCCCCGTCGGTCTGGGGAGCCCCGCCCGCCGCCTCTTCCCCACTCGCGGCAGTGGGCGGCAACGGCATGGAGGAGCAGGGGGCGGCGTTCACCCCTAGTCGCCACCCGCTCCCTGCCCCTGGGCCCCTCCCTCGCTAGCGCCGTTGACGGGAAGGAACGGAACCCAGGTGGGTCGAGTGCGTCCCCTCGATTCTCGATTCGGAGGGATGCACTTGACCCGGATCTGGGGAGAATATTCCTTCCAGGGATGGCTCCAACCCACCTCGTTTTTCAACCAAACGTGGGCTCAGGTGGGTCGGACCCATCCCGACCCACTCCAACCCCAAAGACAAACACAACCTAAGGAGATGCAGGGCTCGAACTCAAATCTCTAGAATGAGAGCGAGCTCTAGTAACCAGTCGCCCGCCAGAGCATCTAATTCGTCGATTAGTAAAACAAGGTAAGAAACAGATGTCTAAGATAAAAAAAAACTCGACCGGCGGAGAAAAGATCGCCCTATGGCATTGTACTAAGAAAAATCTCAGCCATCCGCTCGAGAAAACCGATAAATCCCATCTTCACCCTATAGGGCCGCATCATAACCTGTGCCTCTATTTTTTGGGTTTCCGGCGAGGAGATTTTTTTTGCTACCACTAGGATTTGAACCGTGGTTGGTGTCTCCCTCAACTGGAGAGCTTATCACTACACTACATGAGCGTTGACAACAGATGCGTAAGATAAGTAGTTAAGTACCTTGTCTCCTACAAGAATGTCCATACACCGAGAAAAATGCAATCTTATAAATTTTCTTTGGAAAAAGTCCATTTTACTCCCTCACCTATTCACTTTGTCCACTTAACCCCTTAAGTAAAATTTAGGCTCGATTTGCTCCCTCGAACTATTTTAATTGGTTCAATCTACCCTCTAATGCGTTTTTGCATTTTTGTTTCTCCATGTACGAGTTGAATTTTAATTTTAAATTTTACGAGTGGGTACATAACATGATGCCTTATGTTAAAAATGTTCTAAATTTTTTTATTGTTATTTTAATAGGTTAGAATATTTAATACGAAATTTTTTGACCGAAGTCGGTAGGAGAAGCCTCAACCTATTTTTTATAATTTTTATTCCAGACATAGTTAATTCGCTTCCATAGGGAGTCAAACCTGGGTCTGCTGAATGCCACTCATGTGCTCTAACCACTAGACTAGTGACTCTTTCACTATTTAATACGAAATTGATCTTAGATATACAAAATTGTATGAAAAGTAACCACAAAAAAATCCTAATGTATTTTTTTATGTAGGGCATCATGTTATAAGTCACTAACAAAATCTGGAATTAAAACTCAACTTGAACGAGAAGAAACAAAAAAGAGAAATCTAATTAGGGGTAGATTGTACTAATGAAAATAGTTCTGGGAGTAAGATGATTGGGGACGTTAAGCGGACAAAGCGAATAGGTGAAGAGAATAAAATAGACTTTTTTCCATTTTTTTCTTTTACATAGACATGTTTGAACGCGCGAAATATTTTCATTTCCGCAAGAAGCAAGAGGAAATTCGAGTACCGAACGCGTCTTTTAAGATGACGTGTGCTGCGACGAAGCTACTCAACCTACCTGGAGGAAACATCTTCCTTGATGTGCAAAGGCTGTCTGGAACCTTTTGGGGTTTGCTACCTCATCCACCAACCACGAAACACGCATCCATCCGGAAGGGAAAGCCGAAACTGTTGAACGCGTACCCAAAACGAACCCCCCGCCCCCGCTAACAGTAAAACAGCTAGCGTTCGATTCGAGTGGAGACACGAGCGAGCGCGAGCGCGAGCGCGCACCAACCGCAACGCCCTCGTAGCCTCGAGAGGCAACAACGGAGTCCGTCGCGCTCAATCGCCGGCCGGCAGCTGGTCTCGTTCCCCGTTCCCGTCACCACACCATCCGAAAGCCACCGCGCAACCAGACGCGCTGACTTCCCCCGTGTGATCACGTCCGCGTACTGCGCGTAGTACACACAACACGATCGCGAGCTGGCCACCATATCCCAATCCATCCCACCTGAATACCTGATCGATCGAGCCCTGCCACTCCTGCTGGCTACCTTGGCTTGGCTTGGCTGCAGCCGCGCACGTGCTCCGGGCGGCCGGATCCCTGCTGGCAGCCGTTTCTTGATGTGGAGTGAACGGCGGCGGCGGCCGCCGCTGCTTCTGGCGGCGGCGGCCGTGGTGGCGGCGGTCAGCGCGCTGGCGAGCTCGCCGGAGGCGGCGCTGCAGGTCGGGTTCTACCGCGAGACGTGCCCAATCGCGGAGGACGTGGTCCTCGAGGAGATGAAGCTCATCGTCATGGAGGACGCCACGGTGGCGCCGTCCCTGCTCCGGATGCACTACCACGACTGCTTCGTCCAGGTATGGAACAACCAACCTGCTCATGCCCGGTACCTGTTCAGCAGAAAGGCTGATGCGTGCCTGGCGATCCTGATGCTCTGCTCTCCGCTCTGTTTCGTGCGATCGAAGGGGTGCGACGGGTCGATCATGCTCCGGTCGAGGAAGGGGAAGAAGAAGAAGACGGAGCGGGACGCGCTCCCCAACCGGAGCATGCGCGGGTTCGACGCCATCGAGCGGATCAAGGCACGGCTCGAGGCCCTCTGCCCGCTCACCGTCTCCTGCGCCGACATCATAGCCATGGCCGCCAGGGACGCCGTCTACCTGGTAAGCACGCAGTTTCTGAAACCACAAGCCGTGATCTTGCGCTTGGTTCGCTTTGCTGAATGCCTCCCTGCTCGGTGTCCACACCACACACAGAGCCACGGGCCGTGGTACGACGTGGAGACCGGGCGGCGCGACGGCAACGTCACCGTGGCGGAGTACGTCGAGAACGACCTGCCGCCGCCGGACTCCAACATCGTCGACGTGAAGACCTTCTTCAGTGTCAAGTCGCTCAACTCCAAGGACATCGCCGTCCTCTTCGGTACCCACTCTCCTGACTCGTCCTCCTTTCCTCTCCACCACACCTCGCTCGCTAGCTTTCCGCGTGAGCGACAGCAACGGCTTAGCCAAAGCCAACCACTCCACGACCTCTGCTCTAAGCTACTAGCCTACTACTACTATAGCTAGCTAACGGCCGGCCGCGTTGCCTGCCTCCGACACGTACGTGCTGGTGCTGTGCAGGGTGCCACAGCATCGGGACCTCCCACTGCGGCCCGATCCAGAAGCGGCTCTACAACTTCACCGGCAACATGGACCAGGACCCGTCACTGAAACCCAGCTACGCCGCCGAGCTCAGGAAGCTCTGCCCGCCGCCGCGTCCCGGCGACGACGGAGAAGGGAAGACCAAGGTGCCGCTGGACCCCGGCAGCAACTACACCTTCGACCTGAGCTACTACCGGCACGTGCTGGCCACGGGCGGGCTGTTCCAGTCGGACGGCAGCCTCCTCCACGACCCCGTCACCAGGGGGTACGTCGAGAAGGTGGCCAACGCGTCGTCGCCGGACGAGTACTACGCCGACTTCGCCGCCGCCATGGTCAAGATGGGCCGCACCGACGTGCTCCTCGGCGACCTTGGCGAGATCAGGCCGACATGCGGCATTTTTGTTGACTAGGCTCAGGATTGGGTTTGCAGTATGCGGCATAATGTGTACGGTTTTCTGTCAGTATCGATGACTGTCTACTATGCTGTCAGCTCCACTCGTAACTCTAGTACTATTCAGAGCGTTGGTTTGACCAAGTACGCACATACAGATCGATCTGGTCAACCACAATTTGGTCACCAAATCTTGCAAGACCAGTGTTCCTTAAAATAAAAAACTAAAAAAAAAACTGCCGGAACACATGAGATTTTAGCAAACATATGAGGTTCAGTCAGCGTCCATGCAAGCTAATATAACTTGTCCAAGTGAATAAGCATGACAAGCGGCTCAGTCCGTCAGGTCAGCGTATGCTTAATGCTTGGAACAGAAGGTATATATTCATCAGAAACAGGAGGATAGAAAAAAAAAAAGTGGCGACGAAACGAGCCTTGTTTCATTATCTGCCGCACATGTTGTCCTCTTCTTTCATTTGTAGCTTTAATATCAGAAATTACATCTATTTAAAACAAACGAAACAAATCGTAAGTAAATAAACTAAATACATTTTGAGACTAAGGCACACTCAATACAGTGTGTATGCATTGGTTATTTTCTACCCCATATATATATTCCGGATGCTATTATTACACCGCTCAATGCTCCAATGGACGCTAAAATTTTCAGCTTTGAAGCACCTTGGTTAGCCACTGGTAGTTCTAATAAACTTTGTACCTGCAAGAAACATTTCAAATCCAAAGTGTGCAGATTAATTTTAAAATATTTATTTGTAAATCAAACATTAACCTAAAGGTCAATTTGAAGTCAGCGACGACAAGCTATTTGAAATATTTTCCTTTTCAAAAACGAACCTCAATTGGCTGTTGCCAATTTTTCTTTATTCCAGAAACATGCCCTTTTCCCACAACTGCAACTACTGAAGAATGTTCCCTGGCCACCTTCAACAATTTTGAAGACATATACCTGAAGACACAATTTTAATATAATTATAATAGTTTACCATTAGTACAGCACTAGAGATAACAAAAGGGGCTGTTTTTACACAAAATCATTGTACTAAAGGAACTCACATATCACGCTCATGTAGAAGCGTCTCCATTAAACTAGGGAATGCCTTGCTCATTTCTTGAATAACAAGTGTTAGCATGTCAACATCATCCATGTCCTTCAACTGTAGACAAGGAGGGCTGTCGTTACAACGTGAATGCAATAACAATGATATTTTGTACACTACTCCAAAAGTTCCAAAATTTAAATAACTTCCATGATGTCTCGCTGCCATGTGGGCCCAGACCCACATATCACCAAATAAGTGGCATATAAAGGAACCGTGAAATTTACAGAGGCATGGACAGAATGAAGAATAAATCATTAGAACAACATACCATTTGGTTAAGTTCCTCCGGGCTTGGTAAAAAAATTGATTGGAAAATAATGTAGTACAGAAATTTTGCCCTGTGCCAGAGTGACATCTTTCCCCAGGTCCTCCTCAAAGTGATCTTCAAAACAAATAAAGAATAGAGATGACATGGTATTAGTCGCTAATTCAAAGTACCAATTAACCAACCTTAAAATTATTGCACAGCACATTTCGGAAACCATGATTTCAAATGGCATTGACCGATATGCAAGGGGAAAAATTTGTGATGCCAACAAGCAGCGACAGTCAACAACAAAACAAACATAGGATGAACCCCTAAAATGCTTCATATTATATTCCTAAAAGCAATTCCTCCATTAGTAGGTGTATATCAGTCTTTGGGTCAATACTCAATACCAACAGAAGTTCTCTTATTAGATACTGAATGTAACGGCAGAAGACTTACAAAATAAGCAAGAGAACTGTCCTTTAATCAATCCAAACAGCTTTACACAAAGGTCATTTTGAAAACATTTAAAATTTTCAGAAATTACAAATATGAGTATGCACAAGGTATTCACTTGAACCAATCAAAATATATGACCATTTTGTTTGAATCATTATGTCAAATGCACAAAACAGGCAGATCAAAAGTTGATCACATTTATTCCAAGGCTTATACACATACAACCAAACTCCATTGCTAGGTTGCGCACCTGGACAGGGCGATCTCCTAGGATAACTTTGCCACCATAACTCATTGCTTCCTCAAATGCCACCCGAAACTCAGCTCCAGGTAAAACCTCCAGTTGGCTAGCAACCTTAGATAAAAAAACAATGTTGGCATCAGGTGATAAGAAAATGACTGAACCAATGTTAACTGTGAAGACAAACATCAACCGATACCTTTGCAAGAAACCAGCTGTAGAGAATCCCAAAAGTGTTCATCTTCTTTTTCTTCCACATGTCAATCATTTCGTTCATAGTAGGAACCTGTGAGAGCAGGTTTAGGATGAACTAGGTGATACGATATAATCTAGAAGAAAAACTGTAAACATCTTTTATTTGGACGATGCCACTCAATTTTTTCTTTAAACAACAGTATATCTATATGGTTATATACTTAAGAGTTGCAAGGAGGATCCAGTGAAAATATTACTACACAGCAAGCCAGTATTCACGATGGCTCGGAATCCAGATAGGGCATGACATTCTAGCTTATTGTTCTGTACGACTTTATATAATCAAGCAAAATGATCCCAGCAGTGAGATGGTTGGTTATTCATCATCTTACAAACGTTAGTATAGATACCTGAAGGTTTTGTGGTGTCAAAATTGCAATCCTGCTGGCACAGAGCTCCAAGAATACAGCCTACATAAGCAAGAGATCTAATTAGAGGAATATCCTACAATAACAAACAAAAATAGTAAAAACACTCCAAAGCAGGCAGCAAACCTGCCAAAATCCACCCCTTGCAAAATTTACCGATGATGAGCAAATAGAGGAAGAACCTGAGGTTTCAGGTAGTCGATGACAGCCTTCACTTGATCGCATGATTCCTGAAATACAACCAAGTGTCAAATAGCCAAGCCATGACTTGGTACTCATTATGTCCTTTTAATACATTCACACTCCAATCTCTAGATACCAATGCACACTGGCTTAGTTAGTGAGGGGAACAACAGGACTAAAGTTGCTTCACTTGGTAGATGCAGTGCAAGCTCCCACTGTGATCGATGTTCAAATTTTATACCAGGATTTTTACAATTCTTCAATCAGTTGGACCTAAATGTCTCCAAGTAACATCACCCAAGCACAGCCACATGAGAAGCATAATCTGAACATCCAGGGTTGTCTAAATCCGATGCAATGCCTACACGTCGAACTCGCGTTCTAAAACCCAATTCGTACATCTATAATTCACGCACAAAATCGTCGACCGCTGATAAATCACATCGATGGGCCTTAACTGACAACACCAGCTCACCTGTGACACATGAGCAGTGCCGACGACGTAGACGCGGCAGGTCCCGCCAACCCCGGCAGCCGCCGCTTCGGCCGACGTCACGCACTCGAGGCACACCACCCCCTTGGCGAGCTCCTCGGGCAGCTCCTTCACCTCCTCGTCGCCGCCCGCAGGCGTCGCCCCGGCCCCCGCGCCGTCGCCCCCAGCTTCCGCGTCCTCGAATTCCGCGGCTTCCTCGTGTCCGTTGGCGTCGGCATAAGCGCCCGCAGGGGTGGCCGGGGCGGTGGCGGGCGCGGGTGCGGCCGGATCCATCAGCAGGCCGAGGACAGGACCGAGGCCGGACGGCGCTAGGCGCGGCGTCGGGGCTAGGGTTCGAGCGGCGCGGCGAGAGCGGGCCAGGCCGCGGAAGCCACGCGGGATCGGGGAGAGAGGGAGGCGGCGGCGGATTGGCGACGGCAAGTGCTCGGCGAGGAGGAGTCGAGGTGCGCGGATCATGCGGCGGCAGGCGTCGATTTGGGGCGCGGCCGCGCGGGGGAGCGAGCGGGAGGGGCCTGGCGCAGGCGCTCGTCAGCGGGTGCGAGTGGGACACTGGCTCATGGGCCCAAGAAGTTTAACGGATGAGATCCATGTCATCGACGTCAGAGACGAGGCCTCATCCGTCCGATCCGCCGTTTTATTTTTCCCTGGTGTGGTACGGTAACTCCGACGCGGCCGAGGCGAAACAATTACCCCGTGACGATTCCTTGAGTGACTTGACGGACGAGCAGGCGACGCAGCTCGCCGCCTCCCCGCTGTTCGGCCGAGTCCCGAACCCCGATAGCTAGTGCCACCGGCAAACCGCCTCCTGCTGCGCGCCGCACGCGCACTCTTTCTCTCCGCACTTGCCGGTGACGCAGCTTGCCGCTACCCGCCTCCACGCCGACCACCGTTCGGCCGAGTCCCGAATCCCGATAGCTCGTGCCTCCGGTAAACGTAGCCTGCTGCCCGCCACACACACGCACTCTCTCCCCCAACCCAGCCAGACGAACGTAGCTGAGAAGGGGGCCGCACCCGCACCCGCACCGGCGGTGCAGTGATGTGCATCTCCGTTACTGTCCGGGGCTCCAGTGTCCTGGGCCGACATGTGCGCTGTCGCGGGCAGTGACCTCCTATCGGCCGGGCACCACAACAAATAGTCCCAGGATCGCCGTGTCGAACAGTCGAGGGCAAGAGCTAGCGGCCTTAGCTTGCTGCGGCACCAGACCAGAGGAGCTGCAAAAGATATGGCTTCTTCGTCATCAGCTAAGCAAAGCAACAATAAGCTGCGCATCTTGCTCGTACCCTTCTTCGCCAGCAGCCACATCGGCCCCTACGCCGACTTCGCCGTCCGCCTCGCCGCGGCCAGGCCGGGCGCCGTCGAGCCCACGGTCGCCGTCACCCCGGCGAACGTCCCGGTGGTCCGCTCCGCCCTCGAGCGGCACGGCGCCGCGGCGAGCGGCCTTGTCAAGGTCGCCACGTACCCGTTCCCGCGCGTGGACGGCCTCGCTCCGGGCGTCGAGAACCTCTCCACCGCTGGGGACGACGCGTGGCGCATCGACGCCGCTGCTCTCAACGAGGCCCTGACACGGCCGGCGCAGGAGGCGCTTCTCAGGGAGCGGCGCCCCGACGCCGTCGTCACGGACTACCACTTCTTCTGGAACAACGGCATCGCCGGCGAGCTCGGCGTGCCCTGCGTCTCGTTCAGTGTCATCGGCCCCTTCTCGTTGCTCGTCATGCGCCTCCTCGACGGCACCGTCAGAGACGGCGGCTCCGAGTCCCAGGTGGTGGTCGTCCCCGGGTTACCCGGGCCCGAGATACAGATCCCAGTGACCGAGCTGCCGGAGTTATTGACACGACCGGCGAATGCCGACGACACGCGCAACCTGGCCCGGGCGGCGCTGTCGAGGTGCCACGGCGTCGCCGTGAACGCGTGCCAGGACATAGAGCAGCACTGCTGCGAGATGTACGTGCGCACCTGGTCCTTGAAGCGCGGCTACTTCGTCGGCCCCGTCTCGTTGCCGCTGCCACTGGCCGCTGCAGGCACCGGCGGCGAGTCGCCGTGCATCGAGTGGCTCGGCTCCAAGCCGAGATGCTCGGTGGTGTACGTGTGCTTCGGCACCTACGCCGCCATCTCGGATGCTCAGCTCCGAGAGCTGGCTCTGGGGCTGGAAGCGTCGGGGAAGCCGTTCCTGTGGGCGGTGAGAGCCGACGGGTGGGCGCCGCCGGATGGGTGGGCGGAGCGCGTCGGCGAGAGGGGGATGCTGGTCAGAGGATGGGCGCCGCAGACGGCGATCCTGGCCCACCCGGCGATGGGTGCGTTCCTAACGCACTGCGGGTCGAGCTCGATCCTGGAGGCGGCGGCGGCAGGCGTGCCGATGCTGACGTGGCCGCTGGTGTTCGACCAGTTCATCGAGGAGAGGCTGGTGACCGACGTGCTCAAGATTGGAGAAAGGGTGTGGAACGGGCGGCGGAGCACGAGGTATGAGGAGAGGGAGGTCGTGCCGGCGGAGGCCGTGGCGCGGGCGGTGGCGAGGTTCCTGGAGCCCGGCGGCACCGGGGAGGCGGCGAGGGGCAGGGCGCGGGAGCTCGCGGCGAAGGCGCACGCGGCCGTGGCGGAGGGTGGATCGTCGTATCGTGACCTGCACCGCCTCATCGATGACCTTATCGAAGCAAGAGCGGCTGCCGGCGGTACGACTTCGACGCCGGTTGCCCCCGAGAAAATGGGTGGCAGTTCTGATGGCGTGTAGCCGTGTAGGGCTGTGGTTGCACGAGGTATCTCCCGCGAGCCGTGGCAAGTTGTTGTGGGAGACGAGACTGCTGAAAACTGAGAACGGCCACGCTGGCTGGGTTCAGGACTCTGGCTTGAGGGTGCTCTATTTGATGCGTTTGGGGCTGCATTTCTGTTGTTTGTAGCTTTGCAGTAGATTATTTTCACTATTCAGCAGCAATAAAAACCTCCAAGTACACAAGTGTGTGTCTGCACAAAACCATTTCTCGGTCTCCATTTTCCTTGGGTTACATGGCAGCATCTATCTCTTGCTATCCACTTGCAGTGTACTCCGTAGGTCAGAGACTCACGGTAGTTCACCGGCATGCAGTGACCTCTTCTGACTGATGCTGGCTGCGCGACTGGACCAGAAAGCAAACAGCCAAACACACAACTGCACTCAGCAGCACAGACAACACACAGGTTTCAGCGATCAGAAAGAAACCTGGCAAAAAAAAGAAGAAGAAGAAGAAGCAGCAGCGCACTTTCAGAAAGAACATTAATATTTGAATGCCACTTCCCGAGATCCCAAATCTGAGGCCGCGCGCAGGAAGCGCCCCTGCGCTCGCTCGCTCCCCCCACGGGGTGGGGACCCACACGCGCGACTCCTCCGTGTGTGTCTCCGTCATCCATCTTTCTTTTATAAAGTTTGTTGACAAAATTTAGTTCCAAAAGTTTCTCAAAAAAAAAGTCTGATACTGAAAAATTTGTCGCAATGTGAGCAAAAGTTTGTTGATAAAATTTTGTTGCAAAAATTTCTAGAGAATTTTGTCGCAAGCAAACAAAAGTTATTTTTGACAAAATTTCTCAAAAAAAAACTCTGACGCTAGAAAAATTTGTCGCAAGCAAGCAAAATTTGTTGCTCAAGATTGTCTTTTCGTTCCAAAAATATTCTTCGTAAAACTTTTTTTTACAGATTTTTCGCATGAAAAATCTCCACATCTTATTTATTTTTGTTGTAAAACTTTTGCTTCAAATACTTTTTCTCTAAAATTTTGCAGAACTAAAATTTTGCTTCCTTCAAATTTTTTCTGATATTTTTTTCCTCTCTCTAGCGCCACGTATGGGATGTAGAGTGCATGCAGGGCCCACGTACATGGAGTTAGGGTGCTGTGCGGGAGCCGTGGGGTGGGGGGCGCCAGCCATGCAGGGGGCGCCGGTTTTGTCGCCTAGTGCCCCGCGCTCCCCTGCGGGCGAGCGCAAAATAGCGTGGCCCGCCCCCACTTCCTCCACACCGATTTATTTATATGGCTTCTGCAGCCAGCATGCATCAGTGCAGCTGATATACTTTAGCTTACTAATTAAACAGTGAAAAACTGAGCACATAAACATATATAGATCGGACACACCACCTAAGCTCAAATCAGAGTATATCAGACATTGGCACTGTCCCTGCACCAGCCGTTCTTTCTTCGATGAGATCATCAATCAGGAGGCGCAGGTCATGGTGGGAGGAGCCACCTTCCTCCATGGCAGCATGAGCTTTCGCGGAGAGTTCCTTGACTCTGCTCCTCGCGCCGCGTCCGCTGCCCCTCCGGGCTCCAAGAACCTGGCCACGGCTCGTGCTCTTCGGACCTTTCACTCCTCACTCCAGCGCCCTCCGGCCACAGCCGCTCTCCAATCGCTAGCACTTCCGTCACGAACCTCTCGGTGATGAACTGCTCGTACACCATTGGCCACGTCAGCACCGGCACGCCAGCCACGATGGTCTCCAAGACCGAGTTCCACCCGCACTGCGTGACCATAGCAGCGAGTGGTGGCGCGTGACCATGTCCTCACCCACACACACACTAGCAACACAGATTCCATCGGACGCTCGGGCAGCCAAAGATTTGGAGCGCGTTTGGTTTACAACCAACGCTAGCATCGATGGCGTCCGGTCTTGCAGCGGCGAGGTGGAAGGCGAGGTCGGTGAAGGGGCCGATGTGGCTGGTGGCAAAGAAGGGGACGAGAAGGATGCGGAGCTTCTTCTTGCTCTGCTGCGTAGGGGAAGCCATTGTTCCTTGCAATCTCTGTGTGTGATGGTTTTGGACTACGAGTGTCGAGTGTCGACGGGGACTCAAGTGTCTTCTAGTGGACTTACATCAAGCTGTCTCCATTTTCTTTCGTAACATAGCAGCGAGTATCTATCTCCTGCTGTCCAAATTGCACTGCTGCTCAGTGGCCACGGTTGGTTCACAGCAGTGACCTCTTCTGAACATTATGTGCAGATGCTGCCGGAGCGACTAGATCAGCAAGCAAATACTGACCACTGCTTCTCAGCCACCACAACACATTCAGCAGAACATCCCTGTTTGCTTGGCTTATCATCTCAGCCTAGCGAATTATTCTCCTCATAAAATACTATTGAAGCGGTCCAGCAGATTATTCAGGAACCAGTTCACAAAGGAAAAAAAAACTTCGTTAAACAAACACGATTCATCGTCCTTGCGTTGACAATAGTTTGGTACGAACTTACTTGTCAGAAATACAGACACACACCGCCTTTCCTTAAATCAGGTATCAGACACTGCCATTGTCCCTGCACCGGCCGTTTTTTCTTGGACGAGATCATCAATCAGGCGGCGCAGATCGTGGTGGGAGGAGCCACCTTCCTCCATGGCAGCATGCGCCTTTAAGGAGAGCTCCTTGACCCTGCTCCTGGCGGCATCCCCTGCCCCACCGGGCTCCATGAACCTGGCCACGGCTCGCGCCACCGCCTCAGCAGGGACCAGCTCGTGCTCTCCAGTCTTTGTACCCCTCACTCCACAACCCTCCGGCCACAGCCGCTCTCCAATCGCGAGCACTTCCGTGGCGAACCTCTCCGTGATGAACTGCTCGACCACCATCGGCCACGTCAGCACCGGCACGCCGGCCGCTACGGTCTCCAAGACAGAGTTCCATCCGCAGTGCGTCACGAACGCTCCTACCGCCGGATGCGCGAGGATCGCCGTTTGTGGGGCCCATCCTGTGACGACCATGCCTCTATCCCCAACACGTTCCTTCCACCCTTCCGGCGGCATCCACGCATCACCCCTGACCACCCACAGGAAGGACTTCCCGGATGCTTCTAGCCCGATAGCCAACTCCCGAAGCTGAGCTTCCGAGACATGGGTCAAGCTTCCAAAGCATAGGTACACAACCGAGTGGGCTGGCTTCGTGTCCAGCCAACGGATGCACGGCGAGTCGCCGGCGAAGCTGCTTGATCCGGCCGGTGGCGACGGCAGCGAGAGGGGCCCGACGAAGTATGTGCGCTTCGCGTAGCCATTGCGCATGTACAATTCGCAGTACCCGCGCTCCAGATCAGAGAAAGTGTTGACGGCGAGGCCGAGGCATCTTCCTAGCGCCGAAGCCGACCGGTCTCCGGCGGCGCGCGGGACGGTTTGCCGGGTCCTCAAGAACTCCGGCAGCTCCGTCACGGGGACCCGTATGTCTGGGCTCGGGAACCCAGGGACGGTCACCACGCTGCTGCACGTGGCGGCGTCGTGGACGCCGCCGAATAAAAGGTTCAGCATGGCCAGCGTCGGGAACGTGCCGATGGCGTGGAACGTGACGCACGGCACGCCTAGCTCCGCGGCGACGTCGGCGTTCCAGAAGAAGTGCGAGTCGGTGACGACGGCGTCCGGCGAGAGCTCCCTGGCGAGACCTTCTTGCGCCGGCCGCATCAGATCCTCGATCCAGGCCGCCGCGTCGATGCGCCAGGCGTCGGCGGCGGCGACCGTGGAGAGGTTCTCGACGCCCGGCGGGAGGCCGTCCACGGCCGGGAACGGGTACGTCGCGACCTGGACCGTGGCGCCGGCGCCGGAGCCGCCGCGCCGGGCGAGAGCCGACCGGACCACCGAGGCGTTCGCCGGGGTGACGGCGACGGTGGCCTCGATGGCGTCCGGTCTTGCCGCGGCGAGGTGGAAGGCGAGGTCGGTGAAGGGGCCGATGTGGCTGCTGGCGAAGAAGGGGAAGAGGAGGATGCGGAGCTTCTTGCTCTGCGTGGAGGAAGCCATTTCCTTAATGTGTGCTGGTTTGACTCGTTAATTGGATGCTTTGGGGTAGGCTGGGACAGCCGGAGCTATCTTGTTGCTTTAAGCACGTCAATCGATCGTGTCATGGAGAAGATAAAATAATAGGGCGCAGGCACCTTGCGAAGGTTCAGATATCAGATCGAACGAGTCTGCTGATGTCTCCATCAGTCCTTTTCTTCGTTGCTGCAAGGGAAACGAGAAGGTTAGTTTAAATTTAGCCTCGCTGTCCAGACGTAGGATGCAAGTATTACTTGTCGTCTCTGCTGATTTTTTTTAGATAAGGCAGACCGGCCTCAACACTCACGAGTGAGTGCCTACAACCGCAGGTTACAAAGACTAGTTTTGATACAGGTCCTAGACCTCCAAGCACTCGCCACCAGTGTTTCGAAGGCGTCCTTAAGAGCGTCGCCTAGACGACAAGACAGTAGTAGCTCGCCTCGCCTAAGTTATCGCCTTAGCCGGCTTAGCTCGCCTTAGTCCACCTAGGCGTCTAAGGCGGTAGTGCGTCGCCTCGCCTCGCCTTAACGCTTTAAAAATCATGCTCGCCACACGGCTTGACGAAAGGAAACATACTCAGACAACATACTTGCCAAACAAAATTCTGGCAGCACACTGGAGACACAGATACAAAATAAAGCGAAAGAGCAGACAAAAAAGACTCAGCCTCAATTCTGCTTCTGATGCTCCAGCCGAACTTGCTGAAAATTTCCATTGCGGTAACTTCTAGCTTAAGACATCCTGCCTTCAGAATATTTTCCTCTTCTGCTTTAGACAGTTTTGCTCAAACTCTGATCCAATATGTCGCTCTCAATAGCACCTGCAAAGAGTTATTAGTAGTAGATCTTTTGAAAATCATATCATTTCTGCTCAACCAAATAGCCCAACAACAAGCCGCTACACCTATTAGAACTTGATTTCTATGCCTTCGATGAAAGCTTTTAAACCAAGACCCAAACATAGCTGAAGCACTCGGAGGAGGTTTGAAACCAAAAGATACAGATACGATATTCCAAAAAAGTCTTGCCATATGGCAATCGAAAAACAAGTGCTGAATAGTTGCGTAAGAGCTACAAAACTACACTTTATGTCACCGTTCCATTTTTCTCTTTGCAAGATTGTCTTTTGTGGTAGTGTAAATGGTTATCACTGACGGAAAACGAAACGTTAAATTACCTTGCCAATCCTCTTTAAGAGAACATGCAGATCATATCTTGGTCTCTTGGTTAAGAGAACATGCAGATCATATCTTGGTCTCTTGGAATCAGGCACCTATGTACCGCCGGCTCACCACTACTGATGGCAACTGATTTCATAATTGGAAAGAACACAAATCCAGCCCAAAATACATCCAATTCGTCACCCATGAATGATTCAATGAGGTTTATTCGAAAACAAAAATTGAGATTACCACTATTTCTGGGAACCAATTGCTACTCGATCGATGATCACCAAGGATGATTCAATGAAGACTATACTCACTGGACCCTTGAATTGATTGTGTTAATCATTTCAAGGCTCGGAGGCTGATGAGCGACATCCACGACTGTTAATTTTTCAAGACGAAGGATGGAGACTCAAGATTTTTAGACCCTCAACTTAAAGCTCGCGGGCTACTTCATATGAAGAGCGACTTTTGCCGCCCTCCATATGAAAGACTGAAGATTGAAGATTTCAAGATTATCAAGATTTGAGCTTCTCATAGCCTCGCGGCAACCTTGAAGCACTCTGAATATTCAGCCAAGACAACTACTCAACGACAATCTTATAAGTACTCGAATGCTACAACACTTGGCTACGAAGCGCTCGGGTGCTTGTCATGTATGAAACCTCAGGTACCCGCAAAGAAGGAAGAAGTCTGTATCCCTACTAGGGCTAGGACTCTACTTTGTAATCCTACTAGGACTAAAACTTTGTAAATTGACTAGTCGCCCCCTAAGATATATAAAGTAGGGCAGGGGTACCTAGATTGACACCTCAACTTAGATTCAACATATCAAAGAGATCAAGCATCTGGATACAGTTCTATTGATCAAGGATCATTAGAACAACCGTGTACACACATATTTTACACTACGTAACATAAGATCAACAACAGTACGTAGGGCATTACGCCTAATCGGCAGTCCCGAACCTGTATAAATCTCATGTCACGTAAACATTGAATTCCTGATTCCTAGAACACTTCTCCTAAACTCTAATACCTTGGAATACTCTCGGTGGGATTGCCGGTAAAACACCGATACTCAGCGTCAGCGTCATGCTGTATGGCACCGAGATCGAGTCCATATTTTAAAATCTTTTTTTCATGGATCTATTTGTGAAAAACTTTCAAAAAAAAGAGTTAATAAAAAAATAGGTTGGCCGTCCTGGCCTCCCCTCCTCGTCCTACACCTTCCTTGTTTCTCACCGTCACCGGCTGTTGAGCTAACCTGCCACCACGTTAAGACGTCGTCATGCACTAGCCCTTGGAGCATTACTCATTCTTGCAAATTCGTCCATAAGCTTAACGGAAAAAAAAAATCAAAATAGTGGCCACAGAAAAGATAAAACTCTAGCATTTTTGTGAAGTCAGATAAATTCGCCTCTTCACTATCAAACTATTGTAAAGTCGGAAATTTTATTTGGGCTGAATTTCAAGCATGGTGATCTTGTCGTTGTTGGCATGCCTAATACTCATATGGGTGTCATAAAGTGAGTTACTTGGTAAAAACTTGACTCTTTCAGCCTTGATTTTTTTCCTTGCGTTCGACGCATTATAAAAACTGTGCAATGGTCAAAGTAAATGCACAATCAACATTGTGTGGCCCAGATTGAAGTTTACACGGACACATTGGTTTGCACCTGATACGCTCCCATATAAGTTTAAGTGAAATAAAATATTATATATAAGGAATGAAAATATATAGAAAGAAAGAAATAATGTAAATAACTTATGGAAAAAATAAACACTTAGAACAAATGATATAGCTCACAAAACAAAAGTACATACACATGGAACAATAAATCATACTACTCGAAAAATATACATATAAAATAAGTGCTATAGCTTGGCAAATAGATTTTTTTTAAAGAAAACTACCTCTATCGGGCAGTTCGCCACATCAACGCACAGACTCGAACGCACTCGATCCGCATTTCAGTTCAAGATCGACCTTTGTTTTGCTTGAGGTTGTATCGTCTTCCCCAGGTGAATCAAGAACTCGGTGACCTCCAGCTCGCCACAACGCCGGTGGAGCCTCTCCACGGGGTCTTCTCCTCTCAGCGAACGATCCACGAGTGCGTCGTCGTCGATATCTACAGCACGGGCTGGCTGTTCGTCGGGCTGCCGCATGATGCTCGGCGTGGCCATGAGAGCCGATAGGTGGTCCAGTTGCGCCATGATTCTCTTCTTTACTTTGTCCATCTTCTTCGTCTGGGCGTTGCTGTTGCCACTTTGTGCCTCGTGGTAATGGAGTCGGTGCCCCTGGCTTTGGTAGTACTCCTGGTACCCGTGCTGCGGTATCTCGTTCGGGATCTCCCTGCCAATGGCGGGGTTGAGATCTCCTGCAGTCGACTGCAGTGGCTGCCATGTAGGCCAGATGGGTGAATAGGCCCACATGCAGTGACAAATGCAGCCTGCAGTCGACTGCAGGCGAACTGATCTCCAATGGCGACGGATAGGACTCCAGTATGACTCGGAAGCGGTGAGCTCAATTACCGGCCGGGCTCTCGCGTAATTGGCTTTTGGCGCAGTACCAATAGAGAGGAGCTCGGCACCATGAGTGGCCCCAACCAATACTGGTGACTGACGAAAGCTGCAACGAGTCGATGCAGGCGGAAGAAAACCCACCTGCCCCGCAGACGAAAGAGAGGTTGTACGTTGTAGGACCGATTTTGAGCAATGTGTCATGAGATAAATTATTGGAGAAGTAGCCTTTTTATTCTCCCTTAGGCCAGTCAAAAGCTAAAGAGTATTGCCTAGGCAATTCTCCGGCTCCCGTCACCCAAACCAACTATTCTCAAAATCAAACTCTGCCAGCAGGATGAATCACTGCTTCGCCTTCCCTCCTGTCACATTGGACACCATCTCCCTGAGGAACCTGGCCGACTTGGTCACGGGCGAGTTGGCTGCCATGAGGTTGTACAGCATCGTCTCCACCTCGCCGATCGTCGGCCGCTTCTTGAGCCGCGACACGACCCTGAACTCCTGCCCTTCGGGCGCGCCGCTGTCGTTCTCCACCATGAGCACCCAGCTCTCGCCGCCGTCGGCGCGCCGGAGCAGCACGCCCCTCTTCTTGCTCAACAGGCCCCTCACCTCCAGCCCCGTGAAGGAGTACACCACGTCGAAGGACGCCACGAAGCCCCTCGCGCCGCCGCCGCCGAACGCATCCCCGTCCTCCTCGTCGAAGCTCCACGGCGGGTTGAACAGCACCACCGGCTTGGGGTCCGCCGCGGCGGCGGCGGCCCTCACCTGCTCCACCTGCACCGGCGCCGGCGCCACGAACACCGCGGCGTCGCAGGCGCCCAGCGCGTCCGCCGACTCCGAGCCCAGCTGCGCGTGCGCCGTCGCCGAGTCCCCCGACCTCTCGAACTCCCGCACCGCCACGGCCAGCGCCTCGGCCGAGGGCCAGAGGAGGAGGAGCCTCACTGGCGCGCCCTTCCTCGAGACGCCCGCGCCGCCGGAGAACACGTCGAGCGCGAGGCGCGCGAGGGAGCCCGGCGAGTCGTCGACGACGGGGATCTCGGCGCGGAGCCGGGGCTGCCTCTGCCGCTGCCGCTGCCGCTTGAGCTTCTTGGGCGGGACCGAGTTGTTGAGCGGCCTCTGCAGCGCCGCGGCGAGGCAGGACCGCGCCTGCGCGACGGCCTCCTCCCTCGACGACGGCGGCGAGGGCGCGGCGTCCGGCGGCGGCGACGACGAGGACGAGTGGACGCGCTGCGGCCGCGCCGGCTCGCTGCGGATGGAGGTGAGGGAGCGATGGAGAGGGGGCCGACGCGGCGGCGTGGAGAGCGACGACGGGCGCGTCCGGAGTGGCGGGAGCGAGGGCTTGAGCGCGGCCTTGGAGGGAGGGAGGTTCAGGAGGTTGTTCAGCGCCATTGGCGCGGGAAGCGTAGGTGCGAGACAAGATAAGGGTGCTGCTATCTAGAGATCCAACTCCAACCGCTCAGATTTATCTTGTGCTCCCCTCACGAACGAGTCACCAAAATTTTAAGGTGTCAGCCGACACCAGTACCATTGTATTCTACTAGTATAGATGATATGGTTATGTAGGTTCATTTTTTTCATGTGGGAAGGGTGACAGTGCCACCCTCCGTTTTTAAAAGTGAAAGTCCATTTATACGTCTTTTATTGCTTTTTATACTAATTTTGTGGTGAGAACTGTATCAGCTACTGATGCAGAGACTGATACAAGTAATCAAAGGGATTTTCTAAGTAGGTCCCCCACACAGACCATATGGGCAGACGGCCCGCCAATATGAACTTTGGAGCTACACAAAAACATGATGGTTCTGTGTTGGTGATAAAAAAAATGACCTACGGACCGTCCAGGCTTGTATAGTGTCCGTGATCCGGTGATCTTCTCAGGAGAAACTTGTGAGAAGGCCCGGTGTGCTTGTGAGATGCTTTGTGCTCGCCTCACCGGAGGGGTGGAGAGCAACTCTAGTGGAATCTAGGTCTCGAGCGGTTCTTTGATTCAAACCGGCTCAAGATCAAATGATGACTTTATAGAGGAGCGGTTGAAACATTGACTCCACCTCAATGTGAATTGGGGTGACCGGCAAATCATCGAGAGCATAGTGAAAAATTCGGCGTCTCCATTGTGGTTTGTCTACTTGAGCTCGTTTACTTTGTGCCATTTATATTCAAACAATTTACATTCTTAGAAGTATTCTTGCTTGCTTGTCACCCTACGACTTAGATGTCCATTTGGGCCACCCTAGCACGGGCCCGCCCTGGCCTGCCATTTACCAGGTCGTGCCTTGTCCGGCCCTATGCTTCAACGGACCGTGTCGTGCTAGCCCACGGGCTCCATCGACGGCCTAGGCATGGGCCCGCGGGTCTGTTTCATGCCGGGCCAGACCGACATAGCCCAACACAATGGCACAGGCTGGACCGCCTGAAGCCCAGCAGCCACTCCTCGCGACTAGCTCATCGCATCGCTGCAGCGCTGGAGCCTGGAGGGGAGCGCGCCGACAACGCCCGAGGTGAGTGGCGGCGATGTCGAAGTAGGGGTACGCGCAGTGGCGAGTGCAGGAGGAGAGGTCGGGGGTCGAGAGCGGAGACGTAGGGCGCCAAAGGAGAGGGTGAAGCCGCGTCGCCGGGAGAGGCGACACCGTGGAGGGGCGCAACAACTCAATGAGGGGTGGCGCTGGGGTTGGGAGCGTGGCGGCGTCTTTGGAAAGGGCAGGGGTAGCATCGGGAGGGTCGGGTGAGGGTGTCAAGCGGCTGAGGGCTTAAGCCTTGGAGGGGAGGGGGGGGGGGGGGGGGGGGTTGAAGAAGTTGGACTAGAATTAGAAGGAAGTTATATATGGGATGGGGATACGCGGACAGTTAGCGGGTCGACATGCTATCTACAAGCCGTGTTGGGGTGGCGGTCCATGCCCGGGCATGGTGCCCAAGCGAGCCAACCCGGACATGACGGGGAGCGGGCCGAGCCAAATTAGTCGTGCTTCAGGCGGACCAACATGTTACTGGCTGCATGCACATCTATACCTAGGATTGCAAACTGATTAATTTGATAGTAATGGGGCGAATTTAAGCCTCGGGGGAGAATAGGGTTTCATGATATCTTGCAATATTCCTCCTATTTGGTCTTCGCTCTTAAGTCTTAACCATAATATGCGGGAGAATAGGGTTCATGATAGTGTGATAGTAACCACACAATTAGCTCCCAGTCCCTCGCACATAACCTTCGATCTCTTGCAATCAGATACTACAGTTGCATACATGAAACAAAAAAAAAACTTGGTAGAAACTTCAAATGAACACACCCACGAGTAGAAGAATACACGTTACCAGGAATTCCCACTTGTGCTCACGGTCTACGTTGTCTCCATTTGTTATTCCCGCCCGCGAATCTTGGCTTCGACCAGGTCATCAACGAGGCGGCGCAGATCGCAATATGACGAGCCGCCCTCCGCCACGGCCAGCGCGAGCTTTTACAGCGAGCTCGCGCGCCCTGCCCCTCGCCGCCTCCCCGGTGCCGCTGGGCTCCAAGAACCTCGCCACCGCCCGCGCCACGGCCTCCGCCGGCACGACCTCCCTCTCCTCGTACCTCGTGCTCCGCGGCCCGTCCCACACCCTTTCTCCAATCCCGAGGACCTCCGTCACCAGCCTCTCCCCGATGAACTGGTCGAACACCAGCGGCCACGTCAGCATCGGCACGCCGGCCGCCACCGCCTCGAGCATCGAGCTCGCCCCGCAGTGCGTCAAGAACGCGCCCTACCGCAGGGTGTGCCAGTATCGTCGTCTGCGGCGCCCATCCTCTGACAAGCATGCCCCTGTCGCCGACGAGCTCCTCCCACCCCTCCGGCGGCGCCCACCCGTCGGCCCTCACCGCCCACAGGAACGGCTTCCCCGACGCTTCCAGCCCGAGTGCCAGCTCCCGGAGCTGATCAGCCGAGACGGCGGCGTAGGTGCCGAAGCACACGTACACCACCGAGCAGCTCGGCTTGGAGCCGAGCCACCCGATGCACGGCTCCTTTACTCCGGCGGGCGGCGGCGGTGGCGGGTAGAGTGGGGCGACGAAGTAAGCGCGTTTCGCGCGCCCCTCGCGCACGAGCAACTCGCAGAACGGCCGCTCCAGCTCGAAGAACGTGTTCATCACTTGGCCGAAGCACCTGCCGAGGGCTTCCACGCACGGATTCAATTCGCCGCTCCTACATCTCAGGAATTCCGGCATCTCGGTCACGGGGATTCGAATCTCCGGCCACGGGAACCCACGGAGCACCACCTCTTGGGATTGGGACGACTCGGGCTCGGAGCCGTCGCCGTTCGCGACGACGGCGTCGGTGAGGCGGCCCATCGTGAGCGCTGTGAATGGCCCGATGCCACTGAACGCGACGCACGGCACGCCGAGCTCGGCGGCGACGGCGCTGTTCCAGAAGAAGTGGACGTCGGTGACGACGGCGTCGGGGCGCCGCTCCCTGATGAGCGCCGCGCCTCCTGCGCCGGTCGCGTCAGGGCCTCGTCGACGGCGGCGGCGTCGATGCGCCACGCGTCGATTCCGGCGGCGGAGAGGTTCTCCACGCCCGGGGCGAGGCCGTCCACGCGCGGGAACGGGTACGTGGCGATCTTCACCAGGCTGCACGCCTCGGGGCCGTGCCGATCGAGGGCCGACCGGACGACCGCGACGTTCGCAGGGGTGACGGCGATGGTGGGGTCGACGACGCCCGCCCCGGCCACGGCGAGGCCAACGGCGAGATCGGTGAAGGGGCCGATGTGGCTCGTCACGAAGAAAGGCATGAGCAGGATGCGTAGTTTTTCGCTGGGCTCAGATGAAACCATGGTGTACCGCACTGCACTGCTGCTGCTTCTTGTGGCGATTTGAGGATTTGGGTTGGGGCAACAACAAGGTTCGTGGTGTGCTGATCATATACTTGTGGAAATAAAGGGTAATACAGAGTTTTTAAATTTGACGCGGGTGGCAGCTTTCGAAGTCAGTCAAATATATATATGTGGGCTTTGCTGGCGTCAGCTCTCAAAGTCTCTATCAAATATGTAGACTTCGCAATTTCAAATCTGTATTATTGGCAACGCACGTTCTCCATCATTGGTGAATCTGGCAACCGAATAACCGATGCAAGGCGGCAAATGTTTATTCCACAACTAAACCTTGTGGTAAGTAATCAAACACGCGCGTATCATGACAAATAATAAAGGGAGACAAGATATATTAGGTGCCTGGTTTTTATTAAATTCTAAAATCCCTCATCATTCATTTCAAGTTTAGCATTCCTTCTTACAAGTCATTTAGATATCTATCGCGCAACTCAGTTCTTTGTAAACTCTCCTCCTATTTTCACTTACTAGAGTGCCCGTGCGTTGCTACGAGTAGCAAAAGATTTCATTCAACAATGGCTACACAACTATATAATTAACAAATTATACAGGGTAAGTACACAAAATAAGATATGTTAATGGCATTGGCATAAACCAGGATAAAATGGCACTGAATTTACTAACTATATTTGGCGCTGACTCAATCTCATGGCCTTTTGTTTGACAAAGTAAGCCTCATTACTGAATTTACCTTGAAAAGTGCTCACACCTGAGGAATGTTCATTTTGCTACGCTGCAGGGCAAGACTCATCAAAATTTGATCATGGCGAAGAAATATGAGAGCTAGCGTATCTAGCATCCTTCCTGCAAGAATTGCCATGCAGACATGGAGTTTCGTGCAGGAGAGATGAGCCCCGTGTACCTGGACCTGCCTGTCGAATCTGAATAGAAGCTGTTTTGCATTGGTGGCGGTATCATTTGCACACGCGTCGGTAACATCTGCTGGAAACTGCTTAGCCTGAATAGAAGCTGATTTCCATTGGCGACAGTATAATCTGCACGAGACTGCTTGACAAGCCAAAAAAAGTAAATGTGGCGCAAGATCATCAGTAATGCATGAGCAGCACGGAGGCCACAGATTGTATGTCTCCCAACAACCTTTTGTTTAACAAATTAAGCTTCATTAACAGCTCCCACTACGTCTCCTGCTCAAAGCTGAAACCTGTTAAAAATGAATAAGATCATTATGCTTAGAGTGTGGTATTTATGGTTGGGAGAAATAGATCAGAGACAGGTTTTTCGACCACAACATATAGGCACATCCAATACTAATATATACATCAAGCGATGGTACCAATGGCAATCGTAGTAGACAGGTACATTATTCCAAAGGGGTGTAAATTAAAGATCTGTATTTTGGATTGTGCAACTGTATGGAGATTAGGGAGGCACATATGTCCAAATGAGGTTTCAAATTCCGAAACCTATCAGCTAGTGAAAATGGAACGTCTGACAGTTGTCTTTTGTGCTAAATTATTTGATAGTTGAGTAGAGAAGGATGATCCTCACAACAAATTCCATTACAAAAGTAACTCGTTGTTATTCCTGAAAGTTGGGACTGTATAAATTTGCAAGGGTGCAGTGTTATGACCATTACTGGAACCTTCTCAAACTAAAGAAGACGAATATAAACATTTGACTGTGGTCTTCCATTGAACAAAATTTTTGATAAGCAGGACAGAGAGATGAACAAACTAAAAAACATGCAAATGATAAGGTTAATTTAACATTGGGGGAAAATACTTACGGGAGTTGTTTTGGAAGTCAATCAGATCCATGTAGAGTACGTAGCTAGGAACCCTAGCCGCTAGTCATGCTTCACATTCAAGAATGATCACCATTATCTGGTGTTATCACAAGGGGCAGGCAAGCAACTTATTCTTTAGCTAGGATGACAGCAATTAATCCGGCCACCATTATTGTAAAAGGAAAAAAAAAGAAAACCCACCAGTCATCTCATTATTACTTACAGGCAAGGGAGACAAGATAAAAAAATTTAAAATATGATATCAACTCTAATGGCAAACATGATATCAACTGTACCAAGGCTAAAAAATATTGGTCCCATTGCCAATACCAAGAATCCTAATAACATTGAAAAGCTGAGAAGATAATAACTTAATTCGCAAGGTTATAATATCATGAACCTTTGTTAATCTAATCAGATAGTCCACAGTGAGGTAATATTAATATATAGTGCACATGATTAATGACATAAATCATAGATTGCGTGATTGCATTGGTCAAGAGAACAGATCGAGAAGCAAACTAAAAGAGCTCTTCGATTTCCCTCACTCCAACCAGCCGCCAAAAAAGCCAGGAGCAAATCACAACCTCGCCTATCTTATTTCATGCCAAGACCGATCCGTTTTGGGAGTCTGATTTCATATGCTGTACGAGCTGAGACTGATCCGTTTTATTCGAGAGATAAAACACGTACCTCTTGCTGTTGTGCTGGAGACAGATCTAGCGCCAAGGCCTAGGGATCGAGCGACGGGGAATGCAGGTTTTGATGACGGCCAAGCAAGGAAGTTCCGCCTTCTCAGATCGCCAGGTGATGCCGTCGTCCGCGCGTGACGATGGCGGCACGCGATGCCGCAGAACAGGATGCACCGTCGATGGCCGTCTACTCCTTCTGCTGGATGGCCGATAGACCTGAAGTGCCCGATCTTTCGGTGAGTCGAGGTAAATTCGATTTTGTGGAAGTAGACCCTCACGATCCGACTACGACGAGCGAACCCGAAGCGCCAATGCAATCGTTGAACCAACTCCTGGGTTACTGAACCTGTTGCAATCAAGATCAGCAACTTCCTGTACGCAATCGAAGAACGAACAAGAAAAAGAAGGCGAGCAATCTTAATATCACTCGAAGGTGGAGTTCTGAATCACACGAGGACAACACGTATTTGTGCGGTATCGAATGTAGCTAAAGCTAGATGTAAAACAAAACTCAAGTCTGAAAAATAAAAGAGGGTCTATCTAAATAGGAGGCGCAGCCCCTAGGGTCGGCGTGGAGAGGGGGAAGCCACGCCCAAGGGGGGTGGGGGCGCGCCCAAGGTGGGCCCCACTAGTCCAGGCGCCCCTCACCTGGGACTCCTGTTGGGCCAGCTTCTATTCTTCTAGGCCTTCGTTCTTTAGCAGCATGACGAAACTCAATTCTCTTGCACGGGCCCGAGTAATTGGCCCAAGTGGAAGAGATGGCGCCTGGGCTTGTAGTGGAGGTGGCGCCTGGGGTTCTGGAGGTGGCGCCTGATCTTCTGCTGGTGCTGGTGTAGATGCGCTCGTGTCGTAGTTGATGTCCTCATCAATCGCCGCACGCCACGATGGCCAGCGCTCCAGGGCTTTAGCCGCGGTCACCATCGACTTGACGACACCTTCGACGACGCCGACGACGAGCTTGTCCTCCAGTGGTGGATCAGGGCTCGCTGGGATGACGACGACGAAGCCGCCGCTGCCACTGCTGCCTTGCGGGTGGCGACGTTCTCCTTGGCTGTTCGCTCCCTCTCCCTCTCTCCGTCTTGGCCACCGCTGACTGCTCTTCTTCTTCTTCTTGCCGGCGGTCGACGACGTCGGTGAGAGGCGACGATTTGTGCGCTGATCTGCAAGACGACGGAGACGGCCAAGAGCAGTTGCAGGAGTTGGAAATTGTCTCTGGCGGTGCGGAGGCCTTCGATGGCAACTGGGTTAGGAATTAGGATGGTGGGCGTCGGTTTGCAGCCGAGGATTGCGGAGGCCTACGTTCTCCCACGATCTCGCGCTTTAGAAGTCCCACATGCCAGCGTTTTTTGGATCGCAAAGAGGGCGCAGGTCCACCTGCCGGCGCCGATCGTCACAGGAGAGCGACGCGAGGTTGCGACGCTCGTTGGCAACAACCTTTCGCCAAATTGCTCTTTTTAGGAGTAGAGATGTAGAGCCACCCAGAATCTAAGGTAGGCTATTCTCGCATTACACTTATTATTCATTATTACACTATTTTTGTAAATAATGAAACTCTGTGCAACAACATTTAAACTCTCATTAGCGATCTTATTTGTAGAATCAAGACTATACTCCTACAAGTATTAAGTCTCACTAATGATCACATTGCCGGCTGACAATTTATGGGGAAAAAAAACATGATGAATCACATTAGCATGTGCACACTGACGGGGTTTTCGCAACAAAAATGAATATGGGTGGATATTTAAAGAAAAACGACTTAGATAGGACTTTGTTAAGCTTCCATTGACTCAATTTTTTTTCTCAAACTTCAATTGGCAAAGTGACCATTCTCCATCGTCTGATCTGGATGGCGTTTACTCTTTCTTTCTCTTTATATGAGAGAACTGCTCTGTTCTTCCTCGACCAATGTAAGAAATGCAGAGGTTCCAGGCAGCAATTCACAGTTGTGCTCGCGATCGGCGCTGTTGCCGTTGTTATTCACGCGCGCGACGGCCAGGCTGCTCCGACTCTCTCTTTGCTTCGACCAGATCATCGACGAGGCGCCGCAGGTCACGGGACGACGAACCGCCATCCGCCACGGCCGCGTGCGCAGGTCACGAATATCTTCGAAACGATAGTTTTGTATCTTGCAGTCAGACACTTGTGCTTGGAGACTTTTATCACTGCTGAACACAAATTATTGCAAATTTACAAACCACAGAGTCCAAGCGCAACACCTCCGACAATCCCAGCCCTACACACCATCAGCATTATTGCCGCTCATTTTCGCGGGGACCGCGGACGGTGAGGTGGTCCCGCCGGCAGCGGCTCTGGCTTCGATGAGGTCATCAATGAGGCGGCGCAGGTCGCGGTACGACGAGCCGCCTTCCGGCACGGCGGCGTGCGCCTTCGCGGCGAGGTCCCGCGCCCTGCCCCTCGTCGCCTCCCCCGCGCCGCCGGGCTCCAGGAACGTCGCCACCGCCCGCGCCACGGCCTCGGCCGGCACGACCTCACTCTCCTCGTACCTCGTGCTCCGCGGCCCGTTCCACACCTTCTCCCCGATCCTGAGCACGTCCGTCACCAGCCTCTCCTCGATGAACTGGTCGAACACCAGCGGCCACGTCAGCATCGGCACGCCGGCCGTCACCGCCTCCAGCACCGAGCTGGACCCGCAGTGCGACAAGAAAGCACCAACCGCCGGGTGGGCTAGTATCTTGGTCTGTGGCACCCACCCACGAACCAGCATCCCCTTCGCACCGACGCGTTCCTCCCACCCGTCCGGCGGCGCCCACCCGTCGGCCCTAACCACCCACAGGAACGGCTGACCTGAGGCCTCCAGCCCGAGCGCCAGCTCCCGGAGCTGATCAGCCGAGATGGCAGCGAACGAGCCGAAGCACACGTACACTACCGAGCAGTTCGGCTTCGAGCCAAGCCACCTGATGCACGGCTCGACGGCGGTGCCTACTCCGGCGGGAGGCGGCGGCGAGAGCGGGGCGACGAAGTAAGCTCGCTTCGCGTGCCCCTCGCGCACGAGCAGCTCGCAGAACGGCTGCTCCAGCTCGAAGAACGTGTTCATCACTTGGCCGAAGCACCTGCGGAGAGCTTCCACGCACGGGTTCAGTTCGCCGCTCCTACTCCTACGTCTCAGGAATTCCGGCATCTCCGCCACGGGGATCCGAATCTCCGGCCACGGGAACCCACGGATCACCACCTCTTGGGACGACTCGGGCTCGGAGCCGTCGCCGTTCGTGACGACGGCGTCGATGAGCCGGCCCATCGTGAGCGTCGCGAAGGGGCCAGTGACGACGAACGTGACGCACGGGACGCCGAGCTCGGCGGCCACGACGCTGTTCCAGAAGAAGTGGATGTCGCTGACGACGCCATCGGGGCGCCGCTCCCTGAGAAGCGCCTCCTGCGCCGGCCGCGTGAGGCTCTCGTCGATGGCGGCGGCGTCGATGCGCCACGCGTCGCTCCCGGCAGCGGAGAGGTTCTCCACTCCTGGGGCGAGGCCGTCCACGCGCGGGAACGGGTAGGTGACGACTTTGACAAGGCCGCTCGCCGCGGGGCTGTGCCGCTCGAGCGCCGACCGGACCACCGCGACGTTTGCCGGGGTGACGGCGACGGTGGGCTCGACGGCGCCCGCCCCGGCCACGGCGAGACCGGCGGCGAGATCGGTGAAGGGGCCGATGTGGCTCGTCACGAAGAAGGGCATGAGCAGGATGCGTAGTTTTTCGCTGGGCTCAGATGAAACCATGGCGTGCTGCGCTGCTGCTGCTTGTGGTGATTTGATGATTTGGGCTGGGGCAACAACAAGGTTCGCGTCGCGGTGTGCTGATCATATACTACTTGTGGAATATGGGGTTTGCATATGAGCTTTGCGAGCGTCAGCTCAAAAGTACCTATCAAATATGTCGACATTGCGATTTCCAAGTCTGTATTTTGGCAAAACGCACGTCCTAAATCATTGGTGAAGCTGGCAATCGATGCAAGGCGGCAAATTTTTATTCCATAACTAAACCTTGTGATAAGTAATCAAACACGAGCGTATCTCATGACTAATAATAAAGGTAGATAATATATATTAGGTGCCTTGTTTTTAGTGAAAATTCTAAAACACTCATAAATCATTTCAAGTTTAGCGTTATTTCTTACAAGTCATTTTATTACAGATATTTATCCCCCCAATTCAGTTCTGTTGCAAACCCTCCCCTTTTTCACCGATGTAGAGCAATCAGAATCTAAGGTAGGCGAGTCAAGTTCTGTCCAAACATTACACTTATTATCCATCATATTACATTGTTTTTTTTTGCAAATAATGAAAGTCAGTGCAATAACATATTTAAACTCTTATTAGCGATCTTATTTGTACAATCTTTGAAAAGTGTTAAGGCTATACTCCTGCAAGCATCAAGTCTCACTAATGACCACACAATTATGAAAACACATGATGAATCACATTAGCATGGGCACAATGACGAAGTTTTCGCAACAAAGCTGAATATGAGGTGGACATTTTACGACAAAATGACTTAGAATGGACAATGCCAAACTTCTGTTGACTTACCTTTTTGTTTGCCAAAACATCAATTGACTTACCCTTTTTTCTGTTTGGCAATTTTAGCCTGATTTTATATTTCTTTTCCCACAAAGCGACCATTCTCCATCGTCGGATCTGGTCATCTGGATGGCGTTTACTCTTTCTTCTTCCTCTAGATGAGAACTGCTATATTCTTCCCCGACCAACGTAAGAGATGATGTTGAGGTTCCAGGCAGCAATTCACAGTTCTGCTCGCTATCGGCGTTGTTGCAGTTGTTATTCCCGCATGCGACGGTCAGGCTGCTCCGCCTCTCTTTTTGCTTCGACAAGATCATCGACGAGGCGGCGCAGGTCACGGAAAGACGACCCGCCCTCCGCGACGGCCGCGTGCGCCTTCACCGCGAGCTCCCTGCGCCCTGCCCCTGGCCGCCTCTCCGGCGCCGGCGGGCTCCAGGAACCTCGCCACCGCCCGCGCCACGGCCTCCGCCGGCACGACCTCCCTCTCCTCGTACCTCGTGCTCCGCGGCCCGTTCCACACCCTCTCTCCAATCCCGAGGACCTCCGTCACCAGCCTCTCCTCGATGAACTGGTCGAACACCAGTGGCCACGTCAGCATCGGCACGCCCGCCGCCGCCGCCTCAAGGATCGAGCTCGACCCGCAGTGCGTCAGGAACGCGCCCACCGCCGGGTGCGCCAGGATCGCCGTCTGCGGCGCCCACCCTCTGACCAGCATCCCCCTCTCGCCGACGCGCTCCGCCCACCCCTCCGGCGGCGCCCACCCGTCGGCCCTCACCGCCCACAGGAACGGCTTCCCCGACGCTTCCAGCCCGAGCGCCAGCTCCCGGAGCTGATCGGCCGAGACGGCGGCGTAGGTGCCGAAGCACACGTACACCACCGAGCAGCTCGGCTTCGTGCCAAGCCACCTGAGGCATGGCGACTCGCCAACGCCGGCGCCTTGACCGGCCGGTGGCAGCAGCAGCGAGAGGGGCCCGACGAAGTAGCCGCGCTTCAGGAATCCGCTGCGCACGGACATGTCACAGACAGTACGGCCGCTCCAGATCTTGGAACGTGTTCACGGCGACGCCGAAGTACTCGCCCATCGCGGCTTGGCTCTGCTTGACCCGGTCCTGGTTGCATCTCAGGAACTCCGGCAGCTCGGACACGGGGAGTCGTATCTCCGGCCCCGGCAACCCGGGGACGGTCACCTCCTGCTGGCCTCCGTCTTCTATGGCGGCGCGGCCGAGGTTGTGCATGGCGAGCGTGGAGAAGATGCCGATGACGTTGAACATGACGCAAGGCACGCCGAGCTCCGCGGCCACGGCGATGTTCCAGAGGAAGTGGACGTCAGTGACGATGGCGTCGGGGGACTGCTCCCTGAGGAGCGCCTCCTGCGCCGGGCGCGTCAGGCCGGGACGCGTCGACGGCGGCGGCGTCGATGCGCCACCCGTCGTCCCCGGCGGCGGAGAGGTTCTCAACGCCCGGGGCGAGGCCGTCGACGCGTGGGAACGGGTGCGTGGCGATCTTCACCGAGATACTCGCCGCGGAGCCGTGCCGATCGATGGCGGAGCGAAGCACGGCCACGTTCGCGGGGGTGACGGCGATGGTGGGATCGACGGTGCCCGGCTTGGCCGCCGCGAGGGCGACGGCGAAGTCGGCGAATGGGCCGATGTGGCTCGTGGCGAAGAAGGGCACGAGAAGGACACGCAGCTTCTTGCTGGACTCCGAAGCGGCCATTGGTTCTTTGCTAGGCTCACTATCGGATCAGAAACGATGCTGATGAAATTGAGGTTTAGTCAGATACGACCTCGAGAGGCCAATTTGCGATGATGCATGCCACGGCATTTGTAACAAGACGATGAGCTGATGATCATGGGCTCATGGCAGGTAACTCTGCATTGCTGCCACGACGTTGGAGTAGAGAGGTGTGGAGGGTGAGCGACAACGACGCCTTACCAAGAATTTACAGCATGTTCCGTTGGTAGATAAGTTGGCTGGCTATGACTGATTTGGCTATCTATTATCTTATTACAAGAGAAGTAAAAGGAGCCACCAGATTCACCGAGAGGGGCTAGAAAATCCCACATTAATCTAAAAAAGAGAAGGATTTACACCGTCGGATTTTATGAAGATCCGACGGTCCATATTATTTATGTTAATTTAAAAAATACCCACCTTAATTACTCTTCTCTTTACTGCTTATGTTTCCTTATTTCTTATTACGGGACAAAAAACAGTCCATATTATTTACGTTATTAACTGAAAAAAAAATCCCACATTACTCTTCTCTTTACGGCTCATGTTTCCAATTTCTGATTACGTACGGGATAAAAAAAAGGAATCGCAGTACTAAAAAAATCCAAAAGTCTCTCATGTATCCGAGTATACAAATAATACCCAAATAAATCGCAGTACTCACATTTTTTCCATCTCGCAAAAATCCAAAAGTCCCTCATGTATCCGAGTAAACAAATAATACCCAAATAAAACTGTACGTTCCATCGGCTGTAATACTCTGCCAGGATATTTCTAGCTAGCAACAATGGCACAACCACAATATTGTGTCAGGATAAACACTGTGTGTTCTTAGCGCTCACCATCTTTGGTTAATCAGGGCCTAGCAATGAAGAGGGTCGGGGACCTAATAACAATAACGAGAAAAGATGCATCTTCTCAAAGGAGTTCCTCAACAGCTTAGACCTCCTAGGATTCCTGAAACATGATCTAACACTCAATGTTGGGCTGCCAGTAATGTTACTTAGAACAATAAACGAGAGGACTGAATAATAGTGCAAGATTAATAATCACAAATCTCGGGAAGAAATACATCGAAACAAATTATAACTGGAACACAAGTAGGCACCAAGGTATATATTATCTTATTACAAGAGAAGAAAAAGGAGCCGCCAGATTCACCAAGATATCTATTATCTTATTTGTCCCTCAACCACAAAAATGAACAAGCTAAACATAATGGTCGACGACTCAACACATCTGGTACATGATACTATTAAAACATTGTATACAATGAAGTATTGTAATCTATTAGACCATATACTTTATGGATCTACATTGAGCATTCTACAAAGCCGTCTTATCAATGTAATGTCAAAAACCAATATCAAGTGCTAAATAAGAATATCCACGTAAGTACAGTTATGAAGATGCATTTATACTAAATATCCATGCATCAACGCAAAGTCATCTAATTTTTCTTTTCAACTACCAGAAAATAAAATTGTCATCAATCAGTAGTGGCACTAACTATCCTCTTGATGTTTAAGGCCTAGAACAAAAATCAAACAAGTTTCAAAAGAACCTCGCTGCCTGATATATCACATTATAAAAGATTCACACATTGACAAAAACTCTATACATAATAAACCCGATGGATTTGTGTATGTATTGATTGAGCTAATTAGAGTGGGAGAGAAGTTTCGGTGTCTGACCTCAGTACCGGCTCAAGGACGACGCATGCGACATATGAGTTGTGCTCTGCGGACAACGTCGGCGGCGGCTGCATAGACACGTACAAGTTGTAATGCACCAGCAGCCGATGCACCTGCACTACAGCCCCAACGGCGACCCTCAGGGTGTCATCTATGCCGCAAGTCCTCCAATCAATGTCGGGCACGGCATGCAACCAGCCACCCACCTCACCTGTGCTGCCAATAAGGATTGGATACTCGGAGAGGAGAAGGATTAGTTTTTTTAGGGTTTGGACAGAGGATTGGTTGACTCTCTAACCGATTGGGGTGGAGAATGGCCAATAAAGCTGGTGAGAAATTAAAAAGTTGGGCTATATTTTAGGTGGTATTCTTCTATTTGGATTTGTTGTTAATATATCCAACATCTTTGTGAAGATGTCATCCATAAACTGGGTAATTGAAATACCTAAAAGTACTATGCACAAATGCATATACAATTATAAAAATACAACAGAAGCGCATTACCCTGTGAAAGATGATTGCTCAACGTATTCAACAGTAGCCAAATAAAAAAATCAACTTATAAAACCGCATAAGAGATATCCTATAACAACCTATAATAATGTATTTTGAGTGATGAAACTACCATTGTGGCTAAAATGGAATAGATAAGAAAAAAGAATCTGAACATTACCAAAACATACTAAAACAAGGACAAATAAATAAATCAAAATAATATCAAATTTTCAACAATAAAAGTATGAAAAATATTCAATCAATATAAATATTATAAATAAAAAACTAGCTACCCGCGCAAATTGCGCGGGCCACCTTGCTAGTTTTATTAGTATTCTGTGAGAGAGAAAAAGATAGAATAAGCCAACATTGTAGCTGAAAAAGACAAGGTAAACGCAACATAAATGTTTGTCCTGACTGATTAAGCGAACCAGGTTGGACAAATTGGAGTGTCAACAACCAAATTTGAGTCTCAGATGAAACTTCATTGTTTATTATCCAATAAAATAGGATCAAACTAAAGTTAACAAATTACAAGGTCATGTAATGGGACAATAATGATGGAAGAAACTACCACGAAGGACTTTCCCCTCCTCTGTCCCTCACTGTGACATCGTGATGGCCCTATCTGTCGTTTTCACATGGGGAACACGTGACAGCGTTGGTCCTGAACTTGTAATGAACCGGAGCGCTGCATTCATCCCGGATCTGGAAATGCCACATGCTTTGGACAGGGAACGAAGCAATCTACAGAGTCCTTACTGAGCAACGAATGCGGTTGTGATCAAACCACTGAGCGCAGGCGTGCATCAGATCAACACCAATTTATGCTGATTGCTGTAGAGCAAATAATCTGCAAAGCAGTCAAGGACTCACCTGCAGGCCTCGATGCCGGGGAGTACACTTACACAAACACAAATGATGATAGTACACTACATTTCTGATCACATATGTACACACTGTTCGTTCAAGTTACTTTCAAAAACAACACACCAAAAACTATGATCCTCTCTATGAGTATTTAACTTTGGGATTTCAAGCCATACGGATGGTTTTAACTGTCAGTTCAAGTGAAAAAGGAAGCAGGAGTCGGCCATCAAAGCAAAATCCTAGGGGAGATACTAGCACATAGCACCTCATGGATAGCCAATGGCCCGGTAAAATCCATGGATTCCATTTAGGGCCCGTTTGTTTAGTCAGAATTTGAAGGAATTGAAATCTAGTAATAAATTATATTATGTGGCTTGGAATTTCACATTCCACAACTTTCCTAAGCTTACGAATAAACCTATCCCAAATTCATAGGGCGTGAGATGGAAATAAATTCCATAGGGTGGGAGATTAAAAAAAAATAGGATCACTCTATTATAATCATAGGGTGGGAAATAAAAAGATAGGATCACTCTATTATAATCATAGGGTGGGAGATAAAAAGATAAGCTTATTCATAGGGTGGGAGATAATATAGTCGCATGAATTCCAATTCCTCCAATTCCCGCCAAACAAACGGGCCCATTTCCATTCGCTGCTGTTCCCTCTTGCATTCTAATATGGAAACATAGCAGGGAGATGAACATACAGATATCACAAATTATATCAGTAATTACTCCATGATTTACCTTCTTTCTTATATGAACTAGTGTACTTACTACTTAGTACTGTTGGAGCGCTGGTACAGAGCTAATGTTATTTGAGCCGTTTCCTTTTCGACCAATATAAAAGTACAAATGTCATGATGTAGGCAGTCATTGGTAAAAACATATTAGTGTTAAATCTAGGAAAACTTAACTGCATGATGCTATTACATCCCCATAATTTAGTGAACTGATCCAAGTGGAGAATTGTGAAGAGCCAATTGATTTTTTATTCAACTTTACCATTCAACTAGACCCAATCAGAATCAGAATCAATCACAACAATAATGAACTGGTTTCTGAATATAACTGTCAGCAGCACAGATGATTATGTTCTACACTTTCAAAGATAGAAATACATAGAGGTATACTGTTAGACAACAAACTCAAAAACAGAATATAGACAAAATAACTCCATATACTAAATTCAAGCCTTGCAAAGGATAATCATTCTCCACCATGTGGTGGTTAGGTGTTTTATCATTGATCACAAAGCTATTCAAGTATAGTTTGGATGCCTGACACCTTCTATTCATTCTTAGACAGCCAGTGAACGACCAGACATCTACCCTTTCACAACAGGAAATTGCAGAAATATAGGAATTTATTAGATGTCCTTATATGATTCTGAATGACCAGTTCAAGTAATATGGCACCACAAATAACTTTCACAGACCAACATCCAAAAGACAGAAGCTTCCCATATAGATTGCTGCTCGACTCAAGCTCGTCTCGGAGGTAAAAAGATAGAGTGCAGACAACAGAGGGGGAAAAAAATATATGGCTACCTCAAGGAGGAAATTGTCTCCTCGCCATGCAATTTGCAAGATATTCAAAGTGATATGTTGTGGTCTCTCCTAAATACTGAGACGCCATCCTTCTCTTCTTACAAACCATAAAACCCCTGTACCAGGATTTTCAATGTCCAGCTCAACTATTATGTCATCACAGATTATGCAACTATCACAGTGATTTTAAAAGGCAGCAACTCCCATGTACGGTGAATATGTATCTTGCAAAATTTTCAATCATGTTATATAACTCGTTAAAAAATTTCAGTGCTGTTACCATACCCCATAAAACAAACAGTTGGACTTACGCTAATTTGACATTTTAGATTGCTGTTTGCCTGTAGTGACTACATTAGTTCGCCTTAAAATGGTAATCTAATCATCAACAATTCAGCACGCAAATCAAGCAGAGACATCATTCCATGATTGGTCAAATCTAATCCGCAATTCATCAATTGTACCTCAAGTTTTATTCACTGAATGCCTTGTTACAAGTACACCCGCAAGGACAAAACCCACGCCTCCATACCTATAGAACCTGGGATCATCCGAGACGGGGAGCTCCCCCTCGCGCTCAGAACACGATCCGGAACTGCGGCGCGCCCTCCCCTGCGGCCGGCACCAGCTCCCAGCGGCACGGCTCGAGGTCGTCGGAGACGGGGCAGTACCCCGCGAGCGTGACGGCGGCGCCCGACTCCGCCGCGGACCCGAACTCGAAGACCGTCGCGTCCGCCGCCTGCCGCTGCCGCTGCCGCCGCACCTCCACCGCCCCGTGCGCCCCGGAAGCCGCCGCCGCCGCGTCGGCGCCCCCAGCCCCCGCAACGGCAGCGGCCTGCTGGCCCTGCTGCTCCGACGGGCCGCCGCCGCGTCGCCCTCCTCCCCTCCACCACGAGAAGAGCCCCATCGCGACAGAGAGAGAGACGTGCAAAACGAGATTGGGTTAGGGTTCCCCGTATGGCCGTATCTCTCGTCGTTGGCGACGGACTTCGGGCCCGTTTGGTTGGAGATAGAAGGTGTGAGAATTAAGCAGGCCGGGCCGTCAAAATCCTATGGTTTGGGCCGCCATTGCCACGGATCGGCTCATTTATCAGCGAGTGTCCAGCCCAGAGTCCAACAGAAAAGGCCTTGACAGCCCAATTTATGTCCATCCTCCAGTTAAAAAAAGAGAGGAAAAGGCGGGAATCAATGGCAATGGTGTATAGCCAGGCAACACCAAAGGGAATCGCGCCTCTCATCCTCTGCTTTCCCCAAGGGCCAGCTCCACCCACGGCGCCACCGCTCCTACTATAAACCGTCGCCTCCCTCCAGGCGCGCTCTCCCCCGCGGGATCCTGAGGCGGCGGCGATGCCGGGGCGGCGGGCGATCGAGGTCCGGATGCAGCCGGGCGACGCCGCGGCGGCGCCCAAGTGGCGCATGTCGCTGCTGGAGAACACGTTCGCGGGGTTCCTGCAGGGCGCCGGCGCCGACGCCGCGGCGAGGGCCGTGTTCGCGGAGGGGTCCCTATTCAGCCCCTTCCTCTTCGGCAAGTTCTTCGACCCCGCCGACGCGTTCCCGCTGTGGGACTTCGAGCCCGAGGTGCTGCTCGCCGCGCTCCGGCGAGGCGCCGCAAGGACCACCGTCGACTGGGCCGAGACCGACGCCGAGTACTACCTCAGGGCTGACATACCAGGTACGAACAGCTCGATCGATCGCCGCTAAAACTCCGTGCTTTTACACGTAGTCTCAGGCTTTCAGCACTCTGTTCGTTAACAAACATGCAACATCCTTGTGCAATCTTCGAATTGTTAAGCCAAGATCCGCTTGCAAACTTCAGATTGTAACCTGACAAAGGATGGTTTCGATTTAATATTCAAATCAGAGTTCTAGAACTTGTGATAATTAAGATGCTTCATAGATTCCCTGTAACATTTTGCACCTGCTCCTGCCACACCCAGTTAGTGAGTTACTGCTACGGTTGCGTCTGCTCGGAATATCGGCAGGTGCGGCCGAGCTAGTATTCCGTCCATCCACGCTTCACTGCTTCAGCATTCAGATACTTTACAGTCTTCCTGAGAAATCTTTTGCAACTAGCAGCAGCTAGGCCATGAAAGCAACACGAAGTCATGTGTGCAGCCTCTTTTCCCCCACTAGCTTCCCTTGGCTTTATCACTATAGTAACATTGGAAGCCTACTTTTTCTCTACAAATATACCTTTCGTTTGCGTGTGGCAAACTGAGTTGTGGTGTAGACTTGCAAGCACAAAAGAGTGTTCGAGACGATTGCGAAAACCAAGAAACCATGGTGATCTGGATCACTTTGCATCATTTTAAGCCCAAAGGGCTAATTTCGCTCTCCCGTGTTCATTCAGGCGGCAGGAAATGCGACGTGGAAGTTAGCGGGGACGCGATGAAGGTGATCGACATCAGCGGGCTGTGGCGGTCGCCGCCGGCCGACGGCCGGGACTGGCGCGCCGGGCGGTGGTGGGAGCACGGATTCGTCCGGCGCGTGGAGCTGCCGGAGGACGCGGAGTGGAGGAAAGTGGAGGCATACTTCGACGACGGTGAGGGGTCTCTGGAGATAAAGGTTCCCAAGGCCGGCGACGCCCACCAGGCCACCGCCTGAGGCTGAGTGAGAATCGGAACCTCGCCGCCCCAATTGGAGGAGAGCATTATTCTTCGAACAATCGGCAGAAATGGAAAACGACGGCATAATCCTGATAAAAAAAAAAAGAAATTTGCAACTTGCAAGATATGGAGACGGGGAAAAGGAGCAAAACTAAGGTCATGGCATGTTGCATATGCGTTAATTGTCAGTGCCCCTGAAACGATGTGTGTAATATGTTCTTCAGTGCCAACTGTCTGATTCGCTAATTTGTGGTGTCACTGTCGTCGCTTTTTTTGAACGAACGAAACTGTCGTCGCTTTGGTTATCGTTCAAAATCCGGCATCGAGACCGTAAACTTGATACCGGAATAGTACATGGATAAAAATTCATAGGTCGCGGCTTTTGGAAAGCAAGATGCGGATTCTCCCGTTTCTTTCGGCATGAAGGCTCTCTATCGCCCGCGTCCTTTTATCCTCCATCAGACAAGTTAGCATCAGAGCTCTGACGACGAGAGCCGGCGCTTTCGTTTCGTCAGGATATTCTTCAGAGAGATTATTGGCCAGACATCTTTAGGTGGTTGATCAAGATCCGTTGTAAAATAAACAACTTTCAGTGCGCGCCAGGCAGTTGTATAACAGACTAACAGACGTTTGTTTCCATTTCCCTGTTTTGCAGGCAGAACAAACTTTTGTTTCAGTGCAACAACATCTTTCCGAGACGCTCTTATCGTACCCGATTACGGTTCTGGTGATCTAGTAGTCGACAGGTGTTCTTCAGAATTCCATGTCCTTCCATGCACATCGCCAGGAGTTCTTTAGCAGTGTGGTATCTTTGACTGATCTTGACTGACAACTGACAGGGAAGGGCCACCCATGAGCAGTGCACACGTGGCACCGGAGGATGGCCGGAGCTGAACTCCATGTCGTTTCGTTTCCGCTCTCTCGCCAGCCAATCGCGCTCGTCAAAATCAACGGCTAGAGGGCAGAGATACGACAAGGCAGCGAGACAGACGTACCACCCTGATTAATGTTTCAATCAGGCTCAAAGAGTGACGAGAACAACAGGTTCTTCCGTCAGCGCCCAGAGATGCCTGCTCGTGTGGATTTTACCCCGTTTAGAATTGGTCCTGCTCGCTTGTTCAGTTCTAGGAGCGCCCGCCCCCTACGGCATAGAAAACGCGGTGCAGAGAATGACAAGGCCAGGTAAGTTTATTCGGAGTTCTTCGTCCGTTGCTCTCAACGGCCAAAAGAGTCCGGGCGGCTATGGCTGCTCCGACGTCGCCTTCTCACCGGCGGGTTTTTTTTAATCTAGGTTAACAGCAGTAGCACTGCGCCTAACGACATACTACATGTCATAAACTCGTTGTAGTGTCGTTAAGCTGAACCACCGTCTAAGGGGAAAAAAAGGGAGTTGGTTGAAACTATGCTGTCTGAACTCTGAACTTCGGTATTTCAAGACTCGGCTTCTGTTTTCTGCTTTGATATTGAGTGTTTTTTACTTTTCAGTGTGTGTTTTCTAGCTTAATTCAATTGAGTAGTCAGCAGCAATCCGGTTGATGAGAAGAATTCTGAACCAACTAACTAAAGATTCCACAATCTAGAGTAGTCCAAAGTTGGTAGTACACCAAGAATTCAGACACAATCAGACAAAGATCTTAAGAATGATAATTCAGATTGTCTTTTCCCCAATCGAAAGAGTCCAAATGGCTATCTCATTTCCTCCCCCCATGGAGATGAAGGAGGATCTTTAACAGATCTCTTATAAATAGCCCATGTCATTCCAACAAGCAAACCAAAACTACCTCCAAGCACCTCAACTCTGCTAATCCTCTCACTCAAGTCACCTTGCATGAGTGCCACCAAACTCAAGACTAGTGTAGGAACTAGTAGCAGGCAGCAGCCCAATCCTCCTAGGGATTGCTTTGTTCCACAGTCTCCAGAAATGATCCGAAGCCACCCAATCCGAGGCCGACAAGTGTCGCGATCCTAGCAAGCCCAAACTATTTGGGTTGGCGTCCCAAAATCCTGTAGCAAGCTGTCACGTCCGTACGAGGAAATGGAGCAGGGGGTGAGGACGACCGGCGGCAGCGGCGGCGGTCTCAGGGCGGCGCACAGCTCCGTCTGCTTCTCCGGCGCGCTCATCGACGGCCCGCGCATCCAGCAGCTGCTCCTCCACTGCGCCGCCGCGCTCGAGTCCAACGACGTCACGCTGGCGCAGCAGGCCATGTGGGTGCTCAACAACATCGCCTCCTCGCAGGGCGACCCCAACCAGCGCCTCACCTCGTGGCTGCTCCGCGCCCTGGTCGCCCGCGCCTGCCGCCTCTGCGGCGCCGCCCCGTCGGCGGCCCAGGCGGCGCCGCCGGCCGCTGCGGCGCGGGCCGTGTCCGTGACGGAGCTCGCCGAGTACGTTGACCTCACGCCGTGGCACCGGTTCGGCTTCACGGCCTCCAACGCCGCCATCCTCCGCGCCGTGGCCGGCGCCGCCGCCGTGCACGTCGTCGACCTCGGCGTCACTCGCTGCATGCAGTGGCCCACGCTCATCGACGCCCTCTCCAAGCGCCCCGCCGGCGGCCCGCCGGCGCTCCGCATCTCCGTCCCCTCCGCCCGCCCCGACGTGCCGCCCCTCCTCGGCGTCTCCGACGAGGAGCTCGGCGCCCGGCTCGCCAACTTCGCCAAGTCCAAAGGCGTCCAGCTAGAGTTCAACGTCATCGGCACCGGCACGAGCCGCACGGGCACGGCGTCGTCTCCGAAGGAGCAGGCGGCGGAGCTCTGCCACGACCTGGCGTCCGTGCTGTCGGACCCGGCGTCGCTGGCGCTCCGGGAGGGCGAGGCGTTGGTGGTGAACTGCCAGGGGTGGATCCGCCACGTGGCGCCGGCGTCGAGGGACGCGTTCCTGGGCGCGGCCCGCGCGCTGGGCCCGTGCCTGGTGACCGTGACCGACGAGGACGCGGACCTGGACTCGCCGAGCCTGGCGTCGCGGATCGAGGGGTGCTTCAACTTCCACTGGATCATGTTCGATGCGCTGGACACGTCGGCGCCCAGGGACAGCCCGCGGCGGGCGGAGCACGAGGCGGCGGTGGGCCGGAAGATCGAGGGCGTCGTGGGCGACGACAACGCCGGCTGCGCTGAACGACCGGAGTCCGGGGCGAGGCTCGCCGAACGGATGCGGCGGAACGGGTTCGCCGGCGTGGCGTTCGGCGAGGAGGCGGCGGGGGAGGTGAGGCGCCTGCTGAGCGAGCACGCGACCGGGTGGGGCGTCAAGCGGGAGGAGGACATGCTCGTGCTCACATGGAAGGGCCATGGCGCCGTCTACACGAGCGCCTGGACGCCCACCAACCAAGTTTAGCCATCTACATTAGCGATCTGAGTTAAGCCATCTCCATTAGCCACCAAACTGCCGATAGGAGCCTAATAGGATGAATCGCAGATGACACTATGGCAAGAAAAAGTAGGCTAGGTTGCAGATTAGAAAGAAGAACCAGGCTAAAAGAGCGTGACATAGAAACAGACAATCTAGTCAGTTCCATCCGAACATGATCAAGGTACAAGAACCGATCATGACTCAGGAGGAACCAGGCTTTATGTAACATGGACTCTAAACTTATCAAGTTACGAAAAGAAAATATCTTTCACACAATCACATTTCTCGATGTTGAACAATAATGTGAAATTTATTTTTTAAGAGGAAGCAGCAAATTGAATTGATAACCTCAAAACTCCACAGAGTTCAGAGATGTGATTTTGTGTAGTGAAGCTGTGAACATGAACGGGAAGCAGCAAATCTTTTGAAGAGGAAGCAGCAAATTGAATTGATAACCTGTGAAATTCCGAGAAAATGCCTTTTTGGACTCGTAGCAAGCTGGAAAGTGGGCTCTGTACAAGGCCCAAATCCACTTCCGGCCGAAAGTTTCTTCAGAAAACATTTGGGCCCAAATGTTGAAGTGTACAATATTTGTCCAAGTCCACCTTTCAGCCCGTAATGACCGCGATCCGATCTGAAACCTCCCCCGCGAGCTCGCCGCCGGCGATGGACCGGCGGGCGCCGCGCCAGGTCACGCGCGTCTCCTACGCGCTGGCTGCCATCGCCACGCTCTCGCTCGTATACCTCCTGCGCCACACATCCCCCTCCTGCTTCCACGCGTCCCACCCGCTCGAGCTCACCCTCTCGCTCGCCCCCTTTCCCCGCACGTCCTGCGACGCCGCCTCCCGCCGCGTGGTCCCGCCCGACCGCCGCCTAGCCAAGCTGCGCGCCTCACCGCGCTGGCGCCGCCGCACCGCTGCCCTGTCGGCGTCCGTCTTCCCCACGCTCCGCGGCCTCGGCCTCCTCGCCGCCCCTTCCCGCGTCCTCTGCCTCGCCGCGGGCGCCGGCCACGCCGTCGACGCGCTCCGCGCCGCGGGAGTGCGGGACGTGACCGGGACCGACCTCGTCGAGTTCCCACCGCTCGTCCGCCGCGCGGACCCCCACCGCTTCCCGTTCTCGACCGCCGCCTTCGACCTCGTATTTTCGGATGATCCGTCGGCGATCTGCGGCGCGCTCTTCCCGTCCCGCCTCGCCGCCGAAGCTGAGCGCGCTGTCCGCCGTGGTGGTGGCATCGCGCTCGTGGTCGACCGGGAGATCGAGACCGCCGCCGTCGCCGCACTGTTCAAGCGATCGCGCGTCGTGGATGTCAAGGATGTCATCTTGGATGGCTCCCAGGTTAGGCTGCTCATCTTGCAGAGCAATGGCACCACTTCAGTCCTGCATTGATTCGTGTACCATTCACTCCAGGCTAGTAACGATCGTCGGCTCACTCTCTGAAACCTGATGGATTTTAAGGAGCTAACATTTGTTAATACGGATTGTGAGTCATCATGGTTAGAAAAAAAGAAGATGAAATTGACTAATTGATTGACTGTCAGTTGCATGGAATGCTTTGGCCAAATGATGTGCAGTCATCCATTTTGCATCTTGAACATTTCAGTATACTGCTGCAAACTCCTCGCTCTTAAATTACCTTCATCATCCAATTGTGCAGCCTGAAAGAGCTGCATACTTTACAAAGCACAAAGGGCAACCGAATTTCCCTTCAGGCTCTGCACAGCTTCAAGGGCCTCCATTACCCTTCTGCTAGTCCGCTACCTCCATTACCCTTCTGCTAGTCCGCTACCTCCATTACCCTTCTGCTAGTCCGCTGAATGTATGTCAGTAGTTATACACACCCTGGGTACGGGGATTAGTCCTGACATATATCAACTCCACATCAAAATGAGTCTTCCTAGACTTTGGTCCATGCATATGTTTCCTGAGCAGGGAACTGAATATTTATAGCCTGCTAAAATGGCTGCATAATGACATTTAAGTATTCAACAAGTGCCTTGCAATTGATTAAATATAATCTGATCACCTTTTTCGTATTCAGATTCTAGATTTACATAGGAGAGAAGAAAAGGTCAATCTATGAAAATTAGAAGGCACAAGGTTAAAACAGAACTGAAAAGCTGCATAACATGTATTTTAACTTAGTAAGATCTTAAGGTATTCTCCAACATGCATAATTTGAATGAAAAAAAAAAGTTATGAAGGAGCATACGTCCAGTCCATTTATGAAATAAGATAAGATGCAGTTCTTTCGACAGTGATTACATTGTTACTATTTCGTCTCGTGTTGCCTTGTCACGAAACCAGTGTTGCAGTGAAGAGTTGGATAGACAACTTGAGAATATGGACATACACATTCGGTCACTGAATGAAGCTTCTGCAGTGTCTTCCCGGGTACAGTATTCCATCTTTTCCTGCAACCCTCATTTGGGTACTGGAATTTACGTTTGATGAACTGATGGTGGTTTGAACTATATGTGGCTCAAGCAAACTATACCAGATATACTGTACCAGAAAGTTATTATGTGCACTTGCAATAGAATTGCACTTGATTTCTATTGCTGCTGGCCTCGTGTCCTCCACGGTAGGTTCGCAGGTAACTTCACGATTGGCTTGACGCAGGCACACAGCACCACGCCACCACGTTCTGTTGCAACATTCCCTGCCTGGAGGATGTGTGCAGAGGATGATATTTTTAGGAATGGTAGAATGATTGGTCCTCATCTGAATCAGTGAATGACACTATCTACCGTCATTTCAGGTTCGTCAATTCAGCTAAACTATTCACCCATTGACAAACTGGGGTGAATGTTTATTCCTGCCGGCCTAACCCCCTGATGGGCGACATCTCAAGACTCTCAAAGTTCAAAGGCCCGGGCAGCGACTTGGCTTGGGCCTATGCTGCCATAGCCCGGCAACTAGCTTGCTGTTGTGCCTTGTTGTTGTGTCCGTGGTCCATTGCCTCGCCACCAGTTATACCCCGTGTGCTCTATCGATCTGTCCGTCACACTGAAAAATTCACACGAGGGAGACAGAAACAACAGTGGGGGAGACTGTTGCGTTAGAAAATCTTGCACGCTTGAACAGCCACCGCCAGATCAAAAGGTCTTGAAAGACTTGTACGTAGCAGCAGTGCACGCATTTCGGCCACAGACCACTAGTTGCGTCCTTGATCCTTGGGGAATGCATGAAGATCTTTTGTTTGAAAAACATAGCAAGCCGTACAGCATTAGCGTCCAACTCCAAACGAAACAGAGCTAGACATGGTTTAATTATGCTTCGAGAAGGTTCAGGGATGGCTTTCTTTTAGCGAATAGCCGAACACTGTAGTGTGGTACCGTGGTGTGCATCTGAAAATGCCCATGCGATGAGCATGCCGTTCGCTGTTGTAGTTAAAATTCTGAGCTGATGGATGGAACCACAACGGGGTGACTGTGTGCCTGCAGGGGCCTCCACATTATCGTGCGCCTTGTCGGCTTCAGGAAAACGCTCGCTGCAGCCGATGGCAACGCATCAGAGCGCGCGCGCGTGCAAAACGGAGCTGTTCGTTGAGCAGCTAGCCGCTAGATAGCCGCCGGCCGGGCCAGTAGGGCGCTGTCGCGGGACGGCGACCCAGCGGCGGCCGCGATCCCCGGATCCCCCGGCGCGATCGGAATGTCCCCCCTCCCGCGCGTGCGCGTCGCCGTCGCGGTCGCACGGGCGGCACCCCGCGCCCCCTCCTTTCCAGGAGGGCTACGCGTCGTGTCGTGCCGCGGCGACACCGCTCGCCGGCTAGCTGTTGGCGCCAGGCAAGGCATCATCCCATCGCTCGGAGCATCGGAGACCCAACCCAATCCAACCACACCTCTGCTGTGTCTGGTACTGAAAACTCTGTATACCCAGCGATGCCATATCCCGGCCCGCGGCGTCGCCGGCCGTGCACGCACTGTGGCGCGCGCGTGCACTGTCGGATGGTGCCGTGGCCCGTGGGCTACTACGTAACCGTCCGATGCGTGTGTCCAGCGTTTCTATTTTTCCCGTTCCCGACACACGTCCACCCGGGCACGAGGAGCGTGACGCGGCTGGCGACGACAAAACGGGGGCGCCATCACCTAACGGCGCTGCCCTTTCAGCCTTTCTCCCTACCGCCCCGCATCGTTCGTTTGCTGGGGGTGAACTGGTGAGGAGGAGGCCGACCCACATGTTCCCGCCCCTGCACGTGTACGTGCACACTCGGCGGGGTCGCCGTGCTGTCGTGTCGTCTTCTATGCCTGGATGTAATAATAAGGTGATGACCGTGACGGATCTGCTTGGAGTAGCTAGCTACGCACATTTTTGGAGTTTTTGAGGGAACATTGTCTTCTTCCAAATAACTATATATTTCTGCATTGTCTTTCAAATATCTTGGTGGAATAATTGGAGAACAAAAGAATTTACCACATTCGTCCTGGCTTAAAAATTAACCATATCTATACTAAAAGAGCGAAAGAATTTTGATAGTCGATCGTCAAAAGACATATTGATCTCCACGGGTCATGTACGTGAGCAGTCAGGACTCTTTCTCATGCTACACGTCAGCCCCTAGAACTCTTTCTCACGCTATATTGATCATGTATGTGAGCAGTCAAAACCCTTTCTCACGCTACACATTAGCAACTAGGACTCTTTCTCACGCTATATTTTTCTTAAAACACGTGTCTACGGCACGTGCCTTTGTGCTAGTTAGTTAAAAAATAACAACAAAGAAAAAATTAATCGCCACTTACAATAAAATTAATCCAGAATACCTGTGTAATTGTTTAAATTACCAACCACTGCATTAGAAAAAAATAAAGTCAATTTTCCTCATTTATCTATATATAAATTACCCAACATTTCCATTATCAAATTAACCGAAATACCTATATGTAGCTATTTATACATTACCCACCACTATTATTAGAAGATTTCAGCCAAAATACCCATATACCTCTCTCCTCCCCACATATGCAGTATTACTTAATGGCTTAAAGCATATGATCGACGAAAAAAGAATGCATGTCTTGCACATTGCATGGACTTATATGATTCAAATTGCATTATAATTAATTCTAGGTTTTGGAAACAAATGTGAAATATTATTTGGCTGGTCAATTACTAATACAATAGACATGTGGTATTCACATGATGTAGTGTTTCACACACATGGTTATCTTTGAGTATGCGAAGCCATCCTTACGCAGGTAGTCATCGAGGTCCTCACGTATCCTATTCCTATGTCCATGCCTTGGGGCGGAGGAAGGGGTAAGGTTGCTAGAGCCATGGCTCTAGGCGCCAGCTCGTTTCATCCACATTGTACTCCCTCCGTTTCAAATTATAGGTCATTTTGGTATTTCTAGAAGTTATGAATCTAGACATAGCGCTTATCTAGGTACATAACAACGGCGATGAACCTAAAAAACCAAAATGACTTATAATTTAGAACGGAGATAGATGAAGGTCCAGTACGGCCAATGAAGTTGGCCCATGGTGTGACTCCTAGGTATTAATTTGTCTTCCAAATCTTCCTTGTCCATGCTACCATTCCTTATACGTATATAACTCCACCAGAAAGTCCATAACAGCAGGATAACTACAAAGTTCATAACAGTGGGATGCACAATAGCACAACCTCAAAAGATTTGTATCGTACATTAGTACATACATACATCTGATTCCTTAATAAAAGAACGTGAACTGCACATTCTAGAGGAAAAAAAAAACAGACACGCATAGGTACGGTTGGATTGAGACATGCTTGCACGGGCGCTATTTCAAAGATTTTCCCCTGATGCACCTGTCTACAGGAACACGACACATATAAATGGATGGAATATAGCCATTCTTTTCACAACTCCAGTGCACATCTCACAAGCATTGTTGTACTATAAGATTATTGCATGGTGGGAAGCAAACGAGCGAGCAAAAGAAAAGTGGCCCAGATAGTGCTCCTTTTGGCTAGGCGAAATCAAGAAAGATACTGTTGGCTAAAACGGCAGCAAACGGAACAATCATGCATTTCCGAGCTATACTAGGCAGCTAGGTATAGGCCTCTCGAGCCGAGAGCAAAAGCTCGAGGCCTTTGCCCCTGCATCGATCTGATGTCCTGCAGGCTCAGCGTCCTTTGCGGATGCCTTCTCCTTTGGATTGGACAGACGTTTGGATAAGCCGCTAGGCCCCGGCGCTCGATCTGCCCCTGCCCTCTCTATCCATCCGTCCGTCACCTGACCTAGAAGTAGGGCGCTGCAGCCCTCTCCTTTTCCCAGTCGTAGCCGTGTGGAAAAACGGGCACGCCTTGTACCAGCACTGCAGCTTTTGTGCTCCATCCGCGACGCGACTGGACTGGCCAGGGGGGCAGTGAAAGTCATGCACTCGATGAGCAGAGCTCAGTCAGCATCTGCTTTGCAGAGGAGATGCTGTGGCTGTCAGGAATCTGCTCCCCCCTTTATCGCTCGATGCTATACCGTGAACTCGCACTCGCACTCGCCGTGTGCACCGGTGCACGGCGACACCGCGACATGGGCGTCGCTCCGCTTTTCTATAGCGTGCATGTTTATTTGCTGCTTCACATGCATGCAACTGCTGCACCGATCAGCCAGCCCTACCACTGCCAACTTACCGAGAGGAGGCAAGGACAACCACCACCCCTCCCGGCTTTCATCCTTCTTTTGTGCTAAGTTTAACCCTTTTTGTTTTTGTAACACGTACTCTCTCCTTTTGTTTTTGTAACACGTGATAGAGTGCGTCCGATTTATCACGTACGCACTCTATCTAGGTGTATGATTGAAAATAAGTCACGTCTCGTCATTTTTTCTGTTATGTGCAAGTCTGTGTTAGTCGTATCCTAGCTTAACGATGAGGTGACCAAAGCAGTTAGCTCTTACAAATATAGTCTCACATAAGCTAACATTAAAATCAGTGTATACAAAGTTAAAAATGATCGATTTGAGTCTTTCTCATGCATAATTTCCTATGGGCCGGGTGTCTTAAAGCATCATTGTGTTTTGCAACTTTGGGAACAATATAAGTTAGGAAACTGTGATAAATGATAAAGAAGTGCAATCGCAATTGTTAGTGTATTCTGCACCTGCGATTTCATACATGAGGTAAAGGCAGAAAAAAATTATATATTTAAAACCAATTAGCTTCTCTTAAATATCACATGTACAAAGGCAGAGAGTATCAAATCTTATGAGTACCTTGATAATCTCAGAGGACAATGTGTAAGACGTCAATAAAGATAAGGGCCGGCCGATAAGATAGAAACAACGGAACTGCCCGTGGCAAAAGCTGAATTTTTAGGACACTCTACTCCATCTGACGTTTGTACAGACGGAGCTAAAGAGTTTATATCGTCAGGACTGCAACCGACGGGAACCAAGTGAGCTATTGCAAGCATGGCATGTCTCCACTACTAACCGGCGATTAAGATTGTAATGATATATGTGCGTGAAAATCGGAGCACGTTGCTTCAAAAAGAAGAAAGAAAACAAACGCCAGTGTGGCGCACACGCCCACCACAACACGCTTGAAAGTTGAACCACGGCCATTGTAACCTGCAAACTAGCGCACGGAATGAACGGCATTGGTCTGCTCATAGTCCTGATAGATGACATGATTCTTTGGTCGGCAGGCAGATAAGCTCAGCAATCAACGCAACATGCCAAGATCTGCTAAAAACAAAAGGGGCACAGGTCACTACAACTTTATTACAAAACCACAGAAAAGAGAAAGAAACAAAAGAGGCCACAGCGATAGACAGACGAACGGGTACAATAATGACGACGCTACCACACACTCTCTCGATGATTAGCTAGCTATAATCACTCGTCGCCATGCACGGCTCAGATAGACAGATCGACCATCCACAGTCTCCCACTAACGATTTCCAAGATTAGCCGCCTAAATCCTAGCAGCAGCAGCCCCGATCCGATCCGATCCATCAGGCGACGACCGCCCCTCCGGCGCCATTGCTGTCGGCCTTCACGGCGGCGCTGCTGCTCCACTGCTTGCCGCCGGCGGGGCTCCACTTGGGGCACTTGGGGCTCACGTACCTTGCCTGCACCCGTCCGTCCAGCAGCTCCACCAGCGGGCCCGGGCGCACGCACCGTGGCGCCTTGTACTGGTTGATGGAGGCGCCGCGCGCGAGCGCGTAGTCCATGAGCTTGTCGAACGTGCCCTCCGACACGACGCGGATCTCCAGCGGGCCGATGGAGCGGTCGGAGGCGCGGCCCTGCCGGTAGACGCTGTTCAGCGCCTCCTCCACGGCGAGGCAGCAGTCCTCGAACACCGACGCCGGCGGCACGGGCGTCCCGGCGCCGCCGCCGAGGCGGAGCTCCCAGAAGAGCACGTAGTGGCCCGGGATGGTGGTCGCGTCGGCGTAGCTCGTGTACTCGACGAGCGACGCGCCGAAGGGCGCCAGGTGCTGCACCGCGCCGGCCACCGCCGCTTGCAGCTCCGCCTCGTCGGTCTTGTCGGAGTCGATGCTCAGCACCACGTTCTTGCGGCGCACGAAGTTGAACATGGGCGCCTTGTTCTTGAACCCGGCCACGCGCAGCACGTCGCCCACGCGGTAGCGGTACAGCCCTGTGCACGGTCACACGCACACACATTTGGAGAGCGTTAGTGTCACTGTACTAACTAGCAGCTGCAGAATATATACATTTATAAAGTTGGGGGGCACACGGCGGGACGCACCGGAGTAGGTGGTGACGACGAGCTCGTACTCGTGGCCGAGCTTGACGTCGACGAGGTCCACGAGGTCGCGTTGGTGTGGCTTGGCGGCGGCGGCGCTGCCACCGGACTGAATCGGCAGGAACTCGAAGTAGCCCATGGTGGGGATGATGGTGTAGGCGACGTCGCTGGGCTTGCACATGGGGTTGAGGTTGATGCCGAAGTAGCACTCGGAGGACGCGTACATGGTGCATGTCAGCGGCAGGCCCCCGCCGTAGAACTCCAGCGTCTGGATGTACTGCGCCATGGCGCCGGTGACGATGACGTCGATGTACTTGGTGCCCGGCCACACCCTCCGTATGATCCCCTCCCACGACGGCCTGGCGCACTCGGCCTCGATCGCGTCGGCGAGCGCCGGGTCCGCCCGGAGAACCCGCTCCACGGCGGCGCGCACGGCCCGGTCGGTGACCTCGGCGTCGAGCGTCCCGGCCCGGATGTCCCGGCACAGGCGCCGCCAGTGCTTCTCCAGGAACCGGATGGCGCGGAGGAACCCCGACGCGAACACCGCGCCGACGCGGAGCACGTCGGCGCGGTGGACGAGGCCGCAGAGCAGCTGCGCGTACATGCTCTGGTACGCGTCGACGCAGAGCACGGCCTCGTCGGGGCTCGTGTACACGGTGTAGGGGTCGTGTGGCCGCTCCAGAAGTGGCGGCTCCGGTAGAAGCTCGTGAGCACTGGCCGCGCCGGGAGACCCGCCGGCGTGCGGGACTCGGCCTTGACGAAGTAGAGGTACATGCACTTGCCCTTGTCGAGCCCCGGGACGGCCTGGCTCATGACGGGCATGAGGAGGCTGTAGAGGAGCGAGCGCCGGTCCATCTCGTCGGCGATCGACGGCATCAGCTTCCGCTCCCCGCCCGACGTGCCGGAGCTGGTGAGGAACTCGCGGATCGGCTTGCCGGAGAGGATGGGCGAGGTGTCGCCGTTGGCGATGCGCATCACGTCGGGGAGGATGTCCTCGTAGGTCACGAGCGGGGCGGAGCGGAGGAACGCGTCGACGGCGGCGTCGCCGGCGCCGGCGACGACGCCGAGGCGGCGCAGGTACTCGGCCGGCGCGTTCTGCGCCAGGATCTCCCCAAGCACGCGGCGCTGCACCTGGGCCGCGTCCGCCGTCACGCGCTCGATGTACTCGAGCCCCTCGCGGTGCGTCTCGGGCGCCGCCGCCGCCGCCGCCGTCTCCCGCATGGCGCCCGGCGCCTCCGGCATGCTTTCTCTCTGGTGCGGCGCTGCGAGCTGTGTCGTGTAGCTAGCCTAGCTCGTGACGCTTATCTACGAACCTTTTCTCTCTCTCTCTCTCTCGCTCGCTCTCGCTCTCTCTCTCTCGCTCTCTCTAGCCAGCTAGCTCGCTCTCAGTGGCTGGCTAGCTAGCTGAGCTCAGATCGAGCTCGTGTTCTTGTGTGGCGGAAGCGGGAGTGGAGGGCGCGGTATTTATAGCCGGGGTGGGTGGGCATCGTCGCTTGTCCGTGCTGGCACTGTTCGATCGTGTCTTGTAGCGCTCGTCCCGCACGTACGAAATGGAATATCACTTTCGGGAAAAAAAATATTTTGGATAAGTAGTAACCAAAATATTTTTATGATCAGTACTACTAGCTAGTAACCAAATATTTTGATTTCGTGGCGATCGGTTGGTGGACGTGTTATGGAAGAGGCGTGGTTTCTATGATTGAGTCACATAAATGACGTGCAGGTCTGCAAGTGGCAAAACGGTTCGTTCCGGCGCGATTCAGGTTGCGCGGCATACGATCCGCATGATCCTCTCTTCTTATGATCATGCATTAGGGACAACATGGCAATGTAGGGTGTGTGTGTGGCAGCCGGGATATATATATTCGATGTATTTGGTCGATGTTGTTTTGTTTCTTTTTTTTTATAGTTCAGAGGAAAGATTTTAGAAATGGTAAATGGGAAATAATGGTGATGGGTGTATTTCAGTGCGCAGCATCCGCAGTTCAGCGTCAATCATTGGTGGCGCTGGTTCGTACTGGCTGATATGATCCGTACTACGAGTACTACGCCCTTAATGCTTTGAAGAATTAATGTCCTTTTTTTCCCTCATTGTTATTGGTGTATTTCCGCAATGTAATGGTCAGTGCCACGGAGAATCAGTAATTTTGCTGGGAACCAACCCTTGGTCTGGTGGTGGAGGCGTGCATGACTCCACCCAGCTGGAGTTGAGACACACTACCGCAAATGATTTACACGTACGGCACACTTCGACTTCGTGGCATCTGATGATTGTCTGAGTACTTACGTAGTGCGATGTTCGCTTCTCCAAGTGTTTTATCCTAGTGTGATGGCTGTCAAGAAAATTATTTTTCCTTTTGCAGTGAATTCTAAATCTTTTGTGTTGAGTTTTAGGTCAAAGATTTGAGGTCACCATTATTGTCAGGATTTAGTTTTGACATTATTTGCCCCTCACAGGTCACAGGTCACAAAAACACATAGGTCGACGACCCAAAGAAAGATCCAAGATCAGTAGTGCCAAAGTAGTGGATGATGCAAATATACATATCTTGCTGATATGGTACACTTCTTCAGGCGCTACAAAATCAGCGCCTTTCACCTTGCCTCCGGTGGTCCTAACACGTACAGCGGATGGATTTTGTATTGCGTTCAACGCCTCTTGGCCGGCTTTGGGACCATCGATGAGCTGATGATCCTCGGATATGGCTTGGTCGTACCTTCATGCCGAAGCCCCTTCAATTGAGGAAAAGCTAGCTGTTGATCTCGATCGATCTCCGGCTGGCAACGAGGTAGCAAGGCCCCCATCACAGATAAACCTGGTCGATATATTATATCTAGCTGAATAGAGATATATAGAGCCCTGGCATAGAGAATGAATCCAAGGGAGCTAGCCAGCGAGCAGGAGCCCGGGCCGCCGGGGGCCCTGGCAGGAGAAGGGAGATAGAGCTGAGCGCGAGGCAGCCAGGCAAGCGAGCAGATCACCTGGAAATAAATGGTTGGCGATGCCGGCCGGCAGCGCCCCGCAGACACGGCGGGGCGGGGGCCTTTGCGTGCCGCGATGGCGCGTCTGCTGCCGGGCGATGGGTCGGCAACAGTAGCGGGTTCCCGGTGAGACAGCGCGCCAGCCCCGCCGCGCCGGGGGCGTTCGTCCCGTCCTTGCCCGTACCGTGCCGCGCTCGCAAATTTGCAATGCATACAGCTCGCAGCCTCTCGCAGCTGGCCAGCCCCGGCACTTCCGCACATGCATGCGCCTGTGTGTCCCTTCTTGTCCTATGCGATCATTGATTTTGTTTACATTTAGGCTCTGTTTGCTTTGGATCCATCCTAACTAGTAAAATTTAGATAGTTAAAATGTAATGACTTCTTTTAGCTAACTAAACTTAAGAGCATCTTCAAGCGTGTCTCTCCAAAAATCATTCTCTAAATCATCATTGAAGAGTCATTTGCATAAAAATCGTTTTCTATGTCATCATGTTTTCCAACAGCTTCTCTATATCTTGCATGCACTCTACAAAACTATTCTCTTTTCTATATTTTGCTAGCGAGAAATCCGGAATAGAGAATGACTATGTTTGAATAATCAAATAGAAAAACTGTTGGAAGGTACCTTTTTAATTAAATATTTAAAATTAGCAATCAAGAAGAATTCAGAGAGTCTCTTGTAGTTGCTCTAAGCCAGCTAAACTTTAGTTGAGATGTTTGGATCCCCTAGCTAAATGCTAGTTTATTGACTATAATATCTTTCTGGGTGTGAGAGCAGATGGAGATTGTGATGGTAGTCGGTGTAATTCCGTCAAACCATTGAGGACATTTCAGTCTTTAAACAATTTTAACTTTAGATGATGGGGCGTTTAGATCCATCTCAACTAAAGCTAGCTAACGTTTAGTTGGTGGGTTTAAACGGGCGTTAGTTGTCGGATTAAAAGATGAGGGTGTGATCGAGTTGGGATGAGGCGATCGTCTAGCGGCGGTCCAGGTGTCATGCATATACTTATACTATATGGTGTACGTGAAGTCAGTTGCATTGAGAAAAGGATGGCGTCTTCTTGCTCAAGAAAGTAGCTAGGTGTAGTCTTTTGAGAAACGTCATCTCGCAAACAAACAAACAAACCAGAAGGGGCGTCGTCCTCTGGGATCCGCTAGTGGCACCAGCAGAAGAACAAACACACCGCCTGGTTTCATCCAACACATGACTGGCGCAGCACGCAAGAACAATGGAGTCAGGGAAGGAAGAGGCATGCATATGCCGTGCCCAACTTTGCTGCAGCAGTGCAGCTGCACCAGCACAGTAACCAAGCAAGCTGTAACAAACTAGGGTATTCGATCACCTGCCATATATGCCAGGGACGGCCATTCTTGGCACATATAACCACTGCCGTCTCATCAGGCACTGTCTGTAATTGTATCGCAGCACTTCTTGGTAGATACCACATGCTGCTATGCTGCAAGGTCTTGTAAAGGCGCCGCCGCTACACTTCCCTTTCCGGATCGGAGGTGCCCCAAATCCGTGCATCGTGCATGAAAGAGTGTCTTTCTCACTTCCCAAGAAATTATTTTAATTAATTTTATATTAAAAAATATTAATATTTATGATACATAATTAGTACCATTGGGAAGATCTTTTAGTCTAGTTTTTAACAAATTTATTTGAAGATACAAATGTTGTACGTATTTTCTACAAATCGAGTCAAACTTGTGACACGCACACCCAAAACGACACTTTTTTAGTACGGAGGGAGTGCTCGCGAGTCGCGATCTCCACCACGGCAATACGGCTCTGGCAGCACACACATGACACATGCCTCAAAGTCAATGGTGCTTACCTCGACCATCTCTCATATCTGCCGGAATGAAAGAGGATGCTGGTCCAGATCCGGCCATCCTTCAGATCGAGGACACGTCGGTGTCACCACCACCCACAGCAACCCAATAACGACACTCCTAAATATACATGCGGCAAAAAAAAAAGGGTACTCCGTGGATCACGTACGAACATTTGAATATTTGATAGCTACCGCCGCTAGCCTGCCGCCTGCTTATTGCATTGCCAGGCCACATTATCCATGCCGGCGCACGTAGCCCATCCTGGTCTGAACTGTATGCACGAAAGTACACTCGAACGCACAACGCAAGCAAGCTCATCTGCAGCGTGGTCTTCTCACAAAGATGCATGTAACGGAAAAATTAAAAAGAAATTAAATGGTCGACAGGCTGCGGCAGATATGTGTGCCAAGCTAGCACTGGACATTGCGAGAGGCCGCCGGGCAACTGGGCAAAACTACTGATCGAGAGCCCGAGACGCGATCGATGCACACAACTTGTACGTACCTTTCGATGCAGCTGGCAGCATGTAGTAGGCGTAGGATTATGATTAGGACTAGCACTAGGTGTACTTGTTTACGGCTAACAATCAACACTGCTACTGACGAGCCCGTTGCCGCGGCTCCTGTCCCCCGTAACTCTACGTCCCAGACCTCAGCGAGCACAGTATTGTAATGGCTAAATCCAGCTTAAGCTTGACTGTCTTTGCATTGTCCTGTCCCCCAGAGGCTAGCTACCTAGCTAGCCTCAAGTAATGAACGGATAGTACCATATCTCATAATACTCTAGAATCAGTGCTGCATGCATGCTATGAGTGCTATCTACTTGATGTCAGCACATGTTCACATTGGTTTCGTGCATGATCAATAGTAAGCAACTTGGTTAGTACTATATACAGTACATACTTAGGATTAAGTTTATTTTTTTATTTGCACTCTTAGGTGGATGTAGTTTAGGACAAGCGAGTTGGTTTCCATACTTTTAGAACAAGAACTGGGATTGTAGCATCGTCGAGAGTCGAATAGTGCCTCTCGACGACGCTACGAAAGCAAAAGGTGGCCTAACCCAAGATTGAAAAAACAAGAACGAAATGGATGACTAATATTCATCGGCAAGGTTCAGTCAGTCTATGTCGTCCTTATACTGTAGCTAAGGGTTTTCTCCCCATAACAGTTGCAACATTTGTGTATGCATGGACACACCGGCCCTTTTTTCCAAACATTTTTTTCCCGAAAAATATGGACATCGACCTTCACCACACGTGTTGTCAAACTGTGATTCCATCCTGCCTGCCAAGTCATCTCAACGCTTACAAGTTCAAACCCATGCATAGAGCCCTCTGAAAGAAATTAGGAAACGTGGTTGCCTATCTTGGCTCACCACGGTTACGAGTTTATATATTGGCCAAACCGCCATATGTTACAAGAGTCGGCCTCGACCACGATTGCCGCCACCACGGCCTCGATAGCCACCACGCCCTCTAGACGCTGAGTTAGCCGAGGATTCGAAGTGGTTGTTGCTCCCCTGTCCTTCTCCAAGAATTTCGAGCCGTGCATCATATGCCAACAATTGTGCATAAAGATCACTCAAGGAAATAGCATCAGGCCGACCCATAACCGAAGAAACAACAGGATTGTAATCACGATCAAGACTAGTTAAGATATGAGAGATCATCTCTTCATCATCAATAACTTTACCAGCGGCAGCGAGCTCATCTTGGAGTCCCTTCATCTTGGTGAAGTAGGCCGTCATGGTGGAGTTTCCCTTCTTGGTGGTGGAGAGTTGCATGCGTAGGTTTGTTGCTCGAGCACGCGATCGGGCAGAGAACATCACGTCCAAAGCCGACCAAACTTCAGCCGCTGTGGGAAGAGTTGCTACTTGAGCCAACACATCCTTGGTGAGGCTATTGATCAAGTAGCTGAGGAGCTGCTGGTCTTTTATGACCCAAGTTGCATGCTCCGGATTGGGGACGATCGTCTTCGTGCCATCCTTCTCGACTTCAAGGGTCTTGGGTGGCTCTTGCGTCGTCCCATCTAGGAAACCCATGAGCTGGGCTCCCCTAATCCCTGGAAGGATCTGCGCCTTCCATAGGACGAAGTTGTCCCGAGTCAGCTTCTCAGAAACCGCCGGGCCAAGAGAGAATTGCGTCGAGTTGGAGGAGGACGCCATAGGTGATGAGGCTAGATGTTTTTGGAAGATTGGCTCTGATTACCACGAAAGAAATCAGGGAACTATGGTTGCCTATCTTGGCTCACCACGGATACGTGTTTATATATTGGCCAAACCGCCATATGTTACAAGAGTCGGTGTAGATTACAATTGTTGACTTGATATCCAAGCTACTCTATCTAAACCGAGTCTATCTCTAAGAGTTCCAATCATCATCGTGTTGGACTCTATATTACATGTAACAGGAATTACAATATCTTTAACACCCTCTAGTATAGCTCAAGTTCACTTCTGTTAACCGATTTGATTAGTTCTTCTTCTCTCTCCCCTCCCCCCCCCCCCCCCCCCCATTGACTAATTCGATCATTTCCTGATCTCTCATACAATCCTTAGGTCCTTGTACCAAATTCCAGGTCTCCTGACTACTATTATATATTGAGCACGTTCCTGCTGCCTTCATGACATTGATAGAATTAGTTTGATTGTTTGCTCCGGGCTAGCACAAGATAACATGATTGTTTTTTCATATCGATTGACTAAACCTAACTAGGAATTCGTTTCTTTATACCCACTGGGTGGAGATAAATTTATACGGAGTATGTTCTGCTCGGTCTATTTTTTAAAGTATCTGACATTTAATTCAGGGCATTTTTGTGCACTAGAGAGGTGGAGGTTGTCCTATCAATTCGGTTTCGTAAGAAGAGATAAACCATTTCTTTTTCAGATATGAAGGGGTTCTGTCTAAGCTACTACAAAAATAATATGCATGTGCTTAGCTTGGATGGAGATATTTTTTATGAACAAGTTGCACCCGAGACAATGGATTTATTTAAGACAAATTTTACACTAATATGTGCCAAAACACACTAACGCTCCATACTCCATGCTTTCGCACGGTTGACAACAACTAATATGGATAATACAACCTCCAGATGCAATACTTGACACTTATGGCCAATATTGAATCATCCTTCCAAAAATTATCCCTCAATGTTTTAAAATATTTAGCCTAGAGACATAAAATTCATGTGCATATTTCTCTGTAACCCCCTCATTCATTAGATATTGTAGACTTGAAAATATATCCTGTTAGAAAATAGTGGACAAGCTTACGCATTGATGACTAAGCCAATTGCATTAGAATCTGTGACCGATATATAATGTCTTTTTTGCAGGATATTTCCTATATGATTTTTGAACTCAGATTCTATAAAAAAAAAGAAGGAAAGGAACATTTGATATGTGCCCTGCAAAATGTAAAAAGTTTATAGATCCAACCAAATTATAAATTTACGAAAATATTAAAATAAAATGTATGCAGTACATTGATCTTGTTTAGATGGCACATGGATTTTGCTCGTAACTCTATTTCGTTTATCTATTTGTTTTCATATATTCTTTAATAAAATCACTAGATCTCCTGTCGTCATCCTCCCAAAAAGAAGAAGAAGATGTATGATAGCAGATGTTTCAAAAGTTTGATTAGTATATATACCTAGCTACAACGGAGTGTATTTGTGACTAGAGGTGCACACTAGACGCAGTGGATGTCAAGAAGGATGCTTCGATTGTGGATGCATCATGTTGTCACTTCTCTAAAGAGAAGTGAGACGACAAATATCTCTCTACCCTTAAACCAACGACCGATTAAGTAGAGAACGTAATATATAAGTAATAACAACGGCCACTTAGTTCAAATCAATGTACTCCACTGCTCCCTACATAGAGCAACTTTTGGGTAATTATTAAGAGCTTATCTGCTCCCCATAAACCATGGATGCTCTCTTTTAGATGAAAGCTACTCCTCCAACTATACGTGTTGCTGATTCCAGCCGGAGATGGCATATCCTTGTTCACACAATAAGCGGTCTGTGCATGGCCACCATAAGCTTATTAGCATTATTGCCAATAACAAGCATATAGGATAGGACCTCAGTGATGATTAGATCTAAGTGCCTAAGAATGCAATCTAGGCTTAGCTAGTGATTGGTGTTCTAGCACCAGTGGCACGCAGTAGTGGCAAATGTCTCTCTGCTGCTAGCTTGAATTCTTCAAATCCTGGTCGTACACTGCCTAGCTTTTGGACCGCTAGTTAGTTGTTCTTGCAAATCTTGTCTGGTCAAATTAAATGTCGCTTTAGCTAATAAAGCGCGCCTCTTAATGCTTTCTGCTGGGGTCGACAGTATGATTGCAATCTTTCCGGGGAGAACGAAAATCCGGCCCCGGCTGGCTTTTCCTAACGATCTTGTCTTTCTCAAGCGAAGCAACTAACACGCAACTAATAATGATACTAGTAATTTGATGGTTGATGCTGAGCGCTAGCCGCTGATTAGTGCTGCTGCACGTAATGTCACGAAAGAGCTAGCAAAAAAAAAGAGTAAAAACAGGCGTGCATCATCGCTTTCTTCGATTCCCTTTCTCGTTCGCTCGATCAGTTGGCATCCGGCCTGCCAAAGACGCCTGATCGACGTGCATGTACACACGGACCCCCTCCTGTGTCTAGTCGTACGTACGTGTACCTCACGAGCTGTACTTGGTCGACCATACGACACTGGTAACGCGTAGAGTGCATATCCACCGTTGTCAATGCTGCATGCTTTGGTTCCGCGCGCTGACGCACAAGGCAGGTGTGTGTGCTGCGTGTCGCGCCGGCGCACGGCACGGCCCGCGGAGAGCGACCGGCCGGAGCGAGCCGTCGTCGGCAGAGAGCTAGCTCTAGTCTAGCTCCTGGCCAGCAAGCAGCTCGCAGAGAGCAGGGAGTAGGAAGTAGCGGCCAGCAAGCAGCTCGCAGAGAGTAGGAAGCTATAGCCTTTTCCCCGGCCGGCCACTGAGCCGGTGCGGAGCAGTTGGTTGGCATGGCCATGGCCACGGCGACGCGCCCCCGTGTCATGGAATATCGGAGGCCAGGCTCGGCTGCCGTACGTCCAGACGAATCCCCCCGGACCCACCCAACCCCACCCGAGTCAAAAGGCGGTCCCGCGCCGCAACTTGCGTGCGCCCCGGGCCGGCAAGATCTCGGGGCGCCCCTTGCTCGGCCGCGCCTGCGCGCCACGATTTCCAGATCACGCCCGGGCCGCCTTTCCGGGTGACGCGACGCGAGGTTTAATTAGTACTAGTAGCGCTCGCTAGTGCTCTTGCGCTTGCGCGCGCATGCATGGTGGTGGCCTACCTAGGGCCGGATACGCACACGCCTCGGCCTAGCTCTCGTCGCGTCGCGTCGTCGTCCAGAAATCTGCTCGAATAATCTGTCCAGATGCATATTTCCGTTGAAAATGACAGTGCCTAGAGATCATCCGTGTGCTGCCTGCCCGTTTCGTCGATCAAACGGATGACATGCCATGCCAATGCCACGACCTTTTTCTGAAACCTGCTAGTAGTAGGGCGTGTCGCCCTGCCGAGGGCTCCGATCCGGGCCGTATACACGACGCCCATGCGTACACGCGAGCTTGTACTTACGTACGTACGTGCGTACGTACGCTGCAGCTAGCGGCCGGCCAGGGCGGGGAACGTGCACAGTGGCGCCCCGCGCGCAGCCGCCAATAATGGCTGGCAACAACGGGCGTCGACCGCGACGGCCGGGCCACGGGGGAAAGACAAGTTATGTACTACGTGCGTGCGTGCGGGGCGAGACGACCGATCACGTCGCGCGTGTCCGCGCGCCGGCGGCGAGTCCGGCGACATGTCGGGACATTCCTTTTCGCTGCCCCTCCCCTGTGCTGTGCCGCGCCCGGCACATGGCTGCTGTGCTGCCCACCCCGCGCCGTGCGCCCAAAGTCCTCCCCGCGGGGGGCCCCCGCTCGCCGCGCCACACGCTACGGACAGGCCGGCGGACACCAGCGAGGTATGATGAACTGGTGCCGGCCGTGCGGTCGCTGTCCGCGCCCCGGCCGGCCGCCTTTCGAAAAGGGACGGGCCGGCCGGTCACGGCTTGGCGTTGGCATCTGTGGCCGTGGCCTCTCAACGTGCGCGCTGCCTCGCTCCCCGCCGTCACGTCCCGGCCTCTTCCAAGGTGCGGTGCCTATCCGATATTTTTACAGTCTGCTCCACGCGCCTGCACTTCTCTGATTGCGCGCGGCTGGTCACTCGGCTGTCTCGCCGCACCAGAGACCACCACCCGGGGCAGCAAACTGCGGTGGCGCTGCGCCGCCGGGGCGTGGCCACGGCGACGCCGCGACGGCGCGCAGTAGCGCCGGCCACCAGCACGCCACAGCACCCTAGCTAAGCTGCAGGTATAATAGAGGGGGGTATCAAATCAGTGTCGCAGGCGGAATCGCAAAAGGGGAATGTCCCCGGCGCCGGCGGGCCGGCGCGCGCGCGCTACATGCCGGCCCGTGCCCCCCGGTCTTTTCCCGTCGTCTGCCGACACGCCGAGCAGCGCGGTCGGCGGCCATGGATCGCCACCAGCTGGCTCCGGAGTCCGGATCGATCGACGCAGGGGCCTCGATTTGTGGCACCCGTGTCCATAGCTCGTGTCGCGATTTGCCGGTTGGCTATGCAAAGCTCGAGCTCAATCATTTCCCTCTCAGCTGGATATATCCGAGTCGGTCGGTGATAAACTTAAATAAGCTTTTGTGCCATTCATGTCTCCTCTATGCTGCATCTTTTTCGAAATATTTGTCACTGTTTCACATCATTTAACCATTTGTGTGGTTCAAAAAAAGCGTATATATTGTTTATTTTACCTATTACTTCAACATCAGAGATCCTTTATTTACATTTGCCCCCATCTCGAAAATCTTCCTCGTTTGTGCCCCAGTCCATCTCAACATGACACCGCAGCTAACTAATCATTTTTGCATTTCCTCAGATATCGGCATTGCCCATAATACCCACGCTACAAGCCATGGCCCCGTCATCGTTAGAACGACACTTTAAGTAACAATTACTCATTGGCTTACACGCAGCTACTATTCAGGCCTATGAAAACTTACGTGCAGGTGCTGTTCAGGGGACTCATTGACTTCGGTTTTGGAGCCAAATGCAGCGGCGTGAGGAGGACAAGAAAGCATTAATAAATGTCTGTAAATGCCTGGAAACTTCGGTTATACAGATCTTCGCACACCATGTATGGAGGTTTAGTAATAGTATTGCCTTTACTTAAACCACATGTTAAACTTGGGTGTGTGCTTCTTTGTCAGTCTTTTTATCCTTTGATTTGAGGGGACGGATGTGCTGCAAGTCATGTAATAACGTGTTGTAGCCCTCCTTGAGGGTCAAGGCCCGAATGTTTACTCATTATCTAAAAAAAAGTAACAATTACTCTATCGATATGTAAACTAGTACTTTTAAAAAATGAATACAGTAGTACCAATTTTGTATCAAAATCATTTATATATCCACACAAAGAGTGATGTTTGGCCAAAAGACTGTCCTAAACTCCTAATGAAAAAAAGTCTTGCATTGGAGGAGTAATATGAAATAGTGAGCAATCGATCTTGTCCACGTAACCCTTAGACAAAACGCGTACTGAATCTAAACCCCTCTCCTTATTTCAATGGGTTCAATCTAGCCTAGTGAGATCACTATTTTTTCGCTTACAAATTTTGTTTTAAATTCTAATATTCACATGGGACAAAATGCATATGGCATCATGTTTTAGAAAAATAAATGCAAGTTTTAGAAAATAGTTATTTCATATGTTAGGAGGGCCCGTTTAGGTATAGAAATCTGTACCAAACAGTAACAAGAAACGTTTCTATTTTGTTCACACAAAAAAAGAGAGAAACATTTCTATTTCAATCACCTCGAAACGTTTATCATTTTTAACCAAAGAGGTGTTTCTCACCCATTATAGTCACTTTCAAGGATAATCCGGATATGAAACCATTGATATAGCCAAATAATCTAACAAGTGATTCTTATTCAAAGAAGAAACATTTCAAACATGAACATGGATTTCAAACATTTCCAAGAGAATCTGTATACCAATTTTTTTGTTTTGAAAAGTAATCTTGGAAATTTCTTAATGCTTTATCCAGAACAGAGCAAGTTTTTTAGAATATAACTCAATTGTACATCAAATGTTGACACTCACTCAATTGTACACCAAGATTTTTTTTAAAAAATCATCAGAGATGTGCGGTATCAAATGCTGCGGATACACGACCGCGCAAGTATTGTACAGGTCGTGCCCAACCGATACGTACGGTATCAAATGCTGCAGATACACGACATGTGCGGTTTCCGAGCTACGCAAACCAGCTAGGTGTTTCTGGCTGGTGACAAAACCGTACCTACGAAAGTACGCAGCGGCATGCCCCGTCTGCCCGCGGAGAGAGACAGGAGACACGTGCACGATACACGTACGGATCGGTCGCGCGTGGCCGTGGACACGTGGTCCACAGACACGTGAAACGCCCCGGCTCAGGAGCACGGAACTGTAGCGTGCAGTGTATGAGCACGCCGGATAGCACGCGCGAGATCAGGTGGCCAACACGCCGAGCAACTGCTGTAGCGTACAGTGTACGAGCGAGAAATTCGGCCTTGGGCCGAGCGTGGCCTTTGCTGACTGGGCCGTACTGATCATCATCGTATGGCCGAGCGTGGCCTTCGCTCGTCTCTGGGCTCTGTATGGCGAGCAGGCGAATTTTTTTTTATTTTTATACTTTTTATTTTTCGATTTTTCAAAAATAAATACCTACCCAAAAATTAGCAGATTCGGTCTTATGTCGCCGGATGAAACGGCTATAGCCGTCTGAACCGGCGAAAGGTTGCTGCACAGGCCACGTGGCGGCGTTGCAGGGCTTTTCGCCGTTTCACACGGCGAAAGGTTGCTGCACAGGCCACGTGGCGGCGTTGCAGGGCTTTTCGCCGTTTCAAACGGCTATAGCCGTTTCAAACGGCGAAAAGCTCCTGGCCCCGCTTTTCGCCAGCGCTGGTCAGGTGGGTGGAAGCTATAGCCGTTTGAAACGGCTATATTTCTTAAACTTTTTTTAATTTACGTTGATGAATTATTCTGCAATTGTTTTCTAATTTATGTTGAGAAATTATTATGCTATATTTGGTTTGATATCATGAAATGATATAGATTTGTACGGTTTATTTTTTGGTTCGCCTATAATTGTTGTAATATTATATGTTTATAATTTATACGATTTGTGGGTGACCCGGCCGGAATGCATTTGTGGGTTTTTTGTTTTACGAAATGCAGTTTGTGGAGTTTATGTGTGTAATGGTACACCTGCACAACCGCAGTACAACTACATTCTTTAAAAAAAAGACTCACAACTGCATTCCGGCCTAAAGGGTCACCCACAAACCGTATAAAATTATAAACATATAATATTAAAACAATTATAGGTGAACCAAAAATAAACCGTAAAAATCTAAATCATTTCATAATATCAAACCAAATATAGCATAATAATTTCTCAACATAAATTAGAAAACAGTTGCAGAATAATTCCTCAGCATAAATTAAAAAAAATTTAAGAAATATAGTCGTTTCAAACGGCTATAGCTTCAGGCGAAAAGCGGGGCCAGGAGCTTTTCGCCGCGTGAAACGGCGAAAAGCCCTGCAACGCCGCCACGTGTCATGTGCAGGAACCTTTCGCCGTGTGAAACGGCTATAGCCGTTTGAAACGGCGAAAAGCCCTGCAACGCCGCCACATGGCCTCTGCAGCAACCTTTCGCCGGTTCAGACGGCTATAGCCGTTTCATCCGGCGACATAAGACCAAATCTGCTAATTTTTGGGCCAGGTATTTATTTTTGAAAAATTAAAAATTAAAAAATATAAAAATACAAAAAATCCGCGAGCAGGCCAGCGAAAGACAAAAGAAGAGCCCCCCGCCCGCGCTGGGCCTTGGTGGGAAACGCACTCTGTTTTTGTGCGTCTACTGTTGGCCCAGTGTTGGAGCCCCACCAGCGTCTACTGTTGGCCCAGAAAAGGTAGTGAACGAACGTCAACCTGAGAACTTCAAAAAATCTTGTCTTCACTTTAGAAACAAAACTTGTGTTCTTTTGTGTGAACGATTTTCTAAAAAAGCAGAAGTGCTGCCCTTGCAGAGATGTTATCTTTACGTTCTCATGAAAAGGCATGTTATAATTTTTTTTAGTAAAACTGCATTCTTTCTTTCTTAAATGATGGGCCAGTTCACCTTTTTCTTTTTCTTTTTTAAAAGGGACATATACCGAAACAATCAATGATATTAGTCCTCACTTGTAGTGTGTTTTTAAACAATGTATGCAGCAGATTCATTTTTAACAGAGACCAAGGTTACTGACTTATCAGGACTTTGTATTGTGTTTACAGAGAATCACAAGGAGTTTTGACCACATATCGCCCCCACTGTGTATACGTGGAATGATCCTAATTCCTAGGTTTACTGGTAAGAGGACTTTAATCGTCCAGCTTCCACTTTCAGTATCGACTGATGGCGCTGTTATGATTAAAGCGAAGCATGCATAATGCGAGTCAACTCCTCGAGTTGACTTCATGGACGTGTTGACTAACGGGCCGAACAAGTCCACTCACTGGCATCTCCAGGAAAGTCAGGGCTTGACTGAAATAACTGGACGGCAATCAGATCAGATCTCGTTCAGAGAGTGGCAGTCATGATCGCGGATCTTTAAAGGTGATCACTGAAAGGATTGCTAGCTAGAATTAGCAAGAGCTTTCTGATAGCGCGTTGCTGAGATAATTTGACAGGTCTGGACTTTGTGAAGGATTGTATAATGTGTAGTAGAGATACCCTGGGAAAAATTAAAACATAAATGTACGCCAATGAAAAATTAAGACCCTGAGATGAAACAGTTCACCTGAACCAAATGGAGTATATCAAACTCGATCGTCGTATCATGTGCCACATCCAACCCTACCGAATAAAAGCTCAACTAGATCATAAGAAACACAACAGACATGCATGATGATTACATATAAAACCAATGGACAAAAAATGCCGCAGTTTGCAGGGATTACATCAGAGAACGAGGCTGATGTTTGCACGACGACCTCGTGGACTAGAAAACTATAGTTTGCAGGGATATGATGCCGAGAACGCTACAAGGTTCGTTGGCAAGGCCGCTTACGTTCTTCTCGAACAGGGATTCTTAAAAATATATGCAATAATGTAGTTACATATAAAATCAACAGTCACAACTGTTAGATATTGTGTCGAATATTTGTACGAGTCCGGTTACGATGGGACTTGGAGTTGTATTTAGCAGTATAGGGTAGAGTGCATGTCATACTCTGTACTTGGGCCTCCTCATAAATATGAGAGGAGGGCTGCTGTTGTAACCATGACGACATAGCGACAGGCTCGCAGGGGGAGGCGGCACGATGCCGAGACCTCGTAGCGGCCGGTGTTGCGGTATTGGGGAGGAGCGCCCGTAGTCATGCTCCGGGGATGTAGGCTTCGGCTGAACCTCGTTAACAAAGATCGTGTGTCTGGTGTCGTCTGTGATCTGGCATCTTCGTCTCGGTAGATCTAATCGTGTCACCGGTCAGAATATCATCTTTGTTACTGGCCGGTGTGCTGTCTTTGACTCGTTGGGATCATATTCTGCGAAGCAGTTTGCTTAGCAGTTGCCCTTGGCTGAGACGCTGAACTGATGACCAGGCTTAATTTCCTCATAGCAGTTGCTCTTGCGCCCTAGCTAGTCGTAACTAACCTTGTCAGGTTGTAGCCGCCACGGAGTAGTTAATTTGGTTGATTAGCCATGGTCGACGACCTCTCCTCTTGTCGTCTCCGACGAGAGCCAGTCCCGAGTCCCGACCACAGAACCGGCCGCCGCGTCGTGACGCCAACCAAAGCGGATTCTGGCGACCGATGCGCATGTGAAGAGCATGCCACTTCCAATTTCTTCCCTCCCTGCTTGATGCTTGTGCAGTTGCATGTGTCTGTTCTGTCTCCGGTTTGCATTGACAATTGACGTATGTTCCTGCACGCGGCTCTCGTTGACTACGCAAGAAGAGGCTGTCAGAGTAGTGGCAAGTCTGAATAGCAGCAAGACCTCCTGCTCCGGAAGCCCAACCGGTGGCTCGGACGCCCGGTGCAAGTCTGAATAGCCCAATTGGCATGCAATACTGCTGGATTACATCATGGGAGTGCTGTGCACTGCAGCTGGAAGGGTGTTTGAGGTCGGAGATGAAAGGGTGGTGCAGGCGGCGGCGACTGTCGCTCTCGTGCCTTTTGACTGCAACCGGTGATCGGTCTCGGTCAGCCCCGGCCGGCCTGCCGGAGCCGGACCAACGGTGTACGCGTAGGCGACCGGAGGCACGCGTGCGAGCCTATGGGCCCGCACACGGGGACAGCCGCTACGCCAGGCTGATGTCACTTACACGAGGACAACGATCAACAGTGCTGGTCTCATAAAGAAAAGATCTGCAGTCCCTGACTCCCTGTACCCCCTGTACTGTACCTGATGGTTCGATCTGAAAACCGGACCAGAGCGAACGAGCAAAACACGAGTTCTTTTTGCGAGAGAAATCATGAATTCATCATCGGAATTTTCTCGTTGTTTTTTTTTCAAAAAAATGAAAGACGCGTCTGAGGTTGACCGAATCTGAAGCTTCAATTCATGACCATAGTTAATCACCGATCACCGTTGCTTTACACTTAAAACAGACCACCAGCGCGTCCAAACTTTGCTTGGTCGCAAGCAACGCAATAAATCATGCTGGGGGCAAATCATCAATGGTCCACAAGAAAATGAATGTCCATAACATCCTAGAAATGTTGGTTGTGCGCTTGTGCAAATCATTTCACCGATGTGGCTTTGCTAGTTTCCAAGCGTTTGGATGGTTCTGTGTATTAATTTGATGCAAGTCCAGCGTAAATTATAGAACGATAAGAGATACTCGGCTTGTTCCGCTGATAGATAAGTTCATTGGCTGTGGTTCAGTGAGGCAGAAGAAGATAGAATAAGCCGAAACAAGTTTGTTGTGGCTAGAAAAACAGGTCAGAGACTGACTACTAGTTTCAAAGACTTAGAAAACAGTCGCACACTCCACAACAATGTCGTGTTTGGTTGTGTCAAAATCCCTAACCATGCTAACATCCCAACCTACATGTTGTGCTCCGGTGTCATTCTCCTTCTCCATCGGCACTGGCATCGATCTCCCTATGTTGGGGCTGACCCCATCCCCGTTCCAAAGCAAGCGTCAACTTAGCCTAGGGTCCCAAAATGTCGCCGGGCGCACTGTTCATCAACGCGGTGCTTGTGCTTGGCAAAATGGCAACACCATCACCATGGGTGCGTGAGGCTGTACTCTACTGCTCTGGGCAGGCACGGGAGGGACGACTAGCTAGCCTGATATGCTGATACCATCCGATCCAATCAACGAAAAGTAAGGGCCTCACGACCATAAACTAGAAGTAGTTTCGTAGTAAGTCGGAGACCCCCTGTGCGCTCCACAAGCTGATCGACCGATCACGATCACGGATCACAGTGTGTCCACCGTCTACAGCACGTTAACTAACTTTAGCTCCAAGCCCGGCAAACAAAAATACCGGCCAAATCCCTCGATCGACCACTACTACTTGGTAATATATACATCATCGGCGACGAGATTCCCCTGCGGCGTACAACGAGTCGCGCTGTGGCGTACTGCCGTGCCTCTGGCAAAGTTATCTTGCTCTCCCCCCAATCCCCCATGGCAGACGAGTGGTGGAGCTCAGCGCGTGCCGGCGACGGCCAGTCCACGGCCTGCTCGACGGTCCCGGCCACGGGTCAGAACGCTACCGAATCGGCGGAGACGAGCGCCACCTCGACGGATTATTTCCGGCACGCCGGCGCTGCTACCTCGCTGCCTTCCTTCCTCGCCGATCCGTCACCCCAACACATGGTGGATTGGACGCAGGCCTACATGTAAGTAGCTAGAGAATTCCAACACTTCAGACCAAAGCAGGCACGCTCATCTCCACGGTTTGCATGACTGATCTCTTCTGACTCTGATGGCTATTTGCACGGCAGGGGCAGGGGCGGTGGCAGGGCGGCGGCAGAGGGAACCGCCGGCTTCAACGACGCCCTCCAATTCCATGGCCAAGACGCGGGCCGCCACTGCTTCCTGCTAGAACAACAGCCTCGTCGCGTCGTCGACGGCGCGGCGCCCGTGGCAGCAGCAGCAGCAGAGCCGTCCCGGAGCGCGTCCCTCTACGGTGACAACATGTACTCCAGCTACGGCGGAGACGTGCCGGAGGCGCCGATGACGACGACGAAGAAGCCGTTTCCGCAGCAGCACTTCTCCGCCGGCTTCTTTGGCTCGTCGCCGTGGAATTTCAGCGGCGTGCCGCCGTCAGTGCCGCCGCCGGCGATGACGACGGCGAAGCCGCTTCTCTTGCAGGCCTTGGAGCAAGAGCAAAAGGCTTTCAAGGTATCATTTTCGCATGGATCGACAGCGGATCCGGCGCCCGGACGCCGCCTCTCCTCTTGCACACACCTACTGGCTCTAGCAGCTGGCTAGGGTTTCTTCTGACGATCTGGCCTCCGATGCAGTCCCATAACGAACATGTTCATCAGGACGCTTGCTCCTCGGCCACAAGAAGTGTTGTTCCGGACTCGCCGCCGGCGGCTAAGAAACCCCGGATCGCGACGCCGTCTCCCTTGCCGACCTTCAAGGTGTGTGCACCGGCCGTTCGGCCTGTGACATAGGCAATCATCTTATTCCACCTTCAATAATTGCCCGGACCTCTTTACATTTCCAGCTCTCAGCATGCAATTCAGGCTAGATTAGTTCTCTCGTTACCTATGATGATTATCATTTGGACTATGATTGCTCTTGAATTTTGATTCTTCTTCGCTGGGTCGAGCAGGTGAGGAAAGAGAAGCTTGGGGACAGAATCACTGCGCTCCAGCAACTGGTCTCGCCTTTTGGAAAGGTACCCCTTTCTATATTTTTTCCCCTCCTTTCGGTTTCTCTCTTGTTTGTCATCCTTTGAATTTCGCTCGAGAGCAAGTGTCTAACTCCAAAGTTGATTAAAATTTTCGATCCTGCATTGGTTCCGCGGATTTTAGACGGATACTGCATCGGTTCTTCACGAGGCCATTGAATACATCAGGTTCCTGCACGATCAAGTAGCAGTAAGTATACCAATTAATTTTCAGTTCACCATGACCAAATGACTGGACAAATCATGGTTAACATATACATGTTTTCAAGCTGCACACAATTTCTGTGGTTCGAGCTAATGAACCGATCCTTTGCAGTCCCTGAGCTCTCAGTATCTGAGGTGTGGGCGCCCTGTGCAGCAGCTACGGCAAAAACAGGTACATCGTTTTGAGTGTAATGTTTTCAGATGTGTTTTCCGCAAAATATTATTCAAAGTATTTTCCTTCAAATATTATGCAGAATTTTATGTTCTTTATTTGCTCTTACCAAGTACTCCCTCCGGTTTAGTATTAGAAGTCGTTTTGGACAAGGTTTGAGTCAAACATTGGGAATATAAATCATGAATAACATTTAAGTCATTGAGTTTGGAAATGTGAAAATCACATAAATAGATTGGTCTTGAAAATTACTTTCATAAAAATATACATATATAACTATTCAAGAAATATTTTTATAGAAAAAAGGAGTCAAAGTTTTGCTTTGGTGACCGTAGTCGCTGTCCTAAACGACTTCTAATACTACACCGGAGGGAGTACTACAAAATTGTAGTTCCTTTTCACCTTGAATTAAAGAGATTTCCTATATATATCAGGCCAAGGACGGCGGTGAGGCGAAAGAGGACCTGCGAAGCCGAGGGCTGTGCCTCGTCCCTGTGGCGAGCACTTACGCGGTGGCGAGCGAGACGGCGCCGGAGTTCTGGCACCCTACCTTTGGGGGCACATTTCGGTAGAGACGGAGACATGCATGTAGCTAGAGACATGAGTAGAGTTGAAGCAAAAGCAAATGAAAAACCTGAGCGATCACCTATTGTATAAGGGCCTAATTAGTTGGATTAAATGGAAGAAATCTAACCAGAAGAGGGGATGATGCCGAAAGCCCAGGTTACGATGAGTATTCAAAGGTTACGATGGATATATCTGTGGGGGCAGGTTACAAATTAAAAGAGAACGATATGCTATTACTGTATTACAAACTTTGACAGTACATATTAGGCATAATGTTATTGGTAGTATATTTATGTATTGACAGGTTAGGATGGGTGGACGATGGTGGAAATTAATGCAGGAATCGTGCTAAAGTTTGGAAGGAAAAGGAAAGATCAGCTTTGCAAGCATCGTGTGAGCAGTTGGTCCTTTTTCTTAAAAGAAGTTAGCACGAATTATTAGACAAGTAGCACATTGTGTAACTTATTGAAAAGTGTACCTAGTAGCTAGAAACTAATTTTAAATTGGAAAAGTCCTTTACTACCACCCCCACACCCTACTATGATGTGTTTCTCAATTGGACAGATTATTGAAAAGTATCAGCACATTGAAATCATTCCTTCAAAAAAAACCGGAATCTTTTTCGCAGCATGAATATGCATGCACTCCACGCTACTCCGCTCTTAAGTATGTGTCACTTTAGATTAAGCTTTTAAGCTTCGGTCACCAATGTTCCTTTTAATATATAAATAAACTTTCAAAAAAAGATGATTATGCTTTCTTTTAAAAAAAATACTCCAACCGTTTCAAACTATAGGTTGTTTTAGCTTTATAAGTTATTTTTTCTAATTTTGATAAAGTTTATAGAAAAAATGTATTAACATCTAATATCAAATAAATGCATTATGGAAATATGGTCTATCTATGAAACTATAGTTTGATGTTGTAGATATATTATGTATTTTTATAAACTAAGTCAAAGCTGAAGAAGTTTGACTTATTATAAAGTTAAATGACTTATAATTTACAACAAAAAGTTGTTTTGATGATACCTCATCCTATAAAAAATATAATAAAAAGCTTAAGATATCGACACGGTCTACAAGGTAGAATTTTGACTACCAACTCATTCAAAACTCATATTCTTTCAAGAACAATATACATTATGAAATTGTTTTTCTTGAAGAATATAGAACTTTAACTTAATCTAAATAATTTGGACTTCAGCGCTATTGATGGAAATGATGGTGCAAAACCACCCCCACAATAGTGGGTAAAATTGGCTTAGCGCATGCGCGGTGGAGCGCGCGCGTGTGTGTGTGTGTTTTAACAACCAAACTAGTTAGGGGTACACATCTCTGGAAAACCATCTTATATCATTTGACGTGGTTTTTGCAGTTTACCCCGTTCATCAAATAAGCCGTTGCACAAACAAGAAGACCCGCGTTCCTCCTTTCGTGTCCATTTTCATGGCCCGGCCTAATTAAGCAGGCTGACACGCTAAACACTACTTGGGCTACATACACTAGATGTGGCCGATTGCACCCAAAGGCTGTTTATGGGCCGAAACCAGCAAAGACTTTTCTTCGATTTAGGAGCACACATGACAAGTGATCCTCTCAAAAAGAAAAGAACAAATGCACACAGTGATGATGAAGTACCATGGTAAATTAAGCACAAACCCACAATCCGGGTACCAAATTCACAAGCAGTTCAATCCAAACCACAATAAGACCGACCGAATCACACGCCGTCGTGTATATAGAGTTATAGACTAGTGAACAACTATCGATGCTGCAATGCACCGGGTGTATACGCAGGTGTAGGACTGTAGTCTGTAGGTACGTGCGTGCACGTACTGGCATGGCCATGGCGATCATCAGGCGGATCCGCCCTTGAGCCTCTTGGCGATTCCGGCGAAGTACTTGCCCTGGTGGAAGGCGTGCTCCAGCTCCACCTCCGTCGGCCACCGCGACCCATCGCCGGCGAACGTGCCGGCGCCGTACGGGCTGCCGCCGTGCACGCTCTCCATGTCGAACATCTTGGCGCCGAACGTGTACCCCACCGGCACGAACACCATCCCGTGGTGCGTCAGCTGCGTCACAGCCGTCAGCCTGACAAAAAGAAAACGTTAGCATCCATGAACTATCCAGCCGGCTGTCCCTATCAGGACTATCACTATCTGTTCGGATCGCGACGTGATCGATCAGGTTAGCGCGGCGACTCACGCCGTGGTCTCCTGCCCGCCGCCCTGGGTGCCGGTGCTGAAGAAGATGCCGGCGGGCTTGCCGGCGAGGCTCTGCTCCCTCCACAGGCCACCGGTGGCATCGAAGAAGGCCTTCATCTGCGCGGCCATCATGCCAAAGCGAGTGGGGAAACCGAAGAGGATCCCATCGGCCTCCGCGAGCTCCTGCGGCGTGATGACGGGCGCTTCCGTCTTCGGGGGCGCGCCCATCTTGCCGAGCACCTCCTCGGGCAGAGTCTCGGGGACCTGTCGGCATGAGTTTTAACATGGATCGCGTCAGAAGCAGAGTGACAGTGGCCAAGCATGCAGGCTAGAATGGCCACTAGGAGCACATTATTAGCTCCTGACAGGCATCAACAAGATATTGCAGTGTTGCCAACTACAGTGCTACATGGATGTTGAGACTGACCTGAAATATCTTAACCTCCACACCTTCGACAGAGGCGGCGCCTTTCTTGATCTCCTCAGCTAGCTTGGCAACATGACCGTATGTGGAGTAAAACCTATTGAAAAAAATCAGTTCAGTTTTTACTGCTTTTATGATGGATGTGAACAACTGCAGAGTAACTAAAACGATACAACATGGATCACTCTTAATTTCAGCATATGCACAATTTACACTCAGGGAACTCTTTAGGAAGTAAGAGCAGAGTAAAGCGTACGTCGAAAGAACGTGGGTATCAAAAGCCAACTTGTATCGGGGATGTTAATTCATAAATGAAAGGAGATGGGAAAGGCAATTCCACATGTATATGCGGCCACAAGACTTATCTCAACCATCTATTTCCCTCACATGATCGTGCATCCAACCGTTGAATTTTTTACCTATCCAAAATTCTCTCACTTACCCATGACTCATCTCACCTGATCTCAAAATGAATGGTCCCGATAGACCATGTGGTCACAAACACATGTGAAAAATACATGTTGGAAAGAGATTGCATATTTGCATGTAAGGCCACAAGTTCACACCAATATATGATTCGACTATTCAACAAAGATGGTATCCTATGGATACAAATTCACAATCAATGTCTGCCCGAGCATTCAAATAGTATATTCTTTTTATGCAAATTAATTCTTCCCAATAACATTACCCAAAAAATATTTCAAGTGTCAATTAGGTATTTAGGTGTAAAGATGTACTGGAAAGAAACAAGTGTTCCCCATCTTTTATTTAAAGGTTTCTAGATGCTCACTTTTTGGGTAGTTGGACAATCCCATTCAAGCAGAAAATTTTAAGACTTGAGTGAATATAATTTATTTATATCAAACGATATTAGGGTGGTTGTTTACCTTTCAAGCTGTCATATACATCTGACTTCAACTAAAGAGATGTGATGTGAACTGACAGATACACTGTTGTTTGCCAATAACAATAACCATGAACCGAAAAATATTTTTTCTGGTCATGGTGAATTGTTTTTAAGTTCAAATATTCAGTAAGACCAATGAACTCCATGGTCATAATATTTGGATTTAGTTACACATTTTTTGGGTTTGGGTTGCAAATAAGAGAGAGATGAAAAAATGTGCATCAAGTATGCGTTGATGTGAAAGTGGGAGGCAACAAGAGGACGGAAAATTGCATGCCCATCAGAGGACAGAGTGGGATTGTGCTGTTATAGTGGAAAATCCACATCAGCAGAAAAGGGCATCCGTGGATTTCATAATTGCCCACGAAAGAAAAGTAATGTATCATTGAGGCGTTCTAGAAGTTTTGCATATACAGACAGAAACAACGGCATCAAAAGTTTAATATTAATATGGTACGTTAAGAAGCACTGATGAGCTTTGATCGTTGAAAGGAATAGAAACTGGAACAAGCTAGATTATTAAATTTGAAAAATAAAGAAACAGATTTAGGACACGCTTTAATTATGTTTTATGTACGTTTGCAATTGCACTATAGTTCCATCTCAATGAGCAGATGATATTAGCTTCTTTACAGAAAACAATTTTAGGACACTTAAAACTCCCTTTAGTTGGGGGCATGCAGAATTTAAGAATTCCTTCTAATTTTATGCCAGGTTTTATTTTGCTACGATTTTCGTCTTGAATAACTGATTCAAATTGCACATGAACAGAAATCATAGGAAAAATCCACGGATGCATTCAAGTTGAAGAGAAAGGGAAAATAAAGCTTAGTTGTAACCATAGGCAGCCAGCTGAACTTACATACAAATTCATCCTGTAATGATAGATTGATCTTGAGTGCAGCTAACATGCGTCAGACTTGGCCTAATGCACATGTGGACTCTATCCTTTCAATGTTGAGTTCTACTAACTTGCAGTGTGATAAAAAAAAATGCATTGCTAAATGTTTTTGGCTCTCAGCATTTAAAAAGGTTGGATTTGTAAATTTTAATGGTCATAACCAATTGCACTTGGTAGCTGGTGGGGAACAGGGAGTTGGTAAAGCTGTCATACATGACTAAATCAATGTTTATCAAAGCAACCGTCCATGATAATAGAAAGTTAATCAAATCGCCGTGAGTCCCACTATCAGTGATGATGTGAGCCACCAATATTAAAGGGACGCAACATAACTAAAAATCATTACAAGAACAGTCGCGACATCGCCAATACCATTGGGGCGAAAATCTATCAGCATTTCCCACAACAAGAGGAAAAGATTGAGTAAAGCCAACCCGGGCATGACTAGTGCAGGATACGTTCCCACCACTTGGGCAGGCCTCCATCAGGGCATGCATCACGGAGGGGCCGTGGACTAAGTGACTAACCCACCCCCGTGATGGAGACATTTGACAGCCAAAAACTGAAACCCAAATTTTTTATTCAGTGGCCTAAACCCTCCCCTAACTGCCTCAAGTTCATTGATCCTGGACACAGCCGCAATGATTGGAATATCTCAACTGAGTTCTGACTTCTGATTACTGGACATTAACTGAGTTCAGTGACCTAAACCATCTGGATGCACCAGTGAAAGTAGCAGATCAATTTTGAAGGAAGAGAAACAGAACATGAACGGCCTGTGAGTTCTGATTACAGGACTAGTTCGACTAATTCCAAGCAACTGATTTCAGAACGGCACGGCGTTTGAACTCAAGGCATCGGTGGGTTTTAATTCGTAAACAAAAAAAAGAACAGGCGCGGAGATACTTACACGACGTAGACCTTGACCGCCATTGGAGACGAGACGGAGCTCTTCGGATCTGAGATCTGGAGGTAAGGGAAGGATCGAGGAGGCAGGCGTTTGTCTTTGTTTAATGGGCTCGAGGAATGCAGCGTGCAGACTTGGGGGAGGCGGGGAGAAGAGTATTTATAGGAGCAGCCGGGCTCGCGTCCGGGTGTGATGATCCGCAGCCAAGTGGCGATCCAGCGTGGCAACCTGCCACGTCAGGGCCACCGGCACTTCTTCACGGTTGCATGAGAATTCAGAAATCTCGCCTCTCGAGAGAAAGAAACTAGACATGGCTGTACGTAAACGCAGCAGTTAAATGTTACCGCGTGAAAAAGGAACTCAGTAAAATATCTCGCGGGGGAGAGCCACGGATTTTGGAGCTTTCCTTTGGAACACAGTAACTTCGTAGTGGGCCAGCTCAATCTCTGCAGGATTTAGAGGTGAAAAAGGAATCCCCGTGTTCCGGCCTGATCCAGCTCCAACCATGCCGAGAGATGGATGCCTTCGTGATCCCTCACTGTCGCCACCAGCAACCCTGACGGCGACGGGTTTCTGGAAGCGGGCGGCGGCAATGCTTTGGCCTTTGGGGTATGGCTGGCAGGTTGTGTGGGCCCAAGGAGGCACGGGAAGATTACTCGCCCGTTCGTTCATTGGTGTCGCCCGCCATCTCAGACAGAAATCAGGCCATTAAGCGGATCGACTAGAAGATTACCCTCTGATCAAGAGCGGGTGAGCTTGCCGGAGATCTGACGATCGGAGGGGATGGCGGTTCCTCTCTCTGTACGATGGGCCCGGCGTGCAGGCGGAGCAATCATTCTGCTTCCGGAGCTGGCATTTTACCCATCATCCATCTGATCGCCTCTGGTGTTACGTTTCTTTGCTGTAAAGCAGCGGCGTCAATGATGGCCGTCGGAGGCAAGGAAGAACCCGTGCCGCCGACGGATTGGGCACCGGCGCCTGCGCCTGATCGGTGATCGGTGCATGCATGGACGCGACGCTTCGTTTGGTGTGTGGCTTCAACCTCAAGGCTGTCTCTCGCCACCCATCATTCGCGACGGTTTCTGCTCCTCTTTCGGCCGCCGGCCTAGAGAGAGAGGTCGGAGCACTCTGATCTAAATGTGAATAGAGGACATGGTAGATCTTGGTCACCGACAGAGTGGAGGCAATGATGTGATCATGTTTTTTAGGCTTCCACATTAACCAACACAGCTCTCAGAAGAAGACCTGCCCTGGGCCATTTGGTCCGTCCAATTCCTTCTCTCTTTTCACTTTTTGGAGGAGAGTCATCAAAGAAAGAAGTATGGCCCATTTATTGGCCCAGCAAAACTCGAGCAGCCCAATACAGCCCATCTTAAAATTCCTAGGCCCAAAGAATTGTTCCAGATGGGGAAACCTCTGGGAAGCCCAGAGCCCCAGATCTGCCACTTCGCTGGCAACAAAACTGCAGCATCCCATTGGCACTAACCTGAACCTGACCGAGCTCTCTGCTGCTGCTGTAGCGCTGTGCTAATCCACCACCTCGCCGGGATGGCGCCCACCCACTGGCTCCGCCTCGCCGTGGCTCTTCTTCTCCTCCCCCTGCTTCTCCCGGCGGCCTCCCGCGCCAGAGACACCATCGCGCCGGGCCAGCCGCTCCGTGGCAACGAGACCCTCGTCTCCTCGGGCACCGGCACCTTCGCGCTCGGCTTCTTCTCCCCACCTGGCTCCAACAACACCTACGTCGGCATCTGGTACGCCAAGCTCCCCATCCGCACCGTCGTCTGGGTCGCCAACCGCGCCGCCCCTCTCCCCGGCGCTGCCGCCCACAACGCCGGCGCCACGCTCTCCGTGACCGCCGCCTGCGCGCTCGCCGTCGCGTCCGCCAACGGCACCACGGTCTGGTCGTCGGCGCAGCCCTCCGCCGCCGCGGCGCCGTGCACGGCGCGGATCCAGGACGACGGCAACCTGGTGGTGGTGTCGGACCAGCAGCAGCAGCAGCGCGGCGGGCGCGTGGCGTGGCAGGGGTTCGACCACCCGACCGACACGCTCCTCCCGGGGATGCGCCTCGGCGTCGACTTCGCGGCGGGGTTGAACATGACGCTGACGGCGTGGGCGAGCCCCTCCGACCCGTCCCCTGGCCCCGTGGTTGCGTTCATGGCCACCTCCGGCGACCCGGAGGTGTTCATCTGGAACGGCGCCACCAAGGTGTGGCGTTCCGGTCCCTGGGACGGCGTCCAGTTCACGGGCGTACCCGACACCGTCACGTACAAGTCCCTGGGATTCAGCTTCCGCTTCGTCAACAACGCCCAGGAGGCCACCTACAGCTTCCAGGTCCGCGACCCCAGCATCGTGACGCGCCTGGTGGTCAACGGCACCGGCGGCGGCGCCGGCGCCGGCGCCGGCGGGCTGATGCAGCGGTGGACGTGGCTGGAGGCCGTCGCCGCGTGGAACCTGTACTGGTACGCGCCAAAGGACCAGTGCGACGCCGTGTCCCCCTGCGGGCCCAACGGGGTGTGCGACACCAACACCGTGCCGCCCTGCCGGTGCCTCCGCGGGTTCGTGCCGCGGTCGCCGGCGGCATGGGCGCTCCGGGACGGGCGGGACGGGTGCGCCAGGGCCACGCCGCTGAGCTGCGGCGGCGGCAACCGCACCGGCGGCGACGACGGATTTGTGGTGCTGGCGCACGCCAAGGTGCCCGACACGACGGAGGCGGCGGTGGACTACGGGTCGGGGCTGGAGGAGTGCCGGAGGCGGTGCCTGAGGAACTGCTCATGCACGGCGTACGCCAACGCCAACCTCACCGGCGAGCCGGGCCGGCGCGGCTGCGTCATGTGGACCGGCGGGCTCGACGACCTCCGCGTGTACCCGGGGTACGGACAGGACCTCTACTACCGGCTCGCCGCCGCCGACCTCGGTACGTCGCACACAACTCAGCTCACTTCTTGTGTGTCTTTTGTACGTACTAGTTGTCTTCTTTTCGTCGTTATACGAAAAAAACTTAATTCATTCCGTTCTGCCGTACGATTATCCACACGCCGGTACGTACGTAAACTTCTTCCGTTTCTGCCGTGCAATGATGCGTTTTGGTTGGCGGAACGCTTACCAGCCAATTCAGCTGGCCACATTACTGCGGTGTGTGCACACGAAATTACTCAGGCTGTACCACCTAAAAACAGAATAGCCTCATTAGCAGTTTCTTCAATAATTCGAGCATATGTAGTTCGTCCCCATCAAACAGTATCCAAGGAGCATCAACGCACGGTAGATTGGCAGACCCCTTTTTTGCTTTTTTTTTGAACGAACAACCCATAGGCTCGTCTTTTTCCCCCCTTCAGTTCGTGTCACCGTCCTTGGGAAGCATATCCTCTACCATCGACATCCAATGGCAAATCGACGACGGTAGTAACCTGCATTCGTGGATCGTATCCATACTAACAATGAGCAAAATCCTGTATGCTCCCAGCAAAGTCCAGTCTCTCTGCACAAGAAAAGTTCCGGACCACAGACCCACAATCCCGGAACAATCTCCTGTCACCTCGTGTTGCACAGCGTACACGTATCATACAAATAAAGTTGCAAGTCCACTGTTGACCTAGACGGGCAGAAATGAGCATAACCTGAGAGAACGAAATCGACGTACACTGAGCGAGCTGGACACGAGTTGAACTTCGCTACCTGAATCGGGTAAGGTTCCATTTTCCAGCGAGATAATGTTTAGGCAGTTCTCCGGCTCTCTAACGTCTCGCAATTGCACCCCCGCCCCGATGTCACCAGCTGATGGTGCAGCCCAACGAACGCAGGATTAGGGCTGTGTTTAGTTCGCGAAAACATTTCGTGAAAAGATTTCGGGTTTTGATTTTATCAATTTAGAAGTAGTAAATGTAAACGAAAAAGGTGGAAAGTTATATGGACAGGTTGGAAATCTCGAGACGAATCTAACGATGGTAATTAGAGGGTAATTAATCCATAATTAGCGGATGATACTGTAGCACTACTGTTGCAAATCATGGATTAAGTAGACTCATTAGATTTGTCTCGCGATTTACAGTCTATCCATATAACTTTTCACCTTTTTCGTTTACATTTAATACTTCATGCATCAAAGATTCTCTTTTGATGTGATGGATGAAAATATTTCAGGTGGGAACTAAACATGGCCTAAGATGGATAGATACAGGACTAGTGAGAGACTGATTAGCAGTGATCAAATAGATTCCATTTGCAAGCAACAACTCTGGCCCTCTTGAGAAGACTTTTATCTTGGTGCCTGTCATAATCAAGCAGACACACACAGTTCTTAATCCACACCGCTGCACATGGGAACACCAGTAAACTTGACTTCGAAAATCAGATAGCATGCATGTCGGTTTCACTTTACAGTAGTGTCCTGCTGCTAGCAGCTAGCTACTGAAAGACTGTTCCAGCAGCATCTTCAGCACACGGCTCATCATCCTCTGCGCCCGGAAGATACCGGCAACTTAAACGATATTTGCGTGTGGCACCTGTGCAAGTCACCGACGACGCAACGCATCCTCATCGGGTGTGGAACGTGATAGTGTGGTACACGCGTATAAATTTGGCAACAGCGACGGCGACTAATTGCGAGTAGGTTTTTTCTTGGTACCATGACGAGCAATAATTAGACAATGAGAACAATGGGTCGACAACAATGCATCAGACCAACTAGTCAACAATGTCCAGATCACATGAATGCGGATCGTCCTGGATTTTTAATGTAGATGTGAATTTCACATGAGGTTGGTGTGCGTAAAACTGCAAGACATGAGGAATCCATGCAGAAGTGCTTTGACTATAGTCTAAACTTTCTTTGTGGGCCAATCAAATAAACAAAACACTTGGAGGAAAGGCAAAGAGAGGAAATGTGTGCTTACTACTATATATGGGGATAGCGACTAAGGTTCTCCTTTAACTAGATATATGCATTAAAATTCAGTTAGAAGAGAAACAAAATACTAGCCAAATTTTGCATGTCGTTCTTGATCAAATAAAGATGCCATAGGCGAGTAAATGATAAACCTGAAATGTCTCCTCTTTTTGCTGCAGGACTGCAGCTACATAACTTGAGAGATTGCAACATTGCTAGTGAACGTTAAGCTGTCTGCAACAAGCAAAAAGACATTGCAATTAAGTGCAGTGCTAATAACATCATATATGGCCCATTTTCAACCGACATTAAATCATCAGATCGAGAACTTAGCTGAGAATGGATGGACATACATACCCAATATAGCTGTATCCATGGGACAATTAGTTGCCCTGAAACCTAACACAGGTGTGCGGCATGAAACCATAGAGTGAAGAACCCACCTGAGGACCAAACAATAGTTAGTCCAAAGTCCAGGAAATATCACATGCTAATGCTGACTCGGAAACATAGCACCCAATGCCTATGAAACCCGGCATTATCGTTATATCACACGCCTAAGTGCTGTATATAAATAAAATAAAATACAAGGGTGATTTTCTTGCAAAAGTGTTGCCAGCTAGAATGCAAGGGTAGAAATTTTTTGTTTGGTACTTAAGATCATCTTAACTACATGAGACACAAACATCCGTTACCAATTATTAAGCACAAGTGCTGCTATGTGCATGAACTGATTTTTCTGGACATCTTTTTTCTCTTATGAAAATACCAAATCATAGGGCCAGTAGTATTCCATGTAAATGGGTCTTACAGTATCGATAACAAGGTCACATAATATTCATTAAGACCCATTGTTCAGCCATGTCGAAATTCACATAGTTGCTTTAGTATGAAGGTAATTTTTTTCAAGATGAGTGACCCAGTCTAAAGTACTAAAGTTTCCTTCTTCTTTATTTGGGTACATACCTGTCTAATAATCAAATGTAATAAAAAAAGAGCACATAAATCGAGGGATAAAGGATGCTAGGACCTAGGGCTCACTCTGCTACTTGGGGACACATCCACTAGAAACAGTTTGCTAATTCTGTGTCTGCTTGTTTAACCAATACAGTACACATTAGACTGTTGAGGGAAACAATGTTGCAATCTGATCAGTTTTAATAAGGAAGACACATCAATTAAACTTCTTCAGTGGAACTCAATAGAAGGCAATAAATCCCCTGCAAGGCTGCAACATTTTTTTTTAATCAAAGTTAAAGTAGGGCTAACACCATATGCACCAAAAGAAAGAACACCAAGTCACACAAGTAAGCTCTCTAAGATAATATGACAAATGGATGCAGCAGTCGTTAATCTTAATGAACATACCAGGGCTAGTTGTTGCCATCACAAAGGGCGTTGTTTCAGTTAGAACTAATCGTGGTCCATGTGAGCTTCTTTAGATCTAAACTGTAGTAGAAAGTAGTACTCAAATCCAAAGGACGCACTAGGATCTGTCGTGTGGTAGGGCAGTGCTGTTCCTGGGGATCAAGATGGTACTGCAGTCCCTTTTGCTTTCTAGCACAGTCACATGATCGATTTAAGGCTGGACACACGGGTAAATTTCTCGGCCTCCTTCCTGCTGAATTGTTGGCACTGCAGATCAAACCTTTGTTGCATGGGCATCGCAGCATCTGTTTGACTATTTCCACTGTTAGTGCCATTATGTATGTGGATGGATCCTTCTAACAATTGGTAAAAATTAATTGACATGTAACTTAGGAACTGAGCCCATTCCATCAGTCAGGGCCAGCACATCATCAGCATGATGATATTTTGGCTGAGAAGGACATCGTCCAACCAAAGACGTGCCAACAGTGACAACACTCTGCTTTTCTTTCCACTGCAATATCATGAGCATTGACTGAGACATCCCATGTTCATACTGCCATGGTCCAGGGTAGGCATGGACCCTGTGTGCTGTATGCCGTGCTCATGTTTTAACAAACCTGGACCGCAAATTTAAGAGCTTGATAATTGGGAAGAACACGACCACAAACTGTAGTTGATACCATGATATCCAGTTATCCACAAGCAAAGTTTACAATAAATGTTTACACGTCTATCAGAAGCTGCAATATTCACAATTCATAAAAGGCTTTATATCGTTATCTACAGTACTCCTTTCTAAGGTAGTTGCAACCAAATCTGTCTTCAAACTTATTCCTTATGATTTGTGCAGCTTCAACAAGCAAGTCAAAGAAGAAGATCAATATTGTGGTGGCAATTGTTGTCAGCATAACTGCACTGGGAATTCTTCTAGCAGTCGCAGGGTTTTTCATTTGGAGAAATAAGAAAACCAAAGCAAGAAAACCAGGTGACATACAATCACTACAGTCCGTTGACCTCCACTAAAGGGATCAATACATATTTTAAAGTACTACTACAAATGTAAAAATGATGAAATAACTGACAACTTGTTGGTTGATGCAAATTCAACTGTGGCATTTTGATAGTATCAAGTACATGGAGAGCTGGTATGCAGAGTAAGGAGGGGAGTGAAGGAAAGGATCATGGGGATGATCTGGAGCTGCCAATATATGATTACGAGACCATAGCAAAAGCCACAGAGGATTTCTCAACTGAGAACAAGCTTGGTGAAGGCGGTTTCGGGCCTGTATATAAGGTACCAATCTCAACCTAAATGATAGAATGCGTTTTATGTACTTCCTCCGTTCCAAATTATAATTCGTTTTGGCTTTTCTAGGTTCATAGATTTTGCTATGAATCTAGACATAGCGTTTATCTAGATGCATAACAAAGATTATGATTATGAATCTAGAAAATCCAAAACGACCTATAATTTGGAACGGAGGTAGTAATGATGTATAAAAAATACTTCACTGGTACTCTGGTAGTCCCAAAAACTAAAAATCTGCTCTTTTTTTATATATAAAAGAACTATATACTTACTGTGTCATGTCTGATTGGAAGCATGGGTTCATAACTATACAGGGTAAGCTTGAGGATGGACAGGAAATAGCTGTAAAGACACTTTCAAGAACATCAACACAGGGTCTTGAGGAATTCAAGAATGAGGTTTTGTTGATAGCTAAACTCCAGCATCGGAATCTTGTTCGACTGGTTGGGTGCAGCATTTCTGGACCAGAAAAGATACTTATGTATGAATACATGGAAAACAAAAGCTTGGACTGTTTTCTGTTTGGTATGTCCTTAACCTTTCTGAGCAATGAATTTGAAAATCTATCAAGAAACTATTAACAACCTCTTTGTTACCAGACACAACCAAGAGCAAGCAACTTGACTGGACAACACGATACAGTATAATTGAGGGAATCGCCCGAGGTTTACTCTATCTTCACCAGGACTCGAGATATAGAATCATCCACAGAGACCTCAAGACAAGCAATATTCTTCTGGATAAGGATATGACTCCTAAAATTTCAGACTTTGGCATGGCTAGAATGTTTGGCAATGACGATACAGAAATTAATACTCTCAGAGTAGTTGGTACATAGTAAGTTACTAAGAGTTTTGACAGACATTTTTTTCTTCGAAACGAAGTTTTGACAGATGTCAATCATCTAATATATAGACCGTGCAATTAAATATCCTGATGATGATGACACTTACATGGTTTTCTACAGTGGCTATATGGCTCCTGAGTATGCAATGGATGGAGTATTCTCGGTGAAATCAGATGTATTTAGCTTTGGTGTCATAGTGCTGGAAATCATCACTGGTACAAGGAATCGAGGTGTCTACAGCTACTCCGGCCACCTCAACCTTCTAGCACATGTGAGCATCCACCTCCACACAATTCACCATTTCTATACAAGCAAATAGTCATTAATTTAACTTAACGGTTGTTTAATTCGAAAACTGTTTTTGAATTTTACCAGGCCTGGAGCTTACTGAATGAGGGGAAGGGCCTAGATTTAGTCGATGAAAACCTGAATGGCTCCTTCGACTCAGATGAAGTGCTTAAATGCCTCAAAGTAGGGCTTCTATGCGTGCAAGAGAACCCCGACGACCGTCCCCTGATGTCCCAGGTGCTGATGATGTTGGCAAGCACTGACACTGCCTCGTTGCCAACTCCCAAGCAGCCAGGCTTCGCTGCAAGAAGAGCTGCGGCCGAGGACACGTCGTGGAGCAAGCCCGACTGCAGCGTCGTGGACAGCATGACCATAACCATGGTGGAGGGTCGGTAGAAGGCTGTGCCTCCTCCTACTTATCATAGCACGAGATGTATGCCGTAGAGTACTAGAGTGGCATTGGCTCCTTTGTTGTTATCTTGTTTGGTGAATGCAGAAATGCAATAGTTTTGTGGGTTGTGATTATTTTAATTACTTTTAGGAGAGAACAGTGTGAAAAAGATGTACAATCATCCAAATAGTGAAAAGGAATATCGATATTGTAGAGCAAAATGAATGGGTCGGCAGACTGAGATCTCACGTTGCATTGCAGGCGGCGCCGAGATCATTCTCCAATCCGCTTAGCTCCTTGATTCGATGTCCCTCTACGAGAACGTATCTGGTGCTCCCATGAAAAATCCATATAAACATTCACGGAAAATTCAACAAAAAATACAAATTGGTAAATGGTGCCATGACCTATGTTCATACAAAGTTTAAAGATGAACAAAATTCTGTGCAGTTAGAAACAAAAAAGACAAAAGTTAGCATGTAATCGGGTCGGATTCACTGTTCATCCGTGCCCGCAAACCCGCAACTTCATATGGGGATTTGCCTTTTTTGTTTTTCTTTCCATAAAATTTATTTGAACCTGAAACTTTGTAAGAACACATATTATCACACCATGTATCCATTTATATTTTTTTGTTTATTTGTTCACATCAAGGGTACACGGGAGTACACGAGAGGGTGGGAGCACCAGATACGTTCTCGTCCATCTACACTTGAATTCTAGGTTTCAGTAGCAGAGGTCGTCCAGAAGGGCATTGCTATTTTACGGTCGCCCGGACGGAGGCTTCCGTCCAGACGATTTCCGACAGCCCGTTTTCAGCTTGTGCGTCCTCCCTCGTCTTTCTTTTTTGACAATTTTTAAAAAAATATTGGAAAAAATTTTGATAAAGTTTTTCGAAAACTTTTCAAGTAAAGTTTTCAAAAACATTTTAAGGAAAGGGGAGCGCGGAGATCCAGACGGAGGACACGAGTAATGGTTTTTTTAAAGTAAAGTTTTCAAACAAGTTTTTCGAAAACTTTTCAAGTAAACTTTTCAAGCAAGTTTTTCGAAAACTTTTCAAGTAAAAGGGGAGCGCAGGCCCTATGCTGAAGCGCGTGGTCGTCGACCGTTCAAAACGGGCGAGCGCAAATTTAGCATTCCGCGTCCACAGCGCCTACCGCAGGGGCGGGCCTGCGGAGAGCCGGACATGAGAGCCGAGTCGCCCACCGACGCTTACGCCAGTAACGGTAAGCGCCACCACGTCGTCTGTAAGGGTCCCATGGGCGTGAACAGGAAGGCCGTCGAGCTACTCGGCGCACCACCGCTACTCTGCAGCCAAACGAGCTGGTGGCGGCGTAGAGAGCCAAAGCCAAACACAGCCCACCCTCCACAGGCAAAAAAGCACACGGCGACCCACGCATACAGCAACGGTCTTTCATTTTTTTACTAACAAAACACGCAAAACATGTCACGAAGCAAAAACAAGCGGGGGACTCGTCCATGACCTACAGTTTCTGGTACACAAACGCACAGGTGGCCATTACAAGAGCGAGCACTCATGTTACACTAAGGGCTGCCGGTGTGAAGGCCTCTGCTTTCTCCCTCCTGTAGCCGGGGTGCCCTGCTCTTCCCTCATTTCTCTGCAGACAGATAGATGAGGAAAACATCAGAGCGTGGTCCAAGCATATATGCAAGCAGTGAACAAACTTGTCAACCAAACAGGCAAAATGCTGCCAATGGCTTAAAGCAAGGAAAGTGAAAGCATGAGCTGAAAATAATTTGCCACAGAGTGTTAAAGAGCAGTTTTAGCTCCCCAATGCCAATGACAGCAGAACTGACAAAAAATTCATGCTGTAGTGGGATGCAGAATATGACAACGTTCTGTGTGTTTGGAGCAACTTCTGTTTTCGCTGAATTATAGGATTAGAATTGAAGGATAAGCTTAGCAGGCATTAGTAGGTTCTTAAATCCCATCTCCGCTTTCTTCTGGAACATGGCCAAAGCATGCTCTAACCCATGCTTGGAAAGGGGTCTGAACTTTGTGGTCTGACTTATACATGTGAAAAGATAGATAGCACTCAGCCTAGTCAAGTCAGCAGTTTCACGAAAATGTTGGACCAGAGATGCTGCATGTAAATGTTTTCATGCTCATTTCTTTGGCATGAGTAAAGGTCAAATAATACAACCTAGACTAAAATGAAGCTACAAGGCCAGTAGTATATACGTGTAAACATTTGCTCAAATGATGGGCAAGGAGCCATTAGAATGCAAATTTTAATAAATGGAAGTACATAAATATGATCTGAACTGTAAGTTATCTAATGCCAGACAAAATATTACAATATGCATAGTGCAGCTATCATTTTAAAAGCTCACGTGAGGCATCTATGGAAATATCTGGGAAGGCCAAATAAAGAGTTGAATACACCTGTTATGCCTACAACATACATAGATACACAATGGTTCCAATCCATCATGTTTTAGCATGAATCCACCTGTTATGCCTACAACATTGGGCTGGTAGCACAGAGCCACAGCTCCGTGCTCAATATCTCAGGACTAGATAGCCCTAGATTAAAATTACTCTGAATAAATTTATCAGGAAAATAAGCTACTTAATCACATAAGCCTCAAACTTCTTCCAAATAGCACACAAGCTCTTGCAAAACTTTATAAGCATGTTTAGTCATTCAGGGCAGATCTAGCTTCTTAGAGAGGGATTTCATAGCATGATGGCATGCAGGAACTTAAAACAAAGTCCCCTAGCTGTGCTTTCTTTCCCAACGAGCTAAACTTTACAGACGAATGCAGCACCATATTTCATTCTTCCTCCCTATGTCCTAGAAAAATCAATTTTGATAATAACCCTCTTAAGGGATAAAGGTTAAGAAAAGGAAAAAGAGTGACGAGCAAGATCAAGCAGAGAACACTTTTTGCAGCTATTCAACTATTATGCAAATGTTGTGCAGGAAAACATCAATTTTTGTAGAGTCTACGTTGATGCTATTTCGACACTTGAAACTTAGTACTTGGCAATTCCCTTTTTCCATCATATATACAAATGTGACTATTGCAAATTTGGATACAAACATAAAATCAATGCTCAATCACGCAACTATTAAAAATAGACAGAATTACAAATCAATCATACAATGAAACAAATGCCAGATCAAGAAAGAACATTGTTGACATTATAGTATTACTCACTATTCTCACAGTTATGTAGCTGATCATATTCATGGTCAGGAAATTCTACCAGGCTATGAATTCTTCTTGCTATAAACATCACAATGTATATGTTATCGCTATCAGTTAATTGATTTTGCTCAAACTCCTTGTCAAGTCAAAATGAGAAAGTTATACCTCTATTAGAAAGCTATGCGACAGGAGCAGATATACTCAGACTGATTACTCACATTGCCATATCAACACAAAACGTATCAAACAATCTAGCCATCTAGGGGAACTTTTTTGCAGGATTAGTTAAACACTTCGAATGCATTGTCCTCTCCTTACCATCAATACGCTCGAAACCCTACTAGTGGCCAGCAATACAACAAGACCGGCAATTCAGGCTGGTACTTCTAACAAAATATGAAGACAAGCAAACCAATGTAGATTTAGGCTACTTCTAACAAAATATGAAGACAAGACCATTGTAGATTTAAGCTTTCTTACTAAACTAGCACTCTTCTTGCAATGCAATGCGCTAGTTTCCAACCGATCGTCTATTCATCTAGCTCCCATTCCTCCTAGTGAGTATCATTAATACACTCCAATGCCAAATGATTTCAATTACCAACTTTTTTTGCTGGATTAGTTCAACACTTCTAATGCAATGTCCTCTCCTTACCATCAATGCACTCCAATCCTTACTATTAGCCAGCAATACAGCAAGACCGGTTATTCCAGCAGGTACTTCTAACGAAATATGAAGACACAGTAAACCATTGTAGATCTGATTTCTTACTAAACTAGCTCTATTCTTGTAATGCAACGCATTTGCAACTGATCCTCTACTTCCCATTTTTCCTTGTGAGTGTCATTAATACACTCCAATGCCAAATGATTTCATTACCTACTTCATGGAAAACCAATCGGCAAATAAATGGAACAAGCGGAAGATGAAGCAAAAGGGATAGACCTTTCTGCGCCTCTGGCGCCTCATGATACACAGGCTCATTTTCAGGCACCGGGCGCAGCTCGTCCCCAAAGGCGTCACTCCCACCAGCTCCCGCAGCGTCATCCGGGTAGCGCACAACCACCACTGGGCAGACGCAGTGGTGCACGCAGTAGTCGCTGACGCTCCCGAGCCTCCCTTTGCCAGCCCTGCGCGAGGCGCCGAAGCCGCGGCTGCCCATGATCAAGGCGGAGAGGCCGAGGCGTTCGGCCTCGAGGCAGAGGCGCTCCTTCATGTCGTGGTCCTTGACGATGTGGACCTTGAATGGGGTCTGCGCGACGACGAGCGGCTGCGCGAGGTCGTGCGCCTTGGTGGAGGTGAAGGCGTCGAAGTCCTCCTCCCGCTTCTTCTTGGCCTCCTCGGGCTCCTCCTCCTCCCCGGAGGCGGCGGCCGCGGCGCGCGCCGCGCCCTCGGGCTCGTCGTCGTCGACGGAGACAGGGATGGAGCCCCAGTCGGCGCCGTACAGCACGGAGGTGGGGCGGACGTGGAGCAGCACGACGGCGTCCCCGGGGCGGAGGTAGTTCTGGACGGCCCACTTGACGGCGAAGGCGGACTCGTCGGAGAGGTCCACCGCGATGCCGATGCGGCGGTGCGGGGAGGACGCCGCGGCGGAGGCAGCGGCGAGGGAGGAGAAGAAGTACCGCGGGGAGGTGGGCTGGATCGCCGCCACCGCCTGCGCCGCGGAGAGGCGCACCGGCGGCGGGCCGGACGGCGACCTGTCGCCGCCGGCGCCGGCGGCGGTCGGGGAGGCCGGGTGGGTCGCCATCGCCGATTCGCCTAGGGGGCTGTTGTTCCTCTGGGCCGCGAGATTCCTTCCGGCCGCGGCGATTCGAATCGAATCGGGCCTGCGCTCGATCTGAGTGATCACGGGGAGGGGAGGGCGACGGGGACGGGGGGAGATTGGAGAGAGGAGAGGAGGCGAGACGGCGAGGGTTTTGGTGCAAATGACGCGGATTTGGGGGGACAGCGACCGAGCGAAGTGGACTCTAGTGAGCGTGGTTTGTCAGTGATTAAATGATGATCTTGGTTTGGGGAATGGACGGTCGTGGCAGTACACGTGGCTGCCGACTGCCTGCGCTCTCTTGTCGCTTTATGCTTTCCAAAATGGCTGCTAGTCTGTAATCCGATTTGTTTTGGTTAATATATGCATTCTGTTTGTTTGGGGTATCTTGATGGCATGAGGAGTGGCATTTTTTTTCTGATGATGATTGGTAGCTGTAGCACTGAAGTACTGAACCACGGTACAGAGGTGACAGCGTTGTATTATGTTCGTTTCGCTGGGTTATGCTGAAAAATCTAAAAGAAAAATAAGAGCAACTCCAAGAGCTTAGCCAAAACGCTTTGTATCAGAAAAAAAGGAAGCGTCGATATTTTCCATTCCAACAGCTTCACTATCTTTGTCTCCTCGCTAGCTCGATCGCCATCCCGTCGTCTGCTCTGGGAAAATTTGACGAGGCCCTCGTCCTCGCCATCCCCCTCCTCCCGCACTTGTTGCGCCCTCCCCCTCCTCTTACTCGCGTGTTGTCGCTCCCGCGAGCTCCTCTTCCCTCGCGCCCTTGCGGGGCTCCTTGCGTCGACTCGCAGTCGCAGCAGGGCGCTTGGGCGCCTAGCGAACTTGGGATTGCTTTCGTGAGGGCCTGATGAAGCTTGCAGCAGGGACGGCCCTCATTAGCTGTGACAGAAACAATCAGATTGGGCCTTCGGTCTTCGTCACCGACTGTTTCATCAAGTTGTTGGCGTCGGTTTGGAGCTCTACATCACGTTGTGCGGTGCTAGGGTAAGAGCTACGGCGGAAAATCAAAAGGACCGAGGAGATGAGCAGCGGCCACGATGTCGATGGCGCGGTGGCAGCATCCAGCATCCACCATCCAGGTCGCAGCGGCGGCGGCGACGAGAGACCTACAGGTCGACGCAACGGTGAGATTAATCGGCCAATGCATCCACGGCTCGACAGAAAAAACAAGATGGCCCAAAGGCCGCTAAGCCAACGCATCGGAGGATCTAGAGAGAAAAACATGGGCCATGGATGGTTTGAATATAATATAGATAGTCCAGATTTGAAGAGTCTGTTGGTTTGGCTCACCATTTAGCCAGTTGTCTAATTTTTATTTTTTAAAGTTCTCATAAAACTTTAAATATAGCTAGGATTATACCTAGGTTGTTGGAGTTGCTCTAATGTGTTAGGCTTTTCAATAGTGCTAGTAGGTTGGCACGTGCCACAGGCACGTGTTATAAAAATAACATAAATTTAAAAAAAACTTAATTTTTTAAAAAATAAGTATCTAAAATAATGTATATTTTGTTAGATCGCATATTAAAATTATTCAATAGCATCTCATATTAAAAATTATATATTCATACATCGAAAACTTGGGCCTCCGGCGGAAACAGAAGGAAATTTTTGTATAATTAAATCTTAAACAATCAGCAACATATATAAAAGAAATTAATCACGATACATGTACCCATGAGCAACTCGGCACCGCAGCCAGCTTTTTGATGATGGGGAGGCCGAGAAGGTTGCTCTCCTCGTCGCCAGTGTCGTGGAGCAACGACGCCACGCACTCGACGGCACCGGACATCGTCACAACGCGGAGCACGTTTCGCTTCTACCTGGCGAGCTTGGACACGACGAGCGTCGTGGCCACCCTTGCGCCGCGCTCGACGCCGACGCCCTTGCAAAGAAATATAAAGAAATATGAACTCTGAATAGATGATGAGAATGAAGAGAGAGATTGTGTGCTTTGAGAATAAGGAGGGGCGCCTTATATAGGGGGCATGAGGGCTAAGGAGATGAACCTGGACGCCCACGACTATGGTAAGTAATCGATTCCCTGATTGACTCCCACAACTATGGTAAGTAATCAAGTTTTAAAAGGAAGGAGACACCCGATTGCGTAGATGTCATTCCTTTTTTTAAAGGAAACATTGACTGGTACACAACACATATATGGACGCTAGCCATCTACAAAAGGAAAGAAGGGAATTCAAATTCCTTGATGCACACGGCCATATAAAGAAAGGAAAGCGGCGAATTTCAAAAGGAAGGTGTAGGCGCCCTGATTGCATAGGAAGGTGGAGGAAAGGAAAAGGGTGTTTTTTTGAAGGAAACCAGCGTATCTTTTTCATACGAATACAACGAATAGAAAGGAAAGGAAAGCGGCGCCTTGATTGCATTACCATACAAAGAACGCGATCAAAAGGAAAGGAAGCCAGACGAATTTACAAAGGAAGGTGGAGGAAAGGAAAGGGGTCTTTTTTTGGAAGGAAACCAGCGTATCTTTTTGCATACGAATACAACGAATAGAAAGGAAAGGAAAGCGGCGCCTTGATTGCATTACCATACAAAGAACGCGATCAAAAGGAAAGGAAGGCAGGCGAATTTCCAAAGGAAGGTGGAGGAAAGGAAAGGGGCGTTTTTTTGGAAGGAAACCAGCGTATCTTTTTTGATACGAATACAACGAACAGAAAGGAAAAAAAAAGCGGCGTCTTGATTGCATTACCATACAAAGAACGCGATCAAAAGGAAAGGAAGGCAGCGGGCATAAAAAATGTCAAGGTGAGAAAAAATAGGGGGACGGGACGGCGCCGAGGCGCAAAAGAACGGGGGGTGACGACCAAACGCGTCTACCCCTGGTCGTTCGGGGCCATCTTTTGGCCCTGATTTGTGGGTCCTTTGTGAGGGGTAGGGAGGTAGACTTTTGGGTGAGAAACCGTTTCAATTGTGACACTCTTTATAGTATAGATTATGTAAAAGGAATAATTTGTTGAACTGGGATGATAAGCCAAGGCAGAACCATTTTTTTTTTCCATAGCCGCGTATAGCTCGGGATGTTGTCCCTCGTGGCACGCACCTTGGTTTGTGTGGCATTGTGGTCCACGCCATGATCTTTGACAATTGCCGCCCTCTGGGCTTTACTCTCACACGGTCACACTGCACCAACGAAGCAGCGAGAACAAGCTCGACGCCACAGGTGTGGAGGAGCTTGGTCCTAGACCAGAAAGATGTGCAATTTATGCTTTCGGTGATTCCACCGACGAGACAAATGATGATCCAAGAGTGCAGTGGACAATGAGCAAACAATGGCCCTGTTTGGATCCATGGGTTAGAGTTGGAGCTCAAACTAACTCTAAAGGATCCAAACGGGAGGGTTAGAGTGGAGTTAGTTGCATCTAACCCACCCAAAAAACTATCCCAACCAAGGGGTGCTAATTGGAGCTAGTTGAGGTGGGGCCCGCTGAAAAAATCCATCCGCACCGGTCCTTCCATCCATCCGCTCGACTCGTTTCGAAAAAAAAATCCATCCGCAGCTCGCGATGCGCCGCCGCCCCTCGATGCTCCGCCGTCCCTAGCTTCCATGCGCTGCCGCGTCCTAGCCTCCATGCGCCGCCGCCTCCTCTAGCTCGGCCACCGCCGTCCACAGCTACGCTCGGGAGCTATGGTCGCCATCCACAGCTCTGGTCGCTATGCTTGATTGAGAACTTGTATGTTTAATTGGGACATCTCATTTGTATGGACAAAATTATGATATCTCAAATTGCACATTTTTGAATTTATTGGTCAAAATTATGTCGACTTGTTCCAATTGCACATTTTTGAATTTATTGGTCAGAATTTATTTTTCTTGTATCCCGGACTCCCTTTGGTACCCCGGACAGGGAGCACGGAGAGTGAAGGAGTGGAACTGTTTGTCCAAGATGATCAAGATAAACAATCTAACCCTGTCATCCAAACACCCCTTTGGCTAGAGTTAGTTTAGGGTTAGTCATGAGTTAGAAACTAACTCTAACCGAACCGCTAGCAGAGTTAGAGTAACCAATGTAGTAATAAGAGCGAGTCTTACAATTTCGCCCGTAGCAGGCGTAGCATGCAGTGAGGTGGCGCGCGCACATGGTGGACCCCGCCTGCATTTAATGTTGTGCTGCCTTTTGAGCCAATAGTTGTTGCGCCAGAGAGTTACTTAACCAATGCTCGCTGCGTGAGAGCGTTGCGCCGGCGGAGGGCGGGCGCGTCGCCAGACGCCCGATATTCTCTCTCCTACACGTCAGACTTCGCCCGTTTCACGCATGTTACAATACTTGTTCTAAGGAAGTCGATTCAACTTAAACCTCGCTGTTAAGAAATGTTTGAATAGTGTAGTTAATCGATTAACCTTCTAATTGACACCGACGCGTGTAGCCACGTACTACTGAAGTACGGTTCAAACTACTTTTGTGAAGTAGCACTGGTTACATTCGCCCGTACGTACAAGACAGAGGACTGCTCGACCTAGTTTTTTTTTTTGTGAGATAATAAGTTTATATACAAATAGAATGGCAATATTATTTGAGGTACATGTACATTGCACGTGAAGAACAATTGTTTAAGTTTCGTGTGTAACATAGTTGCATAAAAAAATACAAACAACAACAAAAGCAATTTTCAACAGTTTTTGGGCCATCTTTTGAGTCAATTAATTCCTGGTGCTTGCAAAAGTATAATGGTCATGGCGAGTTAAAAGTCTCCTAGGTCTTTTGCGTCATCAATGAACATATAACCGAAGATCACGAGGTAGGGCCAGAAGAGGTATATGGTGTTGGCGATGAATCCGATACCGACTTTGAGGAACGTCAGCCTAGTCCTCCTGCTAAGGAGGACCGTGGTGTCGTGGAAGCTGGTGATGAGGAACCAGAGCCCGTCGAGCAGCGCGAGCGAGGTCATCACGCAGGCGGCGATGGCGGTGCCGTGCTCCACGGGTGCCAGCAGCAGGTAGAGCGAGAAGGCGAAGGCGGCGCAGAAGCTCCGCGCCGCGCAGAGCAGGAACGCCAGGGAGAAGGACACCAGCTTGAACCGCCGCTGGATGTCGACGGCGGCGACGCCGCAGTAGACGAGGCTGAAGGTGGCCAGGGTGGAGCAGATGAAGGCCAGCGTGTTGGACACAACGAACCCGTCGAAGGCGTACTTCCCGGTGAACACCGGCGTCCCCGCGGGCGGCGGCGCCGCCATGCCTGGCTTCGCCGGCGACACGTCGCCGGGGCTCCTGACGCCGCCGGGTATGGTTATGGCCGCCGCGAACGTCGCCGTCGCCACGAGCACGGAGCCGATGCCCACGATCTGCGCGAAGTCCTTGATCTTGCTCGATTCTTCGCCCTCGTTTAGGCTCGGGTTGTACTCCACCATCTGATCGCGCCGGCGGTTGCCGCTGGAAGTCTGGGCGTTTGCCAAGTTTAGCATGCCCAGTATCCTCCGAGGTGCAGTCTGCAGCAAGCAAGAATTAGCGAACAAAGCAAAATTACTTCCCTCAGACTACCAAACTAATCATGCTTAACGCAAATAAAAGTATATGGACAAATTAAACAACAGCAGCTAGCATAGTTTTTCTTTTATTTACCAGTCCGAAGTAAAATCCAGAGCGGACTTTCCCCAGGGCGAGATCCATGGGAGTATTCCCCTGGTTATTCTGCAGGTTTATCTTAACATTGCGGTTCCTCATGAGGCATCTGAATATGTCCAGCTCCCCCTGTTTGACAGCAAGGTGCAGGGCGGTGTTCCCGTCCTTGTCCTGCACGTTGAGCATCGGCCTGAAAGACCGCGAGCAGTGGCACACGAACTTCACGACATGGTACCTCTTCTTCTCCACCGCGACGTGCAGGAAGGTCCGGCCCATGGCGTCACGCAACCCGGCGCAGCCGGGGTACTTGGTGAGCAAGACAATGACGGCCACCATGCTCTCCGCCGACGCCGCGATGTGCACCGGGTACGAGCCGTGGATGTCCGGCTGGAACGCCAGCGATGGCTCGGCTTCTAGCAGCAGCGGGAACGGGAGCTTCCTCCACTCGTAGAACTTTGTAAGGCACATCTGAGGTAGGAGGTAGGAGCCCACGAAATGGGTCTCCAAGTTGCTCGTGGTGAAAACGAAACTTGTGAATTGGAAGGACGGGTCTGGTGCTGATGCAGCGAAGTGCATTGGTGTGCTTCCGTTGATGTCTCTTTGGTTGACGAGGTCCTTGTTCCACTCCAGCAGCCACTTTGTTATACCTGCAGTTGCAATGTGCGTTAGACAAGGAAACACTAATAAGAATCAACTGGACTGTATTACATCCTTCAGTAAACTTTTGAATATACACTACAGTCTGCAACGTGGAAGTTTTGATTGGTGAGTTATTAAAAAAACCCGATAAAGATCTAGGAATATAAATTATAAATGATTATTGTATCTAACTATAAGAAGAAGTTAAGTTCAAATCTATACAAAATATTGAGAGAAAAATAAAAATGTTACAAAATGCATATGTACCCTAGTATAATATGTAATCTATGTTGAGTTTCTTTGCTTTTCCTTTTTCCGAGAAAGATATCATCTATGTCACATAAATCTTATCTTTATCTTTACCTAACAGTAAAGCAAAGAAGATCTCTGCCCAAATCTTGGTACGGTCGCTACAGTAACCACCGTTTTGATCACAAAACCGAAAAGAACCGCTAAAAACTAAGCAAAAACCGAAGCCTAACCTACTGAACCGGACACAAACCGAGCGTGGACAAGAGTAAAAGAATGGAATCAATATTTTATTCAAGCCAAGTCTAAGAAATTAGATTTTAACCATTATTTATCATTTACTAGCAAAAGTGCTCGTGCGTTGCTACGGACGAAATTCATATGATATATATTTTATCATTTTTTACTACAAAACACTTCATATATATTTTTTAAAAGTGCTCGTGCGTTGCTTCGGGTGGAAGTCATATGGATATATATTTTATTACTTTTACTACATAACACCTCATAATTTTTTTATAAACAACTCATCCGATTGGAAGATACAGCGCCGTGCTATATTGAAATGTTATAATATTGCACTATTTGGACATCTAACATTATGTGTTCATAACGCGAATTTCATCTTCCACGTAGCATTTTATCAATTATTGAAATTCTTTTTTTTTCAAAATTTTTTATCACGGTGAAATGATCTCTATATTTTTTCTTTAGTTAAATTTTTAAAACCAGCACATACATGGAGAAATAAAAGACATCGGAATATACTTGGAGAAATAAATGAAGATTGTGCTTAGCCAAAAAAAATAGAAAGGAATATTAAAATTTTAGCTCGCGTATCAACAACAAGTCAACAAGTGAGCGTTAGCATAGTTCGTCAGACCATCTCACGTTGAGTTGGCGATTAGGGTTCGAACCAGAATTCGTCCGGTTTAGTAGTCCACGCTAGGTTTGTGTCCGGTTCAGTAGGTTAGGCTCCGGTTTTTGCTTAGTTTTTAGCGGTTCTTTCCGGTTTTGTTATCAAAACGGTGGTTACTGTAGCGACCTACTAAGATTTGGGTAGAGACCTTCTTTTCTTTACTATTACTATTAGCTAAAGATATGTATGAAACCAATATAATGTGAAATACGTTCAAAAGTATGAATATTCTCGTATAATTTGTATGGTAAAAAAAGTACTTGTCATTAATTGCTAACACTTTTGTGGTCATCGATATATAAAGTTGATCTACATTTTCTATTATAATATAATATAGCATCTAATAATAAACATATGAGATTAGAAAAGTATTTTTCAAGACAATTTTAACTTATGATCTTTGATCTTAACAACTGTAGTAGAAAATTATTTTTTCAGTGCCACGTGACATGTCTGTGGACCACATGCATTGAGATCTCTCTATGACGACTACTACATGTGTCTCAAGATGTACACCAATCTAGTCTGTCAAAATGTTCACAAAGAATACCTTGTTGGTATATAACGATCTTTATAGTACGTGCATATATAATGCTTGAACAAAACAAGGACGGTACGTTTCACACCTTTATCGTGGATGGCAGCAGCATGCAAGGCATTCTGTCCATCGGGACCGGAGTAGGAAATCCCATGGCCTCTCTGGTGCAGCTCGCGCGCAATTGTTTTACGCCCCAGCGAGCAGGCGAGGTACATCGGCGAGGTGCCATCGTTCGCGACCACGGAGGCGAGCCACCTGTCCTCGCGCATCAGCGCCCGGACCATCTCATGGTCATGGCCGCAGAAGCGGACGGCCTCGTGCAGCGCCGTCTCCCCGCGCTTGTTCCGCGCGCGCACCAGCGCCCGCGCCCGCGCCCGCGCCTCTCCCTCGCCCTCGCCCCCGGCGGCGGCGGCGAGCTCGAGGAGGCGCGCGACCATCCGGCTGTTCCCGGCCCGGGCGGCGCAGTGCAGCGGCGTGTCGCCGTCGCTGTTGGGCGCACCGAGGAGGTGCCAGGCCTTGCCGCAGATCACGCGCGCGCTTTCCAGGTAGCACCGGCCGTCGCCGGCGGCCGCCACCACGTGAAGCGCGGTGGAGCCCGTCTCCGGCTCCGTGACCACCATGTCGCCGTCCAGCGCGTCGGCGGCGTCGGCGTTGCGGCTGGCGGCGACGACTTCGATGGCGACCTGTTGAGGCGGCGGCGCCGGCAGGACGTCTCTGGGCCACAGCTGGTGGTAGTCGCCCGAGCTCGCGGCCATGAGCATCGTGCTGGCTCGACGCGTGGCGCGGTCTCGCGCGCACGGCTCGCTTGGCTCCTTCCGAGGCACTATGCTTGACTTTGACTCCATCACTCACACTGCTTCAGGTTTTGTGTGTCCTTTGTGTATGTATGTATGGTCCGAGGCGGTACCGATCAGCTAGCTCTAGGGCCTTCGTTCGGATGCATGCAGCGTGCATATGATTGTGTATATATATAGTTGGCCGGCACCACTAAAAGCACTATCCATTGCGTGTGGCGTTTAGCTATTTCTGGATTGTTTTGCATAAAATATGTTCGTTGCTTCCGGCAATGAGACCCGACAGCGGCAATGACAGATGCCCATGGGCACGGTCTTTCACTCTTTCTCTATTCTTACGTGAACTGGAGGAGATGCGCCAGCAGTGTGGATGCTTACTGGCTAGTACCACGATTCAACGAAAAGCAAAACTTTTGGGTGGTTCTGTGAGGCTAAAGCCCTCAACTGGGGCCTAAGTATCCTCCTTTGGCCCGTCCTGAGGCCCATTGGAAGAGCCTGGCTGCTTGGGAGTTGCCGAGGAGCAGGGCAACCCGTGCACCTGCACGGTCTAGTAACTTTGAAATAAAAACTATTTCTATCTTAGTACAACCCTGTCACAACTGGTTTGATTTGAATTGTTTGTTAATAAATAAATGAGTACCACATAAATTATTTGAATCCTTTGATCTATATGCGGTAGTAACATTTGTAAATTAAACTACATACAATATTTGTCTGTGCTACACTTGTATGTGTAGCGAGCTTATAGAGAAGAATTTTTCCGCCTTAAATATTGAACTGAAGTAAGCATTTTTTATTATTTTAAAGTAGATAGCTAAATGGCGATCACAATTCAAATGTTATTATATACTTTACAGTAGAAATTGATCCATCTTCTTCTATCTTTCTCCCATTTTTCTTTTGGTAACCTCACCGTCCATTTCTCTTTTACCACATTACACATACTGAGCTTTTACTTTGCATTAGGCTATGGAAGATCCCAATTCTATTTACTAATTAGGCAAATACCGCAAATTGTTGCCTCCTCAATTCTTGCTTGAGAGGAATCACTACTAGAGAGGATGCTATTAGCACCTGTTGGAAACTCCCCTTAGCACCGGTTGGGAAGAAATTTGCGTGTAAAAAAAATAAAATGCTTAAAATGCTTTTTTTACTCCTCATCTCTTTCTCTCTCCTCTATTTTCTTTCAACTGCTGTATCTTTCTCATCGGTTCTTCAAGAGTTCTTGTTCTTCAAGAACAGATAAGAAATATGATAAATGGGTGGGAAGAAAAACTAGAGAACAAAGAACAAGACGAGGTGCAGAAATAACTTAACTATTACACTTATATATATATATATATATTCATATCTGAAATTACAAAGACAAGATCCAACACTCAGAACAAAATCAACAGAGATTCAAGATTGAAGAGAGAACTTTACTATTACATCTGTATCCTACTCAATCCATCAGCAAAATTAACACAGACAAGATTGTAGATAGAAACAAAATCACCAAGGAAATCTTCACAAACTCGTTGCCGCCGTCGGCGCCTGGCCCCTGCGCGCGCCTGGCCCCTGCGCACACACCTGCCGCCGGCGCATGGCCCTACGCGTGCACCTGCCTCCGGCGCGGCCTGGCGCCTGGGCCCCGCGTGCTCGCCTGCCGCGCTCCCCTGCTCGCGCGTGCGCCTGCCGCAGCCAGCGCCTGGACCCCCGCGCGCGCCCAGCCCCACCCGCCATGGGCTGCTACAGAGAAAAGAGAGAAGTGAGGAGGAGGAAGAGAGAAAGGAAGAAAGAGATAAGATTGAAAGAGAGGGGAAGAGAGAGGGGACCGGAAGAAAAGGAAAGAGGTGGCCTGCACTGTCCGCCTTTTGCTCGCTTCGATTCTATCGCCAGAAGCACATTAGCACTGGTTGTAGCCTTTAACCGGTGCTAAATCTGTATGGATACATTGGCACCGGTTGGTGGTTACACCCGGTGTTGATGGGTGGGCTTTAGCACCGGGTTTTGCCACCACCCGGTGCTAAAGCCGTCTCACCTCTTTTTTGAGGCTCCTAGCCTTTCAACCCGGTGCTAAAGGTCCATTTGCACCGGGTCTAAAAATGGCCGCTGGTTATGTACGCCGCGGATAGCTCATTCTCTTGTAAGAATGAAGAAGGGATATGAAGATAAAGAAAATGAAAGGAAGAAGTAAAAGAAAAGATACCCCTAATCTTCAAAGTAACATTTGCCACTATCCATCATCAATTAAAATCAACCAATTACACTTAACTGATTCCATGCATACAAACCGTTATAGAGAAGATGATTCATAAGAGAGAGTTACGTACGAATAAGCAGCAGGGTCGTTGCATCGGCTGGTGATCCAGTATTATGAAGTCATGCAAGCTCATCATTGATCCACAAGGGTGTATGTCTGGTTCCTTCCGGCGGCCATTGGTTGATGTCCTCGGCTGCAGGCGGCTTGCCCTGCACCATCGTCTCAAGTATCAAATCTGCTTCACGCTCAGAAACTAATTGCTACATATACAGTGCCATCACACTTGCTGATGTCGCTCCCACCGCCCCTCATCTTCCTCTCAAACCATACCACAACCACCCCAGTATGTCTTGCACCACTTTTCTCTAGGCATGGTATGGTTTGTTATTAGATCAATGTACACGTGTACATGATCTGGTTTGTTATTTGAAATAACTAACGATTCTTTGAGATAGATTCTTTACGTACAATATCTGGTTTGTTATTTTGATTAATGTACACCCGTACAGAATCTGGTTTGTCATTTGAATTAACTAACGATCTCTTGAGATATATCCTTTATATGATGAGAGATAGTAACAAGCAAAATGTGAGCTCTTTATTTTTTTTCTTTTTATGTACACACATGCATGGTCTAGTTTGTTACTTATATTAAGTAACGATCCTTTGTGCTAGATTATTTATTTCTATGATTTATAAATATAGAAGAGACACTACTGGAAACCGAAATACTCCTGTGGGTGGTGATATTTCTTTGACGGATACTATAACGACCCGGGTTTCCGATTTCCGAAAACCCGACTCCCTGTACCATTGTGATACTCTCTGGATCAAGTAGATATCATGTACAGAACTCATCACAGCGAATATCACATCCATACCACGAATAAAGTACAAATATCTTATTTATTATATCATTCTCATGATAATACGTCTGATACAAGCCCTCAGGGCTGAACGACAAACAAAAGAACATCCAACGCAGCGGAATCTAGGCGTAGAAGCCTCCATCTTCTAGATCTCCGCCACAGGCAACTTGCTCGTCAAGACGATGCCTCAGTCGTACCATCCATCGTAGTTGAACTCGTGCTCATCATCAGATCCTGCGTACTCAAAGGCTATCCCCAAGGAATAGGATAGGTTCATGTCACCAACCGTATATGCAAGCTTTAAGTGGACTATTATCTAAAGGGATAAAAGTATATCAAGGATAGGCTAAAGGTTTCCTATGTAGCAGCAAATATAAAATAAGTATCTCCATATCCATCCATCCCATATCTCACCACATCGGGCTATTCCGGCACGCCGGACTCCCATCTCCATCTCCACACTCGTCTAAGTCGATGCGAGAGCTCCCTCCCCTCGCACCTCACCAACTACGACCGGATCTGAAAGGAAAGGGAGCAAACTTCCCTTCTCCCCATCCGTAGCTGCGAACCTTAATCACTCGCAAATCTGGCTAGAAAGGGGGGAGGTAGAATATCCCAAATATGAGAGGTAACAGGGAAAGTGGGCAATGTACATACCGAGGACGCGGCTAAACGTATAGATTCTAGACTCTCGAGAGCTTGTACAACTGGACCCACTCAGGCCGCGAGATGGTGGCCACCATCTCGAGACGCAACCCACAGCACAGACCCCAACCGCGATGATGCCCGCTTGCTCTTCCGGTCTCGATCTATCGGCTCGCAATCCAAGGCTTTGAAAGCTGTGTCAAACGCTCCCTCGTAGGGCCAGACGGGGCCATAGTCATTCGGGGAGACGGCCTCTCCCGTTCCGTACACCATCCACCTGATCTTCTCGCAATCCGGGCATCGCGCTAGTTAGGCTGGCTGGAACCCGTTCATATGGGTAAGCGATAAGTACGTGGGGCCCAAATAAAGTTACCCCACTCGGTTTCAGACCGGGGTGAGTAGTCATCGTCCCAAAGGCGTATCCTTCGAAGAAGAACGCAAGTCGCAGTACCCACTATAGGTACCACTGCCAACTCCTATGCTCCTATCCATCCATGTACCCGCCACAAGTACGGTGTGGGACCCCCCTCGAGAGCAGGGGTCTCCCGGCACCTCGGTCAAAGACCGAGTTGTTATAAAATGCTCACCCCCGTCAAGTTTCCCAAAAACACCTTATCCTGCGGGTTTTATCCCCACACACGCCAAGAGTCCTAATCCACATGATCTCATACACATGCAAGCAGCGGCATAGCAATATCATATATAGAGTGGTAGGTAACAGGGCAATCACGGAATAAATCATGGCTATGCAAGGCTCAAGCATCATTCAATTGCAATAAGTAAAGTGATAGCTCATCTAGTTGCAATGTCTAATAGGCATTCAAAAGATGGGCTGGGCGTGAACCTGAGGGCAAGTTCTCTTCCTCCATGAAGTCTTCCTGGTAGTGCTCCTCTCCGGTCAGCTCCTGGCCATCGGTAGGTCGTAAATACGTAATTACAGTAAATACTGGGGACCTAATAGCAAATAACTCCAATAAAACCAATTAAAGAAAGATCCAAATGGACCCATACATCACACCCAGGGCTTGGTCATGATTTTAGAAAAATATAGAAACTAGTTTCATATTTTTCGGAGTTAAAATGAATTAGTTATGAATTTTTTAAGTTTAAATCCTTTTCTGAATTTTTAAAAAAAAATCCGAAAAAGAAGAAGAAAAGGGCCAGGGACCTATCTGCAAATAACCAGGGACCTACTGGTAATTTTAGAAAAGTTTAGGGGTTTTCTACAAAAAGTCTAGGGTCGGCCGAAATGCTGACGTCTGTAGTGGGCCCTGCTGACGTCAGCGTTGACCGGTCAACGGTCAAGGCTGACAGGTGGGTCCCATGATGACGTCATCAGTGGGTCCGGATGACGTTAGCACAGGGGTCTAGATGTTAGATCTAAAAAGTTCAGGGGGCTCGGTGTAGAAATAGCAGGCCAGGGATTAGATTGAAAGGTTTTCGAAACTATAGGGGCTAAAGTGTAAGATTCTAGGGGCTTGGATGCAAAACTGGCCGGCGTAGATCTGGTGGACCTGGTCCACCGTGCGCCGTGAGTGTGGCTCACGTGGACCGCACCCACCGGATCTGCGTGCGGCCGGGGCGTATCTCGCACGGCGGATCCCGTGCGGCCTTTGGTGCGGCTCAACAGGAGCGCGGCACGGGGCGGCGGCACGGGGACGCGCACGCGTGGCGCTCGAACGGCGGGGTGCTCGCGCGGCGGCGATGGCGCGCCGGCGGCCGCTCGTCCACGGCCGACCATGGCGACAAGGCCATGGCTGTGCGCCAAATGGCGCGGGGCACGCGTTCCGGGGTGAACAAGCTCAGGCAAGGGTTTCTTTGGTCTGCTACGGGGAGATCTAGGTCGGGGCTAGGGTGCACGGCGAGCGCTCGACGAATTTCCACGAAGGGGCGTTCATCGAGCGGCCGCGTTCTAAGGCCGGGTTTCGGTTGGGGCTCAACGGGAACCCGCACAAGAAGATGTCCGGCGCGAAGGCCGAGCCACAGGCAGAGGAAAAAGGCCGGGCTTGGAGGTTTGCCCTAACTACGGAGGGTTCGTCGGCACCACGACACCGGACAACAGGGGAAAGGGGAAGGGCGGCGGTGGCTGGCTCACCTAGGGGCTCAAGGTCGCGGCTGGGAGTGGTAGAGGACGCCGGCGTGACGTAGAGGAAGAAGAACAGCGACAGAGATCAAGCCTCGGGGCGTCCTCCTCTTCTTGCTCTGGGTGGACGACGGCGGCTTCGGCAGCGGCGCTCCACGGACGGCTAGCTCCGGCGCTCCTTCTCCTCCTTCCCTTCCTCTCCTTCTTCTCCTCGTGCGGCAGCGGCTGGGTGAAGGGCAAGTGCCCGAGCGGGTGGATGGGGAGGAGGAGCAGGCTCTCCTCTATTTTAAAGCGGCGGTGCGGCTGGGTGGAGAAAGGAGGCGCGTGAGGAGAGGTTTCGCGAGAGGGGACACGCGGCGTGCGAGCAGTGGCCAGGGGCTAGGGTTGGCGCGGGCGCCCTTGTCTCGGCGTGCGGGCCCGTGGGCACCGCGAGAGAAGAGAAAGAGGAAAACTCGCGGGAAGGCGCATGGGAGTTGAGTGTGGTGGGTCGGGGTTTAGAGTTCTGGGGTCCGCGAGATGATCCCGCGCGTGGGAGCAGGCGGCTGCGAGATGGTGGCGCCGGCGGTAGGAGAGTGGCGGTGGCGAAGTGAGGTAAGAGGAAAAGCTGACATGCGGGCCCTGCATGTCAGCGAGTTAGGTGAAAGGGACGGGGGCGCAGTAGATTGAGTTGGGCCGGCGGGGTAGTGGGCCGCGAGCTGGGCCGCGGGGAGAGGAAGGAAGAAAAGGGCCGAGGGTGTTGGTTAGACCGGCGGGTTAGTAGAGGGGCCACAACTAGACTTAGGTTAGCGGGCTGGTTAGTTGGTTAGGGCCCAAGTTAGTTTAAGTTTTAAACTTTATTTGATTTGGATTTGATTCAATTCAAATCCAAATCACACTCAAATAAATCTAAATAAATTCCAAATAAAATCTAAATGTCCACACTAAAACATAGGCACCTTAACAAAATATTTAATTTATTATTTAATTCTAAGAATTTTTGAAAGGTCTAATGAAGACAACCTTATATTTTTCCTAGCTAGTATTAAATCCACGATTTTTTTAAATCCACATTTTTAATATTATAAATATTTCAGAAAAATCTGGGATGTTACAGATACGCCGAGAACTCACATGGAAATTACTGCCTCCAGCGGGTCCCAAAAGTTTCCTCCATTTTGATTTTATCGTCGTCAAGTTCGTTGCCAATAGCCCCATCTCTATCCCCTTCACACGCTCTCTCTTCCGCATTCCCCTACCAGAGCAAACTCTCTCCCCCAGATCCAAGCTCCCATGGCACACATCGAGCACATCGACGAGACGAGAAGGTCAGGGGCGCTCGCTCTTCCCTGCCACTCGCGGAGGCCCTTCCTCTCCAAGATGCGTCGTCGCCCAGTTGGGTGTAAAGCGGCCCCGGAATGGACTCCGCCACCAACAGCGTAAAATGGAATCCGAAGGGGCAGCGGAAAGAATGCCCGCCCCCTCGAAAACAAATACGACACGGAAACCAAGAACTCCGAAGCGACTAAGTAATTTTCATTCAATCATCCTCCGTCCGTGCTATTACAAACCCTTCCCCTTTTATAGGAAGGCGAACCGACTTCATGTAGAATTACAACACTGTCCAAAGTAACTGCTAGATTCCCAGAATATTCTTAGGCATTACAGACTTTACACCTAGCAATCGCGCTTTCGTCAGCCTTGGGACCGCTGGAAACCCGAGGACGGCCTCGGGTTTCCGAACTTGCTCCGAAACTGAGGCGACCCCCGATTTGCTCTTCCGAAGGTATCTTCGTGTTCCTTCTCCCGGGCGCCTTGTTTCCCATCAACATCTTCATCTCCAACCCGAGGGTGCCCTCGGGTTTAGTGTCAAGATCCGAAGTCTTTTTCCTGGCCGCCTGCTTTTCGACCGCTCCTGTTCCTGAAAACACAAATGTAGTGAAGTAGAGTTGGGATGCACCCGAAGGGCAAGCCGAACACGTCGAGGGGGTGTCTTTCCGAAGTCTGACCCCCAACAGTAGCCCCTCGGCAACGAGGGATGCTCGCTCCCCCCACGCAGCTAAATCCGCATGGCGTCCCAAGCTGCCGACATAACAATGAGTAGTGTAACAGCGAGGGGGGAGAGTAGACTTCCCGGAACACCTCCCCAACCTGGGCCTTGTTTTGGCCCATTTTGGTTGTTTGTAGGGCCCAGTTTTGCTTGGGTGGTTATATAAGCCGGTCCGTCTCTTGTTATTGTGTCACGCCTTTCTTTGGATTGCTTCTTGTTTTGAAGAGCTCCGAAGCCGGTGCTGATTCTTAAGCAGGATTTCTTTCCGAGGTTAGTTTCTGGTTCAGTTTTAATTTTTCTTATTCCTTTTTCTGTTTTTCTTTTTGTTTCTATCGTACTTAGGTTTGAATGACCTCCAGGATTTCGCTGAGTTCTTAGATTTAGTGGCTCCGAAGAGGAAATGGATCGATGACGAGGGGGGCCTTGAGACTGAGAATGCTGCTTCGAAGCCGACCACGTTGATGTTTGGTTTCAGCACGCTTGGAGAAAATGAGATATCATTTCTGGAGGCCTCGAAAATGATAGAACTTGGGAAGGCTAGAGTTGCTGAAAAGGACAAGATGAAGCCATCGCCGAAAGCCAATGAAATTGTTTCCTTTCGGGATCAATTTATCTCTGGTCTTCGGTTTCCTTTAGATCCAACAGTTGTTGAAATTTTGAAACACTGTAAGGGTCTATGTGCACCAGCTTACGCCGAACGCCTTTGTTCGCTTGAATGTGTATATGTGGGTTTGCAAGACCACGAAGATTAAGCCGAGTGTGGAAGGATTTCTATATGCCCACAAGGTGCACAAGCAGACGAAGACTCAGCTGCACACCCATCCTACTAAGGGTGATATCGAGAAAGAGTGTCAGTTTGGTTGTCTCAATTTTACATACAAGCCTCATGTTCTCTTTCCTGTTATGGCGTACCGGGACAAGTGGCCGAAGAACTGGTGGACTGCATGGGTCTATCATGAGGTTGACAAGGATAACGAAGGCAACAATCCACTTGTCTGCTCACCTCTCGTGAAGCTTTTGGGATCTTGGCCTTCTTCTGCTGGAGCCGCACCTGAAGGGGTGGCATTTGTTGAAATGCTTCGTAAAATTTCCTGTACAGTGTTCGTGGTCTTTTCGAGGAATTTCGCCTATGCCACATTTTTCCTGTTCAGGCTGGGTGGACTGTAGAACACTGGATGGAGACTCCTGAGGATGGGATACCGTTGCCCAATTTCGCCAAGTCCTTCGGTTTGACGGCTAAAGGTTTGCTCTCGACTCTTCAAAGATTTTCTGGTCGTTTGATGGATTTGTAGCTAGTATTAGTTCTTTGTTTTTTTCTAAAGACATCAATGCTTCTTGGGTTGAGAAGGAGGTCAATGGCATGATTGGGAAGGAGTCTCCCGCTGAGTTCTGCGACAGCAAGAAGGTGCTTTCATTGAAGAGGTCGAACCGCGTGTTCGAATTTTTAAAGATTTTCCCTGGCCTTCGGAAATCTACTAACAAGAGCATTGCCAAAGATTTGAAGGCTCAGGCCTCCAAAGCCCCACACAGTGTTTCTACGCCTACAGGTTCGACGGTGATTTCAGGTGATGAAGGTGTTCTCCCCCCCAACAAGCAAAGAGGTGCCACACTCCTGTCCCAAGCGCGTCGTGAAGCGGAAGGCCTCCACTTCTGGGGTTGCTTCAAAAAAACTTAAAATTCTAGATCCCAAGGAGGTTCTTAAGGATGTCTTTGGTGATACGGATGATGATGATGTTCAGATGGAGAGTGAAAAGGGTGAGCCTCAAGAGGCTCCTTGTGAGCGAACAGCTGATCAAGATATTCTTGGTGTTCCTCGAAGTGATTCTCCTGTTGTAGCTTCGAAAGTGGGAGACCAGGCTGTTAAGTTGGTTACCTCGGAGGTAGTTTTGGGTAGTGGCCCATCCTCCTTGGGTATCGGTGTTGTCTACAGCCCCCTGCTTCTGACAGTGACGAGAAAACTGACAAGGTGGAGCTGGGCGGCCAAAGAGACGTCGATGCAGATGACGCGCGAATTCGCTCGCCGGGCCATCATGATTCTGGGTCTGATGCTTCCCGGAGATCATCTAGGGATTCTAGTCCCTCTTTGGGCAGCTCTTCAGATACTAAGACCGAGTCAGCGCCGTTGCGTCCATTGATTGTTGGCGATGATGAGGAAACAGATGTGGACATTGAGGACACCGAGACTAGCAGCAGCTACTTTGTCAGTTCCGAAGATCCTAGGGAAATTGCAGATAAACTTGGATTTCCTGCAGATACCAAGCTTATTGGTGGCCAAATGGTGGGAAAGATAGCCTTTAAAAGTGGTGGACATGAGCGTCAATTTCTTTCCGAGGCCGGCCGTTCTTTTTGCTTGCCGCTGAAGGAAAGCAGACTTTGCCAGCAAAGCACCGAGGCTATTCTGCAGCAGGCCGAGGACCTGGCCTTGAAGACATATCTGTCAATTTGATGTGCCTCCTGTACACATAAGCGAGATATGGACGATCTTCGACCGTACATGAAGAATTCCGAGGTGGCCTCTGGAAAAGTCGCTGCGCTGGAAGTAAAGCTGGAAATGGTTTAGTGGAAAACTAGTTTTTTCAGTTTGGGGCTCCACTAGTTGAGATATGGTTGGGTGAAAATGGGTGGACGTCTGATATAGTTTGGTGTGATTTGGTTTACAGGAAAAACTGATATAGGTCGATTTAGTTTGGGCCTCGGCGGTTCTGGCTGTAGGCTTGTTGCTCCTCTCAGTCACCGCACGTTTGCACGCATTTGGGCCAGCCTTCTCCCACCGCGCCGCCGGGGGCTCGTCGTCATCGTGCTGCCTACGGGCTTGCCATCGTCGCGTCACCGGGGGCTCGCCGTCGTCGCGCCGCCGGAGGTTCGCCGCCGTTTGCTGGGGGTTCGCCGCCGTCGCGCCGTCGGAGATTGGCCGCCGTTTGCTGGGGTCTCGCGGCCGTCCCACCGCCTAGGGGCTTGCCGTCATCGTACCACTCGGTGGCTCGCCATCATCGCACCGGCAGGGGCTCGCCGTCCCGTTCCCCTGCCCCGTCCGCTCATTAGCCGATGCTGGATGTCGTCTCGCCGCCTCTGCCAAACGCCATCGGGAATTGTTCCTTTTTGTTTGATTTAGACTTCCAGATTGATTAAGATTGGGTGGTGAAGTGATGACAAATAGTTTAGGTGGGTTTGGTTATTGAATAAGGACGTAAATAGTTCGATCTGAGTATGGTGGAGTTCTCCAACCATTGCCAGCTTTAGCTGGAAGAGGAGAAAAAAATCACTTTTTGAGAGTCTTCAATTGGAGAAGGGGCGGTCAAACGATTTGGCCTTGGAAAAACAAGTTCTTGTGAAAGAGAATGAAGATTTGAGGAAAATTGTGGAAGACATGAAAATTGAACTTGAAGTTGAAAGGCGGGTGGCCAAGCGGAATAAGGAACTCATCGAGGAGAATGAAAAGCTGAAACAAGATTTGAGCGGCAAGGATGTGAGCCTTGGTGAGTTGAAAAAACAATTTGAGGATTATATGCAACATGCATGCCCATGCTGAAGGTGTTGAGGAAGTCAAGATTGGTTTCGCACGTGCTCTTGCGCGATTTGGGCTCATTCCTCCAGATCTGGATGTAAATGAGTGCAGCATTGAAGGTTTCTATGATTGGATTTTCTCTTGCCTTGAGATAGCTTCCATCGGTAGCGGCTTGTGGGGAGAATTGAACGCTAAGGTTGCCTCTCGGGCTTTTGCCCAGGCTATTTGCTCGCTGCTACCCCCGGATGTCTCTGTTGATTCGAAGCATATCGGGAAAAAGGAACTACGCATGCTGAAGGATCCCTCATTTGTTTGGCCTTCTGAAGATGATTTGGCTCCAAGATGGCTAAGCCCTCTCGCCAAGAATATTGCCAAGGACTTCATGCTTACTTTCTTCAAGTTTCATGGTGGGGTTTTGGCTCAGGATGAGTCTCGTCGTACTGAAGAGCAGGTTGGTTATTCCTCGTATTTTGCTTATTTGTTCTGATATGGCTTCGTTGTCATGATTTTTCTTGTTATGCTGTGTAGATCCGGGCTCAAATTGAAAACAAAATCTCTTCAGCGCTCGAGGCTCGTCTTGCTTCAAAATCTGCTACAGCCTCGAAGCTGGAGACCATCGAGGAAGATGTTGAACTTGAAGCCGATGGAGCTTCCGACGCAGCCGCTGGAACGTCTACCGAAGAGATCTTTGCTACCGCTCCGGATGCCAACCCGAATGCCGAGACGCGAGAGGTGTGAGGGGGTCGTGTCGTACTTACATGGAACATGGATTCATTGTAATCGTGTAAAAATATTTTGCTAACTCTACTCGGTTGCCATGCAGGTCCATGATGTGGATCTTGCCGTGGTAACCGAAGGTGTGCTTCCTTTGATGATGTACAGAGATGGTTTCCTTATGTCTGGTAGCATTTGATCCAAGTTTCGAGCGAAATATCCGAATGCAGGTTTCGAATCGTTTTGGGCTTATAAACTCCGGAAGTATGAGATTCGAAACGTCGAATCCTGATCGTTTTTTACTGAGTTCCACCGGAATATGGTGGAACATGATAGGATTTTACATACTCGCTATTTAGGTCGCGAGGTGAAGCGTCTCAACCAAATTGGCTTTGGTGCTCAATTCGTGTCTTCCTTTGGTTTGCTGACTCCGAAGGAGGAGCATGTAGATGATACTAAATATGAACCTGCAGAATTTATGTACAAGTTTCCTAGCTAGGTTGTTTTTGTTTTTCGAAGTTCACCTTGTAATTCTATGTTGTATCCTATTTTTTCACACGCAGGTGATTTTGATGCGTTCTTGAGAGGGAAAGCTGAAGCCATTCTTTCTGGTGTTGTTCATAATCTGATCTCTGAGATCTGTGATGTTGTGTTGAGTGAACCTTGAAATTTTGTAATATATGTAAACAATAAAGCCTCGATGGAGGTTCGAAATTTGAATCATGTCACTTGTTCGAAGAACACCCCCCTCGGTTCAAAAATCGAACCTCGAGGGGCTTTTTGAATTTTAGTATGCGTAGCATGCTTCTTCCCGTCGGAAGGTTCTGTTAATTCGTTGGTACCGTGTTTTATTTGTTTTGGGCCCAGGGGCGTGTTTCCCCTACATTATCTGCGGAATGTTTTCACGCGTTTTTTGCATATGAGTTAAGACTTTTGCGCTCGACCCAATGTTGTGCTCCGAGGTTTAACTCACTTTGGTCGTTGAACCGGCCGTTTTCCGAAGACAACTCCACTTTGTTTACGAAGTGGTTAGTTGCTTCGGGTTTTGCTTTTCTTGGGGAAACCTTGTTTATATTGCACAAGGGATTACACTGGAAATCCGCCTCATTAAAAACCTCACACCTTCGAATTGCTTATGGATTGCAACTCGAAAGCTTCCCCTGTGAGGAAAAGAGTACGGACTCATCATTACATTTGCTAAAGGAGAAAAAATTACATGAGGAGAAACTACAAAGAAAATTCTAAGATACAATTTTCCGAGCCCCTGGCTCGCTAAATGTAGTATCGTTGCAGCATATCTTCGTTCCACGGGTACGGGTCATCGACTCCGTCCAGTGATTGCAACCTGAAGGCTGATGGTCTCGCTGTTTCTGATACGAGGAAAGGACCTTCCCACTTCGGATTTAGCTTTCCCTTATATTTTCCTTTGGGGATTTTCCTGAGCACCATGTCTCCTGTCTGAATGCCTCTCGGTTTCACTTTCTTGTCCCTCCATCTCTTGGTTTCTTCTTGGTAGCTTCCGAGGTTTTTGGAAGCTTCTTCTCTTAGGATCTCCATGGTGTCTAGTGTTACCTCCATAAGTGTTGTGTCTTGGTGTGCTTCGCCTTCTGTCCTCTAAGACTCATGCTTGATTTCTTTTGGTGTCATGGCTTCTTCTCCTAGAGTAGTCTGAATGGTGAGAACTTGGTTGTTCTTGTTTCTGTGGTGTTATGAGACCATATGACCCTTGGCAATTCATCTACCCATTTCCCTTTCAGGATGCCCATGATATTTTTCTTGACGCCGGAAAAGATGATTCCATTTGCTCTTTCGACTGCCCATTGGATTGCGGGTGATACACAGAAGCGAAGCACAGTTTGGTTCTGAGGCCTTGGCAGAAATTGCAGAAAGACTCACTGTCAAATTGCTTGCCATTATCGACTATTAGTTCTCTAGGTACTCCAAAGCGACACACGATGTTCTGCCAGAAGGATTTTTGAACTGAGGCGGATGTGATTTTCTGCACTTGTTTTGCCTCGATCCACTTGGAAAAATACTCTACAGCCACGATTGCATAGGTTAGATTCCCTTGCGCCTTCGGTAGTGGACCCACGATGTCTATTCCCCATCTAGATAATGGCCAAATAGGGTGTATGAGTTGTACTTCGTTTGCTGGGTAATGCTTGTATGTTTGCTGGGTAATGCTTGTATGGTGCGTGCATGCGACAGTTGTTGCAGGTTTTGACAATTTCGTCTGCATCTGAAACTGCTGATGGCCAGTAGAAACCTTGCCTGAAAGCTTTCTGTACGAGGGCCCTTATTTTGATGTGCGATGAGCACATTCCGCTGTGAATTTCCTAGAGCAGTTCTTTGCCTTCTTCAACAGAGATGCACTTGAGCAATGGTGCACAAACTCCCCTTCTTCATAGATTTTCGTCTACTATGCAGTAGTTCCTGGCTTTTGCCTCCATTCTTTTCTTTTCTCATTCATCCTCGGGTTCAAAGTGTCCTCTCATGAAAGCCATGAGTGGTGCTCTGCAGTCTTCGCTCTGAATGGCGTTTATGTATCTGACAGGGGCCTCGTCATTGAGGACTGATTTTTGCTTGAGCACCTCGTAAAATACATCCGAAGGTAGGGGGGTTTTGCTTGCTGCTGCCTTTGCTAAATCGTCTGCTTCTTTATTTCTGGACCTCGGATAATTTTTTACTGTGAATCCGAAAACGTATGTTTCCATTGATCTCACAGCTGCTAGATATTTTATTAGCTCCGGGTGCTTGGCCCTGTATGATTTATCCTTGTGTCCTACAATCAGTTCGGAGTCGGTATTTATGAAGACTCTGCGTGCTCCTAGTGCTCTTGCTTTCCGAAGCCCCAACAGCAGCCCCTCACATTCTGCGATGTTATTTGTGCAGTTGTCGTAGTCCAGGCGAATAGCATATCTGAGCTTGATTCCTGATGGTGACAGAATTATTGCGGATGCTCCTGACCCTCGGTCGCAGTAAGCTCCGTCACATTGTATTTCCCACAAGGATTCCGGAATTGGTCTAGAAATTGCCTCGTTGGAAGGCGTCCAGTCTGCTACAAAATTTGCCAGGACTTATGATTTGATTGCTGTTCGCGGAATGAAATCGACAAAATGCTCTTGTAACTCTCTGCCCATTTTCCGACCCTGCCTGAGGATTCCTTGTTCTCGAACATGTCTCGTAGTGGATACGATGTTGGTACAAGAATCTTGTGGCTGAGGAAGTAATGACGCAGCTTTCTCTTGGCCATGATTACTGTGTACGCCATTTTCTCTATCTCTGAGTAAAACAGCTTGGAACCCGAGAGAGCCGCTGAAACAAAGTTGATTGGGACCTGTGTCAGTACCCCTTTAACTCCTTTTTCTTCTACTAGTGCTGCACTCAATGTTGCATCCGAGGCTGCAATGTAAAGCATCAACTGAGACCCTGGGGTTTGGCTGGAAAGAACAGCAAGATTCTCTATGTACTGTTTGAGTTCTTCGAAGGCTTTTTGTTGTTCCTGACCCCACTGGAAATTTGCTGTGTTCCGGAGTGCCTTGAAGAAGGGCAGACTTCGTTCCGCCGATTTTGAGATGAATCTGTTAAGTGCCGTAATTTTCCCAGCGAGCTTCTGCACATCTTTCCTGGTCTTTGGTGGCTGCATCCGTCTGATTGCTTCAACTTTCTCAGGGTTCGCCTGAATTCCTGTTTTGGAGATTAGGCAACCCAGAAGTTTCCCTTTAGTGATTCCAAAAACACACTTGGCTGGATTCAGTTTCAGACCATTTCTTCTTAGGTTGGAGAAAGTTTCCCGAAGGTCTTGGATGTGGTCTGCCCTCTGCTTACTTTTCACGATGACGTCGTCAACATAAGCCAAAACATTTCTTTTCAGCTGAGATCCCAAAATCTTCTGGATCATCCTGCTGAAAGTGTAGCCTGCATTTCTGAGTCCCTCTGGCATCCTGATAAAGCAGTAAGTTCCGAAGGGGGTGGTGAAACTTGTTGCCTCTTCGTCTGTCATCTTCATCCAAATCTGGTGGTAACCGGAAAAACAATCCAGAAAGCTAAGCATTTCACAACATGCTGCCTGATCGACGAGCACATCTATCCGAGGCAGTGGGAAGTCGTCCTTTGGACAAGCTTTGTTTAGACAAGTGAAGTCAATGCACATTCTCCACTGTCCATTTTTCTTTGGTACCATGACGACATTGGCTACCCACAAAGAGAACCGTACAGGACGTATAACTCGAGCATCTAGTAATTTCTACACCTCTGCTTGCGCTGTATTTTTCCGTTCCTCAGACATAACACGGAGTTTCTGTTTTTTCAGCTTTGCCTTCAGATCTAGGCGAAGTTCGTGCTCAATTACATTTCTGCTAACCCCTGTTAAATCATTTGACGACCAAGTGAAAATGTCCTGGTTATTCCGAAGGAACTCAATGAGTCTGATTTCTTCCTCACTGCCAAGTTCTTTGCCTATGATGACGGTTTTGTCCGGCACATCTTCACACAATGGGATTTTCTTTGTATGCTCAAAGGGAGCAACTCGTTCTGCGTTTTGCTTTTTCTTTTGTTCCTCCGGGATTTCTTCCGGATCCTCAGTCTCGTCCTCTGCCTCGTCATTGATTGCATGAACATGTTGGACACCAAAAGTTGTGTTTCTTTCAGCCCTTCGTGCTTCGTCCTGATTGCCATACACTGAAATGATGCCTTGATTCGTTGGGATCTTCATGCACAAGTAATCTTGATGGATCACTGCCGAAAATCTGTTTATGGTTGATCTTCCGAAGATGGCATTTTATGGGTAATCAATTTCGACAATGTCGAATGTTATTGTTTCGACTCATCGTGAGAGACCGGAACCGAAGGTGACATCGATATCGCGTTTTCCCTTGGCATTTATCATTTTGCCTCCAAAGCCATACAATGGGTTTTTTGCATCTTCCAGGTCTTCGGATTTGAACCCCATTTCCGTGAAGCATTTCCATGTGATTATATCCGCAGAACTGCCATTGTCAACAAGAATCTTGGCGACGTCGTTGCCATATGGACGGTGCTGTGAGTTCCGTCCAATATTGGCTCGGATGACAAGTGGGTCGTTCTGAGGGTATTTCATGAGTCTTACGTCAGATTGACTAAAAGTTATGGGGATATGGGACCATGGGGTTCGGAACACTTGCCCAGAGCAAATCTGATTCACACTTCACGCTTCATCTTTCCTCTGCCTCTTCGTGATATGTTCGGGCTCATTTGAGCCCCTGGAAATTGCGTTGATTGTATGGACTATTAATGGCGGGTCATCTCCGATGTCCCCTGTATTGCCCCGTATTTTCTGTTTTTGGCTTCACTTCAGTATGATAACCCAGGGAATCATATCTGGGGATTGGTGGTGGGGGTCGTAGTTGTGGCATTTGTGGTGTGGAAGGATAGGTGTATTGTTAAGAGGGAAAATAGTATGAGTGATGTGGTGGGGCGAAGCTTTGTGAAAGATACGATACAGATCGATTGCTTGGTTGGGGTGGTTGTGGCATTGACGAGGCATCGAAAGATTGGCTTCTTGGATTTTTCAGTTGTTCCTCAAATTCTTTTTTCTTCTGGAGAGCATGAGGGCATTCATGAGTGTTGTGGCCAATATCTTTCCCATGAAAGAAACACCATGGAGTTTTTCCCCTTGACCTCCTCTTCCTCTATTGCTTCTTCCCCCTCGAGAACTTGAGGATTGGTGGTCGTTATGACCATTCTGCTGTGCAGATTGCTGATTGGTTGGCTGATTCATAACGTTATTCACTGGTCTCGGGTTTTGCCTTGTGCTTGACTCTGGTTGCCATTGCTTTTGCTGATAATTCTGTCCTCTCTGTTTCTTCTGAGAGTTCATCTGCTCAATTCTTCGCCTTCGCCCTTCGTCAGACTTGCAATATTCTTGCATGATCTCGAATAGTTCTCGCACCCTATCCGGCCTTGCTCTTTCTAAATAATCTTGGCATGAACCAATACGAAGACCCGTAATAGTGTAGTCAATGATGCTGTCTTCTTTCACCCTCGGGGCTCTGGCTGCTAATTTTACGATTCGTTGCATGTATTGTTGCAAAGATTCCTTGTCGCTCTGTACACATGATATCATGAAGTCATTTGAAGACAGACCTTCGGCTTGCATTCCTCAAAAGCTTGATGTCAGCTTGCTCTTAAGTTCGTGCCAAGTTGTTATCTGGCCCTTCGAAAGATTGGTGTACTAGAACTGCGCCGCTCCCTTGAGCGCCAATACGAGGGCTTTTGCTTTCGTCGTTGAATCTCCTCCATTTGATTCGACGACGGCTTCATATTTCATCAAGAATTCCTTGGGATCTGACTCGCCATCATACTGTGGCAAGGTTGTGACGTTGAATCGAGGTGGCCAAGGGGCCATCTCTAATCCTGCGGATAATGGTCCTACCTCGAGAAATGTGCTTCTACTGCCTGAGTGGAAACGGGAACTGTGCTGCCTCGGGGCCCTTTCTGACTCCTCCACGACTCGGTTCTGTAACTCGTCAATGCGATGCTGCATGTTCTGAATGGTTTGCTACATTTGGTTTTCTGGGATGCCTTCGTACTGGTCTTCTTCCCTGGCCATTGCTTCAGCGAATGTTGTTTTCCTCCTGGCTAACTCTTCTTGCAGGGCTTCATACCTGAGCATCTGTTCTCTCAGGGCTTTGGCTCTGTTCTGGGCGTTGAACTGCTCTGCTGTTAACTGACCCTTGTCCCTGGCCATTCCTCTTGATCTCGTCTGCATTGTTGGGTTTGCTTGCAATGCTATGGTTGCTGCTCTTCATGCTTCTTCCGAGGCTCCGCGTATTGTTTCTTGTACCCTTCGGAGAGCTGCTATGTCTTCTGCTGCCACACCGATTTCCTCAAATCCTACCTCGAATTCTCTGTTTGTTGTGTTCTCGATAGCAACCTCCGGACCCTCGGAGCGTGGTACTGCCTGCGGTTGCACCACCTATTCACCGTCATTCGTCGTATCTTCGTGATTTGCTTGGGCGACCGGTTCGGAAGCGCCGGCCCCATTGACCGCACCCGATGGTTTCTTCTTCGTCTGAGCCATGACTGGTCTTGGATTACTACCACGAGGTGGGCGCCAAAAACTGTTGGGTGTAGAGCGGCCCCGGAATGGACTCCGCCACCAACAGCGTAAAACGCAATCCGAAGGGGCAGCGGAAAGAATGCCCGCCCCCTTGGAAACAAATACGACACGGAAACCAAGAACTCCGAAGCAACTAAGTAATTTTCATTCAATCATCCTCCATCTGTGCTATTACAAACCCTTCCCCATTTATAGGAAGGCGAACCGACTTCATGTAGAATTACAACACTGTCCAAAGTAACTGCTAGATTCCCAGAATATTCTTGGGCATTACAGACTTTACACCTAGCAGTCGTGCTTTCATCAGCCTTGGGACCGCTGGAAACCCGAGGGCGGCCTCGGGTTTCCGAACTTGCTTCGAAACTGAGGCGACCCCCGATTTGCTCTTCCGAAGGTATCTTCGTGTTCCTTCTCCAGGGCGCCTTGTTTCCCGTCAACATCTTAATCTCCAACCCGAGGGTGCCCTCGGGTTTAGTGTCGAGATCCGAAGTCTTCTTCCTGGCCGCCTGCTTTTCAACCGCTCCTCTTCCTGAAAAAACAAATGTAGTGAAGTAGAGTTGGGATGCACCCGAAGGGCAAGCCGAACACGTCGAGGGGATGTCTTTCCGAAGTCTACCCCCCAACACGCCCCTGCCTCTCCAAGATGCGCTGCCGCCGGCGTTCCCTCTCCAACACTACTCCCGGCCGCCTCTGTCTGTCTATCTTCCTTTTTCTCCGCCCCATCTCTCATCTCACGGGCTCCATATCTCTACCTGTGCAGGTCCATGGCATGGCCGGGGAAGGCCAGATCCGTTGCAGAAGCTTCGTCCCCAGACTTTCTTGTCGCTGGCGAGCTCCTCCATCACTGGTTGGCTCTCGTCGGGTTCCTCACCATGCCACGACAAGCAAGCACCAGGTAACTCCTACTCTCCCTTTCCTTGCATCTGTGCTATGAGAAACGCAAATAGTTTGGTCATGGATGTGGAATTGTGTTAGTTCTTGGAACAACAGCGCATACTTGTGTTTTTTTCTTGAAAAAATTGTAGATCTGGTCAGTACTTACACACATTTGTTGGAAAAATTTGTAGATTTGAACATGTAGGTGTACTATCTTATCTTGTTGCCCATATTTTTTTTATCTGTACAAGCAGTCCAATGTTTGTCTACTTAAGTATAAGCTTGCCTAAAGTGTAGTACTATAACATGGAAAGTGTCCTTTAAGGTTGACTTTATAGGTACAAGATAATTTATGTATTGGAGTGTAAATATCTTAATCCTATATTATTGTTCTTAACTTTTCAGTGAAACCATGCTTATGCACAACTGAATATCTTCTATCACAAGGTAGTATCTCAAATCCAAGAACTGCCTTTTCTCAAATTCAAGAACTGAGCATGAAGTGTAGAAAAGTGGATCTGAGCCAGTGTTCCTGTGATTTTCTCCTCTCTCAAATTGTTAGTACTCCACTATCCATTTTCTGCTGAAACACATTCATAACATCCTCTTGCATATTAAGTTTGAAGTATAATTTTTCTGCTGCAATGAGATGAGTGACAATCCTGCATATCAGTTCTCAGAAAATCTGCTGTAAGATTTGCCACATAAAAATTCAGACTTCAGTTTACCATTGGTGGTTTCTCCTCTCTCAAATTGTAGGCTACAGGTAGATCACAAGTTGGTGTGGAATGGACAAATGGACACCCGTGAGGCCAACAACACAACAGTTGAAGCTATTTATCTTTGTGGAGGTGCCAGTCACTTAGAAATAGAATGGCAGTTGGTAGTTTAACATTTGACTCGTGCTTTTTTCGGAAGGGATGTAACTGTTGTGACTAGTAGAGATGGACATCTTTGTATGTATGCTATACTTAATACAAAATTGGTATCATTTGGTTGATTTGAAAGTGTCACTCGAACCATCTGTCTGATTTGCTTTGTGAATTAAGCTGCCATAAACTGTTTTTTTCTACCACGCCTACAGGAAAACTAAATCCTGTCGGTAGGAGTTCATTTCCCTGTCGGTTTGCTGCGACAGGGTAAAAAATCTAAACCTGGCGAACAACAATTTCTTTGTCGGTATCCCATTTCCCTGTCGGTTTCAGAATTTTCCTGACGGTTTTTACTCTTTCCCTGTCGGTTTACACACCGTCAGGGAAATTCCCGTTTCCAGTAGTGAAGAGATTAATGAGTAAAATATTAATTCATTCGATGTGACTGGAAAGATAGGTTGGACGGAACATGTGAAAGAGAGATTAAAAAGGTAACTTTGACATAGATTTGTAGAGAGAACTATTATATATTAATTTTTTTAGAGTGTCCACCTAAGATCCTAGCTGGTTTAATGTAGAGGCTTTAAAAAAGAAACCTCTAATTCTATGGTGTGCACCTAGGATCTTAGTAGCTTAACATGAAGGCTTCAAAAGGACCCTCCAATTAGTAATTATAAGATATACGTGATGTGTTCAAAGTGAAGCAGGAGTGAGTATTGACTACTGAGCAACCAGGGAGAAGTCAGAAAGTGGAAAGATCCAGAAGATGTCGCGGGTGTGGCTCAGATTTGTCGCAGTTGTGTTGTGTAGTATAAAGGAATTAGGATTCCGTTTTATAAGAGCATCTCCAAGAGTCTCTCTAAAACTCACTCTCTAAATTATCATTTACAGAGTCATTTGCATAAAAATTGTTTTCTATATCCTCATGTTTTCTAATAGTTTTTCTATATCTTGTATGCACTGTAGAGAACTATTCTCTTTTCTATATTTTGCTAGCGAGAAATCTGGAATATAGAGTGACTACGTTTGAATAACCAAATAGAGAGACCGTTCGAAGGTACATTTTTAATCAAAATCTCTAAAACTAGCAATTAAAAAAGATTTAGGGAGTATCTTGGAGTTGCTCTAATTTTTCGGCCTCTATCGCAAATCGGCCCAAATTTGGACCACAAAATTATATCTTTTAACGAAATTATTAAATGTCGGCAAACTGTAATTTCGGTCACGGCCGAAAAGACTGAAGTCTCATGAAATTCCAGAATGCATATAGCTGCAAAGAAAAATACTTAACTACAACAGGTGCTTATCACGATTCCTTGAACAACACATACGACGGAAAATGGAAAATAACAAAATGCCTTACATGCATGTGTAATACTATAGTTGCCTTACTAATGTCCAGTGCTAGTTAACAAGTGCCCTGCCCCTAGTATCTTTTTTCTAGGAAGTCAACAAACAAATAGCCAAATATTATGAGATACGGCCAGAACATGTATGCGATGTTGGCTACGAACCCGGTTCCTAATTTCAGCCAGGTCCTTCGAACCCTTCTGCTCAAGAGCACCGTCAGATCCTTAAAACTCCATACCAGAAACCAGAGCCCGTCCAGCAGCGCGAACGATACCATCACGCAGCTCACCACGGCTGTTCGGTACTCCACGGGGGCGAGCAGCAGGTACAGGGAGAACCCGAAGGCGGCGCAGAAGCTCCTCGCCGCGGCGAGCAGCATCGCCAGGGAGAAGGACACGAGCTTGATCCGGCGGTGTATGTCCACGGCGGCGACGCCGCAGTAGAGGAGGCTGAAGGTGGCCAGCGTGGAGCAGATGAAAGCTAGCGCGTTGGAGACGACGAACCCATCGAAGGCGTACCTGCCGGAGAGCACGGGCGTGCCGGCGGGTGACGGCGCCGGCGCCGGCGCCGCTGCTACGTCGCCGGGGGTCCTGACGCCGCCGGGCATGGTTATTGCCGCCGTGAACGATGCGGTGGCGACGAGCACGGAGCCGATGCCCACGATCTGCGCGAACTCCTTTATCTTCTTTGATTCTTCCCCCTCGTTTATCAGACGCGGATTGTACTCCTCTATCTGATCACGCCGGCGGTTGGCAGTCTGAGCATTTGCGAAGGTTAGCATGCCCAGTATCCTCCGGGGTGCAGTCTGAAAAATAAAAGTCCATTCATGTGAAATTACTGATTGAAACAAAAAAAAAGTTAGCATACATAACAAATTAAACACCAGCAGATCGATCTAGTATTACCAATCCAAAGTAGAATCCACACTGAACTTTTCCCTGGGCGAGATCCATGGGGGTCTTCCCTTCCTTGTTCTGCAGGTTTATGTGGACGCCGCGGTTGCCGATGAGGCACCTGACGACGTCCCGCTCCCCCGCAACGACGGCGAGGTGCAAGGCGGTGTTCCCGTCGGCGTCCTGTACGTTGAGAACCGACGCCGTGGAAGGCTGCTGGCACCAGCGGCGCACGAATCTCAGGACGTGGTACCTCCTCTTCTCGATGGCGACATGGAGGAAGGTCCGGCCCCCGGCGTCGCGCAACCCGGCGCAGCCAGGGTGCCTCGTGAGGAGGACGATGACGGACGCCATGCTGTCCGCCGACGCCGCGACGTGCACCGGGAAGGAGCCATGGGTGTCCGGCTGGAACGCTGCGGATGGATCGGCTCGGAGCACCTGAGGGAGGGTGAGGTTCATGTGCTCGTAGAGCTTGGTTAGGCATTTCTGCGAAAAGAAAAGGTAGGAGCCCAAGGAGTAGTGTTCGAAGTTGCTCGTGGAGAAAACGAAGTTTGTGAACTGGAGGGAAGGGTCTGCTGCTGATGCGGCGAAGTGCATTGGTGTGCTTCCGTAGATGTCGCTTTGTTTGATGAGAAGGTCTTTGTTCCACTCCAGCAGTAACTTCGTCATTTCTGCGGATGCAATTCAGTGTTAAAAAAATGGCTTCAGGAAACCTTTCGGTTCTGAAAAAAAATGGCTTTCGCTGGTACAAATACAAATAACGTATGCTAAATGTAGTATACATAACAGACAAAGTATACATTAAACTGCACGGAGCATTTCGCTGGTACACAAAGTAGAAAAATAGTACAATGTTAATAAGAAACAAGCGGTTTTAAAAAAAAGCAAGAGTTGTTCACCTCGGTCGTCGTGGAGAACAGCAGCATGCAAGGCATTCTGTCCATCCGGGCCGGAGTAAGACAGGCCAGCAGGGTCGACGTCGTGCATGACGCGAGCCATCCGGTGGCGGCCCCACGTGCTGGCGAGGTACAGCGGCGAGGTGCCGTCGTCGGCGACGACGCGCGCGAGCTCCGTGTCCCCGTCCCTCACGAGCGCCGCCACCATCTCGGCGTCGCCGAAGCGGACGGCCTCGTGCAGCGCCGTCTCCCCGCGCGCGTTCTGCATCCTCACGAGAGCCCTCGCCCCCTCGCCTCCGTCGTCTCCCTCGGCGGCGGCGAGGCCGATCAGGCGGGCCACCATCCGGGTGTTCCCGGCGCGGGCGGCGCAATGCAGCGGCGTGTCGCCGCCGCCGTTGCGCGCGGACAGCAGCCGCCTCGCCAGGCCGCAGCCGCAGATCGCGCCGGCGCTCTCCAGGTAGCGCCCGCCGTCGCCGGCGGCCGCCACAACGTGGAGCGCGGAGCCCGCGTCCTCCGTGATGGCCGACCCCAGCAGCTGCGCGGCGGCGGCCTCCTCGCCGCCGTGGCTGCTGCCGTCGACGTCGATGGCGACTTCATGATCCCGCGGCGGCGCCGCCGCCCCATCCTCTAGATCATCCCCCAGCTGCTTGCCCGTCGTCAGAATGTCCTGTAGGCGCAGTTCGCCGGAGGCTGCGGCCATGAGCAGCCTAGGACGCCTGGCCGAGGCGGGGTCGTCGTGCACTCCCTCGCCACCTGCCTCCTTGTGGAGGCTGGAAGAAGCCGCAGGTCGCCTCGACATGATGCTCGACTCCATCTAACACTAAGCACCTGATCAGCACGCAGCAGCAGCTTATATATGCATTGTATGTTGTATGCAATGCATGCGTATATAGCTGGAGGCCACGTAAAAAGGCAGTATTCATTGCGTACGACGATAAGCTATCCTTGGATGCTTCTGTGTAAAATACAGAGTATTCTCGTATCTGCTTCCGGCACCGAGACACTGCGCGCGGGTTCCTCTTATTCGCATGTCACGTGCCCCACGAAAGTACTGTGGTAACGGATATAGAGTCTCTTTATTCTTACGTGAAGAGCAAGCGACCATCTCGGCGTATAACAAGAGGCGACAAGCCGCCGCAAACTGTGTATAATCTAACAGGTTTACAGGTGTATAGCTGCCGCCACAGTATATCATGCAATGCAAGCCAAGTTCCTTTACGGTCTGTGTGGGCTTTTGGGCATGCAGGCAGCGCCCATACTTTTCCTCAAGTACAAGCCAAGCTGAATTTGTCCTAGTCCTTATCCAAAAACTAAAGTAGAATTTGTCGTATGTATAGGCGTATTAGCGCGCGCAGTTCATCTGCGCTCTAGCCGGCTTCGGCCGCACGGGACATGAGGCTGGCCGCCAAAATTCTTTATACGATAATGCTGGAACTGATGTATCACGGGGTAAAAATATCGGTAGCTCGTATGTAACGTTGTAACGGTTGGTCTTGTTGATTTTTCATATTGTAGTGTTCTTTTCTGAAATGTATCATGGAACATCACTCAATATTACGGCGAGAATTTTTTACTCCATCACGTCTAGACGTTTCGCTATGTTTCAGTAGGACTTTTCCGGTGTCGCTGTTGCATGATAGGAATGTTGCAATAGATTTTTCGATGTTGCCCAAAATCGAACGATGTTGCATGCAACAGGGTTCTGATGTTGCAGCGGGAATTTTTACTCCATCGCGTCCGGATGTTTCGTTATGTTTCGGTACGTGGTTTCTGATATTGCAAACATGCATTTTCGATGTTGCAGGCACGTATTTTTTATGTTGCAACGACCGTCCGATGGAACAACTCCCATCGGACGTCCGGGCGCTAGTAACACCCTTCTTTATTGTTCAATATTGTGGCGGATATGCTAGCAATATTGATAAATAGAGCAAAGGATGATGGGCAGGTAGTGGGATTGGTGCCTCACCTAGTTGATGGTGGAATATCCGTCTTACAGTATGCTGATGATACTATTATTTTTATGGATCATGACTTAGAGAAATCAACTAATATGAAATTGCTTTTGTCTGCTTTTGAACAAATATCAAGCCTTAAGATAAACTTCCATAAGAGCGAGGTCTTTTGCTTTGGGGAAGCTAAGCTTCAGGAAGAACAATATTCTCTTTTATTTGGATGCCAGCTAGGTTCTTATCCTTTTAGATACCTACGTATTCCAATGCACTTTCGTAAGCTAGGGAATAAGAATTGGAGGGTCATAGAGGAAAAATTTGAGAAAAAACTTTCTAGTTGGAAAGGTAAACTTATGGCACTGGGAGGACGTCTAGTTTTGATTAACTCCGTGCTAACTAGCCTGGCTATATTTATGCTCTCTTTCTTCGAGGTACCGAAAGGTGTTCTTGAGAAACTGAATTACTATAGATCTAGGTTTTTTTGGCAAGGGATGCTCATATAAGAAAATATAGACTAATAAAGTGGAGTATAATTTGTCAGCCCAAAGAAGTGGGGGGACTAGGTGTTTTGAATTTAGAGGTTCAAAATCAGTGTCTCTTAAGTAAATGGCTTTATAAACTGTTTAATGAGGATGGTTTATGGCAACAGTTACTTAGAAATAAATACTTGAGAAATCAAACTTTGACTCAAGCACAACATAAGTCTACTGATTCACATTTCTGGTCAGGCCTAATGAAGGTGAAAGAAACCTTTTTAGGCCTTGGCTCACTTCACCTTAATAATGGTCCAGTATCCTACCTTATTTAATATTACACAGCGGAAAAATGCCACAGTTGCTTCTGTTTCAGTACGATCCCGCTTAATATTTCCTTTAGGAGGACATTGTCAGGGGACAATCGTACTTTATGGCACAACCTAGTTGCTAGGATTATGCATGTCCAACTAAATGATACAAATGATTGTTTTAGATGGAGTGCTATACAATCTGGAGTTTTTTCGGTGCAATCGATGTATAAATCCCTCATGAACAATGCTAGTGTTACTTCATATAAACCTGTTTGGAAGCTCAAGATGCCGCTCAAAATTAAAATCTTCATGTGGTACTTACAGAGAGGTGTGGTACTTACAAAAGATAACCTCGCTAAGAGGAATTGGCATGGCAGTTTAAAATGTTGTTTCTGTAGCTCTAATGGATCAATACAACACCTTTTTCTGGATTGTCATTTTGCTAAATTCCTGTGGAGAGTGGTACATACTTGCTTAGGATTGCAATCTCCTCGTGGTATTGCACACATGTTGGGTTCATGGCTGAATGGGGTAGATGGAAAGCTAAGGAATTTAATCTTAGTTGGTGCATCAGCTTTTCGCTGGGCTATCTGGCTTAGTTGAAATGATATGGTCTTTGACAAATCGCCAATAAAACTTACATGCAGGTACTATTCAGGGGAACTCATTGGCTTCGGTTTTGGAGCCAAATGCAGCGGCGTGAGGAGGACAAGGAAGCATTAATAAATGTCTGCAAATACCTGGAAACTTTGGTTATGCAGATCTTCGCACACCATGGATGGAGGTTTAGCAATAGGATTGCTTATGCTTAATTTTTTGTCAAACTTGGGTTTGTGCTTCCTTTGTCGGTCGTTGTATCTCTATTTCAATGACTTGAGCAGACGGATGCGCCGCTAATCCTGTAATAAAGCGTTGTAGCCCTCCTTGAGGGTCAAAGCCGAATGCTTATTCATTATCTAAAAGAAAACACCCTTTTTTATATCCTTTGTAGTGTTTGAGCTCCATACATGCAATTAGGCTCTTTGGTTTTCCCCCTAACTGTGGCCTTCCACCCATGCCTGCCCGTTGCGCGCCTCCGACGTAGGAGGATGTTTTTTCTTTCTAAAAAAACTTTGATTGAACTTTTTCTAAAAAATATTAAAACAACATTTAGCAGAAATGTTAATTGGGCAGCCATTCTGCATAAAGTAAGGCTGGACGAAAAACTCGAAGCTCGTTAGCTCGCTCGGCTCGTGGCTGGCTTGGCTCGGCTCGGCTCAGCTCGTTAGTATAATGAGCCGAGCCGAGCCAATATTTTAGCTCGTCAGTTATAACGAGCCAACTCGAGCTAGCTCGCAAGCTGCTCACAAGCCAAACGAGCTAACTCTAAAAGGCAGCCAGAACCCCCTTCGAAGGCTTGGCCTATGGACCGTAATTTCGTAAAGCAGCCTAGCCCACACGCCCACGCCAGTAAAAAATCCTCACGGTCACGGCCTCACCCTAAGTCCCTGACCGCCATGACTTCATCTTCCGCCGTGACATGTTCTCAGTTTATGCCTTTGTGCATTCTTTTAATTTGCATGGATGATAGTTGATGGATGGTCTATGAACTGTAATGGAATATGGATGAATATGTGATGGAGACATTAGACATGGATGATGGACCTAATTTGTTCTCTATTGTATTGCTTTTGAATGTGTTTGATGGATAAATATATGATGCATATGTAGTATATATGATTTATATTTTGACATGTTAAGTTCATGGTCCTCGCTCACGAGCCAAATGAGCTAGCTCGAGCTTTTTGCCGAGCTGAGCCGAGCCAGTTTTTAGCTCGTCGCTTATAACGAGCCGAGCCGAGCTAGCTCGTTAACCTACCGAGCCAGACCGAGCCGAGCCGAGCCAACTCGACATCCAGGCCTAGCTTCAAGCTATGCTTTGATCGACACTATAGATGGATCCTTTAACTACATAAAAAATTTCGGTGGGTATATAGGAGCCCCCACCAGAGCCCTCATTGGAGGGAATTGCCCCCCTTTAAAGGAAATTGGCTTGAGTATGGCTATCCTTCTGAAAAAAATTATCTTTTTTTTTAAATATCAATAATTAGATTAAGTTTGTCAACTCAATATTATGACGGGATATACAATGTCCATCGCTATCTGTTGTAAACTCTACAAAATATTTGTAGTGTTTTTTGGTATATAAAAATGAAAGAATAAACGTACACCGTTGCGATATCGTCACTTATACTTCAACGATGAGATTGTCTGAATGGTTTTCACTAGCTCTAAAATGTTTGTAAACACTTTATAATTTTGAAGACACGCATGGGGATTACTGACATAATATATCTATTTTCAATACTTTATTGTCAAACTCAATTTATTTTTAAAAGATAAAAACTACAATTTTTAGAGGAAACGAAACTAATTTCACATACGAAACCGCATCCAAAAATGACATTTCTACGGGAGCAATGAGACACCCCTTGAAATTGTTTTGTTTCCACGGCGGTCCATTTTCTCAAGTGGTTCCTTAGACCTGTTTTAATGGGAATTTTCTGGACGTTAAATGCCACATTGTCACATCAACAATTTTACTAACTTGACAATATCATTTAGATAAGAGTCATATGAGAGAGGAGTTTTATCTCCATAAAACTTTGTCGGCGATGTTGATGACAATGCAAGCATGGTGCTTTGGTTGCTCGGCTTCATTGGATATGGGTTTGCCTCACGAGTTGTTTGGGGTAGGCGACAGGTGGTGATAGCTCTATCTGCCCTTTTGTAATCCCCTATGTTCGGACACGTCGTAGGAGTTTGTAAATCAACAGTAGCTACACCAACAAACTAGTAGGCTAGTGTCTAAGTCATAAACAATGTGTAGATATTTGTATGATTGTATGATCAGTGTAGTGTATAGCAAGTACTTGTGAACCTAGACCTAAACCCTATACCTTTTTCCCTGGCTTAGTTATCTTGGGTTTGACTTTCTTGTGTCTCACACTACCTTATCCACCATATCACTTACCCCTGTCTTGAGTAATGTGTCTAATCATCCTACTTCCTCCGTTCCAAATTATAGGTCATTTTGGCTTTTCTAGGTTCCTTAACTTTGTTATGCATCTAGATAAACGTTATGTCTAGATTCATATTAAAAGTTATGAACCTAGAAAAGCCAAAACGACCTATAATTTGAAACGGATAAAGTACAATGTAATCATATGTATAGTAAACTCTTTGGCTATCCGGCTTCCTTTGAAAAACATGATACCTAGGATCGGCTTCCTTTGAAAAATATGATACCTAAGAATATCTCTGCTTGGCGACTGGCTTCAGATGCCCACCAGCACAAATGTCCATTCATTTATGCTGGAATGAGATTGTTGGAAGTTTTTACACCCGTCGATACAAACCTGAAAATGTTGTCATCACAAATCATTTATGGCCTAGTTGGACCTAGACACTAGCGGTGGTAGAAACAAAAGGCAGGGTTGTTTGGGCCAAGGGGTGACTGCCCAGGTTTTCCAACACGTAGCTCGCCAATGGGCTTGACATGGTCTACTTCGCCCTAGAGCTGTTCATCTTCGACACCAATGTTTCAAATCACACGGTCATGCACACAAATCTTTATGAGCTAGAGCTCATGTCTTCGACTGCTCATCGGATGGGAGCTGCCACTAACTAACGATGAAGCAGAATCTGCTTACACTACTGCATCCTCACTTCTGCATCTAGAGAAGTGTAAGGAGTTGGAGTGCGTCAAGAGGATGCTTGACACTCCCATGGTACATCCCTAGTCTGGCGCTACGCTAATCTTTCCCGCTAGAGGCAATGTTTTAAATAGCTGGCTAAGGCATTTAGCTTCAAGCTTCTAAAAATGGCTAATAGCCAGGCTAAATAGAGCTATAGCGGCAAATAGCGGCTAAATTACACGTAGAAGCAAATAGCCGCATCCTCCTCAATCAAGCTATAGCCGGCTATAGCTGAGGCCTTAGCCAGCTATTTAAAACATTGGCTAGAGGTAAGCATGTGGACAATTATATTATTTATTTCATTTTCAGACGAGATTGGGGCATTGTTAGTGGTTTCTTTTGGTTTTGAGCCACTATTATGGTTTATGGAACATGCATCAGGGTGCCAGATGGGGGGCACTCTACTTGAGTTACAATTTATCGATGTTTGGTCACATAGTTTGGATGAGGCTATTCGTGTGGTCAATCGATATTTCAAATATAAAGGTTCAAAGTAGATGATGGGTATTGACACCGAGTTTTGCGCCAAGGATGCTTCAGATGCCCACCATGGACTGAACCATCTTTTATGATTTGCTATTTAAAATCTAGAACTGATTTGCTATCTAAATGTCAATTTTAGTTGACAAACTATGTTTATAGAAAAATATGATTATTATGACAATGAAACCCAGGTCCAAATCAAGTATACTTCATGATTTATAATTTTTTATTCGCTAGCAAACTTTTATTCTTTTGCTGCTGTTAGTTTATTTTTAGGCATGGTTGTTATACATGTTGGGATGTTGCTCGGCTGTAAGTTGTACCGCTTTATATTTCTTATATGATTGAACTTATAATAATCTAAGTTTCAATAAAACAGTATTGCTGCTGCTAATGCTTTAACTTTAAGATTGGTTGGCCACTCGTTATTTTAGAGAAGAGCTTTAGTTAGTGAAACTTGAAGTTGTTGAGATTCATGCTAAATGTGCTAACATTTTTGTGATGTGATGTAAAATATTAAAATTCTTAGAAGCAACATAGTTCAATGATTTCATCTTTTTGAGAGTTAAAAGTGCCTAAGGAATCAAAATATTTCTTTGGCTGATATGCATAATGGCTATCCTGTTTTGATCAATGCAAATACATGAGGAAGCAGCCGGTCCATCTCTCCATCCTTTATTTGCATTGACAGCGGTCATTTTCTTTTTCCTATTAACAAGATCTTTTGCATCGAGCGCATGTTCCTTTTCCTCTTAACAAGATCTTTTGCATTAGTGCGTATTGCCTGTTGTTTACTATGTAGTACTTATTAACATTTATCTTAAGAAGAACATTTATCTTAAGAAGAGAAATATTTTTAATGTTGTTGACACATATTCTTGGCAAAAAAATCTGTTAGATTTCCAATACTGCATCCTTTTAAAGAAAATTTGTTTTCCTTTCCTATGACACATGAACCCAAACTATTGGATTTCAATAAAATGGTTAGATTAGGAAAGTGATGTGAATCCCCGTAGTAGAATTTTTGCCATGCTAGTTACCACACCATGTTGTACGTCTTGCGATGTGATCATTGGCTCACTATCCACATGCATAAAAGTGTGCTACATCACGGTCGTGTTCACCACTTCAACCTGCCAATGTTCGAATCTCCTCATGAAAGGTTGGGATGTTTAGATATAGTAGCCAGGATTTAGGATAGACGACCCAGGCAGAAGCTCTAGGTCCGAGATTGGTTCATAATATTTAAAGCTGAAAACTTAGGTATCACCATTATGGCCCTGTTTACATGTTTCGCGAAATTTTTTTCGAGTATGTTCCCTCACATGCATGGCATATTAAATGTAGTCGAAAAAAATAACCCATTATATGGATGGAGTGTATTTCGCGAGACGAATCTAATGAGCCTAGTTAGGTCGTGATTAGACAATAAATTGCTACAGTAAACATGTGCTAATGACGGATTAATTAGACTCATTAGGTTCGTCTTGCGATTTACTGACAGAATCTGTAATTAGTTTTGTAATTAGTCTATATTTAATACTTCAAATGTGTGCCCGACATACTGTAAATTTTTTTCGAGAAACATCTAAACGGGGCCTATAGTAGATACTCAAGTTGCAACTATAGTACATAGCATCAATCCACATCATCCTCTACATATGGAGGAGCCCAAAACATGTACTGCATGCCAACGCAAACTATCACCACTTTATCGCTCAATAGCAATCAAAATCAGCGAGCAAACAAAATATGGGGAAGAGAATACCAAGTCAAGAGTGACCATAAGATTCACACGTGGAACACCTCTTATGGAGAAAAACACGGGCTACAACAAACAAACTTTCTGAAGATTAACGTTGACGTGGCCTTTACCATGGGAGAAAATTTTGGAGGATGGGGCCTAATCGTCACGGACAGCTCCGGGCAGTTCATTTGCGGCAAAGGCGGGGAAAGGTCCTGAATAATGTCAGCGATGCTCTCCTCGTGCGGTGGAATTGCATGCAGTGAGGGAGGCTCTGTAGGAGGTTAGGATTGGAAAGTTGATTATCGAATCAGATGCACAGGTTTGCTGCAAGCAATCTAGAGGAAAGAGCGCAGATGCCCCAACTCTTGCCGCTAAATTAAAGATCCTGCTAATAGCCAGTTCATTTCTTTCATGTAGCGTCCATAATCGTAACCGTATTTGTAATGGCGCTGCACATGAGCTAAGCTAAAACAGGTGTGGCCATCATGTGGGTACTGAACTACTGATATAGTTTCCCCAATAGTTTTGGACGTTCTCTTCATGTACGTATGTGTCGTTGCTGATATTGTAGGGAGTGATTTACTGAAAAAATAATAAATGGCCTCAACTATCGTGTTTAAACTGCCCTCATACAATTACATATTTGATGGTCCCCTTACATGATAATAGATTCGGCAGCATTTCATCAGCAAATTAAAAGAACAGAAAATAGCCAACGCAAGTGTCTAAAATCCAAGATCAAGCCAAACGATCTAGTAGAATAGTATTATAGCATAGCATAGCACACGAGGACCGATGTAAGCAAAGAACACAAGCTAAAACCCTACGCCGCCGAGCAGGTAGTACAACGATCGATCGAACCCCCTACAGCCGCAGAGACAGGTCGAGCTGCGGGGCGGTGCGACCAACGGCGGCGCCGTACGGGGAGGGGAAGGGCGCCGCGAACTCCGATTCGTCAGGGAAGGAGGAGACTCGGCCGCCGCCGCCAGTGTGGTGCGCGCTTGCCGCCGGGAAGAACTCGATCTCCCTCACCTCCTTCTTCGCCGGCGCCTCGGCCGTCGCCGCTCCGCCCTTCCTCTCCATGGCCAAGAACGCGTCTCCCTGCGCAGGTCGTACACCGCAAATTGAGCAGCTTTCACAAGCAGGCAAAGACAGCATCTTGCGGACGAGCAGACGAATGGACTAGACGGGAAATGTCATCGCTGATTACCTGGCGTGCGGTGGCCATGGCCGCGGCGAGATCGTAGATGGAGTAGTCCGGCATGGCGCCGTTGGTGTTGGGGCCGGCGTTCGGAGACGGAGGAGGCGTCGGTGCCAGTGCTCCTCTCTCTGTCAAGGCCCTCATCCTCTGTGGAAACATCAAGAATTTCAGATGCACAACAAGGGAGGCCAGATTAGTGAAGCACTCAAGAATCAAGATATGGGATTGCAGTATTGCAGAAATGCATGATCAGGGAAGAATTCAGAACAGAAGGTTGCTAGTTTTACCCTGCAGCAGAGGTCGCAGCGGTGGCCGGTGTGGAGGCAGCAGGAGGAGGACGCAGCAGGACGCCAGATGGTGTTTTGGCTTGAAGGGTGCTCTGGCGCCAGCGGCGCCGGCAGCAGCTGAGGCTGGTGGTCGGCGCCACCGCCGGAGCCATTCCCCGCCGGGGCGAAGCCCCCCATGCGGCCCCACCGGTCCCGGAGGTACTGCTGCTCCGGCGCCACGAGCGGGGCCATCTGGCCGCCGCCGACCGCCGCGGCGGGCGGGTGGAGGAAGCAGACGGACGGTGGCGGAGGCGCCGGGCCCAGCACCTGCGAGCAGTAGCGCGCGCCGCCGCGGCCGCCGGCGGCGGCTTCGAACGCCGAGGGCAGCATCTGCAGGTGGTGGTGGTGGTGGCCGTGGTGGTAGTGGAGCAGCGGGTGGCCCTGCGCGCCGGCGGTGGCGTCCATGACGACGGCGGAGAGTTCGCGCAGCGGGTCGACACCGCAGCGGAGCCGCTCGAGCTCCGCGACGCCGAGCCCGCGCTGCGGCGGCTTCTTGGCCCCGCCGCCGCCCGTGCCAGCCTCCTGCTGCTGCTGCTGCTTCCCGGCGGACCCGGACGAGTTCCGGCGCAGCCGCGGGCGCGCCACCGCCGCGGCGGCGGCCCCGAGATCCGGCGAGACCGCGGCCGTGTCCCCCGCCACCGTCGCGGCCGCGGCCAGCAGCGCCGTCTCCGGAGCACCCGAGCCGCCTAAGACTACCGCGGCGTCGGAGTCGGAGGCCGCGGCGGAGGCGGCGTGCGTGTCCCCCCAGAGGAAGTAGGGCTTGGTCGCCATCGGTGGAGGAAGGCGAGGGGAGGTTGCGGTACTTGTCGGAAAGCGGGCGGGCGGCTGTGTTGCGTGAGACGGGTGTGGGGGCAAGATGGAGTTGTCTCCCGCGATCCCAAATTTATGGCCGAGCGCACCGGCTCGGCCGTGCGCCCGTGCGCTCGCTCCCCCGCGCCGGACTCCTCTATATGCTCACTCCCCCCACTAATTAAATAAAATTTTGTTGCAAAAATTTTGGCGCTGAATATTTTTGCCACAAGCAAAATTTTACTGAAAGATTTTGTGGCTAAAGATTTTTGTCGTAAGCAAAAGTTTGTCGTAAACAAAAGTTTGTCGTAAGCAAAATTTTACTGAAAAATTTTGTGGCTAAATATTTTTGTCGCAAGCAAAAGTTTGCTCGCTCAAGATTTTTGTTACAAAATATTTTTTCATGAAATGTTTCTACGACAATTTTTTTTTTGTGTTGTACAATTTTTTTCTACAGATCTTAACACGGTGATGATGAATGGGCCCCGCCTGCCTGCCCTCTTTATAGGCTACAGTGGAAGCCATGCATGCAACCAGGCTGTGCAGGCGTGCGTGCATGCAACATGCGGGGGGCGCGTGCATGCAGCATGCAGGGGTGGGTGGGCGCCGCTTTGTCGTCTTGCGCGAGCGCATGGCCCTCCCTGCGGCCGAGCGCAAATTAGGCTGCCCAGTTGTCTCCTCCTGGGGATGCGGCGCTTTATAGCCGGAGGAAGAAAACAGGTGGTCTTCCTCCTCTGGCAGATGGGCCCGTACGCGTATTACATACGGTTGCACATAGTGCATATGTATTCGTATGCAATACTAGTGCTCAAGCCCCCCTACAGCTACGATGTCAAAGTAAGCCCTCTATAATTCCGTGTCCAATTTTAACTAAAATGTGTACATTAGAAGGGGCTAAAGTTCTAAACTCTAAACTGGTGCTTTTGTTTAAGCTCCTAATCTTCGTCCCTGATTGGCAAGCCTGACAAAGAGTACTCCGGTATGCTCCTGTCCTGCGCGAAGCGCGTGCGATGCGTTCGTCTCCCAGGCCTTCTGGCCGTTCGTAATTTAGCCATCCACTTGACTCAATCGTAGCCGTCCATTCGGTACATGCACCTCGTCCTTTTGTCACGAAGCACGTCCAGACCCTTCCACACCGTTTGCTTGGGCTTTAACCAGAGGGAGGAAATTAAAACACACAGGTAAAAACAACTGCACGGGCAACATGCACAGTAAAAATCCATGGAAATATAGCTGCAGTATCTTTGACCTGAAGCGATGGGGGGCCGGCAGGTGACGCTGCATATTGCGCTCATCATGGTGTCTCGGCAGCGCTGCAGTAGATCACGAGCCGGGTGCAGAAGGTAGGGCTGGTTGTGCTTGTGCATGCATGCACACGCCACCACAGATTTTGATGGGACATCATGGCACGGATCACAAATCTCCAGAGAGTATCTGGTAGGTCGCCATCACAGGATCAATCGTGTTGTGTTCTCTGGATTAGATGCTGTCTGTACCTCTTAATAGATTGACCTTTCTTTTTCCTCCCTTTGTTTTGTTTTTCTTTTCTTGGAGTGAATTTCCCTTTCCTTTTGTTTCCAGGAAATAACAGTGGAGATTTGGCTCGGTGTGCAGTGCAGACAGCAGCAGTTGATGTTCATTTATGAGAGGGGGGATCCGTAATCTGTTTAAGTGACACTGGTCGATGCCTTGTTCCCATTCGCAGCCATGCAACCACTGCACTCGACCGTCTGCTCGTTTGGATCCTACCTCGCAGGGAAGGAATCACGGAGAAAGAAAGACGTGCCATAACCTTTGCAGCCTTCGTCCTCAGTAGCAGCCAGTACAAAGATGCCCCCCATCCCAGCATCTCCCTTTTGTGCGGGGACACCGGACATCACCAAGTGCAGGCATATCTGATTCTATCGTGCAATAAGTTGCGGTGTAGTAATCAGGTCAGGCGGCCATGGACACCGTATCTGCCTGCTTCATTTTTCTTGTGTGGCTAGCCCATAGCACTTGATGACTTCAAGTGTCTGGATCTCAATTTACTCTGCACAGATCGATGTGGTGTTTGCACAAATATGACGCAGATGATGGAGATCTAGATCTCCTCCATGCTAGAAGAGGCATGGTAATAGCAGCACTCAAATTAACTCAAGCACGCCCCCTGCCCTAAATTTGCTTGCTACTCCACTACGACACACGACACTGACTATCTTCAGCATCAACGGCACGAAGCTACCGTCCACTTAATTTGCAAGCCCTAGGCGTGGTGAATTTGGTGATAGGAAGACAAGCTAAGGGGCAGGCAAAGCAAAAGAGGCGCCCCTTTTTTGCACCTGGCACTAGGACAGGGCACAGAGCTCAGGTTTCCTCCCCTAGAGTCCCTCCCTGCACTGCCCTGACCAGAGGCTTGGAAAAGCAAAGCGTAGCCGCCCCCAAAAGAGAAGGTCCGGCCAGAGCGCCAGTGCCAGATGGTTAAAGCAAAGCACTGGCGAGAACTGCCACTGGCACTGCTTGCGCGGCCCGAGGGCCTGACCCACCGCCACAGATTTCGCCAGCCAGCCGGGCCTCCCTGGCCCCTGGTGCGATCAGGCTTGCAACACCTCGCCGGAGGAGGACCACAGCGAGGAACGCATGCAGAGTGGACTCGAGGAACGGCAGCGATGGGGTGGATGAGCGAGCGAGGAGGAAAGCGCCAAAAGCAGGAGGGGGGCACCTATGACCGTGCTGGAACGGGGAGGGGGCAGTGCCGGCTTTAGGCGCAGGCCACGCGGGCGCAGGAGGCCCCCAAAGGAGAAAACCAAACGCTGCTGGTGCCGCGGGCTCACTGGCGCAGGATCACGCACAGATCAGCGCGGATACAGGCATGCAGGCGGGGCAAGCAGTAGAGTACTCGAGAAGATCGGGTGCATCTCAACTGGGATTCGTGTCGCATCCAGCCCGGCCCGCCAGGCCAGCCGCGGCGCGGCGCGGCGCGGCGCCATCAATACTTTGCCCTGCCCCTGGAGCACGAGCGGCGGCGCGGCGCGACGCACCGCGGCACCGGCACGGCTGATTGGCCACGCCGCGCAGCGCCGCAGCAGGTGCGTGCCGGTGCCGCGCGTTGCATGCGTTCACCAGGGACGAAAACCGAAACGTGCGTGATGGACGCGTCCGTTCCGTCGTCGCCACCCGGCGTTGGGATCCGGGAGGGGTCTCGAGGATCGATGCGGATGCGGCCCGTGCCCGCCCACCGGCGCTGGCCCCCCACTGTGCCACGTCGTACGACAAAGAAAAGGCTGCTTCTGTTTTGTCTCGAGAGAGGCCGGGAAAGGCTGTGGTCTTGTGCCCGTGACGACGGAAAAGCGTGCATGTGGCTCTTGCAACGTTAGCCTTCGTGGACCGTGTGTGTGGTTCGTCGATTTCATCTCCTTTTTTTCTCACCTTGTCAGAAAAAAAAAAACCCTGCTCTGGGAAACATAAAGAGATTGATTCTGAATTTTGAATTTGGAGGAGAGACGTGACAGCGCGGCATATGCATTGACTGGGGTTCATCGAATCAGAGGCGAGCAGCTGTAGGGAGAGACCACATTGACTGCTGGAAAGCGGAAACGGAAGTGTTGGTAAATGCAGGCAGCAGGATGAGATGCTAGCCGCTGAAACAATTTACGCGCACGCGCTGCTGCGCCGGCGTGCCGGAAGGGCGACGCGGTGATATGCATCATTCATGATTACGAGTAGTACTCCTGCTCAGTGGCGCGGATCGGTGTCGATGTCGGTAGTTACTGCTCGATCCGGCAGCCCGGCATGGCGCGCGGGCAGTGCAGTGCTGGCCGATCCGCGCGCAGAGGATCTTTTCCGGAAGAAGAAACCGCAGCGGCATGGCTCGCGAGTCGCGCGCGTATCGGTGGCCAGTGGCCACTGGGCAGGCCGCCAGGGAGACAAAGCTCGCGAGAACCCAGCGGTGCACCGGCGCCACCGCGTCGCCTCTCCCCAGTGATCACATGGCAAGATTAAGGTGGCTCGTAATTTGTACGGAGTATTTTGTATGTACGCCCAGCTCGAACGAAATCCCTCTGCATTTTTTATAGTGGGCTCAGAGTTATTCTGCCGTTGGCTGAAATCCTCGTGTTTGGGCTTTGCAGCAGGCCGCTGTGTTGGGCTCTTTGCCGAGGCGGCTACTCAATTTTCGTCACTCGTCAGTTTACTACTGCACTCCCCATTTACGCCTAAAAAAACAAACGACTGACCTACTGTACTCCCCATTTACGCCTCTCGATCGGAACCGCTACCTCCACATTTAACCCCTGCACGTTACAAACAACAAATTAAACACCGATGCCTCGCCCTCGCCTGCTTCCTCCTTCGGGGGGGTTTATTTAAGCCATGTTATATGCTCCCATCCTCGTCCACAAACACACCACACACACACACACACAAGGGCTCAGCTCATCGTCCGACACTCCGACGACCGCACCGCACCGGACCAACCACAAGCTGCGCAGTCGCACATCGCCGATGGCACCGACGAGGGCGGACCGCCGGCTTGCCGTGGCGGCGGCGCTGCTCGTTCTCGTCGCGGTGGCCACGGTCCACGGCGCGGGCGCCAACGACGACGACGACTACGTCGTCGGCCGCGAACCGCCGCTGGGCATCAGTGTCCACTGCAAGGAGGCGCGCGCCGCGCAGGCGGGAGACACGTGCGACTCGGTGGCGCGGGCCGCGGGGTTCGCCTCCGCCGCCGACATCATGTTCCTCAACCCCAACGTCACCTGCGGCGCGCTGTTCCCCGGCCAGTGGGTCTGCGTAAGGGGCGAAGCAGTTGGCTGATCGACCGTCGCTGCATGCATGGTCTCTCATATATATGTGTACTTATAGCGCTGCATGATCTCTCTACTTATAGCGCTGCATGATCTCTCATATGTCAAATGCAAACGAGTCCAATTTTGGTACTGAACTCCACTGTTCTGATCTCCCTCTCCAATACTTTTTATTTATTTTTATATGAATTGTGATCGGCAATTCGGCATGATCAGTGAGCAATCACGCACCTTATAATAGTTATATCAGCCGGCGAATAGTTTATCCTTGCGTTCTGATCAAATTTTGAAAGACCGAATGTTTTTCCTCTCTTTGTTGTTGAAATGCTTTCATTAAATAATTGGCTAGGGGTCGATGCATCTGTTCCTATACAATTTGGTGCTCAGTTATAATGCCCCTCAAAAAAATCCCAGTTGTTCCCATTGCATTCAGTCATGGAAGACGTCCTAATTTCCGGCTCGGATCGGTCTCGATGCAATAGAGCAGTCGATAAAATTCTAAAATAGCGCAGTCAATCAATGGCTCAGGTCGGTCTCCTCAATGCGGTAGTTACTGCTCCGGTAGCCGGCATGGCGTGCGGCCGTGCGGGCAGCTGGTCGATGCGGTGCGGTGCTGGCCGATCCGCGTGCAGAAGATGTTATCCGGAAGAAGAAACCGTCCGCATCGCCATGGTTTAGTTTCAAGTCCTCGCGCGCGCATCGGTGGCCAGGGAGACACCGGACATCCATGGCTCCGAGCTTTTTCTGCCGGCGAAAGCGACATCCATGGCCATGTATACATAGAAGCGAAATGCTCCGTACATGCAGTTTAAAAGGTTTATTTCCTGAAGCCATTTTCTGTTAACACTGAATTGCAACCGCAGAAATGACAAGATTACTGCTTGGGCTCCTACATTTTACTATCGCAGAAATGCCTAGCCTCTACGAGCACACATGAACGTCAACCTCAACGGTGGCCAGCGAGCGCGTTCAAGCCGGACATCCATGGACCCGAGATCACAAGGCAAATACATACCGTGGGGGGCTCCGAGCTTATTCTGCCCGGCCGGCGGGGCCCAAGTCATTCTGTTTGGGCTTTGCAGCAGGCCATTGCGTTGGGCTTCGCCGAGGCCCAAGTCTTCCGCCTCGTCGCGTCGTCAGTCGGCCGTCAGTTTATCCTTTGCCGAAGAACCTCGACAGTTTACTATTCAGCATTTACGCCTCCTCTTAATCTCCCATCGATCGAAAACAGCAAGCTCCACACCTGTAACCCCTGCACGTTACAGCGAAACCGACGTCTCGCTCGCTCTAGGCTACGCATACATATACACACACAAAATGGTGCATCGTCCTCCGACGAGGCAACAAACGGCCATCACCCCCCTCAGAACAAAGCTGCACACATCACAGATGGCAACAAGGGCAGACCACCGCCCCGTGGCGGCGGCGATCCTCCTCACTGCCATGGCCCTCGGCGCCGTCGTCGCGGCCCAGGCCGCGGCAGGCGCTGACGGCCGCCGCCGCATCAGCCCCGGGCCGGCGAGCTCCCGGGTGCCGCTGCTGCCGGTGGCGGCCGCCGCCAGCAGGGTGCAGGTGCAGTGCACCGAGATGCACGTCTTGTCGGAGGGCGAGACGTGCGCCTCCGTGGCGCGGGCCGCGCGGATCACCGTCCCCGAGTTGGTGAAGCTCAACCCGGACATGCCCTGCGCCGAGCTGCCCCACGCCCATGGCCGCTCGGTCTGCGTACGCGGCTACGCCATTGGCTGATCGACCGCCTGCCGTCCCCTGCCGTGCTATGTTCTTGTTCCTGCCTAAAAACGATCTGATGTCTACGACGCGTGGACGCTCCTGAATTGATGGTTTACAAATTGCAACAATAATAAAATGTTCCCGTGCTGTCCGGAAGTCTGAAACTGTACGTGCTCGTGCTGCATATCGTCAATGCAATGGGCCATGTGGATCACCATCCACACGAGAACAAAACATGCATATGCATGCCGTACGGAACAGCGACGCGACCGGAGAGCGTCGGGCCCGACGAACGGACGTACTGCCCTATCTTGCTTGGCTACAGTAGGCCGACGACGCCGATCGAGACCGACTGCTTTGTCTGCACGTGCCGTCGCGCGCGCGCTCGCGACGTACGTGAATCGTGAACGAAGGCGACGCGCGCGCGCGCGCATGGACGCGCGGGTAGATTCCTGCTCGCGCTACACTCCACGCGCCAACGATCGCTCCATACCAGCCCGCCTATAGAGCTACTACTCCTAGCTAATAACAAGACACGGCGCGCGAAGCTGCTCAGAAGCTTCCTCTGTCCACGATCCGCTCGATCGACCGCTCGTTTACTGCAGTCTTCTTCGTCCCGTAAACCCTTCGCAGTTCGCACAGCGCGCGGCGTTCAGTGAGAGGGCAAAAGGAATCCCTCTGGGTCTGCTGTCAGCTAAGCATGCACGTCTTCTCGACTGCTCTCTGTCTCTTCCCCATCGTCCAGCGACAGAATGATCTGCAGAGTCACCGCAGAGGTGAAATCCAAGTGTTTCTTGCTGGTGGCTCGTGTTTTAAAATGTTTCTGGTAAAGGCAGGTAGGATTTCCTAGTGCATTGCGAATCCGGACGTCAATGTCCTACGAGATTTCTGGGGGAAAAAAATGTGACTACTCCAGTTAGGTGCTGCGTTTAGAGATTAACGAGCCTCGTGGCGACACATGTGACATGTGTCGGTATGATCTCTCTCTTCCTGTGTGCTGAGATAATATAAAGATTAGCGAGCTAGTACATGATGCAATTTCCAATAATGATGCGGCTTAAACAATGTTACATTACAAGGCGCAAATGCAAACGAGACTCATTTGATACTATACTACATTATTCCGGTCTCCATCTTTGATTCTTTTTTCTATTTCTTTATGTATTGCAATCGGCATCTCAATCATCCGGTGGGCGAGTGATTTACTCAGGAGGTTTTAACAAATTTTGATAGGACCGAATGTTTTTAAAGCAACAGAAATAGCAATCAATTTCAGCTGTACGCTACGCGTCCACACTCATCACCCAATAATTGGTCAATCCTGCAGGACCAAATTATGTGACCCCTCGGGTACGGAAGGGCGCACAGCTTCGGACGTCAAAACCCCGCCACGTAGGTGTCGATCAGGCTGCTGTCTCCGAGATGCTACCTCCCTAGCCAACCATACAGATTTTATTGGAGTACTCCCTCCGTATCTATTATCTTATTAAAACAGAAGCAAAAGGAGCCACCAGATTCACCGAGAGGGCCTAGAAAATTTCACGTTAATCCAAAAAAGAGAAAAATATAGGTCGTTGGATTTTATGAAGATCTAACGGTCTAGACTAATCTAAAGAGTCCATGTCTAATACAACTAATAAATATATAAATTTATCAATCTAAAGAGTTTATATCAAATACGACTAATAAATATTTGAAGTTGTAAAAGAAAACTAACTATAATATTTGCTATGGCATTGAAACGGACTCCACCATATTACGTAACATGTCATATGGTAGGATATGGAAATAAAGAAATATTGTTTATAAATTACAAAAGGAATCTTGTAGAGACAATCACACTCATTTTTTAACATCTTTTTTTGCATTCTTGCATGACGTGTGTTTTCATGCCAAAGATATTTTTATTTTCAAATGGCAAAACATTTATATTTTACACAAATAAAATACGAGTAACCCAACACAGTTTTTCCTTTACCATCTTACGTGACATCACATGGTAGGGATGGAAATAAAATTGGGTTTATTAGAGAAGGGATCATATGAAACGACCAAACATATTTTTAATATCTTTGTTTTTATTTCCAAATACCAACACTTTTCTCTTTTAGACAAATAAAATAAAAGCACAACACATTTTTTGTTTATTTTGCCTTGCATGATTCAATAGCCTAGAAATTACCAAATTAATAAGAAAAAGAAAAGAAAAGAATATACATCAATTGATTTTTGTTATTGTACTGTATAGTGTTACAGAAGAGAACGTGTGTAACCTAATTCATATGGTTCTAATCATATGTAGCTTTTACAATGGGATCAAATATACATTAGTTGTCACTAGCAGTAACGAACCATCCATATGGCCATATACAAGGGCATGTGAGAAGGGCCTTGAAAAGAGCATGTGAGAAGGAGAACGCTAGGGACAAATCTAACCAATGATGTAGCGGGCCACCACACATGACCACATATGATTGCAGCCACAACAAACATCATCATTTGAACTAGCTATATATATGTTAACACACATCCACAATGACTAACACCTTGACCAACATAGAAAACGCACTACCGTTTATGATTTAATTTCATCCATGCCTTGCAAAATATAGTTGTTAATTAAGCGTCGTTGTCGACCTTTGTCGCTGCTACAAAGCTGGACCAGTGTGTGGTAGTTTGCACTTGACCATTGTCATCTATCTCCAAAAACCCAATGAGTGATTGTAGTCATTGCTGGCTTCTGTGGGAGATATAACACATCAATTGGATGGAGTAGTAGTCGAGCGAAAGCAGTTGATTTGGCACACGGAGCAACTCAAGAACATCAACAAGGTGACAATGAGAAGTTGGAAGAGGAATGTGTAGGGCAATGGGGTGAGAGAGCCAGCGTATGAGAGAGCTTAGGAGGCATTGTCCCGTACAAAGTAGGTTAGGATTACCAATTGATGGCGACGAAATATTGGAGAGAGGTGGTGAATGGTGTGCACCCACATCAACATGCATAGACAATGAAATGAGAAAGAAAAAGAATATGCCTGAATTTGACAGCAAGACATGGCTTCAAAGTGTCAAGGTTGTGGTTTCCATCTAATCATAGTAAACTTGCTTAAATACTAAATTACTTAGCAATAAACTCGCTTTACCAAAATCCCTATAATGTGTACCATTTGCTTATGCCAAATGAACTAATTTTAAGGTGGGATAAGACGCTTGATAAGGCATGAGATCCAGTATCATAAGGAGCAAGTTTTGGCTAGAAAGAGGATGTACCTTGCTAGCGTAAAAGTGAATTTGTCGATCCCGATGCGTAATTGATGGTGGGGAAAAAATAAATCATAAGAAAAGGAGAGCATGTATGGATAGGATTATATCAATTGGAGACTGGGTAGAAAAAGAAAGAAAGTTAGATATGATCACGTGTTACATAATATGATGGTAAAAAATAGACGATACCTTGATCCTGGTCATTAGAAAAAAATATATAGTAATTAGGTTAAGCCAAAATATTTATATGTGATTATTTAAAATTTAAAACTAAATATTAATATGTAAATGCTAGCTCCCGCGCAATTTGCGCGGGCCATCTCACTAGTTAATATAAAAGCCGTTTTTGACAATAATATAGTCTTTAAAATGTAACTTTAACTTTAAAAAAAACATTTATTTAAAAATTATATATTTATATTTTTATAAAAACACTTTTGAAGACAAATATATTCATATAGTTTTCACATTTTCCAAACTTGACGAGTTAAAAGTTATTCATGATTTATATTCTCAATGTTTGACTACAATCTTGTCCAAAACGACTTCTATTTCAATACGGAGGGAGTATTTTATTATTTATTTGTCAAAACTATTTTTGATAATAGCTGAATTAGTAAATTTGGCTAGTCATTTTTGCTAATCTCTCGGAGATGAAGCTAAAATAATTTATAATTTGAGTAGATCGATTACTAAATTTCTAATTTTATAATTATTTATAGACTTTTAGGATAAATCTAAGGTCTTGTTGGGATTGTCTAAAACTAGTTTTTGTGGACTAGCGAACTAAAATTAGTTGGGGCACGGCGAAAATAAGTTCACCTTTTAGTCGACCTGTTTGGAGCTCCTACAACCAATTTTTAGCCAACTAAAGATTAGTTACGGTCTCCAAACAGGTCCTAACTATATGAAAATCATATAAGTTTATACGGAGAATTATCAATATCAATTACATAAAATTATGTATTCCACAATGGATTCAATAATACTAATTTGGTATAGTAAATACTATTTTATGAAACAAGAGTATACATTGATTGGTTTATTAGCCATGACCCATATTCAGAGTAAAAATAAAAGCAAAATGCTTCCAGGTTTCAATGTAGGGGAATAGTCGTGTACTTGATTGGTTCTAGTATTCTTATTATTGAGCTATTTGGAAGAATCCTTTTCTTAACAAAAACAACTATTTGGAACGGAAAATAACTGAAACGATTTAGTACCGCTGGTGGTAGCGAAACAAAGCACATCATTGAAACATGTTGAGAAATTTAGTCAGTACGTCGTGGAATCTTCACAGATAGTAGAGAGAGGATATTAGGCCCCGTCGAAAAATGCAAAAGTTCTTTGCTACACCAAAAGTGATAGAATTGCCATCCCTAGTCGTAATTTTTCAATAGCCCACTTCCTTACGCTTGGATCTTGCTTTGCGCGGTACTTGAGAAACCTGTTATTTCGAATCAAAAATACGTAATGATTGCTTTTCTGTAATTTTGTGGAACAAGTAGTAGAATTCATGTTTGCATTTTGCACGCAGCCAAACACAGATTACGACGACGCAAAGGCGCGGAGGGTAATCTCGCCATTTCAAGCTCCATACAGTACACACCACCAATCCGCCATCATAAAGCTATCCCGTCCACCACCTCACTTCTTTGGTTCTTTGCTCCGTGTCACGACACCGCCCTTCGCTGCCACCACTGCTCGCTCTGCACTCTCTCTTCTCATCATATTCTCATATATGTCCTCTACTGCCGCGGCATCCACGGCCAGCCCGCCGGCGCCGCGCTGCACCACCACCGCCTAGCATGTCAAGCAGCCGCGAACTCTCCGCCGCGCGCTCGTCGCCTTCCTCTTCCACCGCTTCGCCGTCGCCTCCCGATGACGCGCGGCGGCGCAGGGAGCAAGCAGGGCAACCGGCAACGCCGTCGCCACGGGGACAAGCGACCGACGGCGGCGGCGGCGGCGGCAAGAGCCGCCGGGGCCGCCGCCGGCGCTCCGGCCTGTTCGGCGCGGCGTGGGCGCTGGACCCGCGGGCGGGGTGGGTCCGGGAGTGGAACCGCGCCTACCTGCTGGCCTGCGCGGCGGGGCTGATGGTGGACCCGTTCTTCCTGTACACGGTGTCCTTGAGCGGCCCGCTCATGTGCCTCTTCCTCGACGGCTGGCTCGCCGCCGCCGTCACCGCGCTGCGGTTCGCCGTGGACGCCATGCACGTGTGGAACGTCGCCACGCAGCTCCGCCTGCCGCGCGGAGCGGCGCGGAAGAAGAAGAAGCGCGAGGGCGGAGGCGGCGACGGCGACGACGAGGAGCAGCAGGCGGCGGCCGCCGCGGAGGAGGAGGATGACGAGGACGAGGGCGCCGAGGAGGCCGCGGCGCGCAAGCTCCTGCCGGGAGCGAGGTCCAAGAAGGCCTTGATTCTGGACTTCTTCGTCATCCTCCCCGTGATGCAGGTGCGCTACTTGTTTAAGCTAGTGACTAGTCAGTGTCGAAACCTTTTTCGTTCGTGTGAGACTGAGTTAGGATTGCTTTTAAAACTGTGGTCTACTACTTGTCACGACAGATATATATAATTAACCATCTGCTGTAGGAAGCAATCCCGGTCTATTTACATGTTTGTCGATGCCACCATGCACAAATGCTCTGCTTAGTGATCTAAACTTTGGTTTAATTAGGTTATTATTGCGTTCATTATCTTGCCGAGGCATAAAAGTGCGTGGGTTTCATATCATCTCTCTTTATTACAGTCCAACTTATTAAGTTTGTTGGTTACAATTCACATAATAATACTGTACAGTACGTATGCATTAGGTACTATAACCGGATGTGATGAATTTATAATCTACAGATGACTTGTTTCGTTGTCAAGTCCATTATAGTGGTGCTTAAGAATCGCACATGCCACACTATACACACCTACCCATATTTGACTCGTTTTGCAGGGCTCTCTATTTTGCATTGGTCACTCTTTTTACTGATACATCTGAAACAAATATTTTTTTTTCTGAGAAAAAGGATCAAAATCATTTCTGCACAAGATCAAAATTGGAACTTTTCTAGACAGGGATCAATGGTTAACATAACTAGGAGTGCCTTAATCATAGTCAAGATGATTTGAACCATAATAGCCTTATATTTTCCAACACATACACTGATTATAGAGACTACAGGAACTCTGATTTTCCCCGTGGTTATTTGTTGGTGGCCGCCAGTTTAGTGTGTTTGTTTATAATTATCTCAAATTTCGGTCAAGAGTATGACGAGGAAAGCAAAAAATCAACAATAAAAACTTTGCATACTAGCAAAAATAAACAACAAGCAGAGTAGCAGGCTCTACAATGTTCAGCAAATGCACTGAACAGTCGGTCAGTGAAATTCAGATACCTCTATTCAGCCGATAGCTTTTTCGTTATAGAATTAGCAGAGATAATGGAGAACCAGAAGAATAATTGAACAGGACATCCACACAGTCGAGAGGGAGACCGACTTATTCGGTTGTTATTCCTATGGCCCATCGCCCATGCATCATAACTACGAGACTGATCTTGCCCACATCGTTGTCACACGCACACAGAGGGGGCACGCACAGCTTGGAGCTTTCCAAGTCGCGTTATTCTGATTCTGTCCGAAATGTTCCCTGCCGGCCAGGAACAGTGCCGCGTACACATACAAATGCATTCCAGCCGCATACCGCCATTGATCACACCCACGTCGCTAGCACTGCACAAATGCTGACATGCAGACTGGGCACGGCGACGTGTTCCGCCGCCCAGGCTGCACGGATCGGCGACACGAGTGGCCAAGTGGGGGCACAGCACGCGTGCTTTACAGCTTCTGCTTGTCCCGACGCGCATTATTTTTCTGCCCGTGTCACGTGCTGCTGATTTGATGTGATGATAATGTAATGCGTCGCCGCCGCAGGTGGTGGTGTGGGTGGCGGCGCCGGCGATGATCGGCGCGGGCCTGACGACGCCGGTGATGACGGTGCTGCTGGTGTCGTTCCTGCTCGAGTACCTGCCCAAGATCTACCACGCCGTGCGGTTCCTCCGCCGGATGCAGAGCCACTCCGGCTACGTCTTCGGCACCATCTGGTGGGGCATCGCGCTCAACCTCATGGCCTACTTCGTCGCCGCCCACGTACGACGCCAGTCCTCTCTCTGATCACTACTGAACCACACACATGCCATTGATCGGTTACTGAACATGCACCACTGCTGAATCGCAATAATGCAGGCTGTGGGCGCATGCTGGTACCTGCTCGGGGTCCAGCGGGCCACCAAGTGCCTCAACGAGCAGTGCCTCCAGGCGACGGCGGCCGGCGGGTGCGCGCGCGGCGCCGTCGTCGCCTGCGCCGCGCCGCTCTACTACGGCGGCGCCCCGGCCGGGGCGCTGGCAGCGCACGCCGCCGGCGACAGGCTGGCGTGGTCCCGGAACGCGCAGGCCCGGTCGACGTGCCTGGCCAGCGGCGACGCGTACCAGTACGGCGCGTACAAGTGGACGGTGATGCTGGTGTCCAACCCGAGCCGGCTGGAGCGCGTGCTGCTCCCGATCTTCTGGGGCCTCATGACGCTCAGCACCTTCGGCAACCTGGAGAGCACCACCGAGTGGCTGGAGATCGTGTTCAACATCGTGACCATCACCGGCGGGCTGGTCCTGGTGACCATGCTGATCGGCAACATCAAGGTGTTCCTGAACGCGACCACGTCGAGGAAGCAGGCGATGCACACGCGGCTCCGCGCCGTGGAGTGGTGGATGCGCCGCAAGAGCCTGCCCCGCAGCTTCCGGCACCGGGTCCGCCAGTTCGAGCGGCAGCGGTGGGCGGCCACGCGCGGCGTCGACGAGTGCCGCATCGTGCGGGACCTCCCCGAGGGGCTCCGCCGTGACATCAAGTACCACCTCTGCCTCGACCTGGTCCGGCAGGTCCCGCTCTTCCAGCACATGGACGACCTCGTGCTCGAGAACATCTGCGACAGGGTGGAGCCGCTCATCTTTCCCAGAGGCGAGACCATCGTGACGGAAGGCGACGTGGTGCGGCGGATGCTGTTCATAGTGCGTGGGCACCTGCGGTGCGAGCAGGAGCTCCGGAACGGGGCCACGAGCAGCTGCACGCTGGGGCCGGGAAACTTCAGCGGGGACGAGCTCCTGTCGTGGTGCCTGAGACGGCCGTTCAGGGAGCGGCTGCCGACGGCGTCGGCCACGCTGGTGACGCTGGAGAGCACGGAGGCGTTCGGGCTCGACGCCGCCGACGTCAAGTACGTGACGCAGCACTTCAGGTACACGTTCGCCAACGAAAAGGTGCGGCGGAGCGCGCGGTACTACTCGCCGGGGTGGAGGACGTGGGCGGCCGTCGCCGTGCAGCTGGCGTGGAGGAGGTACAAGCACCGCAAGACGCTCGCGTCGCTGTCGTTCATCCGGCCGCGGAGGCCGCTGTCGAGGTGCTCGTCGCTCGGGGAGGAGAAGCTCCGGCTCTACACCGCCATCCTCACCTCGCCCAAGCCCAACCAAGACGACGACTTCTAAGCCTTCGATCTAGGCTGCCGTGCGCTCGAGGTTCTTTATTGGCCGCTGCATCATGCAAAATAGTAGTACACGACATGGATGCTACTATGATGCTAGATGCCCTTCCAGTGCGCGGGCCGGGTTGTAAAGATTGTCCAAGCATCACGAAATTTCCTCGGGAGAGATCACCGTGTCTCCGCCCCTTTTGGTAGGATCCGCCCAGTCCGCAATCTCCTTCCTTTCTCTCTTGCTGCATTCCATACCTTGGCGCCGGTTCTATGCATCCCAAGGTGCGTTTGCGCCTATAAAAACTCGCACACGAGCATTTTCCCCATTTTCATGAGGTGTTGAGATCCAACATGAGGAACAGCGGTGCAGCACAGTACTCTACAGGATGCGCATCTTTTTCCTTGTGGTTTTCGGGTCCCTGGCATTGTTTTGTAAGTATAACCTCTCTTCAGTTCATGCACAAGCTGGTGATACAATGCAAGCTGATGCCGGTGCGTGGGCGTCGCCTGACGCTAGCGCCGGCGGCACGGGCAAGGCTGCGGCCTCGGCCATACGCCGGCGAGACGGATGCAGAGCCCCCGCGTGACATTGCCAAGGCGAGGGCCGAACTCTCGGCCATTGTGGAGGCGGCAGCGGCGGCATCGTCCAGACCTAAACCTCGACATGCTGTTGAGTATAGGTTCTGGGCAACAGGGAGCATCGATGATGAGGATTCAGAGGAGGAGGTGGATGAGATGATCGTTGCTGAAGAAGAGGACCTCTCTACGCCGGAGTTCGTGGCAGCGGCTGCCGAGGTCGGCTTCTCTGTTCAGGATCTCCAACAAGCTGAGAAGGAGCTCTCTTCGTCAAGCAAGGTAAGCATTTCTTCCACAAATTCAAAGCAACACAAGAACACGCATTTGGCCAAGAAGATTGTTGCGTCAATGGTTGAACACCGGTTTAAGGCACGTCCATGGCAAGGACCTTTGCCCCCATCTAGGATCTCACCACAGAGAACCCTAGGGGATGTTTTGGAGGCGGCCCTCAGCCCCTCTACGACAGGTCCGAGCAGGCGAAGCCACGGCTTACCACGGTCGTCGCCGGCAGTAGCTGCGATGCATCGGGTTGCCGAAGTCCAGCCGGAACCATGCGCCGATCCAAGCCAGGCGGAGATCACGGCACACAAGACGCATGATTCAAAATGCAAATCAAAAGGAGTAATTGGGTTGGGCTGTGATAAAGTTTTGATTGGGCCCGGGATGTGGTTTAGGCCCACTCGTGGCCTAATCACACTTTTCTCACGTACGCGAACAGGAAGGTGCCGTGCTCCTTGCCCTAATTCCACGCTACAGCCGCCTTGCTCGCCAAACACAAATCGCCGCTCCTACGCCGACGTCGTTCGGGACGGGAAGAAGACGATCATGGCAGGGAGAGGTTCTGCCGTAGTGCCTGGGAAGAACGGTCCTCCACCAGTGCATCCTGCTAGGTTCACTCCGGGCGGCGCGTACGACGGAGGCCATGGACAGGGTTATGATCCGGGGTTCGACCCGGACTTTAACCCTGGATATGGTGGACATGGAGGAGGCTATGGTGGGGGACACGATGGAAGGTATGGAGGAGGCTCTCGTGGACATCATGGTGGCCACCGTGGCGGATATGGAGGTGGTCGTGGTCGACGCAGTCGAGGGCGTGGTCGTGGCGGCAGCGGCCGCGGTTACCACCATGGCCCCGGCAGCTACTACGACCGCGGTAATGGAGGCTACTACTATGGCCATGGCAACGACGGCAACTACGAGAACTTCAATGGTGGACATGGCTGGCAAGAGAAGGTCCCTGGTGGGGCCGGCTCTGCTGGTACCGGCCAATCGAAGGGTGTTGGAGCACTAGAGAAAGGTACCTACCAGCCGGTGCCTAAAGTGGAGGAGCAGAACAAGATGGAACAAGGCAATAAGGAGAGCGTCGTGAATGCCACGACAACAGTAGGTAAAAATCCATCAGCAAGTAGTCTGGTTACTGAACAAAATAGTGCAAGTGTGAGGGGTGTGCAAGAGTATGATAAAATGCAAATTGATGATGAAATCATACCACACGGGCATCCAAAAGCTGGTAGCAAAAATAAACCGTATTGTTTCCGCTGCCTCACTAAGGGTCATGTGATGACAGAGTGTTCTACAGAGCTGTGCTGTGATGTTTGTGATGGTGACAATCATGTCACCAAAGCTTGCCCTTCGTCAAAGGGTGCTAAACCTACAGCAATGTTATGTGGATATGCAGTAGATGGCTTGGGCTTCTACTATATCCCGTACAATGGAAAGCACAAATCAAAACCTGAGACAAAAGATGCGGTGGTGACGATCGAAGAAGGCTCTTTAACTGCGGCGCAAGTCACAGTTGAGCTCGAGCGTCTTCTACCAGGCATAAAATGGAACTGGGAAATGGAGAAGATTGATGAAAAATCATTTGCTACCACTTTTCCTTCAAAAGCTGAACTACAACGTATGGCTTTGTGGGGTCAATTAGTGGCACAATGTGCAAATGGGAAAATGAGGATTACAGAGAAAAAAGATTCTGAGGAGTGGAAATATGAAATACCAAAGGTCTGGGTGCAGTTTCGTGGGCTCTCCAAAGAGCTCCGTGAATTTCCTATCATTTGGGCTGTCGGCTCTATTCTTGGAGCCACACACATGGTTGATATGAAATTTACCAAGAAAATGGGGAGACCAAGAATCAAGGTTGCTGTTCTGAACCCGAAATTAATACCAGAGTATGTAGATGTTGTGATTGGTGACTACGTCTACGAATTGCAATTTCGAGTGGAAAAAGAGGGTGATGAAAATAATCCTACCCTAATTAACATGGATGAGCAGCAAGGTGATGGTGAAAATAAAGACAAAGATAAAGAAATGGAAGAAGCTGACAAGGATATTGGAGAACCAGAGGACAGTAAGACAAAATCAGTGAAGGAAAATATGGGAAAACAAGGAAACAAAACAGGTGAAGGTACTGCACCTAGTGCCACAAAGGTAGCAGCAACCAATACCCATAATGGCCATCTTAGCACTGGAAAGGCTCGGCCAATAGTGTCCTTAAAGCCAACAGGGATTGTAGATGGTACTAAAGGTTGGGTGGCAGAAGCTTTCTATGGGCAGCCGTCCATGAAGCATTTACAGGAAGCAACTCCAGTGAAGGAAACAACCGTTAATCAAGTTGATGATGTTTCTTCCATACACAATATAAACCCCACACAAATGCCAATTGGTTCAGTAACCCCTACTCGCAAGAGCAAGAGGAATGCAGGGACCGCGGACCAAGACTCAATTGAGAAAGCTGTAAAATTGAAGGCCCGCAAAAATTTGGAGGATTCCGACAAAAAAGGTAACAATGATGCAATTTCCTTCCTATCTTTTTCAGATGACTTAGTGGTTAAGAACATTGGTAAAGTGGGAATCTCTTTAGGTGCATCAGAATCTAGATCTTTAAAGACAGTTAGCAAGCTTAAAAATATAGAGGTAAGTAGGTTAAGAGTGTCGCCTCAAGTAGGTGATTGCAGTGCAAGAAATTTAAATCCTGCTCTAGAGAATGATACAGAAGCTGATGATGATCTTAATATCCTCGCGCTGAACCATTTTTGTGGTGACATAGTGGAGGGTTTAAGTGATGGGGAGGACAGTGATCTATGTGATCTACAGGCTGTCCCCAGGAAGAAAAAAAGTATCACAAAATTGAAGAAAAAAAAGGAAGGAAAGAGTGGGTCTAAAACTGATAATAGTAATCAATGAAAGGTATCTTTTGGAATTGCAATGGGTTACGAGACCCAAAAAAACACAAATTTATTTCTTTAGACTTTGTTGCTCTATCGGAAACTGGGAGAAAAGATTGCTCACAAGTATTTCTCAAAAACCTGTGTGGTGGACGAGATTTTTTGTGGCATTGCAAACCACCCCGTGGTAGATCCGGTGGCATGCTAGTTGGAGTTAACCTTTTAACTTATGATATTGGTGAAATTGAAGAAGGGGATTTCTTTGTTAAATTTAAATTGAGAAATAAACAAGATGGATTCCAATGGTTGTTAGTGTCTGTTTATGGGGCAGCACAAGAGCAATATAAGGAGGCTTTTCTAACAGAGCTAGTCCAACTATGCACTAAAGAAACTTTACCTATACTAATAGGTGGTGACTTTAATATTATAAGAGGACCGCATGAAAAGAATAATGCCAATTACAGTAATAGATGGCCATTCTTGTTTAACGCTATAATTGATGCTTTTAATTTGAGAGAACTAGAACTTTCAGGGAGACAATTCACTTGGGCAAATAACCTTCAGGTACCAACTTTTGAAAAACTAGATAGAATTCTAACATGCACCGAATGGGAACATAAATTTCCACGCACCACAGTGCAAGCACTAACTAGAGAGGTCTCTGATCACACTCCGTTGCTTATAAACACGGTTGAAACCACTTCAGTTAATAACACCCCGATGTTCAAGTTTGAACTAGGATGGTTATTGCGGGAAGGTTTTTTTGATTTGGTGAGAGACGTCTGGCAAGAAGTGCAAGATGGTCATACACCCTTAGAAAGGTGGCAGGCAAAAATTAGACGCCTCAGACAATACTTAAGGGGATGGGCCAAAAATATTAGTGGTGCTTACAAGAAAGAAAAAAAATTGCTCCTAAATAAATTGGATGAGTTAGATAAGAAGGCAGAAGTAAGCCCTCTAGAAGAAAATGAGATAAACCTTAAGCATGCTCTAAATAATAGATTAGCAGATCTCCTAAGGGAGGAAGAATTAAAGTGGTACCAACGTGCGAAAGTGGAGAACTTATTAGAAGGTGATTCTAATACCAAATACTTTCAGTTAGTGGCCAATGGAAAACATAGGAAGACTCGAATTTTTCAATTAGAACAAGAGGAAGGAATAATATGTGGTGATATTGAATTGAAAAAATATATTACCAAATATTATAAGAAGTTGTTTGGTCCTTCAACTAACAACAATATGTCTATGGACGAATCACGTCGTGACGATATTCCTCAAGTCTTACCACAAGAGAACGAGTTCCTAGTTGCACCTTTCTCTGAAGTGGAGGTAAAAGAGGCAATTTTTGAAATGAAAAAGAATACTTCTCCAGGACCAGATGGTTTCCCACCAGAGTTCTATCAAGTCTTCTGGAATGTGATAAAAGGAGATTTGATGGCCCTGTTTGAGGAATTCCATAAAGGCACACTTCCTCTTAATTGCCTCAACTTCGGAACGATAATCTTACTACCTAAGCATAGTGATGCAAAGCAAATTCAACAGTACAGACCCATCTGTCTATTGAATGTCAGCTTCAAAATTTTCACCAAAGTGGCCACTAACAGGGTGGAGAGGGTTGCACAACGTACCATTAATCCATCCCAAACAGCTTTTTTGCCAGGAAGGAATATCATGGAGGGTGCGGTGATTCTCCATGAGACAATACATGAGCTCCACACAAAAAAACAAAATGGTGTGATTTTTAAAATAGATTTTGAAAAGGCATATGATAATGTTAACTGGAAGTTTCTACAACAAACACTAAGAATGAAGGGTTTTGATCCAGCATGGTGCGAGTGGATTAAATCCTTTGTCCAAGGGGGTAATGTAGGAATAAAAATCAATGATCAACAGGGACCCTATTTCCAAACTAAAAAAGGGCTAAGGCAAGGTGATCCGCTATCTCCAATACTTTTCAATATTGTAGTGGACATGTTAGCAATTATCATAGCCAGAGCCAAAGATGATGGTCAAGTGAGAGGGGTAATACCTCATCTAATTGAAGATGGCTTGTCTATTCTGCAATATGCATATGACACAGTTATTTTTATGGACCACGATATTGAACAAGCAAAGAACATGAAGCTAATTATGTGTGCCTTTGAACAATTATCAGGTCTAAAAATTAACTTTCATAAAAGCGAAATCTTTTGTTTTGGGCAAGCAATAGACTATGAATCACAGTATTCACAGTTATTTGGTTGCAAAATAGGCTCTTACCCTTTTCGCTATTTGGGTATCCCAATGCATTATAGGAAACTTTCTAACAAAGATTGGAAAATGATTGAGGACAGGATTGAGAAAAGATTAAGTGGTTGGAAAGGAAAGCTCTTATCAGCTGGAGGTAGATTAGTTCTAATTAATTCAGTTTTGTCTAGTCTCCCTATGTTCATGCTCTCTTTTTTTGAGGTCCCAAGAGGAGTCCTTCAAAAAATAGAATACTATAGGTCTAGATTCTTCTGGCAAAATGAAGAACATAAGAAGAAATACCGGTTAGTAAAATGGGGGATCCTATGCCAGCCAAAAGAGCAAGGGGGGATAGGTATCCAAAATTTAGATCTACAGAACAAATGTCTTCTAAGCAAATGGCTTTTCAAGTTATGTAATGAGGACGGTTTGTGGCAACAATTACTTAGAAATAAGTATCTCAGCACTAAAACATTAAGCCAGACATGTAAGAAAGCAGGAGACTCACACTTTTGGTCAAGCCTTATGGGTGTAAAAGATCAATTCCTAAATCTTGGTAAGTTCAAGCTAAATAGCGGCAACCAAATAAGATTTTGGGAGGACAAATGGTTAGGCACCCAGGCATTAAAATTCAAGCACCCAAACTTGTTTAACATTGTACGAAGAAAGCAAGCAACTGTGGCGGAAGTGCTCAGTACAAATCCACTCAATGTATCATTTAGGAGAGCGCTAGTTGGGAACAAATTAATTGAGTGGCATAGTCTTGTCTTAAAATTAGTACATGTTAATTTAAATGAGGGCATGGATTTATTTGTGTGGAATCTCCATAAGAAAGGTGTATTCACAGTTAAGTCAATGTATAAGCACCTAGTCAATAATAATGTTAAAGTTACCCAGGAAATTTGGCATATGAAGGTTCCTCTTAAAATAAAGATTTTCGCATGGTATCTTAAAAAGGGAGTGATCTTAACGAAAGACAACTTATCTAGGAGTAATTGGAACGGAAGTAAAACTTGTTGCTTCTGTAGTAAAAAAGAAACTATCCAACATTTGTTTTTCGAATGTCATTATGCCAAATTTGTATGGCGTGCAGTACATATTGTGTTTGGGATCTCACCACCACAAAATACCTTTGACTTATTTGATTGTTGGTCTAAACTCGGAAACCATAAGCACAATTTACTATTGTTGACAGGCGCTGTTTCTCTATGTTGGGCAATATGGCTCACAAGGAACGATAATGTATTTAACAAATGCAAACCAAAAACTTTTTTGCAGGTTCTATTCAGAGGGACGCACTGGCTCCGGTTTTGGGCATTGTTGCAGCGCACTGATGACAAAGACGAGCTCGTCAAAGCATGCCAGTGCTTAGAGTCAAGAGCCATGGAGTTCTTCGCGTCCCATGGATGGCCGTTTATTTTACGCATTGGTCAATAATGTTGGACCATTATGTGTTTTAAATATTATGCATGAGTGTAATAATTGTGGACTGTATGAAGAGGTCTGAAGCCGGATATTTCCATTATCTAAAAAAAATAACCTCTCTTCAGTTAGGGGCAACATTATTGTCACTGAATACTATTGTGAATACATGCACATCATACCCTGACGAACAAAACATATATAGGCTCTCCTGCCAACACGAGCACGAATGCTATTGGGATCAGCGCCGCATCACTGGGAGATCAGGGCAAGTTCACCGTGAAGTTTTGCAACAAATACGCGTGTGGGGACATTGTTTGCTACTGCTGCGAGAACCAAAAGCCAAAGCCTCTTTGCTACAAGACAGTTGAAGACTGCCAGGCCGTCTGCCCCAAGTGCGACCCCGTCTGCCCGCCGCGGGCTTCGCCGCGAAAGATGATGGAGGCTCCGCTGTCAAATGCGGTACTACCTCTTAATAAAGAAAGAGAAGAGGCCGCATGGTCTTAGAATAATCGTCGATATCGAGACCGAATAATGTAGTGAAGCATAATATATATTTCATCGGTTAATTTGTTTTTGAAACATTTCAGCTGCCTTTTATGCTATATATAGCTATGCTGCTCTAGTATGCTGATGAACAATAAGGAATCGTTATTAAGTTGGTGTATCTGTGTCCCTGATATTTTTTACATTGTGTCTTTATCTTTCCGTATATATGTACTCCTCCTTCCGTCCTAAAATATAAGTCATCATGAGGTTTTCTAAGGTTCATGCATGTTTTTTTACTCTTTCCAAAATGTATGTGCATGGTTTTCAATCACAATTGATATGACTAATGTAACGTCCCGGCCGGGCCCGCTTACACCTGACAGCTGACAGCTCTCTAGGACCTCTAGACTATCCTCACAGACCAACACATGTCTTTTCTACGCATTTTGTCCTCACTCATGCGTACCCAGGAAGGACTTTTCGGTCGGTCACCCATCATAAAATTGCTCCGGGCCAAGCATGCTTAACCCCGAAGTTCTTTCGAGATAAGCTTCCGGAAAAGAAGTTGCAACTTGTTGGTACGAGTATTCTATTAATCCTATTAAACCCTGGGTTGTCACAATCTCACCCCCTTAGGAGACCGACGCCCTCGTCGGTCAACCCCAGTCCAGGAACGTCCTCTCTTGGCCACGTCCGTGTGCCCAGCGCCAGCGCATGTGCCAGCGAGCCCAACTGCGCCCCCACGCGCCCGTGAAACCGCGAGAGTCGGCTCTTATACCAATTGTAACGTCCCGCCTTCCCGAGGTCGGGCCCGCTTACACCTGGCAGCTCTCTAGGACCTTTAGACTATCCTCACAGACCAACACATATCTTTTCTGTGCATTTTGTCCTCACTCATACGCACCAGGAAGGACTTCCCGATCGGTCACCCATCATGAAATTGCTCCGGGCCAAGCACGCTTAACCCCGAAGTTCTTTCGAGACGAGCTTCCGAAAAAGAATTGCAACTTGTTATTAAACCCTGGGTTCTGATTACCAATTTGCCTAAAAAATCTTAGGATTGCATTTGTTTTGGAAGAAGGGATAGTAGTTACTTGATACAACCAATCCCCCTATACACCAATCAAGATATACTACAGAGAGCAATAATAAGTTCCTTAAAGAGCGAGTCTCTCGATACGAGAACATATGCCATGCTCTGTCCCTTTTAGCTAAAAAATAACACACCAAAAGATATATGAAAAAGAAGGATAGATGGTGTAAAGATCTATATTAATGTAAATTTTGGACTTGAAGAAAATTTTGTACAAAGAGAAAAAAAAGACAAATCGACAGAAGAATAAGTGCGGGTTACGGATCTATATGAACACGGTTACATGATGGATTTTTTTTATTTCAACTTGCACAATTATATGCAACTTTAAACTTTGCACGAACATAAGACTGTTGTATCATTTATCCACTAATATTTTTGGTTAAATTATTTATGCACCTTTTTATGTGTTTTTACTTTTTAATCACGTGTATATGGGAGCACTCGAATACTCGATAGCCTTGGAGGATAGGATACGCGACAGAATGTTACTCGCCCTGTTCAGATGTTTCGCGAAATTTTTTTCGAGTATGTTCCCTTACATGCATGGCATGTTAAATGTAGTCGAAAAAAATAACCCATTATATGGATGGAGTGTACTTCGCGAGACGAATCTAATGAGCCTAGTTAGGTCGTGATTAGACAATAAATTGCTACAGTAAACATGCGCTAATGACGGATTAATTAGACTCATTAGGTTCGTCTTGCGATTTACTGACAGAATCTGTAATTAGTTTTGTAATTAGTCTATATTTAATACTTCAAATGTGTGCCCGACATACTCGAAAAAAATTTCGCGAAACATCTAAACGGGGCCACTATCAACTCGTGACACCATTTTCAACTGAGGCCCCTCCGTTGGCCACCGAAGCTTCTCTAGCGAGAAATGCAGGGCGCGCCTGAAGTCTGAAGAGTTCCCAAGGCTTGAGGCGTGCGCCACGACTTTGTTGCTGTGTCGCACTGCAATGGCTTGCTCCCGCGGCGCGGCCCGGCGGCTCTCGCTCACCCACGCCACGTGGCTGCGCCACGCCCATCCATCCGCTCCGCGGTTAAAAAAGTTAAACCCTCCTCTCTGTGCAGCGGGAAATGGGAATGGGATGGCCGCTCCCACTCCCCCAGTCCACCCTTGTCCCCTCCTCTCGCTTTCCCCTCCACCGACCAGACGAGCCAGAGAGCCCCAGACACCACACCGCAAAACCCCACACGCCCCTACTCCCCTCTTCAATCCCATCGGAATCTCCGGCCACCGGCTCGCCCTGCGGCGGCGCAGCAGCCGGCGGTCCCGTCCCGGTAAAACTCCTGCTCTCCGCCCCCCCCCCCCCCCCCCCCCCCCCCCCCCCCCGGTTTCCTCGCTTGGCTCTGCAGACGGCGGCCTGGCCCCTCCAGTTCTGTCAGTCCATTCCCTCGCGTTCGATGCGCGAGCGAGCTTCGCGTGCGGATACGGTTCCGTCTAGCTGCTGCGGGAGCCGCCGCCGTCGAGATCTGACGGCGCGGCTCGAGGCACGCGCTCCGGTTCCCCGGAAACGCGCTGGCATTTTAGTACCGTCACTTACCAATGTGTCGTAGCGCCTGGTGCGGAAATGGAAGCGCGGGCATGCGGCGTGCGCGGTGGCCGTTGTGGGGGAAGTTCCTATTCAGGGGGCGCTAGAGTTGATTGACGTGCGGTTGGAGTTGAACTCCTGCCCAAGCCCAACAATCGGTTGGCTTTGCCTTCCGTTTGCGGGTTCAGGTGGGGAGCTTGATAGCGAGCTGCTGTGGCCCTGTTGTTGGTTAAGCGTCAGTGTCGTGTAGAATGGCCAGCCCTTTCCAGATTTGCTGAATGCGATAGTCTGAAATTGCTTCAGACGCGCTCCCGTCCCGTGGCACACAGCTTAGAGTGTCTCAACCTTTTGGCGGTGTTCGTCCAGAATGGCTAGATGTCCTAGTTGATGGCGATTTTTAGGTGGATCATTTTGCTGTCCCACACGAATGGCCCTGTTGTTGGTTAGCACTTTTTTTTTTAAAAAAAAATCTCAACTCTTGCATAATCCATGTTTCACGTCTCAGAGCTTCAGACTTCAATTGTAATTTATGTGCTTTTCTTAGACTCCCATTTTCTGTTATAGATTTGCATCAGGAAGCACAAGGGAGCTTATTTCTTTTGAGTTGTCCTGATGCTATCATACTTACAACGAATCTCTTATGACTGTGTTCAGTTCATACTTCTCCCATCGTATGTGGAGTTCAAACAATTCCATTTCTGCTTTGGGTGTGAATTTCTTAGAGGCTGTACAAAATGGACTGTACAAGTTCAACTAGTTCCCAAGGGCATCATGTAAATGGAAAGAAGAGCATTGATCTTCCTGGGCCTGCCATCGTTAAGAATGGACCAAGACATCGCCCACTGACTCTGATGAGACAATGCCGGGGAGTATTATGTTTGGTGATTATGCTATTAACAGCATTCATGATGATGGTTTACCTGTCCCCTATAACTACTTTCCTTGTACGGTTGTTCAGTGTGCATTACAGCAGAAAGTCAACATGTTTTCTGTTTGGTATGTGGTTAGCCATGTGGCCTTTTTTGTTTGAGAAGGTTAACAAGACCAGGTTTGTTTTCTCTGGTGAAAGCGTGCCCCCAAAAGGCCGTGTGCTGTTGTTTGCTAACCATAGGACTGAGGTCGACTGGATGTACTTGTGGGATTTTGCACTGAGGAAAGGACGTTTGCAGTGTATCAAGTATATGCTTAAGAAAAGCTTGATGAAGTTGCCTGTCTTTAACTGGTCGTTTCACCTTATTGAGTTTATCCCGGTAGAGCGGAAGTGGGAGATTGATGAGACAATCATCCGAAGGAGGCTATCAGAATTTAAGAATCCCAGGGATCCTCTTTGGCTGGCAGTTTTTCCTGAAGGCACTGATTATACGTAAGGACTTTTCTCATTCATTTATTGCCTCATGTCTGCCCAAAAAACTGGCACGATTTGCTTCTATATTTTGGGCTTCTTGAAGGATATATTCAGTCATTCGCCCTTTATGAATTAATCCTTTCTGTACAACAAGTAGCTTAGCCTCCAGGCTTGGTATTCTTTAAAAACTAAAACTGACTCTGTGTATAGTACATGCATGTACATTGTCTCTGTACATGCTAATTGTTATGTAACACGCGCAAGCACAACAAGATTCTTCATCTGTGAGAATCTGCTGTACTTTATGCCTGTGTTTTTAACATTCTGCATCTGCGAGAATCCGCTGTGCTTTATGCCTTCCCTTTTATCTATCTGGATGCTTACTAGTGCTAATATTAATGTCTCAGGGAGAAGAAATGTATCAGAAGTCAAGAGTATGCAGTAGAGCATGGTTTGCCTATTCTGAAAAATGTACTCCTTCCAAAGACAAAGGGATTCAATTGCTGTTTGCAAGAGCTGAGGAGTTCCATAGATGCTGGTAACTGCTCAATCCGTCCTTTGTGATAGTTTCACTTATTTATTGTAGCATTTGCAAACAACTATTTTGGCAGATGTCCTGAACTGAATGTTAGCATCTGTTCATCCATTAGAAGTTAACATCTTACTCTGTACTCTCCTGGCCATTTCAATTTACTATTAGTTGGACCAGCTGGCTGATTTGCCCAAAAACTCTGTTCAGCATTATTTTGTCAGTTCAGCATTATCCTGAAATTTACTGTAGTTCACGAAGGCAAGAGCCCATAATTGCATGTGGGCATGTGGCATTTACTGTAAAACTTAGTAAGTTATATACAATTGAAGGGTGAATTATAGGACTTTTTGGTAAGAGTTACTTTCAACTGGTTGAGTGTGAATTAGTTTGCAATTATTTGCTACAAAGATTTGCCTAATTGATTGCATGACTTGTACTTTGCTGAACGTTGCAGTTTATGATATCACAATCGCATATAAACATCGGCTACCGACATTTCTGGACAACGTTTATGGCATTGATCCTTCCGAAGTCCACATCCATATCAACAGCATCCAAGTCTCTGACATACCAACATCAGAAGACGAAGTAGCTAGCTGGCTGACCGAGCGGTTCAGACTGAAGGACGAGCTCCTGTCCAATTTCTCGACACTAGGCCACTTCCCAAATGAAGGGACTGAAGGGGATCTGTCGACACTAAAGTGCCTTGCGAATTTCACAGCGGTGGTCGGTGCTACGGGCATCCTCACGTACCTGACCCTGTTTTCATCTGTGTGGTTCAAGGTTTTCGTAGCGTTTAGCTGCACATTTCTTACAGTCGCGACCTGCTACTCTATACATTTACCCCAGCTGATAGGTTCCCCTGAGGTTAGCACCCGTGGGAAGGAGGCTTGATTGTAACTTGTTGTAACTGTCTAACTGAAAGCTGGAGGGCGTCAGCTTGTAACCACCACGTTTGGAGTGTATGTGCATATGTGTTCGACGTGTATCTGTTTCTGGGAACACTGCCTTTGATTCGGCTGTTGGGAGTATTCTTTGCCTAGACTTGTGACTTTTTGAGGCTTTGTCAGTTGTCACGGCGTTCCCGCCTTGCAATGGCGATCTGCAGCCACTGTGAGGTCTCGGTGATTGTCGCACCATGTATGATGTAACGGTTGGTCTGCTGTTTGGGGGCAGGTGTCGTTCTGAATTCTGATCGTGCTCATCTTGTGCTCGGCCGTTTCAACTTACTCCCTCATAGGCTCATGGCTTGAATGGGGTAAGATATTTCCAACCGCAACCTGCAAAGCCCATTGCTAATCACGAGAAAATTCGCCGTTATATCCTTATTTGTAATATATCTTCCGATTTATACTTTTGTGGATTTACGTAGACATCAAAGTCGTTGTAGTATAGTGGTGAGTATTCCCGCCTGTCACGCGGGTGACCCGGGTTCGATCCCCGGCAACGGCGTTCTTTTTTTTTCTTTTTTTTTTGATAAATCGTGTTTAACGCCACGCACAGCTCTCTTTCAGTCTTTCCTAGCTGCTCTCCGTCCAGTTCTTTTTTTTTGGGATAGATAGATCCAGTTCCTCATGTACACCGTACAGCTTTTTTTTTTTTTTTTTTTTTTTTTTTTTTTTTTTTGCTAAATCGTGTTTAACGCCACGCACAGCTCTCTTGCAGTCTTTCCTAGCCGCTCTCCGTCTAGTTCATGTACACCGTACAACTTGTCAACTTCACAGCCCGGACGTTGTTGCAGCAAAACAAACAGAACCGTAACACACAGACAGCAGAGTTTGTTATTTAAATTTTTGGTAGTTGTAAGGCAATGGTAGTATTTTATTTTGATTTGATAAACTAAGATGCCTATTAGTAACAAGCATCTGACAGGTATACATATTTTGAAATATAATGTTTCAAAGGTACAAGAGGTTATGTTTTGGAACTTTTATTTACAGGTATACTAAACCAGTCAATTGAATATTAGAGGAATGGTGAGAATCTCCCTGAGAAGAAGCTTGAAAGCCATTTTGGCGAGCCTGTAATTCCAGGTCTGTGGCACTGTACTCTTACGAACAAAGCAATCAAGTTCACCCAACACCACAACTCGTCTGTTGCTAGCTACTCCGTTACAGTTTATCATGTACACATAAAACACTAAAAATTCCGGTTTCACGCACAACTCATCCGTTACGGTCACACTATCCCTGCAACTATATCCGTCGTCAATCTATATACATTGCCACGATATGCCCACCCAGTTTCAGCTTCTTCTTAGATCTGACATTGGTGACCCAATCTTTCGCTTCAAACATATATGAAGAGGCTGCAGATACATACAGACTCAAGGGTAGAAGAGCCAATACTGATAAGCGTTGATATTGTGTAGGATCATTCAACGTCCTTGACTTCAGCCTCGACATCCACAATTGTTCCAGAAGGGGCCGCTCCTACATGCAAAAGCGCAAAGTGTGGTTACTGAGGTGGTCAGATTGCTTGCAGAAAGACAATTGAATATTTGAGTTAGAAATAATTCAATATGGTTTGTTTTCATTCATGATGTTTACTAAGCATAGGCAGTCATTGGTCACTTTGGATGGCTCAAATGCAAGCAAAGAAAAATATGAAGAAAGAAAAAGAATCATATTGGACCTCTCATGCCGCGGTTGAATAACTCATTGAACACTTGTCCATTTGTAGCAGTAGTACCCCTTCCGGATGAAAATCTAGCAGATTCTCTAACAAATTTGTTGCCCTGAACTGCATAATGTACACTGACCTCTTAGCTCCAACTCAAGTTCAACACAGATAAGCGTAATAGAGAAACAAAGGCGATTACACAACTCTCCATTCTTATTTTTGGCTAAGGGAGCATAAATTGGCAAAGTGATTCGTGCCATCACTGGAGATTGTGATCTGTCTTTTGAACTGCAACTTTATAATATATATACATAAGTGATGACTATAAATGTTTCAACCATAGCCTCAACATAACTATGTTGTACCTTAGGTCTGTTGTGACTTTGTATTAGCAGCATTACTAATGTGATTATGCAAAAACATGTGCATCCAAGCAGCAGTTCTTCTACGACATTAAAAAACACAGAGGAAGAGTATGAAGATTCATTTATCAGTAAGCAGAAAATAGAAACAAAAGATATTGCATACCAGAGAAAGGCTGAGTGCAATAAGGACAGAGTTGTGGTCCATCCTTCAAAGCAGACCTATAAGAAATTAAGATAATCAGAGTTCATCTAAAGTACAAATCTGTGAAGTTATATAGTTCTGTTTATGCTCACTTAAGTATCTGGAAGCTTTTTCCACAGTTCGGACACTGGCAACAAAAGAAACAGAACATGAATGTGGGAACATTAACAAAATTGTGCACACAGACAGCAGAGTTTCTTCTTCCAATTTTGGGTAGCAAATAAAAGATAACAATAGTAATGCTAACTGGTCCATTATCTAAAACAAAGTAATGCTGATTGGCATTTAACCTGGTGACCTTTCTCTAAGGAACTTTAAGAAGCAATGTTTTAGAAGCAGGGGGGATTATGCAGAAACTTTTTTCACGGTAGATGGAAGTCAATTCGTTAGAATGAATGAATCAGTGAATGCCAAATTCATTGGGAGACTTACATCGCCCTGGAGTATATCTTTTCCTGCAAAGAAGAAAAACGCACCCAGAGCCAGAACAGGCAGCAGTATTGTGAGGAGCTGTTGTCACAAGAGATGTAAACATCCAACAATATTGTCAACTTAAGCAATTAAAATCATAAAATAAATGAAACATCATTTTTTTGTGATTGTGCCTTAGCACGTTTTTCATAATAAACGAACAAAATCTGAAGAATGAATGAACTTTTGTGGATTTGAAAAGCCAAAATTTAGCTGTACAAACTTATCAATGTTATTTTGGGAATAGCCAAACCTTTCAGTGGTATGCAAATCGGCAGCCTAAAATTTATCAATGTTACCAGCGCCATTGAGTAAGCTAAATCAAGGTTTCAGATATCCAGTTTATGTTCTATGGAGCCTAAATGTTCGAGGTTTCCATGAGCCATTGTCGCAGTGCAGAACTGTGAAGTGGCAAGCCATTAGCAGCACATTTTAGCTCTACTAAACAACAATACTCGGTTATAAATTGATAGTGTAAACGGATAGGAAATTTGAGGCCAACTAAGGAGCTAATTGCATTAGAAAACCATTTCAGAGGCGGCGAGAGAATTCTCGTACCCAGAGGGAGACGATGGCGTCAAGAACCCACCGGAGCTGACCGGTCACGGCGAGGTATGTCAAGACGGCGGCGAAGGCGAGGTTTCCCACAACCCGGCTCGTGCCCTTATCCATGCGCCTCCCGCCGCCGCCAAAGAAGGGGCCTCTCCCGGCTCCGGCGGCGCCAAGCCACCGCCGCCGCCTCCCCACCGTTCTCCAAGCCAACGTCTCGCCTTTCCCCAAGAACTCGCTCCCGTCCAACGGCCTCGCCTTGGAACAGGCTCCATTCGAGAATCTTGGAGGCGGCAATTTCCTGAACCCTGGGTGAAGGAAGGCGTGCGAAGAGCAGCAGAGCGGGGGAGGAGCAAGAAGAGCAGGCTGGAGCGAGGCGGCCATGGAGGCGAAGGGAACGCGTGGGGGAGATTCGTGTTCAGGAAGTATCACTCCGCATCCGCAACTGTTTCTTCTAAATTCGATCCTTTTCGATTGGACTTGATGTTTGTACAAATTTTTGTGGTGAAAACGCAGCAGGGATGCAGAGATGTTGTTGGAACACTGGAAGCAAGCGGAATGAGACTGTCTCTGCAGCACGCGGTAGTAGTCTTCCAGACACGACGTTCAACCGTTCAACTGGATTGGAAACCGAACATACAATTTGTCAGCTCCATATCTTCGTGGATAAGTGTTTTATCATATTTGTTTTTTCTAAAAGTTCCAAACGTTCAATTATTCCTAGCCACGAACAAAACATTTATCATTTTCAGCGTAAACAATAATCCAAAAATCACAAGCATTAATTCCTTTTTTTTCAAGCGTAAATAAGACGGACAACGATATGAGCACGGATATATATTCTAGCCCCGTATAAAACGATGCAAAGCTTCATTACAAGAAACAACTTTCCCGTATTACAGCAACCTAGTATCTCGATTAGGAATAGACGGGAACACACGGAGTTCGATAACAGGAGTCAAAATTACAAGGGTATCCCCCAGAATCTGGGTGCCAAACACCTTATCTGCGATGACGGCCACCTCTTCCGCCACCTCTGCCTGAGGAATGCCGGCCACCACGCTGCTGCGGCCTTCCACCTCGGAAGGACGAGCTTCCTTGATTAAACTGCCCAGAACTGAACTGCGGAGGTGAATGCCCTGTTCCATCTCCATGGGGTTGCGCTGGATTTGTGAATCCTTGTGAGCCAGCAGGGAATCCAGGACGGGGTCCCTGTTCCTGCCTATTCCCAGAGGGCATTCCATCTCCATGGGGGTGCGCTGGATTTGTGAATCCTTGTGAGTCAGCAGGGAATCCAGGACGGGGTCCCTGTTCCTGCCTATTCCCAGAGGGCATGTGTGGAGGTGGTTGGCCAAAGTTGCCTTGCCCCATAGGCATTTGAGGTGCTGCACCAAATGGGGAATTCCCCACCAGGGGACCCCCGAACGGCAACTGATTTGTAGGCATTCCAGTCTGGGGCATGAATTGTGGGAAGGGCATGGGCATTTGATTCGGGAAACCGCTGAAGTTCTGGTTCTGCAACTGTTGCTGGAACTGGTTTGCTCCGGCAAGGAGGTTCTGCATGATGCTGGCAGCGAAGGCAGCTCCGTCTAACCCCATGTTTGGATGGGGCGGTGGAGGAAGCCCACCAGGCCAAGCCATGTTTGGCTGCTGTGGCAAGAACTGCTGTGCTGGATTGATGAAGCAGCCTCCCATCTGATTTGCAAGATGAACTGGTGATGGCATGGCAGGATTCATTGGGCCAGGCTGCATCATTGTTGGAGCACCCAAAGGAGTGTTTTGAGGCCCCGATGAGTGTGCTGTATTTTCAGCAACTGCAGAAGCCATGTCTGAGCGGTGGAAACGGGGCTGTGACTGGTGACCTGGTGTTGGTGCATCCCGATTCCTTGGTGACATGTCCTTCCGGAAGCCGCCACCTCTCGGCTGTGATCTCTTCTTATCGCCAGAATGCTTCTTTGGCTCTTGCCTATCAGTCTGCCTTTTTGCCTGGCGCAATGACCTTTTGTACTCAGCCTCCTTCTCATCATCAGAGAATTCTGGTTCATCTTCTTGATCATCATTGTCTGCAGATCCATCATAACCTTTTGCATAGAGCTCCTTCATATTCAGAATGTGATCAGCAAACTCCGCTACAAAAGAGATACTGGTTCCCGCACTGATCCCCGCAGGAATTTCTTCCTCAGAGTTGTACCGCACCAGATAGTACGGATTTTTTACAGGTCCAAATAACTCATCAACAATACCAAGGGGCGTCCTGTTTTCTGTTATCCAGAGAATGGAGCCCTCATTCAGGGGATTGTGTTGGACTGATCCTTCAACAATCACTCTCTCACCCATAATCTGGAAAGATAGCAGACAGGCAGAAAGTCAAAATACTTGTAGATAGTATAGCTGCATTTCACAAATATATAGCACTCAATCGACCATTCTATAAGAACAATCTCAAACACCACAACTGTGAGTACATTACTGAAAATGCTTACTGCAAACTCAGTAAAAACAACCAAACTTCAGTAAAAAAAAGCTACCATACTTCAGTCACCTACACGCTTCAGATTGTGCTAAATAGATTGTTACAACATGTCTCAGCACAAGTCCACATACGTTAAAAGAAAAGAAAAGTGTATCCAACAAGATTCAGTAGATTTTATCTGAGTCTCTGGGTGGTCATGACAACAGAGGGATTCAGTATATTCTTAGTTTCTACCTCAGCCTCTTGGGGTGGTCAAGGCTGACCTTAGGGATCACAAACAGGTCCAGTTATCAAGATTCAAGCAGATCAATTTTCATGGCTTTGAAGTAATGAAAAATACCCAGGAGGGCATAACATCACACAATTGAGTTCTGGACAAAGGATTTGGTACATTATCTTCCAAAAAATCCCTACTTTTAGCAGAAGTGAACTAGTTTTATTTTCAAAAGATGACAGCGTGAGGCGAAACAAGGAGGTGGTCTAGTCTAACTGCACTTAGTAAAGTTGAACACAGTTTTTCTTCCCACAACATAACATCAGGGTATAGCTCCATGAAAAATATAAAACACAAAAGTTATCAGGAGGTATAAATACTTACAGCTGAGATAGTCCCTACTGGAAGAGTCCGATGATGTGGCTCCAAGTGTATTTCAATCTTTGGGACTGGAGGAAGGACCTGTGAGGTATATCTGCGTTAGAAATTATGAATATTGAAAACTGGTTGTGTCCTTTCACACATCCTTGCAGAAACTGAATGTACTGTTTGTAAAAATTGACTTTACCATTGGAACTGCATATCAATACAGTGGCATGTTGCCACACAGTTTCTACTACTACAGCCTTACGGTCCATACAGGGTATTGGTAAGAACAAATTAACAAACACAACCATAAACTTATATTCAATAGAATGGATAGGCATAACCTATTCAAGAATTTAACTATGTACCAAATTTCATTTAACTAGGAACACAATTGCAGCCCATTCACAGAAAATTAGCACACCACTGCAGCAGGAAAGATAATGAGTATCAAACGAGGATGCACATCACAGGATAGAGAAACTCGATACCTCTGCTTCATGTTTGGGCTTGCCGCGGCCCTTCGGTTCCTCATCCTCTTCATCGCTCGCCACCATCAATTCACCCTCCTCAAGGAGGGCATCCAAGATGCTGCCCTTAGCAGCACCACCGAGCTCTTCCTCGTCACTGCTTGATGAGGCTTCACTCGACTCCTCATCCTTCTTACCCCCTTGCTCTTCATCCTCGCTGCTCGAGGAAGCCTCACTTGACTCTTCCTCGCTGCTTTCCTCTTCCTCGCTGCTTTCCTGCTCCTCCTTGCCGCCGCCTGATACCGCGGTATTCATCTCAACATCAGCAGGTGCGGCAGCCATCTCCATAACAACCGCTCCCTCTGAGACATCCTCTTTCACAGCCAAATCACCAATACCCGACGCCAGAAGCTGATCCGGGGGAACCAGCTCATCCAATCCCCCGCCCACAATCTCAGCCTTCTCTCCGATTTCACCGCCGCACAAATCTCCGGGCTGCTGGCAGAGCAACCCGTCCACCTGGGCGGGCTCCGCCTTCACACCAAACTCGCAGCTACTGGGAGCCGCCGAACCATCCGAGACCTTACCAGCGCTGTCATCGCAGGCCGTCGGCATCGGCATCGGCACGGGCGCGTGAGGAACCGCCACCTCCTCCGCGGGTCCGAGGCCCTTGGCCGGGCTCCCCAGCTCGCCCGACATGGCCGAGTCGAAGTCCACGAGCCACTCCTCGACGGGGTCGAAGCCGACGCCGGTGTCCGAGTCCGAGGGCGGCGGGCGCGGGGAGGGAGAAGGGGGCTTAGGATGCCGCGCCATGGGTTGGGGAGGCGGCGCTGGGGTTTTGGGGACGGAGAGGGAGGCGTTGCGGTGGCGGCGCCATGGTTTTAGGGTTTTCGGTTGTGGCGGCGGCGGGTATGGATGGATTTTGGAGGCAGGGCCATAGTGAGCTAGAGGGCTAGAGAGGCTTCTTTCTGCTGTGTTTTCCCTCTCTTTTTTTCTTTTTCTTGTTTATTAGTTCCTCTGGAATTTCAGGACGACGAGAGCGTTCTTGCAAGCTATAGGAAGGATACTGATACAAAAGACGGCAAAAAAAAATTACTCTAGTTAGTTTCAAATGTTATTTAAACAGTAAGGTGAGAAATTATTTTACATTCCGACCTTTGTTGCAAAAGTGATTATGGAGTACTCCCTCCGTCTCAAAAAAACACGTCACTTTAAATGTTTTAGGAAAAAAATGTAAAATGACTTTGATTGCCCCTATATTTTAGTCAGATTTGGTGCCAATGCACATGCAAACCTGTCAAATCGGGTAAAACAACTTGTTTTTGGACAAAATTTGAATCACTGAACGGTTTTTTTTACACTATTTTTTTTAGGTACTGTCACGTTTTTTCATTGTCAGTTCTAAAAAAACTAGTAAGCACGAACTAATTGTATGGAATTCCCCTCGTTAGCACAAGTATAAAAGAAACAGGGGACTCAGGTCCTGACTTTCAGGTGATAGAGATTACAGGGCAGCGCCGACAAAACAAGACGACATCAGCCGTGCATTGAAGAAAAGAACGTTGCAGTACAGTGGAGACCACAGACCATCCTGTATCACACAAGCAGCCAGGGAAAAAAACCAACCGGTTTCACTCACATGCAAGAGTATACTGATACATCATACCCTACTATTCCACCAACAAAAGCCACCGTTTTGCCTATCAACCACATCTAAACCGTGGCAAGAAATGGAAACCAACAACACCCTGACGCATCCAGGAATGTTCGTATCTTACAGAAGAGCAAAAAGAGGATCAACTGTACGCTTTCCAAGATCCAAATCCACGTACTGCAGCGATGTATAAGACCCCATGCCTCAAATGACGCATCTGGTTTCCTTCTATCCATCAACTGGCTGTAATCAGTCCGCTGTATGTTCATCAGAAGGCGGAACTTAGAGCACCACGTGCCGCCTCACGTTTCATCTCTGCAGCTTTTCCACTTCCACGGAAGTACATGTATACTTGCTGCGCGCAATAATCAAGAGATATGAGGAACATAACAAGCTTCCTTACTGAAAAAGGCTACAAGAGAACAAATATCTCTCGGCTGTAATAGAATGAAGGGTCTATTTGAATAAAGAATAGATTCAGCTGACCTGAATGACAGCAATGCTCAGAAGTGATTCGAGGCAGAACATGCCAAATCCAACAAAGTAAAATATCTGCCAAATGGAATAAATAATTGCAAATCAGCACGAGATTAAATAAGCTAACCATCATATGCAGTGCAGCAGCATTGATAAAGCACGCAGTTTTAATACTAAAGCAGGTACAAAGGCCACAAGTGCTTATGGCAGTAGATATGATGAAGTGCTGAGAGAAACATGACCAACAAAAATACAAGGTTTTTCGTGTCTAAGTAGTTTAACACCATACTATTTTTTCTAGGTGTTGTGTAACATACTGCTATGTTGTTGTTGTTTGTAACATATAGCAAGGCCACATAAGTAAAGTGAGTCCTGATTGTAAACCTAATAACCTCATAGTATAAGGATAAATACAAACGCACTTATGGACTTACCCCGACAATAGCATTCTTGCTTATGACATCAATTGCTGGCAAAATTCCACTATGAAACAGTAACGAAATAGTTAGTACTGCAAAAGCCTTATATGCATTTGTTGGAAAGGTCAAAATCTGATTTTGATAACATGAATACTCAAAGGCAGCGTTTTACCCAGAGAAAATTAGACAAAACTAAGAGTTACAGTAAGCATAATTTATCACTGGTGCTAACACCAACCAAAGTTTATCAATACTGCTGATCATTCTATTTAACTGTAGTTTGGCAGTTGTGGCCTAGGGGTTCTTACAAACCAAGTGACACCTGTCTTGTCAATTAATGATGCTGAAGCTTCAGAGCAGCATGATTAGCAAGAAATATAGCTATCCGAACTTTAGCAAGGACATTACTTTAAGTTATATTAGAGCACGGAATGTGTCTGTGTGCTTATGCTGAAAATTCAGGGAAACTGTCGTATATCAGCAACGATTCCTTCTGGAGACCAACATTGACAACAGTTTTGAACAAGGCAATAAGTGGGTTCATGAACTAGTTGTTTGACCTCAAGCATCTACAATATTATGTTATTTAAGTGAAATAAGAAATTAACTTTTATGGAGTAAAATCCGTTATGACTAGGGCATATGGTTTCTCAAAGGTAACTTCCTATAGAACTTACAACAGTTATGAGTTACGGCATAACAGAAAGTAAAAACCAAGTATCCTTTCAGTAGTACAGGAGACTTACGCCAAGGATTTTCCTTTGAAAGGAAAAGGAGGAGCCACAGCTGCCCACACACAGAAGATAATATGAATCTGGAATTGGAAGAGTCAGCAAGCCATACAGTAGTTTTATGCATTATTAATGCTAAGATGCCACTGTGTAATTTTACTGTAGGTCGACATCTTACCATGTAAAACAGAAAAAACCACCCAAACTTCAAAGCACTCTCAGTTCTGAAATAGGCATTCAAACAAAAGAAGATATATGGTGACAAGGAACAACTGAAAATGTGAAAAAGTTGTATTATCGGGCAGATGTGCATACTAACCTCATTGCATTATAAAGAGGGCGATACCATAACACATAAGCCCCAGGTGCACCAGATATGAAGTAGATAATGGCAAGCAGCCAGATGATAACACCTTTGAAGTAGAGTAGTTTGAAGTGTCAGTAGAGTAAAAGGTGCTGAGGAAAATACACTAGGTGTCAATGAGGTGCATTTTAACTGTACCTTCCCCTTTAATCCATGCTGTTGTAGTTGCTATGATATTAAAAAAGAGGCATGCTACCAATCCTGCGTGAGAAACAAGTACCGGATAAGTGACACCTCTTTCAAGAAATGCTACACCAAATGAAGGGAACCGATATCTATCATAATTCCTTTTTCTGTAGAACTCATCAGTCCACCAATCAAATGACCATGACAAATCCATTATGCAATAAGCAAAGGAGTGGAAGCTTATTGCAATCACTCCCTGTTGGAAATAACACTATTAATGCATAGCATGTAAAAAATGAATGTCATGTACTTAAGCCTGAAAGGAAAAAACAAAAAGTGAGGCAGCACAGCACACTAGTACTGAGTACTGACCAACAATTTTGGGCACTAAAGCTTACCCAAAAATGACGAAAATGCAAGGTACTGCATCCTTTGTAGATGGATAGGTATCTCATTGGAAATGTTGTGGTGGATGAGAGGGAAAAAGGGAGGCCAATTCTTCTCTTCTATCACAATGCCAGCTGGAAAAAAGATGACGATCAAGGTTAGCAAAAATATATAGCAAGCCCGATTCGTTCGTGTTGCTTTATGAAAAGAAATAACATTTTTTTTAGAACAAGTAGGCAACACAACAAAAACCCAACCTAATCAGCTTTATGAAAAGAGATAACATTTTTTATAACAAGGACAAATATGCATACAAATTAAATTAGAAGACATACATAGAGGTATATGAAAACACCAACTAGGAAAGGTAATCTTCTTAGCAAATATCAGAGATAACTGAGAATAGAAATAGCATTAAATGTTTCACATAAGTTGAGTGGCAGACATCGGTTTCAGTACATTTCATTAATAAACCCGCCTTTGCCAATATATAGCTCAGGAACAATGTAACAGAATGTAATAACTAATAAACAGCTATTCAAAACAGGAATGGATGTGCAATCCACCTCGGGATGCCGCCTCTTCCTTCCTTTTCAATTCCTAGGCCAATGGAGACAAATAAAAAGGAATCAGATCAGCATTTTAGAGAAATAATCATGTAAAAAGTAAATAAACAGATGGAACATGGATAAAGTTTCAAACACCCGAGACACTGCAGAAACAGATAATTTACTTCTGACTAAAAAAACTCCGATGTCTAAATAAAGAGTCAACAAAAAAATCTCAAAAGGAAGATCAACACGCAATACATATGAAGCAAATGAAATCTTTGAGTACTGTGCGGAGAATGAGTGCTTCAGTCATTAATATAAATCATCAATAAAGCAAAAAAAAGTCTCTCAAATGAATTACTCCCTCTGTTCTGATTTTTATGACGCTGGAGCTGGACATCTCAAATATGAGCTAAGCAATGTCAAATAAAAGAGCACGGATGGAGTATTTGGGTGCTGTCTGGAGTACGAATGCTTTGGCAATAGGTATGGTTTGATTGGATATGAAATATAATGTTTAAAAAAGCAGTGCATCAGGTAAGAGAGAAATTGCACATGTATTTTATTTAATATTGTATGTTGACTTGTATTTTATTTAACCGAGCTGCTGTAGCTGGAAAAAGACACAGAAAAAACTAAAAATTCTGCAGTTCATAGGCACATACCCTTTCTCTTTTGTTTAGCTCAGCCTCCATAGCCTGCAGTTCTTTCTCCTTTTTCTTCAGATCCTGAAAATGTACATATCAATGGGTGTATGATGTGAGGAATCATCGCCAACTAAATAATCAAAATTAACTTGGCAAACAAAAAGAACAGCGAATGGCTTGCATGAGCAATTTCAACATGAAAATTCTAAACAAATCATAATGAAGAGTGCAAGTACCCAGTTACAGAAGGCAAAATTCTCAGTTAACTCTATTTGTTCAGCACTAGATGGCAAAAAGGTTCTCAAAGGTGCAACTGTACAGGGCTCCAGATTCAAGGAGATTGCAAGTACCTTCGTCGAATCAAGAGGAATGTCTACATTGTAGAAATCAGCCGGTTCATGTGATAGAGGTGAGAGCCGAGAATTGGTGGCTGGTGGAACACTTCCGCTCTGCAGAATAGGAGAAATTTGGAAAACAGATCAATCATAGTTACAAACAACAACTAGCCTACTGATATAAGTATTTTTTTCTAAAAGATATAAGTATATAACTAGTGCTCAGCAGTTAAGTTGAACAATCAACACACAGTACCATAAAATGAAAAGCATGTGAACTGACTGAAATGAAAATACCGACCATCTCAATAGTCAATTCAAGTGGGCTGAAGAGTTGCTCCATGATTATACTTGTATAAGTTTAACTTTGCACCATAAAACTGTCCATAAACAAGTATGGTCTATCTAAAACAAAATGAGTGATCCAAACCTAGGAAGCAATATAAGATGGCACTGGATGAGCAAAACTCGGACCATGCATCACAGCACAAAGCCCCCCACATCGCATTGCCAAGCTAATGACACCAAATCCCAAGTTCCAACAACTAAGCTAAATGCAGGACCGCATATCTCATATCCAACCTTGCGGAGCAAATTATTGGTCGTCCATCATAGTTCCTCACAGGGGCACGCACAGATCTAGAGTTAAGCAGCCGCTCCACGAGCAGCCTAAGCGCCTAAAACAGCCCACACAGGGCACGTGCTTACCAAACTCTAAGCGCACAAATCCGCAGTCTCGCCATCGCGTCCCCCTCTAAGGCTCGGATCTGGCACGCAAGGAGCCATGAAGCGCTGGATCCCAAATGCGAGAGCAGCGGAAGCTGATCGGGATCGGATAGGCACACCGAGATCTACGCGGGTGGAGAGGCCGTGGGAGTCAGGGTGGTGGAGATGCCGAAGCTAGGAGCACTCACCGCGAAGGGGTTGACGTTGTCTTCGTCGTAGCCGTTGCGGCCGTGCTTCCCCGCCATCGCCGCGCCGCCGCCTCCTCCTCCGGCGTCGGGTGGTGGCCAACCGCTGCTGCGCTAGTAGCGTACTGCTGCCTGCCGCGCTGCCTTCGAGTACGCGGAAAGGGAACCGACGGGGTTGCTGCGGGGTTCGTCGAGCATGACAGGTGGGGTCACATAAGGTAGTTTGGTGGGACTGGGACCAGTCTGGCCGTACGGTGCGGGACCGCCATGGTGTGTCGAGCCTTTCCGATCACAAGGAAATAGGGATGAAAGCGGATCGGATCGGAGCGGATAATACCTATTCCATATCCTTATCCATATTTTTTTGTCGGATATGGAGCGGAGCGGATATCCTGCGGATGCGGATTTTTCGGATGTCGAAACTGGTGCGGAGTCGGAGCGGTTTCGGAGCGGATGCGGATTAATATAGTCGGATAATATATGCTTACATGTAGTTTTTAAGTGACTATAATTTAGCAACATAACACTAAAAATACCCATATTTATGGTTCATGAACCATGACATAGTTTATGGGTGCCTTGTTATTTGAGTTGAGCTCGATTTGTAGTGTGGTGACATGGTGGGCTCGTTAGATTAGTCGGATATCCTATTGTAAGCCTCGGATAATCCACATTCAATTATCGGATAATCCATATCCATCGGATTTCTCTTAAACCATATCCTACTCCGCATCCACACGCAATCGGATTCGGATTATCCATATCCGCACGGATATTAAAAATGCTTCTCTATATCCGCAAAATTCGGATTCGGAGCGGATCGGATGCGGAAATTATCCTCACCACTTTCACCCCTACAAGGAAAATTGTTTGCAAAATTCAAATTGTATATTTTTTAGGCAGCAAAATTCAAAATGTTTACGGGGATAATTCAGCAAAATTTATACTTGCTCGACTTCTTTATCGAAGCAATTCAGTTGAATATTCCTAGATCTGTTTTGCAAAGAAACGAAAGATTGAAAGAGCCCAACGAAATATTGCTTACTCTTAGATACACTATTCCAGCTAAATAAGCAATTCCAGCTAAATAAGCAATTTGAATATTTGATCAAAATAGTACTCCGTATATGCTAACTCTTATACTATAAGGCTTTTATTTTTAAAAAGACAACTCAAGCATACATGAAAAGGAGGAAGGCGGCATTACAACCATATCCTTGGCCTATCAAGATACAAACACACCCCTCAAACGCATTGACGCGCACACGTAGAGGAAGTCCATGTGGTCGATGCGCTGTATGTGGGTGATATATATCGCTGGATGTTTTCTTCGGTGCTCCATACTACCTTATACTGGTGTTCAAAAAGGACCAGTATAAAAGGATCTGACGGTCCAAATTAGTTGTATACTACTAGACCTTCACCTGTAGTATAAGATAGTATAGGTCGAGTAGTATAGTAGTATAGGGGTATTATGAGGAAAAAATATTTTTAACATGTGATATAATGTGGTATAGATCTAGTAATATAGTGGTATAGGGGTATTATGAGAAAAATTATTTTTATTTTTATGCTCATTTGGTCCGATATATTTATTTCTTTATACATATGTTCATTTAGGTTATGAGCTCCAATAAAAAAATTATATTACAGTCTAATTACAAAATTGCCCATCCCTCCATACTCCATACTACCATAGGGTAGTATGGAGCACCGAAGAAGACCTCATATCGCTGGGAGGATTGGTGGCCTCCCAGCCCATCTGCCACTGTAGCAGATTTTTTTTTTACTTTTTTTTGTTTTTATAAAAGCATTATTTTGATTTTTGTTTTAAAAAAATAGGTACAACTATGTCAGTAAAAGAAAGAGTCGGCGCATCCTCACTTGCTACGTGGTTTCAGACTTCCAATGTTACGCTTTGCATACGAGCGTCACGTGTGCTGGTGTGACACCCCGTGTCACTTATAGGTTTAGCACAATGATTATGACAAATAAATCCCTCATCTCATTACTCATGACATGTGTATGTGCATTTATTGTAATGATTTTCATTTTATGACAATATTGTGCTTTAATTGCATATTTAATATAAAAATTAAATTGACAAGTGAGAGTTTTTACTTTGGTGCCTAACATGTTTTTGAACTCAGTGGCATGTTAGTTTGAAGATTCAAAAGTCAAATTTCGAATTTGAGTTCATTTGGTTCAAATTTGGTTAAGTTATAGCCTTTTCATTTTAACCTTTTTAGAAGCCAAATTAAAATTAAAATTACTTAAACATGTTACTTTTGGCTAACATGAAAATAACACTTTGAAGTATGTATTTTCATATAGGCATGTTGAACTTGATCAAAAACATCTTTTACTTACTCAAATTAATGGTCAAAGTTGAGTCAAACCCCTGTTTTCAGCCATCCTAAAAATTTGGCTAAGTCTGGAAAAACAGCAGCAGCTGGTCAACTTTAGGGCTCAATAACTTGTAATTTAAATCAACACCAAACCAAAACAAGTTCATGGCTTGAATATTGGTAGTTTAAACTTTTGAAAAATCATGAACAACTTCAGGTTTTCAGGCTACAACTATTTTATTTTCGAGCTCAAAGTTAGCCAAATCAAATACAATTCTGAACACTTAGAAAAATTTCTGAGTTCAAGTTTTGGCCGAAGTTTGATCGATTTTATCTCTCACACCAAATCTTTTTGAACCTGGTGTCTTTAACAAAAGTTGTTCCCCTTGGTACCATCTACAACTTTTGTATTGGAGTTTTGGAAAGTTTATACATGAAATCTCGAGTTTTGAATCAAAGTTTGAAGAGATACTGTTGATACTGAATCGACTTCGTCGATTCAGTATAAGGGCAGGGGCGAGCTGGCCGTCGGTGGCCGCTTGTGCCACGCGCCGCGCCTCACGGCCCTTGGACGCGTGCCGTCGCTCCGCCTCGCCAGCTTACGCCCAGACATGCATTTTGCTCCGCTGTCAAGCCACGAGATCGCCACCATCGCCGGCCACCCGTCAACTTCCCCGCCGCGACTGCCAGAGCGGTCGTGCGCTGTCGCCGGGGAAAATTCACCGCGGTTAAGTCACGTTTAGACAATTCACCGCGTCAGTAACCCTCTCACATCGCCCTCGTCATCCTCATCCACTCCGCCAGCCTTGCCACCCTCGCCATCGCCGGCAAACCTCAGAATTCCGGCCGCCATTGCCGCCACCTCACCTCGCCGTGGAGATTAGTCTTCCTGTTCTTCCCCGCCTCTCCCAACCGCTCAATTGGGTACCCCATGACTCCCTGAAGCCGTGCGCCTTCTCATCGTGAACTCCGAGGCTTCGGTGAGCTCTAGCGCCGGTCATCTTCTCGGTGAACCGCCGCCGGCCGTGGACACATGCCAATCCTTTGCTAATCCTTGGGTTTTTCATGCCTAGGTGGTGCGGCTTGGAGTCCTGAGGCCGTGGGTCATCTCCGGCGGGTCTCCGGTCTTCTTCTCCGGCGAGCTCGGCCGGTCAACCGCGCGGCGGCGCGCTGTGCGCGGCTGAGTTCAGCCAAGGGCGTTCAATTAGAAGGAAGATTAGTTTTAGGGGGTTTTGTGAAAAATGATTGGACTTAAGTGCGGAGGGGGAAAAGATCTGAGGGTTTAAGTGAGAAATCCAAGGGCTTATCTGTGAAGAAAGGACCGGTCGGTGAAAGAACTTTTCTATCCAGGGGCCTAAGCGCAAAAGTGTTTTCGATTTTTCTTTTATTTTCTTTTCAGCATGCATGCATTTCTTGTTTAATGCATAGTAAATCATAGGAATGAGAGAAAAATGTGAAACCAATTTTGTTGTACTTGTTGCATCTTTGGCTACAACAGAAAAATATAAAATCATGTCGTGTATATGCAGTTTTCTGTGTAGAAGTTTTAGTTGGTTTATTAGCTTTCTGTCAAAATAAATAGTTCTGCATGTCCAAAAATTTTGAGAAAATCACAGTAGCTATAAAATGTGTTTTTGTGAGCACAGTAAAATTTTGGGTTGCAGGATATCTGTGTAGTTTTAGTTAAGCTTTTTCCCCATACTTAGCTTGTTTGTGCTGTTAAAAATAGTTGTGTATATGTTTTTGAGCTCAATAAATCATAGTAAACCTGTGTTAGTGTGTAGATAGTGTTTCTGTGAAATTTAGCATTTTTGTGTTTAATTTTGTTGCTGTTTATTGTTTTAGTAGATTTATAGCCTTTTTGTCTTTTTCGAAATAAATAGTTTCTATTAGATTTAAGTGTTGAAAAATTTTCAATGGTAATCTTGAGTTAGAAGCTGCTCAGAGAAGTTTTTGTGTTGCTAGATAAACTGTGTAGCTTTGTTTGTATAATTAGTTGCTAAATAACCCTTTATATATGTGTTTAAATGGTTTTATATATATAGTTTTGTTAATAAAGAGTTTTCCAAACTGTTTTGATAAACTCAGTAAAGATTGGATCTGTTGTTATAATTCTTTCTTAGTGATAAGTTAATCTTGTTTAAAGAGATATGCACTTACTCTATAAAATGTTAAAAATGGTGTTTGCAACATTTCATGTGATTTCATGTGCATATCTTGTTTTGTAATTAAGCTGTATAATTGAATTGCTGCATGTGGAATTGTGTATCTTTTCTCGCTGATATTCCAAACTCACACATGTGCATTTTCATGTAGAGAACGTACTAGCAGACGGGATATATAACTTGGTGCCTGAGTCAGAGGCAGAGCAGCCAGAGCCCGAGGTTTTTGCAGTTGAGGCAGAGCAAGACCCGAGCCAAGACTCGGAAGGGCCCAAGGCCAGCGAAGGCAAGCACCGGAGTGCATAACCTTTTTAACGCAGCCACAATTTAATTTATGTACTTTACAAAGTATTTAATTTATGCATTTAAGTTTTTTTAGGAGTTGACTGAAAACCTAGTTGCATGATCCATAGGAAAATCCAGAGTTTTCTAGTATGTGTAGGTCGCTAGAATTGCTAGGCTGGTTAAACGGTAGAAGTCGAGTAATTGCCTGTTACTCGCGAGATGATAAGTGTTTACTTTCAGAGTTATGTTAACCTGTCATCTAGACTGGAAAAGAAAGTTAGGCCGGGCGGAGAGTGTTGGTAGAGAAAAGAATGGAATGTTGTAGCTCCGCCTGTGCCAGTTAAGGCCCGTTCGTTGTTAGCTCTGGGATCAAGATTGAATTGTACTACCTCACATGCTGGGAGTAAGAGGTAGTTGAAACTGGTAACTTATGTACTTTAGCTCGCACTGGTACGTTGAACTACGCCTGACTGCTTATTCATGTACCGGTTAGAGTAACTCATGGCTGACCCGTCGTTGGTATCGGTGGGGACTGGTACTTGAGGGTAGCAGGGTAGGTCAAGTATTTAGTGTTGGCTGAAGGAACGGCTGGCATGAGCAGCTCGACGGGGCTCGTTTGTGCCGTGTGGGTAGGTTAACCTTGCAAGGGATAAAATCGAATCGATTCGCCGTACTCACGGTATTGAGCTCTTGATCACTGGGCAGCATCGCTAGATAAGAAAGTGAATATGATGATGATGATGGAATATATACATGCTGTATTGATGTAATCAAGTGATTGCTCTCTTGAAAAAGTTTTTATAAATGCTTATCTAGAATAAATAGCTCAACATTAATTTGGATGCTAAAACTTGAAAGCAAGGATCTACTGTTAGTTGCGTATTTTTGGCAAAACAACAACCCAGCCAAAAGCTTTGCATACTAGGAGTCTTTTTCTAAGGATATCCTAGAGTCGGGTAAGACTTGCTGAGTTTTAGAACTCAACCTTGCTTGTGGATTAATTTTTACAGATGAGGAGGATGCTAGAATAGCCGAGCAGGTGGTAGAGACGTTTCCGTTTGGTATTCCTGATGGTTATCACCTTGAGTTCGTTCCGGCTCCTGCGGGTGTGGAGCCGAGAGAGTGATAATGCCAGCTGGGCTACTTGTGCATTATCCGGTCTTCTCGACGTAGACTCGTACCGTCTTAAAAATTTCCGCTGTGCTTTTGAACTCTGTGTTGTAATAACTTTCATAATGACTTGTTTTGTAAATTAAATCCACGTGTACTGTGTTGTAAAATTTGTGACTCGTTATTTCATCTGTGCTCATTGTGAAGTGAGACTTGCCTCGTATTGGTTTCGATGATGTGATCAGTGGTGTAATCGGGAGTTACCCGACAGCAACTACACGGTTATGTCAGTTGAAGTGCGAGTGTGCTGTACTGCTTGCATTAGCTAAGGGACAATGCACTTGAGCTGACATAATTGGGGTGGTTCTGCCACAGCTGGTACCAGAGCCGAAAATACTTGGCGGATGATTTAACTTGTCTTAAAAATGTGTTTTCGGAAATAAAAGTTAATCTGGATTGCGAAAATACGTTGGTTACGTTAAGGAATTTTTAGAACGTAAGCCCTAGGGGATTATGGGTATGTGAATTAGGTGGCTATCTAATCTTTGCAGCTAACTCCCAGCACATTACTTTCTGTCAAAACTTACTTTATTGCACAATCAACCTTTATTTATGCATCGACAGAGGGTGAGGATCTCCGGTCAATGGGGACACCTTGACACCTCGGTCGGTACGGTGAAATCCGAACGCCGTGCTCAAGCGGTGGCCTCCTTGAGCTGCAGCCAATATACCCATGCACTGTTGTGGATTATATTGGGTGTAAAGTTGCCTCTATGTGTTGTCCATACGACACGGGATGTATGGATGCCGTTACTATAGAGAACGGTAATGTATGGGGACGCTTTCATGAGTGCTGGCATGAAAGGTTCATTTATACACTGTGAATTTTCTGCAGGTACACTAACATGCGTTGCGTAAGTTAAGACGTGTACAATACGACTAGCTATTATAGTGAGAGCCGTATATGTATGCCACCGATGCTAACCACGTAAGACCAAGAATACTTGGCAATTATTTTTCTTTGTGAGGACGGTTAGGTCGAGCATGCATCATAAATTAAGAACAACTGAAAGTTATAAAAATTATTGGGGGTATTTTAAAGTTCCACACAACACTCTATCTTGCATTGCACCTAAGGTTGATCTAGCAGTGTTCTGGACGTCTGCTGCTGGTCGAAATTTTCTCGGCTAGTAAATGATGTTTTCTGCAGGGATGAGTTAAAGGAAAGTTGCTCAGAATTTGGTTAGCTTGATGCTGTAATAATTTCGCATTTTTAGCTTCACTATAGCTCGAGATATGTCTGTTTTAGTAAGCCCCTGTTTCCTGGAATTTTTCTGGAGGACAGCATTGAGTCTTTGAATTTTTACTCCTTCTTAACATCAGAATCAGATCTTCCACTTCATAAGAAAGTTGTAGAGAATTATCTAACAGAATTTCTGGCAAGGTTTGAGCATTTTTGCATATACCAGTTGGGAGTTACGAATTTTTCTTTGCTTGCCAAGAATCTGTCCAATTCTAAATTCAGCAATATCTTTTCCAAATCAAGTGCTAAGCTTCATTTGTGTTTCATTTCAGATGAGTTTTCCAAATAACAACCCCCACATCACCACAGACATCGATGGTCATCTTTTCTCCAACGGGTTGTACCGAGAGGGTTTTCCTTCTCAACTGTGGGAGACCATGCAGACTCTGGGATACGTGGTAGCTCCCCAGTACGTTGGAAGATACATCACTGAAACAGGAATAAATCGTTGTGAGGTCTCATTGGTGATTCCCAGTTTACAGCTAGGAGGGGGTGAAGAGATTCGTATCGTTGTTACTGGGGGAAATTATGAGGAGGCTTGTGATACTGCCGCATGGAGAGCTTTGCAGCAGCTAAGTTTTAAGCATCAGATAAAAACTTTCGGAGCTCCAGCAGGTGTTTTCATGTCCTCTACCAATGAAGTGGGTGAGTCTAGCTCCAGCGTTAAAAAGGAAGACACGACCGATGTGCAGAATATGACCCGCTATATGGACAATGTTAACCGTCTGATTGAAAGTATGGCTTTCAGTTATGGCGCAATGTTGAATGCTGCTAACTCACAGGCCCAGGAAAGAGCAGCGATGCAGGGACAAGTTGATCAGCATATGGCGGTAATTGGAAGCTTGGAAGAGCGTGTGTATGACTTAGAGGTGGAGAATGATAATCTTATGCAGGAACAGGAGGGAGTCTGGGCTGAAGGGCCCCAGGCTAATCATCCACCAGGAGAGCTGCCCGACCAAGGTGATTCTGGTTTGGATGACTCACCTGGACCACCTGTGGAACCACCGTCATCTGATCAGGAGCAGGAAGAGCCAGTTGCCCCTGTTCTACAGCCCCAACTTCCTGGTCCGGCATATGGGTGGATTAGCGAGGAGGAAGATACAGAAGAAGAGCTTGATGAGATGAATGGAGAAGAAGAAGTAGGGGATGATGAAGCAGAAACTGAAGAAGAAGAGGAAGAACCGGAAGAACGTGTCTTTTACACTGATAACGAGGAATCCGATTGATTCATGTTTACCTTCGGAAGAATTCCCGTTATCATGTGTTGTATCTTAATTTCCAGTTTGTAATAAGTTGCTTGGTGAAAGTACTCTGTAGTAAACTCTCCTTCTTGGGGTTGTAATAATTATGATGTATGGATGTAAGCGGAACCCAATTTCTTTTTCTATGCAGCACTTTGTTTTCTCTGAAATTCTCGCAGCAGATTCATATTGGAATTTTTACGCCTTGATAACCATTTTTCTAGGCAGACTGATGAATACCAAAGTTGTTGCAAATTTCATGAGGAAGCTGCTGGTAAAATTTCAAGTCCATTGGATCAGTAGTTTGGGAGAAACAACCGAAATAAGTTGACTCTGTCTGCTGAAAAACAGATTTGGTAGAGAGGCAAAGGACGAATTTTTGACCCCTGTTAACGTGAGATTCAGTTCGGGAGTTGAATACGAAAGTTGTGGACTATCAAATTCTGCATCTACTGGAAAAATTTGAGCATTTTTGGTTTAGTAGTTTGCGAGATACGAATTTTACGCTAAACCCGTACGATCTGTCCACAAGCTGAAAAGTGGAGGAGTGGTAGAATTGCGTTCAAAGAACGATTGGATCTAACTCCCGAGGACTAACGTTATATTGGATTTTTATGTCATGCACTATGCTATAATATTTTCATTTCTGAGTATTGATTTTATTCATCATCGCTCATTGAGAAGTTATTGCAAAGTTGTATGACTAATCTGCGTTTGGTGGCTCATGCAGAATGCCTGACTCTCCGGATCAAGTTGAGGGTGGAAATGAGGGAAATCTACCCGGACCTCCGGATCTTCGGGAATTCATGGCACATCAGATGGCTCAGCATACCGAGCTTCTGCGGGTGATTGTTCAGTTGCAGCAGAATCAACCCCGCCATGAGCCACAGCATGAGATGCCCCGTGAAGCCTCATATCCAGATTTCTTCGGCACGCAACCGCCACAATTTTTCAAGGCGAAGGAACCACTGGATGCTGATGTCTGGCTCAATATCATTGAGTCAAAATTTGCGTTATTGATATATCCATGTTCAGAAGCCAACAAAGCCAGATTTGCAGCTCAACAGCTTAGGGAGGATGCCCGCATGTGGTGGGATAATTATCGGGCTACACTTCCTGCAGATCATATTGTCACTTGGGCTGAGTTCAAGGCTGCTTTTCGCTCCCACCATATTCCTGACGGTCTCTTAGAGAGAAAACTTAATGAGTTCCTGGCACTCACTCAGGGTAATCAGGGCGTGGTACAGTATTCACAGGCATTTAATCATTTGTCGCAATATGCTGGACATCATGTGGATACGGATGCTAAAAAGCAAGACCGTTTTCGTCGTGGGCTTAATACTAAATTGAAGAAAAGTTTGGTTCTGATCAAGCCTGCCAGCTTTAATGAGTTAGTGAATATGGCCATCACTCAGGAAGATAGTAACTTGGCTCATCAGGCAGATAAAAAGAGGAAAGCCCCGGCTGCTTCATCTAGTGTATCCGGACAGAGGTTCCGTGTGGAACAAAAGGCCCCACAAAAAGCTCCTCAAGCTCCTCAGCAAAAGAAAAGTCAGTATGGCTATTGGGCTATTCGTCCAAATCAGTCTCAGGGACAGTCTCAAGGACAAGGATTCCGTGCACCTTCTCCTCAACAGCAAGGGCGCACCCATAATTTTCCATGCTATAACTGTGGGAAGCCGGGACATTTTGCGAAGGAATGCAGAGCACCACCCAAAGGTGGAAACAATAATAATGCACCAAGACAGCAGCCCAATAATCGTCAAGGCAAGAAGCAAATGGTGGTTAAGCAAGGCCGGGTGAATTTCACTACCATTGATGCTATTCCAGAGGGTACTCCAGTTATGGCGGGTACGTTTCAAGTTCGAAATAAACCTGTTGTTGTTTTATTTGATTCTGGAGCATCACATAGTTTCATCAGTATGGCATGCATTGAAAAATGTGGATTACAAGTGGCACAGTTAAATTGTAATTATATGATATCCAGTCCTGGTGGGAAGATATCTACCAACCGGGTGACTAAACCGATTCCTCTCCAGATTGGAAGTAAAGTGTTTGACACTGAGCTTATCTGTCTGGATAATCAGGGGATAGATATTATTTTGGGTATGAACTGGATGCAAAAGCACGGAGTGGTATTAGATTTGTCAGCCCGGGGTGTTGAAATAAATTCCCCTAGTCATGGTATTTCCACACTTTATTTGCCATCTACACCTTCTCCAGATAATTGCACGTTTGCTATGATCCAAGTTGAGTTAGAAGATATTCCAGTCGTCAATGAATTTCCAGATGTTTTTCCTGATGATCTTCCGGGGTTGCCACCCGACCGGGATATTGAATTTGTAATTGAGTTGCAGCCCGGTACCGCACCCATTGCCAAAAGGTCGTACCGTATGCCGCCCAATGAATTAGCAGAGCTAAAAATCCAGCTACAAGAACTTCTTGACAAGGGCTATATCAGGCCAAGTTCATCTCCCTGGGGTTGTCCTGCACTCTTTGTAAAAAAGAAAGATAACACTTTGAGATTGTGCGTGGACTACCGACCCCTCAATGCAGTCACCATCAAGAATAAATATCCTCTTCCACGTATCGATCTTCTTTTTGATCAATTGGCTGGAGCAAAAGTATTCTCAAAAATTGACCTTCGATCGGGTTATCATCAGATCAAGATTCGACCTTGTGATATTCCCAAGACAGCTTTTTCCACCCGATATGGCTTATATGAGTACTTAGTCATGTCTTTTGGACTCACCAATGCTCCTGCCTACTTTATGTATCTCATGAATTCAGTCTTTATGCCAGAGCTGGACAAATTTGTCGTGGTATTTATTGATGACATTCTCATTTATTCCAAGAATGAGGAGGAGCATGCTGAACACCTCAGAATTGTTCTTCAGCGATTACGGGATCATAAGCTCTATGCTAAGTTTAGTAAATGTGAGTTTTGGTTGAAGAGTGTAAAATTTTTGGGTCACACCGTATCCGGTGATGGTATTGCCGTTGACCCAGTAAATGTACAGAAAGTTTTAGATTGGGAATCTCCGAAGTCTGTGCATCAAATCAGAAGTTTTCTTGGAATGGCGGGGTATTACCGTCGTTTTATTCCAGATTTTTCTAAAATTGCCAAACCCATCACTGAACTTCTGAAGAAAGGGGAGAAATTTAAATGGAGTGACAAATGTGATGAGGCATTTCATACTTTGAAAAGACTCCTGACATCTGCCCCAGTTCTTGCTCAACCTGACACCTCCAAGGCTTTTGATGTTTATTGTGATGCATCGGGCATAGGACTTGGTTGTGTTCTTATGCAGGATAATCGAGTTATTGCTTATGCTTCTCGAGCTCTTCGACCTCATGAGAAGAATTATCCGACCCATGATCTTGAACTTGCTGCGGTGGTACATGCCTTAAAAATTTGGAGGCACCATCTCATGGGTACTCATTGCAATATCTACACAGATCACAAGAGTCTCAAGTATATTTTTACTCAAGCTGATCTCAATATGAGGCAAAGAAGATGGTTGGAATTGATTAAGGATTATGAAATTGAAGTTCATTATCATCCAGGCAAGGCAAATGTAGTTGCAGATGCACTCAGCCGCAGGGGTAATTGTCAGTTCTTAACTTTGAGACCCCAAAATGCCACTCTTGCGAAAGAGTTGGACAAATTGAATTTGGAAATTATTCCACAGGGTACTTTGAATCATCTTTTGATTCAACCTACTTTGCAAGATCAGATTGTCGCGGCTCAGTCTAAATCTAAAGGAGTACAGATCATTAAGCAAAAGCTAGCTGAGAGTGATGGAAAGTATAAATGTTTCTGTCAAGACAATGAAGGAGTTTTAAGGTTTAATAATCGGCTAGTAGTTCCTAAAGATCATGAGCTTAAGAAGAAAATTCTTGATGAGGCACATCTTTCTAAATTCTCTATTCATCCAGGGAGTAGCAAAATGTATCAAGATTTGAAAGAAAATTTTTGGTGGACTCGAATGAAAAGAGAGATTGCTCAATATGTAGCAGAGTGTGATACCTGCCAGCGGGTGAAAGCTAGTCATTTGAAAACTGGTGGAACTTTGCAACCATTGCCCATACCTTCATGGAAATGGGAGGATATAAGTATGGATTTTATTGTGGGTTTACCATTGACTCCTCAGAAACATGACTCTATCTGGGTTATTGTTGATAGGCTCACCAAATCAGCCCATTTTATTCCTGTCAACAATGCTTATTCAGCAACTCAATATGCTGAGATCTATTTAGATCAAATTGTGCGTTTGCATGGAGTTCCAAAGACTATCATTTCAGATAGAGGTTCACCATTTATAGCTCGCTTTTGGAAACAATTGCATGAGCTATTAGGCACTAAACTCATTCGAAGTTCAACTTATCATCCTCAGACCGATGGGCAAACGGAAAGAGTGAATCAAATTTTGGAAGATATGCTCAGAGCTTGTGTCATCCATTATGACAAGAGATGGGATAAAAGCTTATCTTTAGCAGAGTTTTCTTACAATAACAGCTACCAATCCAGTTTGAAAATGGCGCCATTTGAAGCTCTTTATGGTCGAAGATGTCGAACTCCGTTAAATTGGTCGGGAACTGGCGAGAGAAAAATCTTCGGTCCAGACTTGGTTAAGGAGGCCGAGGATAAAGTCAAAATTATTCAGCAAAATCTTAAGACCGCGCAATCGCGGCAAAAGAGCTATTCTGATAAAAGAAGAAGACCTTTAGTTTTTAAGGTTGGGGATCATGTTTATCTTCGCGTATCACCAACTAAAGGTGTTCAGAGATTTGGAGTCAAGGGAAAATTAGCTCCTCGATTTATTGGACCTTTTGAAATCACTAGCCAATGTGGTCCAGTTGCTTATGAGATACAACTGCCATCCAAGCTTGCAGCTGTTCATAATGTCTTTCATGTATCTCAACTCAAGAAATGTCTTAGGGTTCCTATTGAAGGTATTGCTCATGAAGAAATTGAATTTGAACCCGATCTTTCGTATGAGGAACAACCTTTCAAGATTCTTGATATAAAGGAAAGAGTTACTAGACGTCGATCTATTAAATTCTATAAAATTCAGTGGACACATCATTCTGAAGAGGAAGCAACATGGGAACAAGAATCTTATCTCAATTCCAAATATCCAGGATTTTTAGATTCCACATTAAGGTATTCTACACTCTCTTTTGACACCGGAATCTCGGGACGAGATTCTTTTAAGGGGGAAGGGTTGTGACACCCCGTGTCACTTATAGGTTTAGCACAATGATTATGACAAATAAATCCCTCATCTCATTACTCATGACATGTGTATGTGCATTTATTGTAATGATTTTCATTTTATGACAATATTGTGCTTTAATTGCATATTTAATATAAAAATTAAATTGACAAGTGAGAGTTTTTACTTTGGTGCCTAACATGTTTTTGAACTCAGTGGCATGTTAGTTTGAAGATTCAAAAGTCAAATTTCGAATTTGAGTTCATTTGGTTCAAATTTGGTTAAGTTATAGCCTTTTCATTTTAACCTTTTTAGAAGCCAAATTAAAATTAAAATTACTTAAACATGTTACTTTTGGCTAACATGAAAATAACACTTTGAAGTATGTATTTTCATATAGGCATGTTGAACTTGATCAAAACATCTTTTACTTACTCAAATTAATGGTCAAAGTTGAGTCAAACCCCTGTTTTCAGCCATCCTAAAAATTTGGCTAAGTCTGGAAAAACAGCAGCAGCTGGTCAACTTTAGGGCTCAATAACTTGTAATTTAAATCAACACCAAACCAAAACAAGTTCATGGCTTGAATATTGGTAGTTTAAACTTTTGAAAAATCATGAACAACTTCAGGTTTTCAGGCTACAACTATTTTATTTTCGAGCTCAAAGTTAGCCAAATCAAATACAATTCTGAACACTTAGAAAAATTTCTGAGTTCAAGTTTTGGCCGAAGTTTGATCGATTTTATCTCTCACACCAAATCTTTTTGAACCTGGTGTCTTTAACAAAAGTTGTTCCCCTTGGTACCATCTACAACTTTTGTATTGGAGTTTTGGAAAGTTTATACATGAAATCTCGAGTTTTGAATCAAAGTTTGAAGATGGTTTTGCGGTTACTGTTGATACTGAATCGACTTCGTCGATTCAGTATAAGGGCAGGGGCGAGCTGGCCGTCGGTGGCCGCTTGTGCCACGCGCCGCGCCTCACGGCCCTTGGACGCGTGCCGTCGCTCCGCCTCGCCAGCTTACGCCCAGACATGCATTTTGCTCCGCTGTCAAGCCACGAGATCGCCACCATCGCCGGCCACCCGTCAACTTCCCCGCCGCGACTGCCAGAGCGGTCGTGCGCTGTCGCCGGGGAAAATTCACCGCGGTTAAGTCACGTTTAGACAATTCACCGCGTCAGTAACCCTCTCACATCGCCCTCGTCATCCTCATCCACTCCGCCAGCCTTGCCACCCTCGCCATCGCCGGCAAACCTCAGAATTCCGGCCGCCATTGCCGCCACCTCACCTCGCCGTGGAGATTAGTCTTCCTGTTCTTCCCCGCCTCTCCCAACCGCTCAATTGGGTACCCCATGACTCCCTGAAGCCGTGCGCCTTCTCATCGTGAACTCCGAGGCTTCGGTGAGCTCTAGCGCCGGTCATCTTCTCGGTGAACCGCCGCCGGCCGTGGACACATGCCAATCCTTTGCTAATCCTTGGGTTTTTCATGCCTAGGTGGTGCGGCTTGGAGTCCTGAGGCCGTGGGTCATCTCCGGCGGGTCTCCGGTCTTCTTCTCCGGCGAGCTCGGCCGGTCAACCGCGCGGCGGCGCGCTGTGCGCGGCTGAGTTCAGCCAAGGGCGTTCAATTAGAAGGAAGATTAGTTTTAGGGGGTTTTGTGAAAAATGATTGGACTTAAGTGCGGAGGGGGAAAAGATCTGAGGGTTTAAGTGAGAAATCCAAGGGCTTATCTGTGAAGAAAGGACCGGTCGGTGAAAGAACTTTTCTATCCAGGGGCCTAAGCGCAAAAGTGTTTTCGATTTTTCTTTTGTTTTCTTTTCAGCATGCATGCATTTCTTGTTTAATGCATAGTAAATCATAGGAATGAGAGAAAAATGTGAAACCAATTTTGTTGTACTTGTTGCATCTTTGGCTACAACAGAAAAATATAAAATCATGTCGTGTATATGCAGTTTTCTGTGTAGAAGTTTTAGTTGGTTTATTAGCTTTCTGTCAAAATAAATAGTTCTGCATGTCCAAAAATTTTGAGAAAATCACAGTAGCTATAAAATGTGTTTTTGTGAGCACAGTAAAATTTTGGGTTGCAGGATATCTGTGTAGTTTTAGTTAAGCTTTTTCCCCATACTTAGCTTGTTTGTACTGTTAAAAATAGTTGTGTATATGTTTTTGAGCTCAATAAATCATAGTAAACCTGTGTTAGTGTGTAGATAGTGTTTCTGTGAAATTTAGCATTTTTGTGTTTAATTTTGTTGCTGTTTATTGTTTTAGTAGATTTATAGCCTTTTTGTCTTTTTCGAAATAAATAGTTTCTATTAGATTTAAGTGTTGAAAAATTTTCAGTGGTAATCTTGAGTTAGAAGCTGCTCAGAGAAGTTTTTGTGTTGCTAGATAAACTGTGTAGCTTTGTTTGTATAATTAGTTGCTAAATAACCCTTTATATATGTGTTTAAATGGTTTTATATATATAGTTTTGTTAATAAAGAGTTTTCCAAACTGTTTTGATGAACTCAGTAAAGATTGGATCTGTTGTTATAATTCTTTCTTAGTGATAAGTTAATCTTGTTTAAAGAGATATGCACTTACTCTATAAAATGTTAAAAATGGTGTTTGCAACATTTCATGTGATTTCATGTGCATATCTTGTTTTGTAATTAAGCTGTATAATTGAATTGCTGCATGTGGAATTGTGTATCTTTTCTCGCTGATATTCCAAACTCACACATGTGCATTTTCATGTAGAGAACGTACTAGCAGACGGGATATATAACTTGGTGCCTGAGTCAGAGGCAGAGCAGCCAGAGCCCGAGGTTTTTGCAGTTGAGGCAGAGCAAGACCCGAGCCAAGACTCGGAAGGGCCCAAGGCCAGCGAAGGCAAGCACCGGAGTGCATAACCTTTTTAACGCAGCCACAATTTAATTTATGTACTTTACAAAGTATTTAATTTATGCATTTAAGTTTTTTTAGGAGTTGACTGAAAACCTAGTTGCATGATCCATAGGAAAATCCAGAGTTTTCTAGTATGTGTAGGTCGCTAGAATTGCTAGGCTGGTTAAACGGTAGAAGTCGAGTAATTGCCTGTTACTCGCGAGATGATAAGTGTTTACTTTCAGAGTTATGTTAACCTGTCATCTAGACTGGAAAAGAAAGTTAGGCCGGGCGGAGAGTGTTGGTAGAGAAAAGAATGGAATGTTGTAGCTCCGCCTGTGCCAGTTAAGGCCCGTTCGTTGTTAGCTCTGGGATCAAGATTGAATTGTACTACCTCACATGCTGGGAGTAAGAGGTAGTTGAAACTGGTAACTTATGTACTTTAGCTCGCACTGGTACGTTGAACTACGCCTGACTGCTTATTCATGTACCGGTTAGAGTAACTCATGGCTGACCCGTCGTTGGTATCGGTGGGGACTGGTACTTGAGGGTAGCAGGGTAGGTCAAGTATTTAGTGTTGGCTGAAGGAACGGCTGGCATGAGCAGCTCGACGGGGCTCGTTTGTGCCGTGTGGGTAGGTTAACCTTGCAAGGGATAAAATCGAATCGATTCGCCGTACTCACGGTATTGAGCTCTTGATCACTGGGCAGCATCGCTAGATAAGAAAGTGAATATGATGATGATGATGGAATATATACATGCTGTATTGATGTAATCAAGTGATTGCTCTCTTGAAAAAGTTTTTATAAATGCTTATCTAGAATAAATAGCTCAACATTAATTTGGATGCTAAAACTTGAAAGCAAGGATCTACTGTTAGTTGCGTATTTTTGGCAAAACAACAACCCAGCCAAAAGCTTTGCATACTAGGAGTCTTTTTCTAAGGATATCCTAGAGTCGGGTAAGACTTGCTGAGTTTTAGAACTCAACCTTGCTTGTGGATTAATTTTTACAGATGAGGAGGATGCTAGAATAGCCGAGCAGGTGGCAGAGACGTTTCCGTTTGGTATTCCTGATGGTTATCACCTTGAGTTCGTTCCGGCTCCTGCGGGTGTGGAGCCGAGAGAGTGATAATGCCAGCTGGGCTACTTGTGCATTATCCGGTCTTCTCGACGTAGACTCGTACCGTCTTAAAAATTTCCGCTGTGCTTTTGAACTCTGTGTTGTAATAACTTTCATAATGACTTGTTTTGTAAATTAAATCCACGTGTACTGTGTTGTAAAATTTGTGACTCGTTATTTCATCTGTGCTCATTGTGAAGTGAGACTTGCCTCGTATTGGTTTCGATGATGTGATCAGTGGTGTAATCGGGAGTTACCCGACAGCAACTACACGGTTATGTCAGTTGAAGTGCGAGTGTGCTGTACTGCTTGCATTAGCTAAGGGACAATGCACTTGAGCTGACATAATTGGGGTGGTTCTGCCACAGCTGGTATCTCGGCATTATCTTTACAAGAAATTGGTACATCCATGTCGTCGAAAGAAAGCGAGCCCACTGAGAGTCGCTGCGTCCTCACTTGCTACGTTGTTCTAGGCTTCTAGCGTTGCGCTATTACGCAATTGCTCGACCGCCACGTACTAGTATTTTGTATTGTTGGCAAATGAAATCATGATGTCCCTTGCGCACTAGAGAGCCGTCCTTATCTCCTTACGAAGTTCAAAACAGGGCACAAACATTGCGCTCCTTAGCTACTCATCCAGATTCTCCCTCATGTGCCAAATCGCATTCTCTATCCTCCCCTCGAGCCTCTACTCGGATCATAGGTGGTGCAGCTGCCATGGAAGGAGGCACCACCCTCCTCGAGATCATCAACTTCACGTGTGAAGTCACTGCCATCGTTTTTTGGAGGATGAGTTCATTAACGTAGTTCCTCCTCTTAGATTTTTCTATATGTCCTCTTTGTTGTCGCCGGGTAGCAGGCCACCAATGTGACAACGTGTCGTGTCAGTCCTTAATTCCCTAGGAAGAAGAATGTCGTCATAGGTGCACACTTTGTGTCAACACGACCACACTCTCTATAGTCGAAAATATCTGCCTTGCCGCCATTTGAACTTGCCGAGGGGTCATGCCAAAGTGAACCATCACTATGCATGATCGCTATGTTGTGCCTGCCTTCTGTACACATTACCTACTCTATTCAGTAGCCTGAAGTTCTTTCATGTATGTTGCAGCTGATCAACAAAACTAAATAATATAGAGAATCCAGAACCATTTATGGTAACAACAAGTGCTTACATATATGTAATCTAACTGGCGCGGCGTTAGCGCGCAATTATTTATTTCTAGTTCACTATAGCGGAGGGAAGACAGGGGCATCACAGACGCATGCTCCACAAGACCACAGCCAGAAGAGGACCTTACCAAGCGGAGGTTGAAGAAGGGACATAACTCCGGCGTGGAGGCCATCTTCGGTGACCCAAATTGAAATGAAACCGGTGGACGGATGGAAGAAGGGGGAGTCTAGCCCTTGTTTAGTTCCAAAATAAAATCTTTTCATCTATCTTATCAAAGAAGAATTTTAAATGCGTGGAGTATTAAATATAAACGAAAAATGTGGAAAGTTACATGGATAGGTTGTAAATCGCGAGACGAATCTAATTAGCCTACTTAATCCATGATTTGCAACAGTACTACAGTAACCATCCGCTAATTATGGATTAATTACCCTCTAGTTACCATCGTTAGATTCGTCTCGAGATTTCCAACCTATCCATATAACTTTTCACCTTTTTCGTCTACATTTAACATTTACTACTCCTAAATCGGTAAAATCAAAACCCGAAATCTTTTCACCGAAAAGATTTCGGGAACTAAACACGGCCTGAGGTGCTTTGAGTAGTGTGCAGAGGAGAAAAGATGTTGGAGCGAGAGCTGTACAGCCTACCAATCATCTTCTCCCGCGCGCCTAGATGAAATGGACCGTGTAACCAATCAAGCAGCTCTTGCACTCGTAGGGCCTGGCTTCCGTCAACGTGGCTCTATGGTGCGAGCATGGCTCTCTAAGGCTGTCCGCACTGGGGACGGGATCCTGCCCGGTATGCGCCACCTGGCGTGCAAGCCGTGCGTTTTCCCTTTTTGGGTCCACAGCTGAGGACGGTAAAGCCTCGGTAAACTACCGGGCCGCCCCTCCACACGGGAAGCCTAGCATGCGGCGCGGCCGCTCGCTACACGCCACCTGTGGCGCGGGGCCCGCGCACTCGCGCGTCTTCCTCAACCGCCGCAGGATCGAGGAAGAGAAGGGGGGAAGCTGCCTGCTGCCGACGCCCGGATCCGGAGGGAGAGGTGCCCGTCCGCTGTCGCAGTCGTCTTTCGTTCTACCGCGCGTCTTCGGTCCGCCTCCGTGCAGAACAGAGGAAGAGATAGACGCCGGGCGAGCTCCACTTCCTGGGCAAGGTCCGCCGAGGAAGAGCCCGCCGCATCCCGGTCGGGCCGCCCGCGCAGAGCTCCACGGGTCTCTGCTCCTTCGCGCACCGGAGCTCGCCCCGCCGCCGTCGCATCTCCGCGCCTTGCCACCTCCACTCCGCCGCGCCGGAGAGGAGGAGGAGGAAGAGGTGAGCCGCAGGAGGAGGAGGTCCGCCGCGCGAGGTGGCTCGGCCTCTGCTCCTCCTCGAGCTCCTCCGCGTCGGGTTGGGCGAGCTCCGTCGCGGAGCTCCGGGAGCCGGCGCCGCTCGGCCGTGCAGGAAGGCAGGGGAGGGGACCAGGACCGACGCGGGGCCCCTGCTCCGCTTGCTCCGGCCGCCGCGGAGCTCTAGGCCGCCCTCTCCCGGCGTGGCAGAGCTCAAGGCCGCCGGGAGGGAGGAGGGGCGGAGAGAGCGAGGAAGGCGCCACCGCCTCCCCTTCTTCCCCAATCGTGGCGGCGACCCTGCCTCCCCTCCTCCCCAATCACGGTCGGCGGAGCAGGAGATGGGACAACGGAGGGGCACAGCCTTCCCCGCGCGCGCGAGCTCCCGAGCTGCAGACGACGCTGGAGCTCTTGGTCCACCGGCGTAGAAGGGAGCAGAGGAGCACCGTGAGCTCCGCCGGCCCGCCGCGCGCGGGATCCGGCGCGGAGGATGGCGGCGCGGCGCAGGGAGGAGGGTCGAGCGACGGGCGGGGAGGAGGGCGGAGTGGTGGAGGAGGGAGAGGAAGAGGGGAGGGGAGGAGGCGCTCCTCCGGCGGTGGGCCAGTGGGAGAGAGAGGAGGCGCCGGAGAAGGATCGAGAGAGGGGGCAGCGGAGAAAAAAAGGGAGGGGAAAAGGAAAGGAGAAAGAAAAAGAAAAGAAAAGGTGGGGAGAGAGAAGGGATGGTAGTTGGGATAGTTGGATAAAATATAGTATAGTTGGTATAGAGTGTCGATATAAAGTATGACGAGTGCGGGAGAAGTTGATTTAAAGGTTGAAATCTTGATGATTAGGACAAAATATTCTCTTTTAAAGGATAGAGTAGAATGTGACCAGTGCGGACAGCCTAAGGCTGTCCTAAGGCTGTCTGCACCGGATACGTGATCCGCACGTTATGTGCCACAGAGGCATGCATGCAGGGCAGGATGGCGTTTTTTCGCTGCAGCGGACACGGTATCGCGAGCTGTATGGTAACGGGCGGGGTGCGGGAACGGCAAAGATGGCGCGCGGAGAGTACGCACGGGATGCGCCACCTCGGCACGGGCCCCGCGCACCCACGCGCTTCCCCAACCGCCCTGGGAGAGAGAGGAGGGGAAGGCGCGCCGGAGGAGGACGAGGCGGAGGAGAGGAGCCACGCGCGAGGCCGGCGCTCCTCCGCCCGGAAGAGGAACCAAGGCCCGCGAGCTTGATCCACCGCCGTGAAGCCACAAAGAAGAGGAGAGGCTGGCGCGAGCCCCTCGACCTCCGTGAGTTCAATCCGGTCGCACGAGGAGGTGGCCCACCGCCGGCCGCTCGAGGAGGGGGATGGAGCGGCGCGGAAGAGGCGTCTGGGCGCGCAGGCGAGCTTGGGCGCCGCATCTCGACGCCGGAGCAGGGGATCCGTCGTGGAAGGAGGAGGGAGGAGGAAGGGGCGGTGGCCGCCTCTGGATCAGTGCGCCACCTACGCCCGCTGGGATTTCTCGTGGGATGGAGGAGGTTGGTGCCGCCGGGGAAAGGGAAAGACGGCCGCCCGATCCTCGGTGGAGGAGGATGAGCCCCGCCGGAGGAGGAGGAGCTTGGGTGCCGCATCTCGACGCCGGGCGAAGCTCAAAGCCGTCGCCGCCACGGGCCTCCTCGCCGCGCGGAGCTCCGCCGCCCTGCTTCTCCCGCCGCAGATCTCTGCCGCACTGCTGGATATGCTCGCCGGCGCGGAGGAGAGCGGGGCCGGCCGCGGGGCCCCCTGCTCGGCTCGCCACCCAGCCGCCGAGGGGAGCAGAGCGATGGGGGAGGAAGAGGGAGAGAGAAAGAGAGAGGGAGGAGGGAGGGGTGACCTGTTTTGTTTATCTGTTTTTCAGCCACAACAGGATTGTTCTGACTTATTTTATCTTATTTTCCCTCACAAATTACTATTGAAAATAGTCAAAATCAATCGCAACCAACGAACTTATTCACCAACAGAACAAGCGATTAAGCGATTAATTTTAAGGCTTATGTTTCTCATAAAATACTATTGAGAGACCCCAAGTCCATTTCGCTAATGGACAACTCGAGCTGATTAATTTTAAGCACGCTTCAGAGATAACAAACCCTGGTCGCTGGAGTAGTGACCGACCCAGCGCTTTTGACTCCCGGTCTCCCACCACAGCTGCTCAGCCTGCTCTGCTCCTCACACAACTCAAAGCACGACGGAGGGAAACCCAACGCCACTCTCCCCCTCGACCCTCTCGCCGCTGCTTCCCAAACTACCCCTTCCTCCCGCTCTACACCAGCACGGCAGCACAAGCTCGCGGGAAATTGGCTGCCTAGTTCTGTAGCTCAGCAGGAAGCAAGAAGCAGGACAAAGGGAGAGGCAATGGGTTGCTGCGTCAGCAAGAAGTGCGACGAGGAGCCAGGCGCCTCGGGGGAGGTTGCGCGGCGGCGGTCGGAGGCGCGCGACCCGCCGCCGCCGCCGCCGGAGGAAGAGACTGTCAAGGAGGTGCTCTCGGAGACCCCGAAAGCCAAGCCGAGACCCAGGCCGAGGCGCGTGGCCGCCTCCGCGGGGCACGAAGCCGGGGAGGCCATGGCCAAGGCGAAGGGCGGCAGTGCCAGGGCGAAGGGTGGTGGCGGTGGTAATGGCAGAGCGCGTCGACCGGCGGGCCGGCGCGTTCCGGGCCGTCCTGCGACTCGAAGTCGGAGGTGGCGTCCGAGTCCTCGGCCGCGACCACCGTCACGGGGCCCGAGCGCTCGTCGCCGGCGAAGGCGGCGGCCAGGAGGCGGGCGGCAGCAGTGCCTGGCGAGGCCCCCCGCGGCGCCAGGCGCGACCGGGGCGGCGGCGCCTCCCCTGTCCCTGGCGCCGGTCGCGCTGGCGGCCGGCGCGCGTCACCCTCGCCGCCTCCCCCGCCGCGGCGGCGCGACACCGGCGAGCGGCCGGGGCGAAGGTCGCCGTCGCCCGCGGCGAAGCGGACGCAGGAGCAGCGCCGCGCGGGCGCGGCTGCCGCTACTGCGACCTCCAGCAAGCAGCAACGTAAGCCGCCCATCCCGGCGAGGCCGTGCGGCCGCGCGTCGCCACGGCGCGGGGAGGAGGCGCCCGCCAGTTCCAAGTCTCCACCGCCCGTTCCGCTGGCGGAGGAGAATGCCGCAACCACCGCCGGCGACGGCGAGGGGAATGAGTCCCTGGACAACCCGTTGGTGGCCATGGAATGCTTCATCTTCCTGTAGCACTGATCCTCCGCTGCCGTCTCCTACCCTCGTCTCAGCTGTCAGTTAATTACTCCACAGTTAGTTAGTACTACGTAGGAGAGTAATTTGGTGAGTAATCTCGTTTGGCAACGTCCCCCTGGGTTGTCTTTTTTAGCCCCGGGAGAAAATTACTCCCAGGTTAGTGCAGTACCGCCGTCTGATACAGGTCAGTAGGCTTTGGCGTGCTCTTTGTAGTGTCATGGTGTTCCAGTGCCCTTTCTGTAATCTGTAGAGTATCTTTCTGATCAGTGCCTGTCCAGTTTGTAATATTCGGTGTCTTTTAACATGGAGAGTCATTCAGAGCTGGAAAGATCACTTCGAAAAAAAAAAATTCAGAGCTGGAAAGGCACTCCATTTGCGTAGCTTTACCATTCTCACTAGTCAGTATCCACGCCATCGTCCGCTCAATTTTGCGCTGTGGTTCAGAATTCATGCTTGCTGTATTTTAAACTTTTTTAGACAATTTAGCTCTTTTTTTGTTATTCTTTTGTGTGTGAACAATTTCCCAGCCAGCCAGGTGCCTAGGTTCCATTACTTCTTCCATGAATCATGACGTAGACGTGGTATGCTCCATTGGTCCATCACGATTTTGTTCCATGTCAATTGAATGACTCCATGGCGCGCACGGCTCTGCTCCCTCGCCCTGCCCTGTGCAACCGAATTGCCGATCCAAATGCGACGGGATGATACCTCGCGCCCGCATATTCAATGGCGCGCCACAGCTTTTGCACCCGAGCCCTGCCCCGTTCCTTCAATGCTGTAGCAGGGACCAGGCGTGAAAGAAAAAGGCGCATCGCCACTGGCAAGCGTACGCGACTGCACTGAGCGCTGTCGCAACTGTACTAGTAGTATACTACGGCCGTTTTTCGTGATGCCAGTGTCGACCGATCTTCGTCTGAGCCTCAAGCCCTGAACTGCTGAACAGCCCGATCTCGGTGTAGGTAACACGTACGCGTCATGCAAAGCTCCGTCTCTGCCCATGCTCGGCAGCCCGGGTGGTTCGCTCGCGCACGCGCTCACGTTCCTGAGACGGCATGGCACCGAGCCACCGACACGCCGGACGGGGACGCGCGCGCGGCGCAGGTGACCCCAGCGGCCCGGCGTCAGGCGCTTCGGCAGCGACGACGCGCGCGCGCCCCGCGGAGCGGGTCACGGATACACCAATCACGCGCGCGGGTGGTGGTTTTCGCCACACGCGCAGGCGCCGCTTGCCGGCTTGACGTCCGCCGCTTGTGTGCTCCCTGCCTCTTTTCGTTTTCCTGTTCCGATCGCCCCCCCGAAACGTCGCCCTCCCGGGCCTGTCCGCCGCCCGTGCTGCACTGCTGCCTTCCGTCGCGGACTTTAGCCCGGCAGCGGTGCTACTCGGGGCGCTGCTTTCGCCCAGTCGCTTCAAACCGCGCGTACGGCGGAGGGGATCGCGTCGCGCCGGCCGGATCTTTTCGTTATGGACTGCCCGAAACGGTGGGACGCTGGACGCGGACGGCGCGCGCGTCACCCGCCCCGATGCGGCCGGCGTGCGCGCGCAGCCGCAGCGAGCGGCAGCCAGCGGGCGCGGGGCCGCGCTTTTGCCCGCCACTCGCCGTCTCGCACCCAGCCTTTTGCAGCCTGGGAGGCTGGGACTGGGAGTGGCCGGTGCAGCGTGCGACGGCGAGCGCCCCCGCCGCGGCTTCCAGCAGGCAGCAGCACGCACTGCCAGTTTCTCGATCCAGACGACGCCGGGAAAAGGTCACTCGCGTGCCGACACGCGCGCGCAGTGACACCGAGCTCGTCAGGTCCGTCCTTTTGCTCGTTGCGTTGCGCAGCAGCTTTTCCAGCACAGTAGCAGGTCTCCCTTTTTGATTCTGGCCCGTGTTTATTCGCGAAAACATTTCGTGAAAAGATTTTGAGTTTTGATTTTATCAATTTAGAAGTAGTAAATGTAGACGAAAAAGGTGGAAAGTTATATGGATAGGTTGGAAATCTCAAGACGAATCTAACGATGGTAATTAGAGGGTAATTAATCCATAATTAGCGGATGATTAATGTAGCACCACTGTTGCAAATCATGGATTAAGTAGACTTATTAGATTCGTCTCGCGATTTACAGTCTATCCATATAACTTTTCACCTTTTTCGTTTACATTTAATACTTCAATCTTTGATGTGATGATGAAAATATAACATGGCCGGCGCGACTCCCACTGCCGCCGCCAGTCTGCTGCTGCCTGCCATTGCCAGTGCGTGCGAGGAGCCGCCGGCCTGAAATTTTTTTCGAGTATGTCGGGCACACATTTGAAGTATTAAATATAGACTAATTACAAAACTAATTACAGATTCTGTCAGTAGATCGCAAGACGAACCTAACGAGTCTAATTAATCCGTCATTAGCACATGTTTACTATAGCAATTTATTGTCTAATCACGACCTAACTAGGCTCATTACATTCGTCTCGCGAAGTACACTCCATCCATATAATGTGTTATTTTTTTCGACTACATTTAATATGCCATGCATGTGAGGGAACATACTCGAAAAAAAATTTGCGAAACATCTAAACAAGGATCAAAGGCCTGCTGCTGGCCTGGCCTGCACGCAGTCCGCAATGTTGTTATTGCACGGCCCCAGCCCAAACCAGGTCCGTATTTCATGTGGGCCAGGTCCGCTATAACAACCGCAAAAATTCAAATGCGCTTCCAACAGAACAAACCAACCCACAGGGCGGTTCCAGTATCTCTCTGGTCAGGACAGGACGCTATGGAAGAACTCAGCACCTCAGTCGAATTTATTCTCAGGCACAACTTAGCGAGGAATTTATTCAAATCGGCATATGTTTCCATCAAAGCACATGCAAACTTTTCTGATCACTGGACCCAACAAACATAACAACAAATTTCTATTGTCAACGGGGTTGACAGCTTCATTTCTGGTTTATGTGAAGAGGCTTTCATCACATAAGGTAATCCCGGAGCAAATTGATGCGAGCCTGGGATTTTATCCGACAAAAAAGGTTCTTCATGCGGCTGATGGTGACGCTGCCCACTTGTCCACTACCTCTTTCAATTTGTCGAATCCCTGGAATGCCAGAGATGGGTAAGGTAATTGACTAAGAGGAAAATGACAAGGACAAACAAAGGAAAAGACCAAGACAGGAAGCGCCAAAGATCATATGCAGAATAAAGATTGCAACATGCCAACATGTAAGCAGTCAGCTTCACACGGGGAAGTCACTGCTATAGAGATTGCTACGTCAGCAGTCAGCTTAGCTAGTTTATTGAAAAAAGCTTGCCACATTGGCACATTTCAAAGTTTCAAACAAATATCATGTCCCGTTGACATAAAATCCTAGCATTCAACGATCACGATCCTGCCTTTGTGAAAATACCAATTGAGATTCACCCTCTGCCCCAGCGGATCAATTTACATAATCAAAGACAAAGATGTACCAGTCCAAAATGATCATATACATGGGCTAAGCATTCAATGTTGCCTCTATATGTTTTTGTTAAAAACACAGGGTTTTGCATGGCATAGCTCCACCAGCACCATGGTGCTGTTGTACCATGTGGTTGAAGATACACAGCTTGGTATATTCATATCAACTCAAACAGAATAGTGAGGTGCAATAATTTTTAATTACTTAATTAGTATCCGCATCCACGGCTTTTCCTGATTAATAAGTGAAGAATAAATGTGCAGGCTGAATACATTTACATAATAGTGATGATCACAAAATCTAGTTGGTTTTCCACTTATTTGACTGCTATTAGTTTTATAGAAGTTTCAGCATCGCATAAAAATACAACTCTGAAGCTCAATCTGATGATCTTTCAAAAAAAAAAAGAAAAAAAAGGGAACTACTCTGAAGTTTGACACTGGCAGTCGTCCCAAGAGTGAAACCTAAATGACCCACCTTCCAAATGGGGGCTGAATTACCAACAGGAACGGCATATGCAGAAAGAGCAGAATCCACTTACTGTTCGGTTTGTGAAGCTTCCAAATGATTCACCTTCCTGGCGCGTGCTATTCCAATAGGAAAATAGAGGTTCTAAAACCTTCTCGATGTCATCAAGCTTCACTTTATTCATAAATGTTTCTGCTAGGGTACTCTGATTTGGTGTTCCACCCAGCCAGATCTACAGTAACAGTAGAGTATAATATAATAAATATGAAAGAAACACAAAACTAGAAGAGGCAAGTTCGGAATATAACCAAAAAGATTGTGTTACGTCACTATCCTTGTTACCTGGTAACTTTTCGGACCATCACCAACAAAACCAAGCTCTGCCATATATGGTCTAGCACATCCATTAGGGCAACCAGTTATCCTCACAACCACAGACTCCGAATCCTTGATACCAACCTATCAAACAGATGCAGTAATATCAAATGAAAAGGCTCCAATACACACTGTGCATATGCCAAAGCGTTTTTTTACAACATAACAAATTAATACCTTATCGAAAACTGCTCTAATTCGTTTAAGAATTGGTAGGATCCCACGTTCAGCTTCTGTTTGTGCCAAAGGGCACAGTGGCAAGGCAGGGCATGCCATGGCAGTTAAATTCAGGGGGTCCACATCGTTTGGTTCCTATATACAACACCAACTTCAGTAATATTCCACCACCATGCCACAATGTTGCAGAAATAGTAATCCTGCTTGGTTACATAAAAAAAATATTTTGACATTTCAAACCAATCATGTGAAACAGAGAAAGTAAATCTTACCAGCAGGCCAGCTTGTGCAAGAGCTTTAGTGATGGGTTCTCTCCATGCCTGATCGATCCCACATAAAATAAGATTTTGGTTTGGGGTAATACTAACATCCAAATTATACTTCTCAATTATCTCTCGTAGAGTTTTCTTTGCCTGCCCACCTACACGGCCATTATCAACATGCACTCCATAGAACAATTTCCCATCACCCTAACAGATAAAACAGAGGTAACTTAGAACTCAAGATATAACTAATGTAAGTACAAACTGTTGTGACTGAGCAAGCATTTAAGTAAATTGGCAGACTTATCAGATTCTCTTCTTATAGAACACAAAGTAAAGGCAAATAGTATAAGTATCTCATGTTAAAACTAGAAGAACTAAGTGGAGAAAATAACCTCTGACACTGATCAACTTTTAAATCAACATAAAGAAAAACTAGAAATTATTGGAGTATCATTCCTAAAGGTAACATCACTTTTTTTTTTCTCTTTTCTTCTTTTTTGGGGTTTGTGTAAGAACACATATTATCATGAATTGCCCAAGACAACAAAAGAATCATTGCGAATTATACCTGTTCTTGCCAGCCAAGGTAGCTGTTAAACTGCCACTCAGGCAATGGCCGGAAACTTTCAAACTTCTTCCCATAATATTTTTCAGCTTCAGCCCGGAACTTGTCAATTCCCCAACGGTCGATCAAATATTTCATCCTACTATATTTGCGATCATCCCTTCTTCCATTTTCCCTCTGTGTGACGACGATGGCCTTTATAGCATATAATATATCTTCTTTTGGAACATAGCCCAACGGATCAGCCAGCCGAGGGAATGTAGTTTCCACTCGGTGTGTCCTTCCCATGCCACCACCAACCTGCAAGATATAGTAAGAGAGACATTATAATTAACATGTAAGGCAAAGAATGTTATCAAAGGCAGAAATGGGTTGCAGAATATTATCAGTAGGCCTTACATAGATGTTAAAGCCAACAGGCTCTCCTGCATCATCTGAAACAACAACAACACCAATGTCATTGGTCAGAATGTCAACAGAGTTATCACCGGCTGCAGTAACTGCAATCTTGAACTTCCTTGGCAGATACTGGGTGCCGTAGATTGGTTCAGGAGAGTCAGGGAAGTTTGTTCCATGTGAGTTGTCATTGCGGGCTTTTGTGACCTCCGGAGGCTCTTCAGCTGACATTATCTTCTCTCCGTCCACCCACAGGTCATAATAAGCTCCAGATTGTGGTGTAAGAAGTGCTGCAATATTCTCTGCTGTTTCTTGAGCAAAAAGGATGTCTTTTCTAACGTAAGGCGCTGCAGGTGCAAGCACATTCCTATTGAGATCTCCACAAGCGCCCAATGTTGAGCCCATATTCTTTATGACAGTGCTGAGAACAGTCTTCAGGTTCTTCTTAAGAACGCCGTGTAGCTGGAATGTCTGCCTGGTGGTCAATCGGAGTGTCCCAATGCCAAACTCATCAGCAAGTGTATCCATAGCCAAGTAAAGCTGGTTTGGAACTTTCCCACAAGGATTCTTAGTCCGGAGCATAAATGAGTAATTCTTCTGCCCGCGGACATCTCGATCAGTCTGTTGATAGCTTCCATGAAACTTGATCAACTGGACAGCGCTCTCATTGATATTTGGGGCATCTGAGACCAACTCCTCGTTCAAAGGATACCGGAGGAAATTGCTCTTTTCCTTGATGATCTCAACCTTGCTTCGCTTCACTTCAGATGCATCCTTCTTCAGAGGCTGCAGGCACGAGTCACGGACATATGGGTTCAGAACTTCAGGTAACACAAGTGTTGCTCAGTATTTTTGTACTAAGTGAAACAAAAGAAATATTGTACTACTGCATCGGTTCTAACAAATATTGCAAGGAACTGCTGCTAATATTCGCTAAGTTTTTTCTTTGGGAAAACAAGTTAATTAACGTTTTCAAATAGAACATTTCGCACTTGACACAGAGCTTATCTGATTGCGTTCCCATGAACCACCCTCGTATAAAACGACAACGATTCTGGAAAGCAACTAATTTAATAAAATCTCTCACTTCCTAAGAATCACAATAACAGTCCGCAATGCGATCTGCCACCACTGGACAAATTCACTAACACCATTATCCATTAATTAAACTGTAAAACATGCCAAGTTAAATCCACAAAAAAAATCACCGAAAACCGAAGGTTTGAGTCACATTTCGCTATACCATTTTGAACAAAAACATTTCCTAATCCCCTTAAAAACGTAAAAACCATGATCCCCTATAAACGATGCCGTTGCAAACGGCCTCAGCGCGAGGAATCTCTCAGGTAAAAAGCACGAATCACTAAAGCACGCGCGCTCACCGTGGATACGGCGCGTATGCCGCCCGAGGACGCGCCCCCGCCGGCCGGGGCCGCGGCGGGTGGCGCCACCCGGAGCTGCCTCCCGAGCATCCGCGACCTGGGGAGCTGCGCCGCCGCGCCCCGGAGCCCGTGGAACTCCGCGCCCCCGACCGCCGCCGACATCGCTGGAGCCCGAAAGAGGAAAGGCGATCGGTGACGGAGGTGCGGCGCAGTGGGGTGGCGAGCGAGCGTAGGATATTTGTTCGTGCGGGCGGGGGGCAGGCGCTTCGCACGGCCGAGGGGTCGTGACGGACGGGGACGACGGGTACGGGGGGCTTTATTTGGGAGGGGACGAGGGACCCTGGCCCCACCGGGGTAAGTGAGTGGAGATCATCTTCGTAGACCTGGTCTATGGAAAAGCTTCAAATGGAGTAGTCTGGTAGAGTTACTTGGACCTACATGTCAGGAAATGTTCGGAGTCGCGGTCTATGCACGCGGTGCGGGCGCATGAGGGTGGTGGGATTCCAGTGGAGAAGACGGGAACGGCAGTGGTGAAGCATCCCGAGCGGTCCACACCTGACGACTGTGCCGGCCACGCGTCGCATATGAGAGACTTGACAACTGGGCCTGGATGGTACGGCCCCACATGTCAGTCACAGCGGGGGAACCAACCCCGTTGCCTCGTAGCCACAGGATTTGGACGAATTTTTTGATGTGCTCGCATCCACCACGAGGCGGCCAAGATGCGGCTTGCAGGCGTGACCGGGGATGGCTCCGGATTTGTGTGGGTGCATTGAACCTGGACGTCTTTTTCGTTGCCAAAAGCTGGATTCGCCTCCTCTCTTGACTTCCCTGTCCCTTTCCGCGCGCAGCAGCCCCCCGCAGCCGGTGCGCATGACTGCATGAGGCCATGAACGGGAGTGAGGTCAGAAATGAGATCAGAGGCAAATCTTTCATTGGTGCCCCGTGGACCTGGATCTCGTGTGGCGGCTTGCCTCCTGTTTCTGCCGTGATGCCGCGACGCAGTGACAGGGCCGAGAGCCGACAGGTGAGTGTGGCCTCCTGGGCTCGTCGTTTGTTCCGTCCCTTGGACTTGGATAAAGCCACATGACCGGATAATTTGCAGCTCGTTCTGGGAAATTTTGGCGTGGCCGCTTGCTGGCCGAAAATCATCGCGGCTGAATGCGTACGCGCATACATGCGCGGTGCTGATTCTGTGTGGCAAAGAGCTCCGTGTCTTCGCCTTGTTGTTTCCTTTTCCCTTTGCTGGGATGCCCCAGTGCAGACTGCAGAGAAGGCTTCTGCGGTCGACGTCACTCTCGTTTTCGCTTTCAGGGAGTGCGCGTCAAAATCTTGGCAAAAAGTGAGTATAGATAAGCACTGTTTGTTGGATTGCTTTTTGGAGAAAGAGCGTCCATCTGCCCCTGAGCAACGCTTCTTGTTGCACGGCTAGAAAAACTAGACCGATTCGCGCGCTATGCGCGCGGCCCCGTGATCTACTAATTCCCCAATTAGCTGAGAAAAATGTCGATTACTGACGAACTCGTTTCGATTGAGTAAGGTGGGACCCGTGGGTTAAATTTAAAAAAAAACGCTGCCTCATCCATTCACCGAGCAACTCGCCAAGCCTTATCCGCAATCCCCATCGGCTGCACACACAGACATGGGCGCACGTGGGAGGGAGGACGGAGGAAGGCGTGCCTCCGGCGGCGCAGCGCGTGGGTGGCAGGCGGAGGCTCGGCGGCCCCGAGCGTGGGCGCCTGGGCGGTGAGCGGCAGCTCCGGCAACCCAGACGCATGGGAGGCGAGGGCTCACCGACGCAGCGCGTGCGGTGCGACCAGTGGCGAAGCAGGCGGTGGGTCAGCGTGGCGCTTGCGGCTTGCGCCTACGGCCTACAACCATCGCTGATGCTGCTGTGCTCATCCGTCTCAACCGGGCGGCGTGAACCGGCGGTGTCGCTTGAGTGGCGCGTGCCGACGGCGGTTGGCCGGAGTCGCGGACAGAGCATGGCACCATGTGCAGCCCGCGGTACGGCTCGCCGGCGGCCCGTGCGTTCGCGCGGTTGGGCGGGCATGGCTTGACGGCTTCAACGTGTGTGCCGGCCCAGCAGATGGTCGCCGAAGCGGTCAGTGCCTGATGGAGGCCGTGTAGGCCGGAGATGGCAGATGCGGCCGGCCGCCGTCACAGACGCCCACCGCGTCGACGCAGTTCAGCACACGCGGGCCTCCGCTTGGCGCCACAGCCACAGGTGACCTTGGAGATGGAATCGGAGTTTCGAATTGCACGGCTGGCGGCGTGCGAGCGGATCGAAGACGGACCTGGGCACCGACCTCGTTCGGCGCGAAGAAGGGTGGCCTTGCGGTGGTGGAGTTCCAGGGCGGCCGGAGCACTCGGCGCAGCCGGGACGGCTCTCCTCGGCGGCCCCGCGGGGAGGAATAGGGGAGAGGAGTATTCTAGAAACTTTTTTTTTTACAAATGGAAATGCGGGCCCTGCAAACAGTAGCACGTGCCCTGAGCGTGCGAGGATTCTTGGACGTTTAATATAGGATAGTAATAAAACCAGGGCAAAACGAGACAATCTGGCAGCTTAGTAAAATTGTTGTCAGGAAGGATCAGAGGCGTGAAAATTGAAATTGCCACAAGCGGAACGAGTATCACTGCGTGCTGCTGGGCCGCTGTCTGTCCACCTCGGCCCGGACCTCTCGCGTTCTCGCTCGGCGGGCACTTGGCGGAGCCCATGGCTCGCGTCAGTTAAACTGCGGGCTGAATTCAGCAACGAAAATTCCTCTGTGTGCATCCGGAAACTCGTTGGGCCGCTGAGGCGCCGGCGCCGTGAATTCGATACAGTATGGGCCTTCTGTCCTTGTGGGCTAATGTATAGCAGGCTAGCAGCCCATGGTTGCACAGACTGACTTATCATAAAGGCACATCCATAAAAAAAAAGGCACATCCATACCTCATTTTTTTTCCCTTTGAAATGCTTCATTTTCTTAGAGTTGTTTTTGAAAGGATAAAACAAAAAAAATGTGTCTAATGCCCTTTATAAACAAACAGAACAAAAGTCTTGGACACCGCTGTAGTTATCAAACATCCAAACACGCAATTCGGCTTAAATTTAGTGGGCAAGAGTTCAGAGCCGTGCAGCACGGCAACGAAAACTAAGGACCGTGGTCGTAAATCTGACTGATCACACCGCGCCAAATTTACTGTTTCAAATTATAGCTCGTTTTGAGTTTTTTAGATTTATAGATTTTGCTACGAATCTAGACATAGCGTTAATCTAATCACAGAACAAAGATTATGAATTAGAAAAGTCAAAACGACTTATAATTTGAAATGGAAGAGCCTAACACCCTGTCAAAAGTGTCAGCTGGATGCAGGCTGTCAACACTTCGCCGCGGCTGTTCCAGCTAGAGAACCAGGTAATCCTCTTCTTTTACCAAACACAGATCAAACGCACCCACCAGTGTACAGCACGAACGGGGGACCCAACAACCCTTCAACAGGTAGGTACGCAGAGGCCGCGGCCGCGCGGCCAGCCCAGCCCGGCTTTTCCAACTGCCCCCGTATTCTAACTTCTAAGCCAGCAGGAGCCAATCAATCGCCAGCGGGCGCATCACGCAACACCAGCGAAGCAGCCAACCAAACTGGCCATGGATTATTCCAGCCGCAAGAGCAATCACCGGAAGAAATGCCAGGCGAGCACCAGCCGGAACCCTTCGTTTCCAAGGCTCGCCAGCTCCCCTACCGACCTTGCCCGCCTTGCTGTATATAACAGCCCAAGTGATCTCCTCTTCTCCGTCCACAACCACAAGCTCCAATTCACACGCACAGGCAGCCTCTTCAGCTTCACCTGCGAATCCGTCGTCTCCTCAGGCATCGACCGGCGCCGTTCCACTTCCACCAAGAACAAATGGCGGGCACACTGAAGGTCAGGATCCTCACCGTCGCCGCGGCCGCTGCCGTCGCAGCGTCGTCCCTGGTCGCCACCGCCTCCGCGGCCGAGGGGCCGGCGCCCGCCCCGACGTCCGGCGCGTCCATGGCCGCGCCGGCCGTCGCCGCCGCGTCCTTGACCGCACTTGTCTTCGGCTACCTCTTCTAAGTGTCATGGACGTGCAACGCCCGCGTGGCGTTGTGCCGAATTGTTTGCCTGCTCAGATTTTTTCCTTCTCTTCTTCTGTAGCTGTTGTTGGTGCGGATGAGTATGTAATTACGCGTTTTATTTTTTATATGAATCCTGTAACCAGTACATGGACATATTTAGAGAGAGTTTCAGTTTGGTTCTCTTTAAACTGTTGCGAAATGCTAGTTCGACAAGTCTTGCATTTTTCACTCTTCTCCTCGATCTACAAATCCAACGAGTGTACGCATCCTCCTTGTGCAACAACCAATTGCTCATAGAGCACGTAAACGCCTGCCCCAAAGAAACACCCTTTGTTTGGCAGTGCCAGCCTGCTTGAAAGTCACATTTTTTATCTCTCTAAACTATGCATCATTTGTGGTCTGAGCTGTTTTTTTCCTCTTTATTGGAACTAGCATGATACCACCCTGAATCAACTATATCGTTCCTAATTGTGCATGTTCCGCTGGTGAAAAAGTCGACTAGTTTTGGCTGTTTCAACAATATTAATTATGTGAGTGAGAAGAAAAGAAAATAACTCGGAACAAGCTAGAAAACATATAAGTAGAACACACTCAATACCTCTATCAGTCTGTCTTGCGAGCCCGGAGAGACCATGTGCAGACATCAGTACATTGACTGGTTGCCACTGAATATCGTAACTTCGCAAGTACCTGATGACATCAACATATATTACGCGCACTTAAGTGAATCCTCAATTCTAGAACGGCTACTCGTACCGTCGTGCGGCTGAATAGTATTATTATTCTTCATGCCCATATATCGCAGCTCACCCCTTTATTTTAGTTGCTGGCTAGTGGGATAAATGAATGAAGTAGAACACGGGAAGGTAACAATTTGACACGGAGGGGCACGAGGTGATGTTTTGAGTGTGAGGCATCGGAAACCATACAACGGTACTCAATCCAGATTAGGAGACGCCTTTTCCTCAAAAAAAAAAAGATTAGGAGACGCCGCTGATTTGAGTTGTCGAATAAATTTCGTGGCTTGTGGCCTATCATGTTTCACATCATTCAATGGAATGATAAGTTTAGGTCCAGTCTCAATGGTCAATGCACAATTTCATTGTACGGTTATCTATAGCTAGTCTGAAAACTAGTGTGGAGTCTCATCCTCATTTAAAAACACAAAGACCAAACATGCATTTTTGAGTGCCTTGACAGGGCGATAGGCCTTATACCACTTGCGACAACATCACACAATGTGACAATGGTAACGATGTCTCGCTCTGTATAACAGAATCCATCTTAGTAGTAGAAAAGAACGTGTGTCCAACAAGACTATCTTTAAGCACAATGTATAACGAATTACTCCATCCGTTTCAAAATATAAGTCATTCTAATTTTCTTGAAGAGTCAAACTATTTTATTTTTGACCAAAATTATATAGATGACTTCAAAGATTTATGATACCGAATAGCTATACTATAAAAATATATCTAATGAAGAACCTAATGGTACTTATTTGATATCATAAATGTTAGTACTTTATTGTATAAATTTGGTCAAAGTTAAAAAAAGTTTGACTCTCCAAAAAAAGTTGGAATGACTTATATTTAGGAACGAAGGGAGTAATCCAATTTCTATTTGCTCAAGCTCTTGGCCGTTCGAGTGGGAGCTCGACGTGGAGAACCGCTATTTTAATCCAATTTCTCTTTCCTCGAGCTCGCATCCATTTGAGCGGGAGCTTCGCGTGGGGGACCGCAAGGACTATATTTGGGGCCGACTTCAACTCGAAGCTTGTGGTATCGGCTCTTCCTCCACCCGGCGACGATTTCTCTCTCCGCTCATTTTTTTTACTCTCAAAAGTTGATGTGGCTATGATGTAGTAAAGTCCTATAACAGCCCGTTGGCCACACCCTTAGAGGTTTTCGGTCGGCTATAACATAGGTATGATCAATGCATGAACATAAGTGTAGATATGTATTTCGTTCATCTTATACTGTTGAGAAATATAGAGACCCATCTTTTGAAGATCATTATTGGTGTTTAGGACCCTGTTTGGGAGCGAGTCGAGTAGTGATGCTTCACACGACGTTTTTTTTGGTGGAAGTGCTGATTCCATGGTGTGGAAAGCGCACCTGTTCGGTGAGATTTTCGGCATCAAGATTCACCGAATCCCAACTTACATTTTGCAAGCTCCCAATAGAGAATAATTGAAGGAGGAAAAAAACCTCGACCCGCGAGGGATAGACCACCCCGACCACCCCATGGTATCTATTATCTTATTAAAACAGAAGCAAAAGGAGCCACCAGATTCACCGAGAGGGCCTAGAAAATCCCACGTTAATCTAAAAAAGAGAAGAATATAGGTCGTTGGATTTTATGAAGATCTAACGGTCTAGACTAATCTAAAGAGTCCATGTCTAATACAACTAATAAATATATAAATTTATCAATCTAAAGAGTCTATATCAAATACGACTAATAAATATTTGAAGTTGTAAAAGAAAACTAACTATAATATTTGCTATGGCATTGAAACGGACTCCACCATATTACGTAACATGTCATATGGTAGGATATGGAAATAAAGAAATATTGTTTATCAATTACAAAAGGAATCCTGTAGAGATAACCACACTCATTTTTTAACATCTTTTTTTGCATTCTTGCATGACGTGTGTTTTCATGCCAGAGATTTTATTTTCAAATTGCAAAACATTTATATTTTACACAAATAAAATACGAGTAACCCCAACACAGTTTTTCCTTTACCATCTTACGTGACATCACATGGTAGGGATGAAAATAAAACTGGGTTTATTAGAGAAGCGATCATATGAAACGACCAATCATATTTTTAGTATCTTTGTTTTTATTTCCAAATACCAACACTTTTCTCTTTTAGACAAATAAAATAAAAACACAACACATTTTTTCTTTATTTTGCCTTGCATGATTCAATAGCCTAGAAATTACCAAATTAATAAGAAAAGAAAAGAAAAGAATATACATCAATTGATTTTTGTTATTGTACTGTATAGTGTTACAGAAGAGAACATGTGTAACCTAATTCATATGGTTCTAATCATATGTAGCTTTTACAATGGGATCAAATATACATTAGTTGTCACTAGCAGTAACGAACCATCCATATGGCCATATACAAGGGCATGTGAGAAGGGCCTTGAAAAGAGCATGTGAGAAGGAGAACGCTAGGGACAAATCTAACCAATGATGTAGCGGGCCACCACACATGACCACATACGATTGCAGCCACAACAAACATCATCATTTGAACTAGCTATATATGTTAACACACATCCACAATGACTAACACCTTGACCAACATAGAAAACGCACTACCGTTTATGATTTAATTTCATCCATACCTTGCAAAATATAGTTGTTAATTAAGTGTCGTTGTCGACCTTTGTCGCTGCTACAAAGCTGGACCAGTGTGTGGTAGTTTGCACTTGACCATTTTCATCTATCTCCAAAAACCCAATGAGTGATTGTAGTCATTGCTGGCTTCTGTGGGAGATATAACGCATCAATTGGATGGAGTAGTAGTCGAGCGAAAGCAGTTGATTTGGCACACGGAGCAACTCAAGAACATCAACAAGGTGACAATGAGAAGTTGGGAGAGGAGTGTGTAGGGCAATGAGGTGAGAGAGCCAGCGTATGAGAGAGCTTAGCAGACATTGTCCCGTACAAAGTAGGTTAGGATTACCAATTGATGGCGACGAAATATTGGAGAGAGGTGGTGTGCACCCACATCAACATGCATAGACATTGAAATGAGAAAGAAAAAGAATATACCTGAATTTGACAGCAAGACATGGCTTCAAAGTGTCAAGGTTGTGGTTTCCATCTAATCATAGTAAATTTGCTTAAATACTAAATTACTTAGCAATAAACTCGCTTTGCCAAAATCCCTATAATGTGTACCATTTTCTTATGCCAAATGAACTAATTTTAAGATGGGATAAGACGCTTGATAAGGCATGAGATCCAATATCATAAGGAGCAAGTTTTGGCTAGAAAGAGGATGTACCTTGCTAGCGTAAAAGTGAATTTGTCGATCCCGATGCGTAATTGATGGTGGGGAAAAAAATAAATCATAAGAAAAGGAGAGCATGTATGGATAGGATTATATCAATTGGAGACTGGGTAGAAAAAGAAAGAAAGTTAGATATGATCACGTGTTACATAATATGATGGTAAAAAATAGACGATACCTTGATCCTGGTCATTAGAAAAAAATATATAGTAATTTGGTTAAGCCAAAATATTTATATGTGATTATTTAAAATTAAAAACTAAATATTAATATATAAATGCTAGCTCCCGCGCAATTTGCGCGGGCCATCTCACTAGTTTTATTAAGAAGAAGGAAAAAATGACACTGTCAATTAATAGGTGAACCATTGAATTCTTGAACAACTCGTGGCAGTTACTTGTGCACCTACTACATATATTGCACACAAGGCTATGGTCGACCAGGTTTCTTTATTGGTCGTGTCCATATATTATTGCGTACAGCTTGCCACTTTCAGTTTGCTAGGTACCGGGAGAGAAAAGTAGTGTACAAATGCAGGAGGATGACTAGCAGGTTTCTTTATTAGCCGTGTCCATATATTATGTATAGCTCGCCACTTTCAGTTTGCTAGATAAGTACCGGGAGAAAAAAAGTATAGTGTACAAATGCAGGAGGGTGACACCGACACGAGTGTTTTAAGGTTGAGGATCATATGATGAAATTCGACGTGACATATGTGAGTGCGAGGCATCAGGAATAAAGGCTAAGCCACATTGAAGCCACAATGGGGAGACATGCGCGCTGGTGGCTAATGTGAGAGGTCTGTTGGTTTGGGCTCGCCAGTGACGTTTAGGGAAGTCCAAGTCCGATTCAGCTCGCAAACTATAGCTATATCAATATAGCATACAACTTCTCCACCAGTCGTGAGCTCGAAAAACTTAACTTCTCTTGTGTCCCTGTCCGTGGTCACTTCGTGGATTATGGATGCCAGATCAGGTGACCTATTTCACAGATCGGTGCGGCCCACCTCTTCTTACATCGACAGCATCCGAGCCTCGTGGCCCAACTACTGCCAGGCATAGAGGATACTGTGCAGTGGCGATGGACGCCATCAGGGCAATTCACCGGTGCTGAACGCATCTGGCGATCCTGAAATTTTTTAATTGGAAAGCTATATATTCCGCAAGAATATTAGGTTGTCTATAAGGTTCTTTAACCTTTTCGATAGCAATATTAAGTCTCTGGTTTACAGAATTAACTTCCTTTTGGAGATCTTTCACGATGCAGTCAGCATACCAGGCCTGCAGACCGGTGCTGAACGCATCTGGCGATCCTGGGCGCCGTTGCGGATCAAGCTCTTCTTCTGGCTGGCGTCATGGGGCCGTATATGGACGGCAGACAGGAGGCGACGTCGAGGTCTGGATGCCCATTATATATGCCTCATGTGCGATCAAGCAAATGAGACTGTGAATCACCTGAGCGTCTCGTGCCTGGACTCTGGTAGCCAAGGAGGTATGGTGGCGAGTTCTGTCGTGGGAAAACTGTTCATGCACCTTCCTTGCATGAGATGTATCCATACAAGATTGGTGGGAACACCTGACTTTGATCCAAGCGCCGGAACGACGCAAGGGTATTGAGAGCTTGTTCATGGCCGTCAGGTGGCATCTGTGGAAAGAGCGGAATGCACGGCTCTTCGAGCGGAGCGCGGTGGCCACTTCAGTTGTAGTAGCCAGGATCCAGCAGGAGGTCGGTCGACCTTTGGGTAGTGGCCGGTGCTAGAAAATTAGGTCGTTTATTTTACGAGTAATCCGTTTTGGTGCTGCACGTTCGCGTGCTTGTTGTAATCGAACTTTTTCTCTTCTTAATGAAATGATGCATAGCTCTTTTGCGTATTCGAGAAAAAAAAACTGCTGTCCTCTTCTTCCTGCGACGGGGAGAGCCGCAAGTTCTTGTGTTCTCAACTCATCTAGCACGGGCAGTGGCAATGGCATACGGTTGTTGTGGGTGGATGGACGATCATGTGCAAGCATGCACGCATCAATCGAGTATACTTAAAAAAAAGGAGACTGTCATTTATTAGGTGAACCATTGAATTCTTGGACAATTCGTGGGAGTTACTTTGTGCACCTACGTATAGGCACGCAAGGCTCTGGCTGGACAAGGTTTTTCTTGGTCGTGTCCATATATAATAGCTCACCACTTTCAGTTGCTACTACTTGCTAGTTACCGGAAGAAAAAGTAGTGGAAAAATGCTGGAGCATGACACGGATTGTTTGGGTGTTATGATCAAGTGACTTGACTTTGCGGGGCACAGGGTACGTAATATCTCATAGCTAGGACTGTAAGATCTGCTGTGAGTGCGAGGTATCGGAAATAGTGGTGAAGCTTTACTGGAGAGTTATCGGACTAGTCTTTCAAGTTCGTCGGCTTCAAACTTGGGTTGTAGCGAGGAGAATACAATGCTACTCGACTGGCATCCGGGCATGCCGAGCTGCCGACGGGACAGAGTCGCCACGCAACCACGGCAGCTTTCTTCGACCTCCAGCTGATCAAGTGGAAATTTCTGTGCTGGGAGAGATCGGCTTGGTGGCCTCACCTTTCACTTCGGTGATCCATCTCGGATCTTACGAGCGATCAATGAACCGCACTAGGAATGCACACTGCTGCACGCATTGACGTGATGCCAGATAGATTGATGCAGGGTTACTGATGTGTAGTGAGTACAGACAGGTCATCGTGTATGGCCCATGACTATCATTTGTGGTTTAATTACACTGCCGAGATGTTAATTTCAATAAACCTTACAGGGGACGTAATTAATTTGTTTGATTGGAATCAAGGTTCGCCGCACAACAGACGTCAATCACTCAATCTTGCAAGTGCAAAGAGACCACGTGTAAACATCAGTATATTGATTGGTTGCCACTGCATGTAGCAGGTACTTAATTGAGACCACATGATAAAAATAGACAGCGTTTCTTTAGTGAAACACTACTTAATTCTAGTACCCTTCATGTTATCTACTTATGCACATATTGTACACATGGTTGTGGTCGAATGGGCTTCCTATTCGTCATAGAGTAGCTCACCACTTGTAGTTGCTGCCTTGCTGGTCACCGGGATAAATGAATGGAGACACACAGATACACATAGAGAGGGTGTAGTAAGAGCCTGGCACGAAGTGAGATCTGTTGCGAATGTAAGGCATCGGAAACGGCGGCGAAACCAACCTTTTGCGGCACCGGTGCAGTCAATCACTCCGCCCATGCTATGACGGGATCGGGTGGTATATACTGGTATGGTGACTGAGTTATTAGGCCGTCTCCAGCAGACTAGCGACGCCGTTGGCAGACGTGAAGGAGAGAGAGACCAGCCATAGACGAAGGGGGCAGCACTCTTCAGAAAAATTGTGCGTGTGAGAGGAAGGAGCTTCGGTAGACGTACGAGATAGGCGACTATCCCGTAGCTAACGAGTCTCTTTTTTCAGTATTCACCAATCTTCAGCAGGTGACGTCGCCCCTTACGGAAGAACTACATGGTGAGATCTCGTGATCCGCTAGCAGCTCGAACTTGTGGTGTATCATACCTTTACCGGAACGAACGAATAACTTCTGTTTTTTCTTACATTGGCTCGATAGCAGGTCATGTAAAAAGCAGATGAAAGTCCAATATCTCTAATATTTAATTTAGATATGGCAATTTAGAAAATCTTACTTCTTTATTTAGTTTACACTTTACAGGGATCAATCACAGATGATGATTTTTACTAGATGCTGGTGAAGTACTTCTGCTTTTGACCAATCCTTGGTCTATGTTTTGCCACTTTGCCATTGTGTAATCTTCAGTTCTAGTGTATTTTGTCGTGTCTGTCCTAAAAGCATGAACTGAATAGGAATGCTTATTGTCTCAATTGACAGCAGTGAAGTGATGTGCCACCTGAAAAATAGATTTCAGACCTGTAATCAGTCACAGTCTCTCAAATTGAGACAATAACCAAGCTCAAATCGCCAAACGCAATCAGTAATCATATTCAATATTGAGTTACAATCTCAATTTACATGTGTGCCGCTATCTGAATTTTGAAGTTTGGGTTCTCAGCTTGCTGCCTCTACATGTGACTTCAATCTTGTGTGGCTGGCTGGCTGGCCGCCCTTCTTCCTTGGTGGTTCGGGCACGGCAGCACCCTTGGCGCAGAAACGGGAGTGACTATATGACGCACACGCGGCGTCATCACCAATGCCGCACAACCCTCCAGGCACGTACACTTCATTTCCATTATATTCTATGCAGTAAACAACACGTAACTCCGCAGCTAGTTGACGTACGTGGGTCCCATAAGGATGATTTTTTTAAAAAAATTCATAGCTCATAAATGAAGTATTGAAATCAAATTTCGATTGCACCATTAAAATTTTTATGACGAGAGCTTCAAAACTAGACCACACTTGACCATGTTTGGAGTTTTAAAAATATGGAACATTTTTTTTTAAAAGGAACAATTCATCCGATTTTAACAATTGGAACAAATCATGTGAGTGTGAGGAACAAAAAAATCGTATAGTAGGAACATGAATTTTAACACGTGAATCAAAATATCATACGAAAAGGAACAAAATATTGTATAAAAGGAACATAAATCTTAACACGTGGAACAAAATATCATACGAAAAGGAACAAAATATTGTACGAAAGGAACATAAATCTTAATACGTGGAACAAAATATCATACGAAAAGGAACAAAATATTTTACGAAAGGAACATAAATCTTAACACGTGAAACAAAATATTAGTAAAAATATCTTAACACATAAATATAAGGAAGGGAAAGAAATAGAAAAATATCAGTAAAAATAAAGAAGAAAGAAGAATTAAAGAAAGTTTAGTATGAGCCGTAATATGAAAAATAAAATAAACAAAAGAGAAAAAAGAAGAAGCAACAAGTCTTCATTTATCCTCCCTCCGCGAGCCCAATCCCAGGTGGCCCATGCGACTTGACTACAACAGCTGGTGACGGCCTGCATGCGCGGCAGGCTGGCTGGCGGTCTTGAGTCTGCACACGACACGACAGGCTGACATGCGGCAGGAAGCTGAGGTGTGCGGCAGAGGCCTTGCAGCCGCATGTGCGTCACATAGCAATTCCGGCACCGAGCAGCGCGGCGGTGGCAGACGTCGCTCTTTTTTTTTTTTTTTCCTGCGGGGAGAAGAAACGGCGTGTTCTCGTTTTGACTCTCTGTGCAAGCAAGTGGATCGATGTATTGGGCTGTATGGTCGTGGACTCCTTTGCTTTATGTGTACGCCGTCGGATGTCGAATGTGATCGCAGTCTTCTGCAGCTGTGCAATGCAGAACGGGCAAATGGTGGAGTCAAGGCAGCCATAGCAGTGAAGGCTCGCTCTCTCGCGTGTGCGCTCTTCCGTGCCTGAGGATCCAGAATGTGACCCGGACTTTGGCGGGGGCGTAATTGGACTTAGTTGACGTCGCCGAAGGGCGGGGCGGTGACGGGGTGCGTAGCTTAGTCCAATTACGTCCCGCCCTTCGGCGACATCAACTAGTGTCCAATTACGCGTGGACGCCCGATCGGCGCGTCGATCAGCTTCGACTGCTCCGTGTCCTGCATTTCTAAAATGTGCCGAGCTATAGATTTCCAAATAGGCGGCCTGGCCCTAGCCTGATCTGGCCCGGCCTAATGCGGCCCGGCCCGATTGAGGCCCGAAGGCTTTGAGTGCCGAGCCGGGCCGTGCCGCCGTGCTGACCCAGCGGCCCAGGCCCAACACTAAGGCCACTTTATAGGCCTGGGCTGGCCCGTCGGGCTGGTGCTGGGCCGTCGGGCCTGGCCAGCCCGAAGCAAGGGGGCAGCGCAGCGGCGCGGCCGGAGGGGAAGGGAGGCCAGCGGCGCGGAGGAGGGGAAGGGAGGCCGACGACGCGGAGGAGGGGAAGGGAGGCCGGTGGCACGGCCGGAGGGAAAGGGAGGCCGGTGGCGCGGAGCATGGGGAGGAGTTGAGGAGGGGAAGAGAGGCCGACGGCAGAGATCCCGACAGGGGGAGGCCGGCGACGGCGGAGATCCCGACCTGGTGCGGCGGCCGGAGCACTTGCTGGGTCCATGGCAATGGCGACGGCCGGCGGCGTGGGCGCTGGGAGGAGGAGCGAGAAGAGGAGGTTGACGGCGGCTGGAATCGGGGGGGGGGGGGGGGGGGGGGGGAGGGATGGGGGAGAGAGAGGGGGAGGAGGGAAGGAGATTAGTGTTTTATGTTTGTTGGGCTGTGGGCTACTATTTCTATATTTCTATATGATATTAGATAGTTTTTTGTCGGGCCGCTAACTGAAAGTGCATCTAGACACTTAATCTAGTTTTGGTAATTAATGTCGATATACATTTGGATATAATGCGTTGCATGAGTTATGCAGGAATAAAGTCAAAAGAAAAGAATAGAAAGTTGAAAGGAAGGTACTCAATTCTTATTCGTATGGTGATGGATTCTAACTGGACGATTTAAATTTATTTATGATTTGAATTTGAGTTTAGGACCACCGTACTATCAAGGGGAACGTGCTTGATGAGTTGAGTATGCTAAAGTGCTTATACTTGAGATGACAATCACCCAAGAGAGACACAAACACCCACAAACATTCCTACACAAAAAGCTCCCTAGTGCGTCGGATCTTAGGCCAGATGATCCGACTTCCTAAGTTCCAGGCGCGCTCTAGTCTGAAATTCATTTCCATCGGAAGATCCGAACCATGCGTCGGATCTTAAACTTAGACAGATTCGAGTGTTTCTCTCAGGACGTCGACCCACAAGTTCCGGCACGCTCTGTCTCTAATATTTTTCCGTCGGATGATCCTAAACTTGTGTCGGAACTTGTATCGGATGATCCGGCTCTTGCATCGGATCTTTCCATACTTAGCCATTTTTCAGTGTTTTAGCCTTATGAAATTCAAATTTCGGAAGATCCGACACACCGTCGGAAGATCCGATACCTCTTCGCAGAACACATAACGACTAGTTTCTGAGGGTTGGGTATTTATACCCCTTCACCCCCTCATTCAATGTTGCTGCCTCTACGACCAAACACACTCCAAAAGCATTCATTCCACTCCTCTACTCCCACCCAAAGCTTGATTCTTGCATTGATTCACCTAGGGTTTGAGTGAGAGAGAAAGATTTGGTGCGTGACCTTCATACACTTGTGAGCTTACACTTGTTCATCTCAAGAAGCACTTGAAGCAAGCTTGATTCGTCGATTTGCGTTTGTTACTTTTGGAGCTTTGCTTCTAAACGGTTAGGCGTCACCGGTAGCTTCCATTCCTTTGTGGTTTGAGCACCGAAAGTTTGTATTTCCCATCTCTTTGTGAGATTGATAGTAAGTGACTCAATCTCCCTTTGTGGTTGGTTGAGGGAGGCAAGTGGTTAGTGACAACCCGGTTCTTTGTGAACTCCTCAACGGGGACGTAGCTCCTTTGTGCAGTGAACCTCGGTAACAAATCCCGTGTCTTTATTCTTACTATTGTTCTTGTTGTTCATCACCTTATTTGTGCCCGATCTATGTGCTTGTGTTGTACGACCTTAGAGATCATATTTAGGTGCTTGCTTACTTCATCTAGCAGCTTTGTATTCAAAGGGAATCTTGAATAGCTTGTTAGAATTTGAATCTCGAATTTAGTTAAGATCCTACACAATGTCGGATCTTCCGAGGTTTGGAAGATCCGAGACCGCGTCGGATCATCCGAGCATCTGACAATTTCGTGAAGAATTTTCAAGATTTTTAACAGGCCCTGTTCAGCCCCCCTCTAGGCCTAGTGTTGGTCCTTTCACTATCGGGCCACCTATTTTCGTGCCGTGCTTCGGGCCGGCACTATGGGCCGAGGTGGCGGCCCAGGCACTAAGATGCTATCGGGCCGTGCCAGCCCTAGGCACTATCAATCGTGCCTCGGGCCGAGCTAGTGTCGTGCTTTTTGAGGCCGTGTCTCGAGCCGTCCATCGTGCCTGACCCATTTGAAATACTATAGCCACAGCTGCCGTTCCTCACGGTGGGTCAATTGGTGACGGGCTGGGGTGGGGGCTACAACTTAAAAATGCAATGAATGATTTTAATTAAACAGGTTGCTGCTTTTAGATTTGGCCACATTTTAGAAAGGGAGTATTGGAGTAGTTGATGTTTCTATGCGGCCCAAGTAACACTCCTGCAAAAACCATTATCCTCGTCGGATCATACGAAGCGGGTCAAAATGGCCCGCTTACTTTAACTCATTCGAAGCGGTGGAAAAGATGCCGCTTAAGATAAAACTCTTGTTCTAACCGGCAACCGCTTAGAATAGTTATCCTAAGTGGCTCAAACCGTGCCGCTTTCAATAACTAGTTATTCTAACCGGCTCTATTCGTGCCGCTTTCAATAACTAGTTATTCTAACCAGCTCTATTCGCGTCACTTCCAATAACTAGTCAGTACGAATTGTTTCGTTTAAAAAAATTATAACTTTTGCATACGGTCTCGGATGGAGAGAAGCTTTATATAGAATTTGTATGTTTTGACAAGATCTACAAAGACAACTTTGTAGTTGAAAGTTTTTCGATTTGAAATCATTTAGATGTCCAAAACAGTTCCAGTTCTCGTTTCTGCTCTTGTAATTTAAATTTTATAGTTGCATTCTAAATTTTGTAACTTTTGCATATGGTCTTAGATGTGAGAAACTTTATACAAAATTTTTACGTTTTGAGGAAATCTATAACTTTATAGTTGAAAGTTTTTAATTTGAGATCGTTTAGATGTCCAAAACTTTAATGTTCTGTTTCCCACCCTTATTCCCTCTCTTGTAATTTGGACTTCATGTTGCATTCTGAATTTTGTAACTTTTATATACAATCTTAGATGGAGAGAAGCTTTATATGAAATTTGGACGTTTCAATGAAATCTACAACTTTGTAGTTGAAAGTTTTTTTTTGATTTGAAGTCGTTTAGATGTTTAAAGAACTAAGCTTAAGGTCAAAAGGAATATAACTTCATCATGCGTGTAGGAATAACGTCTAGGTGAGATGGTAAGGAAGGCTCGCGCGAGGCAGGAGGTCGTGAGTTCGACGGCTAGGCACCACATGCGCGCGTATTTCGAGATACGCTGATTTGTGACTCGCGCGACCGTAGCTCGGGGGTGGCCTCCCGGGCAACGGAAAAATATATTTTTACCATTTTTATTTGTGAATTTCTATTTTTAGTCATTCTAACCAGCGCGAATTGAGCCGGTTAGAATAATTTGTTAAACGAAGCGGTCCGAAAAAGGGAAGCGGTGAAATAACCGTTTCGGACCGCTTCGGATGACACCCTTATTCTAATTGGAAAAGGGGAAGCGGTAAAATAACCGTTTCGGATAAAATTTTCGTGCCATTTAGGTTGATGGTTTGTGCAGTAGTGTTTTGAAGATCATTATATGTGTATTATATGTGTTTAGGACCCTGTTTGGGAGCGAGTCGAGTAGTGGCGTTTCAAGCGAGGTTCTTTTGGTGGAAGCGCTAAATCCATGGTGCGGAAAGCGCACCTGTTGCAGCTTGTTCGGCGAGATTTTCGGCGTCAAGATTCACCTAATCCCAACTAACATTTTGTAAGCTCTTAATAGAGAATAATTGAAGAAGGAAAAAAACTCGATCCACGAGGGATAAACCCCACGGTATTGTATTAAGAAGGAGAAAAAAAGACTGTCAATTAATTGGTGAAACCATTGAATTCTTGAACAAACTCGTGGCATTTACTTGTGCACCTACTACATATATTGCACACAAGGCTATGGTCGATCATGTTTCTTTATCGGTCGTGTCGTGTCCATATATTATTACGTACAGCTCACCACTTTTATTTTGCTAGGTACCGGGAGAGAAAAAAAAGCAGTATACAGATGTAGGAGGATGACACCGACACATAATGTTGGGATGTGAGTACGCCAGGGTAACTGTTTGAGGTTGAGGATTAGATCAGATCAGATGATGAGATCTGACGTGACATGTGAGTGCGAGGCATCAGGAGTAGAGGCCAAGCCACATCGAATCCACATCCGATTCAGCTCGCAAACTAGTGCTATAGCAATATAGCATACAATTTCTCCACCAGCCGCGAGCTCAAAAAACTTAGCTGTATCCGTGGTCACTTCGTGGATTGTGGATGCCAGATCGGGTGGCGGATTTCACAGATCGGTGCGGTTCACCTCGCTTCTTCGATCCCCATCGACAGCATCTCGTGGTGAACTGCTGGTCCTCGTCTTCTTACGACGAGTCGAGGAGAGCCGCGACTTCGTGTTCTCCTCAATTCATCTAGCAAAGGTTGTTGTGGGTGGATAGGACCATTGCCTTGACTCTGAGAATGTTGATGGTGCTGGATCAGCCGGATGGAATCGAAATCCATCGCGGATCTCCAATGGAGTGCTACAGCTTCTAGCTCGTTGGAGCACGGAAGCGGATGATACGGTGGTGCTACACTGCTACTCCATAGCCATCCGCCGAGGACCGAGGATGCCGGCAGGACGACGTAGCCACGCAACCGCGGCCTTCCATCTCCTGGCGATCGTCTCGACTTGCATTGTTGTGTGTCACGACTAACGAGATCGTCTTGGCGGCTTCCACTTTTACTTGGGTGATTGTGTTCGCTGGACCTTGCGACCGGCCGGCGATCAGTGAAGTGGACTAGTAATGGGGGTACTGATCGATGCAAGTGTTCATGCTCTCGGCAGTAGATAAGTACCAGATTGATAGCACCCAAGAGCAAGGGCAGTAGGACAGGGATTTGCTACTCTGCATTGTTCAAAATCCTAATTAACTGAAAGCTCCTTATTGACAGTCACAACTCACACGACCTTGGTAAGATCTTGAGACTACTATCCAATTCATCAGCACATTCCTTTATTTCCTTGGATAGTATTAATCTTGGCTGGTTAGTTATTTAATTCAAATCAAGACTATCCACCGTATTTCAACGTACGTTTTGCAAGCTCGCATGCACGCATAAATTGAGTATACTCGAAGGAAAGAAAAAACGAGTGTCAATTATTTGGTGAACCATTGAATTCTTTGACAATACATATATGCACGCAAGGCCATGGTTCAACATGATTTTTTGTTGATCTCATATCCATATATAGCAGCTCACCACTTTCGTCAGTTGCTAGGTACAGGGAGAAAAATTACTTGAGAAATGCAGGATCATGGCCTGGAGTGTTTGCGTGTTACGATCAAGTGACTTGTGGTTGCGGCCTTGCTGGGCAGAGAGTGAGATCGAATGCAAGTGCGAGGCATCGGAAATAGTGGTGGTGCTGAATTGCAGAGATATCTAATAAGCCTGTCATGCTCCTCGATCCGGATCCTCGCTGGGAGGATACATGCTACTCGAGCGGCATCAGAGGACGATGACAGAATAGAGTCATCACTCAACCACGGCAGCTTTCTTCCACCTCTAGCCGATCATCTGGACTTTTCCGTGCCGGAGATCGGCTTGGTGGTCTCACTTCTCCACCCAAGAGGGAAATCCTACATACATCTTTCAAAAGATTATTTTCTTTCTCGCCTTCCAGTATTTAAGATCCGTACGATGAATTACGTCCGTCATATTTTAAAAAAAATGTTGGTCAACATTTTTTTATGAAAATGTTGTCTAATATTTTTGTTGACCAACCTTTTTTATTAAAAAAATGTTGGTAATTTTTTTCATCTAATATTTTTTCATGAAAATGTCGGTTAACATTTTTATCGAACCAACTTTAAAAAAAATGTTGGTCAACATTTTTGATCCAACATTTTTCTACGAAAATGTTAGGCTCAAATTTTTTAATAAAAAATGTTAGATTCAACATTATTTTTTTAAAAAAATGATTCAATATTTTTCATCCAACATTTTTCTAGTTAAAATGTTGAACATGTCATCATAGGTTTGATATTGGCTTTGATGGATTTTATAGTTGAACCCCTAATTATCTTCCGGTACGTGGTGAATGACTTAAAAAATTTATGGATTCAGAAATGCACTTTCGGAGTTGATGGACCTCTGTGACATACCCTTACAAGTTGTTGGACCTCTGGTGCATTTTACTCAATTAAGAATATGCAATATCATTGACAAAAGGAGTATGGCTAGCTTCATAAAACATAGAGCACTCACGATGTAATGTACTAAAACACCTCATTCAGGATGATACTGAAAAATATAAAGGAAATCATGTTGAGGTTACTGAGAAGTCAAAAACAGAAAAGGCAGTGCAGTTAATTGCCTTTGAAAAAAAAATACATAGCAGCACTGCTTGATACAATCTCTTGCTTGGTAGAAGCCAAAACATTAAATCATACAACAATCGAATTAAACCCTTCATTGAAAATAGTAACGAAAAAGCAAAAGGAAACATGTGAGCTCAGCGACATTAAAGCCTGGAACAGTATTGGTATCAAGTATGTCATGTATATAGTTTTTGCTATCAAATAATATAAATATGCAGGAGCAAAATGGGTTCCAAACATTTATCATCAAGTTAGTTTCCAAATCTCTTGTGTGCAAACTATAAACATTAGCATACGTCTCTTAGTAAATAAAAAAAAATTGAAGTACTGCTTCTGAAAAAATACACATCTTCATAAATTCACTCCAATAATTGATAAACTACTGACAGTGAGGGGGAAATGGTCAGCATTGAGAATGAACGAAGAAACTCCAGTGAGCATTTAGTTATCCCCAAATCTCCATCTCATTTGATTGCTTCAATGTTTATATATACAGAATATAATCCATCACAGATATAAATCCTATCGCGTGGTTGAAAACAAATTGCTTTCAGATCTAATTTAATTGAACAATAGCATGCATGTCCAACCCGATCAACTGTTTGAAGAAATTTGCAAGTAATATGTCAAGGTAAAAAATATCATTTCTGCTTTTGTGAAATGTTGCTAGAGGTATGAAATTATGAGTACTGAAATATCCCCCAAAGAACCCATCTGTTTCGACGAACTCGTAGGATATATGGTAGAACATCAAATTTAATGTTTTGCTTTATTGAGAAACAAAGCAAGGAGAAAGGCAAAGTAAATGAAAATGGTTAAAAAATGCACGAAGAGTTGTATGTGTGTTAAACTAAACTAGACAGTCTCACTGGAATTGAATCCTCTATATCATGCAGTAGCATTGACCATTGAGCCCGCTTGCAAATTTGGTTTCAAATCCAAACTTCAAATCTGTTACAGAATTTAAAAGTTAGATCATCAGACTCACAAAACAAAAAAACTTAGGCCAGAATTGCATGGATATGGAGTTGATAGAGGATGCCAGCAAAGCTAGTGAGTGATCGAAGGCCAAAATTGTACTGCTACAAGTTCAGCTGCTATGAGTAATTTTCCCCTAAAAAAGTGCTATGATTTGTGCACTCAGTGCAGTGTTCATGTTGTATGCCATCTTTGTTCTCTTTGTTTTTCCATCCCACTCAATTTCTCCTCAGAAAGGCATATGTTTGATCTGTTATATATTTGACGTGAGCATGGGCTCCGCGTGAAAGAATAGTGGGTTCCAACTAACTTTTGTGTCCCCTTTTAAAATTCAATTAGTTAGGTTTCTTCCTTCACAACACGCTATCTGGCAAATACATCTTGCTCAATGTTTGTTCTTCAGAGGTTAGAACAGTGAACTTTGTTGTTGTGCAGTTGTGCTATCTTGTAGAATCTCAAACATGAGGCATGGTTAGCCAAGAACTTGCACGGAGAGGTTGGTTTTCACCTGATACATTGCCTTTCAAAATAGCTGGGACTTAAATTAGGCCATTGTTGGAAAAACAAACAAACCAAAACGACCATAATATGAATCAGAGAAGAAACATCATGCATTTGCCGAGTATTTCATGAGCTCAGAGGAAGAGGAAGGAATACCTAAAAACAGTAGGCATAGGAGGCATCGGGAAAGTCAAAGCACCCTCCTGCCTCCACCGCTAAACAATGGAACAGAGGGCCTATGCCTTCCTCCATGTTCCTATGCCCACTGCTCTTAGCTAATCTTCACTTCCTCTTCCGACCTCACCTTGAAGTTCTTGCCTAAGACTGTATATGGATGTCCCTAGTTTTATCCACTAAAGCAAATTGTGCGTGCCAAAAGGAAGAGGAAGGAGGGCATAAGAGCAATAGGAATGAGAGGCATCGGGAAACACCAAATTAAATTTCCACCCCCATTGCTAGGAGGGAATCATCAAGCTTGGCTTTCCTCGATATTCTCATTCCCAATGCTCTTAAACCCTCGGTTTCTTCCTCTTCCCGACATGCCATAGCACCTCCTCATCTTAAATGTGTGCACTGGTGAGTATTACCTTCATCACTAGGTCAGTCGTGATAGCAAAAAGAAGGGGAAGGAGAACCTAAGAACCATAGGAATGGGAGGCATCAGGAACGCTAAGCCAACTATCCATCTCCAATTCTAGAGAAGAAATTAGAGCACTGCATTCCTTCATGTTCCCACTCCTAATGCTCTTAGGACCTCTCTTTCTTCCACTTATATGCTCACAATTTTTGGGAGTGAGAAGCTGTTGCCTCAGGTATATATAGAGACCTTTTTTGCTGTCTGTAAGCTTTATGGACAATGAATGGACAAAGTGCATGGTGCACCACTAGGACATTGGCGCAGCAGTGGATCCCAGTGTGGGACCATGTAAACTGCAGCAGTTGATGAATGCGGTTTTTGGTAGTGCAGGGCAATGGAGACAGAGATGTAACATGCAAGGAGGGCTAGATGGGTAGATGGAGATGCTCTGGCTGTGCCATAGCCGAAGGGCAGGCACATTCATGTAAGTAATTGACCTGAGCAGTGTATTCGCTAAAAGGAAATGAAGAGAAAACGAAGCCTTTAAGTGCATTTACTTGGATTCATCATTTAAGACTTTTTAATCTATCTCCTGTAACAAAAATGGATCACCTACAATGTAAGGCAAAAATTGAGATTTTTTTTTCAGACATACAATGACTTGCCTAATTAAAACAGTGGAGGATTCAAATTAACTCTTCACAAGAAAATCTACACATTAATCTAATTTAACTCCAGTTAAATACACACTTTTGAGGTCCTCTGATTACTGTTTAAAAATAAAAGTTTGTTTTACTAATTGTTAAGCTATCAGACCAAACCAGAAAATTCCTGATACATCTGCGTTTCTTAATCATGCGTGCATAGGTTCGTCATGCATCGGTCGACGGTCGTAGCTGTGCTTGCATCTGTTCAAGGCATCAGGTGCTGCCGTCATTTCATTTGAGACAGTGCGTTCATTTCCTGCTAATTTAGCTATTATATTCCGACTTCCTTGTTCGTTTCCTGATAATTTACCTGATGCTTCTGTCCATCTGGTCTCTATGCTGTGTAGTTTGCAATTATATAGTGTGTGTGCTTTAGACGTACACATGGTTATTTACAGAGTGAGGTACAATGTTTCATGTCATGTGTGTGCAAGTGCGCATGTTACATTTCTGTCTCATCTTTACTTGCTTAGCAATTCTTTTTCATAGTAGAAAATTGGTGGCGAATATATACATGCCATCATAAGTTTTTAGTACGTTCCAAGAAATTTGATCTTGTGTTGTTAAGTATGCTACGTTTACTAGTCGTCAACGGCCAACCCGTGCGTTCACACGGGCTAGACATATACTATTTAAGGAGATTAGAAGACATCTTACCAATGGCTGATGATAAGAGTTTATAATATTAGACTAAAAATTGAGGTTTGTACGTGGATAACTTTTTAGAAAACATAAAATAGGTCTGTTGGCTATTATTATCTATGATGATTAAAACTTATTCAATTAGTGTTAAGATCATTATCTAAAAAAATTAATGGTAAGATGTTTTCTTATTTCTGTGAGAATTTTTAAGATTTATCTTTTTTTTTCTAACGTGTTTCGTGAGGATTAACTCTTCAATTAAGTAATAGCGAGATTTTCTTCTAGAGTGCCAGCCGTTATTTTATTGCATCCCAGTCCTTTGAGAGAAAAATTATTGCCAGCCCAAGGAGAGACATCAGTATGAAACCGATGCTCTGGTCATTCAGCAATCATCCTTCTCCTCACTTGCACAGGCAAGCCCCCTTTGATCCTGAGTGTGACGGAGAGCAAATGTTCGGGCGCACCACCGCCGGCGTCGAGCACAAACTCTTCAAGCACGCTCGCAACAACCGACTTCATCTCCACGTACGCCATCTCCTTGCCGAGGCAGATCCTCGGCCCGGCATGGAACACCGTGTACTGGAAGGGGCTCTTTGGCTGCTGGAACGCGCCGTTCTCCCCGAGCCACCGCTCCGGCTTGTACTCGGCGCAGTCCTCGCCCCATATGGCCGCGAGCCGGCCCATGGCGAAGGCGCTGTACGTCACGGACCATCCGGCGCCGACGTGCGTGCCGTCCGGCAGCGTGTCGTCCGCGGCGCACGACTGCGAGTTGACCGGCACCGGCGGGTACAGCCGCATCGACTCGGTGAGCGCGGCGTGCAGGTAGTGCATCTCGCGGAGCGCGTCGAACGCGAACGGCTCGCCGGGGCGCGTGCCCGTGGACTCGCGCACCGCGCGGACCTCGGCCGTGACCCGCGCCACCACGTCCGGCCGGCGCAGCGCGAGCCCGAAGAACCACGTGAGAGCCGACGCCGTCGTCTCGCGCCCGGCCGTCAGGAAGTTCATGACGATGTCCCTGAGCTCCTCGTCGCTGTGCTCGTCGGTCGTCACGAGCCGTGACAGGAAGTCGTTGTCGTCCACTGATGATAATGACGTCGACGCGCTCTGCTGGCGCCGGCGGGCACGGACGATGTCCATGAGGAATTCGTCGATGTCGGCGATGGCCTTCTTGAGCCGGCGCTCGGTGCCGATGTTGAGCCACTTCTTGATCTTCCACGAGACCTCGACGGGATCCAGGAACCGGCACGCGATGAGGTCCTGCGCCTCGATGAAGGTGTGCATGAAGCCGGACCTCGCCTCGGCCAGGACGCCTCCGTCGGCGAGGCAGCATGGGTCGTGCCCGAACGCCACCATGCATATGGTGTCGAAGGTGAATCGCCCCATCACGTCCTGCAAGTCGAGGACGCCGCCGGTGGCGCTCTGCCTCCGCAGGAGCGGGAGCAGCCTGTTGGCGACCTCGGCCTGGACGACGTCGACGACGAACTTGCGGAGCGAGCGCTTGCTGAACTCGAGGCTGGCGTGCTTGCGCTGCCAGACCCAGTGGTCGCCGACGGAGTTGAAGAGGCCCCGGCCGAGGAAGTCGCGGAGCATGTCCATGGCTTGCTCGCCGATGGGGTAGTTGGTGACGTTGGCGCGCAGGACGTGCTCGACGTCGGCGGGGTTGGCGGTGACGATGCCCGTGCGCATCCCGGGGATCCAGAACCCCATCCTGTGCCCTGGGCTGGCCACGATCAGCTCGGTCGACCAGTCCAGGAAGCGGTGCCGGTTCCTGAGGAACGCCGGGAGGTGGCCCAGGAGACGGTGGGCTTTGAGGCCGTGGGTGATGGGCTGCTCCTTGCGGGTCATCAGCGTCCTCGCGAGGACGTGCAGGATGGGAAGCAGTAGGGCCACTAGGACAATAGCATGGACGGCGCCCATTGCCGCCGTTTGACTTGCTATCTTGTGTTCTTGCTTGCCGTTGCCGATGCTGGCGGTGAGTCGGTGACGAGGGCCGACGAGCCGGCCGGGCCGTCCCGAGCCTCAATGGACCCTGGAGCCTCAGGTGAGGGAGGAGGAGCCGAAGAGATGAGATTCGAGAGAAGCGGCGGGGGTGAGACGGGGCAAAGCGGACTACAAGGGACAAGAGATTAGAGGAGCACACACTGCCCGGCGGGCCGCACAGGGCGGTGGAGGTACCGAGAGGGCCGGCCGAGACGGCCGGGGACAGACGACGGCAACGAGGGCGCCGCGCCGGCCGGCTTGATCTCCCCTCCCCGTGTGTTTATTCTTCCATCGTAATGAGCTGGGACCAGCCGACTAGGGACTTCGTCCTTTGCCTTGTTTCCTCCGCTAGCCCCTCGTAAAGACATCTGAATGAACTTTGCTGCTCCCGCGAAAAAACAGAAACAACGAATACAGCTAGCCCAATTGAGTTGCTATATCAATCCCTGACGGAATTCACGAGCTGAAGGGAGCAGACAATACAACGCGTCAGAACCCTTGTTCTTGCGATCCTATAATCATCTTTAATTGGATGGGAGCAACCCTACAAAATCATCGTATTAATTGAGAAACCCCAATCATTACAAGCTCCAACGTTCGGTAAGCGAATAATCAAGCAAAGTGAAACTTTAAGGCAGAAGCGGGCGACTAGGGGGCCGGTGGCCCTAGGGGCGGCGCGGCGTGATTAGGGGGGCCATGAATTTTCTGGAGCCTGGGTGAATATAGTGACCGATAACAAGTTCACATAAACATATCGATTACTAACATAACTGAATTTGACAAGCTCGATAGTTCACCACTAAAATGTTTGTTCAATACACGTGTGTATATATACATACACTAAGAAAATAGAGATATCACTTAAAATTAATAGTTCGTTTGCAATTTAATAATTTGCCACCAAAAGTCCAACTCCAGTGTATCTCCATAGAACACACTATGCAAGTTTAGGGGTACGAGGCAATTATAGCAAACCATCAAGTTATTGAGGCAATCAAATTGTACTTGTACAGTCCAAGATCAGTTGGTGGTAAATAATTGATTTTGCTCTTGATTTTTTACTCAATAGTTATACTTGATCGACAGATCATTGGATCACTAGTTCATTAATGCCCTAAATGAGAAATAAGATCGCCATTTACTATGTGTCATTCCCCCAAAAAAATATTGATCCGCAATTCCTTGATATTGGAGAAATGCGAATCAGTGAATGAAATGATTGACTCGTGTTGGAGCAAGATGTTGTAGACGCGGGCATCAAGAGGCCGCACAAGCTTCGACCTGAACATGTGCTGAAGCGTGTCGACGCCGCTAGCTATAAGTGCTAAATGATGGAGGATGGAACGAAGGCATTTCTATACTGGCGGTCGCTAAGGCAAGTCACGCGGGCAGGCGCCTAGGCTCGTCGGGCCTTGGGTCTGACCCTGGCGCGGATGAATCTCTAGATTGCGCACAAGATAGAGAAAAGGTGTTGGGGAGTTATTTGACTAAAAATTATTTTCTATATCTTTATACTCTCCAACAACTTATCTATATCTTGTGTGCAGTTTAGAGAGAGTCATATTCGCTCTCTATCTTTGGCTAGTGAGAAATCTAAAATAGATGATATTTATATTTGAATATCCAATTAAAGAGGCTGTTAGAGGGTGTCACTAAAATCTCTATACATGCAAGTTAGGAAAGATATAAAGAGTCTCTTGAAGATGCGTTTATACTCTCCAACATTTTTTCTATATCTAGAGAGTCATCCTCACTCTCCATCTTTAACTAGTGAGAAATCCATAAGAGAGGATATCTATATTTGGATATCCAATTGAAGATTTTGTTGTGTTTTTTCACCAAAATATCTAATCTCATAGATTAGAGAAGATATAAAGAGTCTTTTGGAGATGCTCTGAATCTATTTTTTATATTATTTTTCTTCTCTTCGCATGTGCTATATATAGGAGTACACGTGCTTTCTTCTTTCACTCAACTGACACCACTGACTAATTCTTATTCGGAGCACAAAGAGAATCAACCAATGGCGACTTCACGCAGGGCTTCCTTTGCATCCGCCGCCATCCTCCTAATTGTTGTCGTCATGGCTACTGGTAGGTGCATATGCATGCATGAGATTACATGGATATATAAGAAGTAGCATCTCCATGATGAGTTATCCTGTCAAATGCTTTGACTAACGATCCTTGCGTGTGCGTGTGTTTATCCTGTAGAGACTATGCATGTTCAAGCGGACAATTATTGTTACTCTCTTAGCAAAACCTACAAAGGGTGGTGCACAGACAGGATGAGCTGCTCAAGAGCGTGCGCCGTCGAGGACTTCGACAATTATGGAGGAAAGTGTCGCGGGTTTTTGCCCGCTCGTTGCTGGTGCTACTTTAAATGCAAGGTTGTAGCTGAGAATGGCCACGCTACTATCATGGGTCCGGATATGCATGAATGATAACTTCGTGTTAATGATACTTCCCTAATGGTTTGTGGTAATACAATAATTAAACTTTTGAATCAAAACAAATTTGTTAAACAATGCATGTTTGAGTTGCTATATCAATCCCTGACTGAATTCACAAGCTGAAGGGAGTAGACAATACAATGCGTCAGAACCCTTGTTCTTGCGATCCTATAAACATCTTTAATTGGATGGGATCAACCCTGAAAAAATGTCGTATTAATTGAGAAACCCCAATCATTACAAGCTCCAATGTTCGGTACGCGAATAATTAAGCAAATTAAAACTTTAAGGTGGAAGCGGGGGACTAGGGGGCCGTTGGCCCTAGGGGCGGCAGTTTTCTAGAGCCTGGGCGAATGTAGTGACCGAGAACAAGTTCACATAAACATATTGATTACTAACATAACTGAATTTGACAAGCTAGATAGTTCAAAACTAAAATGTTTGTTCAATACATGTGTGTGTCTATATACACTAAGAAAACAGAGATATCACCTAAAATCAATAGTTCATTTACAATTTAACAATCTGCCACCGAAGTCCAACTCCAATGCATCTCCATAGAAGACACTGCAAGTTTAGGGGTACGAGGCAATTATAAAAAACCATCAAGTTATTGAGCCAATCAAATTGTACTGGTATTGTCCAATATCAGTTGGTGGTAAATAATTGATTTTGCTCTTGATTTTTTACTAAATAGTTATACTTGATCGACGGACCGTAGGATCACTAGTTCACTAATGCCCTATTTAGAAGAAATAAGATCGCCAGTTACTATGTGTCATCCCCCCCCCCCCCCCCCCCCCAAACAAAAAAATTGATCCGCAATTCTTTGATATTGGAGAAATGCGAATCAGTGAATAAAATGATTGACTCGTTGGAGCAAGATGTTGTAGACGCGGGCATCAAGAGGCCACACTAGCTTCGACCTAAACAAGTGCTGAAGGGTGTTGACACTGCTAGCTATAAGTGCTAAATGATGGAAGGATGAAACAAAGGCATTTCTATACTTGTTGTCGCTCAGGCAAGTCGCCCAGGCAGGCGCCTAGGCTCGCGGGGCCTTGGGTCTGGTCTTGGCGCGGATGAATCTCTAGATTGCGCACAAGATAGAGAAAAGTTGTTGGAGAGTTATTTGACTAAAAACGTTTTCTATATCTTTGTACTCTCCAACAACTTACCTATATCTTGTGCGCAGTTTAGAGAGAGTCATATTCGGTCTCTATTTGGCTAGAGAGAAATCAGAAATAGATGATATTTATATTTGAATATCCAATTAAAGAGGTTGTTAGAGGGTGTCACTAAAATCTCTATTCATGTAAGTTAGGAAAGATATAAATAGTCTCTTGGAGATGTGTTTATACTCTCCAACAATTTTTCTATATCTAGAAAGTCATCCTCACTCTCCATCTTTAACTGGTGAGAAATCCATAAGAGTGGATATCTGTATTTGGATATCCAATTGAAGATTTTGTTGTGATCTTTCACCAAAATATCCAATCCTGTAGATTAGAGAAGATATGAAGAATCACTTAGATATGCTCTAAATCTACTCTTTATTTTTCTTCTATTCTCATGTGCTATATATAGGAGTACACGTGCTTTCGTCTTTCACTCAACTGACAGCACCGACTCATTCTTATTCGGAGCACAAAGAGAATCAACCAATGGCGACTCCACGTAGGACTTCCTTTGCATCCGCCGCCGTCCTCCTAATTGTTGTCACCATGGCTACTGGTACGTGCATATGCATGCATGAGATTACATGGATAAGAAGTAGCATATCCATGATGAGTTATCCTGTTTGATGCTTTGACTAACGATCCTTGTCTGTGCGTGTGTTTATCGTGTAGAGATTATGCATGTTCAAGCGGACAACTATTGCTACTCTCTTAGCAAAACCTACCAAGGGTGGTGCACAGACACGAGGAGCTGCTCAAGAGCATGCAGCGTCGAGTCCTTCGACAATTATGGAGGAAAGTGTCGCGGGTTTTTGCCCGCTCGTTGCTGGTGCTACTTTAATTGCAAGGTTGTAGCTGAGAATGGCCACGCTACTACCATGGGTCCGGTTGTGCATGAATGATAACTTCGTGTTAATGACATTTCCCTAATGGGTTGTGGTAATAAAATTATTAAACTTTTGAATCAAAAGAAATTTGTTAAAGAATGCATGTTTGAGTTGCTATATCAATCCCTGACGTAATTCATAAGATGAAGGGAGCAGACAATACAATGCGTCCGGACCCTTGTTCTTGCGATCCTATAATCATCTTTAATTGGATGGGATCAACCCTGCAAAATTGTCGTATTAATTGAGAAACCCCAATCATTACAAGCTCCAACGTTCAGTAAGCGAATAAGGCTATCCCCAACCCTCCAACTCAGCTGGTGTCTATAGCATTTAATAGGGTGACATGTAGGCAAAATAGTTGATGTGGCACTAGAGTTAATGAGGAGAGAGATGAAAAATAGAAGAAACCAGGTCTCACGCAGGAAACGGTATTGTCACGCAGTCCAACGAAGAAAAACATCGTTCCTCGCGCTAGCTGCAGGTCCCACCACGCGCTGGCGCATATTCTCGTCTTCCTCACCGTCTTGCTCACATCGGCGTCGACTTGCTGGCTGCGCTCGCGTCGACGGGTCACCTCGAGCTCGACATGGCCGCGCTGCCTGGACCACATCCCGCGCCGCTCGTCCATGGCCGCGCCGCTCCTCCGCCACGTTCGCAGCGAGCCGTCCGGCCATCGACGCCGCTCCCCACCAGCACGGCCGCACCCGTGCAGCTGGCGCTCGCAGCCCAGCCGCCGCGCCCGCGGCAAGCTGCTGCCATCGCCCCCTGACAGTCCTTGTAGCACGCTATCCGTCTCATCTTTTCCCTTTCTGTTTTTCTCTGCCAATCCAAGGCAAAGCTACTCTTCAATTCGAGACCTTGCAAGATGGAAACAAGCAGCAGCATGGGGCTCCCTCTCGTTTTTTCCACTGAAGCAACAACAACAGCATAGTTCCACCGCCAAATCCAAGCACTAGTGCCTCCCTTTCCTGCTTCAGATAGAAATTGAATAGAAGCTGCAGCCATGCCGGAGAGCTTCGAGACGTAAAGCAAGCAGTGTCTGCTCGTCGAAAAGGGGAGTTAGAAAATTTATTACGGGCCCCACACTTAGAAACCGTGCATTGGGCCTGTAGTTTCTAAAGGTAGTGTCTCGTTGACATGGCAACATAGACACTGCCTATAGAAACCATGGGTTGAGGATGGCCTAATTAAGCAAAGTGAAACATTAAGGCGGAAGCGGGGGACTAGGGGGCTGGTGGCCCTAGGGGCAGCGGCGGCGGCGTGATCAAGGGGCCCAGGAATTTTCTGGAGCTTGGGCGATTGTAGCGACCATCCAATAACAAGTTCACATGAACATATCGATTACTAATATAACTGAATTTGACAAGCTTGATAGTTCAAAACTAAAATGTTTATTCAATACACGTGTGTATATATACACACTAAGAAAATAGAGATATCACCTAAAATTAATAGTTGGTTTACAATTTAACAATCTGCCACCAAAAGTCCAACTCCAATGCATCTCCATAGAAGACACTGCATGTTTTGGGGTACGAGGCAGTTATAGCAAACCATCAAGTTATTGAGCCAATCAAATTGTACTTGTACTGTCCAAGATCAGTTGGTGGTAAATAATTGATTTTGCTCTTGATTTTTTTTTACTAAATGGTTATACTTGATCGACAGATCATTGGATCACTAGTTCATTAATGCCCTATTTAGGAGAAATAAGATCGCCAGTTACTATGTGTCAATCCCCCCCCCCAAAAAAATAAAAGATTTATCCGCAATTCCTTGATATTGGAGAAATCTGAATTCGTAAAAAAAATGATTGACTCATTGGAGCAAGATGTTGTAGACGCGGGCATCAAGAGGCCGCACTAGCTTCGACCTAAATAGGTGCTGAAGGGTGTTGACGCTGCTAGCTATAAGTGCTAAATGATGGAAGGATGAAACAAAGGTATTTCTATACTGGTTGTCGCTCAGGCAAGTCGCCCGGGCAGGCGCCTAGGCTCACCGGGCCTTGGGTCTGGTCCTGGCGGGATGAATCTCTAGATTGCGCACAAGATAGAGAAAAGTTGTTGGACAGTTATTTGACTAAAAATGTTTTCTATATCTTTATGCTCTCCAACAGCTTATCTATATCTTGTGCGCAGTTTAGAGAGATTCATATTCGGTCTCTATTCGTGCAAGTTAGGAAAGATATAAAGAGTCTCTTGGAAATGCGTTTATAGTCCAGGTGAATGTGTCCTCTAATACCCCACGGGTCTATCATTACGCAAGAATGAATGACTCGATATAAGATCATATTTTTATGCATGTGCATCTCGTGTAGAACAAGTTCTCGCCGACGGGGACTACGAGCTGGTACCGGCAGGAGAAGAAGGGCAGGCCTCAGGAGACGTGAACGTGGTCCAGGTGGAAGAAGGCTCGGACCCAGCTGCTGAGAACCCTCAGGCTAACCAAGTGCCCGAAGGCAAGCCCTGGAGCATGTCCTATGTTTCGAATTTATGCAACTATGTTTGTTAAGTTATGCTTGTGCATTTACGTTTCAGGAGTTGAATTGAAACCTTAATTGCATGATCCTAGGTACCTATGCTATGCAATACTAGTATGATAGGTCGATAGCTGCTATGCTATAAGGACACGGTAATAGTCGAGTGATTTCCTGTCACTCGCGAGATTATAGGAATCACTTGCTTTACTTATTTTGCAACCATAAGGATGACGGACGGGGATTTTGATCATGTAGATGCCCTGTCTGTTTATGGAAAAGTTGCTAAGGCCGAAGAGTGCAGGCGATGTTGGTCAAGTGTTTGAAAGCACTAAGCACTTGTTTGGAACATGGGACCGGTAAGTTTAGTACCTGTTCAGAACGGGGAGTGGCCTGGCCCTGCTTGCCCTGGGAGTCAAATCCCCATGCGGTACACATGTGGCTCAAGACTGAATCCGGCCGGCACGGCCGCGAAGTATCAACCGGATAGGCTTGTGTCCAAGGGGAGTAGGCTCGGATTAATGAACCTGGATGACATGGGAACATCGTGGTTAGCAGTCAGCCTTTGTCATTGAGCTTTTCCGTGTGTTTAGTATCCACCTTGCAAGGTTATAAAATCGGTTCGACTGTCTGTTTCTCGCAGCTAATGAGACTACTTGACCTCTTGTCTCACCGAGTAATGAAAGTGAAACATGATGATGATTAATTTGATGCTTGCTTAATTGCTTGCTCAACTTGCTTGTTTAGTATAAGTTTGCTTACCTAGAATGGTTAAATAATATTAGAACTTGGTGCTAAAATATTGAAAGTAAGGATTCACTTCTACTCGCTTTTTGGCAAAACAATCCCACTAGCCAAAAGGCTTGCATGTCTAGGAGTCGGTGTAGTTCTCACCCGACGGGTAAGTCTTGCTGAGTATTAGTATACTCAGCCTTGCTTTGTTGATTGTTTTCAGGTAGTACCCTTGAGGAGATGGTTGTCGGTCTTACTTGGCCAACCACCCTTCCTCCGGGTTGGACTGCCGTCTGGGACGAGGATGCATATGTTGGCGCTGTTAAATGACACACTTTTAGTGCCATCTAGGTTATGTTTTTGGACCAATCTTTATACTAACCCTGCACTTGGCACTGAAATAACCCCGTTTTCACTTGTGCACATATTTCTGGAGCATTTTGGTTTACACAGGTTAATTGGCTATTTTGGAACGAATATGGGCTGAATTCAAGACTAGCAACAACACGGCAAAAAATGAAGGCCAAAAGCCCTAATGAAGCCCAAAGGAACTGAAGCCCCGTTTATGCTCTACTCCAATGGGTCACCTCTAACAAGGCTCAATTGAAGATAAGGCCAAAGTACTTCGAGATCAAGACAAATCCAGTGCAGACTCGGAAGACCCATCAAGACCCATCCATATCCCGGAGCAACCGACATCCCAAGCCCACAAGTCTTGGAATATCAACTACTAAACATCAAAGGAGCTTGCACGCGAGAGATGGGCCAAGGGGAGCCAAAAACGGCCTGGGTCGCGCGGTCTAGGGCCCCTTGGCCACGCCGCACGAAGCGTTTTTGAGCCCTCTTGGCCTCCCCTTCGAGCTAGGGTTTCCTCGCTACATAAATAGCCAATCTTCAGAGGAGAGCATCATCCATCCACCAGAAGTCAGGCGAAACCTAGAAGTGAACACCGGAGGGAGACGACGTACCGCCGGAAGTCCTCGAAGTTGTCTAGAGAATGGCCTAGGCCAGCCCTAGCCACCATGGCATCCCTGCGTGGTTGTGCCATGGTGGAGTTCAGGAGCTAGGAGTCACAAGTTGGTGCAACGGTTGATGTCTTGTGATGAACAATCATTCATGGTAAAGTAATAGACGCGTTCCGATTCAATAGCGATCCATTTGCCTCCTTTTATGATTTCATACTCTCTCGGTTGTGCTTGTTTCAATCTATGACATGTATAGATTGCATAGGATGTTCTTGTAGTCGCAGTGACTAGAATTGCATACCGGATCTATCGAGTAGTATGACACGAGCTTATGCTCGTGCCCTTGTATCTAACCACTTCGATAGGGAGCATCGTGACAGGGTGTGGCTCGTGTAGGGTGGCGTTCTTGGGAGTTGGACCGGAGGGTGGAGGTTTAAAGATGCTTTGGATGATAACCATGTTTTGCTTGCCAATCTAGCTAGAACTACAACTAGAAAGCGTTAGGCTTGAGTTACCCCTTTGGTTGTGCTATCTATTTTGCCTATGTTTACGGATGTGATCAAACATTTACTTCATCACTCATATCTATAGGTTTATCCCCTTGTATGCAATCCATGCTTCATGTTAGGTTTAACCTGTTAGATTAGATAGAGAACCCTAGGTAGTTCGTAGTCGATCCACAGATTGATAACCTTGGAAGAATACTCAAAGGGAAAGGCTACGATGATCCGTGCGCTTGCGGTGGATCTTGGCGTGCGTTTGCGCCGCCAACAGCATCTGAGTGACGTCATGACGGCCTCACACGACATTACCGTCATCAAATAATAATTTAATTACCGCTGCTTTTTGAACTCTGAGACAATCTTTACTTCATGCATTGAACTTGGTTTGTAATAAAGTACCTCAATGGGACCTACTGTTTAATTCATAGGAATTGTTGTAATCTCTGGGACTCACCATCGAGTGAGTACTTGCATGACCTGGTTTCGATCGAGGTAACGGTTCGTGGTCATATCGGGCCAGACCCGACAGACCGTCTCATTATTCAGATTTAATGGCGTGAGGACCAATGGATGGTTAACGCTCTTAAATCGGTTTAATTAGACCCGTTCTACCACAGTAGCCGACGAGGAAGCAGATACAGGGGGAGGGAGTGGCCGACGAAGAAGTAGATCCGGTGTAGAGGCGGTCGCTAACGAGGAAGCAGATCCGGTGCAGAGGCAGTCACCGACGGGAACCAGAGCCACTCAGGTGTGCTGATCGTCATCGATGGAGGCAGTCGCTAACAAGAATGCAGATCCGGTGCGGAGGCGGTGGACGATGGGGAACCAGAGTGACTCAGGTGTGCTTTATCATCGTCGGTGGAGGAGAAATGCAAAAGCCGCTGCAAAAGTGGATGGTGGAAGGCGAGAGGCGGAGGCGGATTTGAGCCGAGCAAGAGAGAAGGGGCAAGGGATTCAGGGGCACAGGGTGGATTGTCACAAAGGCCCTTGATAGATGGTCTAATGTAGGCATTTATGCATGAGGGTACAAGAGAAATTTCACGTGAATTTTTATGGCTTGCGTGGCATTAGGGCCTCGAAAAATATTCGAACTATCGCCTACGACTGACCCAAGGACCCCCACACATTGGTATGGTAGATGCTGAAAGCAGACTATTTCTTGAACATGATTGTTTCTCTTTTTAATCTCCAATTTGTGATTTCAATTAAACTTTCTCCCTCAATCAATATCGAAATGACATGATTCTTTTTGAAAAAGGCGTATAAAATCAAGCTTGATTGATTCATCACACTCCTAATAAAAAGCAACAGCGTTCATCACATATATATCTAAGCACTTGTACTCATCACATGGGAAAATAAAATCTAACGCTGGTTCATCACACCTAAGTTCTACTTCAACGCATACTCAACTGCCATTGAATAAAATACCACAGCCAGGAGACCGACAAACCTCATAGCTTGGGTCAATTTCTTTACCTTTGCTTTCATTCGTTGTTCTAAAGCATGACAACACCTGGTGCATGGCTCCCAGCAGCAGGAATCTGATGAATGGACTAGACTTCTTGAATCTCATCTTCTTCCAGAACAAACACACAGATCACCTTGGCTGCCACCAAATCTTCGAAGTATTCCTTCTGCCATTGGTAGTAATCACACTTATTCGCCACCTGATTGAATAAGAAAGCCAACCTTAAACCCAAGCCGAAATGAAAAAGGAAAAAAACAAATCAAAGCTGAATGCACTCACCCAAGATACAAAGCGAGGGCACTTGATATAGACCCGACCATTGTTCTTGTTCTCCTTCTTCGACCGAGCCTCAAAAACCCGAGCTCTCTTGCACAACAGACAAATCATCATGGGCAAGCCAGTCTCCATGCCAAGAAGCCTTGACATTTAGTTTCTTCCGGTAGATAACTCTTCTCCTTGCAACATTGCTCCGGGGCACAGGAGAAGAGGGAAGAGAAGTACTCGCAAAGACGAGTGAGGCGCTTTTGGCTCGGCTAGGGATCCAGGTTCAAGGACGACCTAAAAAATAAGGCAGGGGCAGTAAAGTCCATTCGCGTGCCATCTGGGTGACACATCAACAACCATGCCATAAACGTGTGGTGATGTCTCAGCTAAAAGGATGCCAAATTTCTAAAATATCCTTGAGCATCCATTGTTGTCGTCGCCGCTCGCCTTCCCCAATGCTGCCATCGGCGCTAGTGAAGCGACCCCGCGGTCGACCTCCCAAGGCAAAGGCAACCTCGGCGGCCGCGCCACCGGCGAAGCAACCCTGCGGTCGATCTCCCAAGGCCATGGCTCCCTCGATGGACTTCACCGACGCCTAAGCGCCCCCGTGGCAAGGCACCGTAGAAGCCGCAATCTGATGCCAAGAAGAAGTCTAGCAAGTGGGTTTCGCCGAAGAAGCAGAAGATCGAGCACGACGACGACTACTCCTCGAACTCTGGCGATAGCTCCAACAACAACCACTACTACCATACCTATGATGACTCCATCAACAACGACACCTCCAACTTCTACGACGAAGTGGAATTTCTGAGAAAGTCATTGCATTCCACAAACGATGACATGTATGCCACAGGCAAGACGTTGGGGAAGGCAAAGTTGAAGATTGCTAATCTTGAATGTCAAATGGGTAAGGCAAAGAAAAGGATCAGGGCACTTGAACATGCACATCAGTGATGTGCAGCGGATGATGTTCTTTTGGATAGTATAGTGGTATGTGCTTATCAGTAACTGTTGTTGTTCTTGTGGTGATGTGGACCGTGATCAGTAGAGATTCGTGTGTCATTGTTTCATGAACTGCTTGTGCTAGCGTGGTGTAGCTATGGTGACCATCTCAACATAGTTTGCTGTCTCTGAATCCCGTGGCACTTGCAAAAAAATGATTGTTAAATTTGTTATCCAGATCGATGTGTCGTTACCTTGTGTCGGTAAGATCATACTGGCATTTCTGTCGTCGCTGACAAGTACGATCAATGATACGATGCATTGAAACTATCGTGAACCGAATCATCTGGTTGCCCATTGTTTCACTCTCATGACGCTTTTAGTATCACAAGGATGAAACGTACGAGCATGTTGCTGTTGAAGATATATATAAAATTTAATCTCACGAGGAAAAGGCCGAATGGACATGACATAGAGAAGCATTACTAATGTAGTCACACCATGTAGTCGTTCATTAGGTCACTCCCAATGGGAGGTTTAAAGCACATTAAATAGATCTTTGTCTACAACTATCCCTTTGCAACATTTAACCAATGTTGAGAGGCTTTGTCAGCTGAATGAAAATGACAAAGTTTGGAACATCTAATCATAATTACATATCTTGTTAGGATCCATTGTACTATAAATATATGTGTTCACATTTATTTATACTCCATATTTGGATTACATATATTCAAATATGTCTTATATCTACCGCATTAGACAGACACGAACTAAATGTCAAGCATCGTTTCATGTGGTCCTGAAACATGCCAATGTGACAGTTGCGGCAATTCTTCGGCACATGAACGTTGGGAGCGTCGGTACACCCGTCTACGCAACAGGATCTCCCAGTTCCCATAACTTCCTGGAGAAGTCGGTTGCCATAACTTCCACTAAGAAGACGGAGGAACTTCTCGTAGACCACCTTTATCACATTCACACGAGACAACCGTCCGCGTCCCCTTGCCCAATCGACGCACCCGCTTTCGCCGCTGGCCCCTCTTCCGCTCCGGTCCTCGCTACCGCTGTTGTCCCCGCCTCCAGTCGGCATTCCCCCATGCGCCGCCCGCGCTTCCTCCATCATCGAAGCCGACCACATCCAGTGGTAAGCTCACATCCTACTCTTACCCATCCTAAATGTGCTTCGTAATCTGTGTTCATCACAAATCCTTGTGGCTTATTTTCTCTCTTCAGGGCTATATGGCGAGTCATGGTGGTGGCCATGGAGGCAGTCCTGGGGGTGTCCATGGGGGCGGCCGTCAAATTTGTTTTGACCAGCTACCGATGGCTTGTGATCCAGGCATTTACTTCCCTAGTGGCTTGGTTGAGTGGTTGCCCACCGGTGACCGAACCTTTGGAGCAATACCCAACATAGTAGTGTTATTGTCTTCTGTTGTTAATTTTATTGATTTTTATAGTACTAGACATATGCATGTTTTATAATTTTTGCCCATCGGTAACCGAACCATGGGAGCAATACCCAACATAGTAGTTTTCTTGTCTTCTCTTCTTAATTTTGATGGTACTACACAGATGCATGTTTTCTAATTTTGGCTCACATAATTTAGCTAATCAATCCTATTATATGGCTCAGAGATGTTGTTCACGAGCTAGGTGGAACTACTCCTTTGGTGCAATCATCCGTCCGTGGTGAAAGCAATTACTCTGTAAAATTGAAGATACCTTTTGAGATAAGTCCATGTGGTCTTCGATGCAGGATGGTGTTTATTGTGTCAAACAGTTAAGAAGAACCGTTCAGGTGTACTTTCAAAAAAACAGTTGTTGTTGCATGCTTACAACAGCTTCAGGAACATGGGTACATTGTGCCAGACTTATCCTAGTGAGTCAGGCGTCTCGGTTATTGCCCAGGCGCTGTCTGATGGGAGTCGGGCGGCCCCCATTAGCAGGGTCGGCCTGTTGAACCAACACATCTTGAATCCAAGGGTCGGCTAGACCCTCTTGTTGATTCACTGGAGCACGTCAAGATGGTTCGTTGGATCCGCGCCGCTAAGACTATGAAGCATCGGTGTGCTGATTTGCCGCTCGCTCAAGGAGAGCAATGACTTCGCACTGTACCCGCCGAGCCTTGGGGGTTGCCTACTCTAGGAGAGCTTGAAGCAATGCCTCTACCGCCGCCACGTTTTGGCTTGGGCGCGCGAACCCTGAGGCGGACTGGCGACCTCATTGATGCGGTTGAAAACATCGCGCGTGTTGCGACGTGCGCCTCCTCCACGGTTGCCAGGCTCTTGTTCGCGCTCCAAACGAGCTCGATGCCGCTCGACGCTGGCCCTCTCATTGTCAAGCTGGGCCTGCGTTTCGCAGAGCTTGTCGTGCCATGCCTGAAGTCGCTGCTCCGGTGTCATCGACGACTACGGCGGAGTGCGATAGTCTTATGACCGTGGCACCGCGTTTCGGTTGCGTGGCTGGTTGACAGGATGAGGGGACATCTACAGGGCATGCACCGGCGCCACGGGTGGGTACTCAAGCACATTCGCGGGTGCGAACGGATCCCCAACCTGTGGCGGATCGACTGCCATAGGTTCATGCGGCGGATCCTGCTACGGGTGACGTTGGCGAAGTCACCATTTTCCCCTCCAGCCATGAAGCACTCTCGGGACGGATGGTGAGAGCTGCTGCATGCGCTGTCCTAAGACGGCGAGACTTCCCGAAGAAGGTCATGCACAGACTCGGCCGCATACTCTGCCATTCCCTACGAACGTGCTGTTCGCAGGGTCGGACGAGACGCGTCGCAGGATGTGATGCTGGTAAGTGGATGAGGCATTGGGTAGACCAAAGGGAAGTACGCACGACGCGACACTCCCTGTGCCCACCCGGGGAATCGTTCCTCGTTCAGCATGGTGTAAATCTACATTCGCCCATGGGTGAAGAACCGCCTTCACATCATCTTGGGTTGGGTCAGGACCCTAAGTAGCTCGATAGCTAGTGCCAAAGCGCTCCATTGTCGATGTCGAGGAGACGCGGGCTCCCTAGGGCGTACGTTCCTGGCACGTAGAGCTGCAACTCTTCAAGCATGGTGACGAGTGTTGGCGTTTCTTAACGTAACTACTAGTTTCCTAGTAGCACCGCTAGAACTGCCATGTGGTAATCTAACAATTGCGAATGAATCCACAAGAGCACGGATATACCATTGTAGCACTTCACCCATGAGTATTCCCAAGGGTATCGTATTTTCCAAAGGAAGGCGTGATTGGTTAAAGAATAATGTTGCGATCATGAATATAGCAATAGCATAGATAGAATCATATACAAAGGACAGGGGTAAGATAAAATAGGATATGGGTAGTGTGACACACACTGGGGTTCATCTCAAGGTCATCTAGGCTAGGGAAAGGACTAAGAGTTAGCATCTAGGTTCTAAACACTTCACATACATGCACAGGTCAAGTTAGAGATACAGGTTATATATCATCATGAAATAAGCCAAAGCTCCCATGTAAGGGAGATAACCTCCCTCGCTGCTTAAGCACAGTCAGGTTGTTACTCATTTCAGAATTCCAAAGTGAACCCGAACGTGGAGGATTTCAGAGGGTCGATGTCACACCCGGTTTTATAAACAAAACCGAATGCCTGTCACATGTATGCTAGGATCAGTTTAATCATACATGCAACACTTACAAAGTGAAATCATAACCAATGTTATTGTATAAGCGATAAAAATCATTACAAAATGACCCGAGGTCTGAAAGAAAAGATACAAAGATACATCGCAGTCTTCAGCGGAACGAGACTCCATCTTCACAGGCAGCTGACCGGGGGTACACCAGCCTAGAACCAACGCTTGTCGAAGCCATCGTCTTCATGAACTCTGCAACATCTCTAGGGGATAGCAAGGGGACAAAGGAGGGGTGAGTACAACGAATTGCACTCTGCAAGTGTACGGGAAAATAATATGACATAAGGCTAAAATGGGAGAGCTTTTTAGGGTTAACTCGCGCTTAAGCAACAACCCCTAGTTTTAATCCTAAGTCCTTAGCACCTATTTACTAGATGTGAACCAACCCATCAGACTATCCATCCGAGCCAACCATCAACTGAAATCCATCCGAGCCACCATCCAACCAACCATCTGGATCACCACTAATCACGAAGAAGTCCAGGTCGCTCTTGACCGTGAGCACGGCTGATATATCAGTTTTACACTCTGCAGAGGTTGCACATCTTTACCCTACGGGTCGTGTTTCCCATTACGCCTCACACTTCCAAGGTGATCGGCCAAGGTCCCACTACAAGGCTTTTCAAAAGTCGTGAGTTCCCACCAGTAAACACCCACTAAGGATTCGGCGCCAACAGGGGAGTCTATATTCCTCCACTGCAAAACCCCCCTCGTGTGCCACTAAACCGTCCGACAATGTAAACTAGTGGGACAACTAATTACTTGGCCAGGTCCAGAGCCATATGGACCCCGTGGTTGCGCTGTATTCCTGGTTACAGGCTTCATGAACCGGTCCTTAAAATCCGAGGTAGGAACCAGCACAAGCCCAGAAACTCCAAATGAAACAATCGAATCCATCATACCACTCGATCCATCCTGCTCAGATTCCTCACACCAATATATAACCGAGGTTTCGACCTCCTCAACTATATTATCATGTTACATAGGTTGCTTTTATTAGCCCAACCCAAAAGACTGCAAAGCTAAGCATAACTACTAAACCAACCAACCCGGGCTTCAAGGAATGATATAAGAAAATCTAGTAAACCCTAACATAGGATTCATATTAATGACACAGCATGCAACTAATGGTCTAACTACTCTATTTAAAATAAAATAAAGTAGGTTGGTGGGTTATGGTCAAGGAACACTTGCCGTTTAACTTCAGGCTGATCAACATCGTTGAACTCTCCACGGGGTTCACGATCGCCTTCTTCTATTCGCATCAAGCACCATGCAAGAGAACAAACAAACTACAAAAGAACAGTACAACAGACATTATAAAATCATACTATAAAGGTTACTAACGGGTACTACTCGTCGCTAAGAACTTGTGAGCGCAAGAATCGCAGTAAAATAGAGCTACAGTTAAAAAGATACAAGTGTTCTAAGGTATAGGGACTTATATGCGAATCTGGAAGAATAGCAGGGAGTAAACTGTAATAAGTGGGATATAGTGAACAGTGATAAGGAAGAAAGGATCATCAAGGGTTTTATGAGTAAAATATCAAGGGTTAGGATCTAGATTAGTATTATTAAAGAAAACAAGGACTAGAACATAAGAGTATGAAGACATGGATAAATGGTGTGGCGATTACGAAAAACTGCAGGGACCATAGTGGAAGAAAACCAAGTGCACGGATGAAGGGGTATCCTATCATCCTATGCATTAAACGTACACCCTTGATTTTGGATCCAAAGGCTATAGTTCATCTTCTACTTCCATCCAAGATGCCTCACGATCAGAACAATGGAGCCAGGAACAGAAGCGCTACACGTGAACAGACTAACACCACGGTTGGTCCTATGGTGCACGAAAAATGAAGGGGATCGATGAAACGGAAAGCCTTCGGGGTGGGGATCTCACCTAGGGGTTCTCGGAGAGCTGCAACGGCATGATCATTCGGTCGGCGAGGACGGCGGCCGTGGACTAGGGCTCGGGCTTGCTGCAGAACGGCGGTGATGAGAGACGGTGCTCCTTCCTGGCAGTCATGAGATGTGGTACAGGGTGACACACAGATGAGATGAGGGCAAAACTATCATGGGCGTGAAGGACAGAGATGCTGGTAGATGGAACTCACGTGAACACATCATACTCGTGAAGTCGTTGCCGGCGCGCGACGTGTTAGGTTGATCTCCAGCCAGTTGGCCCAAAAGCCAACTAGGCCTTTTGATTCGCGTCCTGATCGGGGACGCCCAGCCCAATAGAAGGCTGGTGGGCCCCCGTCACGCAGCCCTATATAGAGGAGGTGGGGGCTATGGCACTAGGTACGAGGTTCGCCGCTGCCACAGTACCCCCCACCTCTCTAACCCTAGCCCGATCGAGATGAGGGCTGAGAGCGACGGGAAGCACCACCAAGCCGCCGCCATCGCTGCAACCACTACTCCGACCGTCGCTGCCCGTGTGCAGATCATCACCAACGAACCAGCGATGGCCGGAGCGGCTCAAGGTACACACACGATTCAATATTGTCCCCACTGATCTACTCCTAGACGATCTAAGATTCTATCAATGGTATCAAGAGCCTAATCTAGGAAGTAGATACAGTTGGGGGACCCTCTGAGCAGTACTAATGTCGCTCGATGGGGAAAGAATCCCGTATGAACCCTAACCCTAGATCTGAAATAAAGAGGTCGGGAGAGGAGGACCTACCTGTGGGACTCCACCTCATCGTCGGAGCACCGCCTCAGTGCGGGAAAGGGCGCCGGAGCGGGACCACTCGACGGCGGCGCGCTCGCCCTTGTGGGGAATGCGCGCGCCGGCGAGGGGATCCGCGGCGGCGCCACAAAGCAAAGGGGAAGGAAGAAGGCGTCACGGTCTTGTGCCGCCTCTCGTCCCCGCCGACACCGGCGAGGCGCCGGCCGACGCACCTCCAGCAGCCGCCGGCGCTCGGTGCGACGCGAGACGCGAAACAGAAAGAAACGAAGGCGTCGGGGGAAGGGGAAAAGAATGGCTCGAGCTCGACCGGTCCATGGCTAGGCCATGGCGCGGCGTCGAGGCCGGACGGCCGGGACAGCGCAAGCGCCGCCGCCGAGCTCTGCGCGCAACGCCGAGGCGGGCTGCGGCATCGCCGCTGTGAACCGTGCGCGCGGGTCAGAAAGGAGAAAGGCGGGCTCAAGGTCGCCGGCCATGGAGCCGGTGGCCAGAGCGACTGCGCGCTAGGGTGAGCGCCGGCGGTGGTGCGCAGTCGCTGAGCTTGGGAGAGGAGAAATGAGAGCAGCTAGGGTTTCGGGTGCTCAAGCCGGTGCTCCATGTTTTTGTTCGTGCGGAATCAACGGACAACCGTCGATTGCGATGAACGGTCAGGAGCAGATGGAGCTCGAGCAGGCCAGATATGGCCCAAGAGGGGAAAAGCGACGGGCTGGTTTGGCGCCCGGCCGTCGATTGCCGGGCTGCTTGTGGGGCATGCCCAGTGAAATAGAGCTCCCCAAGTACCTGCATTAGCCCTGGAAGCTCTAATGCAAGTAGTTCATCACAAGCGGTATCGAAAACCATCATCGAATAACCTTTTATTCATAATTTACATCAATGTACAGCTTAGAGTCTGTACAAAGCTACAAGCGGGCTTCAAGGCCTCTGCTTATTCAGAAAATATAAAACTACCAGTACTATGTAGAGCCTCAGCATCGCGGTGGAGCACGTCACCATTCCGAGCCTTCGTCGCCAGCGCCGTCTTCGGTGAAGTCCTCTGGTATGAAGTGGAAGCAAGGGTGAGCACTCCTGTCAGGGGTACTCAGCAAGTCCCAAAGTAATTTAATAGATTAAGTTTGGTCCTGGAGGGGCATAACCTCCCTACCAGTCCCGGTTAGTGAACAAGGTATATTAACCTGCGGTAAGGGAAATCCGCGGGTCATGTTCATTTTAGTGAATCTAATCGACGGGGACTTTTACCAATTGGACTCTTGCCGGAGTCACGGCTATCCAGATAGGTTTGTCGCTCTGCAGAGGTCGTACTTCCCTGTCCCGCATTCGGTCAGCCCGTACCGTGTACTTTGGCGGTACTGCCCTACGAGATCCATTCCCACCAGCGTCTATCACTAGACAGCCACTCCCTAGCTCTGTCCACGGAAACTGTTGGGGCCTAAGTAGGAGTCGCGCACGTCCACACAGGGACCTTCCCGGGGAAAGATTCTTGATGCATCAAGAATATATATCGTGGCACTCTGCCACTGGGTCCTCCCGACCCTGTCACCTGCGACTCGTACCGGCCAGACCCAGCCCTCTGTCGGGGTCTGTCTCCAATAGTCCCGTTGCCCACCGTGGCCCCTTGGGACAGTTTACTAAAGCTGGCTAGTGGGGTGTGGATCAAGGCCTCACATAAATAAGCATTCCCGAAGGCCATGCTTTTTTGGCATGCGGGACTGTACTAGGCAATGGAAAGATTCTCCCGCGAACCGGTCCTTAGTGGCGACCCGAAGTGGCTCTTAGGACAGAATCCCCTTCCTTGGGATCTTCCTTCCACTTCCCGGTCTAAAGTAAAGACTGTGCAATCAAGGTTCCGGTTTTCCAATTATTCAGCATGCTTATAGAACAACAGTAACTATCATAATTATTAATATGGCGGGACTTGCCTTGTCCAGCGTCGGGGTCGTCCCCTGCTTCCTCTTCGTAATCTGGATCCTCGGCGTTGTTCTCCGGGTCGGAGTCTGTAGTTAGTCACACAAATCAATCCTCAATCAAGGGTTAACGGGCAATTTCGTAACTGGATTTAAACCTAAGAGAGTACTATTTAATCTAGGGGTTGTGTGGTGAGGTTTTGGGAAAGAAATGTATTTCTAGGCTTAAGAATTATTCTAGGATTTTGGTGAATTTTTGGGAATTTTTGGAAAGCTCTAAGGTGGAGAAGTACTTCTTGTGTGCATTTGGCCCAGGGTGTACCTAGCAATTTAACCTGGGGAGGAGAGACTGACAGGCGGGGCACGCGGGGCGCGGCCCGCACTCGTCCTGTGCTGTGGGCCGTGGACTACGGCCCATGACCCGCGACCTCCTTGGGTCAGCGGTCCATGAGACCGGGTGCAGGGAGGGGAGTGAGGCTGAGGGTGGCGGTCGCGTTGGCGGGCTGTGCCGCTGGCCTGTGGGCCTGCGGCCAGCGTGGCGCCACGCGGCTGCCAGCGAGGCTGATCGGAGGGGGGTAGCAGCGGCGCGCGACGGCGGAGGCAGGGCAGCTCGCCGGAGCTGATCGCTCCGGCCATCCCAGGCCACTAGAGGGGCTGGGGTTCGCCGCCAGGGTATCTGGCGGTGCGGCGGAGCGGCTGGGCATGCTCTGGCGGAGCGGCGCGGCCTGCGGTGATGGCGCACGCTCGCCGGAGTTTGGGCGGCGGGCGGCGCAAAGGGGAAAGGCGCGGGGAGGGGTTTTGGGTGTAGCAGGGCAGCGGGGTCGCGGCTGGCGGTGCACTGAGCACGGCGGCGTGCTCAGGCGCGGCATTGGGCGGCCAGGGCCTCCCAGCGGGTCGCCGGAGTGCAGCGGCGCACTGGGTGCCGTGATGCTCGGCCGGCGGTGCAGGTGGAGGGGAGAGGGAGGCAGCGGCGAGGCTTGCGGCGGGGAAAGGCTTACCGGAGTGCGACGGCGTGGCCTCCGGCGGGGTTTCCGCCCGTTGCTTGCGGCGGCGGGGCAGCTCGCGTTCGGCCGGCGCTGGCGAGCTCGCGGCGTGTGGCGTGGGGCGATTGTGTGGGGATGAGGCTCTGAGGAAGCGCGCCCGGGGCTATTTATAGCCCGGGGGTGAGCTCCCGGAGCTTCACCGGCGCTTCCCCGGCCGGCCGCGTGGCGGGAAGGTGGAACGGGGCGGCGACGCGTGCCCCCGGCGGCGAGCTCCGCATGGGGCCGCAGGGCACGGTCGGCGCCGCATTCGTGGTGCGGTGGAGGGCCGTGGGGATGACACGCGGCGTGCTCGTCCCCCTAGGCTCGATCCGCGCCGGTGGAGGCGGATCGGGCGGCCGCGGCGGCGGGATGGCGCGACGGCGAGCGGAGGAAGAAGGGGAGCTGTATGGTGACGTCAGCGCGACGTCACCGGGGGGAGCAACGCGCGCGCGGGGAAGTTGGAGGGGGTGGAGTGAACTTCGGGAGAGGGGAAGCGGGGCTGGTTTGGGCCGCGGGCGAGCGGAGGAGGAGCTGGGCCGGCGGGGTGGAGCTGGGCCGGCGGGGTGATTTCGGCCCAGGGTGAGGTTTTCCCTTTTTCCTTTTTCTGTTTTCCTTTTTCTTTTCTATTTTGAGTTTGAATTTGAATTTGAGTTCCATTTCAAATCTAACTTGGATTTTTGGATGGTTTCTGGGGTTTAGAATTTTCCTAAGGTTAGAGCAAGCATATGCATATGGTTGGTTTCAAAATATTCTAATGCAATTCATTTTTCTAATGCATTACCCTATTAAAGTTAATCTAGTTTTTAATATTAAAATACTTTTAATGTTCTTTTTAAATGCTCTCTAATTTTAGGGTGTGACAGACCTACCCCACTTAAAGTGAATCTCGTCCTCGAGATTCGTCCGGTTCCTGGAATAGATACGGAAATTCTTTTCGAAGATTTTCTTCTTTTTCCCACGTGGCTTCTGCTTCGGTGTGGTTGCTCCATTGTACTCGGCAAAACTTAGCCGCAGTTCTTCGAGTTTGTCTGATGGTCGTATCCAATATTCGCGTGGGTCTTTCTTGATACCTCAAGTCTGGTTGTAAATCTACCATTTCTGGAGCTGTTTGTTCCTCCGGTATTCTTAAGCATTTCTTTAGTTGAGATACATGAAATACCGGGTGTATATCTCCCAGTTCTTCTGGTAATGCTAACCGGTAGGCTACCTTTCCAATTCTATTCAATATCCGGTAGGGGCCGATATATCGGGGTGCTAACTTTCCTTTGATTTGGAATCTTCGTGTTCCTCGGATCGGAGCTACTTTCAGATACACGTAGTCATTGACTTCGAAGGTCAATTCCTTTCTTCGGGTATCAGCATAGCTTTTCTGCCGATTTTGTGCTATCTTCAGATTCTCCTGTACTTGTCTGGTTTTCTCTTCAGCATCCCGTAGTATAGCTGGTCCGAACAATGATCTTTCTCCTGTCTCTGACCATAGTAAGGGAGTTCTACACTTTCTGCCGTACAAGGCTTCAAAGGGTGACATTTGCAGACTAGCTTGGTAGCTATTATTGTACGAGAATTCTGCATATGCTAGGCTTTCTTCCCAGTCCTTCCCATATGTCAGTACACAAGCTCGTAGCATATCTTCTAGTATTTGATTTACCCGCTCGGTTTGTCCATCAGTCTGCGGGTGGTATGCCGAGCTATAATCCAGGGCGGATCCTAAACTTTTATGCAGGGTTCTCCAGAAAGTGGAGGTAAACTGGGGTCCTCGATCTGTTACTATTCTCTTAGGTACTCCATGAAGTTTTAAAATATTGTCTATGTATAGCCAGGCTAACTTGTCACCTCCATGTGTTGCCTTGACAGGAATGAAATGAGCCACCTTAGTTAGCCGGTCCACAATTACCCAGATCGAGTCATTTCCTTTAGCTGTCCTGGGTAAGCCAACGATAAAATCCATACTAATTTCTTCCCATTTCCATTCAGGTATGGGTAAGGGTTGCAGTAATCCGGCTGGCTTCTGGTGTTCGGCTTTAACGGTCCTGCAGATGTGACAACTGGCTACATACTCGGCTATGTCTCTTTTCATGCCTGGCCACCAATAGGATTCTCGGAGGTCTTGATACATTTTGGTGGATCCAGGATGTATAGAATAGGCTGAGTTATGAGCTTCATTCATGATCGTTTTGCGTAACTCATCCTGGGGTGGTACGCATATTCGATTTCGAAAGTAGAGGGTGCCTTCTTTATCTAGTCGAAGGTCTGGCCCTTTTCCAAGCCCAATAGAATCCTGAAGCAGCATGATCTCCTTGCTTCTTTTCTGAGCCTCTTTAATTTGCATTTGGAGTAGAGGCTGTAAATGTATGTTAGCAAGATATCCAAAGGGTATCACTTGCAGATTTAAAGCTCGTATCTCCTGGGCTAACTTTTCTGGTCGGTAGCTGGACTTCCGACTCAAGGCATCGGCTACCGTATTTGCTTTTCCCGGGTGGTATCGTAGTTGTATGTCGTAATCCTTCATCAATTCCAGCCATCTTCGTTGCCTTAGGTTCAACTCCTTTTGTGTGAAGATGTACTTAAGACTTTTGTGGTCCGTATAGATGTCACATCGTTTGCCCAATAGATAGTGTCTCCAAATTTTTAGGGCATGGACAACTGACGCCAATTCCAAGTCATGGGTAGGGTAGTTACTTCGTGGGTCTTCAATTGTCGTGATGCATAGGCTATTACTCTTTCGTTCTGCATGAGAACTGCTCCTAGTCCTTTGCGAGAAGCATCACAATATATCACGAAGTTTTGATATATGTCTGGCAAAGCTAGTACAGGGGCAGTTATCAACCTTTGCTTCAGCTCTTGAAAGCTATTCTCACAAGCCGCTGTCCATTTGAACTTTACCTTTTCCTTGGTTAGTTCTGTCATGGGTTTGGCTAGGCGGGAGAATCCTTTAATAAATCTTCGGTAATAACCGGCTAATCCCAGGAAACTTCGTACTTCATGCACGTTTCGTGGTTGTTGCCATTCCATAACGGCTTCGACTTTGGCAGGATCCACTTCAACACCTCGTTGGGTTATGACATGTCCAAGAAAAGCGATTTTCTCTAGCCAGAATTCGCACTTACTAAATTTGGCATATAACTTATGTTCTCGCAATCTTCCCAGAACAGTCCTGAGGTGCTTTTCATGTTCTTCGGCCGTTTTGGAGTAAACTAATATGTCATCTATGAATACCACTACAAACTTGTCCAATTCTCCCATGAATACTTTGTTCATCAAGTTCATGAAGTATGCCGGGGCGTTAGTCAGACCAAAGGGGAGAACAGTATACTCATATTGGCCATATCGTGTTACGAAAGCCGTCTTTGGTATATCATCCCATCGGAGTTTGAGTTGATAATATCCGGACCTAAGGTCTATCTTAGAGAAGTATCTTGCTCCCTTCAGTTGATCGAATAGGTCATCGATCCGTGGCAATGGGTACTTGTTTTTGATAGTGACCTCATTAAGCGATCGATAGTCGACACACATTCTTAGGGTTCCATCTTTCTTTTTCACGAATAATACCGGTGATCCCCAGGGTGAAGAACTTGGGCGTATAAATTCCTTTTCCAACAGATCCTTAAGTTGCTTCTTTAGTTCCTCCAATTCATCGATAGCCATTCTGTACGGTCTTTTAGCTATCGGGGCGGTGCCTGGTAATAGGTCTATAACAAACTCCACATCTCGATCTGGGGGTAACCCAGGTAACTCTTCTGGAAAAACATCGAGATATTCTCTAACCACCGGTATTTGTTCTATCATAGTAACATCCATTTGATAGATCATGGTGGATATATTCTTATTTTGCACCTGGCATTGTACCCTCTGATGGCTAGGGGTAGTAAGGGTGACTATCCCCTTCCCACAATCTATCTGTCCATCATGCTTCTTTAACCAATCCATTCCCAGGATTAAGTCTATACCTTCCGAGTTTAGAACCACTGGATCTGCTAAGAATTCTACCCCACTTAAAAGAATTCGAACTCCTGGGCTACGCAGTTGACAGGGTATTTTAGCTCCAGGGGTGGTAGCTAAGATTGGATTTTCTAGTGGGGTGGTGGGTAATTGATTTTCTCTAACGAATCTTAGAGTAATGAAGGTATGCGATGCTCCGGAATCGAATAAAATAGTCGCGGGATGGGAATTGATTGGGAACTTACCGAGTGCTACGTCAGGAGCAGCTTGAGCTTCCTCGGTATCCACATAGTTCAGGCGTCCTTGAGAATAGGAGGGCACCGGCTTTTTGTTTTGTTGGCCATTTCTCCCATTGGACGCCGGGCGGGAGCTTCCTACTGAAGCGGCTGGTGCGGATGCTTTATTCTTGTAGGGACAGTTGGCTATGAAGTGGCCGGGTTCGCGGCAGTGGAAACAAGTCTTGTCTCCAATGCTGGCGGTAGGGGTAGTAGCAGCTTTGGCATAGGAGGCTTGTCCTGAGTTGTAGGTACGACCGGAAGTAGCTGGTTGTGCAAAGGTGTTACGGCTGGATGTTCGGGGTGCATAGCTTGGATTGAAACGGGTTCGTTGTGCTGAGAAGTTGGTCGTCCGTATGTTCCGCTGTTGAGTACGTTGGGTCTGGTATTTCTTCTTGCGATCTTCTTCATCGTGAGCAGTTTCCTGCTGAAATAGTCTGACTGACTAGGACGTTGAAGTTTGGATAGATATGTGGGGTCATCTGTTGTCGATAAATACTATTGAGACCCTTCTTGAATCGACCTTGCTTCTTCTTGTCAGAACTGATTTCATCGGGAGCATAACGGCCTAACTTCATAAATTTCCGATGATACTGAGATATGGTCATACCACCTTGCCGGAGTGCCTTAAACTCATCGGCCTTACGATCCATGGCTCCTTCCGGATGTGGTAGCGTCGGAATTCTTCCTGGAATTCATCCCAAGTAATATCGGTAGCATCGTGCGCCGCCATGCAGTAATTATCCCACCACTCACTGGCGGATCCCTGCAGTTGATGAGCGGCTAGTAGCACTCTATCTCTGTCTTCAGCATGAATGGCTTCTAGCTTCTTGGTAATAGTCTTCAGCCAATCGTCGGCTTCAAGGGGTTCATCAGTACTGTCAAAGGTGGGTGGGTTAGTTCGGATGAACTCAATGATCTTGCGAGGTTGTCCTAGTTCATTCCCGGGACGAGGATTTTGGGTCTGACCCATGCCTTGAACAATGGTCTCCATTAGGCGGGTTTGGTTGGCCATAACCGCCACTAAATCAACCATTGGCGGGGGTGGTGGATCTTGAGCTTCTTGTTGTCCCTCAGTATCTCCTTCTTCATCTGCCGAAATAGTCCATGGCGTCCTCGTGGAGTTCTCCTTGAGAGTCGGCGGAAGGATCTCGCTTCTTCCGGACGCGTGCCCTGTCATGCACACTCTCCTCTTCCGACTGGCCTTGGCTTTGCTGGCCTTCAGAGCTTCTAGCTTGTCGGCTCCGCCGTTCTTGTATCCGGACCGACCTCTTGGGCTTCATCTGCAGATTAATTTCCATATCAAGAGGGACAGTCTATCAAGAGAGGGTGAGATTATGTAATTTATCCTTCCTACAGAAAACAAGATGAGTATAAGAAACATGCTTTATGCCATGCACAACCATATGTACTTTTATTTATTTCCAGGAGGGGAACCCAAGTCCCTAGCACGCAATACACCATACGCACTAGCTATTCAAGGCCACTATACACTATAAATATCTAATCTACATGTGAAAGTCTCTTTCTCATTTCTTTTTCCTCCTAAATGAAGTCTTCCCAAAAGTCCTGGCCTCCAGAAGTCGATGCGTCCCACATGGAGCCTGTAAAAGATTCGGCGTTCACTGAATTGGACCCCCAGTTGTTCATGAAATCAGTTTGCTGAAGGAGCTCCATGATCTCCATGTTCAATTCATCAATTGGTACCGGTGTAGTTGATAGTAGAGGTGATTGCATAGGGTTACTTATTCCAAATTCATCTATCGTACCCATCACCCTACTTGCCATATCTGAAGTTTCGCCACATTCTTCCTGGCCAACCATTATGTCGTCATTCTTTTCCTTTGCATCTTCTTCCCCCACGGGTTCCTTACCCTTCCTGCTCCGGTTTAGCTTTTCCTCTTCGGATTGGGTTTCCATGGGTATCGGATGACTTGTAGCTTCGGCTTCGAGTTCTGGTTGTTCAGTAATGGGAGGGAGAGGAGTAGTTTTTGCGGTCTTCGCATCTGCCTTAGCCTGCGGTTTGGTAGTCCTCGGGGTCTTGGGTGGGTTCTTTCCTCTTGCCTTCTTAGATATTTTCCGCAATTCCCAGCTTAAATCATCCTTAGCTCCCTCTACCAGTTGTTCCGCCATTAATGCCCTTTTCTCTGTTGCTTCAACATAATCCACCAGCTCAGTCATACGATCCTTAGTCACGAGAAGACGATCTTCTAATATCTCGGCTCGGCGTCGGGCTTCTCGATGTCGTATGCTTAGATTTTCGAATAGATTTTCTAAGCTCAAAAGATAATCCAAAGTAGTAACTAGAGTTGCTTGATCAGGAATGATGGATTCAGTAAAAAGAACCTTCATGCGATAATTCCAAGCTGTTCTGGTGGTATTCCCAATCGGAAGGTAACGGAGCGACGTGTTCACGGTACCAGGTTACCTTATCTCGACAGATTGCCATTACTGCCTTCTTGGCCACCAACTGCAAAGTATCTGAAAAACGTGAGCCATAGGCGCTAATAGTCCATACTTTTCCCGTAGATGGTTTAGGGGCTGGTCCTATAGTTACCCAGACTTCGCAAGTCAAGTTTCCTTTGGCCACATACTCACGTCCTTTGTATCGCGGGGTATTTGAGAAACCTAGTTCCCTAAGGGCATTCCTCAGGAGGCGCGGAAATCCGATATTCCGGTTGCAGTCGGAGTGCAACCATCCTTTTTCGTCGGTCCACGTATCTCCGTCCATATCCTAGCCCAAAAGATCATGGAATTATTCAGAGATTATTCTGCTCAGCTTAATAGCACAGGAAAGACTTAAAAGAATTTCTAGCTTTATTTTTCGGGCCATCTTATAGGGCACTAAGGTCCAGCTGGCTCTGATACCACTGCTGTGGGGCATGCCCGTGAAATAGAGCTCCCCAAGTACCTGCATTAGCCCTGGAAGCTCTAATGCAAGTAGTTCATCACAAGCGGTATCGAAAACCATCATCGAATAACCTTTTATTCATAATTTACATCAATGTACAGCTTAGAGTCTGTACAAAGCTACAAGCGGGCTTCAAGGCCTCCGCTTATTCAGAAAATATAAAACTACCAGTACTATGTAGAGCCTCAGCATCGCGGTGGAGCACGTCACCATTCCGAGCCTTCGTCGCCAGCGCCGTCTTCGGTGAAGTCCTCTGGTATGAAGTGGAAGCAAGGGTGAGCACTCCTGTCAGGGGTACTCAGCAAGTCCCAAAGTAATTTAATAGATTAAGTTTGGTCCTGGAGGGGCATAACCTCCCTACCAGTCCCGGTTAGTGAACAAAGGTATATTAACCTGCGGTAAGGGAAATCCGCGGGTCATGTTCATTTTAGTGAATCTAATCGACGGGGACTTTTACCAATTGGACTCTTGCCGGAGTCACGGCTATCCAGATAGGTTTGTCGCTCTGCAGAGGTCGTACTTCCCTGTCGCGCATTCGGTCAGCCCATACCGTGTACTTTGGCAGTACTGTCCTACGAGATCCATTCCCACCAGCGTCTATCACTAGACAGCCACTCCCTAGCTCTGTCCACGGAAACTGTTGGGGCCTAAGTAGGAGTCGCGCACGTCCACACAGGGACCTTCCCGGGGAAAGATTCTTGATGCATCAAGAATATATATCGTGGCACTCTGCCACTGGGTCCTCCCGACCCTGTCACCTGCGACTCGTACCGGCCAGACCCAGCCCTCTGTCGGGGTCTGTCTCCAATAGTCCCGTTGCCCACCGTGGCCCCTTGGGACAGTTTACTAAAGCTGGCTAGTGGGGTGTGGATCAAGGCCTCACATAAATAAGCATTCCCGAAGGCCATGCTTTTTTGGCATGCGGGACTGTACTAGGCAATGGAAAGATTCTCCCGCGAACCGGTCCTTAGTGGCGACCCGAAGTGGCTCTTAGGACAGAATCCCTTCCTTGGGATCTTCCTTCCACTTCCCGGTCTAAAGTAAAGACTGTGTAACCAGGTTCCGGTTTTCCAGTTTCAATTATTTAACATGCAAAAGTAACCTTCATAATTATTAATATGGGCGGGACTTGCCTTGTCCAGCGTCGGGGTCGTCCCCTGCTTCCTCTTCGTTTTCTGGGTCCTCGGCGTTGTTCTCCGGGTCGGAGTCTGTAGTTAGTCACACAAATCAATACATCAATCAAGGGTTAACGGACGATTTCCGTAACTGCATTTAAACCTAAGAGAGGTACCTATTTAATCTAGGGGTTGTGGGTGAGGTTTTTGGGAAAGAAATGTATTTCTAGGCTTAAGAATTATTCTAGGATTTTTGGTGAATTTTTGGGAATTTTTTGAAAGCTCTAAGGTGGAGAATTAACTTCTTGTGTGCATTTGGCCAGGTGTACCTAGCAATTTAACCTGGGGAAGGAGAGACTGACAAGCGGCGTGGACTACGGACCCATGGACCCGCGACCTCCTTGGGTCAGCGGTCCATGAAGACCGGGTGCAGGGAGGGGAGTGAGGCGAGGGGGCGGTCGCGGTGGCGGGCTGTGTCGCTGTCCTGTGGGCCTGCGGCCAGCGTGCCGCCACGCGGCTGCCAGCGAGGTTGATCGGAGGGGAGCGGCAGTGCGCGCCGGCGGAGGCAGGGCAGCTCGCCGAGCGGCGCTCCGGCCATCCCAGGCCACTAGAGGGGCCTGGGGTTCGCCGCCAGGGTATCTGGCGGTGCGGCGGAGCGGCTGGGCATGCTCTGGCGGAGCGGCGCGGCCTGCGGCGGTGGCCGCACGCTCGCCGGAGGTTGGGCGGCGGGCGGCGCAAAGGGGAAAAGGCGCGGGGAGGGGTTTTGGGTGTAGCAGGGCAGCGGGATCGCGGCTGGCGGTGCACTGAGCACGGCGGCGTGCTCAGGCGCGGCGGCGGGCAGCCAGGGCCTCCCAGCGGGTCGCCGGAGTGCGGCGGCGCACTGGGTGCCGTGATGCTCGGTCGGCGGTGCAGGTGGAGGTGAGAGGGAGGCAGCAGCGAGGCTTGCGGCGGGGAAAGGCTTACCGGAGTGCGACGGCGTGGCCTCCGGCGGGTTTCCGCCCGTTGCTTGCGGCGGCGGGGCAGCTCGCGTTCGGCCGGCGCCGGTGAGCTCGTGGCGTGTGTGGCGCGGGGCTATTGTGTGGGGATGAGGCTCTGAGGAAGCGCGCCCGGGGCTATTTATAGCCCGGGGGTGAGCTCTCGGAGCTTCACCGGCGCTTCCCCGGCCGGACGCGTGGCGGGAAGGTGGCACGGGCGGCGACGCGTGCCCCCGGCGGCGAGCTCCGCACGGGGCCGCAGGGCGCGGTCGGCGCCGCATTCGTGGTGCGGTGGAGGGCCGTGGGGACGACACACGGCGTGCTCGTCCCCCTAGGCTCGATCCGCGCCGGTGGAGGCGGATCGGGCGGCCGCGGCGGCGGGATGGCGCGACGGCGAGCGGAGGAAGAAGGGGGGCTGTACGGCGACGTCAGCGCGACGTCACCGGAGGAAGCAACGCGCGCGCGGGGAAGTTAGAGGGGGTGGAGTGGACTTCGGGAGAGGGGAAGCGGGGCTGGTTTGGGCCGCGGGCGAACGGAGGAAGAGCTGGGCCGGCGGGGTGGAGCTGGGCCGGCGGGGTGGAGCTGGACCGGCGGGGTGATTTCGGCCCAGGGTGAGGTTTTCCCTTTTCCTTTTTCTGTTTTCCTTTTTCTTTTCTATTTTGAGTTTGAATTTGAATTTGAGTTCCATTTCAAATCTAACTTGGATTTTTGGATGGTTTCTGGGGTTTAGAATTTTCCTAAGGTTAGAGCAAGCATATGCATATGGTTGGTTTCAAAATATTCTAATGCAATTCATTTTTCTAATGCATTACCCTATTAAAGTTAATCTAGTTTTTAATATTAAAAATACTTTTAATGTTCTTTTTAAATGCTCTCTAATTTTAGGGCTGTGACAATATATACGTACATGCATTGCAATTAATGTAAATATCCATGCATGCTCCTGCATATTATTAATTAAAAGACCTCTGTGCCAAGCTGGCACATGCATGTAACATGCCAAGCTTTGTAGTACAGTACAGATTCCAATTACTTTTTATTTAAGGCAAAAACTATATGTTCATGATTTTGAACCGATGTGTGATCCCTCTTAACTATCCATGCACGCTTTTGCATGAACACCATCGTGTGATATTTTTCGTTCTCAATGGACGATGCTATATCTCATGCTTATGAGTATACCTTGGATGCTAATTAGCACGGACTTTAATTTGTTTAATATAAAGGAAAATAAAAAATAAAAAATGGACCCAACGACATAACAGGACCGGGCACCAAAAAAATGGATATGTCATTGCTCTATAATCACTATGTTATGTTGAAACTATGTGCAATAAATTTGTTTATTATGTACAAGCTCACACGAGCTCTATGAGACTTTTATGGATGCTATATTTATGCTTGCTTTAAAGAACATGTTAAGATCGACATTATCATTTTCATGCATGATGTATCTCACCCGTAGCAATGCACCGGCATGCACCTAGTTATATTAAGAAAAGCAAGGCTACCTCTAATCACGTCGAATATTCTAAATTCGCATTTCGCAAGCTGGGCCCAGCAACGCAGCAAATCCGGACTTGCGCGCGGTTCGCCCGGCGCCACTGAGAGGCGGCTGTGGAGGAATCATATCGTCGGGGATCGCGTGTTCCTCGCGGACATTATCGTCAAAGGAGGCATGGGCAGAGAAGAGCGCGATCTGGCGGGGCGTGGCGCTGTTCGTCGTGGTTCCCATGTCGGCATTTCGGGTCGCACCTGCGGCCACGGCCACGCGGCGACGGTGGCACTCGAAGGTGGCGCGGCCACAGTCGCCGCCGGCAGGAAGAGAGGGAGGCCCGCTAGAGAAGTTCGGGCGAGAAAGAGAACACGTGCGGCAACACCTTGTCACGCCGGACAGAAGCACAACAACGGCGCCGCCCAAACAACAGGTGACTATCAGATCATAACCTACCATTTTCAGTTCGCACGTATTTGTTCCAGCAATCGACATGCATGTTCTTGTGTGCCTTTTCACCTACAGATCCAAATCCGGCTGCGACAAGGGGAGCCAAGCTGTTGGCATACCTGAGATCTGACCAGTTCGTCGGCGACCCCATGATCATCTGGATTCCGGGAACCCGGCTCACAGTGTTGCATAGTGGGATCCACAAACTCGTCGAACCTGTCGAGAGCAGCTCAGCAACTACTTCTTCCGTAAGTATAAGCACATGCTGGATGATGCTTGTCAATCGCATCCATCCGTTATTCATGGTCCTTGTATATATAATTGCAGAACATCACGAAACAGTAGCTAGATATAGCAGCGTATTTTTACTGTACTGTATGTAGCTTCGAATTAATTATATGCCACCAAAATTAAAGTCCACCGTACCGATACCACCCCTTGCAAAAGAGTCTATTCCGCCTGCGCCATTACAAAAAGTTCCGGTTCCGCCTATGCTTCCTCCTGTGCCACTGATTCAACTTTTCTTGCCCTCAATGCCCCTACCATGACGTCCGTTGGGTTGAACTGCCAATCGGACCAATACGTCAATAGAAAAAGAAGAGGAACTGACCACAATGCCCTCCATCTTCTTCTTTCCTTCTCCCTCCTCGCGCAAGGAGGAGATGGCCGGCGCGCAGCCTGTGCGGCCTGGCACAGGGATGGCCCTGTCAGCCACCGATGGCCCCGGCGAGATCCTCACACGAGCTCGCGCAGACGCAGGCTTGGGTGGCTGGAGCCGTCGTAGGTCCCACTCTATGCGACTATCTCGAAGCTGGGCTCCGGCAGGCCGCCGGGAAGCGTGGCGGCAGAGCTGGACACCTGGATCCGGCAGAGGAGTCTGATCTCGGAGGATCAGATTATCGCCTACGTCCGCAAGCTCCACAAGTTCATGAAAGATGCGTTAGTGCTACTGCTATCGATACATCGGGCTGTAGTGTTACTGCTACTGCTATCGATTCACTCCACCAGACCTCGAATCATGCAATTGAGCTTAGATTTCAATCATCGACGAGTCAATTCATGTTGCTAGCATCGGATTTGACACCAATTTTGATTTTCCATCGCTGCTGAGGAGACCAAGGATGAGGTCCTGACGACCGTGGACGGGCGGCAGAAAAACACATCGATTCGTGGGATCGGCACCATCACGAGCATCCCCTCGCCGGCTAAGCGAGTGGCCACCACCACGAGCATCCCCTCGCCGGCCAAGCGAGCGGCCACCACCACGAGCACGTAGGATCGAGGAGGCCGACTAGAGGCTAAAAAATCTAGTAACACTTAACCGATAAAAATGCGGAATTAAAACGATCGGTCAAAACTCGACTATACCCAAAAATATGTCTCTCAACTATGCACCAACACCCTATGTCTAGATCAAGGTTTACAATCCTAGGGTGACAACCAAGCAAGAATGTTTCTAAGAATATAAATTGCTTGAATGTAAGTTGCACAAATTAAATGAACTCAAGTGAACAAACCACAAAGGAGAGACACCGAATTTTTTCCGTGGTCTCGGTTACTTGCCGATCACCCCTAATCCACGTTGAGGTGGATTCAATGTTCCAACCGCTCCTCTATCAAGGCACCGCTTGATCTTGAGCCAGCTTGAACCAAAGAACCGCTCCACACCTCGATTCCATTAGGGTTGCTCTTCACCACTCCGGTGAGGCGAGCACAAAGCCTCTCACAAGCACACCGGGCCTTCTCACAAGCTTCTCTTGAGAAGATCACCGGATCACAGCACCACCACGCCGTCTAGGTGTCGGCAAACACCAAGAGTAACAAGCCAAGACTCACTTGACCCTTCACCAAAGGCCTAAAGCTCAATCTCTTATGCAAATACACTCAAATCTTGTCTCTCACCATCTCTTATGTGCAACACATGCACAAACTCGTGGGGAGGACTTGCACAAGCTCAAAAGATGCTCAATGGAATGCTTAGCCATTCTCTAAGGCGCAGGACACCGGGTATATATAGGCCAACACTCCCAAATTAGCCGTTACATTCAAACAGCCTGAAACGCTCTGTTTTCGTGGACTGTCCGCCCTACAAGGCCGGACGGTCCGCCATTTGAACCAAACGGCTATATTCTCAATAAATGCCTCTCTGAGTCGACCGTTATGCCTCTCGCGGACTGTCCGCCTTATAAAAGTGCCCTGAAACCCTCAGAACATGTTTCTGTGTAACGGGTCCGTCGTTATGTCCGCCGTTCATGTAAAACAACTACGGACGGTCCGTCAGGTATTGACGGACGGTCTGCTTTTCGCGGACTATCCGCCTCACAAGTGGCGGACGGTCCGCAGTTCATTTTTTCAGCATGACCGAGGCTCAGTAAAAAGAACATAACTCTTAGCTTCGATGTCCAAATTAGGTGATCTTGGACTCTATGGAAAGCTTGTTCAGAGGACTACACATCCCAGCTGAATGCTTGACCAAAAATACATTGTATCAAAGCAGAAAAGCAATCTAAGATCCACCACACACCATCAACATCAATCGTATTCTAGACGTCTTTGCAAACTACCGGTTCCTTGCCAAGGTTAATATGCATATGCAAGATTGAGCTTTTCAACACCTAGTGAAGACTGAAGCATCATCAAGACCCCTCTTAATAGTACGACATTCTATCTTATCAATCCGGTCTTTTCTCCACTAATCACCGAGACCGGCAAAATGAATGCCCTACATTTCATACCTTTGCCTTGAGCAAATTCATTGGGTCTTTCTTGATGCCCATATGCATATTGTTCATCAAAATAATTTATTCAAGGCACTTGATGTTCATCAACATATATATTGTGCCAACTTCATCTCATCAATACACATGATGTCGATCAACATATGAATTTCATCTTCTTGCATTCTTCATATGATTGATGTGGATCACTCATAGCTTCATATAACATCTCATGGTCCATCAGCCCAAGCCTTTACTCGCCCTTAACCATTGCCTTGGTCCCTCGGCGCCAAGCCTCTTGCTTGCCCTTCACCCTTACATAGTCCATCGCAGCCAAGTCTTGCTTGCCTTTCACCATCTTGTCATACAAAATCACTTGTATACCACATCTTCAATATATTCACTTCCTCATTATGACCACCATATGAAATTCCAATCCAACAACATTTCCTTGGTGACCAATAACTTATCATGCTCATTCTTTTGATCTTTATCAATTCATGATGTTCATATTTATTCACACCTTTATAACAACTAGTTGAGCTTTACAACGAATTCAAGTCACTTCAGCAACATGACTCAAGTTGCTCACACTAGTGCATCTCTATAGACTAATCACCTGTGTATCTCAACGTAAACATATATTAGTCCACCTAGGTTGTCACTCAATTACCAAAACCAAACAAGCAGAGCATCCCCTCACCAAGATGAATCCATGCACCAATCCTCGACGTCCCTGCATCACTGGAGCACCTCCGCCCATCCTCGATTCGACATGGCCAAACGGAGAAGCTGAAGATGAGAAGCTGACGCTGGCAGCTTCACGTAGATGACCTGGCTGCGGGACGGCGGCAGCGGCGGCTGGAGGGAGATGTCTTCACGGCCGACCTCGGATGGCGGTGTTGGATGGCCGGGTGGCCGACGTCGGGCAGCAGTGGCCTGCAGCTGGCTTGCTCGTTCGGTGGAGAAGAAAAAGAGCAAAACAGTCCTGTCTCCTAGCCATTTGATGCCGTTAACCACAAAATAGATGGCAGTGGCAGGAGTCCAAAGAAGTTGGGCTGATGGCTTGGTAGGAACTGAAACTTTTATAATGGCATGTAGGGAATTGAGAACTTTTATAATGGTTTATAGGGAAATGACTCCTTGCAAAACATACAGGTGGTCAATGCGTATGTGAGGCTTATACTGACCGTGGGCGCCCATCAGACGTCCTTGAGAACAGGAAGGTCCTTTTCTTGGATCGGTCATGGCAGGCATGGCTGGAGCCTGGAGGACATCCATGGACGACCCACCAGACAGGAAGGACTGTGGGCTGCTGGCAACAAGTTGCTCGAGTGTGACATGGTATGTAATATAAGGTCCTTTTCTTGGGAATCAGTTTATATTATTACACATTTACGGAGCATGGTGTTATTTGTTTGCATATGCTAGTCTTACATGGCATGCTAGCTGGTCTTAACTGCCGGTTTTCATTCCATTGTTGCACAAACACCATTGGGTTTTGATTGTGATGAATTTCGACAAGCTAGAATTCCAAGTGCTCGATTCTTATCGGAAGTATGGTTACAAGAGGCTTCTCTCGAAGTTGGTAAGCACGTGTTCATTAGTCAACTCCTTTGATTTGCACAAGCAGAAACCCTTGAAAAAAAATCACACCAATATCTGTTCATGTGATTGATTAGAGAAAAGGGGTTGAACGATGCATTGTTGCTGCCAACGGAGCTAGGAAAGGAATCCCTTTGGACATCAACAATTGGGAGATCCGCATCATTAAAAGACTTCCACGACAAATCGATAAGTATGAATACAAATTCGTAAAAATTGGTTATGTGAAACACGGCTCAAGCGAGGTATTCCTTCGAGGATGCTTATACTGCGTGCTTTTGATCGTGCAGTAAACAGTAGTTTCTTTTACCGTTCTGTTAAACAAGGCTTGCATAAAAGGGGATGACCCCGATGGGGAAAGTTTCATCGAGTTGTAAGAACCCTAAGATCTTGTTCGGTTCCACCGGGTTCATTCTCGGCCGGGAAGGGTATTTGTAGTAGTAAATTCATGATAGGTACAACAAGAGACCGAGATTTATTCCGAGTCGGGAACCAATTTAGTCATGATAGGTACAACAAGAGACCGGGAATCAATCCACTAGTCAAGAGGTATGGAACCAATTTGTGGAGGAATTGAGCCGGCGAGCGAGAAACTAAAGGTGGAACAGATCGACTTTTGGTCTAATGGAGTCCGATTTGGGAATCATCTAGCTTCTGCCATGTCTCATGGCGGACTAGTCCGAGGAGCACGAGCTCCCTGTGCTCTGTCCCATGTCCGTGTCCTAACCAGTTCGAGATGGGAGAAGGGGAAGAAATGAAGAGAGTGACACGCGGGCCTATTAATAAGGGTACAATAGACTTTTTATAGGAAATCCTTATGTTTCTGGAGCTGGAGCACCACAATTTGCCAAATGCGTATATCAGCTCCATGTTTTTATGGAGATGGTGGAGTGGAGCTAGCAAAGTGGAGTTGGTGGAGTGGAGCTGTTTTTTTGTGGAGTTTACCGTATCTCTATTCTGTTCTCGGTGGTTACTGCTTTGCTACAGACATGTTATTTGCCAAATTGTATGGAGTCCTGTGAATCCACCATCTATGTGCTGCTGAATGCGTATATAGTTGGTCAGCTTTCTGTAAATGTTGAATCCTCAGCTTTTTAGTTACAAACATTATATCAATTATTGCACGGATACAATTTTTAATGACTTCTGGCAACTAAGTCAATCCAATTCAGCACTCAATGCATACAATTTACTCCATGTTACAAAACTCTTTAACAATTTCATCCAAGAAAATATTTTACCAGGTTTAAACAAGCTATGTCGTTATTCAAGTGAAAAAAAAACTAGCAATGCTCTGTTGGTTTGGGTATGTATTGTTTGGTAATTTTCTTCTAGAATAGTTCATATGTATTCCATTTTTTTAAGTATATTGTTCAAAATTTGGCTTGCAGTTGAGAATTTATGTCTCTTCCCTCACAAGAATATGATCTTATGTACCGACATGAGGTTAGCCTGAAAGATAAAATAATGTAAATAACACTTCAAGCTCTATTTATGAGCTGTTAGACATAAATTCCTAAACAGATGACAAAATATTTCACACAGTTTCCTAACAAAGCTTTCCTCCAATTTCAAGTTAGTACCTGTCCCCTAATGCATGGGGGCACAACTCCCTACCACAACACTTGACTACTTGTGAGTTCAAGACTAGCTATTAACAGACAAAATATTCAGATCGCTACATAAAACTGTATTTGTGGCTCATCATATAATACAATTTACATCGATATTGATTTTTTTCTAACATACACCCATGTAATGAACAAACGCATGTATACAATCTATACACCCCTGCACGGATCTTCCCCACCGTTTTTGTGGCAGTTGTATATCATATTCGGGTGTGGCTGATGGTTGTGTTATTGTGCACAGGCATGGAATACAAAAGGGATATCTCATAACGTATAGATATGAACATATATGCCCACTGCCATCGATCAGTCTGTGTGCCTATGTACTTTGATGAATTTGTTGATCAACACCCTTTCACGAGTATATCTGCAAATCAAACATATTAGTAGGTTGGAGATTGTTTCAGTAGAAACGAAGTATATATAAGCATCGGAACATACATTATAGCACAAGACAAGAAGAAACATGAAGCACCAATGCCTAAATGTAACGGCAATGTCTGCCAGTAGGTTTTCTCACTCTCCTTGTTCAGAATCATCGTGTCGGATATTATAGTTGCAGCACCAGAAAATAGCAAAACCCACCAACCAGATGGCAAGACTTGGTGAATGGAGATTGCACAGGAGTTCTGAAAACAGTAACGCTAATCATATCAGCTTTGACAATTTTTTTATAACAATGATAAGAATCAAGGAGTAGGATAAAACTAACCTGGAAAAACCTCTTTATGAATGCCAGGAAGTATGAAATTCTTAGTACCATATCTTCACATAATGTCAAGAAGCCCATCACAATAGGATTTATTGTGGACTTTTTATTTTGTGGTACATATTACAGGCTGCTTCACAGCAGCCTAGGGTTTTGCAATAGCTAAAAGAGCCATTTGGATTATACTGCTATTTTCATTAAAAACTTTAGACAGCGCTTTTTCTCATTGAATTGTTAGCAGCATTTTTATCAGAGTAGACGCCAAAAACAGCACAAACAAGTTATTAAAGAATTTAGTATTCTTGTTACAGAATCTAGCTGCTAGAAGAAATAAATCAGCATGATGATGCATACATGAAGCACGAAAAAGTGAAAAACACAAACAAAAAACTAAATGACAGCATCAGGAAATGCAAAAATGCAATGTAATCATGTCATTTTGGAAGCAATACCTTACATGGAAAAAGGATACGTATTACATCAGAAACAATCAACCCGATAGCTCCAGCATACCCAATCAGGAGAACTTTTATCAATACATAGACTACAGAACAGAATAGTGAGAAATCATTCAACATCTTAAGCTGAGAATCATCCGCAATACTCTGTAAAAAGGCTTCAAGTGTGCCTGCAATTAAAGGATAGTTCAAATAAAGGTGATATAGAGATAAATAGATTAAATTGCAGGTCAAAAGTAATTTAGAAAAACTAATGCCACAGAAAGAGACATGCATGAATAGTGAGGGAAGATCAAATAATTCTAATATGTTGGAATATAGTATCAAATCAAACAAACAAAACTTTCAAAGAATTGAAATATACTGCATGGAGTAACAAAAGAGAAGGTGCAAATAGTAAAGGAAAAACATATGTGCGCATCACGTGGCACACAACTTAGGCCCTATGATACTTGAAAGTTAGCATCATTAAGTCCAAGCTCCAAGAGTGACATAACTGTCAATGAGACTACAGTGAAACAACAAGTTGATGCATCTCGTGCAAATTAGCTCAATCGTGTTTTGAGCATGAGAGAATTGTCAATATGAGGAAGGAAAAGGCGTTTGTTTTGTAAAAGCACTAACCGTTGAAGGCTAAGCTGATTACATAAAACCAATATAATATAAGCAATAGTTGTGTCATGTCATCACAATGTTTCTCTTTATAGGCCATCCGCAAGAGAGTGTACGAATATCCAGGGCCAAAAGATATTATCATAAGTCCTGCAATTTCAAAGGAATCAACAAAATGAAAGGCAAGTATAGATAGCGCACCACGTAATGCAACCCAGAAGCATTTTTAAACCACATGTCCCAAAAACAGTATTTTGTTAGCTTCTACTAAAATATTATCAGCATGTTATATGTTTATTACAATAAAAAAAATTCAAGAAAATAGTCGAACCTTTCTCCATAGAAAACCTGGACATTGTTTTCAAAATTTGAGGTAAGGTTCCATGGTAGAATAATAGATATTATTCTAGCCATTTTGGATAAAATAGGAAAAACTTAAGAATGCAAATAGAAAACGAAATGCCTTTTTCATTATCCCAAATTCACAATCAAGGTTAATTTTCACATTCCAGCATTGCCCGAAAATTAAAACGAGTACCTGCTAGAAAATTAATCTTCAAACATTGAACCAACAAAGTTCTCATACTCGAAACCATCTGTGGTGATCGTCCTGTAGATTGCATCAAGTTAATATTCATTATGTATTATGCCAAAATCATTGAAACAACTGGTACACAAGTCTAAATAGAAAAGTCACTACATAGTAAGCATAAATAATCCTAGCATCCTGATAAAAAATCTAGAAGGGATCAAACAATTTGGAGTATTATATAGTGTATAATCATAAAAAATATCACAACTATATGCTATAGTGAGCCTAGATACTGTGGGGTTGTGCAGCTACAGCCAGTGCCAGAGAGCGCACAGGAGGCATCTTGTTCTGGACTAAGTTGACAGATGCAACAGGATTAGACAGAGAAATCAGGCAGCTACACCTAGAAGCAGAATGACACTAGATGGAGGAGAGCACCGATGAGGGAAGTATGCAAAGATGACCAAAGAAGAGAAGCAAAGCAAGGATTCTTGGGACTTGGTTTCTCTTGGTTCATCTTATTTTGCAAGGAGGCCTCGAAGTAAAGATACTAAACATATACTCCGTAACAGTTTTTAAAAAACTCGACCTGCGGGGGGGTAAGACAGCCCCCGGGCATTTTTGCTAAGAGAAGACCTTCTCACGCAGGCCGAGAAAACCCACGAACCTTTGCCCCACCCTTATATAACAGTTTTTAAAAGTCCATATTTGCTAGAACCAATTAAGATTTCTCATAAATACAGACACTTGGTACATCAAATTCACACAAGATGGAGAAGTAACTCAATTAAAGCAAGAGAAAAAAACCTGATGCCATTTCTGCAAACTTCAGACGATTACTTTCTTCAAAAGGACGGAATATTAACCTTACAACAAGACTTCCTGAACAATAAATGAATATCTAAGTTAGACAGTCGCAAAAAGGAGCATAAACAAATATCTCCACAGCATGTTTTATGTACAGCTAAGTAAAAAATGGAAGCTGCAGGGCAAACCTAATCTGTCAACGATGCCATAATCATCAAGATAACTGCTGCTGAATGGAATGAGTTCCTGGCCTTTCTGAACAACTAGCTCTTTCAGTGACTGCCCAGTGAACATCACACAAGTTTGCCAAAGTTTTCTGTCATAGTCCATCCAGTCCTGCAATCTAAGAATATGAAGTCTTGAATAATATATCATTCCTAAAGGATATCATCATGCACTTACTAATCAAAGCTCCCTCCAGTATTAAAAGATAACCATCCAAGATGATTTTGAAACATAGCAATTGCTTTTAGACAGACCATAGAAAATGACACAAATATTTGCTGGAAACAGAGTATGTCAATTGTATTGCAAAATTCCCTTTTTATAATGTAATATACATTAGTATTTATTAGTAAAAGCTGAAAACTGCATCAAGTTAACCAAAACAAAGACGGTGCTTTTAGACAAAAGGGATAGGTAACCTGGTAAGGCAAAATTAAAAGGAGAAAAGTGGCTTACCTAAATGGCAGAATGCAACGCAGCTTGGATACATGGCATGAAAAAAAATAAAACCAATATGCAAATAGCAAGCATGCACCATACATAGCTTGAGATAATGGAAATACAACCACCGTTTCCTGAAACAGTTACATGCAATGATCAGATGAAACAATATCGGATGAAAATTGCAATAAAAAGACGATGTCTTTATAAGGTTGTAAAGAACATTATCCTCAGTAAATCAATTTATTACATGGTCAAAAAGAATTCTTGATCAACATGAAGGCAGTAAATACGTGGTTTGGTTGTAGCGAAGAATAAACTCAATGGTGTTCAAATGAACATGACAGAAGGTAGCAATAGAGCCAAATAAATTATTGAGCGTAACAAACATTTTCTACTTGCCACAATTGATGAAATGCACAAATGAAGCTAGAGCCACCAAATGAACTGGTACTAATCTGATAGCTGCAGAGCACCGGTAAATCCTTAAACTTCATCCTTTCTTTCTTTTCCATTGTGATCAGCCATTTAGAATGTGAACCACTCAGGAACATAGATGCAAGTCTTTATCTTACGTGTTCAAGTAGGCTATTATTACAATCTTAACTAGAAATACAGTATCAACCTTACTAGAAACACTTATATTGACAATACAAATATAATCAATCTTTTAACATAAATAAAAACTCTGTAAAGTCATCGAAGAACAAATGCAAAATAGAACTTATGCTGCCATTAACATTCTATGATTCAAATTAAAATAAAGAACATCTGTGTTAGATAATGCAATTACCATGTTTAAATTCTTGATAAGTATATAGGCTGTCATGCAACGAATAAATGTCGCGACAACTTCACTAATCAACCTTAGCTTGAGAAGAAACAAGTTCTGAGAAAGAATGTATAGTGGTTCGGCAAGCAGCTCCAATATACAAGCAAGCCCTGCCAATTTAAGATACTCAAATTGTCACTGTGTCAACAAAGTACAATGCAACATAAGGCATATAAATAAGAACAAACTCCCAAAATACATTTATGAAAGCTGCCTCAAAATAAATCTACTGCTAACAAAATTAAGGTTTTTTGGTGTTTTTGCCCCTATTTTGAAGTGCAATTGTGATTTTGCCCTCCATTATTCACTGGTCAATGCGATTTTGCCCTTGGTCTTTGCGTATTTGCCCCTGTTTTGACCATTGAGTAGGGGTAAAATTGCATTGACTTGTGAATAGTGGAGGGCAAAATCACAAAGTTAAAAAAATGAGGGCAAAATCACAATTCCACTTCAAAGTAGGGGTAAGAACACAAATGCCCCCAAAATTAAAGTCCATACATATTAATGTTGGCAAAAAAAAAAAGCTATGTGGTGGTAACAAAGCATAAATAAAAAATAATAAAACTGAACTCTTCCTCTTAAAATGTCACTATGCTTTTGTATCAACAAAATCAGTACATACAATCTAAACATACACCTACATCCTAATAAACTGTACAATGGAAGTTTTTATTGAGACAAGTGTAGATAGCGCTGTCATATCATCAATCTAAACAAAAATGAAGGTACTGTAGGTCAAAGCTAAAACAGTATGATTAGATATATTCCAGTTCCTCATTCCTGAATGGAGATGATAAATTGATAACAATTATTTCCCTTGGGCAAATCATCTCATCGTGGTTGTGGGATGGTATGAATTGGAAAGCACCACAACTGTGACAGGATGTAGTTGAAAAAACCAAAGCCATGGTAATTTCCGACTACTAAACTTTGCAGTCCAAGTGGGTGCTATTGCCACTAAAACATCTGTAAGTTTTAGGGACTGGAAGTACATGGTGATAGACAGAATCTATGAAGAAGTACAAATGCTATATGCACATCCTTGACCAAATGGTACCAAAGCAGGGCAACATCTGTGGATGAATAATGGTTGCAGATTACACAAATCTGTCAGCACTCTTGCAGACCAACATAACATCATTCCATAGATATATGATAACTCAGCATCATATTTCAGAGAAAAATAGGAGAAATAATGGAAAGAAAGTAGTGAAATACCACTGATTAGTACTGCCTGTGCATATCGATCTTGAAAGTTAAACACTGCTGCTGCAGATGGATCAGAAAGTTTCATTTTCTGTTTCCACAATTCATGAATGCAGCCCACAGTAGTAGCAACAATGCCAATAGGAAAAGTCATTCTTGCAACCTTCAACAGTCTTGTGTTTTTTTCCATCATTATTTTACCACTGTGAGCAAGCAAGTGTTATGAAATTAGAACTTATTAGAAGCTTTCTTTTTGAGAAAAAAGAACTAGATTCCTACTTGTTTCACCAAATAAACTACTATCTTTGTGTGTGATATTGTCATACACTAATACGATGTTACAAAATTGAGCTCAGCTGTGGCCAAAACCTGTCTAGTAACGGGGACAATACAGCAACGTTCAAACTGACTTTCTGTAATAACTAAGCTGTGACATGTAAAGTTTTCCCTTCTAACATGCATCACGGTATAAAATGTGTTAGGAAAATTTTGAAAGATACTTATAAGGAAATGCAGTAAAAGAAACCACAGCCATCTGTACATCCTGACTGAGAAACTAAAACTTGGCCTAGTAACATGGAAACAACCGTCAAAAGTAGTTGGGTAACATACTAGTCAACACCACCATGTAAGCACCCACGCCGAAAGCCCTCACGATAGTATAGGACTCGGTCGACAAAAGAGGTCACTTGCAGCATAGACCCCTGCACAGAAAAACCAGCAGATTTTAAGCAGTACTCAGAAAAACCAGCAGATTTTGAGGTTAAAAGAGAACTCTTGATCCTGGTGCAGGGTGAAAACTCTTCAAGTGCACATCGTGTTTTTATCAGAAGTACTTCAAACAGAAACTTATAATTGTAAAAGATATCCACAAACAAGTCAAACTAGAGCAAATGGATTAGCAGGAAGAGGCATTGTCCTCTAGCCATCTAGGAAGAGGCATTGTCCTCTAGCCATCTTCAGTCCTAGAGCTAAGGGTATAGAGAAATGAATGAAAGGATAGGAAAAAGCATCATCTTTATTTTATTTTCTTCATTTCTACCCTTTCTCCCTTCATCTTCAGATAGACGAGCACCCTGCAATTTGACAGCGATGATAATAATATATTTTTCCTCTATTCCTCGCAAAATGAAGCTTTTTATGTATGGTTTTGCTTTTACAGCGCCCTGTTTTAGGAGAGCCTCATGTAATAGTATAAGAGCGATGGAGCTTAATTGTTTGATGAATCACACATGGTTAACTAGAATACAGACAATACATGGCTGAAAAGAATGCTCCTAGTTCACAAGGTATCCAAGTCACCACACTATACAGTTTGGTTTCAATTTCTAAATATGTATGCTAGTCTGTCAATGCTACATTGTGAAACTACAGGCATGGATGGACAGGACAGCTATGGTTCATGGGTATGAAGTTGCGTTTTACTTTCTTCACATTGTTTAACTCTATAAAAAGAACTTTGTGTAACAACTAACAAACTACACGACTCAGAAGATGATCAGCAGAGACTACCTCTGCCCTTTAATCCCAACAATCGTTGAGATTCTCAAGGTAAGCAGGTCTGATATAAAAACTCTTTTAAACCTCTTCACTTTGTACAGAGGTGTATCCTGAATTCCTGATTGCAGTTTACATAGTACACCACAATTCATACCTTTCCATTAACTAACAATTTTTAACGACTAACCATCCTCCATACTCAACCTGATCGTGTTTCAATATAAACTAATGAATAAATAAATAACCCTTGCACAATTCGAGAGCGTGCACCCCTACATGCCCAATATGCGGAACCCCTGAAGTGGCCAGGATTGAATGATGAGCAGCACTCGCGTACCCAAGTCATGCTTCGGGGGACCCAATGCAGCAGCAAATTACCCTATCGATGAGAGGAGGAAAGGGCATATGTGCGTTACCGTCTTACCGAGAAGCCTTCCACGGCACCCATGCACCAGGTGTTGAATGCGAACGACAAGAGCTTCGTGAGCAACTGCAGCGCTGGAATGAAGAGAGGGATGCCGAATTAGCACGGAATTGGGGGCGATTAGAGCCAGGGGCGCGGGAGCGAGCGAGGGTTTGGGGGCTTACCAACTAGGTATCTGAAGAGACTCGCGCGCGAGCGGGGCGACCCGGTGGCGGCGCCGCCGGTCGCACCGGTCGAGCGGGGTTGCCCGCCGCCGTCAGCCATGGGAGCCTGAGCCGCCGATGTAGCATCCGCCGCTCGCTTATAGAGAGAGCCTCAGAGCGAGGACGGCGGAGACGGACACGGGACGACGGCGCGGGTGGAGTACGGACTCGGAAAGACGCAGGCCAGAGAGTAGTTTGGTTCGAGTCGACACCCATCGGGTGCTTTTTCTTTTTTTTCCACAATTCAAAAGTAATTTGAATTAAAGTCAAGTGATTTAGGGTTATATTTGAGAATTTGGGAGTTAGGGTGGAGACTAAGTAGAGATTTTTGGTCCGCGACGATTGAAATTTTGTATCGGATAGTCTATTGCAATATAGAGAAAGGGAGACTGCAACATAAAAATTTATGTTTTGCAGTATAAAGAACTAGTTTATTGGCATCCAGTTCTAGAAATACTGAAAAATCCCAACCACAATAAATAGAGATGTTTCATGCGATATCTAATTCCAAAACCATTTTTTAGTCAAGGAATCGCATCACTGCAATTTGGCTAGTGAAACATCAAAGCGACCTTATGCAACATAAAAAAAAGTCTGACATTTCTTTTAACATAAGCGCACAATAACCTCAAATCATATGTCGCAACATGTCTCGGTAAAACGTTCTCTAGGTGATGAGGACATGACATTTATACATATAATCACGTGTGACATTGAGAAGGAGTCCAACAAGAATGTCCAAGTCAACAAGAAGGCCCAAAGCATCCAGTTTGAGATGTCAAGGTGCAGGCCCAAAACAAATCATGTTCGAATCCACCTCGGAGTCCAGGAACAGCACACACTAAAATTGCCGCCCAGGCCGTATCCGGAATCCATTTTGGATGATCTTTATATGGATGAAAAGGGAATTTCATAACGTTTTTAATGGCACTGGTCCCACATAAAATTCCATCCGAGTCAACAGGAATCGTCGAAACAAGTGGGCGTTCAAAATCTGTCAAGGTGTTGCGGCTCCAGATTGGCCTTGTATCATGTCGGGCCTTAAACCCAAGTTGTGGGCGCCCCCTTCCTGGTTGGCCCCAACCCTAGCATGCCCCTTTATGCCTTGTTCGGTTAATACCTTCCTCGGAGGTATTGAGGTAGTGTTTGGAAGTAGACATTGAAGGTCGGAATCAGGAATCGGCATTGAGGACCACCTAATTCCGCTGTTTGGACGGCTTTGGTATTGGCAGACGGAACGGCCTCTAATGCCATAGACTATTGAGCAACCCTTGCGCTAGCCCGTCCACAATTCCGAGGTCTCCCCCTCCGTATTGCTCGGTATCTTTATTCTCCCCCTCCCCTGCGTACCGCTTCGTCCTCGCGGAAAAAGAAAGAGCGACAGGAGAGGAGAGGGAGATAGGCGGAAGGCGACCTCGAGAGGAGGCGTATCCTGCCTGCTCTTCGTCTTCCCCACGGCTGTCACGGCTGCGGCCTTATCTTCGTATGGCGCCGCCTCCTCTTTCCCATCGTGGCTGCGGCCTCCTCTTCATCTTCCCCACGACCGGCGCCCCTCCAATTCTCCCTTGCGCGTTGTGGCCTGCTCCTCGTCTTCCTCACAGCAACCCTCCACTGGCAAGCCGCGAGCTCCGTGCCATTGGGGAGCCGCCCGGCCCCTCTGCCAGCGCTGTCTCCTTCAGTGTCGGATTTGGTGCGAGCGAAGATGGATTTGGTTTATGTGCATGATCGAGAGCGATTGATTTGAGCAGCAGCTTGTGGCTCCGGTGGATTTGGTGCGGCATGCACTAAATGGGAAAGAACACATGGAGATGAAGTCATCAATTTCAATTTCACCACATCCGAACAAGATTTGGTATTGGCTACCTCGTTGAATTCCATGTGGCAATTTTACCTCCGGCCAAACAATGGCTTTGGTATTGTAACCCATTTCCAAAACCAAGTCAATTTGGTATTGGATCCAAATTCAATGCCAAGGTCTTCAATATCTACATCCAAACGGAGCCTGAGAGGTACTGGAGTGTATTGAAGGGTATTTTGACTTGTTAGGGATTTAATACACCCCAATACGACTCAATCCCCCTCAATCCGACTCAAACCGAACAAGCCCTTAGGGTATAAACTCAGTAGCCACCGTCATCTAGACTCTGGTTTGTTTAGTTCTAGTTTTCCATTGAGAAACTGAGATTGATTCATTGTAACCGTGGTGCCAAACTGAGACCCATGTCTTGTTCTTCCCGCCTATGGCAATTAGTTCTTTCAAATCAAGAGCTTGAACCCCTACTTGTGATTTGCTTCATTCATATTTGCAATATCAGATTGCGTGCTTATACCTTCTTGATTGTGTTCTTCGATTCGCTTGCAGGAAAAGCCTTCTCGACGAGATCAATCAAGTTGTGCTTGGTTGATAACCAACGGAGCAGTGGTGTAGCGGTTGCAGGGTTCAATTGTGTTGATTTGAAGCCGGATCGTCAACGTTGAGTTCTCCACCAATCAAACTTACCCTACCTCTCGGAAGATCGGGCCTAGTTTTCATCAAGTGGTATCAAGATTCCAAATTTACCGTGAGGTACATTATCGTATCCCCCATTTAGATCCTTTTTTCAATTACCTATAGTCCAAAAAAGCCCTATAAAAAAATAATTTTCGTTGTTCTATAACCTCTTTTGTGCCCCATAATTTTCGTTCAGTTTGTTTTTATGAATTTTAGTCCCTCGTCATGTCCTCGTGTTCATCATGTCTAAGTCTTGTCCGTGGTATGGTTTGAGTCCGTTTGTATATCTGTGTTCGTGGTGTGTGAATTGTCGTCCCTTGCTCTCACTATGTAAAAGTGTCAAAGAAGACATTTTACTCGGTGACGCGGATTGCAAAACGCGTCACCTATAACATATTGGTGACGCGTTTTAATAAGCTGCGTCACCCGTATTTCTTGATCACCCCTATGGAGATAAAAACGCGTCACTGATTATGGTATATTGGTGACGCGTCTTAATAAAACGTGTCACCAAAATGTGGCCACATGATATGTGATGTGTTTGACAAAGACGCGTCACCGATACGCGAAGCCATCACAGACAAGAGCCAACAAAAATCGCGTCTCCAATAGCAAAGACGGATCCATCTACACAAAACGCGTCACCTTTGCTGTCTATACCTATACCCGAAATTTCTATCAAAATTAGTTTTGAGTCTGCCCTTGACGTCCGCCCCCACCCCCACGGGCCCGTGTTGCCTCCCGTCCTTATCTTCTCTCCGGACACAGATTCAGTACCTTACCTTGAGCAAGGCACCGTGAGCCTTACCTCTTGCAATCCAGCGTACATACATGATTCAACGGCTCCAAATGCTTCAGCGTAGCATTTCAATGCAAGAAAGCATCCAGATAGCAGTAGAATGCAATACAAAGCAATGGCTAAATTGGAAATTAATTTTATCAATTTTCAACTCAGATTTGAAAATAATTGATGCAAAGTCAACAAGTATATTCAGATGCCATTTTTTCATGGGTCGCCAGATTAATTTGTTCTAACTACGAACACCAATACACAACATTAGACAATCCATAAGTATTAAGAGATGCCAGTTATCCACAAGTCACCATGTATAGCAGTTGCTGATCCAGAGTTAGTGGCTTAACAATAGACAAAATTAAATTTGTATTGTATTTCTACTGCAATCCGAATGCTTTGCTGGTTAAAATGCTGAGTTGAAATACTGGTAGCTGTTTGAACGCTGAATGGTACTCCCTCCGTCCCACGATAGAAGGCGCAACTCAAAAATTTCAAAGACCAAGGAAATCATTAATTACCGCGTGCTCCGAGGAAGGTCGCTTCGTTCCATCTCGGAATAACTGCATCAAACGTTGCTCCGTCCCGCGCCGTTAGAAGTAGTGGCCACGCGCGTGCATGTTGTCTGCAGCCGCTCATTTTTCTTTCTTCCCGCGTGCATGCAGCTTGCAGCCGCGCGCGTTTTTTTTCCTTCCCACGCGCGCATGCAGCAGTTCGAAGTACTGGACGTCAATTTTGTTCATGGCGCCAAAATTTTCCTGCCAGCCAAATTTTCATCTGGTGGCCGCCAAATCTATTTTGGCAAGTGGCGTCACAAATGGCTGGTTGTTCTCCTATAAATAGGGTGCTTGTGCACGGCTGACAGCACATTTCTTTCTCTAATCCTCCTCCTTCGTTCCACACCATATGCCTGGTTTAGATTTGAATATAATCAGCCCATAAACTGGGATGAGATTGGGGAATTTGAGGGAGACGTACATGATTTGACCTATGATTATGTTTGGGACTCCGGCAACGAAGGTAATCACAGAGAGTTTTCATTTGTATATGTTTTCATTGCACGTACGAGAGCCGTGAACTTAATGGCAATGTTACAGCTGCCGCCGACGATGACGACGACGACGACGGCGGCAACACAGCAGCTGATGGCGAGGATGAAGCAGCCCGTGGAGACGTCGTGGTTGAACCTGAAGCCGGCAGCGGTGCACTCACGACCTGCTGCTTTACCGCCTGGGCTTGAGTCTTCACCATGATATGCAAGGAAAGTGCGAGAGAGAATGGAGGTGCTACTGTAGATATGCATGCAACGAAAGTACTAGTCAGAGTATATATGTGCTCAGCTTCCGTGAGAGCAACGTCTATATTCTAACGAAAGGGCGAGTGGTACGAGGAGGCTAGCAGTAAATTCACACGCGGAGCGAGCAGCGCATGCAGAGCCGAGGAGGCCAGCGCCTAGTATCCTGAGACAAATCAAAAAAGCAGTTACGCCTTCTACCCTGAGACGACGGAGGGAGTAGAAGGTAAGGCTCACGGTGACTTGCTCAAGGTAAGGCACTCAATCTGTGTCCCTTCTCTCCCGGTCCCCCATTTCTCTCATCTCTCTCCGCTCGGCCCGACTCCTCCCATCTCCTTTTTGTCCCGCCGCTCCTCCGCCGTTTCTCATCTCTCTCCACTCTACCCGGCGGGCAGCAAGGGTCCTCCACGGCGGCGACGTCCTGCTCTCTCTCCCAGTCTCCGTCCTCCTCTCCTCTCCCAGATCCAGCACCCTTCTCAGCCTGCAGATCCACGACGCCAGGCCACGGCGGCGGCGGCAGAATCAGGACCAGCGGTGCTGCACGGGAAAGAACCACTGGCGGGGCTATTTCACCGTCGCGCCCCCCACAGGTGAGTTGGCCATGCGCTGCCGCAGCTAAGTTAGTCCCACACTGGGGAATGCCGAGCGGCAAGAGCAGCTCGAATTGTTGTATGTAAAAATGGAATGCACGAATGATTTGCAAATGAGCCAGAGACTTTCATTGATCTGAGTACATGAATATATACATGATGAATCGGTGCCTGGAACTGTCCCGTTCCAGCAACCGTTCATGGTGAACGGACGCGTATAAGGGGAGCGCTCCATCGGGAGCGGTTAGCATGTTGCCTAGGATGAGATCACCTAATATTTATTCGTAACACTCCCCCTTGATCGAATCCATCTCCAGATCAATGAAAGAAATTACTCCTCTAAAAAACCATGTGGGAAAAATAAGGAATAATATATATATTGATTGCTCTGTCATAAACTTGGAGAGTTTAGCGAACAATCTACTTGTGCTAACATTGCCTCATTAAAAACCTTTGTATAAGAAAAACCTCTGTGAGGGAAAAACTCATAAAAGGGAAAAAGAGTACAATGTGATGCTTTGACAAGGCATATCATTAGGAGAACGCTCCCCCTGATTCTTGTAAATCTATGAGCCTTCTCATACCAATCTCTCGAATACATTTCTGAAATGAGGAAGCAGGAAGGGATTTAGTAAAGAGGTCAGCGAGATTATCACAAGACTTGGTTTGCAAAATGTTTATTTCCCCATGTTCCCTGGTGCTCATGAGGATAAAACAACTTGGGAGCAATATGCTTTGTAATGTTGCTCTTGATATAGCCCATTTGCATCTGAATAACACAAGCAGCATTATCTTCATAGATAATGGTGGGTCTTTCCGTGGACCCAATACCACAAGATGTTTCTATGTGGTTAATCACTCTGCGAAGCCACACGCATTCACGTGATGCCTCATATAGTGCAATAATTTCAGAGTGATTTGTGGAAGTTGCCACCAATGTCTGTTTAGACAGATTTCCAAGAAATGGCAGTTCCACCATGTAGGAATACGAAACCCGCCTGTGATCTGGCATTGTGGGATCAGACAAATAGCCAGATCAGTGTATCCAACCAAAGAAGGATCTTGATTTTTCTGATAGAACAAACCAAGATCTCTAGTACCGTTAAGGTACCTGAGGATTTGTTTACCCCCAGTCCAATGGCGTTTTTTTTGAGCAACACTATGTCTTGCAAGCAAGTTAACCGCAAATGCAATATCAGGCCTGGTGCAATTTGCCAGATACATAAGTGCTCCAATGAGACTGAGATAAGGATATTCAGATCCAAGTATCTCTTCTCCTTCATCCCGAGGTTGAAAGACATCCTTGTCTAATCGAGGGATCGAACACCATAGGAGTCTTTGCTGGATATGACTTATCCATATTGAATTTCTCCAATACTTTCTGGATATATGCAGACTGGTGCACCAATATCCCTGAACAAAGGTGCTCAAGTTGTAGACCCAAGTAAAACTTGGTTTTACCCAAATCCTTCATTTCAAACTCCGTCGATAGATGATTGCGAGCTTCATCAATATCTTGTGGACTACCGATGATGTTGAGATCATCGACAATCCTGTAGAAGACTTCTTGATGAAGACAACACGGACAATCATCATTGTTGGAGTATCCCTTCTGAAGAAGGCACTCTCTCAGTCGGTTGTACCACATTCTGCCCGACTGTTTAAGACCATATAATGATCTTTTCAGTTTTACACAATACATCTTGCGATTAGCGATCTGATTCGGTAAAGAGATTCCGTCAGGAACCTTCATGTAGATGTCCGAATCAAGTGACCCATAAAGATATGCAGGTCACTACGTCCATCAACTGCATAGGTAGACGATTTTGTACTGCCAGGGATATTAGATATCCGAACGCTATTCCATTCATAACTGGAGAGTATGTCTCATTGAAATCGAGAACCGGGTCTCTGCGTGAACCCTTGTGCTACTAGCCTTGCTTTGTATCTCACCACCTCATTGTTTTCATTCCGTTTCTGGACGAAACCCCATTTAAAACCCACAGGGAAGGTTTAGGAGGTGTAGGTATTACTGATGAGAATACCTCTCTTTTAGTGAGCGAGGGCTAACTCTGCTTCGATTGCTTCCTTCCATTCGTTCCAGTCTGAGCGCTTTTAGACACTCAACCATGGTTTTGGGATCTGGATCACTTTGAAGGGATTTGGCAATCGATTGAGAGAAGTATATGCCGGCAACCGTAGTCTTACGATTGAAAGATTCTCCAGTATCAACGTAGTTGATGGAAATTTCTTGAACCCCAAATGACGGGTCGGTATTTCCCAATACAATCGCGTCTGGGTGTTCCGATGTCCCAACATCAGTATGTAAGTGCACTGTTGATGTGGGATTTGGATGTGGATCATCCATTTGGTGTCTCTCAACATGTGGTTGAGTTGCATTTACTGGTATGGAGGGATCATCCCTCTGTTTCCTATTTCGCTTGCAAGAAGCTTTGCCTGTACGGAATTGCGTATTCTTTCATTCTTGTTAGAAGTAGGAGAATGAATAGTTTTCATTGGTACCTCTATTCTTTCTGGCACATTTCTTGCAAGGATATAGGATTTTGTGACACCTTTACCAACAGTAAATGCATCTGGCAGATTATTTGCAATGTCTTGCAAATTTATGATCCGCTGAACTTGAAGTTCAGATTCTTGAGTACGAGGATCCTCCTTTTGGGCTTGTTGAGCATCTCCAATTTATTTCTTGGCACTCAGTGTGATACTTATATTCTCCCCCTAATGCCGGGAAATGATCTTCGTTGAAGATACAATCAGCGAATCGGGCTGTGAGCAAGTCCCCTATGGGGGGCTCCAGGAATTTAATGATCGACGGAGATGTATATCCCACATAGATCGCCATTTTCCTGTGAGGGCCCATAGATGTTCGCTTGAGTGGTGAGATCAGTACGAAGACAACGCAATCCGAATTTCCGCAGATGGGAAATACTAGGAGGATCACCACGTACCAATTGCAGCGGGGAGGCTGAGTGGTATGCAGTTGGGCGAAGTTGTATCAAATCAGCGGCGTGTAAGACCGCATGACCACAACATGAAATTGGAAGATTACAACCTTGCAACATTGGTCTTGCAATGAGCTTGATTCTCTTAATAAGAGCTTCTGCTAAACCATTTTGGGTATGTACATATGGGACAGAGTGCTGAAGTTCGATTCCTAGTGCCATACAATAATCATTGAAGGCTTTGGATGAAAATTTAGCAGCATTATCCATTCAAATTGTTTTGATCCGATGTTCAGGATGATGTGCTCTAAGTTTGATAACTTGAGCAATCAACTTTGCAAATGCATGGTTGCGTGTCGATAAGAGAGACACATGTTACCATCTTGTAGATGCGTCAATTAAAACCATGAAATATCTGAACGGACCAGACAAAGGTTGAATGGGTCCACAAATGTCTCCTTGAATGCGTTCAAGGAATTGAATTGGTTCAGTCTTAATTTTGAGATATGAGGGTCTCAAAATCAGTTTCCCAGTAGCGCACGAAGTGCATATGACATCCGAAGATTGTGGGAATTTAGCATTGCTCAAAGCGTGACCAATAGAGTTTCTAATGATTTTTCTCATCACCCCGATACCAGGATGGCCAAGGCGATCATGCCAAGTTTGGAATGCATCAACATTCTGAAAAATCACTTTGTATGCAACATGTGGTATGGGCTTGATGTATGTGTAATATAATCCTGATGAGAGTGAAGGGACTCTTTCGAGGGTTTCTTTGCCATATCCCGTGTCTTTTGTAAAGAGAAGGAACTCCTCTTTATTTTCTTCATTGGTTTCAACATGAAGACCATTGGCACGGATATCCTTGTAACTTAGTAGGGTACGTGTCGCATCGGGATACAAGAGTGCATTCTCGATGCAGATCTGCGTACCCATGGGAAGTACGACAATGGCTCGTCCAGAGCCAACTATCGTTGCATCGCTTCCGGCGATTGTGAGAACATTTCCTTGTCTCCTTGTAAGAGTTTGGAAATATTTTACTTCCCTAAGCACAGTGTTAGTGGTACAACCGTCCACTAGGCATAGTTCTTCCTCCATCGGATTGACGCCCGTAAGGAATCTATACAATGCAGAATTTTACAGAATAAAAATTCATGCATATTGATAGAACACACATACAATAGAATTATTGTAACAAATGTGCTTAGTACAACAAATGTAAGGACAACATCATGTCATTATTACAACCCTTGCAATCTAAGATAACCTATTTACAAGATAGGGAGTCTTTGAAAAAGGTCTCCAAGGTTTGTAAGCCTAGTTGAGGTCTCCAAACATGTCGTTGGAATCGTATTCCACGACTATCTTGTCATTGTCCAAAGAAGCCTCCCCCTGATGCATGGATGTGGTGTTGCTTGGACCGGCTTCTGTGGAAGTGGTCTTGGCATCGTTCCCATGCTCTTGGGTGATGAAGTGTGCTTCATACCTCTTGTCTAAGGTCTTGTGGTCATGACCCATAGACTTCATGTACGAGTCTGCCAAGTGCTTTGAAGTGCGGCAATTTCTAGTTGAATGGCTAAAGCAACCACACCTGTAGCAGGTGTCTCTCTTGTTGTTGTTGTTGCTGCTGCTGCTGCCATTCTTGGGTTTAGAAATGCCTTTTCCCTTGTTGAATGAACCACGTGATTTGCGGTTTTTGCGATGCTTACTTTTGCTCGAATGGTTTCTAGAGTGGTTGTTGAAACCATCTCTACCGTTCTTCTCGATGTTAGCATGTACTTCAGGCAGAGGGGTAGGAGCGGTTCCCGTAGGACGCTGCTGTGAGTTCCATACGGAGAGCTCATGATTTTTCTCTGCCTGTCGTAATGATTGAATCAATCGAGAGTAAACGGTGGAACCTTTCTGACGGTACTGTTCAGTAAGAATCTAAGAATCCACTGTGAAGGTAGCATTGTTGATAAGGTTTTTTCAATCTTATCAGCATCACTGGGTTCTTTTCATAGAACCGGAGCTTCGTGCATAGTTTGTGAACAGCGTGGTTGTACGCGTCCACGGATTTGAAATCCTGGAAGCGTAAATGGTTCCACTGATGCGTAGCTTCCGAAAGGACGCTAGCTCTCTGCTGTTCATAGCGTTGCTTAAGGGATTCCCAAAGCACTTGTGGATTTTTCTCATACATGTATTCAGCCTTGACATCGGGATGAAGACTGTTCCTTATGATGGATAAGGCACCAAACTTCACATAATCCGGTATTGGCGGTGCACCTGCTGGAGGTGCTGATAAACACATGAAGAGTCCACGGGTCGTTAGACCAACTTCGATGTCCATAGCCCATTGAGGGAAATTGGAACCGTCAAGAGCGAGAGTTTCAAACTCTTTGCCGGTCATTTCTCCTACAAATTTGAGATGCCAAAGTTTTGAGTACAATGTGGCATAATTGATGCAAAAGAGAATGTGGATTCAAGAAGAACTTAAAAAACCAACATTTAATCCCAGTGAATTTGGATAACTTTGAGGGCAATCACTAAGATAGAGTAGACCCTATAATTCAAAATTCAAAATTGGGTACGCACGTTGAGGATATTCACTATGTAGAACATAGCGTTGATCCCACAGTAGTATAGGAATACTACCTTGTGTATGGCCAATTTGAAAATTGAATCAAGGTAATCTCTATGTTAGTGTAGGCCTATTGTATTCAAAAAATTCAAATTGGGTACGCACTTTGAGGATATTCACTATGTAGAACATAGCGTTGATCCCACAGTGATATATGGGGATATCACCTTGTGTATGGCCAATTTGAACAATTGAATTTATGTGTTATCACCTAATGGAGATTAACACCAATGTCCAAAAATTTGAGTTGGTTAAACACTTAGGGATAGTCACTATGTAGAGACATTGTGTAGATCCCACGGTGGTACTAACGTACGCACCTCGTGTATGACCAATACAAAATTTTTGGAATAAGTTATGCCAAATTAGAGAATTAATTTGCATAAGTATAGTAATGGACATGGAAATTTGAGACATGGGCAATAAAGAAAATATTGCAAAGGGAATTTACTGAACATGACATGGAAATGACCAAACATGAGTACAAGACACATATTTACAATAACGGAGAACATCAGGGGTCACAATGTAAAAATACATGGACTCACAAACTACTGATGAACTAGCAGTACTAAATAACAGAAAGCACATGGGCTATTCTAAAAAAGTACTGCAAAATGTAAATTTCTGAAAAAGTAAAAGAGATAACTCGGCGGTGGGCCAATATCAACTGAATTCAGCCCACCGCCGCTTTCCGGTCCAGCCAGCTTGGGGGGAGGCGGGTGAGGCGGGCCACGCGCCAGCGACCCATCTGGCCCATGACGCCAGCAGCCCGTGGTATATAAGGCTCAGCGGCCGGCGGTTAGGGTTAGGGATCCCCAAACCGCCGCCGCCGGCCTTGCAACCACCGCCGCCGTCGATCCAGTTGCCGCCGCCGTCGATGTGCCGCCGCTCCGCCCAGATCCGCCCTCCCCCTCGCCTCTTGGACCCATCCCCCGCCGCTGTTCCGTCCTCCCCCTCGTCGGAGGGGAGGTAGCCGTCGCCCGCCGTCCCGTTCGGGTGCTCGCCGTTCCCGTTGGGGACGTGGCGGTGCCCGGTGGGGATGATGCGGGGCTCGACGGCCAGAACGGAAGGCGGAGGTGGAGGAGCGATGGAGTCGATGGGAGTCGCCCTGCCGGCCGCCGTGCTGTCGGTGTAGAACGGCGGCTCCCCTCGGCGCGCGGCCACCGTGCCTGCAGGTGCCGGGGAGTGAGCGGGCGAGATGGCCATCGGCGAGGGAGCGCGGGAAGGTGAAGCAGTGCCGCGCCTCGACGCCGGCGCAGCGGAGGAAGGCCCGACCTCGGCGTCATGGCGGGTGACGGCCTCATGGCGGGTGAAGTTCAGCCACCCGTACCGCGGGCAGTACGAGGAGACCACCGTCGGAAGCATCTCCGACCGTGGGTAGTCCTCGACCCTCAACACAGCGGTCCAGCCGTGTTCCGCGCAGTGGCGAGGGTCGTGGATCAAGATCCGGCCGGGGACCATGCAGGCGTCAGGCGGAGGCGGCAGGTACTGATGGGCTTGGCCGGCGGCGCGTCGAGCGGCGGCGGCGCCTCTACCACGACGTCTGTGGGCACCCGTTCGCATCATTGCGACACGGCGACGGCCACGACCAGCGGGAGGAGCTTCCATGCCTCTGCGAGCGCGGCCAGCAGCCCGGCGGCGATGCACTGATGCCTGCACTTGTTGGCGGAAGAGGTGACGAAGACGGCGAGCGCGCTGGTGGCGAGGAAGACGGAAGACGGGCTCAACAATCGAATCAAACGACGATGAGTTCCTCGGCATTGTACCTCCGATGGAGAGAAGGCAGTGCCGTTCTTCTTCCCGTAGTTGTTCTGCTACTTCTCGATCTTTGTCTCGGCCTTCTTCTCAGATGGGAGAGCGAGTGCTGATGACGTGTTGTATGTAAAAATGGAATGCACGAATGATTTGCAAATGAACCAGAGACTTTCATTGATCTGAGTACATGACTATATACATGATAAATCGGTGCCTGGAACTGTCCCGTTCCAGCAACCGTTCATGGTGAACGGACGCGTACAAGGGGAGCGCTCCATCGGGAGCAGTTACCATGTTGCCTAGGATGAGATCACCTAATATTTATTCGTAACACGAGTAAGCGCGCGCTCCGGTGAAACCTCGTCGGCCCTCGTAGCGGTGGCCCACGTCATCCCAATTCCCAAGCTTGGGGGCAAAGGTGCTGGCTCGACGGAGGGTAGAAGCACCATGTACTGGAACCGATGCTCCTGGATCTGTAACAGGAGTGTGTTCGCTCCATACATATACCGTGCCATACACTCCATCGAACCATCACCTTTTGTTCTTACCTTTTTTTAGATGAAGGAAAAATCCGGCCTAGGTGTAGCGCCGCCGGCCGTCGGGCAGTGGAGCGTCGCCGCCCGCACGGCTCGCGTCTGCAGCCCTTCAGAGTCACCCCACCGTCGCCCTATAAATTTGAAAATGTCTTTGTTAGGTATTTGTAATGTTAGGTATTTGTAAGGTTTTCATATAAACGCCCGTAGTTTTCTCACACAAAAATACAAGTGGTTCTTATGTGTATTATTGAAGAGGAAATATCTGTTGACTTAAGGCGCTTCCACTATTACATCTACTCTGTTCACTTAATGATCTTCGTTAACACTTTCAATCAACAACATACTCCAGGTACATTGCTTGAATACCCATGCCAAAGGAATAACTTAGACCCGTTTCTAATTTTCTGTGTCATGTTCATTTCACTATTTACTTTAGTACTGCTACATAAGGGTAAATGCCCCCATGTTTACCAGGCTACATCTAGATAGTACAGCCCTAGTTTTTTCTCCCATGCATATGGCGCCGCCCAACGTTATATATGCTTCACTTCATCTGAATGCTTCTCGAGTGCGTGTGATCACGCTGTCTTGATTTTCGGGGTTTCAGTTTTCCAGCTTCCAATTTATTATTTCAGCCTTCACGTCATTTATTTCGTTCAGTTCAGAGAATACCAATTCCACTGCCATCTCTTCCCTAATCGAAGCTATGTTTTTCTGCAAAAAAGAATTTGCATTAGATTCAATAGTTGGCTGCTCATTTTTTCCCCATTAAGCCTGTTTGGCTGTTGTGATATTGTCAGAGAGCACATGCCTGTGTAAATTTCTCTAGTAGCCTTGTCCTGTTCCATAGCTGCATGTACTTGAGCATGAATATTCCACAAGAGGTACTGCACAATCAAAAGCACATGGTATAAGTGTCCTAGGAGCTTGAGCTGTATTCCACATAACCAATAAATTTTATAAATTTGTATTCATACTGATCAGTTTGTCGTGGAAGTCTTTTAATGATGCGGATCTCCCATTTGCCGATGTCCATAGGGATTCCTTCCTTTCTAGTTCCGTTGGCAGCAACAATGCATCTTTCAACACCTTTTCTCTGATCAATCACGTAAACAGATATTAAAGTGATATTTTTTTCAGGTGCAAATAGACGGAGTTGCATTGACTAATGAACACGTACGTACCGACTTTGGGAGAAGCACTGCTGGAAACTCGCTATCAGTGCCGGTCATAGGGCACGTTAGTGCCGGGCGTTGTGACCGGCACTAATTTGCCGGCACTAACGTGCAGCACGTTAGTGCCGGGCGCTGTGATCGGCACTAACATGCGCAGGTTAGTGCCAGCCAGTGCCTTCGGCCGGCACTAGATCCCAGCCTGGGTCACAGTCCTTTTTCCCTCATTTTTTTCCTTTACTTTTTTTCTTTGTTTTTCATCAACAATTGCACAAGAATCACAACCACACAACTTCACAATCACAACATCACAAAAATCATAGACATACATCTCACAATCTTTCAGTTACAATATGTCACAAGAATCACCTCTCAAATAAGCAAATCTCACAAACTGTAAAAAAGAAAAAAAAAATCTCTGCCGCCGGCGTCCCCAAGCTCACAGCCATGGCTGCCGCGGCAAGGGAGTCGCGCCCCGCCGGCCGCCGCAGGGAGCAGGCCGCCGCGCCCCGCTGGCCGCCGCAGGGAGCAGGCCGTCGCGACCCCCCAGGTGGTCGCGCCCGGCCGGCCGCCGCGACCCCGTAGGCCGCCGAGCTCCGCTAGCCGCCGCGAGACCCGGGCCCCCGCAGGGAGGAGTGACCCGCCGGCCGCCGCAGGGAGCAGGCCGTCTCGACCCCGCAGGCCGTCGCGCCCGGCCGGCCGCCGCGATCCTGCCGGTCGCCGTGCTCTTGCAGGCCTCCGCATGGCCGGCCACCGAGCCCTCGCAGGGAGGCGCGACCCCGCCGGCCGCCGCGCCCCCTGCAGGTCGCCGCGCTCCCGCCAGCCGTCGCCGGGCCTCCCCGCGCCGCCGCTAGAGAACCTGCACGCGAGAGAGAGGGGAGCTGGAGAGAGAGAGAGAGTGGAAGAAAGAAGATAAGAAGGAAAGAGATAAGAAGAAGAATGGATGGAGGAGAGGAGCCCGCGATGGCTAAGTACCAGGCACTGAAGGGAGGCAGCGCTGAATTTAGTGCCGGCCTATGCGCACAGCCGGCACTAAATTGGGCGAGGCTGAGTTAGGGCCGGCTGGTGTCTCTAGCCGGCACTAACGTGCATTCCGGGTGGGTCCGGGTGGCACGTTAGTGCTGGCTGAAGCCCCCAGCCGGCACTAACATGGCTTTTTGGCCACTGTTCTCTGAAGCCGGCACTAACGTACGACATTAGTGCCGGCTCCAGCTTGACCGGCACTAACATGAATGCATCAATGTAGAGTTTTTCCGTAATGAAGCCTCTTGTAACTGTACTTATTACAAGAATCGAGCACTTGGAATTCTAGCTTGTCCAAATTCATCACAACCAGAATCCAGTGGTGTTTGTATAACAACGGAATGAAAACCTGCATGGGAAAATGTCAGTCTGAACTTTTATTATAGGTGTGACAAACCGCAGATTACGTCAGCAACGGCTAGCGCAGCTTAACACAAGGAGTACAACTAACACAAGCAAGAAAAAGAGAGAACACAACTCCCGCCAAAAAAGAAGAAAGGCGAGTGAGGACAACTCATGACACAGGCCAAAAGACCGCTACGCGCAACTGAACAACGACTAACACTTCCATCGAACAACAAGCTCGCCAATTAAAACAAAAGGCCAATGCACCCCCACACCACCCCTCGTAGCTACACCACCTCTTGTTGTCGTCCTCCCTCTGAGGGGCTGCCCATTGGAATGGGGACTAAGAGCGGAGAAAGGTATGCTAGCCAAGGTTCATTGGACACAATGATCTCCCTTGAAGCTGGTAGTAACACCTTTCGTGGCACATCCGACCTCCATGAACCACCATCCAACTTCATCCAAGGGCTGGATTAATAGAAATGCCACCCGACATTTGATTGATGGCAACACCAACAAGGAGAGCACCGACGGAGCAGATGCACCAAATGAGAATGATCATCAAACAATGGTAGAGGCCAGTGACTAAGAAGCGGGGATCGCAAAGATGAGAGGAGCAGCAAAAGCTCAAGGCTACATTCTTGCTTGACGATGGACCATGCGGAGATCAGCGACCTCCCCGCGCACCGGGCGTGAAGCTTTCACTACAATTGCACCACCAACACAAGTCGCTGCTGGGTGAATAGCAAGTCCAAGAATCACTCACCATGAGAGCAAGGCTGTGCGGAGGTAGGGCACCTCGCCCCCAAGCGGAGGTGGGGCATCACCCACGCATCGGGTGTTAGTACTTTCATTGCACAAGATAGCCATCTCAGATAGGCGGAGCTGTGCTATTGGGCACCAACTAGGAAGACAAAGAACTACCAAAAGAGAGGGATTACCCGCGCCGTCACCACAATCATCCACGCCGGTGGCCATAGCAGAAAATTTGGTGTGCCAAGATGAACGACAGAATGAGCGCCTACACTGGCATCTTGCATGACCAGCCCTTGTGCCCCACCACGGTCGTCCATAGCTGAGGCCAAAAATGGAACCGGGATCTCCGGCTAGGAACCATAGCTCTCTATGGACACCGCAAGCAATAATGCAGCATTGTAGAAATCTGCGTCGGGGACCATATGACCCATTGCTCCTCGCGCCTTCAGGGCCCACGAGCTAGTCACCGCATGGACTACTGCTAGATGATGCAGAGCAGGGCCTCGCCGGTGAGGTGGACGCTTGACCCGGCGAGCCGACGAACAATAGGTATTAGTAGCTTGGAGGAGCTTGAGCCCATGGGACCAACTGGGGCCGTCGATGTGAGCTCCGGTGTGAGCCCCCCACCGGCGCCCCTTGGTCACCACGAGCCGCGAGCAAATCCATGAAGACCATCCCCAGCGGCTAGGTAGACACCGGATCCGGGTGACGTCGCCGGATCCGGACCCAGACCCAGCCAGAGTCGTTGATCACCACTGCTTGTAGCACTAGCAGGAGAGAGGAGAGGGGGAGGGTGCCCTGTAACCCTCGCCACAGGCAAGCACAGAGCGCCCCCATCTTGAATAGCAGGGGTGCCCGACGAAGCAACGAAGAAGAAGACCGGCAGGAAACTGGCTCGGCCATCCATGGCCAACGGATCCAGGCACGGAGTCACCGGATCTGGCATGCCTGAGAGAAGCAGCACCGGATCCCCACCCGCCAGCCATGGTACCCAACCGGGAAAGGCCTCAACATAGAAGAGATGATGGAAGAAAAAAGAAGCAAAAATATGGTAGCAGGGGCTGCTTGGCATCGCTACCAGCCGCCGCCGCCACCGTCTACGGCCGGCGGCGATTTTGTTGTGGGGAGATGGGGCTCATGTGAGCCCCGATAAACATCGGCGCCGCTGACAGGTGGGCCCGCCGGCGGCGGTGGCGGCGTCGATGCGCCTTCTTAGGGTTCGGGGTTGGGGTGGGCTCGAGCTCTCGACTCTAGAAGGAGGTTTGGGGGCGGCCGGCGGCCCGGCGGAGGTGGCAGGCGCCGGGGGGAGGGCCGGCCGGCAAGGGCGCCGACGGCGGGGGAGAGGAATCCATGGATTAGCGTGCGGGTGGCACTACTACAGAAAACATTTGTAAGAGCCAGACGTTTTTTTGTAGGGGCGGACTAAAAGGCGGCGCGTCATAAAAGGAAGTGCGCTACTGTAGATAAGGGCCGCCCCTGAAAATCATTTCCAGGGGCGGACCATGCCATAACCCGCCCCTGGAAATCATTTTCAGAGGCGCGCCATGCCATGACCCGCCCCTGGAAATGGTTTCCAGGGGCGGGTCATGGCATGGCCCGCCCTAGAAATGATTTCACACAAAAAAATTCATAACTTTTTTATACGACCTCAGATGAAGATAAGTTTTATACGAAAATTGTAGAGCTCGACGAGATCTAAAACTTTGTATTTGATAAGTTTTTCGTTTGAGAATGATAAGTGCTCTAAAATATTGTTATAAACCCTCTCATCTTGAAATATAGACTTTGTTAAGCCAAAAACTTGTTGGGCCGGCCCATATATGATTGGAGGAGTGAGCTATAAGCATAGTTGGGCTTTATAAATGGCCCAGAAGAACAAAAAAATATAATTAACAAAATATGATCTTAATAAAAATAAATTTCATTTGCAAAACATGTGCACTATTTGCATGCACCGTTTTGTCCTCTCCTTTTTCTTGTAAGTGAGAGGATAAAACAATGCTCTATTATTTGCATACACGGTTTTATCCTCTCTTTTTTCTTGTAAGTGAGAGGATAAAACAATGCTCTATTAGTTGCATACATGGTTTTATTCTCTCTTTTTTCTTATAAGTGAGAGGATAAAACGATCCTCTATTATTTGCATACACGGTTTTATCCTCTCTTTTTTCTTGTAAGTGAGAGGATAAAATAATGCTATATAATTATGCTAACTTAGACATCTAATTGTCGCTTAACAGCTTAGCTGCTATTAGGATGTAATATTTACATTTACATTTACTTGTTAGTGTAACATTTACATTGTAATATATTAGTATACATGTACCTGTGAATGTATTAGACTATATATTTATACCAATAATGATGCTACACACTAAATTTCATAAAAATCCTACTATGTGTATGTGAATGTAGGAGTATATGTGTGTGATTGTATGTGTGAGAGTTAGTTGATGTATTTTTTGAACACAAATATTTTTATATGATCTCATATGAAAAAAATCTTTATCCCGGCTTCGGTATTTTTATGATCATCAGATTAATGAATATATATATATGTGAGTATATATATGATTATATGAATGAATAGAATACAAATTTACACCAACAAAAATTCTACACACTAAATTTAACAAAAGTACTACTAATATGCGAGAGTATATGTATACGTAGGAGTATATGTGTGATTGTGAGAGAGTTAGTGAATGTATTTTTCAAGTTATGTTCTAAGTGTTACGTGAAGCAGTGTGAGAATAAAATCCTTTAGACAAAACTTAAAATTTCATCCAAATGAACACAAACAGAAGTAATACCTCTCAGTGGGGCGCATGAATTAAATAGCGATACTACTGACAAAAATGAAATGAAAGGTCAGTCCGTGACTGCACAAGAAAACATGAAACAACGTTACTACATGCACCGTTTTATCCTCTCTTTCTTTTTGTAAGTGAGAGGATAAAACTGTGCTGTATTATTTGTATGCACCATTTTATTCTCTCCTTCTTTTTGTAAGTGAGAGGATAAAATTGTGCTCTATTATTTGTATGCACCGTTTTATCCTCTCATTCTTCTTATAAGTGAGAGGATAAAACGGTGTTGTATTTTTTGTATGCACCGGATGATCCGGTCCTTCTTCTTATCTGTGAGAGGATAAAACAGTGTTCTATTTGGTCGTTAGTGAACTCGTGTACATATTTTGATCTTCTAATGATTGAGTATATGTATATGTGAGTACATATCATATGTGAATGTATTAGAATACATATTCGCACCAATAAGAATGCTACACACTAAATTTCACAAAAAATACTACTAATATGTGAGAGTACATGTAAATGTATGAGTATGTAAATGTATGAGTATATGTATGATTGTATAAGTTATCAAATTTGAAAATCTTGAATGTTAAAGTTTCCAAATGATCTTTGACGTAGATATGTTCTATATCAAAGTTGTCGAGCTCAAATGGATGTAAAATTTTTTAGTTCACAACTGTTTTGTTTGAAATCGTTTAATACTTCAAAATATCATTATAGGTAATCACATTTCAAATTTTAACGTTTTAAAATATTCAAATGACATCAGATATAAAAAAGTTCTATACCAAAGTTGTAGATCTCGACGAGATAAGAAACTTTGTAGTTTACAACTTTTTTGTTTGTGCTCATTTAGACATCCAAAAATTGAATATAAGGGTACTAAAAAAACACAATTGCCCACGTAAGCAATCCATGTCACTGGAATAAAGCAATCTGATTGGTCCAGAAACTCAACCACGGATCCATCCTCTCCACCGCCCTTATCTTTTCCCCCTCTCTCAACACTGACCACTCATCTCCCTCGGCCACTCACTGCTCCCCCCTTTCTCTCTCTCTCTCTCGAGCTCCTCTTTCTCCACCTCGGCGGCAGCGGCTGGAGCTCACCGGCGCGACGACCTGGTGGGCCACGGCTGGAGCGGCGCGGTAGCCTGGGGCGCGACGGCGGGAGCGGCACCACGACCTGGCGGGCAACGGCTGGAGCGCCGTGCCTGGCGGCGCCCCCGCGGGCGAGACGTTGCGGTGCCCGAGCGGCTAGGCAGCGCAACCGCGCTGGGGAGCGGGAGCGGCGCCCCCGCGGGCGAGGTGCTGCGGCCGCGCCAGCGAGCGGCGGCGACGCCCCGCGGGCGAGGTGCTGCGGCCGCGCCGGCGCCCCGTGGCCAAGGTACTTCGGCGGCACGCCAGCGGCCGGGCAGCGCGGCCGCGCCGGCGAGCGGCGGCGGCCAATTTTTTCTTTTTATTTTTTATTTCCTAATCAAGATTCTTATGTATTAATTAGTCTTCTGATTAGTTAATCAAGTTTATTTTTTCTTTTTAATTTCTTAATAAGATTCATATGTATTAATTAATCTTTTGATCATTTAATCAACAACTAATCACGTTTAATTTTTCTTTTTCTTTTTCCTTTTCTTTTTCTTTTTGTTTGTTTTTAAAATATGTTTGTAGGGGCGGGTGACACCATAAGTCGCCCCTGAAAATCACATTTGCAGGGGCGGGTGATGCCATGACCCGCCCCTGAAAATGGCATTTACAGGGGCGGGTGATGCCATACGCGCCCTTGAAAAGCATTTTCAGGGGCGGGCTACTAACCCGCCCCTGCAAATGGCTATTTTTAGCGGCCAAAAGCAGGGGCGGATTTTGAAGCCGCCCCTGCAAATACTTGTTAACCCGCCCCTACGAAGCTTTTTTGTAGTAGTGTGGGCGACGGACGGCGGCGGAGGCTGGGGCCCACCTGTCGGCAGCGGCGGAATTCGGTGCTTACATGAGCCCCGATTCACAACATCTGCGTTAACGGCCGGCGGTAGTTGGTTGGGAGCACTAGCATGCAATGTAAGCCTAGCAGCTACTAGCATGCTAAATGCAAAATAATAATAATAATAATAATAATAACGCGGAACTTGTACATGTGGGGGAAAATACCATGTCATACTTGAGGAACCTGTTGCCAGCGTCCCGCAGCTCTTCCTGTGTGGCGGGTCCGTGCATGTCCTCCAGCCATGCCTGCCATGACCGATCCAATAAGAGGACCTTCCTGTTCTCAAGGACGTCTGATGGGCGTCCCCGGCGTAGGACAAGCCTTACATACGCATTGACCACCTGCATAACGGTTGGTATCGGTAAGGTGGACTTCAATCTTGGTTGCAATTAATTCGAAGATAGATATAGTACAGTAGCTACTGTTTTATGATTATATAAGGGCTATGAATGGATGGAAAAAAAAGGTCTAACCCGCTCCGTCGTCCCCGCGCAGGGCGACCGAGCGGCCGCCCACAACCCTAGCCGCCGCTCCACCCGACCACCTCCCTACGCCGTGCCGCCGCCGGAGCAGGCCGCCAGAAGCCTGCGCGGCTTGCTATGACGGCGGCGGCGGGGCCTTTTCCCCTCTTTCGGGCGGATCTGGGCGGGCGCGGCCGCCGGGTCTCCTGGAGGCAGCTCGCCGGAGGAGGAGGCCGTCCATGGTGGTGAGGTGCGCTGACGGCGGAACCGGCATGGCCCCGGCCGGATCTGGCGCCCGCGCGGCCCTTGCGCGTGTGTGGCGGCGTTTCTGCGGCGAGGGCGCTGGCGCGCGTCGAGGCGGCCGGCCGCGGCGAACGTGCTGGCGGGAGCGCGTTGGGGGCTTCACCGAGCGCCATGGGCTCTCCACTCCTTCTCTGCGCAACGGCGGCGTCGTGGTGACGTGGTCAGGGGTGGCCGTGCGGAGCTCGGCTGCTGCGCCATGGTGGTGGGGCAGGGATGCTCCGCGCGGGGGCGCTCCGGCGGCACCATGGTGGTGCCCTGGACATGGAGTGAGAGGGCCTTGGGCGCTGGTGGAGGCGGAGGCGCGTGCCATGGTTGTCGGCCGCACGGCAGAGGGGGACTGCATGTGGCCATGAGTACAAGGCGGCGGCTTCGATGATCGGAGCTGGTCTTTGAGCAGCGGTTTGAGGCACGGCGATGGCGTCATCTCTGAGTGGACATCCATGGTTCCCGGGAGTGCCGGACCGAGTGCGTGCATTGGGGGATGCTCGAGGCGAAAGCCTTTGCCAGTGACCTTGCTGGCAGCGATGACGACGACGCCCATTGGCGTCGCTACCCTGCTGGGGGCGTCATCTTGGAGCTCCCTTCCTTTGGCACGGGGTTCTCGGGGTGAAAACCCTGTCCACACTCTGGACGAGCGACGACGGCGCTCTTTGGCGTTGTTCCCCTCCTTGGAGGCGTCGTCTTTTGAGACCCAATTCGGCCTTCGACACTGCTGGAACTGACCGTGGGAGGATGATGCTCAGAGGTGATGCTAGGCGGCACGTTGCAGGCCGGCGAGCCTAATGGGGATTGCCAAGCTCAAGTGAAGGCGTCTGCGGCTGTGCTAGTGGCCAGTGGTTGTTACTTCTTGTCGGGTGTCTGCTTGCAGCGGACTGCGGCGGCTGTCGTTGCTCAGCAACCGGCAGTGCGGCGTGGGACAGCGTTGAAAGATGGCGCTTGCGGCGACGACAACAAGTGACAGTAAGGCTTGCAGCGGACTGCGGCGGGTAACACAACATCGCTGGATTACTCCGGCACAGTACACCGTCAAAAGATGGCGCAAGCGACATTACTGGCTTCCTGGCACGGCAGTGGGTGTCCGTGCGCGGGTGGAGCAACGAAGCGATGTCAATCTTCGGTGGTGGCTATTGTGGTTGATGGAGCCTCTAGGAAGCGGGGTAACACTACACACCGCTATGATGGCGACCTTTCAAACAGACCTGTGACATGGAGTTTTGAGGCGGATGTGGCGTGACCCCCGCGAGCGGTGTGAAGTCCGGCGACGGGCGAGGCGAGGCCCCCGTGCGCGAGAGGTCCAGGGCTAGTGTTTTCACTCTGTCAGGTGGTGTCCGGTGTTGCAGCGGTACCATGGCGAAGAGTCCTGCATGGCGGCGGCTCTCTCGGTGTGGTGCGGTCTGGCTCCTCTTAGGCCAACGTCGACTCGGGCCATGGCGGAAGGGTCGACAATAACTTGAGATGGAAATGTTGGTGGGTGCTGCGTTTAGGCTTCGTTCCGAATTCTTTTGCTGCCTTGTGTTGAGTGGAGTGTTTGCGGCCTCGTTGATGTCCCAATCCAACCGGTTTGCGTGTTTGTGCAGTTATCTGTGTTGAGGCCCCAATCCAACCGGATGAGTTTTATTTCTCTTTCTTTTACTTTCCTGCCTATGGCCTCCTAAGGTTGTAGTCTTGTATTTTTTTTCTGCTATATCAATGAAACACGCACTATCTTGTGTGGTTCGTTTAAAAAAAATGAATGGATGGATGCGATGAATGAACAAGCATCATCCAGCATGTGCTTATACTTACGGAAGAAGTAGTAGTTGCTGAGCTGGTCTCGACAGGTTCGACGAGTTTGCGGATCGAGCTGAGCGACACGGGGAGGGTTCCCGGTGTCCAATGGGGTCGCCGACGAACTGGTTAGGTCTCACGAATGCGATCAGCTTGGCTCCCCTCATCGCAGCCGGAATTGGAGCTGGAGGTGTAAAGGAGGCACGCCGCCACAAACACAAGAACATTTTTTTAAATAACGTGCCTTGGCACGTAAGTATTTATTAAGAGGAAGCAAACACAAGAACAAGCATGTCAGATAGCTGGAACACAAACGGTAGATTATGATCTGATAGTCACCTGTTGTTTGGACGGCGGCGCCCCTCTCTGGACCGGCGTGACAAGGTGGTGCCGCTGCTGTTCTCTTTCTCGCCTGGGCGGGCCTCTCTATCTTCCTGCCGGCGACGACTGTCCCCGCCTGGCCGTGGCGGCAGACACGACCCGAAACGCCGACATGAGAACCACGACGAACAGCGCCACGCTCCGGCAGATCATCGCGCCCTTTTCTCCGCTCATGCCACTTCTCTATATATATATGAAAGGAGGCGGGCTCGGCGGCTAGCCAGGCGGTCCATGTCATCACGAACGATTCCGGCCGTCCGATCGCCGATCCGACGGCTACAAATGAACCGTTGCGCGTGACATTTTGCATTTAGGTCCCTACGTTTCCAGGAAATCATGACCACGGTCCTCCGTCGCGGAATATCTGCCCTCTCCCTCCCCACCACAAAAAAAAATTCATTTAGACCCCTATATTTTCTGGAAATTACAACCGCGGTCCTCCTTCACGAAATATCTCCCCCTGGCCTCCCCACCTCACCCCCGTCGGCGGCTGGCGAGGCGGAGGAGACGGCGGCGACGACAAGGTGCCCGCCCCCGCGCTGGCTTCCATGCCCTGCCGCCCTGCTGTCCGTGGATGGACGGCCGTCGCGCACGCCGCCCCCAGCGAGCGAGGCGTGAAGGTTGAGGAGGCTTTCGGCGCGGGGAAGCTAGCACACCCGGCAGCCACTGCTTCAAGGTGCCCGGCGGCCGCACCCTGCCCGTCATGGCCGGATCCAGCGGCCAGACAGGTCCACCACCGACCGGAAGCCCGCACGACGACGAAAGGGGGTTTGGTCGGATGGTCTCCGGCGTAATGAAGCACACAATGACGGCGTGCCTAGGCGCGACCTCCATGCCTGGGTGGCGCGCGGCCAGAGCCGGCATGGCACGGGCGGCGGCCGCACTGGCCCTGTTTCACGCTCGGGGCCAGTCGCGACCGGCGGGCGTTCGGGTAAGGCGGACGGCCCTGCCCCGCTGCCTGTCGAAGTCTCCATCTCTCCTCCGCCGTACCTGAGCAAGCGAACGACGCAACGGCGCCTCAACGCGCTGCCTGCCCCCTTCGCCCCAGTTGGCCTTCTCTCCCTCTTCGTCTCCTTCAGACTGATCGATGATGACGACCCTGCTGCTCCCACAATCCCTCGCCGGTAGTGGCCATCGTCGTCGGCGAGCTCTCTCCGTTGCTTGGCCGGTCGGGCGTCGCGGCGCTGCAGGCCGCGGGATGCATGGCGGCGCGCGCGGCGGCCGTGGCGCTGGCCGCCGTGTCATGGGCGTGCCTGGCCCTTTTACCCATGCTGCTCCCTGATGTCGTGTGTTCCTGGTTGCCGCTAGCCTCCTCGAGCATTACAGCTTCCCTACGCCCAAGAGCCGGAGTGGGTATTCAACGCACATCAGCTGCTCGACAAAATGCCTATAGGGTAAGATGTTCACTGAGTTGTTTTTTTAGATTAAGCATATTTTGTCTATCCATATTAGAATAGGGTTGGATGTAGTGAGTAGTGATGTTTTATTTACAATTTGTCAGATGAGCAGTAGCATTGGAAATCTCTGATTTTGTTGTTATTGCCTACGACTATTGCTTGATGTTTCGGCCGGCACTGCTCCAATTTTAGAGAATTAGCAACAATACTGAAAATAGTATAGGAGATTTTATTTCCTATTTTATGGATTTTATTTCACCTGCTTGGCTTTGGACCCGTGCTGCTCAAGTGGCATTTCCTCTTTATCTTTCAACGCAAGATCATGTCTTTGGCTTCCTCTTTATTTTGTGGTTGTTATGTACGATGTCTTCAAGCATAAGGACTCTGATTTTGCAGTATATAAATCACATTGCAGTAAGTGTTGATAGGTTAGATAGATAAAATTTTAGTTTGTGGTCGAGTATAGCAGTTGGTTCTGTTACCTTCTTATACTACATGCTAAATTACCAGAGGCTGCAGCGCCAGGTGCTAGATACACGGGTGAACATAGATGCACATGAACTCCTGAAATGTTATGCGGTACATTCAGTAGCCTGCATATACTGAACAAAAGCGCTTTGTAGGATACTAATGTTTGTTTCAATATCTTAGATTCTAAAACAATTTTGATCTCACATATTTGCCATGTGTCACTGCATAGATTTTGCATACAAGCTTCTACAATGAAGTATCAGGAGATGATTTTAAATATGTTGCTATGTTGGCACTAAAATTGGTTAAATCTGGGACCTCAGTGCATTATTCACATGTAAGTTCCATTCCATGTTATTAGCCATCTTATTTGAGCCTTCTGATAGGAATGGTAGCAGTATTTTATCTACTCAGCTATCCAATTTATTATGCCTTCCCTTCATATTTCTGTCCCACCTTTATATTTCTTTAGAGTTCAATTAGTAGCAGTTGGTTGAATACCTGTGTAGTATGCCATTCAATCGATTAAATGTGCCATTTAAGGTGGTAATTTCCTCTCTTTCTCTTGTTTCCTTTTGGTCTTCTACCAATGCTTGCTCATGAATTCGTCCTATTGCTACAGGTTGCCGTGGATCTACAGCAACTAAAGTACGACTACATGAGGCACAGAAAAAAAAAATGCATTGCATGTGAAAGAATCATCAGCCAATGGCCTATGAAAAGAAGAAATAATTGCAAATCAGGTGATATCGTTCTTATACCTGCTACCTAGCATGTCTAAGCTGGATGCTAGATGCATCGATGAGCATCTCTGCGATTCTAAGATCTGTTGATTGATATCTATGATCCATTGTTTGGCTTTCAGGTGATGTGATAAACAGAGCAGCCATAATGCTCTTTGATATGTTTCTGATCAAGACACCATCACAAATTCTCTTCACCATGACGATGATCAAACAACGCCGCAGAAGAAGACTAGCTATGGTGAGCACTGAGCTGATCCTCGATTCTTCCAATTCAAGAAACTACACTATTTGTTTTCCTGTACAATGATTACATATATGTTATCATACCATCCAGAAAAGAACTAGATATGTATTTTGAACCGGTGTATATTTAGATATGTATTTGTAACATTCATATTTGTTCTGTAGCCGAGTATTGATAGAGTCTTCTGAGTCAATTGGAGTATGAGAAAATAGTACAATACTTTGCTTCCAAAAAAGATGATGACACCGATAGTATGTACTCGGCAAAGTATGCATCTTTGATCCATCATCTCATCGTTGTACAATTCTGCTTAAAACATGATGGTTTCAGAATCATATGGGTGTTCGCTTTAATAGAATCAAAGAACAGAGGGTGATGATATTTAGTAATTGGAATGTGCTTGTGCTCTGAATAATTAGAATGTGCTTGTGCTCTGTTAACCAAATTTTTACTGCTTGCCAAATAAAATGCTTCTTTTTTCATATGCAACTGTTTTAGTGTATATCTCATAGTAAAGTTTTACATTCGAGTGCAATGAATCTCAGTGCTGAACATTATTGGGGAAAGAAAAACAGTACCTCTGTTATGACAGGAGATGCGAATATCCTTCGTCATACATATAAATTAATTAATTGTTTGGTAGCCTAATAAATTCTTAGTTTGGTAGCCTAATGAATTCTACATTTTTGTTAAGTTACTAAAAGTTGAAGTGATATTCTGTAACCAACAATGGCTAATGCTTGCAATAAATTGTAAACAAAGTCCATAATGGACCCTGTCAAATTTCTGATGGACATAAGCAGCTCTCATTTGTTAGAAAAAAAAATCCAGCTATAAGAGTACAGGAACTTCCAGTTCAGTAGTGCCAACACATTGGAATGCTTACAATTTTCATACATAGAGCTTTTGTGCTTGGTGATAGGTGATAGGTAGCTCCAACGATGTAGTATCATAAGGATTTTTGTTAGTTCCATTTGTCTATGCTACTGCAATGTAAGAGATTCACTAGCTTTTTCGGTGTTCTTTATATTTGACTTTGGACCTGAAATTTGGTTTATCTTAATTGCTTCCTTGATTGTACCAGCTATGGGCTAACTCCCCTTTAATGTTCCGGCAATTACATATCAAATAGTTTACATTACTGACATCTTTATAGCAGATTTTTTTATTGTTTGAAATTGATGTGTAAACCACATGCCTGATTGCAGCTATATAAAACTTCATCGGCAAAGATTCAGATATACCTTTACTAATGTAACTTGTTTTTTTCATGGTTAAAATTTTCAGATAATTCATGTTTGAATAGTAAGTTGCTCCCCTTCAAATTCAATGTAGACTTTCTTAATACTTCAGTTGTGCAAAGATAAAAGGGAAATAACTAATGTATCTCCATCCATTTTCTATGTTAGGTCCACATGTAAGGTTTGGGAAGCATGTTTCAACAAGGCTCTTCGAATGATTCTACACGATGGATGCGGATCTTAATAAAACAAGTAAATTCTATTTTTGATTGTTGACTATGGGGTTCTATAATTTAATAAGAATAAATACAATTCAAAAGTCTGATTTCTTTCTACTGCATCATTCTTATAAGTTATGACTATGTCTTGATAAAAGGATAAAGAGGAGAAGCAGAACAGATAACCATTAGCAAACCTCTGCTCATGGCACCGAGATTTTAACACTATAATGTTTTCATAGTTAAAACCGTAAAAGGGTCAGCATCCATATCTGTAGCCTAGCAAATAGTTGCCTGTTTTATATGCCTAATCTGACAAAACACCATTGCAAAAGCACGACCGTGTTTAATAGAAAATCCTTCTCCATCAATTGTAGTATCTTATAAGCATGATGGTTTGGTTCAACAATCTGTTCTAGTAGAATTCCTGTGAATTTGCAAGATCTAGTACCTTTAATAGATTAAAGTTGTCAGCGATCCTTATTTTCCATTTGTTTAACAACTATGGTTGTTCTCATCCAAAAAATTCACAGACCATTAGACAATTTATTAGCTGCCACTAAAACTATCTCTGTATTTGCATGTATATTATGTGAGATAATTAGCTAATCCTGCCTAATTTATTGCAATGGAGGGGAGTTACCCCTATATTTGTAGCAGCCTTATGGAATGGATGTAAAGAGACGCACTATTCTTCATGGTCCTGGATAAAATGATAAATGAGGTGATCCAGATAATGCTGCAAGCAAGCCTCCAGTGACCAGATTGCCAAGGTATGGTCCGCTACTGCATTTGCCTTCATGGCCCTCATTTGTTGATAAAATGTGAATATAACACAACTCACCTTCAATTTTCAGTTTTCTCTGTAATTATGCTTTGGTGACAGCTGATGGAATTTTAGTTCAACACCTCAACTGATAATTTAGCATATTTGGATAAAATTCTGTACATGTACCACCTCAATATTTCAGCTATGCTTGAAACTTTATTCAAAATGCCTATAATCAGTTGAGAAATAAATTTCAGTTGACATGGCTGGACTATTGGTTTTAGCATAGGCATCACTGCCATGCTCAGGTGATTATTGGGCATTTTATTTTATATTATACAATTATATATAGGTGCCACCTGTACAGTAGTAAGTCTCTGATACAAATATGATTTCACATATTGTTTTCACTACTACTTTGAGAAAAAGGACTGTTCATTTTCAATACATAGCATAGACACCAAACTTAGAAAAATATAGTCTCGTATGATGCACTGATGTTTAGGCATACTTATCTCAACAAATAATCTGGTAGGGATGATGACATTGCCACTTTTACAATGTCCTGACCTCCTACTGCCTACAACAGAAAGCGAATTTGAAAAAAGACCTTGGAACTACTTCTGATGCAAATTGACTTTGAGTAATAAATGCTATTATGTTTAGAAACCATCCAAAAGATGCAATGATTGAAATTGTTCAGTGATTTGGAATTTATGGATGCATTGTGGTATGGCTTTTCAAACAATAATGGAAGGAGCGTGAAAATATACGTTAATGTTGTGATCTTGGTTGCTTTCAGCATGGCATAAACCACATAGCATGAAAGTTTACGGGCGCGGCGGCTCCTCAGCATGTCCATGGTGGGGCAAGAAATCTAATGTGTATCATGTACCATTAGCTTCTAATCCATATCAACCTGTACACAATTAGTTTCTAATAAAATGTACCATCTTCATCGTATAGCTACTTTGGTATTCAGTTACTCATGTACTTATAAATTCTGCTGCGCGCATGGGCGCATGCAAATCACTAGTTGAGAACAATGTTCGCGAGGAACGGTGATTCCCGGTGATGGTTCCTCCGTAGCCGCCTCTCGGTGTGTCGCCGGGCCTAACTTGCGAATTTTGGAAGCTTCGACGTGATTAGAGGTAGCCTTGCTTTTTCTTAATATATATAATATATGGGTTTATTTGTTTCCTTATATAAAATGATTTGCTAAAATTTTATCGGGTTGGTGTTCCCACGTCACATCAGCATACGTATCTTTCAATCCATAGTAAAAAAAATTAGAATGCATATGGTGTGATGTGACGAAGAGCGCTTGTATACGCACATGCGCGTTCCAAGCGTTTTTTCTCACCAAGTTAAATACACACACAAAAAACTAGACTCGATGGGGGTAAAGAGCTCCACGGTTTTTTAAACCGGACCCCGAAAATTCGCTACAGCGTTGAATCGAATCCGGGCCAACTGGCAGCAACCAAGCGACCGAATAAATCGACCACCAGGGTGCGACGCCAACATGCAAGAGCGGGGGCTCGAACGCTGGTGGGAGCGCTCCCACCGAGCGGAACTCCGCCGAGCGCTGATGACCAACGGGTCACAGGCTCGTTCGCGCAAGTTAAATACACACAAGCGTATGCTATATACTCACTACCAGAAATCCGATCTTTGCCATGTGTCATGCTCTTTGTCGAGTTCTTTTCAGGACACACGGCAAAGACTTTTGCCGAGTGTTTTCAAAAAAAAAAACACTCGGCAAAGAAAAACACTTGGCGAAGAGCTCTTTACCGTGTGTTTTTTTGAACACACTCGGCAAAAAAAAATTCAAAATACATTTTGAAGTACTAAACGAAATTAAATTAAGAAGTGTTCAACTACAAAGTTGTGTAACTTTTAAGATCTACAACTTTTACTTTAATCATTTGTTTATATAACAAAGTGGTAGTAAAAGTGTTTACAAATCATACACCCCTCATATAGTTTCCAAAAACCAGAAGAGAGATGTATAAGATTTGTGAACGATCTTACTATCGGTATGTTGTATGAACTTTTGACCAAGATGAAAGTTTTATAGATCGAAAAGTTATGAAACTTTGTAGTCTTGTCAACGAAAAACTAAGTTTGTATTTTTCAAATTTGAAATTCAAATTTTGTAAACAATCTCGGATGAACTTTTGACCAAAATGAAATTTTTCTAGATCGGCAAGTTATGAAACTTTCTAGTTGACCACTTTTTTGTTTGAAGTCATCTTGTCAACGAAAACTAAGCTTGAATTTTTCAAATTTGAAAATTTAAATTTTGTAAACGACCTGATGAACTTTTGACCAAAATGAAAGTTGTAGATCTTGAAAAGTTATGAAACTTTATAGTTCACAACTCTTTTATTTGAACTCATTTAGGGCTTTAAATAAGCAATTTACACTCGTAAAACATTAATACGAGGGGAATCAAAATGGGATATGGACACAAAGGCTCTAGTGGTGCAATGGTAGAGGAGGTCACATGCGAGGGGAGGTCGCGGGTTCGAATCCCGCCGGCCGCGTAGTGCGTGATTTCTTCGCGTGTGTGGCCGATGGGAGGCCTTCCCCATTTAAATAAAATGTGTGTGTCGTTCTTTGCCGTGTGCCATATCCGACCGGCAAAGAGTCTCTGCCGACTAATCTTTACCGTGTGTATTTTGGCCTTTGCCGTGTGCTTTTGGCACACGGCAAAGGTGGGAAATCCGGTAGTAACTGCCAGTAATATCATTTTACAAAATAAGTTTAATGATTTTGTTGTTGCTCATGTGCCTACAACTGAAATTTTAGAGCTAATGATTTAGAAAAATGCTATCAGGTTAAGGAGGGAATTTTTTTGTTGTTTGAAAAGACAATGCTTGTACGTGTTAACATTAATTAGTTTGACCCATTACACAAATATGACCATATAACATTTTGTAGGGGAAAGAACTGCTCAACAATAAATATGCGGTGTTCGTCGTTAGAGCATCTCCAAGAGCTCTTGTATTTTGTTTGTTAAATATGAGAATTGTGCCTCTTTGTAAAAATAGAAATCCCCCTAATTTAAGGGCCTAATCCAAGAGACATGCTAAAACGTGGCCTCTATAGCAAACGGGCAGTGTTGGGCAAAAATAGCAAGTAAGGACGGTAGGATAGCAATCCTCGATTTATAGCAAAGCAGATAAAAGAGCTGTTGGATGGAGGTTTTTTGAATCCTTTTCTTTTTTTAGCCAAAGGAAATCCATATACAAGAGCTCTAGGAGATGCTCTTAAGACCAATCATAAATCACCCTAAACTCAAGTGCCATATTGTGTGACGAAGGTTCATAACAACTATGGTACATCAATTGTCATAAGCTTTTTCCTTCTTCTTTTTTTTTCTGAAAATGTCTATACCATCCTAGTAGCAAGTGTGGCCCACCATTCAGGGTGGGTCTCATTGCCATCTGTTAAGCTTTCTGATTTTTTGAAAGAAATGCATGTACCAGTACCATCCTAATAGGAAGAGCTTTTTAGGTTTGCTGGTTTTCCTCGGAATGTATTTCGCTTCCTTGCTAGCAAAGGCGTAGTCCAAATCCAACCTATCAAGGTGGGTCCCATATACATTGGCTCAAAAAAAAGGTGGGTCCCATATACTACTATTGTTAAATGCCAATATAAAACCCAATAATTGTGAGATATTTGTGAAAAAATCTTGTGTCCAAGATTTGTGGACACCTTTTATATTTATGGTGATCTTTTCATGAGTTTTAGATCAAATTTGATTTTTTTGAATGCTAAATAAATTCCTAAATCTACCTCGGTTTTGGGCCCAATCTGTCTCTGCTCCTGGACCCCTGGTAAATCGGCCTGTAGGTCCCTCGCTCTGCATTCCCGGCCCGCGCCTCAATCATCTGGCTCCTCTCCCATCTCGGCATCTCGCGCTTGCAACTCTACCGATGCCATTACTTGTGTGCCCGGAAGCTCGCAGCACCACTGCACTGCACCAGCCAGGCCCCACCTCACTACACCATTGCTTCGACGTAGTGAGGGTGCTCAACCATTTTCAAGTCCAACTAATGAGTGTGAGAGAGGTGTTATCTCAAGAACTGCAATATATCAAATCATCAAATTAAAAGATTGACTGTCATTCTGTCTTCTTTTGTGACCACTGTAATGGTGAGAGAGCGGTGATGCTTTAGGCTGAAGTGAGTCAGCGGCTTTTGAAACCTGGTACTTGGTAGCTAATGACGACTGGTGGTTAATTTCGGTTGCGTCTGGACATTAGTAGAGCGGATATCTAGAAACTCTATAATTTCGTTGCTGTCTAGTATTGAAATTCGGCCGTGGCCCTTGTGAAAAAAAGGAAAAAATCAAATTAAAAGATATACTAGCTATAAGCAATGTTCATCCAGTACACAATCCAGTAGATGCAGCACTCTGTGGTCAGAGGTTTAATTCTGTTGCCCATCTTCAACATAATGGCCTCCAAATAGATCTTAGCAACACATACCCTACATACCATGAAGATATATAAACTAGCAAGGTGGCCCGCGCAAATTGCGCAGGTAGATAGGTTTTCATTTCGACATTTATACTCTTCTTTAAATGTAAATAATTTTATTCATATAATTTTGTTCCTTTTTTATTATCATTATTTTGTCCTAATACAGAATAAAATAATTAGGACCTAACTATGATAAATGGCTATGGGATCCGTTTTACTATAGTACATAGAGAAGCAAGACGTAGAGCTAGGGGAAACCATCCCGGTAAGCCCATAGCCCTATTTCTCTTCTAATCTATATTTTGCTTGTGCACCCTTTATTCATCACTATCCGACTATGTTAGTTTCTTCATGAAAAATTCTCTATTTTTTGTTTACGCACTTGTTCTTTATATGCTACTATCTGGCTACGCTAGCTTCTTTTCATGGTCATTATCACCGCCCTCTCAAAATTTAATTATGTTGTCTTTTTCTTCTCTTTTTTAATTATTTTGATCATAGTTGTTCCGTGCTTCCTCATGGTCAGCCATCTCAACTCTTATCTTTGTGGTCATCGTTACGCTCTCTACATTGTTTATTTTCTTATTGTATTTATTTATCGCATTGCAGTTCCATAATAGCCTGCTATTCTTTTGTTGTTGCTTTATTCTTCTTCGTAGCAACTTTATGTTATTTTTAAAATCATGATTCTTCTTAGGGTCTCTCGTATCTCTAGATGTCATTGTTGTTGGTACTTCTAATCGCAACAATTCAAGTGTTCATCGCACATCCAAAACTCTACCTCTGCAACATTTGTGAATTCATGAACATATGCTCCACTTTGGGTTGCCACCAGCCTGATGTCTTGCACATAAAAGTCGAGTGCTTGATAACATGTTTTATAGCTCCTCCAATGTCAGAATAACCTCCATGACCATGATCATCCATCCCTTCACTTCCATGAATTTCTCTGCTCTTATTCATCCTTATGCATGTTAAGGATCTAAGAAATTTTTATGCTTCTGAAGGGAGAGGGGCAACTAAAGAAATGTCGACTCATCCGACTTATCTTCTTGCGTGCATATGAAGCAAGGTGTCTTAATTTATTTCTTTAGTTTGTCCTTTGTTTTAAGGGAAAATAGTATTAGTATGAGAATAAGTAGACACATTTTTCTATTTACTATTGATGGAGCACCACAATAACTAATTTCTTTTCGGAAGAGGCTGCTAGGAAAGAGTGCATAATTTTGCCTATTGGTTTGGCTTTAATTGCTAGCCCTATTGGCTAGGGATGGCATAGAGCGATTGCAGCCAACTAGGACTGATTAACAACTCAGATCATCCTCCTCCTCTCATTTGCGTGTGTACTCCCTCCGGTTTGGTAAAAGAAGTCGTTTAGGACAGCGACACGGTCTCCAAAGTACAACTTTGACTTCTTATTTTTATAAAGATATTTATTAAAAACTAACATATGTATACTTTTATTAAAGTATTTTGCAAGACAAATCTATTCATGTAGTTTTCACATTTCCAAACTTAATGATTTAAAAGTTATTCACGATTTATATTCCCATTGTTTGACTCAAATCTTGTCAAAACGACTTCTTTTACCAAACCGGAGGGAGTATTCTTTTCTCTCTCTCTCCCTCCCTCCCTCCCTCTCTCTCTCCTCATTCTTCTATCTTTTTCTAAAACTCTTGCATGGCACGGATGAAAGTAAGCATCAAGAGTATTGTGACTATTGTGTTAGTCAGGGTGTCCCTCATTGTAGATTTGTGTCAATAGAGTTGGCTTTGATGATGATGGTTATCGTAATTAGAATCACGTAAAGGCAGGTGTGTTTGCCTCATCATCGGCTACCATGTTTCTCGTTGAACCTACTTGGATTTGTCTCAAGTGTTCTCCCACTCATACGTCATTAGATTGTCTATTGAACTACCTCTCTATCGCTAGTGCCGGCAAGCCCCCTCTTTCATGGTGATTTTTTCCTTTCTATTTTCTATTAGTGTGGTAATTCTTATGCTCTTTCAACGAACATGGTGACATTTTAACATAATTATACTAAGATAACAATAAAAAATATTGAAGAACAATGCAAGATGGAATAGAAAATAGAAGAGAACTATTTGTGGTGGTGTGTTAAAATTTTATTTTGTTGATTAAAAACACTATCATGTAAGATGTAAGGTTTAAAACATGTTTCTATTTTCTCTCATGTCAAATTTTGTAGATAATATCCATCTTTTTTGTGAAAGGGCTTGTAGCCTAGTGCTTAGAACACCTGAGTAGTATCCAGCAGGCCTGAAGTTCAACTCCCTATGAGAGGAATAGCTGGGTCTAAAATAATGAAAAATTATGCAAAAAATAGGTTGGGACTGCCCTACTGACTTCGGTCAAAAAAATATCCATCTTTTTTAACTCAAATTTAAATATTTTTAGTTGTGTTCAATATGGATTCTTCAGATTACTTTAGACTTCTAGATTTCATAAAATCTAATGGTGTGTATTTTTCTCTTTTCTAACGAACGTGGAAAATTCTAAGCCCTCTGACTTAATGTTGTATTTTTTCTATTTTTTATTATTGTGGAAATTTCTAAACTCTTTCAGTGAATGTGGTAACTTTTTTTAGCACTATTGTATTTACATATTTATCATATAGTATTAACGTACATCACTTTAAATTCAAATATAAATATCTTTTAGTTGCATTTAATATAGTTCAATAGATCCGTATAAAATCTATACCTGAGCAATCTGTGGGCCGAGCTGAAAAAACCACAATTTATTTTGGGCCAAAAATATATGCCCACAACCATCCAATATGCAGTTCCAGGACAGTTCTTTGAGCCAGGCTCGAGCTTCCCCATTCTTTTTTAGTAAAAAATAAATTAAAGAAATTACTGGCTTGGCCTAGTTTGCTTTGACCTTGCCTAATCCCACAACAGTTATGGGCTGGCCAAATTCTAGCGAGCTCGGGCCAAAAGTGCTTCAGGTGTATATTCTTTCTTTTTTTATTAACATAAGATTTTCTAGACCATTTCGGTGAAGTGTTGACTTCTTTAAATACTATTATATTAAAATAACAGTAGATAGATAGATAGATTTATGAAAAAAAAGCTAGTACTTATGTTATAATCCCTCTCTCCCGTAATATGATGCAGTTTCATTTGTATGCTTCTAAGCCAAGCTATTCTAAATCTGAGCGATTTCATCAAGAAGAATATTGACATCTGACACATCAAATAAGTAAATTATAGAAACACATGCATCTAATTATATTGATTTTACATCATAAATATTACTGTTCTTTTATATGAACTTGATTAAAATTAAAATTAAAATCATTTGATATGTTACAACAATAAATAATTCACATTTTACATTTTAGAATGGAGGGACTAAGCTTTATAGTCAATGTGTGTTTTTATTGCGCATTAGCGAGATGCCCACATCATCAAGTTAGATTACTTTGGTACGAAGCTTGACATATTTATTTCACAAGATTAAAGAAAACGATTCTATATACATGGACGGTCATATTAGATTAGGAAATTATTTTTTTATTCTATGGATTAGTAACGTGGGGTGGTCTAAATTAGCAACGTGGGGTGGGATGGTTAGGAACGTGGGAACATGGAAACGTATAGGGTCAGGGTAAGAAATTAGATTCCTTTTTTAATATTGTATTTTTATATGTCTATTAGTTAAATCTTCATAATATAGTGGTATATGATCTGGACTCTTTAGATTACTTTTGACCATCAGATCTTCATAAAATCTAATGGTGAAGGTTCTTCTCTTTTTTAGATTAATGTGAGATTTTCTAGACCCTCTCAACGAATCTGGTGGCTCTTTTATTTCTGTTTTAATAAGATAATAGATGGCTAACCCCAAAATCAGCTAAACACAAAGCATGTATCCAGTACAATGTGACGAGCGGCGGGCGGCGGGCACATTTGCGTGGGCAGTCATGTAGTATGAGCTTGGGCGGTGGGCAGCCAGGCGCGGGCCACGTGCGGGCGCCGACAGTAGCAACAACGGCCGGAAGGCGAGCTCGTAGGCGTTGATGGCAATGCGCCAAGGCGGACAGGCGACGGGCGGCCAGGTGTGGGCGGTGGGCGGCCAGGCGTGGGCGACGGGGATCTGGCACGGGCTAGAGAGGAGGCGGCGCAAGGGCCTCAGGTGCTCGCCCTCCCTTATCTCGATTTGCTCGATTTAGTCCCAAAATTCGATTTGCTCGATTGACACCCAAACAAAAAAATTTAGAGCTTTCGTTCTGTGTATTTTTTTAGAGTTTAAGGGCCACAGCCCTGCCTTACTTAAAAGACAAAGGAATTCAACTGTTTATAGCCCTATCGTTGGGGAAACCAACGTTTCTGGAAAACTCTCGATCTCACCAACAGACAAAACTTCAGAACCGTGCGGCATTACAAGCAGCTAGATTGAATTACAAAATAAGAACATCAGACTGCGATGTCAATCGCCCTCCAGCCGGAGATCCTCATTTCATCATCCTTCATTACGTCCTCCAGGTGCTAAATCTGTTGTGACGAGGACTCCATTGTCACAACTTCAGATGCTGTCAGTTGGTTAATCTTTGCGGCCTGCTTGCCAAGGGCTTTAGCCTCAAAGTATAGAACGAGAGAACGTCTTGTTTTGTCGGTCGGGCATAGAATTTTCCAGTTCTGTGCCAAGTTCACCACCTTCAGCATTAGGATCTCTGGTTTCTGCCAAGATATATTTCAAAAACAAAGGTCATTTTCAAGTTTACATTCATTCTATGTATTTTGGTGAATTATTTAATGCGGTTGTGGTTCTCCGCAGCTGGCATCAAGAGTTGAGCGGGGTTGCGGCAAGCAACACGAGGATGTTTTGCAAGGAGGCTATGGTTCTGGCATGAAGTAATGGGGGACAATTTGGTCTAAATATTTTTGTGTAACATATTGAAAGGGTAAGTAATGACATATTTCAAACAAAGAGTGAATTGTAATGACACGGTTGCGAATAGACGATTTTTAATGGCATATCTCCAATTCGTGAAAATTGTAATGGCATAAATCCAAAAAATAGAATACTTAGAAAAGAGTTGAATGAACACCTCAAGAACTGGTGATTCTTGAAAATGCAAGTTAGCGCAGAGAAGTCAGGAATCACACACCAATAATCATTGAGCCACACCTCGTGTGTTTTTTTTTCTTAACAAAGAGGAGAAGCGCAGATGCCGGGCGGGTATGTTCTACAATGTGGTGAACAAGTTTGACTGTTTGAGGGAAAAGGGCCGGGCATTCCTATTTTTACTCCTTTCCAAGACTTTGTCAACCACGTGACCTGCACAGTAGATAATGCTCGCTATAGTAGTGTGGTATGTAGATGTATATGAATTTAAATTCACAACTAAATGACGCTGTTCCCATTGCTACAGTTTGTTCATAGAACTTCTGAAATATATAGTTTCTATTGGAGAGTTCCAGCCACCTTGATTTGTGCCTTGATCATATCCATCACGTAAGGTACATCAGTCTTGTACGAATGTAATTGAACCGGCAAGAATGGGCAAGAGACAAAGCGTTGCGATGCGAGTGATCAAATGCATGCGATGCGAGTGGCAAAGCGTTGACCTTGGAACTACCAGCTGACTGTGCTATCCTTCGCCACGCTATAAATTCGAGGCAATTTCAAAAGGGAAACAAAAACAAGAAACATGCACCCCACTACCCCCGAAGCATTAGGTTAAAAAAAGTGTAGCCCTTGCTTCATTTCCCAGGAAACGCGCACGAGGCTCAAGAACGCAATCGACGGAATCATTCATGCATGGACCTTTTGGTTGTTGACAAATGACAATAGGTACATACTCACTCATCCATGGGGCCCTTTCAATCATAATACTCCACCTCGACACTTTCACTCTTCTACGTTTTAAATCATATGCATAATATAATATTCAGAAAAAGACATGAGTCAAGCGCGTAGCACAAGTTGTATATTCGTACATTCGTTTTTACTTGACGCCCTAGAATCCGTTATGTAATTCCTTTTAATTAAAATACATCAACTTATAGGTTTGAATCTGTACTAGCAAACGTACCCGTGTGTTGCAACGAGCTCAGATTGTAGAGTTATTGAACGATTTTATCATTCACTTTAATTTTTTTGGAATCAAACTTCGTTCTGTGCCTAGACATGCTATGATCTTTGTGAACACATGTCATTTAGTAAATATGTTTGTAGCAATGCAACATCAACATGTTTTAAAATATAGTATTTTTATATTTTTTTTCTTACATGATGCCTAAGGTCAATGAGGTCATGATCGATCATACGAAAGGATGGTTTTGCTTGCAACATCAATTAGGCAGAAGGTGGAGGCTTGATGCCGGAATTCAAATAGGATTAGTGCTCGCAACAAAAAAAGAGATAATTGGTAAATATTTCTTGTCGTTTTGATTTCGAGTCGGGGTACACTTCAATTTAGATGGGAAGACCAATGTCGCAAAGGCTTCCGACTCGGACTTTGCGAACTTCTAAACCTAGTCATTAGATCAAGGCCTACGTGTCAATGATCCAAGACGGACCAAACTAAAAATTTAGAAAAGAAACACTATTTGCTTTAGAAATACGTAAAGATAGATGTATTATATGAAAATTTAGAAAAGAAACACTATTTACTTTAGAAATACGTAAATATAGATTTATTATATAAAAATTTAGAAAGAAACACTATTTACTTTATGATACCATTACCGTTACCAATTCATCTATATGTTTTTCCATCCACATTCATGTTTTTTTCCGTGCTGCATCGCACATGCATGCGTTTTTTATATGTATTTAGTTGAAACCTTACCTTTCTGAAGACAATGGAACGTCACAAAACGTAACGAAGGTAATAGAAATGTATATTTGCATTACATATTTGCCGGTCTCAGTTTCCAACTGCTGTGCATAGCTTACGGAGCACGGAGTGTTTGTGTTAGGAAACAGCTGTCCTGAATGCCGAAAGGCAACTCTTTTCCTCGTGCAAGTGAACATGTGAGAGATTCTACTGTTGCTACTTCACTAGTCCGTTCAACTTGCTATATTAGCATAAAAAAAGATGCACAAGACGTGCTTGTACATCATATAGGGACTAGCAGCGCGCCATTGCGAATTTCTGGAACTCTGGTCTCTTCTTTTCCCATAAGACTGTAGAACAAACCATTATATTTGTCAGAACTTACAGCACCAACCTCACTGACTCCATTCAATTCTACTCCATTTTTGGGCTAACCCTGCCAACATCCACTTGTGATCGACCTATCTGGTGAATAGAGCAAATGAAATCGAGTCCAATCCCAACGGTGTTGTCTGCATCTGCATTAGCATTCTTCATCGGCATTTGCTTCCCTGTACAAATCACACCAAAGGTATCACCATGGCACTTCGGTGATGCAAACTCGACCTTCAGTTGCAGCAACATACTTTTCAGATTTTGGAGACCAAATGATAGCACTTTAGCAGTGGATGGCACCCCCAGTCTGCAGGCAAATGCCACTTCAGAGGTAATAAAGCTCGATCAAAACTCCTGAATGATTCAATTCCAGGCTGAATAATGCCTCGTCCATGGATAGATATTCAGTGTTGCCATTCTTTTTCTTATGTGATGAGCAGATTGTTGCGCCAGTAAAGCCAAAAGGGGAGGAGAGGCTACCACCGAACATCATAGTTCGAGATTCTGATCTTCACCTCCGCCGGCTATGGGGAAACCCGCGTGAGGTATCTGATCATCCTTCCATTTGCAACAACTCTGAACCACAATGCGCTATGATCCTGCTAATTGCTTGTTTTGTATTTCTGATTGAACTTCATGATTTTGTGGAACTAATATTGAGCAGGACACGCCCACTCGCAAGTACCTTTTGGCGCTGACAATTGGGTACAACGAGAGAGCAAATGTCAATGCGACTGTTCACAAGGTGAGGAGTTGATACTTGAGCATGAAGGAGGTCATTTTGAATCTCATGATCCTTGCTGCTCCTGTGAACTGAAAAATACAGTATCGCTGATCAGCGCTTGCGTGCATTTTACACCTGCAGTTCTCGTCAAACTTCGACGTGGTGCTGTTCCACTATGACGGGCGGACGACGGAGTGGGACGAGTTCGAGTGGTCCAAGAAGGCCATCCATATCAGCGCCAGAGGTCAGACCAAATGGTGAGGACTGAGGAGCAGCTAGTAGCCATCTGATTTTGAATCCATTCTGGCTTCCAGAAACTGATGAACATTATGGAACCAATAAATTAAATTAAAATTCGCGCGTGTAGGTGGTACGCCAAGAGGTTCTTGCACCCCAGCGTCGTGGCGCCGTACGACTACATCTTCCTCTGGGACGAGGACCTCGGCGTGGAGACCTTCGACGCCGAGGAGTACGTGAAGATCGCCCGGAAGCACGGGCTGGACATCTCGCAGCCGGGGCTCGACACCACCAGGGGTCCCAGGCCCTTCTTCGACATCACCATCAGGAGGAACGACGGCAGCGAGATGCACAAGTAAGCGTATATTGTAGCAAGCTAAGACAGCTATACTTTCATATCTGATGCTTGCCAATAATCATGCTTGCTCAACATGTATGCAATGCAGGTCGACGCTGCGTAGCCCTGAAGCGAAGTGCACGAGGCGGCCGTGCAGCGGCTTCGTGGAGGTGATGGCGCCCGTCTTCTCCCGGGACGCGTGGACGTGCATCTGGCACATGATCCAGAACGACCTCGTCCACGGCCACGGCCTCGACTTGGATTTCTGGAGATGCGTCGATGTAAGAGCACGAAGCTCTTCGATCTCGTGCCAGTGCGTTGTTGAGCTCGTAGCTCGTTGCTGTTGGTTGAATCTCTACTGAAGAAATGCGACTGTGTGCGTGCAGGATCCTGAGGAGCAGATCGGCGTGGTGGACGCGCAGTACGTGGCGCACCACGCGGTAGTCACGCTGGGGACCAAAGGAGGAAGCCGGGCCAACGTGACCGCCAGGCAGAAGGCCGAGTTCATCACCTTCAAGACCAGGATGCGCAACGCGATAAAGGCCCAGGCAGCAGCTCTTCTCGCACCACCCGCTGCAGCATCATGATCGATCATCATAATCATGGTCGTCGCAACTCGCAAGTCCATCAACTAATTTCTGTTCCTCATTTAGGGAATGCAATTAGAGGTGTCGTGTTTATTCGTTAATCTCATGCATGGTACATCCTAGCTAGTGGACAAACGGTATGTAATAGCACCGTTGCCTTCTCTGCGGGACTTGTGCCATTTGCAATACAGCATCATGGAATACATACTACAAATAGAAAGTTGCATCGATTGTTTTGCCGCAATCTGTCTCGACCACTACGTTTTGGACCGCGGTATCCCACGACCCGTCGTGCGTTACGGAAATGTGCGACACTCCCCTCCCCTTCGTTTTCCTCCCGCCACTTGCAACTTGCATCTCCCACATTGCAACTTCAGTTCAACAGTGGTAGCAACTTAGCCGACGACACCCCCACCCACCCACCCACCACCTCTCTCGGCTCCGGCAGCCACGGCCGCCTGTGCCGCCTCCCACCACCATCGCCCATGCTAACGCCGACGATGAGCTCCCCCACATCAACCACCTCTCCTAGCTTCGGTGCGGCCCCGTGCCTCTACTGCCGCCCATCTCCGCCGCCCACGCTAACGCTGACGACTTGAATCCTCCGCCGCCGGCCACCGCCCACCGCCGCCAGCCAACCCGCCTCCACCGTCGGGCCTCTGCCGCCCCCAACCATTCCTCTAAGTCTGGTAAGCATAGGAACTCCCGACAACCCGAAACCCTAACCCCTAACCGCAGGAACCTAACCCCACGTGCTTGGTGGTGGCGGCGCGACAACGACAATGGTGCTCGCGGGGTAGCAACTTCAGCAGAACCAAACCAGCAACTTACCTCCTGCAATTACAACTTCAAGTCGCGAACATGGGACGGGCGAGCCGCAAACAGGCTGCGGAGGTCGCGCACTCGGGGTCTAGCGCGATGCCACGTGCATTAGACTTTTCCTTTCTATAACCAAATTGCGGTTGCTGCAACTAATTTTAACATCCCAAACCTACGGTTATTTTTCACAAATTATTTTCTGGGATCGTCCAGGTGAGTTTTGGTGTCACTTTTATTTGGAGTGACGAGAACATCACTCCTTTAGATGCACAAGACACTCCTCCAATTGTTCTACATGGCCAATCACTAAAGCTTGAGCAAGACAATTGAATCAATAGGTGAGGTCATTCGTGTGTACATTCTTTGATGAGTTTGAGAATGGGTTGCTATGTAATGATGTTATTGTATTTGGGAACAATGGATACGACCAAAGAGTACTTGAGGAGAAGTAAGGAGGTGGAGAGGACCTGCAAGGGGCGTCCAAGCCACGTTGAGGCCCAATGCATACCAACTTCAAGTCCAACTCGGAGTCCATGAACAATCCAACTTATGTCACATATAAAGTCTGATTTTGATGTTCTTCATATGGTTACAAAGTAGATATTTTGATAGAGTTTTCAATAGGTCCCAAGCCAAAATTCCTTCAAAGTCAACTGGCATCAAAACACATGGACGTTCAGAATCAAACAGGTACTGTGCCGCTGTCTTTTGGGTCGTTAGGATGTGGATCATTTTGGAGCCCATTACCTGTGCGCCCAGGGGTCTTGCACGCCCCTAAACACCTTATATTCAGTAGAGTCACGCAAGGGCTTGGGTTTTACTTAGATTGAATATGTCTTTGGATAGTCGCCATTCATTGATTTGTGAGACCCCAACTTCATGAGCTTTATTCAACTATATTTTTACAATTGAGTTGAGTTTTTTTCATGCTATTATTTCTTGCATTCTCGTTTTGCTTGCAGGGGATAGTTTTTCATGCGGCGGGATCAATCAGGTTGCACACAGTTAATAACCAGAGGAGAAGTAGTGCTTCAATTGTATGGTTCGGATCTTGCTTATCAGAAGCCGGATCAAGCGTGTCTCTACTCTCCACCAAAACGAGACTTATCCTCACCCGATGGAATATTGGGCACCCAAGTTCCCATCATGGAGCTTGTGTGCTTAATCCTTTTTTGTTTAGCCTTTGTTCTCTTATAACATTTTAGAGGATTTTTACAATGATTAGAATGAATGAGAGTTGTCTATCGAGAAAGGAATATATACATGGAAAGATAGGAAGTGGTATTCAGCAACTATTATAATAAAACTCATTTTGAAACTTGATTTCTTCTCGCCCTTTCCGTGGCTAAACTTTCAGTTGGATTGTGGAGCATGGGGTGCCGGCCTCTAGTCCACCACTTGCTACCATCAGTGTAGAGAATTGTTGTGCTTCCAATCCCACATGGCTGGAAAAACTCACATCAGTACCAGTTACAGGGCACGTTAGTGCCGGTCACAAACAACGACCGATACTAATGTGCCCGAACACAACAACGACCGATACTGGTACTAAACGACTTTTACTTCAAAAAAATAAATAAAAAATACTGCACACCTCCTTGGCCACAAATTTTTCACGCCTAAATACGTGTATACGGCCGCGAGGATTCGAACCCACGACCTCTAGCCTCGCGCTTCGTTTCCTTATCATCTCACCTATGCATCGCATGTGATTGAGTGGGAGAGTGGGAGACGATGTCCTTTTGAAGTAACATGCAGAGCACACGTTAGTACCGGTCAATAACACGAGTCGGTATTAACGTGCATCATTTAGTACTGACTAGTGTTATTGGTCGGTATTAAATGGGCGCGCCACGTTAGTACGGGTCAATAACACCAGCCGGTAGCCGGTACTAGTGTCGGCTGGTGTTATTGACCGGTATTAACGTGGCTCCACAGACACTGTTCCCTGGAGCCGGTACTATCTAGGTTGACACACCCTTCCAAATGTGCCTAGTAAATCCGCGTTCATTGAAGAGATAGATTCTAGTTTCCGGTAACTACGAGCAAAGCATGCAAACACCTGAGTTAGTCCACCCTCTTGTTTCCTTTTTGTCTTATGGCCAAATTCGGTTTTGAATCCCTAGCCACCGGAAGAACTGCATTTTGGAGGTGCCTATACTTTGCACAACAGCTTATTGAAGTTTGTTTTGGCTGATGCAAGAACATGTGCCCTCACTATTACTCCCTCCGTCTCAGGATATAAGGCACGCACGTAAATCAAAATTCAAACTTTGAAAACTTTGACCTACGATTAAGCTTGTATAATAAAAACTTTGTCTTACAACAATAATATAATTGTATTCATATTTAAAAGTACTTTCATATGACTATAATTTTGTTGCTACAAGTATTATATTATAAAAGATATTAAGAGTCAAATCTTGTTATTGAAGACTGTGCCAAGTTTGACCGCGCCTTATATCCTGAGACGGAGGGAGTAGATTTAATAGAATTATTGAGGAGTTTCTTTGAGTGGTCGAGGGGCCTGCACTCCCTATCCATTTTCCACGTCAATTGGTCACAGTATCTATGCGTAACTGTTAGGTTGATCTCCAGCCGGTTGGCCCAAAGGCCAACTGGGCCTTTGACTCGCATCCTGATCGGGGACGCCCAGCCCAATAGAAGGCTGGTGGGCCCCGTCGCGCAGCCCTATATAGAGGAGGTGGGGGCATGGCACTTGATATGAGGTTTACCGCTGCCGCCACTACCCACACTCCTCCAACCCTAACCCGATGTAGAGGGGGGCTGTCAGCGACGGGATGCTCCACCAAGCCGCCGTCTCCGTCACTCGCTACATCCTCTACATCACTCGTCGCTGCCCGTGTGCAGCCTCCATCGAGGTACCAGCGTAGCCCTGCAAAAGGTGCAAGGTATGCCATCCAAAGTCCATAATCCACTCGATTTACTTCTAGTCGATCTGTAGAATTCTATCAATGGTATCAGAGCCAGGTTCTAGGATGTAAATCTGAGTTGGGGAAGAAATAGAAAGATGTTTTCGATCTCAGATCGAAGAAGAACAAGTATAACCTCAACCTGAAAAACAAGAGCAAGGACAGGGGAGGGTCTCACCAGGGCCCTTGCCGTCGTCACCACCGCCAGTCGACGCGTCGTCGCCGCGCGGGAAGACCGACCCGAGCCGCAGGCTTGCCGGCCAGATCGAGTTGCACTGCCGCTCGAAGCCGACACGCTGGCGCAAGGGCCTCAGACTCAGGGCGCCGACGCGACACCACTCGACGGCGGCGCGCTCTCCCTCTCGGGGAACGCGCACGCCGGCGAGGGGAACCGTAGCGGCGCCACTACCCTCTGCAAAGAGCCGTCTGGGCCAAGCTGCGGGATAGAGGGGATAGGAAAAAGGATGCTCGAGGGCCGCCGGTAATGGAGTCCGTGGTGGACCTGGCGGCGCACAGGGTGACCGCCGCCGGCGGCGCGCGTGTCGAGCAAGGATGAAGAGAGGTTGGGGGTAAAGAAGTGGATCGAGCCCCCTGTTGTTCCGGGTCGCCGGCTATGGCGCTAGCGACCGGAGGTGGAGGAGCTCCGGTGGCCGGAGCTAGAGGAGTGCCGGGGCCGGCCGCCTCCGGCGAGAGCGAAACACACGGGGAAGGAGAGAAAATGGTCTAGGGTTTGGGAGGCCGGGATTTTGATCCGGCGAAAACCACTCCCGACCGTCCGATTCAATCAACGGCCAGGATTGAGTGGCGGCTGACGGACCACTGGCCCAGGCGGGCGAGCTGGCTAACTCGTGGGTCGAACTAAACAGAGGCATGGACACGCCGAAAAATAGAGGGTCGTGAGTGCGCGAGCGGGCTATGGGCCGTTTTTTGCACGACTGGGGCAAAGTAAAGATGCAAACAGTGATATTTTGCATTTAATATGATCTTTTCAGAAGCAATTACATGTTGAATTATGTGTAGTTTTATCTCCTTTCAAACTTGAACCAAAGGGATAGTTTGTTTTTGGAGAGAAGTAAGTTTAAATGAGATGTTGCTTCTGAATAGTTTAAAGTTTCGCTGCAAAGTAAAATTCCATTCTCTAAATTAAGTTAATTAGAGGAGTAGAATGACTTAGTTTTTTTTAAAGTTAAGGATTATGGTATTGTTACTTTTCTGACCAAAGTTGATGATAACAGTATTATAATTTTATGAGTCCAATGTTTATATGTTTGTATCTCTGATACTTCATCTATTTCCGATACGGATGGAGTATTTAGTTGTTGTTTTTTAAAAAATTATTTTAAAGTCGAAACAATTTATTGTGAAGCTGGAACAATTATTCTAGATTAACAATAAAAATGTTCCAACTTAAAATAATAATGTTCCGCATAGAAAATTACTCAAATATACCATGAGTGATCTTATTTTAAAGGTCTAGTCCTAAAGATTCTAAAGATGTAATCAAATTTCAATTTGAAGATTCACTTAAAATTATCACTTTTAATCGTTTGGTATTTTTCTGAAACACGTGCGTGCTTGCCGCGGGCCGCTGGCTGGCTGGGTGCACTGCGCGGTTGTGTGATGACCGGTGCGCACCGCACATGCTGAGGCAAGTCGATCTCGGCACTGAGGCCTCGATCAAAGAGGATTTTGAATAGAGGACGGTAATGGAGATCAATTGATGGACGTTCTCAATTGATCTGCCTAGTGCCTCCTTCAATCCGCCTTGTTTTGTGTGTACCTATTCGAATTCATATTATGTTAGTGGGAGAAGCTAGAGCGAACACAAGGGGGCGCACCATCAGCATTCAGCACTACGCTTCTCTTGTGTTTTTATTTTATTTTTTGAAGTGGCCGACAGTAAAGCACTGCCAGGCGTATGCGTATTGATAGAAGAGGAAAGAAAAGTACTATACGTTTTTTTATATAAAAAAAGAACAAATAAAAAGAAAAGTCCACCCGAGCTCTAATTATCGGGATAATATCTCTAAGCCGTTTTGCACCGGCTAAGCACCAGGCAAATGCCTCTTCCTTGATCTTTGTTGCTAGAGATTACTATGGAGTGAGCACGTTGAAAACACGTTGAAAAATCCGTGCATCACGTTCCTTCCAAATCTCCCAAGTGGCAAGTCTTGTATGTTGTATGAATATGTCGACAATTATATATACGGCAAAACGGTAATGCACCATGCGTGGTTATGTAAATTTGCAGGATTGATGTGTGGTCGAGAGCCAAGAGTACGTTCATGATGCATAGCCTTTTTTTTTTACGAAACATAGTATGTGTGCAAACACTCACATATATATGTACACGCACGCACATCATCTATGAATGCGTACTGAGATTTATGAAGTCACTGTCCGGGCTAAGGAGCCACTGAGTTTCAATTCATTGTACCGATGTTGAAACTCAGTGGCTCCTTAGCCACTGAGTTATTTGAATCAATATAAAGCTGAGTTATTTGAATCAATATAAAGCTCGCCGTGATGGCTGCTTGCCCTCTAGAAAAAGCGGGCACATTGTCTGCCCCTGGGAAAAAAAATTACAACCATATAAATGAGCATCAAACTTCTAGTTCTTGTTCTTTTATGTGTACAGGTACAACAACCTCCGATCCTCTAATCACCAATCACTCTTGTCAGATTGGAACTGCTGAAAGTTAATTGGACAAGGAAGCACTAATGATTTTAGTACCACAAGTGGCCAGACGACGTATAAATATCAGATGAGAGGGATTGTGGATCGTGAATGTTCGAGGGGTGTTGCGAGCTAGGCTTCTAGAAAATTCCTGGCTTTGTCAAAGTCCTGCTAATTTCGAAAAGATAAAGTATGGTACACGTGTTGCTAGCTTTGCTTCTGGTCTACTTGGCGTGGAAATTAAAAGTGGTGGAAATTTGAAAGCAACAAGATTTTTATAGATTTTTTTTGACGTCGGTGCATTTGCACCCGTGCCTCCTGAGGAGGTCCTGAGTAGCCTGGCCTCATGCTCTATGTATGCGCCTGAATTGCTATTTGTATGAGATGAAGATTCTACATACCACACGAGAGGATTTTGCACAGTGTTCTGTAAAATAGTTAATTAGTATGTCTCTTCTGCCGGCCTTGTTGTCGGTGCAGCAGCGGAGGGGTGTGTTTGATCCTGCGGTTGCGGCGTTGTGTTGATCTTGCTTGCGGTTGGTGTAGTGGTTGGAGTGTGATGCTCATCGCTTCTGTTAGCTTTATATGAAGAATACGAAACGTCAGTCAGTTCGGTCTCCTGGCCTATTGTTTCTCTAAAAAAGTTTAATCTAACTATGCCTCCCCTGTACGTGTATATATATATACACACGTACAGCGTAACTTAATTGTTATCCGAACTTTTGCCTCCAATTAGTAATCATCCCACTCTAGAATTCATGGTTTGCATTGCATTATATGATGGAAGCCATGCATTTTACCATCATCTGTACGTGTGCTTGAAGATCCATCAGCCAAAGAACATGTAAAGGTTGGTGCCATGTCGTTGCTGTCGTATGTAAAATCAGTACTGCCATTGGTAAAACGCGGCTGTCTTGACACTGATCTCTACAGATCTAGTGATCTTTGCTTCGCCCCTAGGGCTCTTGATACCGAATCAGAGAGCACATCGATTCCGAGACTCACGGATGGGGAAAAAAAAGGGAAAGTTCCCAACAACAATAACCTTGCCAACAAGAAAGGGTTGAAGCATCTCATCATATGGCAAGTCGATCGTCACAAGTACTCCGTAAGATCGATCGATGTTCCGATCAAGTCACAGAGTATGCTGATCGATGTTCCACCGAAAGCGTGGAGGAGGGAGGGAGGTGGATCAGTGGATGTACCGGTGGCCGACAGCGACCGGCGTGTCCCAGTCTATCAGAGGCAACAAAGTAACAAACGCATCTCTCATGACAACGACCACACGACGGCTGAGGGGAAGATTCGGATGTCGCAAGCCATGGTACGTACTCTGGGAGTTCCAAAATAGATGTCATTCTAGCTTTCCGAGAAGTCAACATTTTCAAAATACAGGCAATTATATATTAAAATATATAAATATTTATGTTAAGTAATTAGTATCATTGGAAAGATCTTTAAGTCTAGTTTTTTAACAAATTTATTTGGAGATGAAAATGTTGCACGTTTTTTCTACAAATCTAGTCAAAGTTAAGAAAGTTTGATCAGCACGTATCCCATAACGTCATCTATTTTGGATGCTATCGCCAGCCACAGAGAGAGAGGGGGATATAATATAGGAGCCTTTCTTTCTCCGGCCCTTGGCGTCTGCAAGTGTCTAGCTAGCTAGCCGCAGCGACACTGAAGCCAACGACGAGACGAGGCAAAAGTTCCCGGGAGAAAAAAAAAAACGCCGACGAGACCTAACAGAAGAGACCTATGTGGCGTGCTGATTGTGCAGCACGTACTACGCGCGCGGCACCGCCATTATTGCTGAAGTTGCATGTAGCGGAGGATTTGGCCGTCGTCACACCACACCATGCCCATGAATTAGGTCCTCGTCGTGGCAGCGGCCGGCACAAAACAAGGAAGAAGCCGAAGCGTTCGCTTTCCTTTTATTAGGTCGTCGGCGGATATGCATATGCTGTCGAGTGAGTGCGCGGAGATGCGGGCGGCCAATTGTCCGACGTGACTCGTGAGCGTCACCAAAAAGATGTTTGGATATATTGGAGGAAAGAAAGTGGGATCGATCGGAGGCGCTCCTTTCCGCTGTCACGCGCGGCAAGGAAAACAAGCAGAATAAATGGAGCGATTGCTTATCGCGTCGACGGAAACCAAGCGTTCTACTTCTACTAGTAGGCTATGTAGCAAGCCCGATCTCTCCTTTCCTTGTTTTGGAGCAAAATAATCATGCATGTGAGGTGAAATGCATTGAACTTATTGATACTAAACGAAACTGCACACGATCGATAAACATCATCGGTAATTCACCTCATTGATGGAGTGTCCAATGAAAATTTTCTCATAGACATCCGAGCACTATAGCAAGTCATAGACTCATTGATTCTATTATTTAATGGGAGGTTTCATTGAGTTGATGGATGATCCTTATTTGCTGAACGAACCAAACAAGGCCTCCTAATGACAGTTCCATTGAGTTGATGGATGATCCTTATTTGCTGAACGAACCAAACAAGGCCTCCTAACGACAGTTTCATTGAGTTGATCGATGATCCTTATTTGTTTCAAATACCGTAAAATTTCTCTAAAAAAGTTTTACAGCCTTGAAACGTTATACACACTTAGTTTTATCAAGATGAAACACATATCTCTTATATCTCTTGGTAAATTTATTTATTACTGTGTTGTCATTTTTTTCAAATGTGACATCTCATTTATTCCAGATTAAAAGCATCTGTAAATCTTCACTGACAACGACCTAAGGCAGTTGCAACCGCTTCTACACAAGCATTACTCCCTCCGTCTCAGGATATAAGGCACGCACGTAAATCAAAATTCAAACTTTAAAAACTTTGACCCACGATTAATCTTGTATACTAAAAACTTTGTCTCATAACAATAATATAATTGTATTCATATTTAAAAGTACTTTCATATGACTATAATTTTGTTGCTACAAGTATTATATTATAAAAGATATTAAGAGTCAAATGTTATTGTTGGAGACTGTGCCAAGTTTGACCGCGCCTTATATCCTGAGACGGAGGGAGTACCTTTTTGCGCCGCCTTAACCAATCGCCACAGTCTGCAACCATAACACCATTGATATATATGCACTTTGCTTCCATACGTGTACGTCATGAAAGAAGTGCGAGCTAGTTGCATTCATTCATTTTATGGAATATCTTAATGCAATAATGGCAAATAAACCCTTTATCCTAGCGACCACTCTACAACTTTTGGTTGCGCTTTGTTCGTAATGTCAAGGTTAGGTATGTGAGTAATGCTGCCACGTTGATTAATTAAATATATGATCAAATGAATGGACGCATGCCTTTTCTTTCATATGTATTACCGAGCTATACAACGATCAGCCACTTTTTCGTGTGAACGTCGCTGTCCATTCATTTGCAATTGCAAAGACCTACTAATTCAAAATAAACAATTGTTGCGTGTGTTTCAGTCATGGGCCAAGTTTGCGTACTTTGCACCAGTGTAGTTTGCCATGCGCACGGCTAGCAACACCGGCCTTCCACACTACACAGCCTTTTATCCTTTAAAGTAAGGCTTATAACACAACCGGCTGTTGGCCGTAAAGATTTCTTTCAGCTTTCTCTTAGCTCATTCATGTACCAGTTTAGCTCTTCACAATTAATGCATGGTCCGCTTGTCTCTCTCACAAAACTTTTTGGTTTTTATGCATAAAGCGGGTTGTAAGCTTACAACTCATTTCTCGTATATTTCCTCTCCTCTCTCTCTCCTCCATCTCAGCATTTAGCCAACTTACAGCTCGCTGTAATACTTGCTCTAAGCATGCACACTAATAAAAACATCCAATACGGAGAGAGAAGAGGGTAGTTATTAAATGCTATAATTTCAAACCGCATGCTAATTTAAGAAGAGAATGAGACCTGGAGAGAGTGCACCAAGATGATTTTGCAATATGACAAACTAAATTGGAGAAATGTGGTATATCTAATATTTTCTGAAAGTATGGGAAGAAGAGATTTACAGCAAAATTAATTAGAAAAGGACAAAAAGACCCCAACAGATGGGGATTACAACTGGGGCCATGCAAATGGAGGGGGGGGCATGATAAACATAAAACCGAAGGTAACGAGGGAAGACTCCGTGGCAAGTGTGTTAATTATATGAAGGGCCTATTTGGTTGCCCCAATTTAATAGTCATTTTTGCTAATTTTGAATCACAGAATGACTTATCTTTTTGGGGAGGATGAAGTGTTGATGTGCTATCTAATGTATCTAAAGGGAAAAAATATGGACACATCAAGTGGCTTTAACAAACATAGAAAAAGAAGGAAAAAAGAACCGCACATCCATTATAAATTAAAGAGAATGTGTTATGGTAGTGATACAAATATGTGTATGTTTGTGCAGCTCATGCCACCAGCTGTTGCATTCAGGGTGAAGAATTTGATTAATTATATCTTGAAGATTCGGCTGGAAGATGTTCATAGTCAAAAGGGCAGGGCGGCAGGCTAGCTATTGTGCTGATGATTCCCTGGGTTTTCATCAGGGGGGGAAATGTTTTTGTTTCAGGCCATTTGATTAAACGAAAGTTTTTCTAAATCGTATTTTAAATATCATTTGAGTTTTCAAAGATTTAGTTTAGAGATGTCCTTCAAGGGCGGACGTTAGGCATGTTAACAAATATTTAATCGGATGCATGAGGGCAGCAGGGATATATCATCAGAGAGAGAGGCGCTTTTTCCACTGTCACGCGCGGCAGGGACGTGTAACCCAATCTTTACTTTCCTTTTTTTGAGAAAAATAATCGTCGCAACCGCTTCTATCCGAGCATCACATCACCTTTTGCGTCACTAAGCGCCTCCTTTTCCACCATTATTGATGTACTTTGCGTCCACACATACGTACGTCATGAAAGAGGCGTTATTAGGCCAGTCAGTGCCAGTGTCATGGGCACACAGTTTATGAGACAATCGCATCAGCTTTTGGATGGGATGAGACAGTGACTCTCAATGCACAATGTCATGACACCGTTTCATAGACAATATACAACATTTACTATTTTCATTTGGCTTTGATCAAATGTACCAAGGACTCTGTAGCCTTTTTGCAATTGATGTAAACTGAGTGTGACTATTCCAGGAGAAGAAGAGAGGCAGAGAAGAAAAGCAGGACTCATGTGATGCCTTGTACATGCCGACTGTATACAGGACTCACATCCATATTAACATGACTCTTCACATTCACGTTCACAAGACTCGGTTCACATTCACATTCACAAGATAAATTCATTTAACAGCCAGATAGCAATCTGTAAAGCAATTTGAGAAGATAAATTCAGATGTATTCAGATAGCAATATGAGGTAACACTCAGTTCAGTTTGACAAGATAAATTCAGATAGCAACCTAAGGTAACACGCAGTTGACAAGATACACTCAGTTCAAATTCAGAGATAAAGTAAAGCACATTGACAAGAGTTCATCCAGCGAGTATAGTTCGTTGGGGTCAATAGTGTTGCTTGATGGATTTTAGTTATCAGCGATGGAAATTAATCTGAATATGGAGCTTTCATTACTAATCTGAACATGGAGCTTTCACTACTGTGAACACGGGAGTCTGAACATGAAGCTTTCACTAAACAGAACACGGTAGTGAAATCACCATGGATTTGCAGAAGGGGATTGACCTCCGTAGATCCCAGCATCTGATTCCGGCCACCACACTACTACAAAAAACATTTTAGGAGACACTGCCAAAACATTTTCCGAGACACTTGCGAAATGGTTGCGTCTCTGTTAATGCCTATCATTTTCGGAGGCGGTGGCGTTTGATTAACGGAGGCGGAGCCAAGTGACCGTCTCCGTTAATAGATTAACGGAGGCGGTTTTTGTAACGGCACCGTCTCCGTTAATGGATCATTAACGGAGACGGTGCCGTTACAAAAACCGCCTCCGTTAATCTATTAACGGAGACGGCTTTTGTAACACAACCGTCTCCGTTAATGCTCCTTATATATACAGCACCTTCCCCTTCTTCCTCCCCGCGGCTCCTCCTCCATTTTCTTGTGTTTTGAGCTCAAAACACAAGAATTGCCTTCTTTTGAGGGGGGAAGGTTTTGCCCTTGGATTTGGTGAAGGGGGAGAACACAGGAGGTTGATTTCTACTCTCCCAACTCTCATCTTCTCTCTTTTGCTTGTTTCTTCTAAATGGAGGAGAGAGAAAATTGTATTTTGTGTGATTTTTATATGTCGATATGCTTTTGGATGCAAGGTTGTCGTCATGGACAGGAAAGAGTGGATGTACAATTTACCGAGGGTCGGCAATGATCTGTCTTTCCTAAATCATGTGAGAACAAAATTTATTGCTGCAGCGAAAAAGCATCGTCTCAGTCTGGGTCGGGATCGCATCATTTGTCCGTGCAAAATCTGCAAAAACACACTTCTCCATGAAGATGGCGTGGTGCAATCTCACTTGATCATGCATGGTTTCGTTAAGGATTACACGGTCTGGAAGTATCACGGCGAGGTGGATCCGTGTGTCAGAGGTGGATCCGAAGGAAACTCGTCGAATGTGCATGAAGGACAACAACCTTCATCATCAACAACGACAATGGATGGTGGTACTGCGAATCGTGATTACATCTGCATTGAGGATCTTCTGGAAGACATGGTGGACGATGGCGGTGGGGATGGTGAGGAGGCTGATGTGTTGGGGCCCGAAGATGTGGAGATGTTTGAAAATCTTGCAAACCGCATGGACCAAGATGACGTTCTGTTTGGGAATCCGAAGTGGCTGGAGAATTTCAAAGAGATGAAGCAGGCGGCAATTGACCCACTGTATAAGGACTGCCCGAAGCATTGGACTGGCGTTGCGTTTTAACCTCCAAATGTTGATGCTGAAGTCTCGCCATGGGTGGTCTGACACTAGCTTCAATGACCTGTTGCAAATGCTTGCTGACACATATCCAAAAGATAACAAGGTGCCCGTCAATACCTATCGAGCGAAGAAAATGATCCGGCCAGTGGCGATGAAGCTTAAAAAGTTTCATGCTTGCCCTCACCATTGTATCCTGTATCGAGGCGATTATGAGAAGTTGCAGAGTTGTCCGCACTGCGGTGCCAGTCGATACAAGAAGAATGCCGGTTGTCGCGCGGATGCGGATGACGAGGCACCCAAGAAGAGAGGGCAGAAGAAGAAGAAGACCGCCCAGAATCAGATGCCGATCCCTGAGGATGAGGAAGAAGAGGGTTACATGCAGAGGAAAAGTCCTGCGCTGGCAGTGTGGTACCTGCCAGTGATCGATCGCCTGCGTGCATTATTCGGGAACCCAGAGGATGCCAAGCTGATGTCCTGGCATGCATCACCAGAACGTATGAAGGACGATGGCAAGTTGCGACACCCCTCTGATGGCAAGCAGTGGAAGGATTTCAACGCTAAGTTCCCAGAGTTTGGTGACGAGGCAAGAAACGTCAGGTTCGGGTTGAGTACAGATGGTATGAATCCGTTTGGTGACCTTAGCAGCTCCCATAGCACTTGGCCAGTCATCCTCACCATATACAACCTACCTCCTTATCTATGTCAAAAGCGTAGGTATCTTTTACTAACCATGATTATTTCTGGACCAAAAGAGCCAAGCAACGATATAGATGTGTTTCTTGAGCCGCTCATGGAAGACATGAAGACACTGTGGGAAGGCGGGGTCGAGATGAAGGATGCGTACCTAAAGAAGTCGTTCACTCTAAAAGCCATCATCTTTGTCACCATCACCGATTATAATGGCCTTTTTTCACTGTCAGGCCAGATCAAAGGCAAGTCAGGTTGTGCAGTTTGCATTGACGGTACCTGCTACACTTATCTTAGTGCATCGAAGAAATTGGTGTACATGAGGCATAGGCGATTCCTCCCCAAAAAGCACAGGTACCGGCATCCTTCGATGAATCAGTTCTTTGACAACAAACCCGAGCCTCAAACTGACGAGCCAGAAAACATGAGTTATGGGCAAAAAGTGTTTGACATGGTTAAGGGCATAAACATCGAGTTCGGGAAGAAGAAGAAAGCTGAGGGAAATGGGACCACAACAAGGAAGAAGAGGAAGCGGGATCAGATGGAGAAACCTGTCACCCCAGTTCCTTTCAAGAAGCAATCATGTTTCTTCAAGTACCTGTCATACTGGAAGGAGCTGCATACGCCCCATGCCATCGACAGCATGCATCTTACGAAGAATGTCTTCGAAAGCACAATCGGGCTCCTGCTAGACATCAAGACTAAGACCAAAGATGGTTTGAAGTCACGTATGGATCTTGTGAACCAGAACATCAGGACTGAAATTCATCCAATTCCCGCGGCGCAGAATGGGAAAGTGGACCTTCCGGGCGCGAGCTACAACCTCACGACAGATGAGAAGAGGGCCGTGTGCCAGTGGCTTAGGGCTGTGAAGGTGCCGACCGGTTTCTCTTCCAACATCAAGAGTCTGGTCTCGATGAAGGACCTCACACTAACTAGCTTCAATGCACACGACTGTCACGTCATGCTCACGGTGTTCCTCCCAATTGTGATCAGGGCTATCGGTCTAGAGTACGTGAAGATGGTCATCACCCGCCTCGGTTACTTCTTTAACTTCATCACACAAAAGGTCATCGATAAAGCTGAGTTGCCAGACATGAAAAAATACATCGCAGAGACTATTTGCCAGCTTGAGATGTGTTTCCCGCCGTCTTTCTTCACTATTACGCCACACCTGATGATGCACATGGTTGATCAAATACAGGAACTTGGGCCTGTTTACCTGCACAATATGTGGACATATGAGAGGTTCATGTCGACCCTGAACAGATACGTCCATAATCGTGCTTATCCGGAGGGCTCTATGATCGAGGCATACACAACTGAGGAGTCCATTAACTGCTGCTCCAAGTACATAAAGGACGGAAATGCGATTGGCTTGCCCGTCCATCAGCACGAAGGCAAAACCTTAGGGATGGGCTGCACAGGGAAGAAAGAACGCACCGATGTAGATGACGAAATTGTGCAAGAAGCTCATCACAACGTCCTTAATCAGCTTGTGGTCATGGAGATGTGGGTTGAGAAGCACTTGGAGGAGATCCGTCGTGGTCGTAACGGACGCACGGAGGCATGGGTACAGAGACAACACAGGATCAATTTCACGAGGTGGATCAAACAACAGGGCATACCTCTGAATGGTGAATCCAATGAATCGAGGCTTGCATTCGGTCCATCCACGCAAATCACCTCATGGCAAGGGTATGACATCAATGGATACAGGTTCCATACGAAAGAGAAAGACAAGAAGAGCGCGTCACAGAACAGCGGTGTTCGATATGAGGGTATCGACGAGGAGACTGGACGTAGCTTGGACGGCCGATGAGTTCGAGGGTCAAGAACTTGACTATCCAACTGAATGGGAAGGAATTACGACCATCGGCTCTGCTATCATAGGCATGACCGTCCTGTGGAACAAGGCAGATATTGACTTGAAACCAAAGGAGCGGACGCCACCTCCCCCGCAACCGCCGTCGTCTCCCCCGGGTGGCCCAAGCGACGACGATGACGGCAACGGTGGCGACGACAGCGCCCCAGGCAGCAGTGGCGACGACAACGCCCCACCTCCCGACACGAGCAACCCACAAGGAAGCAACGAAACACCGCCTCCAAGTGCTCCAAAGGACAAAGGGCAATGTCCTCCTGCGCCGAAGAAGGCTACATCAGAAGATGAGGGCATACCTCCCTACATGACAAAGGAGGACTGGGCGGCGTTCAAAATTGCTGAAGTGCACAAGTATTCAACAGAGTTTGATAGGTATGTATATGCTAATGGCAACCCAACAGTCAACATATTCTATGTGCCTAGATGATGCTACCACAATTTTGCACTCCTTGTGTCAATTTCAGGCCGCAAACACCGCCAGGGTCAATTTTAGGCCTTACTCCTGATTGCCCCGAAAACTTCGAGAATGGCAAGCCCATGCTACCCTTGAGCCAGCTCCTTGATGAGCCATGGGAGGTTCGCAGGTTCCATAAATGGTATATGCATGCTTCGAAGTTAGGCATGAGGGATTTCATTGTGCGTGTCCCCGCTGAGTACTTCCACTTGGAAGAAGACTGTCAGTTCGTCGTTGACTTCCATGACATGCATAGGCTGATGCGGCGCAAGGACCTCGACGTTGCCCAAGTCACCCTTTTTGCCATGTAAGCCTTTTTTTGAACCTCTACATCGCTTAGTGCACTATGTTCCATTCGATCAAACTAACATTGCCATGACAACGACTTTTGCTTTCAGGTTGCAATCATATTTGTGCAAGGAACTAGGTGGTGAAGAAACAGTTATCTATCTATCTCCTATGCATATCACCCAGAGGGCCATCATTGGGCATGATATACCGGACACACATCCCCAGTTGGTGAATTTGGACAGGCTTGAACGAGTGCTAGTCCGGACTAAGCTGCAAAATGAACTGAAGTATAGAAAAGGACAATACATCTTACAAGCAATGAAGAAGATTCAGGGAAATGGGTGTATCCTTGCCGCCCACCAGTTCGGGTGAGTACAAACGTTATTTGCTATAGCTATTGGGTTCATCACTTTTCATGTTTCAAGATCTGAGATCCGATCCATATTATTTCAATGGTGCAGCTTGGGCGTCATGGGCCACTGGGTTGTGTTCATGATCTATCCTCAGGATGGAATTGCGGTTATACTAGACTCAATGGAGACAACGAAGAAACAAGGTTACAAAGATTTCGAGGATTGTTTGCGATAGTAAGTGACGACACATTCTTGTATGCACTTAAATTTACGTCAGAAATTGGTTGTTAACACTAGTGGTTGATATGTGTGTACAGCGCTTACAAGAGGTACGTCCAAAACCCCGAGTCCTATGATCGGAGGTCTGAGAAGAAGAAGAAGAAACAGGGCTCAAGACTGTCCGTGAGGCGAAATTTCCCGGTACGTACATGAAACTATATTCATCTTTGATTTTATTTATATATGTCCTAATGACTAAGTATGTGTTACATATGTCATGCATGCAGTGCGCCAAACAACCTTTTGGCTCAGTCACGTGTGGATACTTTGCTTGTGAGTACCTCAGGAATTTCAGCAAATATACAAACAGCTGGCGGGAGCTCAAAAAGTCTCAAGGAGGGGGCACCCATGAAAATGTGGGCCATCAAAGCTTTACTAGAACAGTACAAGACATTTGTAAGTTTACTTTGGATCTATGTTGTGAGGCTACAGGAAAATTCTTCAATGCCGAGAGCGAGCTAGCGACGGAGCCGAAGTTCGCGAGGCTACGTCACTGGAGAACTAGCGGTCTAGACATGAGCGACTACAAGTTCGCGGAACTCTTCAATTAGGTGACGTGTAAGCTACGCCGTGTGAACATGTGTGATGTGTGATTTTCAACTCTGTACCTGCATGGATGTAATAATGTGTTAAGACTTTGAACATTTATGTGTGAATGGATGTATTGTGTTTATCCGATATGAACGTGTGTAATATGTGTGGCCTGACAAAACTAGGATTAGAAATATTTTTTTTATTTGTAAAACCATTAACAGAGACGGTGTTGTTACAAAAACCGTCTCTGTTAATAAGCATTAACAGAGACGGTTTTTGTAACAGTAACCGTCTCTGATAATTCTTATTAACAGAGACGGAGTTGTTACAAAAACCGTCTCTGTTAATGCTTATTAACAGAGACGGTAACACAACCGTCTCTGTTAATTAATGATTAACAGAGACCCCAGTTTAGAGACGGTTGCCAAAACCGCCTCCGTTAATGAAAAAAAACCGTCTCCGTTAATGTTTTCTGTAGTAGTGCCATGCAGCATTTGGGGTAGGTCGTGGTGTTGACGCAGCAACTTGCGGGGGCCATGGTGCTGGCGCAGCAGCTCGTGGTGGCGATGGGGATTCCAAGTCCCCCCATCTTGGATGATGTGGCGTCGAAGTTGAAGGCCTTGTTGAAGAAGCCGTCCTCTAGCAGCCGCCCCTCTTGAATCTCCGTCCGCCATTAGACTCCATTGCCACGCCGACGAGGCAACGGTTCAAGATTGGAAGGGGATGGTGCTATAATTGGAAGGGAAGGCAAGATTGGAGGAGGGAAGATTGGGGGCGCAGATGGCGGGATCGACAGGAGGAGGAAGGCGCGTGCCGCGCAGGAGGAGCGAGCGCCGGCGCACCGCAGATCCCGGATGACACTCCACCCCCTCAATCGAGTTTCATGGGTCTCGTGTACCGGACCGGACGGGTGTCATGGTGATGAAACGGGTCATTTCTCTTTCCTCATTAATCTACTGCCATGTCATAAAAAATGTCTATGTGGCACCTCATTTATTGTGGATGAAACCAGCACTGAGACCGGCCGGTAAGTGCTAGCTATAGCTGCATCCATTCGTCTTAATTCAACAATGCATAAAAGGGAGAGGTGATCCAGGTGTATGTAAACTCTATATATAATTGCAAATCTTTTATCCTAGCGACCATCACACTACAATGTTAGTTAATTGCGCTTTGTTGATCGTAATAATGTCAAGATTAGGTACATGCATATATATGCTACCACGTTGATGGAATGATCAAATCACCGCATACCCTTTACTTTCGTCGTACCGGCTATATAAGGATCAGACTCTTTTCCGTTGAACGATGTCGCTGTCCATTATTCATTTGCAATTACATGCAAATGCAAAAGCACCCTACGAATTCAGCAAATAAACAATTGCATGCTTCAGTCGTCATTGCACCAGCGCTTTGACATGGCTCGTACGTACACGGCCGGTTAGCAATACGTACCTTCTACTCTATATAATACAGCATTTTATTCCTTTAAGCACGCACACTAATAAAAACGTCCAACAAGGGAGAGAAGAGGGTATTGGAATCCTATTATTCCAAATCACGTACTGTTATGAGAAGAGGATGAGACCCAGTGAGACCAGACAAATCGGATTGGACAAATGTGCTATCTAGTGTATCCACAGAGCTAGAAAAAACAAAGATACATCAAGTGGCTCTAGCTTAAGAGAAAAAAAGAAGAGAGAAGAAACACATTTGTTATGTGTACATACCATTCAAGAAAGAAAAGAGGGATGTGATACAATAGTGAGATAAAGAATATGCCTAGGCTACAACAGAAATATGTGTGTGTTTGTGCAGCTCATGCCACCTGTCGTTGCACCTAGGTTGGAGAATATGACTAATCACGGTTTAAATCTTGAAGATTCGGAGGGAAGATTTTCAAACTTCAAAAATCTCTCTATATATTTATTATGGATTTGTGGTGAATGCATGGTTCACTGGGTTTTCGTCAGGGATAAATACTTTTGTTTGAAACCATTATATTTGTGATTAAATAGCGCAGTTTCTAAATCACAAAAAATTGAGTAGTTGTTAGGTCTTCACTTAAATAAAGCTCAATTTTTTGAGCTTTTAAAGATTTAGGAGTAGTTTCTAAATCACTTAAATAAAGTATCTATATTTAAATAAAGTAGTTGTTAGGTCTTCACTTAAATAAAGTATCTATATTTTCTCGTGTTCGTCAACAACGGTGACGATCACACACCTTTCGACGATGTTGGTAGCAAGGCCATGTTGCTTCTGTGGTTTCTTACGTGGAACTGCTTTATCTATGGATTTGGTGTCCATGTCGCCACTTTTGTCTAGGAAGAAACTATGGCGATATTTTTTGTTATAATGGTCCTCCATCTTCCTTCTCCATATGCCTGAACGGTGTTCCATTCGGCCTGGCGAGGTTGTGGTTGCCTCGAAAGATGGCAGCATAGGAGCGGCCTCTATGTTTCTTCAACCGTTCTATAGATCTGGTGTACAGGAGGGGGCAGCTATTACAATCTTGAAGAGCCTTTGTATGATTAAATACAATTAGGGTTTGTCCATATTTTGCTTGATAGGGAACAGTACTTGCCATGGCTGAGATGAATGTGGTAGAGAGGAACCATTTGCTTTTTTTCCTTAATAGAAATCAGGTATAAGATGCTTTAGGGAGAGAAGAAAGGTATTTAAAAACTAAAAAAATTGTGCTATAACTAAAAAAATATCTAGAGTTAACCTACGTGAGGAACCGTGTCCCTCGCAAAAACAAAAAAGAAGAAGTCCGAACAGTGCTTGGGTTCCCCAGCATGCCCGGCCCTCAAGCACAAAAATTACAATAGTGGTTGGGACACACTTCCCCAGCATGCCCGGCCCTCAAGTCTCAAGCACAAAAATTACAAAGTTACATATATACTATATATGCATGCACACATGACACATATATATACAAGTAGACGGAAGTTTGTGCACCATTACACACAGTTTGAATCTACGTGACTGCTATAAATTTAGTTCACGCACGCAGCGTAAGGCTCATCAACTCATGGCCACGATAATGTGTTGTCATGGGAATCCCTTGGAGCGGAGCGATTGCCTGTCACGTCGGCGAGCAGAGTAACCCCGATCCTTCCATCTGTTTTTGAACAGTGGCCGCCGCCTCCTCCAGCAGTGTGGAGGAGAAAGAAAGCGTGCGGCGGCCCGGTCCGCAAACCTGGCGCCAGTGAGGCAAGTGAGTCAGGTTCCCGCTCCGGAGCTCTCTTGGGTTGGTGTGGCCACCCCCGAGTGAGTCTGGATCCGGCGCACCTGCCGCGCTCCCGGCGCCCGGAGGGTCCACGCGTGCGCGTGCGCGGCACACAAAAGGGCACGGCTGGAGCCACGACCACGAGCACCTTTTTTTTGTTTTTTCCTGGCGCGTTTTTTTAATTTGACTTAGGGGTGGCCGCGCCGCGCTACGGCGCGAGCGGCTATAAGAATGCGCCCCCGGCCCCGTGACTCCAGCCAGGAGACAGACAGCACGAGAGCTAGCGAGAGAGGCCGTCGTGTTGACGAGGGCAGCAGCAAATTAAAGTAGAGGCTGAGCAGCTAGCGCGCCTCCGGATCCGCCCCGCGCCACACAGCGTTAGATAAGATCCGCCGGCGCGGCGGACGGATCGATCTCGTCTCGGCGGCGGACGGGCATCGATCGCTCGCTCGCGGGCGCCATGGGGTGCGCGTCGTCGAGGCAGTTCGGGGCGCGCGCGGCCGCGGGGTACAAGGAGCCCGCCTCGCTCGCGTCCGACACCTCATGTGAGTAGTGTACTACCTCCCATTGAGTTCTTGCGAGCACCATCTCCATTGATTGCTTTCTGGATGGATTCCATTTCGTGCTGACGAGTAGTTCGTTCTTGGCTGTCGATCGGGGCATGCTTGCAGTCACGGTGAACGAGGTGGAGGCGCTGTACGAGCTCTACAAGAAGATGAGCTTCTCCATCATAAAGGACGGACTCATCCACAAGGTGCGCCACGGAACCCACGGATATGATACAGTTCAATTAGATCATCTCCGATCCGTCAGAAATTTCCCGCTGCTCATCATTGCGCTGACAGATGATTTCTTTTTTTCTTTTGTGGGTTCAATCAGGAGGAGCTCCATTTGGCCTTGTTCAGGAACAGCAAGAAAGCCAACCTCTTCGCGGACAGGGTAAGTGAGCGAGTGCACGCGCAGTCAGCACCAAGCAAACAATCGTGCACAAACAACTCAGCTGATCCACATGTTCCTTGTTGTGTGTCAGGTCTTCGATTTGTTCGATCTGAAGAAGAATGGGGTGATCGATTTCGAGGAGTTCGTGCGATCGCTCAGCGTATTCCACCCCAAAACACCTACGTCAGAGAAGACAGCGTGTACGAACTGCCTACTCCTACCTCATGTAGTATATTGTTTCATATTCTTCTCGTGCATGCATGCTAGCTGGAGGGATTGACCTGTTCGATTTGGATTTCTCGTCCTCTATATATGCAGTCGCGTTCAAGCTGTATGATCTAAGGGGGACAGGTTACATCGAGAAAGAAGAGGTGATCCTAAATTTCCACGCTCATGTGGATGCTCCAATGGGTTACGTTGATCCTAAATTCCTAACTACAACAGTCCTTTTGTTCTTTCAAACAGCTCAGAGAGATGGTCTTGGCGCTTCTAGACGAGTCTGATCTCTGTCTTTCAGATAGCACCGTCGAGGCCATTGTCGACAATGTAATTGGCACACTCTACTACTCTCACGTGCTTATTTTTGCAAGATCTAATTTTTATTCTGACATGTATTGTGCCACTCTGATTGGACTGTAGACATTCAATCAAGCGGACTCAGATGGAGATGGCAAGATAAATCCTGAGGAATGGGAGGAATTCGTGAAGAAGAACCCGGCAGCGTTAAGAAACATGTCACTCCCCTATTTGCAGTGAGTAGTACATCATCATCCCTAGCCAGGAATCGTGTTCCTCAAGTTGTTGTTCTTTTCGTTACCCTTTCAAGTGATCTTTTAAATCTGATTACGTTTTGCTGATTGTTCAGGGACATTACCTTGGCATTTCCCAGCTTCATAATGCGTTCAGAAGCCAATGACTGACTGGGATATTCTATCAGGTAGAGCAGCGTATAATAAGCAAGCACATTCCCCATCAGCTCCGTTATGCCTAGGTTGCAAGTTCAGAACGTAGCTGCAATGGGCTGTTGCATACGCTGCAGCCTAACAAGATGATGATGATGATGACGACGAAGAAAAATGCATCTGAATGACAAGCTTCAGATGATAACCAGGCAATGACCAGGTAAATATTTCGGATGGTCAACAAGCCTGTTCAAAGAAGCAGTGGCTGAGTTCACAAGCTAGCTGCTCACCGCTGAAAAGCTTTCGTGTAAGATGTTGTGCTTTAGTTGTGTGATTGTAACTTGTAAGGGGAGAATAATTTGTGAGCAGCTGATGCACTTTCAGCAGTTTAGGGTTTTCATCCTTGCTGGTACATGTAGCTGTAAGCAGCATGACTGGTGACGAAAGCTAATGTTTTCATATATGGCTCTAGTCACCTTTTGTTAATGTAGTTTCCGAGCACCGGAGCATGCAGCAGCCCACTACAGGAAACGCACGGTTTGCCGTGTGCCAAGGGCACACGGCGAAGCCTGAAAGGCACACGGCAACGCTGTTTGCCGTGTGCAAAAGGCTTTGCCGTGTGCAAAATGGCACACGGCAAACCGTACGACGGCAAACAGCTGTTTGCCGTGTGCCAGAACACGGGCACACGGCAAACCTGTTTGCCGTGTGCCAAGTGTTTTGCCGTGCGCCATATGGGGCACACGGCAAAATAAAGTAACTGACGGTGTACACCTGGAAAACGGTGGTTTGCCGTGTGCCACATGGCTGGCACACGGCAAACACCAGGCTGTTTGCCGTGCGCCATGCCACGTGTATGGCACACGGCAAACACCAGGCTGTTTGCCGTGTGCCACATGTATGGCACACGGCAAACACCAGGCTGTTTGCCGTGTGCCACGTGTATGGCACACGGCAAACAGCAGGCTGTTTGCCGTGTGCCTTGACCTTTGCACACGGCAAACACAGGTTGTTTGCCGTGTGCCTTGACCTTTGCACACGGCAAACACAGGTTGTTTGCCGTGTGCCTTGACCTTTGCACACGGCAAACATCCTTTCCCCCCGCCCAAATTTTTGCTGTTTTTGCTTTTAAATGTCCCCAAACAACAGAAACAATTTCATATACATTACAATTAACATCCCAGACAGTTTATATGCATCACAGACAATCAAATACTGCTTCACCAGCTCACAAACACCATAAGCCATAACACGGCCACAGAAATTCATACAAAGTCCATAAACAAGTTCAAATACAGTCCATACGAGTCGATATGACTCCAAAGTTCATAAACAAGTTCATACAACCTCCATAGTCCAGAACAAGTTCATACAAAGCACACGGCATAGAAACCACATGATACATACCGCTCACTCGTCCGCCGGCGGCTGAGTCGGAGGCGGAGGCTGCACACCCCAAGCCCAGGGCGGCGGCACCTGCGACGACGACGGCGGAAGCTGACACGGCAACGACGGAGGCGGCGCCCACTGAGGCGACGCCCCCTGCCACGGCTGAGTCGGCGGCCCGTGCCACGAGCGAGCCTGCATCCCCTGCGGAGACGGCCACGGAGGCGACATATCTGGATTGATTGGCCCTTCATTGGATGCCGCCGATGGAGGCTGTCCAAAGTTGAAGATATTGAATGTGTTAAGCTAAGTGATTTTACTAAGTCATTGGTTTCTATACTAAGTCTTTCTACTTTGTATCCTGAGTTTGGAAAGTGCTAAGTCACTATAACAAATGAAAGTAAACGGCTATGAAGTCACTCACAGGAGTCGGAGTACCGCCACGAGCTCCAGGTGGTGGACCGAACGGTGACAGCGGTGGCTGCGGATAGCCCAAGGACTGCATGTACTGAGCATAGGCCTCCCATCTCCTTGCATTTTCCTGCTCAATCCTTTCTGTCTGGGCCCGCAACTGCTCCTGGACCGTCGCCTGTACCTGCGCCTCCATCTGGGCCTACAAAATATGATGCATGGGTTAGAATACGAAGCTAACGTGTGTAAAGCGCTTGAACGACGAGTGCAACAGAAATAACCTTGAATTGCTCCATGTCTATCTGTACGGCGCTTCGCCTCGGTCGTATAGGCGGTGTGGAGTCGGTTTGCCGAGCACGAAGTTGCGAGAGAGTGGGAGTACTAGCCGTGTCGATCACGCTCCCAGCCATAACGTACCGCCCATGCTTCTTGCCTCCTCCCATCCTCATGACGGTCTCTCCATCAATGGGCTCCGTGTGTGGATCGAAATCCGGCCCCCTCACCGCCTTTGCCATCTCGGTGTAGTCACTCAGGCGGCTGTGGACAGAAGAGTTGCTGTATGCCGAGGGGGGGTCATCCGGATTGTACGTGACATCGGAGGTCGCCTTCCCCTTTTTTGAGCAAGCATAAGCCCCGAGGATGCTGATTTCTTGGCCATGTGCCTGCGACTGCGGGAAAAGGCAGATTCATTAGAAATTCTGCAGAATTTAGCATTGGAATAAATAAGTAAATACACGTACCCATTTTTTTCTGTATCCCTTGAGGTTGTTGCTGCCTTGGTGGTGTGATGATCCTCCCATCATCCCTCGCCGCACTCGACCACTCTCACTCCTCTCCGTGAAACCCTCCGTCAACCACTTGTCGACCACCATACCCCAGCACCGATCATTGTTAGCTAGCCACCACGGAGGCACCTGCACGCCATCAAGTACGCCATCAAGGCACTACGGAGGCACCGATAATTGATCAAAGAAATTAAATGTTGAACATTTACCTTTAGAAATTGTTCCTTCGTCAGCATCATTCTTCTCGCCTCCACTTTCGGCACGCGTCGCCTCTCGCGTTTAGGCGCATGGTGAGCCCACCACTGTATGATGGCACACAGCTTCGTCTCATACCACATATCGGCCACCAGCTTGCGGCAGGCCGTGTCAGCCACCTCGATCGCCTGGTTCAACGTTCCATCCAGCGGCTTGTAGAAATCCTGCACAAATCACATGATGTATTAGTAATTTCAAAAATAATTGATGAATGCGATGTAACACGAAGAATACTTACAAACAGCTCGAGCACAACCCGTCGCGCCTTGCTCCCAAACTGCTGCCCATTCTCATCTAGTTCCAAGTCCTGGGTGATCGCGTAGTCCTCCCACGACCACGCCGGCTGCTCTCGGCCCCCTTTCTGTATGACGCCAGGGTAGTGCAACCTGCAAAGCTGGCCTAGAATGCCGTTGGGAAGGCGAGAGTGAACGCCTGGCTCCACAATCTCAAAGCCCCTGCCAAAGGTAAAAAAACAAATTAATTAGTTTTAATTATCCATGAAAACATTAGAACAAACATTAGTCAGAACATGTAAGTTAATTACCTGGGAGGGTCGGGTGCAATAACCGGCCGTTGAGCCATAGGTATGGGTCGTCTCGGGAGGGAAGAGGAGCCTCGCAACCAAACTTTAGGTGAGTCGCCTCCCTCCGCCCCCTCCTCCCCCTCCCCCTCCTGCTCCTCCTCCTCTCCCTCCCCCTCCTGCTCTGGCTCCTCCTCCCCCTCTTGCTCTGGCTCCTCCAGCTCCGCATCCTCCTCTCGGTCGTCCTCCGCACTAGAGCTGTGCTCAGAGGGTACAGGCGAGGGCGCCCTCCTGCGAGTACTCCTCCGCGGTCTCTCCACTGTAATTAAAAAGAGTTGTGTGTAAGTACAGGTATTAGAAAGACCACTGTAATTAAAAAGACCAAGCGTAAGTACCTTCAGCCGCCGACGAACTCGCTGAACCCTTCCCTTTTCCCCTGTTGCCCCCCTTGGAGGACGACGCCGAACCGCTGCCCCTCCCAATGAGAGAGTTGAGCGACCTCATCACACCTCTGCCGCCCCCCACCATATTTGATCAATCACCTGCAATGACAAAAGGTAAGAACAAGTAGTACTAAAAAATAAATTCAGAAAATATAGATTTATAATACATTATTAATACACATATCTTACACGAATTAGAAATAGTCATCATGATCCACATTAGCTGGATCACATGACTCATCATCGCTATCACGCGTGTCCATATCTTCAACACCGTGCTCCAAAGGAGGTTCGTTGTCAGAATCGTTGTCGTTGCCTAATCGTAGTTTCTCAAGTAACTCTAAGTCTTTCACATTATGAATCACATCTCCGGCATCCTCCTGCTCAACTCTTTCATTATCTACTTCCATTCCGATCGCTTCGCTCAAGTCTATCTGAAATGTCCCTTCTAGCCCATCTTCTTGATAAAACTCTCCGGCGGCACAGCGGCGCGGCGGCGGGGCGGCACGGCGGCCCGGCGGCGGGGCGGCGTGGTGGCCCGACGGCGTGGCGGCCCGGCGGCGCGGCGGCGTGGCGGCGGGGCGGCCCGGCGGCGCGGCGGCGGGGCGGCACGGCGTGGCGGCGCGGCGTGGCGGGGCGGCGGCCCGGCGTGGCGGCGCGGCGGCGGCCCGGCGTGGCGTGGCGTGGCGGCGCGGCGTGGCGGGGCGGCGCGGCGTGGCGGCGCGGCGACGGCCCGGCGTGGCGGCGCGGCGGCGGGGCGGCACGGCGGCGCGGCGGCCTGGCGGCGCGGCGGCGGGGCGGCGCGGCGGCCCGGCGGCGCGGCGGCCCGGCGGCTGTGAGTGTGTGTGCGTGCGTGTGTGTGTGCGCTGTGTGAGTGGGAGAGGCGGCCCAAAACGGCTAAGTGCCGTGGGCTTCGCCGTGTGCCCTGGATCTGGGCACACGGCAAAGCCTGCAGCTTTGCCGTGTGCCCAGATCCAGGGCACACGGCGAACATTTTTTTTTATTTTTTGGAATTTCAAAATTGTTCGCCGTGTGCCCTGGATCTGGGCACACGGCAAAGCCTGCAGCTTTGCCGTGTGCCCAGATCCAGGGCACACGGCGAACATTTTTTTTTATTTTTTGGAATTTCAAAAATGTTCGCCGTGTGCCCTGGATCTGGGCACACGGCAAAGCCTGCAGCTTTGCCGTGTGCCAGATCCAGGGCACACGGCGAACTATTTTTTTTATTTTTTAGAATTTCAAAACTTGTTGCCGTGTGCCCACCGTTAGGCACACGGCAACCAGTCTATGCCGTGTGCCTCTAGGGGAAGCACACGGCAAATATTTTCTGCCTACATAGAAAAAAAATTAAAAAATATCAAACGGATTCAAAAAATAACCAAATTTGGGCATGGACCTGTCTAAGGTGTATGAAGACTATAAAAAATGACTTTTGTGGTAAAAAAATTTTTGAATTGTCACGTTGCTTCAAATCACAACGTCTCATTCAAAACTCTTAGGATCTTCTCCCGAGAAGCTCCGGTTTGTAAAGAGGCAATGCGTCAACTTGCTCGAAACCTTCTACATTTTTTACCATAGCCTCTACGTATGAAAACATGACATCACGCCAAAATTTATAATGTTTTGGCCTTTGTTGTATTTTATAAAAATTTTAAACGAACCGAGTCCAAATGCGGGCACACGGTAAGCGAGCAATATATTCAAAATTTGATTCTATCTAATGGACATGGCATCATATTAGTCTTAAGAATCCGAATAACATTTTTCCGAACATTACATTACATTATTCGAAACACTTACAGTTCAAATTTGCCGTATCGACAAAATTAAAAATAATGATATAAAATGATTAAATATAGCAAACGGACCGAAAAACATGCACAAAACTAACATGGAATAATACAAGGACAAAAAAGTTAGTAAAAAAAATTTGGAGGCAAAATTCAAAATTTTTGCTGCCTGTTTGCCGTGTGCCTACGTGTGGCACACGGCAAACATGCCACTTTGCCGTGTGCGTTCCTTTTTGCCGTGTGCCACGTGGCCCCAGCACACGGCAAACAGGCCTGTTTGCCGTGCGCTGGATGTTTGCCGTGTGCCACGTGACAAGGGCACACGGCAAAGATGACGGGCAAACCAACTGCCGTTTGGGGCGACCTGTTTGCCGTGTGCTGGTCGTTAGGCACACGGCAAACAGGCCTGTTTGCCGTGTGCTACATGTATGCCGTGTGCCACGTGGCAGGCACACGGCAAACAGGCCTGTTTGCCGTGTGCCTGACTTTTTGCCGTGTGCCTGCCTGGGTCCACCGTGTGCCACGTCTTCGCCGTGTGCCACGTGGGCAGGCACACGGCAAACAGGCTTGTTTGCCGTGTGCCCGCGAAGAGGCACACGGCGAAGCCGTTGGCACACGGCGAACAAGCGGTTTCCCGTAGTGGCCGACACATTTGCTGAGCGAGATCAAGGCGGAGATGTCGCTGCGGAAGATGGCTTGTGGAAGCCCAGATATTATTTAGTTTCACGTCAGAGCTTTCTTTAATTTGTTCTTTGTTAACGAGATCGCTTCAAGCGCATTTCTTTCCATGTAATCGCCTATTGTAAAAGACTTGCTTGCTATCCCTCTTAGAACCAGTATTATGAATGATTAGTAGTTAGCTAAATGCCTATGTGGAGAGAGAAACTAGAAAAAAAGGAGTGAACGAGCGACCGGCGAAACGGCAGCCCGAGCGGGCGTCTGAGGCGGCCACCCCAACTTTCATGCCTCTGATTGGCACCCATCCCCTGCAAACCTGGGTGCAGCATTAAATACCACGGGGCCTGCCACTAACAGCTGCTAAGGCCTCTTTCAATGGTTGCTAGCTCATAGAATATTTTTTCATATTTTAATAGAAGAGAGGGAAGAGCTATCTCTTAATCAAGAGATAGTCTCATACACGCACTTCGAGATTGTGTGTGGATGACGTGTGGGGTCATTTATGTTATGAGCTACTCCCTCCATACTCATATTAGATGATGTTTAGGACAACGACACGGTCACCAAAATGTAACTTTGACTTCTTATTTTTACAAAAATATTTATTAAAAAATAATATATGTATACTTTTCTAAAAATACTTATCAAGACAAATCTACTCATATGGTTTTCACATTTTCAAACTCAACGACTTAAAAGTTATTCGTGATTTATATTCCCAATGTTTGACTAAAACCTTGTCCCAAAAATCATCTAATACGAGTATGGAGGGAGTATGTACTAAGAGCTAGCTCATTGGAAAAGTTATCTCTTAAAGTGCTTAGAGCTAGGTGCTATCTCTTATCGTTAGAGGAGGCCTACGGTGGCGTAGACGCCCGCGTGCCGCCGAAACCATAGCTTTGCTCTTAAATGAAAGTACAGCGCTCCTGCAAACTTTTGGAAAGGAAAATCTTTTGTTAATGTTCATACACCATTTTTAGTTAATTTTTTCGAGGGAGACGATGGTTCCTGCGTCTGTCAAATTGTCGACGAGCATCTATCGTATGGGCTTATATGGGCCGATGGAAAAGTCTGTCCATGGGCCACGGTGTATCCAAACACATATCATCTCCTTTCATTTTTTAGATAAATAATAATGATCATCTCCTTTCCTTTTTTAAAAAAAAATAAAGATCATGTCCTTTGATACCACCACTGTTTCTTTTCTATTTTTCATTTCACTTCATTTATTTTACTTTATTTGCTGAGAGAGGATAGAGGGTGTACGGGCCTTTTCACTCGCTGCTTTTGTTGACAGCACACTGCGGTTTTGTACAGCCCTCGAGATATCAGCAACCGTCCTACACAACACAGCCTTGACACGCTGCGGCCTGCAGACGCGAATAAATGCGAAGGCCTGCGCGTACGAGCTCGATAAAAACCTCGCCGGATCTGCGCTCCAGGCCGTGTTCAGCACTTCAGCTGCCGGCGACCCAGAGCTGCGCGAGCTTGACCTTGGAGACGCTCTGCAGCACCTCGAACGGCGTCACGTCCCCCTTCACCACCACCTTCTTGCTCTCCAGATCCACCTCGAACCACGTCACGCCTGCACGCAACCACAACACAAAGACACGATGCGTGATCTCGCTCCAGAGATCGGATCCGATCTTCCGGATGAAGCCTAGCAGTAGTAGTGAACCATTATCTATTGGCAGATGGCAATGGATATGGATTGCGATGCGAGACATTCAGACACGCGACATGTGCGTGCGGGGTTGCTGGGAGCAGCATTATAGTGGGCTATAAGTTGTTTAAATGCTGAAGTGGAGGAGAGAGGAGAAGAAAGAGAAGATAAATGGGCTGTAAGGGCAGTCACAACCCATAGTTTCCATAACTAGTTTCTATGGTGCCATGTCAGCTGAAAACTCCATCTGAAACTGTAGGCTCCAACGCACAATTTCTTACCGTGGGCCCGTAATAAATTCTATCAACTCCTCTGCCTCCCTTGAATCGTCCTCTCGTTCCTCTCTCCGGTAAGATGGTCGGCCGTGACAAGTTGTTTTCCTCTTCCTCTAGAGGTGGGCGTGGCTCGGTTCGAACCTGCGGATAGTCGAACCGAACCATAAAAACAAACCTAATGGCCCCCTAATGCAACCAACGAAGCGGCACAGGAGCAATGGATCAGAACCACAATAACCACAAGTTCGAGCGGATCGATCCATGTCGCGACGCGTCAAGCTTGCCGCAGCCCGACGCCAAGCGAAAGGCAAATCAACCGCGCTGTTGGCTTCCTGCGCGAAAGAGCCACTCGATTCGCTTTTAGCGTCTTCCTCGGACGAGGAGCGGAGCAACACAAGCTGCGTGCAGCCGTAAAACACGCATCGACCACCACCCGCTACCCGTCGCTCGTCCCATTGATTTGACTGGTATTCACGCAATAGCTTAGCATTCAGTTCAGACTTCACACATCAGTTAAGCCGAGCTCGAACCCGAGGTGCCGGCGGGGCTCCGCGCAGTGGCGAAACGGCTGGCCGGGACCGCCACGCTGGTGGCGGGATTGCGTGCAGACCGCTACAGAAAAGCCATGGATGGGGCCAAGGCGACGTCTGCGAAGTTGCGTGCGGTGGCAAGACGGCCGGCCGGGGGCGTCGCTGTGGCGGCGAGCCAACGGACGGGGCAATGGCGAGCAGAGCAGAGGGATGGTCCCAGTGGTGGCCCCTACAAAACGCGTGGGGGAAGAAACCACCTTTCGCCCCAACGCGATTTCGCCCGTTTCTGGCTTCGGTGGAGTTCGGGAGGACATCGTTTCCCACCTGTGAAACGATTTCTTTCTCTTTTGCTCTCTCTCCTCATTTTTTTTTTCGAACGAACCGCACAAGATAGTGCGTGTTTCATTGATATAGCAGAAAAATACAAGACTATCACCCAGGAAGGTCATAGTCAGGAAAAAAAGAAAACAAACAAGAAAAATGTTCCGACGATTGGATTGGGACGTCAACAGTCGGAAACCACTCCACTGTACATCAGAGGCAAAATCCAGACTTTGCCGCGGCGGCAACCGCCCAACCTATGCATATAGTCGTCATCTAGAGTGCGCCTCCATGCCGACGGGAAAACAGGAATCCAGACCACACCGCACCGAAAAGGGCACCGCCATGCGGACCCAATCGCCGAAGTATCGCTGCAGCACCGATCACCACCTGACGGAGTGAAACCACCGGATCCGGACCGCTCGCAGGCTGCCTCGCGGTCGCCACCACAAGAACACAACGCGCAGGGACCTCGTCACACCCGCCATTGGACTCCTCCTCGTCGCCTGAAAAACCGCACGCGGGGGCCTTGCCACTTCCGCCACTCCATGTCACGAATCCGTTTATTGAGTCGCCATCAGAACGGTAAACAATGTTGCCCTGTTTTCCCCGATCCCCATCAAACATCAGAACCACCTCCGCATAACGACATCAACTCGTGGCTTCTCTCACGCAGAAGGTCACCGCTGCCATACCGGCAGACCAAGTTGTCACTTGCGCCGTCTTTCGACGATGTACCACACCGGAGCTGTCAAGCAAAGCTGAGCAACCCGCCGCAGTCCGCTGCAAGCCTAGTCATCGCACGATATTGATGTTGCAAGCGCCGTCTTTCGACGTTGTCCCACGCCGCACTGACGGTTGCCAAGCAACGCCAGCCGCCGCGATCCGCTGCAAGCAGCCAAAATCAACACCCTTGCGTCAACCAAGGACCGCCACCATAGCTTTGGGAATCTTCGCTTGAGTTCAGCCACCCCCTTCTTCCTGCCATCTGCACCTAGCCGCCTTGCCGCACCGCGCCTCCCGACCAACACCGGAAATGCCAAAAGCTGAGATCAGCCTCTAAAAGCGATGCCTCCAAGAAGGTGATGACGCCAATGGTGCCACCATCGCTCGTCCAGATTGGACAGGGTTTTCACCCAGAGCGCCCGGTGCAACCAAGATAGGCTTCGAGATGACGCCCTGAACAGGGAGAACGGCGCTCTAGAGCGTCGTCGCCATCTCCACCAGCAGAAATACTGGTGAAGGCTTTCGCCTGAAGAATCCCATCCGTAGTTGCCCGTTCCCAGTCTGGCAGCCTGTGCGATCATGGAGGCCTTGCGGGTACGACTCCGCCGCCGTGCTTCCTCACGCCGCCGCACCACAATCTCGTTCTGCCTCTGCAGCCACCTCCCACCACCACGCCAACCCACAGCCGCTCCAACGCACGCGTGCCCTCCTGCACCTCCAGCGTGGTCACCCTGTCCAGGCACCACGCCGGACTGCCGTCGCTGGAGAACGCCCCTGCCTTCGTTGGCGCACGACGGCCGCCGCGGCCCCGTGGAGTCGTCGCCGCCGCATATGGCCGCCGCCGCCGCTTGGGGACGCGCGCCGCCACCGGCCTCCCGCCGGATCCGCGGTTGCAGGCCTCCCCGCCGGCCTCCAGGCACGCCGGAGCAGATCCAGGGCCAGGGGCACCGGATCCGGCCGCACCCAAGCCCCCGTCGCCACCGGAGCCGGCAGGCCCACCATGGCCGGCCGGATCTCGAGCCCCCGCCCGGGACGAGCTGGCGCGGCCGAGCAGGACGAGAGGGCCCCGCCGCCGCCGTCATGGGGGCCGCGCGGGCTTCCGGCAGGCCCCTCCGGCGACGGCAGGGAGGGGGTGGCGGGGGGAGGGGGGCGGCGGCGGGGGGCTGGGACGCCGCCCGAGTCGCCCAGGTCGGAGGCGACGCGGGGGCAGGACACGCTCCTTTTTGTCAGGTTAAATTTCCTACTCGTCCTCCGAGCTGCTCTCTCTCCTCATTAACTCTATTGTCATGTCAGCTCTTTTGCTTATGTGGCAGGTTATTTAATGCTATGGAAACTAGCTGACATTGAGGGTTGGGACTGCCTTAAGCTTACAGCCCGCTTATGCACAAGAACCAATAAACTTTGTGAGAGAGACAAGTGGGCCACACATTAATTATAAATGGCTAAACGGCTACGGAGCGGCAACGAGATGACAGTTGCCGTGGACGCTTGGGGCCCGGCCGGCCCAATTGCCAGTGGCCAAGGCGCGTACTATACGGAGACCGAGAACTGGTGATCCTGCGACTTTTCTGGCATGAACATGGACGCGCAGGCAGGACGCAGTAGTGGACTAGTGGTACTGGTACCGGACGGTACAGTGCCACTGCTCTATACGTACACTACTGTGTCTACTGGTATCATACGTACGGCGGCAGCATTCATCAATGCAACTTCTCCAGACCAATAATAAATGCCGCGCCACGCCATCAGTCCGATCGAGACTGGTGAATATGGATGCATGAATCATGATAACCACTTAACCAGGATCATGAATTCATGATCGATCGTCTTCCCTTCAGGCCGATGCAGTGCAGATGCAGTGACGGGATTCAGGGTTGCAGGCATGCAGATCAGCAGATGCAGTGCAGTGGCAGGAAAATAGATCACCGGTGCATAAAAGCAGGGGCCTAATGATCGCCGGCTCGCCGTACCATGCATCAGCAGCATCGACTGGTACATTTTTTTTTCCCCTGGTGTCCATTTCGAAAGAAGAAAGATGCCTACGTCCATTTGGAGAAGGTCTGCTTTTTTTTCCAAAATGTGGAAGGATTTTTTTTTTCTGAAATAAAAGTTTTATTAATTTTAAGATCAATGTACGATTAAAGATCTTGAAAAACTCTCAACCTCTGCATAACCAGCATGCATACAACTCTTTTAAAAATTACAGACTTACAAAAAGATAAAAAAAAGGTCCAGCACACTAGTGATATGCAATCTGTGCATACTATACTACCACCTATGTGACCGGGTAAAAAATCCTTAGCCGCTTGCGCCAACTATATATCGAGATGCCGCTACAACCAAATCCTGAGATGCTCACATATAACTTTGTAGCGGCATCATCAAAATGTGGAAGGGAATTTGGGAGTCCAATACTAATAAAGTGGCTGCGAAGTCAGAGAAAACGAGGGAGAAGGGACAACTCTGTGCCGGAAAGGGACTGTGTGGTTTTGCTACACCTGACAAGTGACAAGAACAGCCTATGTTTGGCATGAATCTGGACCCTGAGCTCAGTTTGACCGGCAAATAAACATTGCACTATTGCAGCGAAAAGAGTGAAACGTGCTGGTTGATACCTTCCATCTTGGAGATGTGCTTCTGAACCTTCCTTGCGCAGCCGTTGCAATGCATGGACACCTTCAGCTCCACTGTCTGCATCGCACATCAAGCGTATATAGCTAGCAAGACCGAGAAAGAAAAGAAAAAAACATACTCCTTCCTACCAGAAAATGGTGCAACAAGCACAGGTTGCAGCATTGGCACATTGCATCTCATTTATGGTGGAAAACGAGAGACCGAACCAGTTACCTTGGGCTGCAGATGGAAGCCGAGCGTCCTGGTCCCGTCGACGAGATCCCTGAGCCGGAGCACCTGCTCCTGCCGGCGATGATCGCTCGCCACCAGCGCCTCCCTCTCGACGGCCGCGTCCTCCTCGTCCTCCAGCGCGCTGATGCACACGCAGGTGCTCGCACAATGCAGGGAGAAGGAGAAGCAATCCAGGACCCTGCCCATGCGCAGCCGCCGCCTCATGCTCACTCGGTCACTCGCTAACGCTCTCAGCTCACAAGTCACACACACACACACACACACACACACACACACACACTGCGTTCCAAGTCAATACAGGCAAAGGAATGGCATCTTGATTCTCTTAAAAAGGAGAAGCAGACAATGTCGTATTCTCTCTCTCGTTGAGGTTGGAGGCGAGATCTAGCCACTTTATGCGCATGGTAAATGAAGGCCGGGTACAGTGGCCATGGGGCGCCACCTCTCTCTGGCTCTGATGGCTCTGTTGCTGCAAGAGATACCAGCGAGAGGCTGGTACACGAGCAGTAGGCCGGTTGCTAGACCTACCCCTACCAGGTACCAGGTACCAACGGTGCCGGCTCAGAGGTAGGGCGGCTCTCGTGAGTCTATTATGAGCGAAAAGGATTAAGGGCGACAGCCAGTTTTAATTTGCAGAGGGGAAACCCGACGGGAGACAAGCTGCCGAGCTCTCCATGTGACAATGTGCTAGTGATGGAATCGCATGGTTTGTTTGGTCACTAGATGACAAATGTCTTGGGGTGAAAGATCAATCATTGGTTCTAAAGAGTGATCATGCAAGTGAATGCCGATTGGCTGGCCCTGACTTTCGTTAAAGATCCAGAGCAAAGAAAGGGACTCAATGTCACACCGTCCTTCCTGCTACGCATCGTGCAGGAAGATTGTAGCCCTACTAAGCTATAAAGAGGAGAATGCCTTGTCTCAAAAAAAAAAACTGAATGGTTAATCGCTGATTACGTTCCTACTCCATTTCCTGGTCCTGGAGTCTGGACCAGCACAAAATCCTGTTGGATCGGCCGGCGCACGGCTTAGGTCACCAATTGCAACACGCAACAGCCAACAGGGGATCTGATGTGCCAGCGATACAGCACGGCATTGCTCCCTCTGTTCTCGTTGTAGACAGGCAGTAACCACACGCACACTGAACCAGCGACAAATCTCCAGATAAGATTGTAATGCCACGGGCAGGACACCAGGACGGCTCGACTTTAAGCAACAGTGCAAGGTGAACACGTTCAAAAGTGCATCGACGCGAGCGACAAATCTCCAGAAGAGAATAACACACATGCAGCGAGCATATCAGCATACCTTTTCCCTCTCAGATGCCCAAGTAAGTAAAGTTGCCGCCATCCCAAGAAAGATTAATAATAACCACCATAAATCAAGCGACTGTGTTATTAACTACAAATACCGTACTACTGTCGTGGACCATATTACCTTGAAAACAGTGGACAAGATAGCAAGTTTACAGGTTTACAACACAATGGATGCAAGCCAGTCAAATCATACGAGCTAGGAAGGCAGGCACAAAGCACAAACCCAAGTGCCATCAGACACAAGCTTTCACGGAACGGAGACCTCTCATAATCTCCATCATGAGCATCACGCTTATGGTTGTACGCAATGTGATGAACCCTTGATAATGTGGTAACATGTATACCTCACCTAACAATATAAACACCAGGATCAGATAATGTTCGCTTGCATAAGCAAGGACCAAGGATTCAAACACTTGAAATGCCGACAATGAAAATGTGAGAACCTCACCTAATAATGTAACAACACCAGTCCATAAGAATAGTCACAGCAAATGACCATAGTGAGGGTTTGGACACACCTTCAACTGTCAAACCTGCACATGTGCAGGGTCAAGTTTGTCAGAATCCGAGAACTCTCTCTCAGACCAGGTTATTCAATACTAGTAGACTGTAACTGTGAACAAATCAAACCATTACCTGGCATTTTTTGGGATACAAGATAGCCCAAAGTGCTAGACATCAGACACTGAAATGTTGCAAGGACTCGGGAAGGCCTGGATCTTGCACAGGTCTTACTCAGACCCAAAGCTGATAGAGTCCTCATTAATTACCATCATCACTATGTTCATTGGCCAAAGTTCATCTCCGAATATCTTCAGCAAAAAATGGAATGATGTCAACATGTAGTATTAAAGCAGAGAGTAGCACATCACATATAGTTTCGTATTTTTTAACATACCGACGAGGTTTATTTTGACGTTGACTGGGTTCATCACTTGCGACCTCTGCAAAAGGGGAAAGGCATCAAAAACAATTTAGGACACAGGTGAGGCATGCTACTACATAACTGTAAATAAATACCGGTGCAGAACCATCAAGTGGATTTTAAGGCAACCTAGATCTTTTACCTGTCATATCTTGAGACTTCAACTGAGATGAGGCATTACTTGCACTAGGATCTCTGCATACAGGAGATACATGATGAGGCAGAAAGAATAACCCATCCTCCTCTAATAACATGCAATTGAAATCAAGAACTCCATGTTGCACCATATTATAGCATTGCACCAACATACCTAATAGAAACTGATGAAGATGCTTGTTCAGATGATCGGGAGTAATAGCTTCCATCCACGGCTATATAAGGCGAACCATAAGGTGCTCCTAGAGCTCCAGAGGAACCGGTCAATATTGGTAGCCTAGCATCATTAGAATATATATATGCAAAAAAAGAGTTAGGTACTTAGGCACATGCTAAATATTCATCTGATAAATACAATGACATTACTCAGTTTGATCAAGTTAGTATTGTGTAATCAAAATCAAGATTGCTTTGCCACCCGGATATGAATGTACAACAATGAAACTTCATCACATTGTTAATGTCAGTGCATACTCCCCCCAATCAACATATCAACAGAAGAATGCTAACTTAATACAACAACTTACCAAGTCATCTCAGAATTGCTGAGACCAAATTGTTGTTGAGACACAAATCCTGGCAGAGCCATACCAATTGAAGGAACACCAGGCCCAACTGGACGCTGGCCTCCAAACTGCATAACTGTATGAAAGAAACGAGTTCATAGTTGGATTGATAAAGCATATGCATAAAACTATGGGGAGGAGATAGCAAGCAACTGAATGCTGTATAATGGTGCATTCACACTCCCAATAATAGTGCCCATACAGGTAAAATTAAATTCATGTTAGCCCTCATAATGCACGGTAGCCAGTCACTCTAGTGCCAATTAAGAAGCAAAACTTTTCAGATGGTTACGTTCTTTTGTCCTAATCCATGTTAGAATTTACCACTCGTGTTAGTAAACTTATATATACTGAATGAAAATACAAACCTGGCAGCAGTGCTGGGGTACCATGGAAATTTTGATCACCAAGGCCCGTTGCCCCTGTACCCCCAAGAACATGAGCTCCACCATAGAGCAAAGAAGTACGCTCTTCTCCTTGGTCAACAGGTTGCCCCTTAACTGTTAACCGAGAATCCAATTTGCTTGATCCACTAGGTGAAGAATTTTCTGTGTCATCACCCAAAATTGCTGATGTCGGTTGTACAGGCGACATTTTATTGCTATTGCCGAATCTTGCACCAAACATCTGGGTAGGCATCCTGGGCATTGATTGTGTAGGTGATTGAACTGCATTTTGTTGAACACCTGGACGGACAGGCTGAACGTAATCTCTGCTGGCTTGATTAGTGGCTACAGGAAATGGACCATTTGATGACAATGCAACTGGATGCAATGCAGGTCCATTCATTCCCTTCATAGCAGCTTCAACATGCCCAACAGATGGAACAAAGGCCTTCCCTCTCAATAAGGTACTACTAATTTGTGCATTCCCTCCTTGACTAACTGGGAAATCTTGATTGGATGACCGTGAAGGGTAAAATGGTGGTGAAGCCGAATTCAAGTTTGAGGCAATGGTCTGCTTAATTGGATGAACTTGTTCAGGTCTAGAATTTGATGTTTGGGCTTGGTTTTGTCCCAAGTTGGTATTTGATGAAGTGTCTTCAAGACCTTGAGATCTGAAATGTGATAACATAAGCAATGCTGTCACAAGTTATATATATCATAAAAAGAAGTTGCTAAGATGCAAGAGCACTAAAAAATGACTACTCACTTATTATTTTGCACTGAAGATGTATCAGTTGTACTTCTCAAGCGTGGCTGGTAACGCTTGGAGCCTCTTCCTCGAGCTACTCTTGGTGTATTCGTTTGGCTTTTAGCATCACCATAGTAAGTGTGGGATTCTTTGAGAACATGTTCGTTATTTTTGACATCATCATAGTGAGCCCGAGAAGGTTTTGGAACTCTGTTCTTCCCGTTATCGTACAAAGCATGCCGAGCATTCTTGGTGTTATCATGGTAAGAATGAGATTCCTTTGGAACATAACTGTAGTTCTTGCTACTATCATGATAGTATGTTCGAGATCTGTTGCCTCTGAAATTACCACGGCTAATGCCCCCACGAGTTCTACCACCAGGTCCTCCACCACGTCCTCTATAGCGACCTCCCTGATTTCCTTTTGGCTGAAAGTGCAGTTGAAGAAATAACACTTGTTGAGAAAAAATGCATCTATATAAATACAAAATAAGAAGCTGCAACACTTACATTGTCACCATGAAAATCGTGCACATCTGTCTCATCAAATCTGTCATGGACCCAGGCTTGATCTTCTTTAGGACTCCACAATTTTCTACTGTTCATTATCCTCCTACATGGGCAACATGGAACTATTAGACATCGGCCAAAATCCCAATCATTAACGTATCATGAATATCAAGCTTATATGCCAGTGCATCAAATCATAAATATTCCTTATATCAAGGTATAGAATCCATGCAAACATAACCAAAGTTCTCTAGTCTCACTAAGCCCTGCACACAGTTCATTCACTGGTTAGGCCATTTTTTTCAAAGGAAAAAATAAGAATGTTACAATATATAAAGTGTCATTTTTTAGATGTACAAAAAAAATAATGTAGATGGCTCCTGTGCCTACTTCTAGAAACATTTTTCCAAAGTTCCCATCCAATAATGCCTTTGCCATGCATATTAAACTATTAATTACTGTGCTAAGAGCTAGAATAACGCATGATATATTTCCATTGGTTGAACACAAGCTACATAGCTTCAATTCCAGCTTTACATCCCATTTACCTTGTTTAACACATATTCTTGTCTGTTTCCATGCTAGCCAAGATCATCACTATATAAAACAAAAGAACCTTTTTTAATGCCGCATTTTGCACTCAGCATTTTTGCCCCATGTTCTTTATTTTGGAAAGTGTTGCTCCATGATTCCATAAATAACAAACTGTCATAAGCAACGCTTGTGCGTGCACAAGTTATGGCCACTGGTCCTATGGATCACACTCAACATGCATGGTACAAACACATATTCTAACCATTCTCGTCTCCTAAAAAAATGAGTGAAAATTGGACAATTCACTGTAATAACATTTCCTGGTATCTTTTAGCATTTTCACAATATTTTACTCACTGGTCAACATAATACAGTCTTTTTTTTTTTTGCGGGCAACATAATACAGGCTTTGGGTAACCTTAGATGGAACTAACTGAAAAGGGATGTAGCTATCTGCAGATAAAGTAGGCTAACAATGCAACTAAGTAGACTAACAAGTGCATATCATGGTCCAAATCGTATACCGGTTGTGGAAATATACTAGCAGGATAAGCAACAAAATTGAAGGAGGAAAGGCTAGAACCTTTGACGTCCGCGCCCACGGCCACGGCCCTCCTGGAAGCGGTCATCGTGCATGTAGAAGGCGCCGGTCGTCGGCACGGCGTACGGCTCGTTCCCCTTCTTCTCCTCCTCCTGCTCCTCCCCTGGCGCTGCCTCATCGGCCTTTTCAACTTCCCCGCCCCCCGCCTCGCCCTCCTCCTGCCCCGCTGCGGCAACCGCCTCGGAAGCCGCCCTCCGCCCTCCGGCACCCCTTTCCACGAACTCCTCGTACACCTCCTCCTCGTACTCCTCGTACTCCTCCTCGTACGCGCCCTCATCGTACGCCTCGGGGGCGCCCTGCCCGTCGGAATCCGCGTCGGATCCGGCCTTCCTACGCCTCGAGGGCGTCCCCACGTCCTCGTCGTCGTCCTCCCCTTCGTCGTCGCTCGCCGCGTCGCGTCGCCGCAGAGCGGCCAGGGGCGCATCGTCGAGGTCGCTCTCGTACTCTTCCTCCACATCCTCCGCCTCCGGCTTCTCCCTGTCGGCCATTGGTAGGAATCAAGAGATCGCGAGGCGGATCACGCGATTTCGGCGAGGGAATTAGGGCTCGCAGAAGGATTCGACGGAATTTGGAAGATTCGAGAGGCTTGTTCTGCTTCTGCGGGAGGAGGTTTGCTATCCACGGGAGGGGAGGTTGGAGGAGATTAAAAACAGATTTAAAACCATTGGACTGTCCAAATCCTCGAATTGAAGATGTACTTCCCGGACACTGGCGGGACGGGTCCACAGCGCCCCCTGCGTGTGGGCCCGGACCGGTTTCTACAAAGGCTTTGTCGAAGAGGACTCTTGCTTAAACGTGTGGGCCCCGGACCGGTTTCTGTGAAGGCTTTGTCGAAGAGGACTCTTGCTTAAAAATTGTTGTGATTGGATTTGAGTTTGGGTCCAAATTGTATACACATGTAAAATGGTCGTATATGATTCATCCGTGATGAGATAATCATAGGTAGCATTAGTAGCATGAAAAAATTACATGGAAATGTTAGTGCTTGTACCGAGCTGAGTTAGAAAAACACAAGCAAGCGTATTATAAGCCCGATTTTTTTATTTTAATCCTTTTTAATCTAATATTTTAACTAGTAAAGGTGCACGTGCCACATCTACAAAATATAGAATGAAAAGGCCTGATATTTCAAAAATTATACAAAATGCAGTCAATAGTTCACGTGTAGAGTGCGCGTGCCATAGAATACAATAGATTGAAACACATCGTCCTCAAAAGACGGATTTGCAACGAACAATCTAGCCAATTAAGTGACCAAACTAAATAGATTATATTGTCACAGCATAGATACTTAGTTCAGTCACGCGGCGCGGCGCGGCACGGCTCGTCTCGTCTCGTCACGTCACGTCACGTCCGGCCGGCCGGCTGGCCGAGCCGAGCGAGCGAGCGCGCGCGTGTGGCAACCCTGGTGCTCCCATTTCAACTTCACAAGGGGTGCATAAATAGTCCACCATTTAAGTTGGTTACATTCCTTCTCAATTAACCATATGAGATTAACTACCTTAACCACCATTTGGTAACTCTTAGCATTAATTGTGGGCCTGAAATATTATTGATTTAATTGTTTGGAAATGGGCTAAGCCCAATTAAATCCAACAATCCCCACCAATATTTCACGGCTCACGAGAAATGCTCTCAAATTTACTGCTGTTTGATATACTGACTTTAGTGGAGACTGTTAAGTTGAACTTCCACCTGGAGTAGTGGATACACTTATCCACAACTAATCAATGGACTATGCCTTGAATTGACAGTTTTGTGCGAACAAGCTTGACCAAAATTCCTTGTTAGTACTAGGCTGCTATATGCATCCCCGCGGTTTGGAGCTTATAAGTCGTACTCCGAGCCTTTCATGAGTATCTAGAGATTACCCCGATCTAATAGACTGTGACTAGCAGTCAACTCATATAGGTGCAACCCTTAAAGATGTTTTGTAGGCCAACATCTTTATTCAAAAGAATCACTCGGATCACATTAAGGTTTTACCCAACCTGCCATACAGAATAGAAGAGAAATGCACCTTCTCTGAAATGAGCCTTATACAAAGGTTCTCTTCTCATAGTTGACCAATGGCTTGTTTCACCGTTCTTACTTCACGGGATCTCCGATCACATAGAACAGGTTACCACTACTGATCAACTTTCATGGGTCTCAAGCCCAATTCCATAGATGCATTGTCTATCACATTGCGTGAAAGACCCTTTGTGAATTGATCTGCCAGATTTTTAGCCGTTTGAACATAGTCCAAGGCTATCACTCCGGAGTTTCTCAGTTTTCTGACAGACTTCAACCGCCTCTTTACATGCCTCGAAGACTTCAAGTTATCCTTAGAATTGTTCACCTTAACAATCACTGTCTGATTGTCACAGTTCATGAGAATGGCCGGTATTGGTTTCTCAACTACCGATAAATCCATAAGGAGCTCTCGAAGCCACTCAGCCTCAACAGTGGCGGTATCTAATGCTGTGAGTTCTGCTTCCATTGTTGACCTCGTTAAGATGGTCTGCTTGCAAGACTTCCAAGAAACAGCGCCACCTCCAAGTGTGAACACATATCCACTTGTGGCTTTAATTTCATCAGCATCAGAGATCCAGTTTGAGTCACTATATCCCTCCAGTACCCTAGGATAACCGGAATAGTGAATCCCATAGTCCATTGTGCCTGCTAGATAGCGCATTACTCTTCCAAGAGCATACCAATGTTCATCTCCCGGATTTGAAACAAACCGGCTCAATTTGCTCACGGCATATGAGATGTCAGGCCTCGTGGCACTAGCTAAATACATCAATGAACCAATTATCTGAGAGTATCTCAACTGATCTCTCATTATCCTTTTATTCTTTTTTAGAATCATGCTAGCATCATAAGGCGTTGAAGCAGGTTTAGAATCACTATAACCAAAGCGACTCAAGATCTTCTCCACATAGTGAGACTGTGTAAGAGTAAACCCACCATTGCCTTCTCTAACTAGCTTAATGTTAAGGATAACATCAGCTTCTCCCAAATCTTTCATCTCAAACTTTTGAGATAAAAAGTCTTTGACTTCCTTAATCACATTAAGGTTTGTCCCAAAGATCAGTATGTCATCCACATACAAACACAAAATCACTCCTTCACCGTTGCCATATCGATAATACACACACTTGTCAGCTTCATTCACAACAAAGCCAGCAGATGTCAAAGTTTGATCAAACTTTTCATGCCATTGCTTGGGCGCTTGCTTGAGGCCATATAAAGACTTCACTAACTTACACACCATTCCCTCTTGACCTTTTGTTACAAATCCATCAGGCTGATCCATATAGATCTCCTCTTCCAACTCTCCATTTAGGAAAGCTGTCTTAACGTCCATCTGATGAACGAGAAGACCATGAGAGGCAGCCAAAGAAAGTAACACTCGAATTGTGGTCAACCGAGCAACTGGTGAGTATGTATCAAAGAAATCTTCTCCTTCCTTTTGAGTGTAACCCTTAGCCACAAGCATTGCCTTGTACTTTTCAATAGTACCATCTGGCCTAAGCTTCTTCTTAAACACCCACTTGCACCCTACAGGTTTGCACCCATAAGGACGTTCAACGGCTTCCCAAGTGCCATTAGACATGATAGAATCAACTCGCTCCTTACTGCTTCCTTCCAATAGTCAGCATCAGGAGATGAATATGCCTCTTCAATGGTCTTAGGTGTGTCTTCCATGAGGTATACAATGAAATCGTCACCAAAAGACTTTGCAATCCTTTGTCTCTTGCTCTTTCTAGGAGCTTCATTGTTATCCTCCTCAGTGTGTTCAGTGTGTTCCATCAAAACAGCAGGTTCTTTATCAATAGACATGTCTTGACTAGATGTGCTAGCTTCCTCTCTCATAGGAAAGATATTTTCAAAGAATGTAGCATCTCTGGACTCCATGATTGTACCAACATGCATGTCAGGTACTCCAGATTTCACTATTAAAAATCTATAGCCCACGCTGTGAAGAGCATAACCAAGAAAGACACAATCCACAGTTTTTGGTCCGAGTTTACGTTTCTTGATGATGGGCACATTCACCTTTGCCAAACAACCCCAAGTCCGTAAATAAGAAAGTGATATTCTTTTCTTTTCCCATTCCTCAAATGTGTCTTTTCTTTGTTCTTAGTAGGGACACGATTCAGGACATGACATGCAGTCAATATAGCCTCACCCCACCATTCCTTAGAAAGTCCCGCTGTATCTAACATGGCGTTAACCAAATCAGTTAGAGTGCGGTTCTTTCTTTCGGCCACCCCATTTGATTGAGGTGAGTAGGGAGGCGTCCTCTCATGAATTATTCCATGTTCCTCACAGAACGAAGTAAAGGCATTAGAAAAGTATTCTCCACCACGATCTGACCTTAAACGTTTGATCTTTCTCTCAAGTTGATTTTCTACTTCAGCTTTATAGACTTGAAAATAATGTAATGCTTCGTCTTTTGATTTTAACAAGTAAATATAGCAAAATCTAGTGCAATCATCTATCAAAGTCATGAAGTACTTTTTACCACCTTTCGTCAACACACCATTCATCTCGCATAAATCAGAATGAATGAGTTCTAGAGGTGCCAAGTTTCTCGCCTCGGCAGCCATGTGAGGCTTGCGAGTTTGTTTAGATTCAACACATACATGGCACTTTGAACCTTTGACTAGAGTGAATTTAGGAATTAAACTCAGATTTGCTAGTCGCATCATACACCCAAAGTTAACATGACAAAGTCGAGAATGCCAAATATTAGACTCATCATCAACATTAACTACATGGTTCACAATGTTATTACAGCCATCAGACAAAGAAAAGCGGAACAAGACTCCGCTGTCATATCCTTTACCAACAAAAGTTCCATACTTTGAAAGCACACATTTATTGGATTCAAAAACTAATTTAAAACCATCTCTACACAGTAGAGACCCGCTGACTAAATTCTTCTTGATTGTAGGGACATGCTGCACGTTCTTCAATTGCACGATCTTTCCCGAAGTAAGCTTCAGAGCGACCGTACCAGCACCAAGAACACGCGCATGTGACCCGTTTCCCATCAACAAGGAGGTAGTCCCACTGGCCTGATAAGAAGAAAATAAAGAAATATCAGCACACACATGAATATTAGCACCTGTATCAATCCACCATTCAGGTGAATCACAAACTGAAAGAACTGTAGGTAAATGATTACCATACCCCGATGTTCCCGCAGATGTCTCGCCAATAACCACGTTCGCTGTCTTTGCAGCGCCCTTGCGCTGTGGGCACTTTCCAGCAAAGTGTCCAGGCTCACCGCACACATAGCAGTGACCATCATCTTTCTTCTTCTTCTTAAAAGTGGTTGTCTGCTTAGTCTTTGCAACATTTTCAGGCTTGTCGTTCTTCTTCTTGCCATGGGAGAAATTATTCTTTTTCTGCACAAAATTTGCGCTAGAAGCTCCAACAATTCCTTTACTGCGAGTGTCTTTTGCCCTTGCCTTCTCTTCAACATCCAAAGAGCCAATCAGATCAGCAACGCTGAACAATTGTCTCTTATGTTTTAGAGAAGTGGCAAAATCCCTCCAAGAAGGTGGTAGCTTGGAAATGATACTTCCAGCCACAAACTTGTCGGGCAACTCGCACTTAAAACCTTCGAGTTCCTTTGCAAGCGTATGTATCTCATGGGCTTGTTCTACTACAGGACGATCATCAATCATCTTATAGTCATTGAACTTCTCCATGACATACAATTCGCTCCCAGCATCGGAAGCACCGAAATTGGCCTCAAGCGCATCCCGCAGTTCTTTGCCAGTTGGTTTGGACAAATAGAAATCTACCAGATGATCTGCAAGAACGGAAATCACGGCGCCACGAAACAGGTTATCGGCAGCCTCGAAAGCTTGCTCCTCCTCTGGAGTAAGCTCTTCGGCTTCCCCTGCGCGACGTGAATAACGTTCATGGCAGTCAACCAGAGAATCATCTTATTGTACCAACGCTTGTAATTTGATCCATCAAAAACATTGGATCTAATTGATGCAGCAAAACCAGTAACCGAAAGCCTAGCAATATCAGGTTTTTGGATTGTTAGGAATCTAGGCAATTTTCGATATATTTTAATTCCAAACTTCAGCATGGTAATTCATGATTAAAACGAGTGAAAGAGTGATAACATAGCATGTGCTTGTGTTCATGATTAAGACAGTATAAAACATGAACAACATACATAACAGACTAAGTTTAGGCATGTACCCAGGGGCGGGTCCGTTTCCGGAGGAACCGGATGCGCCGTTAGCAGCTAGATCAACCATGTTGATCGTGGGCTACCCTCAATCGAAGTAGTCGAACAGGTTGATGCAGCGAAGTCGTTGATGCAGTGCAGACGGCCGTCGGGATGTAGTCGCGCTGTTCACTTGGGGAACACAGGGACGGTCGTCGGGAAGTAGTCGATCACAGCAGCAGGTGGACAATCGTTGAGCAGTCGCGCACTTGTTGCGCTACCCAAAAACCTGATTGCCTCGCTATCCCGAGCAGGAACTCAAGCGCGGCAGGTTTCGGAGGCTCTGCTCTTCCAGCAGCGTGTGCGCGCACGAAGTGGAATGGGGATGGTTCAGAGAGCAGCGGACGCAGTTAAAATAGGAGAGGGAGAGGTAGGAATGTCAATAGCTCTAGTAACTGACGCTCAGCCATTAGCACTAGTAACGGAAGCACAATTGCACATTAACACTAGTAACTGCCCAACCATTAGCACTAGTAACTGAATCACAGATGCTCAGCCATTAGCACTAATAATTGTCGCAGTCAATGTTAAGAGGTGCAAAACCTGGCAGCGCGGCGCGGCGTGGCGGCTCGGCTCGTCTCGTCTCGTCTCGTCTCGTCTCGTCACGTCACGTCACGTCACGTCCGGCCGAGCCGAGCGAGCGAGCGCGCGCGCACGTGTGGCAACCCGGTGCTCCCATTTCAACTTCACAAGGGGTGCACAAATAGTCCACCATTTAAGTTGGTTACATTCCTTCTCAATTAACCATATGGGATTAACTACCTTAACCACCATTTGGTAACTCTTAGCATTAATTGTGGGCCTGAAATATTATTGATTTAATTGTTTGGAAATGGGCTAAGCCCAATTAAATCCATCAAGATCTTTGCAAAAAAAAAGTCTGTTGTTGTCAGAAGGGTCAAAAAGCTAAAAAAAAAAAGCAAAGCTTCAAAATTTTCAAGCAGAAGAGTGGATAATATTTATGTTACTGTTACCATCCTTGTTGCTTGGCTTATCTCCAAAGTCCACACAATAAAATTAAATTGAAAAGGCTAATAAGAAATAAATACTTGCAGAAATGTAGAAAGGGGAGCACTCCTAGCAATTCAGCATCCGTTATCATGACCAAAACCATGTTTAGCCTCATCCACACGTTAACTTCCTCATGGCAGCATCATATTAAGCGGGATTAGACAGAAACAAATTTAACTCATTTGGTGTTTTCTCTATAGTTGACCATTATACCAAGTATCTAACTAGTGCATGATAATTAGTATTTATGAACCACACTTATACTTCAGCAGCAACGCCTCCATGTATCTAACTACTGCATGATAATTAACTTGCACCTTTTAGCAGCAACGCCTCCATGTCCTGTGGGCCGCTTGAAGTTAGAATCCACATATTTTTATGGGATGAAGCACCAAGTTCTCCACATTTATTCCATTAATCAATAAAATATACAATACTGCTAAAAAACAAATAGATTCAACTACATATTACATATCATATGGCAATATGGTGTTGCCTTGATGTTACTAACCAAATAAAACCACCACTTAATTATACTATGTGTGAACACCTAAAAGAACACACATTATATGCTACACACATTATAATGCAATAAGGATCAAAGCATGTTATCAGTGACCACGAAATGGTTCAAACATAGTTTGAGGGAAAGGATCATTTCAAAGTAATTTCTGAGATATCAATTTCATGGGTAAGGTAGCAAGTCCTGTTTAATTTCCTCAAGAAAAGGATTGCGACTTCAGCCTCATTGCAACATACCTTTTATGATAGAATGTTTCAGTGTGTCCTTAAAAATCTCCAGCGAAATGAACTTCTTTAATCCCCAGCTAGGAGAGGTGCCACAGCTTGTATTTGCAACCATAGTGGACAAAAGAATATTCAAGTATAAATATTTTCTTCAGAAAAAAGTGTGTACTGCAACAAGATATGCCTGCAGATGGATTAAATGAAAACATATAAAAACTAAATGGAGTCATGAAAACAAACATAAGGTACTACTAAAAAATATAGCCACTAAAGATTGCAAGTTATAGCTGGTAGCCTAATAATATGGGAGCATTCTCTACTTTACCCAGCATGACACAATTGCAGAATACCAAAGGAGAAAAATACGCAAAATAGAAAGATAGAAAATAATTATAGGAATCCTAAGCAAAGATTAGATAATTACTGAGTTTAGCATATGAAAAAAGTAACTACTGCAACCATTTATATAACAAACCTTGAATTTACCTCTCTCGTACAAGGTTATATTCACATACCAATAAAAAAATAGAAAACAGCAATGTCTTTGGTGTTGATCATTCTGTGATGTGCCAAAACAATCCTAAGAATAGTCCTTGCGACAAGAGATGCCACGCCAATAAATGAGAATCAAAGAAAATGGGGCACCTGATAACCACAACAGAGTCCTTCAAGTAATCCAAGCTAATATGCAGAAGCATTGAATATATGCTGCTGATAAATAAAATTCCTAAATTTGAACCACCTCAATCAAGATCGCCAAGTGCATCAACTCAAGAGAGTTTCAGTCATATTATAATTTGAATTATTAAACTGAAAAATAACGAAAAAATGTGTAAATGCATGTTCCAAAGCATGACTACAAAAAGATATATATTATCAGATTTGACCATACTCAGAAAGTTATGCTTGGTTAACTATTGAGAGATATTCATAAATTATTACTGCAGGTAGTACCTTCCCTGATGGCATAAAATTGCTGCTACTAAAAGCCTCAGAAACAAGTTTGTTCTTCTGACGGTCATCTCGGTCTTCAGAGCCTCAAACAGTACAAGAATAAATCATCAGAATAAATTAATAGGCGGCCCTCAAAAAAAAGAATAAATTAATATGCGTCAAAATACATTATATTATGCGAGATCTTAATCATAGAAAGCAAGATATGCGGGTTTTTTGTCATATATAAAACATTAGTCCACCTAGCTATTATTATATAATGCATACGACATACAGAAAGTCGATAAACTAATACACACCTCTCTATCCAAGCATAGTAATAGAGTAATATCACCACCAAATAGCCACTAAAACATAAATAGGCTTGGCATTCAACAACTGAAGCCCGAGAGGCTACTTTATGCATGAAAGCAATACTTCTATCGAATTAGCCATGTCCTTGGCTATACTCTGTTGAGTAAGAAGTCACAACAGAAGCTTGTGTGTTTCTAGTTTGGCTAGTGAAATTAAGCTTCGCAACGAATTAAGTTTAATAGATGCTACCACTATTTACTGCATAGAAATAAGATGGATGGTACTAAAGGAACTCATCAGCTAGATCAAGAATTATGTAATAATCATGAAATTGTATGAACTAATAATGGTCAGATTTAATAAAGCGTGCTACGAATCGAGAGGAAAATTATACCACACTTTCCTCACATATGCACATCCTCTTATTCAGATTACACAAAACAAGTCACAAACCCTTTTTTTTCATGGTGTTGCACATTTCTACTATCAAAACTTGAAGCTCCCAATGAACAGAGTCCTCATCCATAGGAATCGTATAAAAAGCAATCAATTAGTATAGTGGCAGAACAAGCATACATAAACTTGGGTGAGTAGCTGCACATTCAACATGCTGAATATAGTTTTCATTCTACAAATCATTAACCCATTTTTCCAACTTATTATTACTAGAAAACCATAGAACAAGCTCGGAGTAAGAAATATACAATGATTAGTTAATAACTTGGTCTTCCTAAAGATAGTAAAAAAATGAATGATTGTGTTGACAAAAATACGAACACCAGGTGTGCATTAGAGAAAGGGGCTACTGCAAAAGGAATAAACAATGCAAAACTCTATGTTTCTTTGGCTTTGGACGAGAATGGGCTGAGCATATGCATATTGGGCGAGAGCAACAATCATCTCAGTAATTATATGAATCAATATCAACAAAGAACATCTAAGAATCCTGCTCCAGGCAAATCAATGCAAGGAGTGCTAAGGAGAAGATTTACCAGAGGCCATGGTAAGCGGCATCTCCTGCATGTGGTCTGCATCAGCACCGTCTCTGCAGCCGTTGGCGTTCGTGAGGCAGTCGTCGACCTTCTCGTAGCCGTTGCGCGCCACCCGCAGTTGCCGCTCGTCGATCCATAGCTTGGACGGCGGCGTAGTCCTAGGCGGCGGTTTCCTTCCCGTCCCCGTCCAGATGCCATGGGCAGGAGCGCCGCCGTAGGCCGCATGCCCGCCGGCACCCTCCTCACCCCTGCCCTGATGGCTCCGGCCACAGTCCGGGCGCTCCCGTGGCACGACGCCGCCAGTCGTGGATATGGATAGGGACAATGGCGCTGTCACTGGGGATCCGCCTCCTCAAGCGGGCGAATAGGCGCGTGGATGGAGAACCCCTCCCGGCCTCGCGGTAGAGAACGGGGCACCTCGCGCTGGGAGGATGAGTGGACGCCTCGAGCTGGCGGATGGTGACGGCGGCTTTGCAGGGGTGCCGACGACGTGACAGGGAGATCTCTGTGGCCCTCGTCGGTGTGGTGGAGTGCTGGGGAGGGTGCCTCCTCCACGACCGGGAGCTTGCGGCAGCGCCGCACACCGGCCTGCTGTCGCTGCTGCGGATAATTTTATTCCTCGGCCCTGCTCCTCGCTGGCGGCGAATGCCTCCATGGATCTCCAGCCAGCGATGGGAGACACCACGCTAATGGTGGTGCGGGGAACAGAAAGAGGGGGAGATAGGGGAGGAGCGTCATAGATGGACGCGGATTGCGGGAGGCGAGGGTGTAGAGGAAAGGAACCAGAGGAGGACGACCTGACTGATAGCGGCGGCAGGCACCATTGGAAGGGAAGGGTGGGGGATGTGTGCGGTGGAGAAGGAAGGAAACAGGAGACTGAACGTGATTGACAGGCGGGATTAGGGCGGGTACAGGCGGGCGGGTAAGGTCGCGCTTGGGTGAAAAAAACGTTGGAACAATTCTTCGCCAGTTGTTTTTGCTCGACGGAAACAATCGTCCAATCAAAATTGCATCCGCCAGTGGGTCCAACGTGAGGAGTATGGTGGGTTTTTTCAGGTGAGAATGGTTTTCAATTGTTTAGAATCCTTAGAGCAACTCCAACAGTCTAGCTAAAATTAAGTAGCTAAAATTCTGATTTAGCTATTATGTAAAATGAAAAGGCTACTAAAAAATTGATCAAACCCAACAGCTTCTTTAAATTTTAACCTTCTCTATATTCAAATGTTATGGGCTGCACATTTTTCGTTTGGGCCGGCGGCTTATTATGCTCGGCCTGTTCTGGAGCCACGCTGGCTTGTGCTTGTGGACGTTGCTGCCGCCGCCGCCGCTTCCTCCTGCCTCGTGACTTCATCCCCTTCACTGCCTGTCGTCCCCCGCGCGGAGCCCAGTGAAGAGCTCGCCCGGCCTGCGGCGAGGGTCATGGCAGAGCTCGGCTCGCCCGGCCGGCGGCACGGTCCCGGGAGGAGCTTATCCTGGCGGCGGCATGGCCCCGCGGATGACATCGAGCTCCAGTATCACATGTTGCTGGTTGCAAATTATACAAGCGTGTCTCCAAATCAAACTTGTCATCATCGAAACTGAGCTCCCACAAATTGAATCGAACCAACGCGCAATCGGATTCGAGTTCAGATGCCAAAAAATCGATTTCACACTGTCCAGATGGAGTCACACGATGTTGTTCCGCCATTGCTGTAACCTTCTCGAACCAATCTGCACTTGTAAAGACATCTCAAAACCGAATCAATCTGCACCCATCCAATTCGACTCCCACCTCTCGAATAGAACTCCCGCTTGATGAAACCATGCACTTCTTTCGGGATTGGGTTCTCTTCTGCCATTGATGGATTGTTTTTTCGAACAAGGCGGAGGCCAACCTCACTGCGCGGAGCAGGGAGGGGGGAGCGGAGCAGGACGCCATCGGTCGCGCCGCCGCGGCCTAGCTTTCCGTCGAGGCCTGCCCGCGCAGCTGGTTACTCGGCCGCTTGCCCGTTCGTTGAATCGAATCGACACGCTAGCGGCGAGGGAGAAGACGAGGACGTGGGGAGCGGACAGGCGGGGTGGGCACGGCGGGAGGGCACGAGGGAAGGAGACGGGCAGATGGCGAGGAAAATTGGCTCGGGAAAAATGCCGAGCGGAGGGGCCTGCATGCCGAGGGAGTTAGCAAGCAGAGCGAGATGGCGACGCTGTTGGAACCGGAAAAAATCGATATTTTCCATTTTTTACCGATAGAAAGCATTTTAGCCAAGCTCTTGGAGTTGCTCTTATAGTATGTCTCAAACTAAATTTTTAAGAAGTAGCCTTTTTGGTCGCGGCGAACAAATTGGAGCGACAAATACTTCAGTCGCGCCGAAGCATGTGGCGTGACTCACCATCCGCGAGGGCGGGTGGTAGCTGACCTGGACAGGCTTAGTCGCGTCGCATGCTTCGGCGCGACTACGCATCTACAGATCCCGCGGCCCTTCCCTTCTTTCTCCTCCCACTCTTTCTTCTTCCCAGACCCGAGGAACTGACCGGTGACTCCCATGGCGCCCTCCCACTGGATCCGATCATTCCTCCACCGAATCGAGGGGGAATCCGTGGATTTCGTGCCTGGAAGGTAACTCCTCCATCCTATCCACTTAGATTTTATTATTTCCTCTTGTTTTGGCCCTATGGATTGTACTAGGGTTAGGGTTTGTGGTGATGTTACTCGGTGAAATGAGTACGATTCTGCTAGTAATAGTTTTGTTAGATCGCGTATGTGTTCAACGCCTGCCTATCATCTAGAATGACTTGCATGGACGGATTTCGTTGTGTTATTGCCATGTTAATTTTGATGTAACATATGAGTATGAAACTTGTTTGTTAAATGAAAATCTTGTATAGCTTGTTGTTGTACTCGTTTATTTGAGACAATATGAGATTTTGTAGTGTGATAACCAGCTCTATCACCTTTCTTCTGGAATTTCACCATTTTAGGTCATGGGTACCTATGTTTAAATTTGAAAAGGCTGTTGCTATGTTTATCGATTCCACTCTTAGTTGACATATTGCTAGTAAATAATTTCGTAGCTTATTTTAGTATTATATCATGTGGCAATGTAGCTTATTTTATAATTGGAAAGTCCTGTGGTCATGGAAAATGAAGGGGCTGAGCTTGAGACATTGTTCCTTGGCTCAAGAATATTTTTTTAAACTTTGAAAGGATAACTGAGCTTCGAATTATAAACAGTGAATGACATTCTCCTCCATAGGTGCAGCAATGACTTAACTGCCATTGACCGCCGATCATAGAGAGGTGTGAAGAATTGGGAGCAGAAGCACGTGGCTCACATAAACCAATGGAACAACCACCAAGGATTCGTTGTCCACGGGGTGCCATTCACCGCGAGCGTGCTTATAGGGAAGACTATTTGCAATGGATGAAGCAGAACAGCAGGCTGAAGTTGAACGACTATGTGTTAGTTTATGTTTTATGATGTATGTGTTAGCTTAATGTTTCATGGACTATGCATATGTGATGTACTACATGCTGCACTTTGTGGCGACTATGTTTGTTTCATCGAAATATGTAAGACATGACTTGGTGTTTATGGTCTTTGCCTTGAATATATATTGTGTTACTACTTATCCTGGTCAAAATTATATTGTAGCAGTATTTATGCGGGTCGAAATCTTGGTTTTTTGTTTTTGCATAGTCGCGCCATGCACCATGGCACGACAAAGTGTAGCAGCTGTGCCAATGTCCCTTACGAACCGCTTGAACGTAGTTCGGTACTGAACGGAAGCATCACTTGGCGCGACCCAAAAGACAGTCGCGCCAAGCTACTTGGAGCAACTCATTCTAGATGATAAAAGTGCGTTAACATCGACATATTGAACCACAACCCATAACCAACCATATGGATTTCGTACTACATTCACTGTTCCAACCTAAGCCCTAGCCAGCTCAAATCCATCAAAAACAACAATTCGAGTATAAATACTTGGTTTAAGTGGAGAGTGGGAGCAAGAAGGGGAGGGCTGTGCGTCGGATCTGTAGGTGGCGTAGTCGCTCAAAGTGCTAGTCGCGTCAAACACTTGGAGCGACTATAGTCGCGTCAAACACTTGGAGCATGCTAGTCGCGCCTAAGCCTGTCCAATGTCAGCTGCCCCCCGCCCCCGCGGATGGTGAGTCGCGCCACATGCTTCGACGCCTGAGTATTAGTTACTCCAATTTGTTCGCCGCGACCAAAAGAGCTACTTCTTTAAAATTTAGTTTGGGACAGGTTATTATTAAGATATTAGACTAAAATGGATTAAAATAAAAAAATTCCTATAAGCCCAGATCAATTTTTCTTAAGACACCCTCCCAAATTATTAACTTGTTTGAAGAATCAAGTACTCCATTTGGTCCAAAATACTACTATCATTAGGATATATATATATATATATATATATATATATATACATGAAGCCTGTAAGGAGAAGTTTCGACCAATAATAGCTATGAAAATGTGATGTTTCAAAGGAAAATAGTATATATTGTGGTGAATCTAATACTGCTCCGTTACCTATTGTAGTTCACTTTGCTTTATTATTATGACTAAAATTTGTCTAACTTTAATCAAGTTTATATGAAAAATATAGTAACTTTGACTAAATAAATACATTATCAAGACCATGAAATTGTAGCCGTTGATATTTTTCTAAAAATCTATAAGTTAAAAAAGTTTGACTTAGAATAAATGCAAAAGGTGAAGTATAATTTAGAACGAAGGGATTAACATATATATTATATTGTCACATCTATGAAATTTTAACCTATTGATAGTCAGAGGTTAAATTATTTTTGACCAAGAGGCATCCTAAAATGACATATTTTGAATATAGGAGATTTTTAATACTATCTAAAACATATGGAAAAATTGAAGATTGTTCAACAAATAACATGAAGGCCAGTGAATTTTGCATTGAGTCTGCCTCTAGCCCTCTAGCATATGCCAAACGTGGATATGAAACCCTGGAACTACCCAACCAAGTCATCTTTCAGTTAGTTAGCTAACAACATATTGTATTTATTCTGGAACCTTTTGTTGTTTATCCTAGAACAGTGTATGCAATCGTCGTGAAAAACTGACTATTTGCAAAGTCAGTTTATTCTAGAGCAATGTATTTGTTCCTAGCAAATAAGAAACAAAGCTACAAAAGCCTTTGTATGTAATCATAGTGGAAAAGCGTACCGTACCGGGTGTAATCAACTCACGCACCGTACCGTTCGTGTTTAGGTGCTTATTCTCACTCCCGAACACGTACCAAACACGATATTCTAGATGGAATTGGTCTCCACATCTTTTATTTCCCCTTTTCCCTCTAGAAGAGCACACTGTCTGAAGTCAGATGCTTCTCTTCTGAATTTCTGATCCTTTGAAAACATAGATTAGATGTAGCTCTAGTACATTTATTTTGGGGGCAAAATATCACAGGTTATGCACCATGGCCATTTGGGTACCCAAGATACCCAAAGTGCCATTTTGGTGACTTTTTTTTTGAGACCAGGAGACTTCATTCATTAGTCATAAGACGGATTACAATCAGCCATAGGTGAACCAGTTCCAAGCAATCTGTTTCAAAAGCCACCTTTGCAGCGCCCTGTCGTTGAGCAAGGACCAGAACGTCCCTGCATGCTCTCGCTTCCATGGTCAGCGCATCTGTGCCAGAAGCATACCACCGCGCTGAAGCACCCCTGAATTCTCCCTCATGGTCGCGCAGCACAGCTCCAGTCGCTCCACTTCCATCCTGGTAGTGAGCACCGTCAAAGTTACATTTGATCCATCCCTCCCGTGGAGGTTTCCAGTTTACTTTATCCCTTGCACTAGGTGTCTTATACGGGTGTAGCAGTTGCCTAAAGATCAAAGGCAGTATCCCGTACCCACACCACAGCTTGGTAGAGTGACAGTCCCCTCTCCCCATGGCCGTGATTGCGTAACATCCATAACGACCACATACCACACATGATCACCGCTCTTTCCTTCTTGGAGCATACCGTATCCATCAGTAAGTCACTCGCCCAAGAGTCCGGCCGTAGCTTAGGAAGCTTGACCCCCGCGATTACCCTAGCCTGCTCCCAGAATAATTTTGCAATGGTGCAATCCATCAACACATGTCGCACCGATTCCTCATCAGCCCCATACACCTCACAGTTGGCTATCGGTTCAATGTGACGCCGGTGCAGTTCCCCTCGTGCTGGCAGAAAATTATGTAGCACCCTCCACCAAAAAACTTTCACTTTTGGTGGCACTTCCATCCTCCATATAATCTTCCAGGGACCACATCTGATGAGCTTGTTTCACCTCGCTCTGCTTCTCCATTTGCCTTCGTTCTTTCCTGCAGACGGTATGCAGATCGGACAGAGAAGAGACCATGCTTCTCCCTCTCCCATGCCCATAAATCCTCTCCTCTTCCCCTCATCCACCGGGAAGAAGGTTTCTCTGATGAGGTCCGCATTCCACGCCCCGCTTTCGGTGACTTAGAGTTTGATGTTGTGCTAAAGTGTCTACACGTACTATTTATATTTCGTAATTAGGGCATCGAAGTAGCATAATCAGTTCAGAGATTTATGGACATTGAGACGTGGATTTTTACATGCTATACCAAAGATGCATGGATATATTTTGTAAAACAAACAAGTAGGAGATCCGACTTTATTGTATTAATTAAGAGGGAAAGGTTGCTTGGACATTGATTAGTAGTATACATATGGATCCCCACATCTCTAGATAGAGATATAGATAATCTGTTTTCAGAGATATATTAATTTTTTTAGATAAAGGAATACAATTCCGGCCTTTTACAAAGTTATGGACAAATTAATTGTAGTGAGACATGGATTCTCACAGGCTATACCAAAGGTGCATGGTCATTGATTATACCTAGAACATGGATTCTCAAATGCTCGAAGATGCATGGACATTGATTAGTAGTTAGACATGGATTCCTTCATGCTCTATATAAAGATGTGCAGGTGCAGGGTAATGTTCACAACTTCACATCGAGATTGAGTTTGGGACATTCGGTTCTAGCTTGCAGCACCGAACCAATCCTAGTTGTGCAGGAATGGCTACTAAAGCAGTCCTCCGACCTCTGATCTTTGCCTTGGCTATTACCATGCTTGTAGTGCTTGCTCACGGGAGCTTTCAAGTTGCCTAGAACTAATGTTTTTAAAGACTGCATGGATGTCATAAAAAAACATCCCCCATACAAGAATCCAACTCCAAAATGCATAAAAACCGTTGGAAAAAATAACCTAGTTGGCATTTGTATTATCCTCTCCCAAGAAGACGAGGAGACGATAAGCGTGGAGAGGCTTGTTAGTCTCGGGCGCAAGTATGGAAAACAAGAGTTTCCAGCCGGGACCAGATGCGGAAGCAGTAAGTGTCTCATACCATTCATTTTCATTTGAAAAGGTTTCTTATACTATAATTTCTGTCTAAAACTATTGTTGCATTACCTCGCTTGTGACATCGACTCTTGTTTGCAGCTTACATTATCCCAGAGCTCCCGGGACCACCACTTGCATGAAAGGCATGCACATCCATGAGCGCTCCTCGGCAGATATAGAGGAAGCCATAATAGTAGAATAAATATGTGTGCATGGTTGGGATCCAAATGTGCTCTTGTTTGCAGCTTACATTATCCCAGAGCTTCCAAGAGTCTTGTCATGGCATGTTGCTTTGAGTATGTAAGTTTATGTTGACTGCATGAGAAGCTTTAAAACAACACAAGAAAGGTCCCTTAATGACTTTGGCTTCAGATAGCATGTTCTGCCTTCTCTGTCTCCCAAACGCTGCACAGCTTATGCAGAACATGCTCGTGCAATCACGGATAAACATGATCCTTTGGAGGGGGGAAAATTCGCTGCTTGGTAATTAAGTCAGAGTAATAGTAATCGGGAGTTTCAAAATTAGTTTTATTAAGTGCCTTAAGCAGCTCTCAGACTTCAATCGAACTTCACCCGTACGAATAAAATTTAAGATCAGTCTCAAACCGATTGATGGAAATGTCAGCTATTGACATGATCTCAAGGTACAACAATTCACATTCAATTAGCGCAGCTCCGCTTCAGAATATAGAGCACAATTGAAGCCATACAAGATCTAAAAAAGAATTATTGTGTTTTTTTTATGAAAACACGTCGATAAATACTCCCAAAACTACAAGAAGTAGTTACTGGGCCATTTCTCAGCATTCCCTAGCTCTCAAAAGCACATAAAAAGAGCGGGCGCAGGTAGGACAAAAGTGGACCCCTTCCCCTCCTCCTGAGCGCTCCCAAGGGGGCGACTCAAGAGGCGACCCTCCGTACACAGCCAGGCCCGCTCCCTTCGGCTCCCCTCGCCCGTCGCCGTCGCTGCTGTTGCCGGCGGCGGCGGCGGACCCCCGAGCTACAGCAACGTGCCCCTCCTTCCCCTCTCCCCAGTCAAATCTCTCTGCCCCGAGCCATTTTCAAGATCCAGATCTCAAATTTCCAAGATCCTGTCTCGGAGCTCGTTCCCCTCTGCTGCCCGTCCGTGGGAACTCCCTGCTTCTTCGTGGTGCTCCCCACCACCCGAATTTGGTGGCTTATTGCTGGCCCGTGCAGCGGCACCTTCCGTCGCCGCCGGATCTGCGGGCATGTCTCCCGTTGCTTCGGCACCCCCGTACGACCAGCTGGTTTGGCGCTTCCCTCCCCATCTTCGCTTGCTCTGAGCACCTCGCTCAGGGTGGAAGCCGGTCGCCGTCGGCCTCCACCCGTGTTGCTCAGGGTGGAAGCCGGTCGCCGTCGGCCTCCACCCGTGTTGCTCCTCGCGGACATCCCTCGGAGGTACTCCCTGCCCCCTTTGTTACCATGGGTATGCGGTGGCTACTAGCTTGCAGTTGTTGCTCTGTTGTTGTGGGTCGTCTTCCTCGCCTCTCCACGAGCGACCGACCAGCGGACTGACCGTTGCCAGGCTGCGGCCGCCGCTGCCCGTGGTCGTGGGCTGGCTGTTGCTAGAGGCTCCTGCTCCTTTGGTCGTCGTACCTCCAGGTGGTGTCGCCGCTGACAAATCTTTGGCGAGCTATATTGGCTGCGCAACGAAAGTACCGCACCCAGTGTGCGGGGAGGTTCTCCACCTTCGTGCAGCATAGATCGTGATGGTTGCCATGGTTTTGCATGCTGTCGTGCAACGAAAGTTTTGCGCCCGGTGCGCGGGGAGGCATTGCCTTCGCACTATTTGCAGTTGGTACCCACCCCCTTTTGCCAGCGGTTCGGCATGGTTTTCGCTGTAGATTCCTGCCTCATCGTCATTCACTCTACTTGGTCGTCTAAGGTCGTTAAATTTCAGTGTTCTCTCCACCTTTGGGGATTCCTTCCCCCGGAGGGCGTCGAGATGACATTGCTCATGGTGGCAACTTGTGAAGCCAGTCCGTTGGCTATGCAGACGGTCAACGACAACCTTGGATTTGGGAGCTGCTCGGCACATCCGCCTTGGTTCTTCAAGTCTGGTCAGTGGAGTTGATGTCTTCTTGGACAGGGTCACTCTGTAGTTGTGCCTGCCGGTGATCTATCTTGCAGCACCTATTCTACTGAGCAGCGGCTTGTAATTGTTAATTACCTCATCCCGTGCCTTGTTGCATGCCTAGTTTTTCTTTCTCCTTGTTGGTTGTGTGTGCGCTGCGATGTAATCCCTTGTGGCTCCCTTTCCCTTCTTTTTTTTACCCTGATCACCGTCTTCTCTCAGTGGGAGCGGTTGTCTGATCTTGTAAAACTCATTGTGGAATGATAAATATCCAGGTAGGGCCCGTTGATTCCAAAAAAAGCACATAAAAAAATCACATATTATATCAAAAAGATTTGAGCTGTTTCACAGTTCGCCAAAAAAAAAAAACGAGTACGGAGTACCCCTGTGACAGTTTGCGAGGTCACTTCTCAACTCTCTCCACACCCGGTTAGCTATTTCTCAAAGTGAATATAGGTAAATATTACTTACAATGTATGCTTTTCTACATATATATAGGTTTTACTATGCATCGAGATATATGCTGCACCTTGATACATAATAAAACCTATGCATCTAGAAAAGTTAAACTAGTTTATAATTTCGGACGGAAGAGTACCGAATCCGGGTGATGATGCTAGTATATATATTTCAAAAAGGGGAAGGTCCAATTTTTAACATCTAACTATGGCAAAAGTTTTATTTCAACTTAAAACTACAAAACCAGATATAAAAAGCCATCCAACTGTCAAAAACTGACAAATTTGGCTCTTTATGCGGTTTCAAGAGTGGTTTTGCATTCTCTAAAAATTCAAAAAAAAATTGATTTCATAAAAATATAACTAATTTATTTTGAATAAAAAACAAATTGGTACCCAAAAGTACATGTTGATACTTAATTTGGCGTTGTTTGAATTTTATTTGGTAATATTCCTTATATTTTATTAGAAGTAAAAAGCTAAAATAATATGCAAATAACTCCAAGTATGGTAGCAACAAATAACCTACATTTTTGTAACAATTTCATATTTTTTATGATTTGAAATGCATTAGTTATGATTTTCTTGTTAAATAAAAATAAAATTCTAAAAAAATGTAAAGCCGCTCTTAAAACTACCAAAGGGCCAAATTTATCCGGTTTTGACAATTGGATGGTCCTTCCTATCCGATTTTATAGTTTTAGATTGAAAATCAGACTTTTACTTATAGTTGAAGTTTGAAAATAGGACTTTTCTTTCTAAAAACTAAATCATTCTTGCTTAGAAGATGCAGGTACATCTCTGTGCAATTGGTTCTGTAATTAATTCAAATATTTGATGTGACATGTGTTAAAGTTTAGCACTCCGACCAAACGCCCCCTTATAGTGTGCTATGTTTGTGTTGCTCATGTCTTGTTTGACAAAAGCTGAACTTGCACAGGCGCAATATGAGCCATTTTGCGTCACGTAAATATAAATACTTCTTAGTCCCTACTACTTTTTTAGGCACATAGCTTTATCTATATAATTAAGTTAAAAAGTTAAAATGAGTAAATGACTTGCAATTTGGAACAACGAATATCACGTTTATAATTGGGGGGTAACTCTGGACCATCCAAATTACGATCGGACGGTAGAGATAAGCGGGACTACATCAGTGTGGTAATGGGAGAAAGGATACGAATCCGCGCCTGCAAGTTGCAACAAATCTGGCTCCAAGATTGGGCCCCCGTTTCCAGCTCCAAGCCCCCCGCCGCCGCCGGCGACTATGCCATTGTCGACCCTTCCATCATCATCCGCCGCCGCCGTCGCCCGTCTCCGGCGACCCTCATACCACCTCGCTTATGTTAAGGTTTCTTTCTTTGCTACTCCACTCGTCGCTCCCCTCCAGGCCGACCCCATCTAGGCTCCTCTCTTCCGCCGCCGCCGCCGCCGCCACCTCCGTACCCACCTCCGGCGCTCCAAATGGCCGCGCGCATGGAACCGTCTCTTCCGTGCTGGAGATCGTCGGCCCCATCGAGCTTCTCTTCCCGGCCTCCGAGGCGCGCCTCTACGTGCGCCTCGTGCGCCGCTGCGCGCGCGACGCTCTCGCCGCGGGCGCCGCCGCGGCCCACGCGCACGTGGTTAAACGCGGATTTGCGTCCGACGTGCTCGTATCCAACGTCCTTCAGGATTCGTATGCAAAAGGAGGCTCCCTGGCGGCCGGACGCCAACTGTTCGACGAAATGCCACACAGGGACGTCGTGTCCTGGTGTACCGTCATTGCTGCGCACGCCAGCCGTGGTCTCTTCGTCGAGGCAATCGAGATATTCAAGGAGCTTTTGTTGTCTGATCAGGCAAAGCCGAACCGGTTTGTCATCTCGTCAGTGCTGAATGCCTGTGCCAGGTCTGGCGTCATGGAGCTTGGGCTCATGGTGCATGGATTGGTGGTGAAGTCTGGCTTGGGCACTGATAGGTTCGTGGAAGTTGGATTTGTCGACATGTATGCAAAATGTGGCAATGTGGGTGATGCTTTTAAGCTGTTTAACAAAATTCCAGTGAAGAGCCCCATTGCTTGGAATGCAATGATTTCTGGTCTTGTTGAGAACAGTTGTTTCATAGAGGCTGCTGAGCTTTTTCGGGATATGCACAGAGTAGGCATGGTAATGGATGTGGTGACGTTGAGGGTAGTAGCTGGTGTTGCTTCTATTCTTGGAACATTTGATCTTTCTAGGAACATTCATGTTTATGCACTTAAAGTGGGTTTGGGAGTAGATTGTTTTGTTGTGTCTGAACTGATCAAGTCAGCCGGGAGGGTAGGTGAAACTCAGTACATTGGAAAGCTTGTCGCTGCAGTTAGAAGGCCTGATGCGTCTTTGTATTCTTTGGCTATCTCAAGCTATCACTCAAATGGTTGTCAGGGTGAAGCAGTGAAACTTGCAGAAGTTTTTGTTTCTTCAGGTCTCAGTTTGAGAGAAGGAGACATGGTTACAGTGCTAGACATCTGTCAAATAGAAGAGGAGGTTCAACAAATGCATGCTTTTACTTTGAAAACTGGAAGATTCTGTTATACTAACGTATGCAATGCTCTTATATCGGTATATTCTGAACTTGGATCATTGATTTCTGCGGAATCAATCTTCAAAACTATGCAATCACCGGATATTGTATCATGGGCTGGTGTCATGGCAGGCTGTGTCAAGAACCTCCAATATGAAAGAGCATGCAGTTACTTTAGGCAGTTAAGTGATGCTGGAGCACCTCTAGATCAGCATTGTATCGCTACTGTCATAAATGCCTGCACCGGTCTTCAGGACTTGGATAAGGGAAGGCAGATTCACTCTTTAGCTCTTAAACTTGGGCTGCTACTTGCTGATTTTGTCAGCGCATCACTAGTAAACATGTATGCAAAATGCCATAGCATTGAGGCCGCTGATGAGTTATTCTCCAATGCATTGTTCCCTAGAAATTTAGTTGTAGTTAATGCCATGCTTTCTGGATATTGCTGGAATTTCCTGGCAGAGAAAGCTCTGCTGCTCTTTTGCAGGGAATATCAGTCTGGTCTGCATCCTGATCAGTTCACTTTCTCAATTATTCTCGGTGCATGTTCTGATATAGGAGCAAAGAAGGCTGGTGAGCAGATCCATGGATACCTTGTAAAAAACGGTTCTGAATACTTGGATATCATTGTTGGAAATGCTATCATAGACCTTTATGTCAAGTGTGGATGCATTGCTAGTGCTTGTAGATTCTTTCACAGCATGAAGAGTTGGAATATCAATTCATATGCCATGTTAATGTTGGGTTATATTCAGAACAGATGCAGTGATGACGCTCTTCAGCTTTTCTCTAAGATGCAGCACAGTGGATTGCGGGCAAATCGTGTCACCTTTGCAAGAATCTTACGGGGTTGTGCTGACCTATGTGCTATTGATTTGGGAAGACAACTGCATGCTTCCATCATAAAGATGGGTCTGCTTTCTGATGTATATGTCACAAATGCACTTGTAGGAATGTACAGAAAATCTGATGTTTGGACTGAATCAAGTTCTCAAGAAACTTTGGCAGAAAATGTTCCAGAACAGAATACCACAGATAATTTCAGTTCAGAACAAAGGTGTGGAAGCAGCACCCTTGAAGAAGTTGGGTTGTTCACATTGGATGAAGAGAATGACTATGTAAGTTTGGCTGATGCACGGAAGATCTACGTTGCTGCTGCTTCTCAATTATATGGAAATCCACTCCCTATTCATGCGGTTGGACATGAACTTGGGATCAAGACCAACATAGGGAATGGAAAAAATGCCAAGTACAATGGGAGTAAGCTTTTGCTAAATTACAAGGATGGCAACTATCAGGGAAATAGATATGGACTGGTTAAGTTATTTAACTTGTTTCAAGAGGACAGCAAAAAATCTGATCATTTAGTCCTCATCGTTTCCATTGATAGTAGAAATTCGAAGATGAAGGATGTAGGATTTGTTAATGTGGAGCCAGTGAAAAGATATGGTAGTGTTGCTGCACTTGGGTTTCCTCCTTGACAAACTATAGTGCATGAGCAGAACTAGAGATTTTGCATGCTATTCTTTTTTCAGCAAAACTGAAGTGCCATGTTAACATATTGGCATGCAAGGAAAACCAACTATAAGCATAGGCCAGAGTCAGCAACTTCTTGGATCGACTCAAGCATATGAAGTTACATGCTGAATGGCTCAATTGCATGTAAGAATAGATCAGAACATTAGCCGTTTGGCATAAAACATGTGTCTAGCACTCTATGTTTTTATTGTTATTGTTACTCTTCACTTTTCAGTACGATGAACAAATAATGACTTTGGGACAATTTCTTTCATGCAGGTGACACACTCCTCAACCATTTCCAGATGAGGGGAAAGTTGGCTAGGAAAAATCAGCTTGAATTTTGAACGTTGATGTGAGTTAAAAGTTCGCCTAGGCACATGCTTTTACCTAGTATCTCTTTTGCTGCTATTCCCTCTTATACCGTATAAGTATTTAAGCTCTGTTTTATTGTAATATCGATATCATGTATAGAAAAAAAAGGAGTGCAGTCACTTATGCGGTTATTTTGCATCATTTGCTAATATCCATCATCTTCATTTATGCAATTGTGGAACTATCAAACTTAAAAGCAAGTAAATGACCCCAAGAACACTGTCCTAGTCAACATTTTCTTTGCGACTTCTTTCTGTTTGTGGGTCATCCATCAGCGCTGAAACATAGCTTTGACTCTGCAAGACTATATGCATATCAGAGCTTTGCTTTCGTTTTGCAGTCACATCAATTGGTCTACATTTTTCACAGTGTAGTATTGGTATTCAATATCTTGAGGAGAGGTTTGCTTTATAGTGAAATGAGAACACATGGATCAGTGGACGTATTTTGGCGACATGTGGCTTTGATAGTCTATGACCAACTGGTGTCGTGTGTTCCGTGTAAGGCCTACTAGTTCCTGTGTAGGTTCAATCTTTAGTAAAATGGAATTGCAAATAACTTTTTGTGTAGAAGACTAAAGCAAAACAATCTGATTCATTCTTGAAATTTCATCTTGCTATTCCATCGAAAGTACCCATGCTAGGTTCTGACTTCTGGTTGGTCAAGCCTAACATCATATACTTCACACGACTAGCCAATCCATATCTATGTTAGCTCATCTTTGTTCATTTTATAGGCACTGGCATTAAACTTGCATGAAATGGATATTACAGCAGAAGGAACAAAACTGAAGAATGGTGTGCATTTTGATGCATTGCCTGTCATCTGCATTCTGCAAATTCGAAAACTTCAACGTAAGCCTGTTCACTCTCCTTGATTGTATTTCTCTAGAAAACTTCAACTAGTCTCACCCACCGTATGATTACTAAATAGTAATTCATAATACATACTCCCTCCGTTCGGGATTATTTGACGTTTCCGGCAGCTCCATATAGCTAACTGCAAGTCATTTTAGTTGAAACGTCAAATAATCAAGGACAGAGGTAGTATATTCTGCTCTTTGCTTTGCCTTGCACTGCCAATTATGCAGTTCCTATTTGATAGTGCTAGATGTCTCCAGTTCTGTAAACTGAACAGATACTGTTCCTATTTGATAGTGCTAGTCTCCAGTTCTGTAAACTGAACAGATACAACCTGTTTGGGAACGATTATTTCTCGCTTATCGGTGAAAATAAGCCATAAACCCACCCAAACGCCTAGCTTATTTTTCGCTTAGCACACAATCTGCTTAGGCCAAAATCTTAGAAACAACGTGCGAGCCGATTCTTGGGTAAGCGGCCTCAGGCCTCCTTCTCAAATTAAGCAGGTCGCTTTTCCCCCAATGCCCCTCCAGTTTCCCCCCACCAATGCTGCCGGCGGCCCTCTCCGCCACCGACGCTTGCCCTCTCCGCGCTGCCACCCCACGCTATCCTCTCCGCTGCCGCCGCATCCCTGCACTCGGCGCGCCTGCTCCCTTCCCGCTGCCTGGCCCGCCTCCTTTCTCCCCCTGCATCCGTCGTCCTGCCGCCGCACTGCTGACCCAAGACCTGCTCCCGTCTGCCCATCTTCGAGCTCCAGTCCAGCCTCCCGCCACCGCCCCTGCTGTCCACTAGTGCCGATGCATGTGGTCCAGCCGGCCTCCCTCTCGCCTGCGCGGGTGGAAGCAGCCACTGCCGTTCTGTCCTCTCCCAGGCGGCAGGCGACCAACAACCTTTTGTAAAATTAGTGCTCAACTTTGGTAATTTGTAGATAACATCATGTAAATATCATGTGCTTTGGTAATCGATCGAGCCTGCGTGCCAGGCCTGCTCCTGATCGGGGAGTTCGATTGCCAATGCCAGGCCGTGCTGCTTTTTTGATCAGCCGGCAGTTTGGTTAGGCATTGGTACTTAAAAAAATGGATGGTTAGTCATTAGTTTATCATTTTTTCTTCGTACTCGAATGCTTCACAAAATTATTTGCTATTATTTGTCGTTGATGAGAAATTCAAATAATATTAGAATTATTGACTTCTTGTATTCAGAACAAAAATGAGCTATTATTAGCCTTAGGGGCATTCAGGTCATTTTAGCACTCCAGACAGACAATTGACTCAAATAATCAGGTTTGCCAAACACCTAGCTTATTCAGCCAACCGATTCTCTAGACAGCAGCTTATCAGAGAAGCCTGCTCTCCAGATAAGCGAGCTCCAAAATAAGCGTTCCCAAACAGTGTTGTAGCTTGAAATAATACTCATGGAACTGTTTGATCACATTGCTTTGTGAATTCATTTTTCTAAGCCATATTCACTGTAGTGGCATAGACAGCTAGCACAACATTTTTCTTAAAAGAGGATCTCATGCCAACACAGCTCGCTTGTTCTGTTGTTCTTCAGGGTCTGAAAGAAGAATAGAAGGTACCCACAGCATCACTCAGTGAAACACCACTATTGTTGAACTGCACTTGTCCGAAGCAAGAAACTCCAAGGCTTTTTTGCTGTTATATAAACTAACTGCCATGCGCCTTATTTTTTGGTTGGTGCATCAGGATTATACTGTACTGTAGTGCTGTTCTTGAGGCTGTAAGCTGTACATAGAGAGAAAAGAACTAGCTTTAGGTATACTGTTATTTATACTGGTACTGTACACTCCCCGCTGGATTCAGCTGCTATGCTGAATACTGTTAGGAGAGCAGCAATGTAAAGCCGTGAAGGTCACCCGTGCTGTCATTCACCAGTACTACGAACCCCGGTGAGTTCTCTCTCCTCTTGGAACTTAAGGATCGAAGTGATTTCTTCTGTGATGTTTTATCTTTCCTACTTTATTTTGATGCTTATCTATTCAATTTCGAGCAGATGTTGTAACTGCTAAGAGAACGGTAATCAAAATCAATACAAAAGAAGCACCTTGATTGAGCGGGAGAGGCTTTTAAAGGTTTGGCCCTACTTCATGCTGAAATTGCAGTGGATCGTAGCCTAGATTAACAGATTGTGCCCTCGTGGTATGTGCGACTGTTCACTTCGAACCTCAGCTTCTCTGGGAGCAATATCGCTTTCGTTGGAGTCTCACATTTGGTGTGATTTTGATTAAATGGAATTGTTTGTTCGATTTGATCAATGTTGTATCATGTTTGTTTTCCGCATGGTATGAAGAAACAATGGATCAGTATTCCGTTTATTCCATGATGGTGCCAGTTCTCTTTTGGTTTCCACATTATCCTTTTCTGGCCTGAATTCTGAAGAAATTACAGTGAACCCTTTTTTAAAAGAGAAAAGTACAGAGAAAGCTTGAGAGCCGCAACCTGGCAAGTGCACGCGATGCAAAAGTCAGATGGCTGCAAGCATGGACCAAAACTAGGGTAAACGATTTCTGTGATCTGCAATGCTGTGTTTGCCCCTGCAAAGCCGGAAATGGGCCTCCAATTCTTGCGGGTAGCAGGAGCACAAAGCTCTCGCCTAGCCCATCATAAGTTGGCACTGGCAGCGTGCGTTACTGTGCCGTTCGAAGCACACGCCACTTCCAAATGATCTCTGTCCTCGTAATCCCGATCGGGAGTTTGGTTGGATCAGACGGTGGTTGGTGATCCCATGCATTCGGCGACGCACCTGCCAGCCAATCACCTCCCGCAAAACCTTTTGCCCAATTGCATTCCTCCCCACGACAACGCCGCGAAGAAATCTCCCCACACGCTCCTCGCCTGCTTCCGCCGATGCGAGCGCGCTCCTCCAACTCCAACCCCGTCTCCCGCGACGCCTAGCACCAAAACCCCACCACCACCACCCGCCGCTGCCTCATCCCCAAGTCCCCTCCCGCCCCACATGGCGCCCCGCGCCGCCGCCGCCGCCGTTGCCCTGCTCCTGCTCCTGTTCGCTCCTCCCGCGGCGGCGGTGGCGGCGGCGTCCGTGGGGGTGAACTGGGGCACGATGATGTCGCACCCCATCCACCCGTCCGCGGTGGTCGGGATGCTGCGCGCCAACGGCATCGACCGGGTGAAGCTCTTCGACGCCGACCCCTGGACGGTCGCCGCGCTCGCCGGGTCGGGCGTCCAGGCCATGCTCGCCGCGCCCAACGACAAGCTCGAGTCGCTCGCCCGCGACCCGCGCCGCGCGCGGGACTGGGTCCGCCACAACGTCACCGCCAACCTCAACGCCGGCGTCGATGTCAGGTAACCCACCACCGACTTCCCGCTTGTCCCACTTGTTACCGTCCTTGCACACCTCGCGCAGTCGCGCGCCCTGGTTTTGGTGTCCTCGATAGATCGCTGGCAGGCAGTAAGCCCCGCGGATTTGCGCCGCAGTATGACCCGTGTGAATACGTAGACGAGGTGCCTTTGAGAGCGCGCGGGCGCAGAGTGCTTGTACTGTACTGGGAGTTCCGTGGCGCCATGGGAGGTGGTGTGTTCTGGTGCGCGGAAAATGTTTGATAGAATGCCACCACAGTATGACATGGAGTTCTGTGTGCTGGTGATTGCGTTGTGTTTGATGCATAACGGGATGTTGCAGCTGCATGCCTGCATTTGCATGTTTTTCGGTCCATGCGAAATGGATGCAGTGCCTGTGCTGTTGTTTGGCCCACAGTTCAGACATTCAGGGTTTATCTCGCTGTTTAGAAGATATGTATTTCTGTTACTTACAGGCAAGTTCAGAGCGCATTCTAAGTGCAGTGGCTGGTAGGTGCCAGAGCCCAGATGTTGCCGCTGATGCATGCATGACAGTTCATGGTTCATGTTGATAGTCGAGCATCATCTGGCTTTGCGTGGTGTTTCGTTCACATATGTGTTTCTAGAGGGCTGTGCTTGGATTTCTTCTATTTCTATAAAATGCTGATGTGTGCGGGGCTGCTTGCCGTATCCTTAAGAGAGTGTTGCATGTGAGATGAAAACCCTGCCTGTTCATGTTTCATGGTAGTATAGCATATCGGTTATCAAGCATGGCGTAGTAACTAGTGAGTAAGTAAAACGGAGTTGGCTAATCAATTGGCCAACCATTTACAAGACAACATTGCTAGAATATTTTGTGATAACTTAGATATAAAGTGGTGTATCATAATTTGGTATTTCTGGACTTTGCATCTGTGACATTGTTGTATCAATAACTAGTGAGCGTTGTGCTTTTATTTTGACTAAGTTGAAATGTTCTCTTGTGGGAAAAGTAGTATCGTCTATGTTCGTAGCACTTTGTTTTTGTCCTTTTTCTTGACTTGATCCTTAAAAACTAGGTTCTCTTTTTTGAGATACACAAGGTACAATGGTCGCGGTTATTTATCAATAATTACTCTACATGCATATAAAATGTGCATATTTAGATGATTTTGTTGAAATTGTTGCACAAAAAATTATGCTATGGTCACTCATTTCCAGTTTTAGTCCTACTGTGAACAGTCCTGATACCTTAATTATATGTCAATTTTTCAGGTATGTGGCTGTTGGCAATGAACCTTTTCTGAAGAGCTACAATGGCAGCTTCATCAACATTACCTTTCCTGCACTCAAGAACATGCAGAGAGCTCTAGATGAGGCTGGCTTTGGCCAACGCATCAAGGTAGTTGTGCCGCTGAATGCTGATATCTACAGCTCCCCTGATAACAAACCAGTGCCATCTGCTGGGAGTTTCCGCAAGGATATCAATACCCTCATGGTTGACATTGTTAATTTCCTCCATGCGAATGATGCGCCCTTTGTGGTTAACATCTACCCATTTCTCAGCCTGTACCAGAATCCCAACTTCCCGTTGAATTTCTCCTTCTTTGATGGTGCTACCAAGCCAGTGTATGATCAAGGAATGGTCTACACCAATGTGTTTGATGCCAACTTCGATACTCTTGTCTGGTCTTTAAGGAAAGCTGGTGTGCCCGACATGAGAATCATTGTTGGTGAAGTTGGCTGGCCAACGGATGGCGATAAGAATGCTAATATCAGATATGCACAGAGGTTCTATAGTGGTTTTCTGAAGAAGATGGCCAAAAATGTCGGCACACCTCTGAGACCTGGTCACATGGAAGTTTACCTGTTTGCGTTGATTGATGAGAACCAGAAGAGTGTTCTGCCTGGACGCTTTGAGCGTCACTGGGGACTATTCACATATGATGGAAAACCAAAGTTTGCTATGGATCTCAGTGGAAATGGCAAGGGTAATGATCTGGCTGAAGTGAAAGGGGTGCAGTACTTGCCATCACAGTGGTGTGTATTCAACAAGGATGCAAAGGATAAGTACAAAGATCTGCCAGCCTCTGTAAACTATGCATGCTCAAATGCAGATTGTACACCACTGGGGTATGGGTCCTCATGCAATGGTCTCAGCCATGATGGGAACATATCATATGCGTTCAACATCTATTTCCAGACGATGGATCAGGATGTCAGAGCTTGTTCCTTTGGAGGCCTTGCAAAGATCACAACGACAAACGCTTCACAAGGAGGGTGCTTGTTTCCAGTACAGATTCTGAGTGTTTCAGGAAGAGTGGTGCCACTGTTATTTTTGCCTATGTCCTTGGTTCTGTTAGTCTCTGTATTCAGTCTACTATAGTCTATATACATGGGAGGACAGTAGTAAGCACTGAAATATTAGGTCACTGAAGCTGTGATAGGTTTGAACATAGACATAGGAAAGAAGAGTCACTCTAGATGAAGTTAATGAGGAGGCCAAATTTGTCGAACCCAGTCATTTTCTCTGTACTGCTGACAGTAGTACCATACCTGCACTATGGAAAGTGAGAAAGCTACAATTTGACATATGTGGTTGGGAGAAGCTAGAATTTCTTCTTTCTACTTAATTTTCAGTTGTCGATCTTGTATATCTACAAGTGTAAAGTCCTGAATTTTTTACAACATCGATCGCTATGCTGGCTGCAGATATTGTACAGCAACATGGCTTTCACTTTCATTTTCGATGCGAAATACTGATGCTACCTGTTTATGGGCAACAGTCAGTCCTATGAAATGAGCGCTTCACGCAATTTAACTGACATGTCCTGTACTTGCGGGTTTGGTCTCGTCTGGAGCGGAAGTGAAAGAAACATTTTCTTCCTCAAGTATGATGTTTTCGTTGTTCATCAGTCACTTACTCACTTCTCTATGGAGAGAATATAGTCCCTTTTTATGTGCTCTTTGTTCCATTTTTCGATTATCTTATTTGTTTGAGAACATGTATAATTCTGTTTATCGATCCTTTATTAGTCTAGTCAGTTCAGGAAAACCTGACAGGATCTGTGAAAGATCAAACATCTTGGCACAAACATATGGTTGATTCATCATGTAATCCTGTACAAGATAACAGATCTTCAGGTCGGGTTCGTCTTATTTCTTATTTCTACCTCCTCTTTTACGTGTCCAGCTAGACGAATTGAGATTCGAAGCTCCATAAGAATAAGAGATGCCAAAGCTCCAACATGGTAGGTTCTCTTAAAAATAGGAAAATATAATTACAGCTCATGATGAATATTGAGGGTCCAATAAAAATTGTTCTGGGAGCATGATAAGTGGATCAGTTCGCAGCCTACTGTAATGATCCAAGTAACGCCATGGGGTTCTTTTTTGCCATCGGGATTCAGGTTGGTATTGTTCGAAGAATGCGTTGCTACTTTTGCCAAAGGAAGTCAAGGGCATCAACCCAGCCTGCGAAAGCACGCGCTCCCATCGCTCTCGCACGGGCGACTAGGGGCGCCCCAACCCTAGCCGCTCCTCCGGCCTTCCCCGTCGCGCCGCCGCCCGAGAGGCCTTGGGAAGGCCCTTGAGGTCTACAAGGACGGCGGCGGTGCGGCCCCCTCCCTTGGCCGGAGCCTGGCGCAGCGGGTGCGGCCGCTCGCCGGCGATGGCGGTCTCCGCGGCGGCGGGAGCTCAAGGCCCCGGATCCGGCCCTCTCCTGCCCGGATCCGGATGTGGCGTGGCGGGGGCGCGCGGTGATGTGCGGTGGCGCTGCTGCTGCTGCTTCGGCGGGGCGGCGGCGGGCGTGGTGGCTGTGGGCCGGGGCAGGATGGCGGAGGAAGTCGGCACAGGGGCTGGAGGTGCACGTTTGGGGGCCAGATGCGTGCAGACGTCGGGAACGGATGTGAGAAGACAGGTATTCCCCTTCTCCATGTGGCGATGGCGATGCAGATCGACGCCTTGCCTTTTCGGTGGAGGTGTTGCAACGGAGACGGGGTGTGTGTCACTGCTGTGAGTTGTGACTGTGCATCAAGATAGCCTTTCCGGGCGAAAGCTTACGTCGGCATTGTGCTGGTGGTAGTGATGGCGGCGCCCTTTGGCATCGCTATCCCCGTTGGGGGCATCATTACGGAGCTCTTATCTTGCTGCATGATGGCCTCTTGGTGAAAACCATGTCCAGCCTTGGACGAGCGACGACGGCGCCATTGGTGTCGCGCCCTTCTTGGAGGCGTTGCTTTTTGAGGTTCATCGCAATTCATGGCAGTGGTGGAGGTGGGTTGTTTGGTGGTGGCGTTTGTGCGCGGAGGCGTTGGAGGTGTGCTTGGTCCGGGTGGTTGGTGAGGTTGGTGCAGAGGGTCCATGGGTGCTAGAAGACTGGAGTTGGCGCTCATGGTGCAACGGTGAACTCTGTGACGGCTGGGTGGAGGTGTTGCTCTCAAAGCGGCTTCAAATATCTGAGTCCTTGGCAGAGTGAGGCGGTGGAAGAGGCAAGGCCCCCACGCGGAGTGGCCAGGATCAGTGGTTCTCATTGGTGCTGTGATGGGAGCGTTCTGCTGACGTCTCGCTGGAGCAGAGTGATCGCGATCGTGTGTGTGCGGCTTGAGGGGGTAGGCCCATGCTGGAGGAGACCGTTGCAGCAGGCCGCGACTTTGGCGTGGCACAGCGTTGGTGATGACGGCGCAGTTTCGACAGCCTACTTTCAGCTACTCTTCCAGATGGTGGTGGTGTAGTGTTGTGTGGTGTGCGTTTGTTTTGTGGAGGTGGTGTACGCTTCGGCGCGTTATGTACGAATGTTTCTTCTTCTTATCTGACAGAGCAGTGCTCCTGTTATCTTTTTTTTTTTAAAAAAAACTTTTGCCAAAGACCGTCGTGAGTCCTTGCTGTTCTTTGCTTTGGCCAAAAGGTTACACGGTTACACCCCCATACGGGGCCATGCCGATGCTTTTATTACATATTTCTTTGATGTCGGACCAAATAACATATGCGTGATTTAAAAAATACATATGTGTCGCTTAATTTATATTCCCTTCAATTTATGAACGTTGCTTTTGCTCATTAATCACAAGTATATGGTGTGGACGGGTACCCGAATCTAAGTTGTTGATTTGTCAATTTGGAATCTTTTCTTTTTCTCATCGGTAATTCGGAAATCTTGATTCCGCATAGGCCCACCATACACATGAGTACTAGTGCAGTTGTGCAGTGTGCAAAATCTTAGCCTCCCGGCACCTAGTGGACTGGGACCTCAATCTTTTCAACGATCTCCTTTCTTCAGGAAATAGTTTGAGGGTATAAAATTCTAGATTCATTTTGCAATTATTGATTATTCGCGCACTCAAGAAAGTGGAGATAAGGGAGAATTAAACCCACACAGCATGATTTAAATGCCACATTGTACGCTTACATTTGCAAACTTTGTGTTTGAGCTTAATGTGTTGTGCACTGCAGTTACTACGAAGGATGGAGGCGTTAAACTCGCGTTGGCTGACACGCCACCGATAATGAGGTTAGCACTTGACCATCCCATTTGTTTTTACGGGTGCCCTGGACGTCTCACGGGGGTAAAAATCTCGGACCGTAATGTAGCAGCGAAAGTTTCCGCCGCAACATCGGGTAATGTTACATGAAACACGTAAAGTTTTTTGCAACATCTAAAAAGTGCATTTGTAACATTAAGAATGCGCGATTGTAACATGAAAAGTCAATATTTGCAACATCGAGGATGCGTACAGAAATTTCATCGAATATCCTCGACCGAACATCATCTGATGAATAAAAATTCCCGTCGCAACATCGAGTAATGTTGCATGAAACATGTAATGTTTTTTTGCAACATCTAGAAAAGTGCATTTGCGACATTAAGAATATGCGATTGCAACATGAAAACTTCATATTTGCAACATCGGAAATGCGTACAGAAATGCCATCGAATACCATCGATTGAACATCCAGATCTACTTTTTGCAACATCCGTATAAAACAGTTGCAGCATTGTTCTGAAACATATGAAACACGCGAAAACATACACATGCAACATGTAGCAAAACCTAGTACAGGTAGAGGCAGGGAGAGGAGGAGGATGGCGAGCATGTAGCTCTACCCCGGCCATGGGGATAAAGGGGAAGGAGCTCGTGCGCCGGCCATGGGGGCAGAAAGAGCGGAGCTCGTGCCATCGGTCATGGCCGCCGCTCGGAGCTCGACCTCCACGGGGCGCGCCGCCGCCATCTGGGAGCGCAGCTATGGACTAGAGCTCGCCGACGGCGCTGCCATGGGCGTGGGTCTCCTCTCCCCACGGGCCAGTGGCGGAGCTCTCCAGCGGCGCGACCATGGACGCCGGTCGCCGCTCTCTATGGCCAACGGCGGAGCTCACCGGCAGCGCTGCCATGGGCGCGGGCCTCCGCTCCCCCACAGGCAGCGGCGGAGCTTGCGCGGGGTGGAGCTCCCCAGCGGCGGAGTTTGCTGGTGCGATGATGCTCGGAGCACTCGTGCAGCACGAGGTTAGCGGTATCCGATGGCTCGGACGCCGACCTGAAGCATTACCGTTGTTTTTAACCGCTCTTTAACTGATTCATGGACGACCCTATCCATTTAGCTGCCTATCCATTTAGCTGACAGCCTGACAAGCAAGTACAAGTACTTGACCAAAATGAAGGTCTGTACAAAATAACGCCAACTCTTGAGGGCGAATCTGCAAGTCCCCAATGCTAATATCCACCGTCCCGTACAGCTCTATTTATACCCCGGTCCCTTGCCCACCCAGAGACGAAACGCAGCAGCTGCAACCGAAAGACGCGCGCGCGCACGGCTCGCGTTCCAACGCCCGGATCAGATCCCTCCCATTCGAGGAAAAGCAAAGATTCCGCCGCCCAATCCCGAGCCGCTCCGTCTCCGTTGATTCGAGGGATGGCGCCGAAGGAGAGCCAGCAGAGTCTAGCCGAGGCGGCGGCGCCGGCTGCCCGGAGCATCCCGGAGGAGGCGCGGGTGCTGCTGCGCGAGCTGGCGGCGGAGTGGGAGGACGTCGCCGCCGGCTGCGGACTTGAGCCGGAGGTGGTGCCGCTCAAGGGCGCCATGACCAACGAGGTGTACCAGGCGCGGTGGCCCGCCGGCGGCGAGGAGAGGGATCAGGAGCGGAAGGTGCTGGTGCGGGTGTACGGGGAGGGCGTGGAGCACTTCTTCGACAGGGAGGACGAGGTGCGCACGTTCGAGTGCATGTCGCGGCACGGGCACGGGCCGCGCCTCCTCGGCCGCTTCCGCAACGGTCGCGTCGAGGAGTTCATCCACGCCAGGGTGCGCGCTCGCTTCCTGCTCTTTTTTTTCAACCATTTTGTCTGCTTCTACGAAGTAGGATCGATCGGTCGTTCTTGTTCCCTGCCATCCGTCTCCAGGTTAACCTTTCTTAACCCTTTTCGGAAGGAATCTCGAATCTGTCTCTTATCTATTTCTTTGGAATCTTTTGGCACCTTTTGGGTCTTGGTGGGTAACTTGAAAAGTACAGTACATAAATTTGCTAGTTATTACTGACTTACTGTACCAACATAATCATATTAAGCGTTTTACTTCATAGGATAGGAAGAACAGAGTGAATATTGTTCGGTTCGTTCGTGAAAAAGAGGGATAGATATTAAATGCGCACTATTTTATTCTTGGACTAGACAATGCCACATCCTAGATTGATGTAATGGTATATCTAACAGCGTGTTATCAAATACTAGCGTGTTGATGCGCGGTTGTCTTTCTTTGAAACCTTCCTCCCCTGATGATGTATACGTGAACTGCACTATCACAAATTTCAACGGTTTGGCATTTGGAATCTTATCCGAAAACGACAATTTAAGTCTGTACTCAATGAACTAACCAATTTAATAGTAAGGGCCCCAGTTTTCCTACTATTCTTGAGACTTGCGTAGTGTATTTTAAATTCTTGTCTTGATATGCCTCTGAGATACTTGTTGTGACAGAAAACATTGAAATATTTGGCACCATTGACATTTCTTCTTGCTGATCACTCGTAATAGTTGTAACACTGTAGTACTATCTATGACATTGCTTTAGAATTCAAGATACTTAAACGCTAATAGGTCAACACCCAAAGATTTTGGGTATCTACTTGGCTTAATTACTCAACAAGACTAGGCCAGAAAGTTGAATTGAAAGGCCTTTCAGGGAGAAAGATGTGAATAAAAAATGGTTAAAGCATCATTCTTTATTCTCCATTTTTTTCACGATTTTAAAAATAAAGCATCATATTCTCTTGACTTGCTAAATACAAAGGATAAAACATGCAACAGTGTTTTAAAGGCGTTAAGGTGTCCTCCAAAATCTTGGAGCGACTTATCACCAAGGCGATTGAAGCAGCTTGTTTTCTAAGGCGAGCTGGGAGCGCCCGGACGCCTAGATGACACCTTTAAAACTATGCATGCAACACTGGCATTCATATTTACCATTAAAGCATCATATCCATTTTGTAAATTTAGGAAGAAAGTTGATGTAAATATTTCTTTCAGACACTTTCAGCTGCTGACCTACGTGACCCAGAGATTTCAGCTATTATAGCCTCCAAATTGAGGGAATTTCACAACCTTGACATGCCTGGTCCAAAATCTGTGCTCATTTGGGAAAGATTAAGGTACTGCTGGATTTTTTCTGAACAGTTGTTATTTTGTAAAACGAAATTTATCATCAAAATGGAGCACTTATTATAACAACACCTTATTTGCACTAGGAACTGGCTAAAAACTGCCAAGAGCTTGTGCTCCTCTGATGAAGACAAAGAGTTCTGCTTGGATAGCATGGAGGAAGAGATTGCTGCATTAGAGAATGAATTTTCAGGGGAATGCGAGTGCATCGGATTTTGCCATAACGATCTCCAGTATGGAAATATCATGATTGATGAAGAGACCAAATTGCTGACTATCATTGTAAGTTCTTGTTATTTAGCATATGTTGGTTCACTAATTACGTTCTTTCATAACTAAATAGCTTGTTGTAAACGTCATATATTTAAAAATTGAGGTAGTACATGTTGCCGCGTTTCTGTTATGGCCTCCATGCTTTTAGTCTGTCATAGGTTCCTGAACTGGAAGCTTTGCTTAGTCTTTAATTGACTATCCTATCTGACTTATTCTGAATAAGCTGGAAAACATGCTGCTCTGATCTTACTTTCTTGCCTAACGCCTTTGCAGGACTATGAGTACGCAAGTTTTAACCCAGTTGCTTATGACATCGCAAACCATTTTTGTGAGATGGTCGCAGACTATCATTCAGAAACGCCACATATATTGGACTACACTAAATATCCAGGTACCAGATATATGTGAAGCTATTGACTTATGCATTGTTATTTTCATCCTATATAACTTGATGGGACCTATGTTTTTCACTCACCTTTGCTTTTATGCTCATACTGCAACAGATACCAATGAGCGGAAGCAATTTGTGCAGACATACCTGAGCTCATCAGGTAAGCACAAAGTTAATCATCAGCAGCAATTTAACCCCCCTACCAGTGTACAAAACAGCAATAGTTCTTTTTGTCTCAATGCAATCTCTAACAGGTGACCAATCAGAAGCGGAGGAGGTAGAAAATCTGATCAAAAGAATTGAGAAATACGCCCTTGCCAGCCATCTAGCTTGGGGCCTGTGGGGAATAATTTCGGTGTGTTTTTCTCACGCAGATTCCATCACTCATGTTACCTGTAAACCCGAATGCCATGCCTGCTAGGCTGCTATCAATTGAAAGCTGAATCCTCTGGCTGCAGGACCATGTCAACGATATCGACTTCGACTACAGGGAATACGCGAGGCAAAGGTTCGAGCAGTACTGGCTGAAGAAGGAAACAATCCTAACTTCTCAGACTGCTGAATAGATTCCGGGCATCAGGTTCTCCACCGATGGCCTCTGCTGCACATAGCTTGTCCAGTGTTGTCGATGCATTTAGACTTGAGATCTGTCCCTGGAACAGAAGATCAGGCATTCAGGGCTTTTATTCGTTTGGTAGTTCAGTTGTTCATAGTGTAAGTCGACAGGTGTCAATGAAGTCTTGATTGCTCGCTGTATGATATATGATCACTTCTGTCCCTGGGAGCTCGTTGTATGATGGTATGATCGCAAAAAAAAGTCACCGAACTAAACACCCCTTTAGTGGCTAGCTTACTGCTGCATTTTATGTGTTGAATCTTGAGTGTATGGAAATTGTGTGTATGGGGCCTCGGATAAAGAGTTCCTGATGCAGGTTCTGCACCTGTGCATTCGGTGCGTGCTTGTTCTTTGGTCTTGAGAGAATGGCAGAATCAGCAATGCCATAGAAAAATGAAAGGCCACTAGCTGAATCTGGGAAAAAATGGGGCCGTGAGCTTAACAATTCAGTTAAAGTATTGGACCATATGGGCTGTTGAGTGAACAAGAAGCAGACACTGCAGCAGGCACTGATGACAACAAAGTAGAATGCTGAGATGGGTCAAAATGAATCGAGAACTTGAAATTCTATGAAGTACTTCAAACACAGGAACTGCATCAGAAATGATGGTGACAACAATAAAGGCGAATGGCACAACCGAAGTAGAATGCAAAATCTAGAATGAAAAACTTCAAGGCTGCAAAACTTCGGTGACTGCATCATCTTCTATATCTTGAATCGAAGCGACCACTCCGGGTGCTCCTATTTATTCTGTGGAAAGTGGTTAGCCTTTTTTATCTTCAAACTCAACTCAACTGCCCAACAAAGATAGCATCGGTCCAATAAATAATGAAGAACGACAATAGTTTTCTGATACACTGATATTTATTATTTTGAAGGAAAGATACACTGATATTTTATTGATGTTGATCAATATATTTTTAACCTTTTTTTACATGTACTAATATTTTTCTTTAATATTTATTTTGACAACCACCAACATTTTTTAACATTCATCAACATTTGTTTAAAGTTTGGCTTAAATTATAACCAATATTTATTAATTCAAGGGCCAAAGCTTGCATCTTTGCGCAGCCTGCGAGTATCTTGGCACATAAGATTGATGGATCGTCGAAGCTAACTGATACCAAGTTGTCACGGGTGAATGTAGATGGAAGGGAATTGAACCTGAACCTGAGCAGCCCGGCCTCGCTAATGGCGGCGGCCGGACCACAAGGACAGGCGATAGAAACACTAGATTGATTTTCTTATCTCTTACTTACCTTTTTGGTACATCTCCTCTCATTAGTATATAAAGAAAAGGTGGCGTGTGTAAAAAATTGTTGAGCCATGAATGTAAAAAATATTTGTATGTATAAAAAATTGTTGAGCCATGAATGTAAAAAAAATATTTGTATATAAAAAGGACTGGCTTATCGCGCGACCCCGTTCGGATTCCCACCTATTTAACATCACCGTTCATGCGCCTCCACTTTTTTAACATCGCTGCTCCCGCGCCCCCACCTTATTACCTTTGGATGTGCACGTTCATGTATAACATGTCTGTGGGGCTTTTTTTAATAAAAAAACATGAAACTTGTTAAAAAATGTTTTATCTCTTTCTTATGATCTCTGTTTTGAATACCGATTGCACCGTTATGTTCTGCGTGATGAGATGAACAAAACTAGATCTCACTTGCATATATTTTGAAGACGTTTTGCACTAGTAGCAATTTAAGTGTAAATTTGAGTTTGATATTATTTAAGGCATTGCTACAATATGCATATATAAGTTGCTGGTGTGTATATAATTCCAGCTTACATGCATAGCATGTAACAACAATTATTAGTATTTTTCTATAACATATATTAATCATAATACATCTATGAGTTGCTACAGTAGTTATATTAGTTGCTATAGTACTTCCTAGAACTGTTAATAGACAAAAGGTCATACAATGTAAGAGGCAATATAGTAAAATATATAAGTTGGTGCATTATCTATGTGTAAGTTGCTATTTGTTATATACATAAGTTTAAAAAACGGAAGGTTACAAACACATGAGTTGCCACACATATAAGATAAAAGTTGTCACAAGTAAAAAGAATGTTCGTTCAAACAAAGTGAACTTACTTAATAACATGTGTTATGCCCGGTGCCAGCGCACGCACCACTTATGGGGGAAATTCCTTACCCCGAAGTGAATCTTGACTAGGAAAGTACACAAACTCACTAAACTTTTGAAGTGGATCTTTTCGTGGAAAGTAAAGAGGATTTCCAGGCGTAACCGAGTTCCTTGCCTTGCTTGTCTTGGGCCTGCTCTTCCGGCTTGCTTGCTTCCTGCTCTTGCCTCTCTTGCTGCCCTAACTATTTGACCCGCTTGCCTTGCTACCCGATACCTGTCTGCTCAAAACCGAAATGAATAGCCAACTCGCTTAGCTTATCTTACCCCTGGCATTACTCGCCCGAACAACTAATGTGCGTAGCCAATACACCTGCCACTCTTTCAACTCGCCGCCTTCGAATCTATAATATAATTAAGTTGTCACAAACAAAAGATGGCATACACATAATAGTAAAAAAGAGTAAGTTGTCATAGTCATAAGTTCATATACAAATTGTCATAAAAGATAAAGTGTTCACACATGTAAAACAAAATATGCCACCCAAACAGAATCTATTATACACATGAGTTGTCACACATATAAAATATAAGTTACTGCAAACAAAATCTATCATACACTCATACACATAAGTTGACAAAAAAATAAAATAAAAGTTGCTATGCACATAAGTTGTTACCACAATAGGCCAATATACACATGAGTTGCGATAGAAAGAGAGCAAGTCGTCACATAAGTTGCTACTAGTCCAAAATATAGTCAAAACATATGTAAGTGGGGTCTAGTTTTGTTCATCTCATTATGTAGAAAACAACGATGCAATTGGTTCTCTAAACGAAGGTAATATGAAGAAGATAAAATATTTTTTAAATACCTTTTCTAGTACAAAAGACGGACAAAAGCTAATAGATTTTATGCGCTAGCAGTACACGCGCTCAGCCTTATTCAGGCCACGCACAGGCCGTGAGTTTCACGGCTTGTGGAAATCACATGCAGGTTATGCACTTATGCAGGCCTCAGGAGCCCAAGGCCACGAGCGACGCGCGTTAGGCATGCCTCATGCGTCCACAGATCGTGGGCCGCAAGGGGTCGCACACTTCGGTGCGAGCACGACCGCGCAGAAACTTTTTCCATATAAAAAATGTTGGTCAACATTGTCATGGCGGTGGGTTGGGCCGATTGGGCTAGATCCATTAGGGTTAGGGTTAAGTTGCTACGTGTAGATGTGCGCACAAATCTCTATTAGTCACTAACATTTCTACGTGTAGATGTGCGCACAAATCTCAACGTGGAAGTTATATAGGCTGTCCGGAGTCACCAGCGAGGAAGAGAGCCCAGCACGGCCCGTGCAGTTTGTTGGCTCGTGGGTGCTTTGGACTTAACAAAACACCAGCCCAAACACGTCCGCCTCCCTCGAGTCCCTCTACCTCCGTCCTTCCACCTCGCCGCCGACGAGGCGACTCGACCGCCACCACCCCCGCGCGCGCTCTCCGCTTCGCTTCGCCAAACCTACTCTCCCGAGCTCCCGGCTTCCCGCCGCAGCGCGCCCTGCCCTCTTCCCCCACCTCACGCGGCCTCCGCCACCGCGCCGCCGCCTCCTGACTTCCCTCGGTGGACACCCGGAGCGTTGTCGGGGGAACCTCAATCGCTACGCACCGCGCAGCTCGACCACTCGTCGGCGCCGCCATCCCCACGGTGCCTTCTCTTCTACTTTCCCACCTGAAGCGTAGCCCGTCTGGTTGTGTGTGCATTTGGGGAGGGATTGATGGCCAACAGCGAGTATGAGTACGTGAAGAGGGAATTCGAGTTCGATCGCCGCCTCCCGCCCTCTAACTGGATCGTTGTCCGCATCGACGGCTGCCACTTCCACCGGTACTTCTCTTCTCTGTTTGCTTTATTTCAGTTCGCAGCCAACAAGCTGTGCGCTGCTTCGTACAGGCATGGTGTTAGCTTGTTACTAGTGGTTAAACAACTGCATTGGCCATGTGGTCATGCCAATCGAACGTCTAGCTTTGCTGGATGTGTGAATCGTCAGTAGAGCTGTTTATCTTTGTTTTCTATTCACTAATTTCAGTTTCTCTTTTGTAGGTTCTCGAAAATTCACGCCTTTGAGAAACCGAATGATAAGAATGCTCTAAGATTGATGAACGATTGCGCCACTGCTATGCTTGAGAAGTTTCCTGACATAGTCTTTGCTTATGGTGTTAGTGATGAGTACAGGTATGACATTAGAAATCCTCTCATGTAAGTTCCTTTATAAAATTTTACGCACTACAGTATACCACTTTGAATAGAAACTGTGAATTGTATGCAATACAGTATTTGGCTGAAGAGCTCATTTTGTAACCCATTTAAGAGTTGCTGTTAAACTGCAACTACTGAATGCATGTTCTGTCGGCAGATGATTTATAGAAGTAGCATTGAACTTTTTAGCATATGTTGCATTACCTGTGCTCTATAATAAATTTTTTATATTGTGTTTATCCTGCAGTTTTGTTTTCAGAGAGGAAACTGAATTCTATCACAGGCGAGAAGGGTAACTCATTCATCTTTACCTTTTCACTGATATTTGAAACATGTTCGTTTGTGCAAAATTGTTTTTCGTTGAGCAACTTCATGGCATCATGGTATTGACATCTCTACCAATAATTTCAGCAAAATCCTTTCTTTATGTGTTTCCTACTTCACTTCTTTATACGTAATGAAGTGGAAAGGCTTCTTTCCTAACAAAGAGTTGAAGGAGCCACCATATTTTGATGGACGAGCTGTATGTTACCCAAATCTGAAGACTATTCGTGATTATTTGGCTTGGAGACAAGTGGACTGTAAGCTACTGAAACTGAAATCACAACTTTCTTGTATAGCAAATGAGACCTTCCATTTATATTGTGCAAATTATTTTTTGCACTGAAGTCCTAAAGAAACTTGCATCATATCCACCAAAGTTGTACGTAAAAAAAAGGAGGATCTATGCAATGCATCAATATTGAAAAAAAAATAGTTGACTGACGTGGACACTCTTGGTTTGTGCCTTTCAGGTCATATAAATAATCAATACAATACCTGCTTCTGGATGTTGGTGAAATCTGGAAAAAGTGAACAAGAAGCTCAGCTAGCGTTGAAGGTAGTAGAAATTTGTCTTGAGTCGATGACCTTTCTCTCGCAATTGCACAAGTGTTTTAATTAATCTTTTGTTCTTCTAGGGAACATTTGCAAAGGACAAGAATGAGCTGCTTGCTCAACAATTCCAAATAAATTATGATGATGAACCAGCTATGTTTCGCAAAGGATCTAGTGTTTACCGAGAGAAGGTAATCTCGCAAATGTTGTCAATCATGTAAAATAACATCTTTGTTGTAATGTGCTGTGTATAACTATAGGTAGAAACAACAGTGAAGATTGATGACTATAAGAATCCCATAAAAAGACCACGTTTAAAAGTTACAGTGGCACATGTTGATATCATAGGGCCTGAGTTTTGGGAAAATCATCAAGACATTCTTCGAGAAGGTTAACTTAATTATTCTAGTTTCAGCTATCCTTTTAACTCCAGATCAATATATGAATGTATATAAATTAACCTAATTGATATGCTTGGGAACAGGAAAATTTATGCATGAGTTTGTGAAGAAGTCTGCCGTCGACCGCATGCTTCCACCTTGTAATTGGATTGTTGTTCGCATCAATTGCTGCCAATTTGATCAGTGAGGAAACCTTTTTCTTATCTATCAAAAGCATGCTGGTTCCCTTTAGGATAGATTGATTGCCTTATTAACAGAGTTGATTCATTTTCTCCCCCAGATTCTCAACATTTCATTCATTTGATAAGCCAAATGATGAGAGTGCTCTACGACTGATGAATGCATCTGCATCTTTGATGATGGAGCAATACCCTGACATTGTCTTTGGCTATGGTTTTAGCAACGAGTATAGGTATGTTATACTCTTTCAAATCACTATCCGTGCAGCTTGCGAACTGATAAAAAGAAAATAAATTCCTGGTTTGTATTGGGAGAAAACGAAACATATGTTTCAGATGGCACATTTTCATCCCATGAACAGAAGTTTTTATCTGAAACAAATATAGCCTTGGCATGGTAAAGATTAATGAAAACCGTAAGTGAAGCATACAATAAAGCTGAAACGTCAGTATACATTTAGACAAACATTCCTTGCAAATGTCCATTATTTATTGGCATCCATTTCCGACATCCATTCTTATTCTGTTGTTATTGTTGCAGTTTTGTGTTCCATGACAAGACTGAATTATATCAGAGACAGGAGAGGTAGTTATCATCATTATGCATGTGCTTGGTATCCTTAATTTAAAGGGTGAATACTTTGACTAAAATGATGCCTATTTTTGCAGCTTAATCCTTTCGTCATGTTCTTCGTATTTCACTTCTCTTTACATGACAAAATGGAAAGGCTTCTTCCCCCACAAGGAATTAATGCAGACACCACGCTTTGAGGCAGAAGCTCTGTGTTACCCAAAACTAAAGATCGCCTGTGAATACTTGTCATGGAGGCAAGCAGAGTGTAAGTTGTTGCCCCTAAAATAGAATATCTGAACTTAGCTTAAAACATATTTTTAATATGCCTGTATTCATTTGAATTCGCATGACCCGAATTAGGTTTCAGTGCTAGTATAGCTATATGCTGTGATTATTGATGTCAATGTCCCTTAATTTTCTTTTTAAGATGTCCTACCGCAAGGGCTTGTCTACTTCATCAGTTAAAATAAACCACAGCAACAAAGACATAAATTGACCTTTATATCTGCTAATTTTCAGGTCATGCTGGCAACCAATACAATACATGTTTCTGGATGCTAGTGAAATCTGGAAAAAGTGAAAAGGAAGCTCATGAGATATTAAAGGTCTTCTTTCATGATTAATGCTTTAGTCTTTGCCCTTGATCCTGCTTGCTTCCATCTTGTCTTATTGTCTTTAGTTTTGAATGCAGGGAACATTATCTAAAGATAAAAATGAGTTGCTTTTTCAGCAATTCCAGATGAACTACAACAATGAACCCGCTATGTTCCGAAAGGGTTCATGCATTTACCGGCATAAGGTAATTTTTATAGATTTCCTAGAACCACTTCAGCTGCAATGTTGTGTTGTGTTGTTTATGCTGTTCCCATACGTATAACACAGTAGAGCGACAAGATTTTAGTGTTAGTAAAGAAGCAAGTTTTCAGACACTATCCTGAAATGAAGTTTGGGCCTTTGATATCATATATCCATATAGTAAATAAAGAAAGTAAGTAGATCCAGTTGATTCCAAAATAAAATTAATAAATAAACATTGCATTTGCATCACTCCAATTAAAGCGGAACTTAGCAGCCAAGTCACATCCAGATTTAGTGTTCCTGTTTTATTCCAATCAAGTCGTGCTGCTGCTATGGGGTAAAAGATATGTAATGCTCCTACATCCAGTTTTTTGTCACTTAAACGGGCCCATTGCAAACGTCTACAGGTGGAGGAACTTGCAGAGGCGGAAAGCAGCGACAATGGCACCGCAAGGGATCGGTGGGATGTGAAAGTGGACCACGTTGACCTGGGACCCGGGTTCTGGCGAAAGCACTCTTGGATAATGAGTAATTGTAATAAGTAGTTATGGTTATCATCAATGACCCTAGATAGACACCCCGAGAATGTCGTTGTACTTGCGATGTAATTCTTCCTCACCAGTCAAGAAAACACAGTCGTCCCTCCACGGATCTGTCCTTATCTTCATCCTCTTTCCGCTGATCGTTTCTTTTTTTAATTATCTACCCGTAACCTTATTAGCGGTGTTTTCCTTGTGAGCTGTGAATAGCAACATTTATGTTACTCATACCCAAAGTCCATATGTGGACTGAAGTACAGAAGGTTTTCATAACTTGCTCGGACTCTGCAAAATCGAAATCAATGTACTTTTAACATCCACGTCTCTAGTAAGGCAGAGCTAAAGGTGCCCTGGCACAAGAATAGGGAGATGTCACTGATCCAGATGGCTGATCCTAAACAGACCCCAATTCTTTCGACAGCACAAGGAGTGCCGGGTTTGAAAATGTGTAGCGTGGAAGCCTTAATAGCTGCCTTCTTATGGTCCATCTACAAACCCATTACGGCATTACCCATCCAATGTCATGTTGTCACCTATCCTCGGTTAGAAATCAGAAACCAAAAGCCGTCGCGCACAGTGGCGCAGTGCGGTGCCGTGCCCCGGCACTAATCTCTCCCCGCCAAGGACCATGGAGGAAACCATTTGTGCCGGTGCCAAGGTCTCGCCTCGGGAATTTTCAAAGCAAATCTCAGTAGAGAAATGTAGGCAAAGAAGTCAAGAACTCTGCTGTATGACAATGGCCACCAAACAAAAGGTATACACAAGTATGAACTGTTACTGCCAAATAGCATTTGACTAACAAGGAGGCAATGGCTCCATGTTAAATGAAAATAAAAAATTGAACAATTAATTCCTCGACAGAGTGAGCAAACATTTATGCATAGATTTGGCAAATTTCCAAAAGAAACTATGCCTTGACTCCTGTAATGAAGCATAATGCTTGAAATGTTTTTGATGAAACAAGCGTTCTATGCATCAGACGAGTTCTGAAAGCTGGCGTTGGCCACATCAACTGGGACTAAGCTAAGAAATTGCATGTCTGGTAATAGGTGGTCCTCAACCTCTGTCTGCGTCAGTGAATGTTAGAGCCCTCTGCAGCTTTCTACGGCGGAAAACTTCAACCTCTGCCATGTAGACTGCAGTCACAGGGCGGTGATCCGAAAGTGTAAGCTCCCCCCTCTTGTATGAAAGCAGCCTGATTCCCTTTCCATATGACAGAATGCGGTCACACCTACACACGTAGATGAGAGTGTATGATTATTGTTATTGGTATACTCAGTGCTGATGCCTAGAATGACTTAATGAATCTAAAGGTACGATGAACAGCATACCACGCAGGAGTTCTTCTCCCAGATTTACTCTCATCGCTTACATAGTCTTCGGAATCAAACTCATATTTATATGTTGGAGGAAAGCTGATAACTCCTTCAAACCAGCCGTCAAATGTGCATCCTTTCCTCAATTCTCTTTTCAGCTGCAGAGAAGCAGCTTGAGCTGGAAATCCTATAAAAGTAAATGAATTTACTAGGTTACTAGGCCAGCAAATCACCTGATCGCTCTCGAACAATCCATCCCAGTCCTGTTTGGAGATTAGTTCATGTGTCCTTTCGTATGATAAGTTTATCCGATAGTTGAGGTCTCCTAACCATATAATCCTTCTGAAATTAAGGACAGAGATCTAACATAAGAACTCATATGGATGGGTATAGCATCAATATGGTGTCATCTACCCGACTATCTAATTACAGCCATATAGCAGTAGATACAGATGTTGAGTGCAAGCTTTGGAACATAGCGCAATTTACCAGAAGACAAATTAGCCAACTTACTCATGGTCATGTATTCTCATAGGCATGCCTACAGTATGAAGTGGGTTGAACACTGTTCTTCGAATTATTTCTTCGGCATTTGAATTCCTTTTTAGGTCATCTCCATCTTTTTCACCAGCAGCCAGGTGGCAACAAACAAAGCAGAAAGGAGTCTGATGTATGGACATGCTGACTGATATTGATCCCTAAAGCATATGGAAGGAATAAATGTCAGCACATGGTCTTCTAAATTAGATGACAAACAAGTGTACACATGCTGACAATACGTATGGTAGCTGATAAAATTTGAAGATGTTGAACTTAGAGGAACAAACTACCAAAGATTGTTAATCATCTCTCCTTAAACAAAGTTTTATTTGTCTTTTCCTGTCAGGAGAAATACCACAAATGTGATAAGCAGGATCCTAAGTTTCTAATAAAGTATAATCCAGTTATCACTGAAATGTCAAGATGCACGAATAATATAAGGAAAAATATCAAAGTTGGCACTTGCCTTGTTACCAATATAACCCATTGCACCTACACCAACAGTTGATACCCTCAGATTCTGAATGTGCTTCCGCAGGCTTCTACGAACCCAAATCGAAAGAAATATTCCCACCATTTGCTTGCTTATTATTCGTACAAACTCTGGTCTTTTCCTTTTTGCACTCTTACCAACGATGACATCACATGCTAAATCCTCTTCTGGAAAAGCTTCAAACTTCTCATCTGTTTTATCTTGAAGTCGACAACTTTGGTCTTGCTCAATCAATGGACGAAGTTCCCCATCAGTATCATTGTCAGACCCACTAAGCAATTCATGTTCCATGGAAAGAGCACCATCTGATGGGTTAAACCTTGATGGTGAAGAAGGATCACTGTGGCACTTAAACCTTGATTTATCTGAACCATTCTTATTCAAAGTTTCACGGATGATGTGCTCCCAGACTGCAACTGGACGACTGTCTTCAGCACCAAATATATTACCAGCATTGAGTGGAACTATCTCTTGAAACCTGAAAGATGGCCCTAATTTCCATGGTAAATGAATTTCTTTTTTAAACAAAAAAACATTAAGGAAATGAGGGACACTAATTATCTCATTGCCAAATTGTAAGCTAGCATATAACATACGTACAACAGCTTACATACTTAGATACCTGAATAATTTTTAAACACAATAAGTAATAAGTCAGTGCATGTTCCCTAAAAAATTTGTGGATCTCAACAGTGGGCTTGGCACACATAAACTGAATTTTTTTCTAGTGGCTAGTTACCCGATAACGTAGATATCAGCTGGCTCCTCCATATCCAACCATTCTTCAATATCCAAGTCACTGGGTGGAAATCTGCCTCCAACATTCCATGTCCCTACACAGACCCTGCAATCAAAAATTTCAGATTAGCTGAAAGCACATCATCACAAAACTAGCATATTTTAGTTCCAGCCTAGTAGAAAATTAGTTCAGTTATTTCTTACTAATCTACTGCAATATGATTATGTATCAGTATGGCAGGAGGAATGAGCAGCAGAATGGCATTTCAGCTCAAGGAAATACTGAGAGGAAAGTACTGTCTGACATTGAACTAGGCGCCAAGGAATACTCAGAGGGGATGGCATCTGATAGGTGATTACCTTAGTTCTCTAACATCAACATACTGAGAGCGAAGGATCTCTGATCTGCAACTTCTAAGCCTGTAAGGTACACCATTCATTTCATCACCTGCGAAGCCACCATTGATTTTGTAAGCATATAGGGCAATCCAAGACTTTTTTTTATCAAACAGGTGCTTGTGCAGAACAGACAGGAAAAATTAGAAAAACGAGAAAGGAAGAAGCAAGCAGTTGCATCAGCACACAAGGCAACCTGTCAACTCATGCCTTATCAAGTAGACGCCTAATGTAATAAAAATGGACTTCAGAGTAAACCAAACCAATGAAATGTGTCACATACAGAGATCTGAGCGGCCCTGAACCCAAGCAGCGTGACCTCGCCGATAGACGGCAGCCACACCCACACCACAAGGGCAGGGATAGAAGGGGCTAGCCCTAATAGACTGATATTTTTCTTGCTTGCCATTGATTGATACATCTCCCCTCTTTATATAGAGAGACTTGGCGTCCAAGTAAGGATCCAATCTTATATCTAAACCTAACTGTAATGGGCCTACACACTGCCAAGCCGGCTCATAAGGCCTCCAACTACCCATGACAAATGCATCCAGATTTTCTTTCTAAGCATCTATAGATTATGTTTCTGTTCATTGTCATCCATGAATCATTTTGAAATGTTTACCAAGAAGAGCCGGAAAACCCCCATTAGAACAGTGTAAATTAAGAATTTGATAAGCATAAATTATTTTCAGGAAGATCATAGCAACAAGTTGGGGCCGAAACTGAGGCAGCAGGAGCTGCCAAGTTCGTAAATTAACTGCAAAGAACGCTGCTGTCTCTACATAATCAAACTAGCATTTTCTCTGCTCATTTGAGTATTTCGCTAGCATTACTGTGCGCTACTTCCTTGTCTAAAAGTCAGCTAGATCCAACTTAAATATGAATATACATAGAGGGAAACATAATTGTTAGCCATCAATCTTCTGCATGCTACTCATTTTCTTTGGTAGAGAAATACAGCATGTGCCAAAAACTTACCAGTTGTGCTTGCACCCAATCCACCTAATATCCTTTCTTTGTTACATAGCTCATGCTTCCAGCCAGACATGTCTTCACAAAAGGCATTAAAAATACATCAATCACTATTTACTATTACTAAAATCAATAAAAAAACTTAAGCTGAAGAAAAGCAGTGAGATTTTATTTCAGTAAAGAGAAAAGATATGAAGTGGGGGTGGGTGTGTGTGTGTGTGTGTGGGGGGGGGGGGGGGGGGGGGGCGGGGGACAACAAGAATTAGATAGTGAAGTCAAGCAGAGGATGGTCGCATCACCATTCCTGATATTCTATTTCTTTTCAAAAGATGAAAGAACAGCCAAAAGCTACCTCAAAAGGAAACGTGAAATGCCTCATAGACTTTTGTTATCCATAAAGGGGTCGAATATACCAAAAGCAATTTCCTATCGGAAGAAGCGGCTAGCCGTGATTATACTTCCATACTATATTGAATTGATGGCAAATAATGAACAATTACAGTAAGGTAAATGTGATAGAGCAACTATCAAACAAGCAATACTATCCAGCATGAACTGGCCAATTATTCAAGACGACATTTTTCTAATCCACTTGTAAAGTCAAATCGCCAGAGCCCATACAGTAGCGTGCAAGAGAGAACTTTCATTGCAACAATGTGCTGTCTGCTCTGCATTGCCGTCAACGCGCCCACAGCTCGAACTTTCGAACCAAATTCTTCCCCAATTTCGCTCCAAACAAAAGCAAGATTGAGAAAACAGATCGATTCAGAAATTCAGAACCTTGCGCTCAAGAAGAGAGGAGGAGGCAAGTAACCTTCGAGGTCAGTCTCGCCGTCGGAGCGCTCGTCGGCGCTGAAGTCAGAGTCCCCAGACCCCGCGCCGATGTTAAGCCACTTGCGCAGCACCACCCTGTTCCACAGCTGCGGCACGCACCGCCAATCCGCACCACAACACAACACAATCTCAGCCCACCTCTGCATCATAAGATCCTTCCGCGGCGCAAACCAGAGACAAAGAACGACAAAAAAGGATAAGATTTTGATCCAAGAAACGGGAGGTCGAAGAACTTGACAGAACAAGGACCGGGCGTCAAAGAACTACCTGCATCTGCCTCCCGCCGCCGTTACCCAGAGTCCGGGAGGCGCCGAGCGAGGCGGCCGTGGCTGCCTCGTGGTGGGCTCGGTGAGCAGGGATGAGTAGCCGCGGCAAAGAGGGGAGGGAGGAGGAAGAGGACGCCATGCGCGCGACTGCAGCGGCTCCCCTGCCCAGACGCCACCCGAGCATGCCTGAGACTGAAACGTGATGGCCGCTTTGGGCGTTGGCTGCCCTTTTCTACGAGCAAAATACTAGAGCGACGCGTTCTTCGAGCAACTCCAAAAGACTCTTTAAATCCTTCTTCATTGTTAATTTTAGAGATTTTGATTAAAAAGTTACCTTTCAACAACCTCTCTATTTGATTATTCAAACATAGTCACTCTCTATTCCGGATTTCTCGCTAGCAAAATATAGAAAAGAGAATAGCTCTCTAGAGTGCATGCAAGATATAGAGAAGCTGTTGGAAAACATGAAGATATAGAAAACGATTTTTATGCAAATGGCTCTTTAAATGATGATTTAGAGAATGATTTTTAGAGACTCTTGGAGATGCTCTAGTCAAATGCTGTCCCTAAAAGAAAGATAAAAAATCGCCTAAACTAGAAAGGACCTGATGTTATGGTAATAAATAAATAGAAATAAATGAACTAAAATTCCTACTTGTACTATTCTTCCCCAAGCATTTAATCTGTCATTTATTTGTGTTTTTCTCTTCGATCCGATTTACATGTCCTTTTGGACATATCAGTAGTTCACGGTGCACGCGTTTATCGTTAGGGCAGGTTGTTACACGTAACGGGTCGCATATGTCGTCTCATGCAGTGCCAAGTAAGACTTTTGGTGATGCGAAGGAGAGAGAACGAGGTGAGAGAAAAAAGTCGTTGTTTGGCCGAAACAACTGTCCCATTAGCTAAAAAAAATTAGGACTATGAGAACTTTCCCACCATTGTATGAGTTGTTGTTAGATAACTCACAAAATTCATTCTATTTCCTCCACAAATTAAGGCATGTAGTATTATTACGAGACAACTAAAACAACAACCTATTGTATGAGTTGTCTATTAAATCGTCCGAAGATTACGTGCAAATGCATAAGACCGACTATGAAACAACGCCAATGTACTTGCCCTTATTTGTGTATAAATTAAATAAATTAGTGAAACTACAAGTGTACGATGCTACTTTATTTTTTTTAAATCCACATAAGCCTGCTCGTATATCAGGTAACATAGTGGTCATTTCATATTCCTACTCGTATCAGAAAAAGATAAGCCAAAACTCCAAACGTCAAGATTTCTTACTGAACTCAAAGATTTGTGCCAACCATGTCGTAGTAATGGGCCAAGTTTAACGTGATACAATGATATGCACATTTTTTCACACCCAAGCAGACACATATATAAGAGCATTGTACTTAGGGTTCATGTCAATAATTAGTAAGCACCATTGGTGTCAAACCGTCAAAGGCGATGCCAGACGATGAGACGAGTAGTGTCGAGTTGCTTGCATTGGCACTGTGAGCGGCTGGATTTATTTTTAATTAAACCATGTATCCATCTATGTACATTCAACAAGGTTAAATATGGAATACGTTCACGAAAAAAGTTACATATGAAATGTTCCCTATTTATTTCCAAGAAGAATGAGGTTGCTTCTAACAGATTATAATGGCTACTCATGTTTGGTTCTATCCGAAGTATGATGAGGACGTGCTGCATTAGCTTTCGTTTTAGTACGTTTCTTGCGTCTTTATCTTAACCAGTTAGGCAGATCAGGAGGAAACTCGGACATGGAAAATATTTTGCTTTCTTCAGCAAGCCAAGATCCATCTCTTTCAGCAAATCTTCTTGGCACGTCTCAAAATCATTGTCTTGAGCTTACTATATGCCGTTGACTTAGCATCTGCATTTTCTACATGAATTTTATGGTGGAAATGTTGCCACATTGTGGTCTGAGTTGATGATGTTGCTTTTAAAGATGCTATTGACGTAATCTATGCTACTTTAATCTTCAAAAAAATATATGCTACTTTAATAAGATGATTGTACTGCACTGAAGAAAGCTACCTGCCTGTGAACTTCAATTTTATAAATGGTGTAAAAAAACTCTGGACCAAGCACTTATCTGTCACGGACAGGGGCGGATCTCCCACTAGGGCCATGACCCTAGTCTTAGACTGAATAGCAAGACATATACTACTTGTGTATATAAGTATATTTCAGCCTTTGTACAAGCTATTGACCTCTCTCACGTATATTTCTGCTCTAGTTGCCCATTGATCCCACAAATGCACACACAACTCTTCCTTTGTTCTCGGCTTTCTGCCTCGCTCTCAACCTCGATCTATGTTTTGTTGTTTGTGCTTTGCATCAAGCACAGGTGCCATCATCAGTGAAAATTTTTGGCCCTAGTCGTAGCTGAAAGCTAGCTCCGCCGCTGGTCACGGACCTACTAAATCCATGGCCGTGGCCTGTTTGCTGACCTCCGACTTGATTTGCAGGCATTTCTGGAATCGGCTTCAAGAATTGCCTAGTCGACATGAGCATGCGTGTGAAGTACTGAAATGTCATGACCGCTATTTAGTATGAGCCAAATGACCCAAATTTGTGTTTCTCACCTCATTTATTTATGTTACTAGCTATTCGGAACAGTGGCAATGTGGCATGATCTTCAAGTGGAAATATATTTCTCGCCACACCAAAATATATTTTTTTCAGAATGGAGAATATTAAAGGTGAATGGACAATTATTTTTGGAGGACCCATGATGCTTTACTACACAAAGCACGGTGGACATTTTTCAAATTGCATATCATGTTTTAGAAATAGGGGGGTATTTATAATTTAATAAGCATCTTCCAAAAATCATCCAATGGCAGAAGGATTCGCTTATGCATCGAACGGTTCGAGTGCTTGGATCAGATTTTCGTATCGGAGAGAGGAGCACGGAGAGGGCCTCCCCTCGCTGCAGATCGACGGGCTCCTCTCAATTCTACCACGACTCTTGTGCGGGAGAAGAGGAGAGACAAAATTGTGGGGAAGAATCTGAGAAGCATCGCTGTGTGTCATCCCAACCCCCGCCGTTTAGCCGGAACTACAATTGGGCGGCAAAGGTGAGGGATCCCATCCTTGTCTGTAAAATTGTGCGTCCTCAGTCCTTAGATGTTTGTCCTGGAAAAGGCCTTTCTCTCCCTTTATTCTGAATTGCGTATGTGCACAGCGACAGCGCTTTTTATCTGAGCGAAAATACTGCTACTGGGAAGAGTTTTAGAAAAACAAATTTGTGCGTCCTCAGTCCTTAGAGAGATGCTTGTCCTGGAAAATTGCTTCTTCATTCGATTGCCTAGGCCTTTCTGTCCCTTTATTCTGAATGCGTATGTGTACAGAGACAGCGCTTTTTATCTGAGCGAAAATACTGCTACTGGGAAGAGTTTTAGCAAAAAAAAAAGGGGTAAAACTTCAGGTTTTGACAGCACCTTGCTTTTGGTGTCAGTTTTTGGCAAATACTGTGACAATCAATGGTTCTGTTTTTTTTTTTTTTTTGGTTCAGTTCCTTTTTGTGATCCTGACAAATTTGTTTTGTTGAACTTTTTTACTTTCGGCCTAGTTGAATGTTCATGTTCAATAATTCAAGAGTTGAGCTTATTAGATCTAACTGATAAAACTGTAAGCTAGTCTTTTGCTAAGAACTAATAAGTAGCTTCACACTATGGATTATGGAATAGATAATGAATAAATTCGCTATGAAGCACTCAAGTAAAATATTTGGAGATTTCAGTACAATTTCACTATTTAACAAGAAGAATAAAGAAAATAGGAGGAGAAACAAAATACTGTACGCAAGAACCTGGATTATGAGGATCGATCTTACAAGAGTATTTCCAACTAATGACATCATACTAGCAAGGATGCTGTGGCTCGATAAAAATCCATAAAACCATAATCATGGTGTCATGAACACCAGGCAATGTCTCCCATAATGAATGGTGTTCTTGGTCAAATAAGAAATGCAATTGAATCTCCTCATGCAGATTCCAAGATCTGACATTGGCATCGCATTGGCATCACCTTGTATGGAACTTGAGCTAGGAAATTACCTGGCTCACTGTTCAATGGTTCTAGAAGCGCTTCCTTCCCCAATAATAGGCGATTATCAACCTCTGTATTGGTGAATGTTAGGGCCCTCTGAAACTTCCTATGGACAAAAACTTCAACATCTGCCATGTAGACTGCAGTAACAGGACGATGATCAGAAAATGTAAGCTCCGCCCTCTTGTAGGAAAGTAGCCTGGTTCCCTTCCCATATGAGAGAATGCGGTCACACCTGCACAAGTAGGTGGAAGTGTTTGCTCATTCTTAAATATATTCAGTTCTGATATCTAGAACGATTGGAACTACTAGAATGAATCTTATGCAGAGCAAAAGGCGGGATCAGAAGGGAAAGCATACCATGCAGGAGTTCTTCTCCCAGATTTTGTCACATCACTTACATATTTTTCTGAGTTAAACTCGTACTTATATGTTGGAGGAAAGCTGATTGCTCCTTCAACCCAACCGTCGAATGTGCACCCTTTCCCTAGTTCTTTTTTCAGCTGCCAGAGGAGAAAAAGTGAGTTGGAAATTCTGTGGAAGTAAATTAATGTATTAGCATCAAGTTACCTGATCCTTCTCAAACAGTCCATCCCAGTCCTGTTCGGAGATAAGTTCATGTGTCCTTTCATATGATAAGTTGAGTCGATAGTTGAGATCCCCTAACCATATAATCCTTCTGAAAAATTTAAGGGCGTGTATCAATATAAAAATCATGGAAATGGCTGATTCAGTGCGATAGTGAAGCATAGCACAAAGTATTCAAGACACATATTAACTCACTTACTCATGGTCATGTATTCTCTGGGGAACACCTACTATGTGAGCTGGCTTATCAAACACTGTTCTTCTATGGATTTCCTCAACATTTCCATTTCTCTTTAGTTCATCTCCAATTTTTTCACCAGCGGCCAAGTGGCAACATACAAAGCAAAAATGAGTTTCATGTATAGTCATGCTGACTGATATTGATCCCTGAAGCATATTGAAGGAACAAATGTGAGTATGTGCTGTATTTCACAACAAACAAGTGCAACATGATGAAAACAATAGCAAGAAGATACTTCTTATAAAATTGAAGGAAATAAGATTTTTTTAAATGGTAATTGTCCCTCTATAAAAAAAGAGAGAAGAAGCTCGTCTTTTCTCTGTTCTTGAAAGTATGGTAGTATCAAAAACATAATTTTAAACTCTAGTTCTCAGGATAAATATTTGAAATTATCGGTGAATCCAGATAGTGGTTGTCACCATTTAACATGGCAAGCAACATTTAAGTATTGTACAGTTATTATTAAAATATAAAGCTCATGAATACTCCTACTTGATTGGGATAAAAGGCTATGTTGTTGTTGTTGTTGTAAAGCTCATGAATAATAAAGAAAAAGATCATGAAACTTGGCACTTGCCTTGTTACCAATAAAACCTCTTGTGCCTACACCTACATTTGATACTCTTACGTTCTGAATGTGCTTATGCAGGCTTCTCCGAAGCCATACTGAAAGAAATACTCCTACCATTTGCTTGCTTATTAGCCGTACATACTGAGGCCTTTTCCTTTTTACTCTATTATCAATGCTAACATCACAGGCTAAATCCAATGACTGAAGACAGTGAGCTGAAGTAGATGATTTTGCACAGTCCAGCAGATGAAGTTCCCCGTCACTATCATTGCTGGATTCACTAAGCAGTCCATTCTCCATTACAAGAGCATAATCCGACGGGTTAAACCTTGTTGGTGAAGCAGAGTTACTATGGCATTTAGACTTTGATTTATCTGGACACTCCTTATTCAAAGTTTCATGGATGATATGCTCCCATGCTGCAACTGGACGAGTATCCTCAGTGCCAATCATATACCCGACTTCTAGCGGAATAATCTCTTGAAATCTGAAAGATGACAGTAGTTTTCATGGTAAATGAACTTCTTTCTTTTTAAATATATAATTAACTGCAGTGGTACTACATCATTTCGCATAGCCAAATACTACCTCCAGTCACTTTTATATGATGCAAGCCAAACTTGTCTGAAACATCAAGTAAATCTGATAGCAGGGAGGGAGGGAGTAGCACTTGGTAGTGCAATATTTGAATTTGCTTGCTTAAGGAGATATTTAAAGGCTGCATGTGACATGCAAAGTAACTTTCAAATATAACAAGTTTCCAGTTCATGTTTCCCAACCAGTTAGTTGTTTCCAAAAATTGGAACTGGTACACAAGATTGTGGTATCATTTTGTGCATATCTTTTGTCTTGCAAAATATGAAAAGAAAAATACTGTGGATTTGGCCCGACTGAATCGGAAGATTTTTTAGCAAAAGATTACCCAAGAACATAAATATCAGCTGGCTCATCTGCATCCAACCATTCTTGAACATCCAAGTCCCTGGGTGGACATATGCTTCCAACATTCCATGTTCCAGCACAGATCCTGTATATTAAAAGCTGCAATTTAAATGAAAGAACATCGTATCAAAAAAAAAATGAAAGAACATCACTCAGAATTACAAACTGCCATGCTTTGTTTGATTCAGCCTAGTAGCATTTAAGTTCTGTATCTAGAAATGAACAGCGGGCATAGCATTTTGCCCAAGAACTACTTTCAAAACGTATCTGGACCCAAAGAAATGCAGGATCTCTATCGCTATACCTGAGTTCCCTAACATCAATATACTGAGCACGAAGGATCTCCGACTTCTGCCTTCTAAGCCTGTACGGTGCAGCCCTTGTTTGGCCATCTGCAAGGCAAAGTAGACTGCACTATTAGCACACAGGGCGTCAAGCCAATCCCGGAACTTCTGAGTGAAACAAAGCAACACTGAAAGGCATCCTAGTTCATGCTAATTTGCCATTTGCGCTTCCATTTATCGTCATTCATGAATCATTTAAAAATCATTATAGAGAAAAGAGATGTTACATGGCCTATTTTTTATAAAAAGATAATTAGGATCAGAATGCGTATATTATTTGCAGGAAGAACGAGCCGCTGGAGCAGTTGTGTTGGGCCAAGACCGAGAGAGTAGAAACTCTTTTTCCTTCTGAAGTTCAGATAGATAGTCCGTGCTATAGTGGACTGAATATAATGGACGTAGTGGCAGAACAATGAACGACAAGAAGAATACAACAGCGACAGTGAAGTCCTAACAAAAAAGCAATCGAGAGAGCTCAAATCTCTACTCTCTTTGGCAGGAGATTTTGAAGCTCACGTGTCTACCGTTTCGCCCACATCTTAGAAGTGAATAATACTCCATATGGATATGATAGAATGTGATGTATACAGAATATATGGCAAGGCAGGAGTTGTTTTCAAGATCTTTCAGAAAGTCGATTAAATGGACGAAGATATATAAATAAAAGGGAATCCCACACTCTACAGAAGTCAAAACGAATCCAAAAGATTCGTGCCAACTCTAGTAAACTGTAATGGCTAATGACCGATTATCCAAGAATCGATTTTTTTTTTCTAATCTACTTGTAAGAAAATGGAGTCAAGGGCTCAAGGCACGGGTACAAGAGTCCAACCAGCTAGCTGACATGCAATGCAACAGGTTTCACGGCAATACTACAGTGTTGCCCTCCTCTCGTTCTTCTTCAGACAGGACAGGATCCAGCTTGAGTAGTAAACGGATCAAGCCACACATCGAGAACAGCTTCTGCGAGCGCGTATATAAAAGGAAAGAGAGAAGAGGAGCGAGAAGGGCGAGAAGAAACCTTGGTGGTCGTCGGCCATACGCGGCGTCCGTGGGGAACCTGGTGGAGTGGCCATGGCTGCCTCCATCCGGGCGGTCTTGGCGAGGTTGGAGCGCAATGCAATGGCCGCGAGGAGGAAGAGGACGCGCGAGACGACACACCGCCGTGGCCCGCCGAAACCAAAACAAACGACACGAGCAGGGCTGTGAAGGATGATGATGATGTCCGCTTTGGGCCTCGATCGGCCCCTTTTATGAGCAAAAACAACTAGCTCGATTGGTTTAGTCATTGGCAAAGGGGTGGTGGGGCCGAGGCCATTCCATGACAGACACCTGCTAAACTGTCCATGCCTTACTATTTGCAGACTATGGTATTGTACCGTATGTATGTTTGCAGACTATATACCCATTACGCTTTCTTGCATTTGCCGACGCTGTAATAAAAGCCTTACTAGATCATTTCCTTGGTAATTCTACTATGACAAAAAAAAAATTGGAAAACTGATGACTATATATGTTTAGATAGGTATGCTAGTGAATTTCTGCGAACAAGCTCGTGCAGCACGTGAAAGCATGATAAGAACAGGTCATGATCAATGCCATATGCCATTGTGCATAATCTTTTATTAGTGCACATCGCTAGGCACGCTTCCATGATTCCATCATGGTCAGCAGCTAATAGGCCACAACACCATGCTCCGTTGTTTCAGGATGCTATGGCCCAGACAATTAAGCAAGCACATTGCAGTGTGCCAGTCCTCTAATGCCTTGATACAAACGTTGCCTTTAATTTATTTTATCCTCATCTATCCATGCAGTGCTGATTTGTTACATTATTGAGATCCTTATTCGGAATCATATGTATCGCGCTACAGCTAACCACCGTAGGCATCCAAGGTTCCAGAGTGTCCATCAGTGAGATCTGCCAGTGACCTCAGGATTTGGCCCTAACACGTTATTTGTTGGGCGAAGTTGAACATGATGCAATATAATACTGCCTTGCTGAAAATAAGACAGGGAGTTGCTAATTAAGTTTTCTTTTCCCTTCAGGAGGCCCATATGCCTTGCAGCTAAAGATTACTCCTGGGTTGTTGATAGGCGTAATCATTGCCTCGTGCTTGAAATATGGTGTTGAATATTGGCAGGCGTTTCGCCTGCCATGATGTGATCAGTCAATGACGTTGATGCTGAGTTTGGTATCATTGTGAACCACATTTTTTATCATTGTGACAAGAGAATTAGTAGTCACTTAATCGTCACCCGGCACCTACCCTCTCGTGAAACCAGCGATCATCCGGCTTGTCCGCTGCGTTCGGGTAAACAGACAGCTCCAATTTTTGGTTCAAAAAACAAACAACACCTAAGAGTTGGTTGGGAGTTGGGACACCGAACCGAAATAGCTACATCCCTTTCCCATTCCTACGGTTCTACACTTGTACTCCCTAGCTGATGTAGATTACCATGATTCCATCCGGTGTTTCTAAGGCGGCGGTGACTCGCCTCGTCTTAAGCGTCGTTTTAGCCCGCCTTAGTCCGCCTTATCTCGCCTAGGCAATAAGGCGGTAGTGGCTTGCCTCGCCTCGCCTCGCCTCGCCTTAACGCTTTTAAAAACCATGATCCCATCTAAGTTGTCTAGATTAGAGCTGGGACTAATTGGGTCGTGTCGGGCATTTCTGTCCCCACTTTGGACCTAGAGACTTCGACTTCTAAGTTCTAAGCATGTTGGGCTACGCTGATATAGTACGGGCACCACAAAGCCGGTTCTTAATTAGTCTCAACTCTGAAGGCACAGTAGTACATCTTCTTGCCGTGCCAGCTCAAGTGCGGACCTTACAATCCATGTGCTTGTCTTCTCCATTGCTCGAATGTTCATGTATGCTAGTGCTGCCATATGCTAAAATTACATGCAAACACATGTGCACATGTGATTTTCAGCCTTTGAATCCATGACTTCCGCCTCGCATGATCCCTCGTTACCATCTCACCCGTTACTACTAGCGTAGGGGTTCTATTTTTTCACCTTATTATCTAATATTTTATTTTATTATTTGATCATCTAAATAACTTCAAATCAAAAAGCGATCCTAATGGAAAATTTAGATCTTGTCAATATCTACAATTTGTATATAAATTTTGTCCATCCAAATTTATTTGTAAAAGTTAAGATTTTTTTAATACATGCTAAATTCAAATTTCTGTATGCAAAAGAACGCTTTTCCAAAAAAAAAGGGTGGCTGGTCCATTTCTGACTGATAAAGCTGTAAGGTAATATTTTGCTAAGTAGCTTGAGACTGAGGCATAGATTATGGACAGTCTTAGAAAAACAGATTCGCTATAAAGCACTCAAGTAAAATAATTAGATATTTCAGTAAAAATATAGAAGATAGGAAAAGAAACAATATACGCAAGGACCTGGTGTACTGTGTGACTTTGATCGATCTTAAATGACTAATTGACTATTTATTTGTTCGAACCAATGACATCATACTATAGCAAGGATGCTATGGCTTGATAGTGATCCGTAATTATGGTCTCATGGAGACCACTCCCATAATGAAAGCACATTGCATGATGTCTTTGGTCAAATATAAGAATGTAGCAAAGATGGTAAATGGATATACGTGAAGTCATTTTTTCAGATAAATGGATATGTGAATTCATAAACAGGCTAGTGCCTATAACTATGTAATGCAATCAGTCATCAGACAGATTCTTATATCCAATATTGCCGTTGCATTTGCCTGTCTAACGGCTCAATGGTTGGAAGTTGAGCTAGGAAATTGCCGCCTCACGGTCAATGGTTTCAGAAGTGCTTCCTTCCCCAATTAGGTTAGCCTCAACCTCTGCATTTCGGAATTTTAGGGTTCTCTGAAACTTTCTATGGACGAAAACTTCAACTTCTGATATGAAGACTGCTGCTACAGGGCGGTGATCTGAACACGTAAGCTCTGCCCTCTTGTAGGAAAGTAGCCAGGTTCCCTTCCCATATGAGAGGATGCGGTCACACCTACACAAGGAGGTGATAATTTTGATATGCTTATCATTGTACACATATCCTCGATTTCGATGTCTGGAATGATTGAATGAACTAATCTTAATGCAAAACACAAGGGGGGTCTCAAAAGGGAGGGCATATACCATGCAGGTGTTCTTCTCCCAGATTTTGACGCATCACTTACATATTTTTCTGAGTTAAACTCATATTTATATGTTGGGGCAAAGCGGATAGCCCCTTCAACCCAACAGTCGAATGTGCATCCTTTCCCTAGTTCTCTTTTCAGCTGTCACAGAAGATGCATGAGCTGGAAATTATGTGGAATTAGTTAATGCACTAGGACATCAAAATTACCTGATCCTTCTCAAACAACCCATCCCAGTCCTGTTTGGAGATAAGTTAATGTGTTGTTTCATATGATAAGTTGAGGCGATAGTTGAGATACCCTAACCATATTACCCTTCTGAAAGGTTTAAGCTTGCATATATGAATAAAAACATGGAAATGGCTGATTCGGTGCAACACTGGACACTGGAGCATACCACAAAGTATTCGAGATTAACTCACTTACTCATAGTCAAGTATTCTCTGGGGCACGCCTACTCTACCAGTTGGGCTGAACACAGTTCTTCTAAGGATTTTCTCAGCATCTGCATTTCTCTTTACTTCATCTCCATTTTTCTCACCAGCAGTCAGGTGGCAACATACAAAGCAAAAATGAGTCTTATGTATAGACATGCTGACTGATATTGATCCCTGAAGCATATAGACAGAACAAATGTCAGCAGGTGCTTTATTTACACAACGTAAAAGTATAGTCATGATGAATAAAATAGTACTGTAAGCAGCTACTGTACTTGTTAACATTTAAGGAAATAAAATATTTTAATATGATGAGGTGTCTCTCTTTAATAAAATCTGTACCTGTCGTTTCACTATTCTTGAAAGTTTGGTAGAACAAAAAACATGAATTTTCTAAAGTTTAGTTCACATGACAAATATTAAAATTATCATTGACACCAAATAATGCAGTCACCCTGTAATGTGATAAGCAACATTCTAAGTTTCCAAGTATGATACAGTTGAAATATAAAGCTTTTTAAGTAATAAAAGAAAAGATCATCAAACTTGACACTTGCCTTATTATCTACACCTACAATTGATACTCTCAAATTCTGAATGTGCTTTTGCAGGCTTCTCCGAACCCATACCCATAGAAATAATCCTACCATTTGCCTGCTTATTAGCCGTACATACTGCAGTCTTTTCGTTTTAACTCTATCATCAATATTAACATCACAAGCTAAATCCAATGACTGAAGACAGCGAGCTGAAGTAGGTGATTTTGGATTGTCCAACAGATGAAGTTCGCCATCATTATCATTGTTATATTCACTAAGCAATTCATTCTCAATTGCAAGAATACAATCTGATGGGTTAAGCCTTGCTGGTGGAGGAAAGTCACTAAGGCATTCAAACATTGATTTATCTGGACACTTCTTATTCAAAGTTTCATGGATGATTTGCTCCCATACTGCAACTGGACGAGTGTCTTCAGTACCAATCATATATCCAGCACCTAGTGAAATAATCTCTTGAAATCTGAAAGATAGGCAGTAGTTTTCATGGTAAATGGAACTCTTTATTTTTCAGAAATATAAGCACTTGAATCAATAATACATCAACCCGGGAAAAGCACGTGAGCCTACAATATAGGGATAACAACTTGCTTGTTTAGATAAATGTCGCCTATAAGATGCTTATCAAGCTGCATGTGATTGCCAAATAGTAATTTTCAAATGTAACAAGTTCCCAGTTCCTGTTTCCCAAACAGTTTAGCAGTTTCCCAAGATTAAAACCAGTACTCCAGGTTTTGGTTCATGTGGCGCAAATCTGTGCCAAATACCGTTATCTTGCAAAATCTGAAAGAGAAGGCTCACTCAATAGAATTTCAACTCTAGCTTTTGGCCCACCTGCCACCTGAAACGTAAGGTTTTTGAGCGAAAAAATACCCAAGAACATAAATATCAGCTGGCTCATCTATATCCAACCATTCTTGAATATCCAAGTCAATGGGTGGACATTTGGTTCCCACATTCCATGTTCCGGCGCAGATCCTGTAGTATATTAAAAGACCATTTTAGATGAAAGAATATCACTCCAAATTACCATATAGCATGCTCTATTTGTCTGTAGTAGCAATTAAGTTTGATTATTTGTCTGTATCAGGATTAGAACTATCGGGGGAAGAAATACTGTCAAAGACATAATTGGACCCCAAATAAACAAATACCTGAGCTCTCCAACATCAATATACTGAGCACGAAGGATCTCTGATCTCTGCCTTCTAAGCTTGTATGGTGCAGCCTTCGTTTGACTATCTACGAGGCAAAGTAGATTGCATTAGCATACATGTAAGCCTCCCAGAAGGCCAGAACTTTAATCGATCAGGTGTCTGTAGAACAATGTACATGTGTGCTACACTCAAACTTCTGAATTCAGACCTTAGAGTGAAAGAAAGCAAATCTTCGAGTTCATGGTGATTTTGCATCGTTTGCAGTTCCATTTATCTTCATTATTATTCATGAACCGCATGGAAATGTTTATCCAAAAAAAATGTTCCGTGAACTATATTTTTTGAAGTAGTGCAGAATCAGAAAGGTAGCGGCATATATTCTTTGCAGGAAGAGCAGCTGAAGCAGTTATTGGACCAAGACCAAGAGAGTAGAAATTATTTTCCTTTTACATACGTCCATAGTCCATGCTATAGTGAACGGACGACACTCTTAGTGGCAGAACAACGAACAGCATGATACTTTGAAGTTTTACGTGTCTATCATTTCACCACATCTTGACAGGAATCGTACTCCATGGTATGAATATATGATAGGTTGTGAATTGTGACAGAACGAGGATAAAAGGGAGGCCCACTCTGCAGAAGCCAAGTGAGCCAAAAGATTACTGGCCAACTCTAGTAAACAGTAAATGACCGATTGTCAATAATGAAGATGAGATTATTAATTTATTATACCTATCTACTCGTAGAAAGCGGATCAGAGCCTAAACAACTACTCCCCTTTAGTGTTGTGTGTGTCTCCTCTCGTTTTGCTTCAGTTCAGACAAGATCAAGCTTGAGTAAACGGATCAATCAAACCATACACTGCGAACAGCTTCCGTGCATATGAAAAGGATCGGAAGAGAAGAGAACTAGAGAGGGGCAAAGAAACCTTCGTGGCCGGCCATGCGCGGAGCTGCCATGGCTGCCTCTCTGGGACACTGGGTGGTCTTGGGGAGGTTGGAGCAATGGCCGCCACGAGGAGAGGGAGGGGGTAGCTTGACGAGCGAGACGACTACAGTGGCCGGCACGAGTAGGGATGTGAATATGGAGATGACGGGGGTAGCCCCATTTTATGAGCAAAACTAGCTCAGCGGGTCTAATTATCAATGTTGGCAATAGCCCGCTAACAGTCCGGTATAGGTTTTTGAGACAGATGCCGCGACGATATTGCAAATATTATCGCTAATGCCGCTAACTCCGCTATAGTGTGAAATAGTGCCGCTAAAAGCGCCGCTAACTCCGCTATGACTAAGTTATGAACTTATATACTTGTAATTTATGAACTACGAGTAATAACTAATGACTTATTGTGTGTATTGCGACTTATGTTTATATGTTTACTTATGTTTGCACTCATGTCTAGACATACACTTATGAAATATAAGATGAAATTCTTGAAATTATAAAGTTTTAGCCTAAATTTCACTGCTTTTTTACATACCGCTAAAGGCAATAGCTTTCGCTATAGCTGCGCTATAGCTTTTATAGCTTTTCTATAAACACTCCGCTAAATTCTATAGCCCGCTATTGCCAACATTGCTAATTATTAGTTATTGACGAGGAGGTCAGGCCGGTACGTCAACTTTAAATGACGTTTTTGCTGTCCAAGACATCATATATAAAGATGACTGAAGGAAGCAGTAGTGTCATATAAAAAGATGACTGAAGGAGGTATTAGTCAAGTAGCTGATTCTGTATGACCATTTTTCCATATCCGTCGGCTAATACCTTAGGCAAACATTGCCTATATGTTATCTACACCTATGCAGCATCTCAAACTGGTGTGCAGTATCTCAAGTCAGTAAAACTGTGACACCGTCAAATATCGTGGCAAAAACCATCTCAAACTGGTGTTGAGTTTCTGATGTTCATGAACCCAAAGATTGTAGGCAAGAATCTCAGCCTCAGAGAATTGTGGTACAAAAGAAGCATCCTAGATTATTTTGTTGTAAGTCAGACCACTTGCTTTCAGAGAAGATAACCCGGGGTAAAGAAAACAGAAGTAAACCATCCACACTCAGCCCTCATAGTGAACAGACTAATCAGATGCATCCGGAGCAGACCCAGTGCTCTGCTGGCCTTCCAAAGCCGCAAGTCGCTTTTCAAGGGCTTTGTAGCGAGCATCTGTAGAGTCTTGGAGACCTTTTACCTGAGGATATGAATTGTAAAGGTCAGACGCCTTTCCTTCAAGACAGAATCATGCCGTACAGAAAAGGAATTTAACATGTGCGGAAAGTTTTCGCTGTGAGAACAGGATATGAAATTTAGCTATGCAGAACTTAATATTACAGCCAAGACATAAATTGGTCTGCCTGAGACACTGCAATGAGAAAAGGTAACAGTATGGGAAGCCTTAGGCAGAGAGGAATTTGACACATGCAGGAAAATTGTGCAACTGAAGAAGGATTTGAACTACAGATATAGAAACTTCCTTCTTGAGAGACTCGTGTAATGTCAAAAGATAACTTCACTGCTTGTACAAAACTATAAAACCATATGACAGGTTCCTCTAATCGCACAAAGTTGAACAATTTCCCTGGTTTTCTCTACACAATTCCACTCATTTTTATGAGTTAGCACATTTTTGTTCATGTTTACTGAAGTGTCTGCATTTGTACCTTCATTTCTTTAGTCCACAAAAATTTTCCCAGTTTCCTCTGCTAACTCCTCTCATTTCTTTGAGTTATCACATTGCTATGAATTGACAGGTTTTTAGCCTCAGAAACAGGGTAGGTTCTGAAGATCAAAAAAATTAATAACTATGTAATATGTTCACTCCAAAGAAAAAACTACTACATATTTTGCAAAATACATACAAGAATATATGGATGAAAGTCATGAAACTGAAAGCCATAAAATATTCTGCATTGATGAATGCCCAATGCATATGTCTACAGGTATGCTCAAGCCATATGTAGGAAACCAGTTTTGGTTCAGCTCTAATCCTGCCACACAATTGAAATTCCACCGTAAATGCTAGCTTAAAATTCACAATCACTTCCACAGTTCCACTTATTTAGAGCACTAATATATGAACATCCTGTGTCTGCAAGGGACTTCAAAGTGCAAACACAATGTTTTCAGTCACAAAATGAACATAAAACTCAATAGGGACTGTGGGTTGTAAAATAGTTCTCTACCAAAACATATCCATCCATCCAGGCCAGAATCTAACGGTAAAAAGCCAAATAATACTCCTAGTTTGATATTTGAACAAGAAAGAGTCTGTTTGCCTCTGTCCATAGGCACTTCTAGAAGCCAATTACTGATATGAGCAATATCTTTTAATTTCCCAGCCTAGTGCATAACAAGACACGATCAACACAAACTATGAGAAACTGAGTAAGGAACTGACAAGACAAAACTTCAATCTGACATGCTACATCATCTTTTTATGGAACTGCTACATCTACATCATATATTGTAGTGCTTGAACTGCAACCATGGATTTCACAGGGGCATTGCTAGTTGCATTTTGTAGATATTGTAGAGAACGTAAATCAAACAAATTGATGCAAGTAAGACTTCAACTGAAAGTGGCGAGTCCATGTCGCAATGCCACATATACCCCCAAGTCAGGAAATAATACAGTTCAGGCCCTACGTGCAAGCATCAGATATCTCAATGAATCAATTTTGTCAATCCCCTTTCCAATGATACGGCAAGGCGCGCATGATCTAGACAGAGATGCTATCCCCAAGACCCCAACCTCGCATCAAGCAATCAACACTGGAATTCTCGGGAGTAAAAAAAGGAGGAATCATATCCACATGAAGGCTCACTAGTCATCAAACAAGACGCATAAGAATGATGGCCTGGGCACGAATTCACTACGAGGGTTTACCCCCCGCCCGATCCCCATTCCTACACGCAACGCGTCGATACGCGTCAGGCATTACTGCTCGAGAACCACCACCGCCGAGGGCACCAGCAGCAATACGCGCGCAGTAATCTGAGATCCGAGGCCAAGCGAGGAGAAAGGGGTGGGGGGCATACCTTGAGGGCCATGGAGTCGTGGGCGAGCTTGTAGTCCTTGTAGAGGAAGTAGCCCCCACCCGCGGCGGCGGCCGCCGCGCCGGCGAAGAAAGAGGCGAGCCTCACCCGCAGCATGAACCCCATCCGGCTCCGGCCCTAGCAACCTCCGCTGCCTCCTCGCTGGCTTGCTCGTTCGGCTCCCTTCCTTCCGCCGCTCGGGGATGCGAATGCGAAGGCTTCGTGCTTGTGCCTGCGAGGGGGGGGGGGGGGGGGGGGGGGGGGTGGCGGGGGTCCCCTCCTCGACCTAGACGACAAGTCTTTGGGGGCCTGCTGCTGGATCCCTCGTGTCAGTCACGTTGTGTGTGGTCATGGTCACAGTTCATTCTACAGTTGTGTCCGTGTGACCGTGTCCGTCTCAAATTTGAAATGAAAAGAGATAAACTGCATTGTTGCAATTCGAACAAGTATAGTGAGTGAGAATTTTATGTCAAACTCTGCAGTGGTTACTTTATGCAATTATACTGAACTGAGAGAAGAGCAAAATAGGTTTAAGCAATTGGGGATTTGACATGACCAGTCTCCATCTCAATGAAAACCGAGTTGATCAAATATATCGATCGAAGACTTGAGAAGAAGAGTATATTTTATTTATTTATTTTATTGAAACTAAACAAGATGAGTACAGTATATCTGTATATGTTTCTATGATCAAACAGGAGTTGCGAAAAAAAATAAAAACGAAAAGGCATGATACATCTGGGCCTGTCGACCCATCAAAGAGCCCACCATTACGTAGGGCCGAAAGGCTATTCTTTAACTACTGGGCCCGTCAGTAGCAAACGGGGACAAGCCGACGGAGAGATAGATATTCCGGTCCGCCGTGCCGCGCCGAGAGCCACCGACGACGCGGCGCGAAGGGGATGAGATAAAACCGGGCACGCCCACGAGCTCGCTCGCAAGCTCGCCATGCCGCCCACCTCCCTCCTCTCCCTTCTCCCCGCCACGTCCATCTCACCTCGAACTCGAAGGCGCCAAGCCAAGCACTACAAGGCCCCCACCGCGAGCCACCTCCTCTGCTCCCGGGGAGCAGCGGCCCCACCATCACCGCTCCAAGTCCACGCCTCGTCCTCCTCCTCGGCCGACGGCGGCGACGAGCTCCACCTCCTCGAGAAGCCGTCCCCCTCCGCCTCCGAGGATGCCGAGGCCGAGGAGGAGCCCGAGCCCGCTCCGCTGCTGTCCACGGAGGAAGCGCTCGCGCCTTTCCTCAAGTTCTTCCAAGTGAAGAGCACTGACCCCGACGCGGAAGCGGACGCCGACGCCGACGCCGCCGCGGGAGCACGCGCAGTCAGCGACGCGGCAGGTGTGGCGGCAAGGAGCGCTGGAGCGTCCGTCGGCGGGCGTGGGGTCAGGTACTACGACCCTAAGCCAGGGGACTTCGTCGCCGGCGTCGTGGTCCGGAGCGACGGGAGGACGCTCGACTGTCGACATCGGCGCCGGCGGCGAGCCGGCGCTGATGCTGGCCAAGGAGGCGGTGCCGGCGCCCGGGGAGGAGTTCGGGTACCTGGCGTGCGACGTCGGGTCAGAGCGTGCGGCGGCCGAGTTCGCCACGGAAGGGAGGGTGGGCGTCGTGGTCGGGCAGGTCGGCAGCCGAGATGAGGATGGGGTGTTGGCGAGCTGCAGGAACGGGAAGGCGAAAGGCGCGGCGGTGACGGGCGTTGGCGCGCTCGTGTTCGCTGAAGTCCTCGGTCGAACACTTGGCGGGCGGCCGCTGCTGTCCGCGCGCAGGCTGTTCCGGCGCGTCGCGTGGCACAGAGTGAGGCAGGTCCTCTATGCCAATCCTTTCTTCTGTTGCTGGAAATCCTTGGAGCGATCTCTTGCGAATAATTTGGTCGTTCATTCTTTGTTGAGTTTCGACGCATTGCCAAGTAGAGGTGGAACATGATCGAATACTAGAAACTAGTTCAAAGTTCAAATCAACTGCTATATATGAGGACTACATCTGGAACTGATGAGTCGTGACCAGTTGACCGTCTTGCTAACACTAGATCTCTATGATTATGAGTTCGTATAGTCTGCACCGTTGGCACAATCTCCATTCGAGGCCATTAGAATTATCTCAACACGTTTTCTATGCAAATACTTTCCTTTCATCATGCCCTGTTTTGGTAAAAGGACATAGTTGTTTTGTTAGCTGTGCAATGCTACTTCTGACTGCTTTGTGAGGAATTGTTATCTTATTTGTATTAATGACTATTTGTGTACATTGATGTCCAGATAAAACAGCTAAATGTACCCATCAAGGTCAAAATTTATGAGTGGAATGCTGGTGGCCTGCTGTCTAGAATTGAGGTACAAGTTTACTGATATACTTCGTACGGCATTTAGTTCACTTTTGTAATTTATGCCTAAACTGCATTTCCCTTGTCAGGGCCTTCGGGCATTCCTCCCTAAGCCTGAGATGATGACAAGACCAAGAAATTTCACGGATCTAAAGAATAAAGTAAGTTCTGCATCATTTGTATTGCTTTTTTTTTTTTTGTGCAGTATAGACTAACCTGAATGTTGTCTTGTTATATGCTGTTCTACACTTGGTATATCAGCAGGATTGATGGTTTCAAAGTCACCTTCTGGGCTTGAATTTGATACGTGAGTTATTTTTTGCATACACAGGTTGGTCAAGAAATGCACGTCTGCATTACAAGGATTGACGAAGCGACTAACGAATTGATAATTAGTGAAAAAGAAGCATGGGTAAGTTGCCTAAATTGAATTCTGCTACCTGTTATGAAGGCATACACCACACATTTAGATACTTTGCTCATTTCCGTTTGCTGTATCTGTTTGAAGTAGGTATTTCTTGTCTAATTTACTTGTTTTAACAACTTATCAGATTGCTGGTAAGCAATTGTTATGCAAATTGCAAAGAAACTTTTATGCTTAATCACCTTTTGCTACAGTTATTTCCAGAATACTCTCCAAAGTAACTTTGTCATATTGCAATACTTTCATCAATTGTCACTCTAATGTATCAGTGAATTCATGAATTCCTCACACTTTCCCTTTTAAAAAATTGCCTACTTGTTTAGGCGGTGACATACCTTAGAGAAGGGACTCTCTTGCAAGGGACAGTCCGCAAATTATTCACGTATGGTGCACAGATTAGGATTGGCGAGACTAACAGAGGGTAATATCTCAAGACTGTAACCTGTGTTTCTACATGTGGCATTTTTTCTTGTTCTGCTCAACCTAAATGTACTTTCAGAAGATTTCATGCACTTTGCTCACCATTACATTATTTCATTCAGTATCACTGAAATTTCATCTATAGTCGTATTTTCTGCTATGATCTGGGTCAATCCTATGCACCTGAAGTTCAAATTATCTTTAATCATGTGTATGTATGTGTGTTTTTGCGGCTTATTGCTTAAGATATATGAAATTGTTTATATACTAACACAATATATATTTAATGTTGACTAGTTTACATATGCAAAGTAGCGTTTTTGGACTGGATTATTTGAACAAAACCATGACTGTTCACATGAGATTTGACAATCGGCCTTCACATTGATGCTTTTCATTACGTATGTCAAGATATCCCTACATAGCTGAGCAAGCTCCTTTTCTGACAATTGCAAAATTGATATCCTTCCCAGCTGCTCCAATAAACATGCATCCTACATCTGATTCTGTCTAGACAATCTAGCAACGGATCTCTCTTATGTCAATCTCCTGGCTTAGATTCAGAGCAATGGTGTTGTGTCCGTTCGTTTATTTATACAGGCACCATCTTTTCATGTTTCTGTGCTTTCAACAGGTTCTTATTGATTTCAGTCATTTTTAGTTGTCATTTGCTATTCATGTGTCTTTGTCATATCAAAAGTTCAAAACTGGCAATTCTTTGTTTACTATTGATGATACCTAGATCATGAACCATTTGGCATCTTTTGTTATTATGACTTGGCAAGCTTGTATAGATTTTGTATATAAGATTCATAAGTTTGTAATGTTTTGCAGTGGCTTACTGCACATGTCAAACATAACACATGGTCAGCTGAAATCTGTTGCTGATGTGCTAAAAGTGGGCGAGACGGTGAAAGCTCTTGTCGTTAAATCAGCAACTCCAGACAGAATTGCCCTCAGGTATAACGAACTTGCAGTGAATGTAGTTTGTGCATACTAGTGCTCTAATGCGTCGAAATTTTTGTTTTGGAAAAAGTCGTCTGCTGTTTGATGAGTTTGTGCTGTACATGACTACATGTAACATGTGTTTGGCTTTATGCAGCACAAAGGACCTCGAGAGTGAACCTGGATTGTTTATCACTAACAAAGTGGTGAGACCATAACACACTAGTTTCTCTTGAAATGAAATGGTTACCATTTTCAGTTGAATGTTCGTTTGAGTGCTCACATTCTCATCCATTCCCGCTGCAGAAGGTGTTTTCTGAGGCTGAAGAGATGGCGCGAAGATACCGGGAGCAAATTGCTGAGCCACCTCAACTGGGTGAGGCAGAAGAGTCCTGCAACGATTCTGTTCCCTTCGACGACGAGGCCCGATCATATGCTAACTGGAAATGGTTGAAATTTAGCAAGGCAGACAAAATAGTAAACCGCAAAACTAATTCTGAATTTTGAAAACCGTACACGATTTGTGTAAATTTTGGTTAATTCAATATTCATACCCATGCTTACAAATGTCACGAGCTCTAAAAGGCACTTCCGCCGCTTCGGCGGTTCGGCCAGTGCCGTCAGCGACCATGGCCTCCACACGTTCACCGTGGCCGCCCGCGCCAGGGCTTTGCGCGAGGCGGCGCCCTTGCTCCGTCCTCCCGCCGCCTACAGATGTGACCCCGAGCTTCTGATCCACCATGGTCCGAAGCCTGAAGAAAACCATGGTCCGAAGCCTGAAGCTTTTCTTCCCCCACGGCGGCGGGCCGGCGGGGGCAGCTGCCAGCAGCAACCAGCGCGGCGAGGGCCGCGACAGCGATCGTCAGAGCAGACAGTTCCAGATTTGGGATGGCGCGAGGCTGACTTCCCGATATTTCGTCTGGGGAGCATCCCCGATCCCGGATCGGACACTCGCCGGAGCTCCGCCGCCGTATCCAGTTTTTACATATAGCCCCTGTTTTGGATCGCGATTAATACTCGTGATCCGGATTTTTATATTTAGGACCCTATTTTGGATCATGATTAATAATTGCGATCCGGATTTTTATATTTAGCCTCCTGTTTTGGATCGCGATTATTAATCACGATCCGGTTTTTAACATTTTGGTCCCTGTATTTTAACAGATAAATCCTCGTTACTTTTACGCGGTCACTCTCTCACGCCGGCCGCCGGCGCTCGGCGCTGCCCGTTCGCCGGCCATCCGCCGTCGCTTGTCACGCGCCTGGGGCAGCCGCTCGGAGCTGGCGCAGTGGGGCGCACCGCAGCCATCGCCAGGTCCTTTCCTCTTCCGGCGTGCAGAGCATGTCCGTCGCCGTTGTCGGTGGAGGATGAGGACGTCCGGCGGCAAAGGAGGAGCCGAGGAGCCAGGTCGCCAGGGCATCTGGGCCAAGTTCTGCGTGGGACGCGCGCCGGCAGCGGCCCGCGCTCTGGCGCAGTGCTTGTGCTTTACCAAAACCCCACGGCTTGTCCCGAGCTTCTCTTATTTTGTCACAAGATTTCCTTGGCCCTGTCGTTGTTCATCGGTGAATTCAGTTGCTTCCTCACCGTCACCAACGGAGGGGCAGCGAAAGCAGCTGCAGAACAACAGCAGCCCAGCAGCAGCAGGGCAGCAGGGACACGGTCTGACAGGACGCTTGATCTCCTCTGCACGGCTCCACCTCCGTGGACTTGCTACGCTAGAACAGTAGCCTTCCTAAATCCTAGTCCTATATTTCCACCCACCAGCGTTATGGTTTCGGAACAGTTGGTGACATTTGAAGTTTGGGAACGTGTCGCATTGGTATTACGCTGATTAGAACAGGCCCCATCCTTTTTTCACCCAAATTCGCCATTGCAGGTGCACAACCACCAAAACTATCGTGTCAGCAATAAACCGGGGTTTGCATCTGCACTTTATTCGACGCTGTCTCTGGGCGAAAACGACAGTTCAACTCCAGGCATTGTGCCCAGTTTCAGAAACCACTTTATGGACCTGCTAGCATAGTATCTCAACAGACAGCAGCATCAGCGGCCGGGAATTCTTCGCTGGACAAGTACAGATGGTTAAGAGAAGAAATGTTGGTTGGTTGAGTGTGCCTTCTTCGTCGGGAAACCCCTGGCTAAAGGTGTTAGTTAATAATAAACGTGATTAACAATAACTTAACCACAGGATCTCTAGTCTAGATCTAGATCACGCCTAACTCACTGAATAATGCGGAAACTTAGTAAATCTTAGGACTTACCAGTGGATCCTCTGTCCATGCTTAGGCTTGACGTAAAAGTGGATGACGAACTTGACGTAGATGTAGAAGAACGGGACACCGAGCTTCCACGCCTTCCAGCACCTTAGTGATTGAACGGATTAGGGTTAACAATAACCCTAAAGACTAACTCGTGATTAACTCACGGATTAGGGAAACCAGGGGGTTTCCCCTTAGTTATATAGTGCTGTAGACGTGGGGCCGGGCCCTTAAATGGGCTGAGTTTGCCTTCCAATCAAAGGCAACTAACAGGGATTAGTTTAGAATTAGGATTGGGCCTGAAGGCCCAATAGACCTGACCAAGGTCAAATCCAACATTCTCCCCCTTGACCGATGGTCAACAACTTATTCTTATAATATTCAATTTCATTGATCATGTGAAGGTGGATATACACGGATCAATAATCTCCCGCTTAATCGAACAATCTTAATCTTAAAACTTACTTACGTTCGCTTTATGTTCACACTCAATATAATAGCAAAACCCAGCGAATGAGTCATCGGCAGACATGACAGACATACCGGGACATCATTAACCAAAGTCCACTATAATATCTTGATAGAACACTTACTAACTTATTTGGGAGTTTATTTATTCGGCCTCATCCAGAATCATATTTAAGGTTAATCATCAAAACCATACTAATCTCGCGAAAATAGGATAAGAGACAAAACCTTCAATTAGTCATGTTGCTAGCAATTCACTTAGAGCATTAAAATGACTTGATCCTGGGACCCTTCTTTCATAACAATATATTTGTCAATGTACTTGACACTGTCAACTATATGTCATTACTTGAAAGGAATACTGTAATCAAATACAGCGGCATTGATTTGAAATCAATGTTAATACATTAATAATACCGGAATATATCTAATATGCCTGCCTAAATCATGCCATACAAAATTAGCCTTAGTTATGCTAATCTTGTTTTAGAGCTTTCTGCAGAATCGCTCAGATCCGTAAGAGTGAAGGACGTAAACTTAATGTGCACAATTACATCCATACACTTTTACAAAACTTTATCTGAAAAGTACTTAATTAAATAAGCATATTAGTTTGGTGCATTAAACTTTTATACACCTTTTCCAGTGGACCTCCCCTGGACTAAGACTAGTAAAAATTTGTCAAGCATTCCGGCTTGTCATGCTAAGTCAATCACTTATAGATCTTAGCATATAGCTTCTAATTGAAGTATTAGGAACGTCTTCCCATTTAATTAGACTTAACCTTTATACTTATGATAAATAGGCATAGCTGTATATGCATTCACATTTTATCACTTCAGAGCTACTCTTAACATTTGCCCTTTAGTGACAATCCTAATACTCACTTTGGTCCCATCTCAGTTTTATGCTCCCCCAGAACTTAATAGAGAGCTTCACTAAGATGCATCTTATGATACGATGAAAACTTTCTCCTTTCTCGGAATGCAAACTTAATTGTGTTAGCTTATAGAGAAAACATTCATGTTAGAGTATCAGGATAATAATTAATCCACCTTAGCTTTACAAATGAACCATGGTTGCCCATGATACATACAAACTTATTGTGAGCTACGAACTTAGCATCTTAGTTTCTTTTGGAATCACTTTCAAACCTGTAGACCCATCATAGCCTACTGCTTTGACTCCATTAGAAAATTGCTATGAAAAAATAACTATACTTATGTTAAAGTTCACAGACTCCTTTATGACCTCTTTATTATAAACTTAAAATAATTGAGGCTCTCACTTTTGTGCCCAATACTTAACTTATCATAAAACATTACTTATCTCTGTTATGGTTAGACAACTAATGTATATCCTCAACAAAGTTAGATAGAGAGCGGAGGAGACACTTATGGCACAATATAAATATATATGAGAAAATCATATATGTATATATATTTTATCTTAAATCATCAATATAGAGAAAACTTATCCTATATCTCATTAAGATTTTTCTTCTCCCCCATTTCCTTATTTCTTAGTGAGCTTCCATTGAATTCTGAATAACCAGAATATTAATTGTGTCGAACCATAAACTTATCTAAAGTAATTTACAATGGATGCTCTTTAACTTATTTATCTTTGGCACGACATTTACTATATCTTTCTTAGATACCACTGATGAACTTCCCTTGCTAATCTAGCCCACATCAGCGGTAGCCAGAAGAGGAACTAGAGAAGCAAAGCTATGATTAAATGTTCATAAAACAGCGGTGGCCAGAATCATGAACATAAATCATACTTCAACCGTCTCTGATTCAAATTGAACTAATCCACAACAGCGGTGGCCAGAAAATGGATAGAACAACAGAACCGGTGAAAATTATCCCGTATCCAGCGGTAGCCAGAATAAAGAATAAAATCACACCTGACTTATTTGAGGCAGTTGGTAATTGTGGAGTATGACTCCTATTACAATGGTATTATATCTCGCATTATAAACTTATTCTTAATTGAAGCAATGAGATGTAGCGAGTATTATAAAACTTATTCTTAATTTTGCCATTAAAACTTATGGACAATAAAATATTATGGAGAGAAAATTATAACTCTACTAGACGAACAATAAAATATTATGGAGAGAAAATTATAACTCTACTAGACGATAGCAATTCTTAACTAGTATTGTTAGCAGGAGCATCTCAAAACTGATGAGACATTCCATTCTCCCCTTCGAATTTGTGGTCTAAACGTGAGTGTGCCACATATTCGACAAGGTCTCATCACTTCTTAACTCATTTAACTTAAATAACAGTCAAAGACAATTGCGATGAAAAATAAGCACTTAAAAGAACTTGATGATGTATTATTACTTATTGAGAACACAAATATCCAGATTTTCTTAATCTAAAGTACATCATCGGCTGGAAATAAGTCTAAAACTAATGACCTAATGCTAATGTGAGGCTCCAGAGTCTTTGACTTTGATGAAGTCTTGTAGAATTTGCTCCCCTGAATATCCCTTCCTTTAAGGTCGATGAATACCTGAAGGAGGTTTAATATGTGTAGAAACACCTGAGTTATTCCACCAAAATGGGTGGGAACAAATAAACTTAATAAAACTTATGAGACAATTTAATTACCTCTCTTCTGAAGCCATGTAGCTAATCCGGGGCACCAACTTTGCATGTGTCCGGGTTCCTTACAAAAGTTGCATACGCCTAGGGCATAATTCTCAGGGAGGGACGCAGTGATTAAATGCGAAAGCATTGAACTCGAGGTATGAATCCCAAGCACTTCTAGCTTTTCAGCTATGTAGACCATGTTATTAACATGCGCCCTTAATGCACCTTGACCATTGTAACGTGAGGTCACTAATTTCTTAACTAGGAAAGTGGCTAACTTACGCTTATACATTTCCTCAATTGAGTACATAAACTCCTTAACTGATAATTCCTTACCATTGATCTTAGTAGGAAAAGAATCTCTCAAGGCCTCAATGACGGTATGTCTAATGACCATCTTAGCCAAGTCATTGGATCTCTCCCATTTTTCTGAATTTGAGTTGTACTCACTTATCTTATCATCGTAATTTTGAGTTCCAACCGCTGGAGCAGTTGGCTTATCCTCACGTAACGCATAATCAAGATCCAAGGTCTTGAGAATGCATAGCACATCCTGATTCCAACTAGGGAAGTTTGTGCCATCATAATGCTTAATGGTGCTTAGCAACTTTGAATAATCAACTGAAAATTCATAAATAAAACATGTCTCAGTAATAATACAATAAGATGCACATAAAAGCATGAAAATAACCCTACGGTGGTCTGATTAAAATCACGCATACAAGTTACAACTTGCAATCACCGGTGGGGAAAACAAGCGAAACTTGACTTAAACTCGTAACTAAACAACGGTGGTTGAATTAATCACAAGTTTACTCTAAATGAACTTCCCGGTGGTTCCATTCAAATAGAGGCATCTAAATGCACTTGGTGGATAGAGAATGAACTTTCAGCTTAACTTATGTTAAATAATGCAAAGTTTAAACTTAACTTATATGAAAGCATGACAAAACTTAATCATAATGCACATTTATCTAAAATGAAATGCTAAGACAAAAGTATTCTTATAAATAAACTTATTCTGAATTTAAACTTAAGCTTAGAAAATACTTAATGGTAAGGCAAAACAGTGCAAGAAAATAAATAGATAGCACCAGAAAGTTATCATGCTCATGAAAACTTAAAACTTATATTATATGAGCGCATTAAAAACTTAACATTTCTTAATTGCATAAAAGTAACATGCAGAAAGCACGACATAAAACTCTACTTATATATATATCAGTGCATAATTAAATAAAACTTAATTTGCAATTAAGAAATAAACTTTCACTGAAAATAATGAGCCACTGAAAAACTGACAGCTCAAAACGTAAATATACAACTTAAATAAACAGTATAACTTAATGCTTAAATTTCTTATGTAAGAAATAATTCTTAATGCGGAAGCAATAAACTTAGAACTTAAATCTTAAAATTTAAACTTAAAACTTAACTTATTAAAAATTTGAAGATGAAAGAGAACATCAAACACTTAAAATAAAGTTGACTCATGCAATAATTAACTAAAAATGGGCTTAAAAGAAAAGAGCACTGAAAACTTAAAAGAAAACTTTAAATCCAGCCCGTAGCTGAAAATCAGCCCAAAAAAAACGGCCCACAATCGCTCTGATTATGCTTACTGGGCCCATAGACCATTTCGGCCCAACGCATGCCCGTGGCAGCGTGCGGCCCAACAAATGCGGCCCAGCTCGGCGCGCGGCTCAACGGCTGTCGGCTCGACGCGGCCCGCTCGCTTACTTAACGGGCCTCGAGCCCAATGGTGAACGAGTGGGCCGCGAAACCGGCCCAGCTCAGCGCCCGAGCTCCCCCCCTCAGATCGCAGCCGTCCCCGCCATCCGACGGCTCACGGCGGCCGACTCGGGTATTTAACCCCGAAATCGCCGGGAATGGGTGAAAACCCTAGCTCATTTCACCCTCCTCCCCCCGCCCGAGCGACTCGGCGCAGCCGCCGCCGGCGACGCCGTGCGCCGCTATGCGCCGCCCCTTTTCTGCTCTTCCCCCTTAGATCCGGTGAGCGAGCGCCAAAATCTGAAGGACCCCGCCTCTGCGCACCATGGCGCCGCCTCGCCGGAGCTTCGTGGGCCCTCTCGGCGGCGCCGCGTGCGTCACACGCGCGGCCCTTCGAGGGGCTCCGCCGGAGTTCATTGCCGGCGGTCGCTCAGTTCTTATGCGCTGCCACATTTAGGTCGCGCGCGCACGCCTTGGAGGCGCACGCACGGCTGAGGCCACCCGCCGCGCCGCGACGAACTTATGTCACTGGCGCGAGTGGTTGCCGGAGCTAGCCGGCGTCTGTGCCGGCGGTCACGCGCGGCTCATCAAATGCCGTGCGCGGTCGCCGAGGCAGGTAGGCCTCATCTTCTTGAAAGGGAACTGACTTAGGGTTAGGGTTTTGGGAGATCTAGGGGTCGGGATCTGAGATCTTTTTTTTTGACTTATTTTCTCCCTTCTTCTTAATGTTTTGGTAAAACTGAAACCCTAAACTAATAGATCTTAGGCTAAAACTTGAAAAACTTAGCATGAAACTTCACTGTTATAATGATCTAGGCATGTAAACTTTATTGTCTTCAGAAAAACTTCACGAAAACATGACTAGATCTAGTGAAAAGTATTTAACTTTGATAGATCTAAGCATAACTGAGAGGATAGGGTTACGGGTAGGAGGGGAAACTGAATGTTCTTACGGTTTAATCTAAAATTTGTGTTCCCCTTCTAATTTCTCTCGGATTCCACTTATTTACTTGAGATTTTGCACGAAAGACATGAATGATCTTTATGAAAAACGAGAGATGGAGGCACTAACTCATATCAAAATCCCGAAAACATGGAAAGTGCCGTGGTCTTAAGCTTTTGACTGATAAAAAAAAACGTTGCTGACTAAAAGAAAATCAAGTAAAAACTTGTCTTAAAACTTAAATAACACCTAGAAAACTTATTTGATCTCACGTTCTAGGCATCAAAAGATCACTGACTTGACGTAAACGCAACTAAAGCCTTAACTCAGCATGAACAGAGATTTAGAACGCCTTAGGGGATCAAGACAGACTAGGTTTGGCAAACTGATACCAATTGTTAGTTAATAATAAACGTGATTAACAATAACTTAACCACAGGATCTCTAGTCTAGATCTAGATCACGCCTAACTCACTGAATAATGCGGAAACTTAGTAAATCTTAGGACTTACCAGTGGATCCTCTGTCCATGCTTAGGCTTGACGTAAAAGTGGATGACGAACTTGACGTAGATGTAGAAGAACGGGACACCGAGCTTCCACGCCTTCCAGCACCTTAGTGATTGAACGGATTAGGGTTAACAATAACCCTAAAGACTAACTCGTGATTAACTCACGGATTAGGAAAACCAGGGGGTTTCCCCTTAGTTATATAGTGCTGTAGACGTGGGGCCGGGCCCTTAAATGGGCTGAGTTTGCCTTCCAATCAAAGGCAACTAACAGGGATTAGTTTAGAATTAGGATTGGGCCTGAAGGCCCAATAGACCTGACCAAGGTCAAATCCAACAAAAGGCACAACCACTTCATCTATAGATCGTCAGTTAAACGGTCATGCAATGCAACCACTCAATTCTTTGCGACCTTGCTTTTCAAAGTTGAAAGCCAGGCCCTAACTCGTGGCTTCGTAGTTATAGATGCGTGGCTTTATGTGAGGACTCTCCGTAGCACTAAACTAGATGTGCCATTTGGAGATTCTTCCACACGCATCACACGAACTTTCGGTTCTTTCCCTGACAAGATCGGCAAGCACCGGTGACTGTGACTGCAACTGGATAACCAGTCCGGGCGGTAAGGAAACGCAGAAACAACTGCTTGCTTTAGGTGATTATATAGTGGCTCCGAGAACATCCTTGTGTGATCCACAGAGAGCGGAGATGACACACTCACTTTAGGTTTTCCTTCCATTGCTCGAAACAAAAACTAAAGAAATTATACTCCTTACGCTGCCATGCCTTCACTGGTATCCGAATCAGCTAGCTTGAAATACTGCTGTATTAAGTAGTGTGCCACGTGCCATAGACAGGTTCTATAAAAAGAAAATAAAATTAAAAAAATCTGATTTAAAAAGAAACAAATTTGAAACCATTACATTCAGTTCAAATTCTCACAAATAAAAGGTACAAATATTGTATAGATAAAAGGATACGAGGCATAATTTTTCGATGCTTTAACAATCCCGATTTATGTGCCACATGCACATATTTTAGGGGGGGAATTCGATAAACAAGATGCTAATATTGTTAGAAAGCCAAGTATCAATAAAGCTATTATATAAAAGACATGTCAAACAAATTATCTTTTCAGATAGAGAAAGGTCACTAAATAAACATGTGTCATTTATAAAATCATGTAAGATGCTCAATGTGGCACAACAAAATTGAACAAGGGGACACAAAAGCTTTGGCACTACATGCACCATGTTTCCCTCTTTCACTTGTCTCCTGTTCGATGTTGTTATCCGTGGCTTTGTAATGGAGGTACATAAATCGTATCTTAGATCAACCGCACTTTACCTTTGCATCCCAGAATGGTGCATGATGCACAGTTGTGTACAAATCAACAGCTCCGTGATTCAAGTGACTATCCTGGCCAACACACTCAAGCTTCTCTTCAGCCTGTAACCACAACAACCTTTCGGTCAATTGAACTACAATATCCAAGTATAAATAAGCTATTTTAAGTTTTCTGGGGTAATGCATTAAAAAGTTTAGATAAAAATATTATAATCTAGTGAGGTGGTGTTCATTATAGAGAGATATCTGAACACATCAGGGGCTTTAATTAGGGGCGCTCGGGGCAGAGAAATTGATATTGACTAGCATCATGCCCGTGCGCTGCTACGGGACATCAAAATATTTATACTAAAAATACACAGATCGCATCAGAGGTATATAAACATAAAAAATAGTAGAACTGTATAATGCACAAAAGGATTTACCACGATTATATACTTGTCACACAACAATTATAAAAGGCATAATGTCAACTAACCACCAGCGCGAGATGGCATTATATATTATACACATATCAGATTCACAATTTTTACATATACATGTTTTATAGGTTACTCATGATTTGATACAAGTGAGCTGCTCCCACATCGTACACTCCCACAGCGAGTGGGTGTTGCATATATAAGTACACATTCATCACCTTAAGTTGACTGGCGAAACAAACTGAAGTGCAGCTGGACTCCTAGTAGCAAAACACCTCAGCGCCTAATATTCTATTGCAGCAACCTGTGAGTTGAAAGTTGTCAGTTCATAATGATAAAGATTTGGCATACCACTGAGTTAGTAAAAGTAACAAATTTAACAGTTGTTCCTGTAGGCACCATTCAGCCAGATACATGTTTCTGTATAAATAAAATAAAAAACTTGATCCCTTTAACAGCCTTTTTATCAGAAAGACTTGGTAAAAACCATAGTTTGTCAATTCTATATAGTTTGTTTGATAAAACTATCGTGTTCTTCACAATGGATTCCATACATTTTGTCGATTTGAAAAGAGACTCTTTACACAACAGCACATTTGTACAATAATAGTATTTTTGTACAATAATAGTATTTTACTCGATACTTCACTACCTCTCACTATTCAAACTGAACAATGGTAGCTCCAGCTAACCGAGGATTGAATTTGTTTAAAAATAGCTCACACTGAGGTTATAAGATGCCATTGTGATCACACATTTTTCTGATATAATCACCATTGTGATCACTCAACACATTTGCCAAGCATCTCATTTAGCAAATTTACTATCATGCTTATTAAGAACAAGTATATTATTTACAAAAAAGTAACTGCTATGTAAAATAAATTCGGGAGATTCTACACCACCAACTACTGTATACAACTTAATTAAAAAGCCAACATGGCAAACAAAGAATTTGCCCATGCAAACGGCAATCGAACTAATATAGTTGTTTGTTGTACTTGTTTATTTAATGCCAGAAACTAATCTAATGGACTACCACATTGTGGGAAGCTTTCAGTCTATGAGCAAAAAGAAATATATGAATATAGACCAATTCAAAGCAAAATTGCTAACCCAACAGGCAGCAAAGAGCTCACAAACATATCATAGCACTCTTGTGGTGCCATTCGGCCATATGCATTTTAATACACTTCACAAAAAGAACAGATGATCACTTCCCAAAAAAGAGAGCAAGCACACACCAAAATTTATGTTCTATGTCCATATGCTTTTGTTTTACTACATAATAGAGAGACATATTGCTCTGACTCTGGAGGCAAAGATGGCAACCAAAATGAAAAGAGGTTACAAAAGGGTTCCTGAAATTACCTTCCGGAAGCTGGGTTTCAGTCAATTTTTTCACAGGAATATCTAGTGTAGCTCACAGACCAATGGAAAATTCTCATCAAAATTTGTACAAATCTGAAAAAAAAACAGCTACAGGAACATGTATTTAGCTTTCAAAGATGGTTACCTGATCGAAGTGAAGGTACATGTTATGTTAGCCAGTACAAGCAACCTGCAACATACATGAGCGAGCTGAGCAATAGCAAAAATGAATGGATAGGAATGATGCTACATACACAAGTTTTGGCAAAAAAGAAAGAAAAATGCCATGAAAAAAGGGGGAAAGTTCATAAGCGAAGCTGCTAGCAGTAGCTGGATATACCGGCCATCCAAGAAACAGAGCCAGCCCATTGTACAGGTAGACCTTAGAACCATTTCGCCAGAAGATCTAGATACCTGCAGGGTAAAACAAATGAATATGTTTTTAGTTACTATGTGGTGATAAACTTACTTACATATTCCTTTCCACCTAGGAATTTTTCAGAAAAAACAAATGTCACTCCCTACAAGGCAAGCCACTCGCCTGTATTGTACCCTAGCCCGCCTGCAACATGACCATGGTCTTTTCTCAGACAGTATCAGGCAAGGGTCGGCCATGAGAAAACAAATTATGATATTCCTGGAGACAATAGAAATATCTTAATCCAAATGCAAATACTACTTCCCCTCAAAATGCTGAACTGACTGTATTATATTAACAATTGTGACTATTATATTAACAACTACGACCGATATAGCATTTCATTTATGGAAGGAGATCCGATCAGGTCTGAAACAGCAAATACAACGAGCATAATGCAAGGGTCGGCCATGAGAAAACAAATTATGTTATCCCTGGAGACAATAAAAATATCTTAACCAAACTTCAAATACTACTTCCCCTCAAAATGCTGAACTGACTGTATTATATTAACAATTGTGACTGTATTATATTAACAACTGCGACCGATATAGCATTTCATAGATGGAAGGAGATCCAATCAGGTCTGAAACAGCAAATACAACAAGGATGATGGTAAAGATGCTTGGAGCCATTGTGATAAAACAAGAGCTGTTCTGGAATACAAAGTGCTTCACCTCAGACCATGTCATTCCTCTCACCGTAAAAAAAAATGGGGCACCTTTCTTATAATATGTATAATACACACACGAACAGTTTCAGGGCTCTCTGATTTATATGTTTATAACCCATGCTCTGAATATCTATGTGTTTATCTGCAGTAAAATTTAGCCTTCAATTCCTAAGCCTTGTATTTCATCAGGTGTCTTGCCAAAACAATGGTACATCACTTCAATATAATTATTTACAAAAGAAGCATTATAAAATGATGGGAGACATGGAGTAGTAGGAGAAATGGCTTCATCTCAAGATTTCAACGATAAAATGATAACACATGCACGGGAGAGCCTCACCATTCTGCGGGTCCATTCCAATCCAGAACAAATGGAAATGCCTTGTGATGAGGAAAATACACCACTATCACAGGCAACCAACACGTGAGGGTAGGCACATGCTACTCAGAATTCAGGCATTTGTGCTCTTGTGCTTCTGAAAAGTCAAAAGCATGTGAAGCTGTCAAGCAGGCTTAGCCTCACAGCTCTAGTCAAAGTAGCTAGCTAGGACCTCTGCCATTTCTACTCTAAATATCTATATTTAGCTTGATACTAAAATAGCATGACATGGAGAAAGAAAAAATGCATAGCGATGGTCACCGCTTGAGCTCAGTGGTTGCATACCATGGTCACCCCTTAACCTCTGTCATTTGTGCTCTCCTGCTATTTATTCTCCATACCAATTCCCTACAGAAAAGAAATATAGGCAAATATAAAATGTCCCCAAAATACTACTTCTCAGCCCAGTTAGGGAGTAGCTCATGAACATATGCGATGTACTCCAATAAAATCTAATGTGTATTCAGCAATGAAGCAACTTATGTAAATTTTGCAAGAATACTGCCGAGAAGCAACTTATGTAGGCCATCAAAAGCATGTTCCAATTCTGCCTCGTAGCACAATTTCACAATCATGTATTCATGTTCTACATATTGCCAAATTATTTTACCTCAGTTTCTATTATTCTTAATATCACAAGTGTACGATATGAAACTATGATACTATAATGCCCACCCTTGTTTCAGTCGAATCAGAGCAGCTAAATGTCACATACCAGCACCATAACAAGTGCAAATCCTAATGCCAAACAATCATATCGGATGGCTTCAGTTTTACGGATGAAGAAACTGAAAAATTGAAGAAAAAAGAACCATCAAGAAACTAAAAAATAGGAGGAAAAAAAGATTTGTCAAGAAACTCACTGTCCATCTGGATGCATCGGTTAAGGCCTCTCCTGAAGAATACGTGTTCCGTCACAGGGCAAGAAGAGCAGAGTACCACAAAACAAAAGCGAGAGAGCGGAGAGCAGGAAATGGAATCGCAATAAAGACGGCAGTGCTCTGCTCAACAGGTGGGCAGACGATCTGCAGTTTTCCTTCGTCTGTCCATCAACAGACCTGACACATGTATAGACGATTGTGCAAGGAATGAACAACGCTGCAATGTTCAGCAAATCCAGCATGAAAATGAAGGCAAGTGACACTGCAAGTAGTTGCAATTGATTATCACTTAGTATCATGGTGGAAAGCAAAACTAAAAAGTAAAATAAGCCTCTTCCCCACTGCTATTTCTCCTGAATAAGTTCTCATCTTCTCATAGGAAAAAAGCATTAAACAATACTGAGAAGATGAGTCTATTTGTCATAGGAAAAAAGAATTTATTCAGACATGCACTGCCACCGGGAGATCTTGAATCATCCATTAAAGGTTGCTGTCACATGTAAAAATGGGTACATTACTGTTCTTTTTAGACCACTGCTCTAACGACATGTGGAAAGATAGATAGACTCGATGTTTATACACTTGTAGGAGACAGAGTGAGACTTATCAAAGACTGCAATCTTGCATATCAAAGACTCGATGTTTATATGAAATACACATGATCTAATGGCAAATGGACCTATGCAAGGAGGCTAGCAGATCACGGAGAACTTCACAAAATCCCGGAGTCTAGTAGATCAAGAACACCAACGATAACTTCTCGTGGCATCTAATTTTAAATCCGTACCATCAAAACACCAATAGAAATACCTTGCTTAAAGGCTTGTGCAGTTGTTCCTGATCGAATGCGACGACATGGTTGGGCGAGGTCACCCACGCAGTCGCGGCCGCCGCGGCGCGGGAGCTGACCGACGGCTGGGCACCGCCGCCGAGCGGCTTGACGTGGTTGTCGAGCAGCGATGCGTCGACGGCCGCGCCGTAGGGCGGGGGGAAGAGGGGCTCCCGGCGGCGTCCCCCGGGGCGATCTTCGGGGAGGAGGCCTCAGAGTCGCCGGCGGTCAGGGAGAGCGCGAGGAAGTCGCGGTCGACGACGGCAGCCCCGGTAGGGAGAGCCCCCTGCTGTCGGGAGGATGAACTCGGCGTAGGTGCGGAACGCCTCGTCGAGGATGGCGGAGATCTGGTCCTCGCTGAACTTGACCCTTGGGTTGACGGTGAGGACGAGTGCGGCCGAGCCCACCGTCCCTGTTGGCGTCGAAGCGCTCGAAGATCCTCCTGACCTTCTCCGCCCGCGACCCCCGGCCGGCCGCCGCCGCCGCCGAGGCGGACAGCGCCATTACGGCGGCGCACGGGGGAAACCAGCCGGATTGCGGCGGGGATTTTGGACACGTGGGAGGAGGTGGCGCAGGTGGGGCTCGGGAGGTGGCGCCGCGCGAGGTGGAGGGGAGGAGGCGGTGCCGGAGGAGGGGCATTAGGGTTTCAGGGATAGTGGGCGGCGTCGGGTTTGGGGGTTGGGGCGGCGTCGCGCAGGGCGCACTGCATCGCACGGGGGAGATCGCTTCTCGAGGGAAATTGACGGTCAAAACCAATTCCACTTTGACGTACCACGCACGTGGTAGGTTGCGGGATGGAGGAGGCTGATCTGATGGTGGTGAGCGCGGGAGCAGATCATCGGACGGATTGATGGTCGCATTAGCGGCGGACTAACCACTTACGACGCACCAATCGCACGACGGACGATCCACTTTTTAATCTTTTTAGTTGTGAGATTGTGCCGTCGGCATTGCATTCCAGGTATCCCTTGGCGTCGTACGGAGTACTCCTCCGCAGCCTCCGCGGCGAGCTCCTGCGCCCACGCGTACACCTTGGAGATGAAACGGTCGCTCTCCCTGATCTCCCGGGCGGCATCCTCGCTGAACAAGCAGGGATCGCGCAGGAACCTCTCGGAGATGGGGTGGAACCTTGTGGTCGTGAATGCCCGGAGCATTTTGATCGTGGCGGCCGGCACGCGGCCGGGGACCCTCTGACCTCCTTCCTTGATGCTCTCCTCCTCCTCCTCCAGCTCCAGCAAGCACGGCGACCACGACGGCAGGCGATCAGGGACGGACGACGCCCTCGGCAAGCTCGGCCGCGGCCTCGTCGAGGAGCTCGTCGGTGTGGGCCACATGTACTGGCTGAACCTCGCCATGTCACCGGCGGTGTACTCCGTGAAGAAGCTGGGAAGCGTGCGCAGCAGCATGTCGTCGTCGTAGTCCGCGAACAGCCGGCGCTTCTTTTCCTCCGTGCCGCCTTGCGCCTGCTGCTGGTCCCCGTCACGCGACCGGCGTTTAGTCCCCACAGCGGCTGGCTGGTGGGTCCCTGTGATCCCGCCGGTCCTCTCGTCCTCGTCGCTCCTGCTCGTGGCGCTCTGGAATCTCCTCCACACGCATCTGGGCAAGGCCTCACGCAGCGTATAGCTTGGCCCCTGCTCCATTGCTGACCGAGTTTAATCAACTACACTCGCGCGCCGCGATATGATCTCCCTCTCGAGTCTCGAGAAACTCTTTCTTGATGACGATGGCTACGGGGGTGTGGTTCTTCGTTGGCAAGGTACGACGGTAACAGGTCACATTAGGCCTCTCCAATGATGCCAACTCAGCTAGCTCATAAGTGTGCCACATCAGCTTTTTGTCTATGTGCAAGAGAGAGGACGAAGAGCTGTTTAAGAGATAGTCTCATGCACACATCCTCGTATCATGTGAGGGTAACATGTGGGGTTACCTAGACATAAGAGCTAGCATTTGACTGTTATTGTTGGGTGACCTATCTCTTAAGGTAGCTCTTAGATGTATGAGCTAGTAACCTTTGGAGAAGGCCTTATATAGGCCGGGCCGGGCCACCGCGTGCGTGCGCCGAATCCTACTAGCAAAAGACTCGACTCGGAAATGCGGCCTCTCCACGCTGGCTCTTCCCGATTTCGACTCGGACGGAGTGGTCTCGATTAAAAAAAAGAAAAAAAGAAATAGGATCGGATTTGGACTCGGGCCGCTCCGCCTTCTTTTACTTTTTGTTCTGATTTTTGTCCAAGAAAAAAAGTCTGTCCATATATGTCACTTCGGTGAAACACGGTCCCTTCTCACCCTATAATTTTCTACCGCCAAATGAAAAACGGACGGCTCACCACCATCTTCTACATCCGGATATTCTTCCCCGCCCCTCCGTGTGCCACCGCACAACCCCCTCCCCCACCCCTCCAGCGGACCCTAGCGCGCTTGCACCGGCTGCCTCCCGTTGCCGCCTTCCCCCACCGTCGTTTCCATCGGTGCCCTCGGTCAAACTGTCGTCGCTCGCCGCCCCCCATGTCCGCCTCCTCGATCAGTCTAGCCTGCCGCCGTCGTCCCTCTCTCCAAGGCTGGCGGTGAGCTTCCAAACATGAACCCTAACCCCAGAACCCCAAATCCCTAACCCTGGAGCTCTAATCTCGCCAGAATTTGACCAGGAGCATGAGATAAAAATGGGCGGCTTGGCTAGAGGCGGAGAAGAATCAGGCGGAGGGTAAGCAAGGCATGTGTTTCACCCTGGTTAGTTTTCGTTTTTCCCGAGAAAAAGGGGTTCGGCGATGGGAAAAGGAGACCGTCTAGCTGGACTCGTCGCAAGTCGCAACAAGGCTTGTAAAAGTAACCCATCATTCTGGGCAGTCCGGGATTTTTTTTCTTACCGAACAACACTCGATAAATGTGTTTCTATTGATGTGTAACAAAAATGATACAAAGGTTATGTTCTTGGAGGCCATACAACCAAGAAAAAAAATTATAAAAAACAACACTGACGGATTAAATTGGGACATCAATTGCCGAAATCTACTCAACTCAAACAACTCAGGCCGGTCCGAAACTCCGGCCGCATTTTGTCACGGTATGCTAGAACAGTAACCTTTCAAATCCTATATTTCCACCCGCCCTAGCATTGGTATCACAACGAGGACGGAGGAGAACAGGCCCCCAGCCTTCTTTTCGCTCGAATTCTCCATTGCAGGTGCACAACCACCCAAGCTATCGTGTCACCAATAAACCGGGGGTTTGCATCTGCACTTTTATTCGACCCCGTCACTTACTCACTTGGCGAAAACGACGGCTCAACTCCAAGCAGGAAGCATTGTGCTCCAACAAGTTTCAGAAACCACTTTATGGACACCTACTCGTATATCTCAGCAGATAGGGCATCACCGGTCGGCAGTTCTCGCTGGGCAAGTACACATAGTTAAGGAGAAGAAATATTGGTCGAACAAGTGTGCCTTCTTCATCGGGAACCACTTCGTCTATAGATCAGTTAAACAGTCATGCAATGCAACCACCCAAGCAATTCTTTGAGACCTTGCTTTGCAAAGCTTTTTTGAAAGCAAGGCCCTAACTCATGGCTTTTGTAGTAGGATGCCTGGCTACTGGCTTTATGCAAAGACTCGGTAGCACTGAACTACCACCGGTGGCAAGATCCACGCGCTGAAACGCATCACAGAAATTTCAGTTCTTTCCCTGACAAGATCGGCAAGCACCGTTGACTGCAAGAGTATATGCCGGGGGTGGCAAGGTCGCGAATATATACGTAACAAGGAATGCAGATCGAAGCAGCTGTTTGAATATAATGGGGCTGCTATATCCGGCTATGGAATGGAACACCCTTGTGTGATCCAGAGACAGATGCCGCCATTTCACTTTAGGTCGGTCCCGCTTTTCCTTTCACGCTGGGGCCAGCTATATATAGCTCCGTGTTTTACCTTTTGTTATTGACCTCCTTTCGCACATGACTCTCCGAACGGTAGTCTGATGTCATGTGTCGCTTCAGCTATATTCATAATTCATCCAACGCGACCTGTGTGAAGGTGTACCCTCCTCGTGCCGGTTGGAACAGGAATCTCCGGGAGTGGAGCACGCGCGCGCTGGGAGGGGAGGACGAGGACGGCATGCGCATGCATGAGGAGGCTGTAGCGTGCATCGCACCGGTGAATCTCATCATGAGAGAGACCCCTGCGCTCGCCGGGGGAAACAAAAAGGGGCTGCTCCTGGTCCTGGGGTGCCGCGCGCCTGCGGGGCCGACCGGTTGCCGACAGCTCGGTGCGGCGCATCGCACGCGCGTGACGTCGTTGGCTGATTATTATATCGACCGGGCCGGCACGTATACCTCGCCGGAGTCGTCCGGACGACGCATTCCTACCGCATGCGGCAGCGTCGTCTCCGCTCCGCTCAGCTCAGCCAAAACGTAACCACGCGAGTTCTCTCGGTCTGTCCATATGTGTCCATGATTCACATGTCACCGTGGACGTAGTAGTAGTTGACACGGCGGGGATACTCCGTACCCCCGTTCTCGAATACAGGATGATGTTTAGGACAATTAGTTTAATTGATTTTTAAACTAACTAATTTATCCTAAGCATCACGCACCATAGGTACCTATTTTTAAAAGTTAAAAACAATATATAAATAAACGCGTCATTTCGGAATACCCAAGTACTCCCTCCGTTCCAAAATAGATGACGTTATGGGACGCGTGCCGGTCAAACTTTCTCAACTTTGACTAGATTTATAGAAAAAACGTGCAACATTTTCATCTCTAAATAAATTTGTTAAAAAACTAGACTTAAAGATCTTTCCAATGATACTAATTACTTAGCATAAATATTTATATATTTTAATATATAATTGCCGGTATTTTGAAAATGTTGACTTCTCGGGAAGCGAGAATGACATCTATTTTGGAACGGAGGGAGTAGAGTGCAACACACGAGAACTGCCGCGCTGACCATTGGCCAAACGCTGGCTACCGCATCGGAAATCCTTGGCACGGATGTGGCTTCTCTCTTCTCTCTATCGATGCCAATTCCGTACCTAAACGATGACAGGACGTTACAACTCTAGCATCTAAAAGCAGATCAAATCGTGAGCGAAACTGCGTCGGCACCATCCATCCGGTGATAAGAATCCAGTGGACGATCATGCAATGTGTGGAGCAGGTTCCGTTTGCTGATGGGAGAGATCCATGACCCCTGCATCATCAGCATGCAGCTAGCCTCGCCGTTACGTTACCCTCCCTGTATCAACACCAGCCAGAATCTAACCCCATGTGTAATGTAGCGATGCAAATAATTAAGTGTCTAATCTCTCTGGCTGCTATGATTGGTAGCGATTTGACGTCGGGCAGGGGGATTAGGGCTCGAGATCGGCGTGATCTCGCCGCAGACATGTGGGCCATGTGGCCCAAGTCAACGCACTCACGCAGACTGTACAGTTCGTTGGCGGGCGGTGGTCGCCTCATCCGACCGGCCTCTGATTAGTGAGCAGTACTGTACGTGTGATCGCCTCTGCTTTGCTTGATGCATGGCTATCGCCGTTGGGTTGCCTTGATGCATGGCTTATTGTTTGGTTTGATTAGCTAGGCCCTTACTAATTGCTTTGCTCGGTGCTTGCTTTACGAGGGGATGAGATTCTGGCAGTTAGGCTCACTGAGTCACTACTGAGTAACCCATGTACTCCCTCCGGTTTGGTAAAGGAAGTCGTTTTGCACAAGATTTAAGCCAAACATTGGCAATTTAAATCGTGAATAACTTTTAAGTCGTTGAGTTTGGAAATGTGAAAACTACATGAATAGATTTGTCTTGCAAAATACTTTTATAAAAATATACATATGTTAGTTTTTAATAAATATATTTATAAAAATAAGAAGTCAAAGTTGTATTTTGGAGACCGTGTACTCCCTCCATCCTTTAACATATGATGTTGATTGGCTTAAAAATAAACTAATCAACGTCATATAATGGAGAACAGAGGTAGTATAAGACACTGCTACTCCCCATTTCCCAAAATCACTCTCTCGTTTGCTTGGCTCCAAAGAATCTACAGCAAATTACCCACCACCACAAACGCTCAGTTCAGGGGCGGAGCCACAGGGGGCGCGCCTAGCTACAGGGGGGGGGGGGGGGGGGGGGGGGGGCGCCCCCCCCATCGGTGAATTTGTTCCAAAGATAGTATGCTAATCCAACTGCTAATTGTATTATCCATCTGTTAATTGTATTATGCCGGTAGTTTGTTCACACGTGCCCCCCTCTACTTCCCACATACGTTTTTTTATAGCTACACAAGCGCTACATTTGCCTGGGTTTTACCGAAGCTTTTGCCCAACTGTTATGACTGATGTCGACCGGACATTGTGCATCAAGGCCTGGCATTGGCCACTTCTTTATCAGCTAAGAAAATTAGTATTATTTGCTTCATCAAGTAGATGATAATTATATACTTATATGCATGGTATGTTTTAAAGAACTAATTGTTTCCTTCTTTATCCTGGTTCGTTTACATCCTTTCAATCTTTTTTGGATTCTCGCTGGAGTAGTTATTAGTGTAGAGAAAAATGGAAATTCTTTTATATAAATCTACTGGTGAGATAGTCTGAGAAAAAAATATAATCAAATATGTAGTTTTTTCTATATTTTCTGTGTCTGCATACTTACTTTTATAATAGTCTGTTAACCAAGATTCATTTTTAATAATAAATCCATATATATTCGGATTATACAATTGGGTATACAGTCCTAAGAATATCAGTCCTAAGAATATCATCGCTGACGATGTTATATTAGAGTCATCTCCTATCATACTATAGAGTCATCTCCTATCTAACATTTTGGCCCTCCCTATGGTCAAATCCTGGCTCCGCCCGTGCCTATCCAGTTTATACTGCCCATAAAGCTAGAGCCAACGGTAGAAGCTCTTTTTTTTCTTTTTGCACTTGATGCACTATGTCTTTGAGGAATGATGAGCTTAAGGAATGCAAAGCATCCAGGCCTCCAGGGGCAAACTCAACATGATTAAAGACGAGTACACGCCCCACTGCAGGCCTTCAAGCATTTTAAGTTCATTCAGCTTGCTACGCTACGCTATTTTTTTTTTAATTTTTACAGTGGTACGTTGATTTTATAAGAAAAAATCTGCTGCTGCTGCACCGAACAAACAGGTCATAGGAACATCGGTTTAAGACGTTAATCACCGCACATGCGCCTCCCCTACACTACACGAACACGACCCATCTCTCCGCCTCTCCCCGGCACCAGTTTTGGCTGGCCCTCACAAGGCAACGGTTCGTGGCCACAACCCACAAGAGATGGAAACGGACACTGACATCTGGCCCACCGGCCACCTCCCTCGCCGCGAGGACCCGTCCAGGCAGGAGCCCGCAGCCGGGTTGACAGCTTGCCGGTAAGAAAAGACGAGGCCCTGCCAACCTTTTCCCCCCGGTAAAAAGTCTCTCGGCTACAGCTGGACTGGATGCGAATTGCGAAAGTAGTACCTGTGTCTCCGGCCAATGACATGTGGGACCGGTTCAACCCTACCGGCTACCGTAACGTAGCAGTAAATCCACCGCCCCGGCGCCCCGCACCTCACGCACCGACGTGCCGCGCCGCGCACCGCATGCGCACGTAATCCGCGGCGGGTCCCACATGTCATCCCCTGAAACCCAGGGGCGCGGGACGTGGGCCCCGCATGTCGGTTTCGATGGACCCCGTCGTCCGTGCGAAGCGAAGCGGTTCCGTTGCACGGGTGGGGCCCGCACACTAGCTCAGTCACACTCTCCAGTGGCTCGGCCTCTATCCCTTTTTTTTTTCTCTTCTCCGTTTTCTTTTCCGCGCAGCTCATTTCTTCCTCACGCCATTTCGGCACAGTACGAGCCAACAGCAGTAGCCCTCCTCCCAGGCTCCCACACTGCCCCCGGCTCTCTCCCTCTCTCTCTCTGGAATGGTTGTGTAGGCAGGCAGGCAGGAGGGAGGGAGGAGAGAGAGGGGGAGCTAGGGTTTTTGCGCCGCCGCTGCCTTAGGTGAGCGACCTTTCGTTAGATCCGGCGCGCATCCTCCGGCGCCGCCGCCGTCTAGATCTGTGCTGTCTGGGGTTTCGGGGGACGGTGTTTCTCGCGCCTTTGTTGTGGTTTGGGTGCTTTTTACCGTGGATTTGGGTTCCTTGGTGCTGCATTTGTGGGGCAGTTCGCGGTGCACTCCTTTGAAGCGTCGTTTTTTTGTTCATTTTCCTTTTTTTTTTGTGATTTTGTAATTCTCTGCAAGGTTTCTTTCGTTGGGGATGTAGTAAGAATCCGGGATTTGGTTGTTTGCTGCGTCCCTTGGTGGGTTTGTGTGGGTGAAAATATGAAATTTCGGTCCAGTGTAGATCTGTGTACTGATGTGCGGTTATGTTGCAGGCTTGCAGCCTCTGAACCCTCCGGCGTGCAGCGGATTAGGCTCCAATGGGGAAGTCTCCGGCGAAGTGGATCAAGTCCGTGCTCTTCGGGAAGAAGTCGTCGTCGAGGTCCGGCTCCACCAAGGCCAAGGACTTGTCGGTATGTTGCTCTTGTGTATTTTCAGAATGGCGCTACAGTTTGAATTTCTGTGTGTCTGTTGGGCGTTGGCTTATGCAGTTGCAGCTACGAACTAGAGATCTGTTCTTGTGATTGATGTGTTTATTTTCAACGTGTAGAAGGGCGCAAGCAACAAAGGGCATGCTGGAAAGGAGCCTGCATTCACTGAGAGCTCCCCCGTGATCTCGGAGCCAGTGCTTGTTAGCGCCCACAACAATGAAACTGCACGGGAGGTGGCAAAAGTTGAGAATTCCAGCGTGCAAGGTGAAGTGGCAGTGCCTGATGTCAATCAAGATTTGGAGAAGCATGGCACTGTGGTGTCCGATGAATCCAATGACCCTGAGAGGCTGAAGGAAGAAGAAGCGGCTATAAAGGCGCAAGCTGCGTTCCGTGGTTATCTGGTAGTGTTTACTTTCTCTATTTTCGTTTTGCCTAGCTTTATTACTTGTGCTATCTGTTCATGGCTTCATGCAATGTTCCTATGTTATTACCACTGCACCAAGTGTCTTTTATCCATATAAAAACGATTAGAGTTATTCATGTAAAAATGATAAAATAAATGTTGTGTTCTGCACCACTGTCACATTCGTGCTTTGAGCCTTTGAAATTGTTCTGATATAGCAATTCATAAGTATTCTTGTCATATATACTTGGGTTAGTATGATGCTAATCAGTGTCATGGTACTGGTCCAGGCACGCCGAGCTTTCCGTGCATTGAAAGGGATCATAAGACTTCAGGCTCTGATTCGGGGGCATCTTGTAAGGAGGCAAGCTGTTTCAACTCTCCGCGCAACATGGCTGATTGTGAAGTTTCAAGCCCTGATCCGTGGAAGGAATGTCAGAATTTCTCAAGCTGCCATTCATGCCTATCGGAAACTTACCGAACAGAACTTTGGGGTAATTTCCTCACTAATCATTGCTAACTCTATGGTGAAACCAGAAAAGTATGTGTTGATCCATCTTACAGTTTTCTGTTAGGGTTTCTCAAAACTAGTTAAGGTCACATGGGTACTTGCCATTATTCTCCTTCAAGATCTATAGGGAAATTTCTTTGGATATTTGGTTAATGGATAGCAGATACAAAACTGACCTCTGTGTTTAAATAAATAATTTGTGTTTGAAAGTACGTATTTATAATAAAAGGTTTTTCTATTTTGAATATTGGTTTCCATATTATCGTGCGACACTGATAAGGATGCATTGGAGTAACCTTCAATTAGATAGCTCATCTTCTAGATGACAAAATGCCAAGAAGATAATGTGTATAGACCTGTGCACCTGGAGTTAATTATAAAGTTGTATGTAATTTACCTCCTTATCTCATCAAATAGCTAATGTTGCATGCATAATTGGAAATTGGGAACATTTCTGTGCTCCATGCCATACGTGGTTGATGCAGTATTTCTGGAAATTCATTTGCTCCACTGCTTGGATATCTAGGCAGTATTACTTTGCATCAAAGATAAAGCTGTATTGGCTTCATCACACTTCTGCAGTGACCTTGGACTTGAACTTTATTATCTATTTCGAAGCAAAAGGCGAAAATAGATGACTATATATATTGTATGTTTTTATCCTACCTTGATATTCAACTTAAAAGCTAGAAATATTTTTACAGTGGCGGGATGCTGTGCAGCCCTTTTTCTTTTTAAAAAATGGTGATCCTAACTGCTTGATTTTTCCTTTGCAACATCGAGTTTGTTAATTAATGTGGGACCCAAAAATGGTGACTCTGATTGTCTTTCCCTTGCAGGGTGCTACACCTGATTCATGGAAAGAGAAATTATCTTCAAATGCATTTGCTCGTAAGGTAATCTAAAAAAACAGTTGTGCAAGGGCTCGAATATATAAAGCATAGGATATTGGCTCTCTACAGTTTGGTTTTTTATGCTAACTCTATTCATTTTGGCTGTGATGTAGCTTTTATCTTCACCAATTCTGGTTGAAGCTCTTCACTTTCAGTATGATGAGATGGAGCCTAATTCAGCCTTCAACTGGTTGGAGAGGTGGACAATTAGTCGTGTGTGGAAGCCCACTTCCCAACCAAAGAGAGTTGGCGCTGATACAAAGCCACATGCAAGGAAGGCCAGTTATGCAATGGAAACTGAGTCTGGAAAATTAAAGCGCAATGCTAGGAAGAGCTCTGCAGCGCCATTTGAGCCTTCACAAACAAACACAGCCACAGAAATTGAGAAGACAAAACGGAATCCAAGGAAAATGAGTAGTGCTCCTGCTGATTCAGTCCCTGATGGACAGTTAACTGAACTTGAGAAGGTTAAACGTAGCCTTAGGAAGGTTACTAATTCCACGGCTGAAGCCTCAAAGGCATCAAATCCAGCACCTGAGGTCCCTGACCATCAAGAGGTCCAATGTGAGAGGCCACTAAGAAGTGCAAAACAAGTTCCGGTTCACCGTGAGAATCAAGAGCCCCAGGATTTTAATGCATCAGATAATACAAAGATGGATATTCTGGTGCCTGATCTCCAGCCTGATGAGGAAATTGCTTCAGATCCAGTCACAAATGAAGAAAAGGTTGATGAACCATCTGTTGTTGCTCCACCAGCTGAAATTATGCCACTGCAAGACATAAACAACGAAGAAAATGCTTTGGTGAATGATACAGAGCGGAGATCCAAAGAAGAACCTCTTTCTACTGAAAGCCTTAAAGGCAGCAAGAGGAGGTCTTCATTCTCAACAAAGCCAGAATATCCTGAAAATGGCTCAAAAAATTCTCCAGCTCTGCCCAGCTACATGGCTGCAACACAATCTGCAAAGGCAAAACTGCGGGGACAGAATTCACCGAGACTCAGCTCTGATTCAGCAGAGAAAAATGGCTTCACTCGCCGTCACTCTCTTCCTTCCTCTACCAATGGTAAGATGATTTCACATTCTCCTCGTACACAAAGGCCAGCCCATGCTGGTGGCAAGGATGGAGCAAAAGGTGACAAGGCTATGCTGTCATCAAGGGATGCGAGTGGTAAGTAGGAAAGAAAATCTTTGAAAACTCAATACTCACATGCCTTGTCATAATTAGCACTTTATCTTGGCATAAAATCTGCATGGAGTTTTTTTTTTTTGGTTATTTGCATGTAAACAAATGCTGCATGAACTGGTAACTGATCTGTCAATGTGAGGGGAAATGTGACTGACTGCACACAAAGTTTTGGCACGTGATAGTTTTAGAAGCTGAGAAAAAAAGGTCATTTTGTTGCTTTGTAAAAAACTTGATGGAAAGGTGCAGACCGTACCCCCGCTTTTTAATTACGAAGATGCAGGACTCGAACCCGGGTCTCTGGCCTGAGAGTGAGCTCCTGTAACCAGTCGCCCACGACATTTTGTTGCTTTGTACTACTATTCTGACTACATTATTCTGTCACATCCATTTTGTTTTAGAATATATGAGTATATGTCTCCCTCCATGCCCACTTTCATTCTTCCACATAGCTGGGCTGTGAAATGTTAGCTACCGTTTTAAATACTTTGTAAGAAAATGAGACTACATGTTCCTTGCATTGCAGCTTCATCGTGTATTTCAAAGCTCACCATTTTTTGCTGTGCTTGCTATTATTTTGAAACTCATACCATATTCAGCCAAAGAAAATAACTTACAGTGGCCTTACAAAAATTCTATCAAGTAACAGTTCTGCTGGTCAAGTCGTCATTTAATTTATTTATTTTTTTACTGTGAGAGTAATCTGGTTCAGTTCAGTTGCATCTCGCTCCAATTAATTTGTGTCTTCTTAAAAATATCTGCAGAGAGGCCACTAAAAGCTGAGTGGCGACGCTGAAGAGGTGCAGCGAACTCTGAAATCCTCCATTTGATCAGCGCAACCGTTTGGGTGGAAGGCGTCTGCAGTTTGCTCGGATTGTTTTGCTTGTGATGTAAAAAAGATGTTCTCATCATCCCGCCGACGATGGCTTTGTTGTGCTGAACCTGCCGCAAGTCGTGACTTATTTTATAGGGTTTCCGTCCAGCATTTTGTGATGTATAGCTGAAGTGTTATCCCGGTTTGTTTTGGTCCCGAGACGTACCATCTCCCTCCCGCTTGTTGAGAGAGCTGCTGATGCTAGAGAGAATGAGAACCTGTATGGACCGAGTTGAACAATCTCAGCCCCGTTTGGGCATTCTGGGCTGTGTTTTGACCTGATGGTTGTGTCCCATCCATGATCATGGTTAACGTCCTTTATTGCGATTTGCTAGATTCACCCCCCCCCCCCCCCCCCCCCCCCCCCCCCCCCGAAGCTCCCATTTTCTGTGTCTTTTGTAGGGTTGCAGCATCTCGCTGTTTTTTTTTTCTGGCTATTTGTGTAGCCCAGTTTAGTAGCCCACTCTGGACGACGCGGCAGCGGAAGAGGTGTGGACCTGTAGCCTGTGTGTCTGGACCATGATGGACTGAAGTCTTCCAGGCCACGGCTTATGCCAGCCAATAAGCATCCGGTCATTGGATATTCTGATATACATTTCAAATTTGCAATACACAAACATTGGAGAAATTATAAAATAGTTCACAGTTTAAAAAATGACCAAAATTAAGCAAGAGAGATCCTCCGAAACTGGTAAAACCTTGTGAAATTCCTCTCAGATGGCTAGGAAAACAGTCGGAAAAACTGGTAAACAGGACAGTCTGTAAACCGCACGCAGGCAGGTGCAAGATAAACCCACTAGTTTGGTAAAACCTTGTGAAATTCCTCTCTCAGATGGCTAGGAAAACAGTCGGAAAAAACTTGGAAACTGGTAAACAGGACAGTCTGTAAACCTCACGCGGGCAGGTGCAAGGTAAACTCACTAGTTTGTCCTCCCCTAGCTTCTAATGACAAAACCACAAACACATCATTATACAAGCAATAACAACCTATCTCATGTTTCTGCCCTGTAAAAGCTAGCATTGGTGGTGCACAGCCAGCCAACAAACGATAACTTACGGTGACAGCCAGCTATGTACAACACTACCAATATGTTTAACACAAGTATCACTGCAATGTGTAAAGTTGGGAACGTGGTTTGCCTATCTTTGCAATCCTATGGTTGCGTGTTGATTATATAGGCTCTAAAAGGCCTAGAGATATACATGAGTTTGTTTACAACTTGGGAAGTAAGGCACAACTTAAACAACAACTCTATCTACTAGATATCTTGTGCCAAACTTCCCTAGCAATCATCACGGTCGCAGCCGTGTTGTACAAGACGTGTCTTACACGTGATATCAACAAACTCTAATACAATGTTCTTAGTTTTGCGGGACCAGGATAATGAACTAAGCTCTCCTCATATAGCGTAGGAACCAAGGGAAAAAGTTTGCCATCCGTTCTGTTTAGCTCCTCAGATTGGTCTCCCGAGTGGGACAAATTCTTCCCAATTGAAGTACTAGAACACTGAGCAAGGGATCCGTACCGACCCACATATGGTTTCCATGGAGCGGAGTTACTGTCAACAGATTTGCACGATGTCTGCTGTTTGTGTGTGAAAAGTGGCATTTGATCAAGAGCGAAAGACTTGTCAATTGATCGCTTCAATGGATTATACAGAACTAGCTTTGTACCAGTACTTAACAGGATCCCTCCATCTGTTGGGTCAATTGCCAAAGGCACCACAATATTCACACCAGGGGAGTAATCAGGCCAAGATTTCAAATAAATTGTATATGCTCTATCCCATTGACCATGCTTCCATTTCCATATATCTAACTCATTAGCAAATGAATTTGCGAGAACAGCACACAACGCCCCCTGAAACCCAAGTCCACACCGTAGCGGTGCTCGGGCGAGGACGAGGGGACGGCATTGTTCTCTCAGGTGTTGCGTTGGGGGGGGGGGGGGGGGGGGGGGGGGGTGGGTTGCTCTTGTGAGTTGTGACGTCGAGAGGGGGAAGGGAGAGGGGAGCGACTAGCGGACGCGCGTCACGAAACCAACCACGCACCCGCCCCCAAGCTCACGTCCCATCTGCCTCTCATGCGTGGGCCCCACGAGGGAGGTGCTTTAATAGAATTTATATATCACAAACTAAGTATTTAAATCAAAATCCGATTGCACCACTGTATTTCTTTCGACGAGATCTTCAAAACTAGACCACACTTGACTATGCTTAGAATTAAAAAATATAAAACATTTTTTAACAAGGAACAATTCATCCGATTTTAACAATTAGAACAAATTATCTAACCATACGGAACAAAAAAATCATATAGAAGGAACATAAATCTTAACACGTGGAACAAATCATCTAATTATCACTTAAAAATAAGTTAAAGTGAAACAAATTATCAAACTTGTGGAACAAAATGTCGTATGGAAGGAACATACATCTTAAAACGCGAAACAATAATCATCTACTGGGACATAATATTATTATATAAAAGTTAAAACTCCAACACATTATCTAAACTTGTAGAACAAAATATAACATGAGAGGAACATAATTCTTAACCTGTGAAACAAATTATCTAAAACTAGTTGCAATATGTAGAATCAAGAGAAAAATAAAAAGGGCAAAGGAACCTACCGTACACTTTGCACCTCGCACACGCACTGGGCGGGGCCACCCGGCCTTGCATGCATGCGGCGCGCAACGCTGTGGGGGACCAGCTGCTGTTGGGTTCACGTGACGCGGAGTTTAAGTGTTAAGCTAACATGTATAGGAGTCTGTGCGTTGGGTGTGCTAGCGCCGCATATGCGGCGCATAGCAAATCCGGAGGGAGAGGGGGAGATAGGAGGGGCCGGCTGGCGTTTTGAAGACCCAAACGGCACTATAGTTGGCCATCGGGCCGTGCCGGCTTGGCCCGACGGCCCGACGGGCCGTGCCGTGCCGTGTGGAGAGGCGTCGGACAAAGGAAAAAGTCCCATTTACCTCCCTTGACAATGGGTCGAGTTCATATTTCCTTCTCAGACTCTAAAACCGTGCATTTTAACCCTGCATCTCCTAAAACCGGATATAAGACCTGTCCCACCCGAATTCTGCCGTGGTTTTGTTCGACGTGGCTCCAGGTCAACGTTCCACGCTGGTAGTGGGTCCCACTGTCAGCTGCTTCTTACTCCCTGTGCTCGTCTTCTCCACCCTCACGCTCACCCTCTGCCGCCGCTCGCTCCCTTGGTGCTCCCTGGAGGGGGCCATGGTAAGCAGCTCATCCCCAGGTGCAAGACCCCTCGGCAGCGGGACGGGGCAGCCGCCGCCACAACCCTCCATTTGCATCACCTCGTCGCGGGAGGACTACAACTCCACCAACGCTTGGGCGGCACCTCTCTAGCTCTCTCCAACCCTGTGCCAATGAGCTCAAGCCAGCGTGGAGGGGCAAGGTTAGGGAGCCCAAGAACTTGTGAAATCGGTCGATCATGTGATTGCGGATCGGTCTCTGGCAGAAATTGGTGGACTGATCACAGGTATCCGATATGCGTGACTCATCCAATCCAAGGACAAAGCTAGCTAGCTATTGCTTGCATCCTGATTGGAGCAGAGGGGAACTGGATGGTGTGAGGGAGAAATCGGAATGCTGTTGTGGTCTACGGAGTAGATATGATTCGGGATTTCTGGAACAACTTGTAGCTGTCTGCAGATTACAGATATGAGGATACTAAATATTTGGAGCTGGATTTGCCGGCTGGAAGAGGCTGAGATTTGGTGGCGAAGGCGACGGATGAGCGCGCGAAGCTCTTCCTGCCGTAGCCGTCTTCCGCGACGAGTCGGAAGGTGCTGGGACGGGTCCCAGACCACGGCTGCGCGCGCGGCGACAGGGGCGCGTGGTGGACGGCGGCTCTGGTCGGCCGGCGCGGGCGCGGCGGACGCCATGGCGGCTGTCTCGGCCGCCGCCCAGCGCTCGAGGATCTGGCGGCGGCGCATGGGCGTCGGCTCGCTCGCAAGGAAGGCAATGGCGGTGGTGGCGCGGGCGTCGTCATGGGAGGGGAAGGACGCGAGATGCGGCGGCGGGATGAAGATGTGGATGAACTGGACAGGGGTGACGTGGCGCCAGCGGGGATAAAACCAGAGTGGATTCGATTCGAGGGGGTAACCTGACCGGTTTTGTGAGTATAAGGATTCAAATAGATGGTTTTTGAGTTTAGGGAGGAAACGCGGACTCGACGTGATGTCTAAGGAGGTAAAAAGGACTTTTTGCTCGGACAAAACCATTCTCAGACTTGGGCCGTGGGACATCAGGCCGAGGGCGGAAAGACGTTAGGACGCGGCAGCTGATGGGCCGTGGGCCTGTAGCGGATGACAGAAGGACTGACTGAAGTCTTTCCAGGCCACTGTCGGCACTATGCAGCCAGCTGCTATTGGATATTCCGATCTATAGCGTATTGGTTCGTAGTCTAATGGTAATGGTAAGATGGTCCATTGAAACGTTATCCATCAAAGTTTAAATCCTGGTGCTCGTACTTTTTCTGAGATTTTTTAAAATTTATCGGCATTATGCTAGCTTTCTTTAATACAATCTTTTTGCGAGAACAACCCCGGGTTCGTTCCTAAGACTACACTCACAGCTTTCTCTATTTATGTTCCGACACAGGGGATCTAGTAGTAGGATAGGGGACAGAGGCTTATGTTTCCGTCGACAATGAGGCGTCAATGGTGACTTCAGGAATTTCCAGATCTGCTGGGTGCTCAGTCCTTTGAAGGTGCACATAGGGATAGGGTTTGCGTACGTGTGTTCATACGGGTGAGTGTGCGTACGTGTTGTGAGCGTTTGCGTTGTATTGTGTAATTTAAAAAAACGCTATGGGATATTCTGATCTGTTTGCGATACATTAACTTCACAGAAATTATAAATAGTTCATGTTTTTTCCAAAATGATCAAAATCAAGCGGGACGGCTTGGAACTTGGCAGAGGGTGTCATCAAGGTCCCTATACTTTTCAAATGACCATCTGAGTCCTCAAACTTGCTAATTAGCTCACGTGAGGTCCAAATCTCTACAACCTACTCTAAACTATCATCGTGGCCTGCTGATTATGCGTCGATGTGGTCCCTGACATGCGGGGTTCACTTATCACCCCCCCCCCCCCCCAATCTCTTCCTCCCCTCTCTCTTCTTTCATCTCCCGCCGCAACCCCTTATTCGTCAACACCGGCGGTGAGCTTGCGTCAGCTTAAGGACGCTGGCGAGCCTGCACGGGGCATGGGCGAGGCCTCGAATGTTAGTGTCAGCTCGGCCTAGAGTGGGGGCACATGCTTGGGCCACAGCGGCTTAGCCGACGGTTCCCAGCACGACGACAACGCCATACCGCAACGGTGGCAGACGGGCCAAGGGGCACAACGCGAGACGCTAGTTCGTGCGTTGTCCGCATGTCAGGGCCACGCCACCGCATAGTCAGCAGGCCACATAGCCGGTTTTAGAGTAGGTTGTGGAGATTTAGACCTTACGTGAGCTAATTAGCGAGTTTAAGGACTAGATGACCATCTTGGTAGTTTAGACACTTGAATGACATCTGCCTAGTTTAGGGGTCGGCCACGAATTTTATCCTACATATATTAACCTTTACAATTAGTGATCCTTGTAGTCTGAAGCTGATAAAACCAACCCCCTAAACTACGCGATTTGGTCCATTTTACCCGCTAATACAATTTTTTTGTTTTTTCTATACACAAGTTGAATTTTAATTCGGTAATGCTGGGAATCGGGCGTCCGATGCGTCGGACGCTGACTCCTTCCTCATAGGCCACAGCCCCCGCCGCCACTACCGTCCGCACCGGCCGTGCCCAACCTTGCCCGCTGCTGGCCATCGCCAACGCCGCGCCGTATCGGACGCTGACTCCCTCCTCATAGGCCACAGCCCCGCCGCCACTGCCGTCCGCACCAGTCGTGCCCAACCTTGCCCGCTGCTGGCCATCGCCAACGCCGCGCCGTCGTCCACGACACCAGCACCCTCTTCTCCACAGCCGGCGGCCCTCCTCCTCTTCCCCATGGCCTGCCACACCCCTATCCTTCTCATCTCATAGAAAACGGTGCGAGGTCATCTTCCTAATGAACAGGCGACGAGCTTCCTCTTCCTCCTTCCATGGTTGGCGCCATGAGCCCCGTCTTCCCCATGGACGATGACGAGATCCTCTTCCTCTCACCATGGTTGACGGCGTGAGCTCCTCTCCCTCTCCTCCATGGTTGGCGGCAAGATCTCTTCTCCCTCTCCCCCATGGCCGGGGTCAAGCTCCCCCTCGGCATGGCCGGGGTCGATCTTCACTCGTCCCCATGACGCGGCGAGACCCATGATGTTGCAATAGAACTTTTTCAATGTGGCAGTTATATGATTGTGATGTTACAATAGCTTTGTTTCGATGTTGCATGCAACAGAGCTCCGATGTTGCGACGGGAAGTTTTTACTCTCTCGCATCCATATGTCTCACTATGTTTCAGTATAAATTTTTTAATGTTGCAGTTGTGTGATAGTGATGTTGCAATAGCTTTGTTTCAATGCCGCACAAATTGAACGATAAATTGATCGATGTTGCATGCAACAGAGTTCCGATGTTGCGGCATGAATTTTACTCCCCGCACCTAGATGTTTCACTGTGTTTTAGTACGTAATTTCTGTTGTTGCAAATATGTATTTTCAATATTGAAACGACCGTCCGATGAAAAAAAATTTGATCAAACGTCCAAGCGCTAGCACTTTCCATTTTAATTTCAAATTTTGCATGGTAGTAGTAGACATCACAATGCATGTCAAAAAAATATGTTACAATTTTTTGCATCACCGTTTCATATAATTTTTAATTATAATGATTAATTTATTATTAATTATTAATTGTCCTAACCTATCGAAATAATGATAAAAAATGTGATGTGTATTATCATCTTGCAAATTTTCAACTTAAATCTCCATCTACACATGGAGAAACAGAAAGGAAAAATTATGTGAGTAATTTGGATCAAATAACATAGTTTAGAGCATAAAATGAACCAAATGATAGTTTAGTAGGTTATCTGGATGGTTATAGCTAGGGGAAGTAATTTAGACTTTTTTAAAAAAAGAAATTCATGGCTAAAAAACCAGTCGAAAAAGCTTGGAAACTACTAAACAGGACAGGCTATAAAAAGTTAAACCTGGATCGGGCACCATCTTTTTACTCAAAGAAACAAGGTAAACGAGCTGTTTTTTTCTCACCAACCTCCCTCCAAGAGTCCAAGGCTCCTAGAGAAGTAGATAGATTTATTTCAAAAAAAAAGGGAGAAGTAGAGAGAGAGTAGTCCAAGAACACGACGCGCATCAGCATCCCTTGCCGGGAGGAAGAGAATATGTCTTGCTGCTTCTTTCTCTTCAAGAAAACGTCAGCAACACACCGCCGCCAGATTGAATCCAGGCCGCTCATCTCGCATCGTGCGGCACCCGGAGTCGCCCCATCCTCTCCCCAATAAATAGCGGCGCCCTGCTCTCCCCTTCCAACCCCCGTCCTGCGACCCCCCAGAATCCCCCTTCACATTCTCCTTCCCCCTCCCCTCGCCGCCGTCGCCGCCGCCGCCTCCTCCCTCCGCCAGCCATGACCGCCGCGGGTCCCGGGCTCTACACCGAGATCGGGAAGAAGGCTAGAGGTATGGACGTCCTCTTGCCTCGCGGGATTCGGGGGCTTGCTTTAGCTTGGGTTGTTCCTTGGTGCTTGTTTGAGCTTGTGGGTTGCTAAATACTGCTTTTTGCGCTGTTTTCTTGTTGGAATTTGCAGATCTCCTGTACAAGGACTACCACACGGACCAGAAGTTCACGCTCACCACCATCGCCTCGAACGGAGCTGTAAGTTTTCACATCGTGGCTTTACTCTGATCTGGTGTGCTCCTAGTTTCTTAGTGGTGGTCGTATTTTAGTGTCCAAGTAGATTGCGGTATAGGTACCTAGAAATCGAGCTCATGGATTTGTGTATGCGCCTAGTCGGGAGCAAGATGGACTTATGTTGCAGTCTGGCTTTTAGTTTCCTAGGCATCGATTCGTGCAGGCGGTTGTTTCTGTGTTTATCTTGGCTTCAGTATTTGACGTGATTTGGTATGAGAGGCGTGGATTTCTTTGTCCGGGTTTCTGTCTTAGATGTGGAGTTATGTAACTTGAGATTTAGAAGAAGAGCTTAGATGTGGGGTTGATGTGGGTTATTAGCATGTGCGGCATTATTCGATCGGCGGATAATATACATATTGTGGATGTCAAACGGGAGGGTGTTTGCCACCTTTCCCAGAATGTTTACTGCATCAGTGTGTCCAGTGGGTCAGTAGTGTGCTAACTGCTAATGCAAATGGATATTCTAATCTTTATATCCCTGTGGGTATGTGTGTTCAGGCAAATGAATCTTCTAGTCTTTATGGATTTGGCAACTGTTAGTGTGTGGTTACTCAGATTTATTATGTTGCTTCAGTGCATACTGCATTCATGCCGGATTTTCTCAGTGTGTTGCGAATGTAGAGTAGAAATTCTAGGAGGTAATGTGGTGTGCTGGTTACATTTTAGTTGAGCTAGTTGGATAAAAGGTTGTCCATCACTTAGCTTGTATTCTCTTGTATGACTTGTTTAGTTTGTTAGTGCTGTTTGTTAGGGACATGACTGCATTGTAGTTTGCTTGTTTGCTAGCTATGTCTTTTGCTAGTTATACACCAACTATTCAGTTTTGTGTACTTAATAGTTTCTATTCTTCCTGCTCCTTTCATGACTTGATTTTTGGACTGAGTTACAAATAAGCTTTACTACATATATCACGTCTTTTGATGTCTGTCCAGTGTCCAGTTCTGAAGTTTACATCTGGTTTTAGTTAGCTGTTGCTAGTTTTACGATTCTGGTATGCTTGATGTCAGATAACTGTTAATTATTTTATTTTATGCTAATGGGTTCTTGATGTTGTTGTGCATGCCAGTTGTCATGCTGCAATCCTACAAGTGCATCACTTGCACTATTTCTTTGTTGCCATGTTTCTTTGTCAATCTTGTCTTTTGGATAGTGACTGTAGTACTGTCTGAACCTTTGTTTCCCAAGGTTGTGATATTTATGGTCACTTATGCCATGTGCAGGCCATTACTGCTGCAAGCACGAGGAAAAATGAAGCTATTTTCTCTGAAATCCAGAGCCAGCTGAAGCATGAAAATGTGACAGTGGATGTGAAAGCAACTTCAGAATCAAGTGTAAGTTGAAATATCTGTCATTACTCAATTATTGTCACGCCTTTCACTGACTTCAAACTTCTTGAAAACAGCTGCCACCATTTCTGTACAAGTAACCAAAGTTTTCCTTTTCACCAGGTGACAACTACATTCACAGTTCATGAGCTGGGCACACCAGGCCTGAAGGCAATTTTATGCATTCCTTTCCCATACCAGAAATCAGCAAAGGTATGCATCTTTTCTTTTCTAGGTCAAGCAATTTTACTACTGAATTTACACACTGACTGAATCTTCTCTCTTTTGTCTTATTAGGCTGAACTCCAGTACTTGCACCCCCATGCTGGTGTAGCTGCTAGTGTTGGCCTGAATGCAAACCCTGTTGTTAACCTTTCTGGTGTATTTGGAACTAAAACTGTTGCTGTTGGTGCTGACGCATCATATGATACTTCATCTGGGGACTTGACCAAATACAATGCTGGACTGAGCTATGCTACTCATGACTTTGTTGCTGCAGCGACTCTGTAAGTGGTTTCTTCTTATGCTTAACAATTATTTTTTGCATCTGTTATTTATGTCCAAGGAATCCCATTTGCCCTTAGCAGTCAGTAGTCTCTCTGGGGAATTTCTAAAGCAGAAAAATTGTGAGGGTCGAATATCTGCCTTGTTTCTGCTTCTTACTATCTTCTTCACATACTAGCATATAATTTGACAAACTTGCAACCAATGGAAATATTTTAGGTTACAACACTAACTCATTTTGCATTTCAGGAACAACAAGGGAGACAGCCTTGCTGCTTCCTACTACCACTTGGTGAATTCAACCACTGCTGTTGGAGGAGAGCTGTCTCACAGCTTCTCAAGCAATGAGAACACACTCACCTTTGGGACACAGCATGCAGTGGACCCTCTGACCACTGTGAAGGCACGCTTCAACAACTACGGCATGGCAAGTGCGCTCATCCAGCATGAGTGGAGGCCCAAGTCATTGGTCACCATCTCCACAGAGGTCGACACCAAGGCCATTGAGAAGAGCTCCAAGGTCGGGCTCTCCCTGGTCCTCAAGCCCTGAGGTCGCCAGCTTCTGGTTTTAGGATGCTAGCTTTTGTTATCTGCAGCTGAAGTCCAGCAAACAAGCTTGGACTAAACTTGTAGGCTCAACTTTTGTGCCGTGGCTCTTGATCCCACAAACTCAAATCGTTTGCCTGTTACTTTGTTCTAGACTACTTGAGGGGGTTTCTGTTACCAACTTAATTCGTGCTTCCGACTGTTTTTGCCATTCACGGTCCTTTTTGTGGAAAACCATGTCTAGACATCTTGAGTTTCATAAATGCTGGATGAAATTTGTTGGAACTCACCACTTTAATTTGGGAGAAAGTTCAGTTTGAGTTGTCATTATCTCTTGTTTCACTTATTTGATTGCTTCTCGATGCATACAAATTGCAGTCCCCTCATGTCTGTATGAAATCCTACCTGCATGCTGGCCTATCTGGCAACCATGTCGTTCTCAAGTTGACTGTAATTTGACTATAATTGCTAATGCATCTGGGATTTAATTAGCCTTTGTTGATGAATGCAAAGTCTGGAAGGGAAAAATCAAACTAGCAGTTTGGAATTCTGAAATTTACAGACTATTGCAGGGACGACATGTTGCCAAAACCGCTCCAATTGTCCAATCTCTCGCCGTCGTCGTAGCACGCGATCTCCCCCTGATGAAGCCCACCATCCCGCGCATGGCACTGCCTGACGAGAACAGGTCACATATGTCCGGAGCCTCCTCTCCCTGGAAGAAGTTGTGGTACTCGTAGGCTTCCGGATGGGCGGCGGCCTCCCTGATCTCCAGGCCTCCGGCCTCCTCGGCGTCAGAGTTCTTCTCGACCAGCTGCCGGAACATGGACGACTTGAGCAGGAGGCCGAGCGCGGTGGGGGACCCTCTCTTCCTCGCGCTGCCGGGAGACATCATGGACATGGAGGCCTCCTGGCTGCCGCTACCGGCGGCGGCCGGAGAAGCATTGATGTGATGATCTAGCAGGAACGGGTTGCCGCGTGGGAGAGTCTGATGAGCATCTGCCGGGAGGAGCTGCTCGGGTGGAGGCGTCTGGATCATGAGAGCTTCGGGGTTGAAGGTGACCGGGGCGCTTGGGCTCGGCTTGAGCCATGTGATGTAGGATCTCAGGTCGAAGTTTGTGACCGCGTTCACGCCCTTGTACTCTATGGCGGCGATGTCGTATGCGCGCGCGGCTTCTTCTTGGGTGCCTGCAGCAGATATTTCACTAGTGATGCTGATTTGGATGTGGAGCTGTGCATTGTTAGACTATGAAGGTAGCAGCTGTAGTTGATGCACTCACTGTAAGTTCCTAGGTAGAGGTACTTGTTTCCGAAAACGCGGCCGATTCTTGCTTCCCATCTCCCGTTTTGGTGATGCCTGAAAACATTTTGCATTGTATTGAACATTCAACGTCTAAATGTACTTTCAAAATCTCTGGAAGAATTCTCTCTCAAGAATGTACCTGGCAACCCCTCGGTACTTGGACACTCCTCTTGAAAAGCCACTGCTCTTCCTGTCATCAAGATGAAACTTATTTCAGAATTTGAGGTGAATGTAACATTTCAGTGCAGGCCGGGACAATATGCACCTTCTCAGGGATGCAAGGTACTCTTCCTTTGTAAGGTTCTCCATTATCTTCAACTCCTTCTCATAGTCCATGACCTGAAACATACCAGTCAAACCGAATCAGTAACATATTGACATGCAAACTGACAGACCTTCCCTAGTGCATTTGTACGTTCGTCGCTATTGACAAACTGAACCAGTCTGTTATCAGTGCCGCTATGGTAAAACTGTTCCAGCGTTATTACCGGGAAGTTTGTGTAGGTGGTGGGTCCCCAGTACTTGAGAGCAGCAAGGTCGTAGGCCCTTGCAGCTGCCTCCTCCTCATCGTATGCTCCCAGATAAACTGTATTAGTTATCAAACAACATGTCCAGCATTGGTCATCTGATCTCTTTAACTGTCTGTACCCACCATGACAAGAGGAAATGAAGTTCAGACTCGCCAAGAACTTACCCTGCTTGCCCTTCTTCCTCTGCGTTGGGTTCCACGAGTTCTTGTCCCACAGATGCGCTTCGAAACGACCTGTCCATCGATGCCTGCATGGTAAGTCAGTTTGCAGGTTATTTACAAGCTTGTCAAAAATTATGCGAACCCATGTTTGTTTGCTTCTGCTCACTACCTGCTGACTCCACGGAACCTGGAGCTCCTCTTGACGGTGATGCTCGCCAGCGGCTTGCCAATGCCGCTGCCGTTGGCGCCGCCGCCGATCGGCGCTAGCAGGGCCGGCTCCCTCCTCCTCCTCCTCACCACCTGCTGGCTCCCCTCCGCCGCGCCGATCGCCATGGCCGGACCCGCGTAGCTCTCGATCTCGTTCTTGACCATCATCAAGTTCTCCATGGCCGCCGAGCCCAACTACAGCTTCCCAACAATGCCGTAGCTGCAGCAACGAACGAAACGAACCAAACGGTAGGAGCAGTGAATTGAAGCCGCTGAAGCTGCGAGCGAGGTGAGACGCCAGAACCCGCCGGTGCCCTTATATACATCTACGCCACTGCCTCGCCCGGTGACAGGTTTTGTCCGCTGGTGGAATGCAAGACAAGGCGTTTGATGAGTTTCATGGTGTTCCGGCCTGTCTTCACTATGCGGTTTTGTCCGTGCTCCTGATTGGGAACATCGAGTTCAACTGCAAACGGTTCATGGCGGCTGGTGCGTTTTTGCTGCGTGTGGTTTTATTTTAAGTTTTCCTTCACAGCATATTTGCGTTTCCAACATGGGGTGCAACAAGAAGCCAAGGATCATTCCCCGAAGAAGTCCAAGGAAAGCTTGGCTTCGTCTTCCATGGGAGGACAAGATAGCGGCAACCGATCTGAGAAACCCTGTGCTGGAGCTTTTGGCAGGGCTACGGCTGTCCTCTTTCGATGTCAGCGCGGGGACGTGACGTACTGGCGTCTTGTACGGTTCACCGGTGGTGAGACGTGTGTCTTTCGTTCTTGGAATTGTTCCTTTTTTTTTCTGGTAGCTTGACAACTGAGAATCTGTCTTGGTTTGGTGGCTTGGTTAGCTCGAGCGTAACGTAATGCTTGATTGCATGTTTGTTGACTTCAGGTCATGATTAGAGAGAGTAGCGGAGGATCGGCTCTCGGCAACTCCGTCCGACGCGCGCGCCGACCCTCCGCCGCAGCCACGTACGCCACGCGACGTCTCCTCCGCACGTCCGTCGCGCCAAACCACGTGCGGATAGAGAGGCTCAGGTTTGGTGGAGAGGTCATGTCCGGGCGTTGCGTGCCTGTTGGCTAGTTTCATCGTTCAAGTGTGAAGCCAATACCGTTTGTACCAATCAACAACATAAAAAGGGTCACCAAAACACCAACCACAACAACAACAAAAAAGGGGTGCTAAAGAATTTTGTAAAGAACCGTGCTTGCCGCGCGGTAGGCAACCCTCTCGGAATAGCGCCGGCGCAGACCCGCCCTGCGTGGCGATGTGGTACTGCGCGCGCGGGAGGCAACGCCATCACCAACGAGCTCTTGTAACCACGGGAACCCAGCAAAGCGATAGATTTGGCGAACAAGCGCGTGCGCGCGCCCGTGTCGTGCATCACCTCCGCGCAGGACGGTTCCGCGCGCGGGATGGCGCGCTCTGCCACGCACGGATCAGGCAGACCGACATGGCAGCGAAGGCGCGGAGACGGCTGCGCAGCTCGGCAGCTGGTTGCCGCGCGGAGCAAATCGGCGATTCACCGTAGCGCCGACGTCCAGAAGGCCGGAGCCCGCGTGCAGCCGTTGGCGGCATGGCACTGGTAGGAACAGGATCGCACAAGCCGCTGTTAAGACCGTTACTCCAGCAGACCGTCCACGCTCATTTCAGCAGACCGTACTGACGCACTACTTTGTACTGGCAAGGCATCCACATGGCGATTTGACGAGCAAAAATTAAGATGTGTAGCAAAATTCTAGTATTATTATTGAACCAATCTCCGATCCTGAACAACCACTACTACAAGATTCTCTTCATCCCTATATATGCTTTCTAGAGGGGTGCAGAGAATAGCGACACGGGCAAATTATTCAAACCAACCCGATTCAGCTCTCAACAATCCCCAACCCTTCCGCTTCTCTCCCCCTTTTATTGTTGAATTCTCCCCTTCAGCCGATAGATCTTCCATAAATTTATGTTGCGGAGGGGAGCGCCCAGTTCTTGGGCACAGGCCCGATATCGTATATGATCTCCCTGTGGCAGGACCAAACAAGTTTGATGGCTTCTGGAGTTCCGATCCCTGCACCTCTGGGGTCCCCGGCCGGACCAAACCTGAATTTTACAATGGGGTGAAAATGCCATTATGTTGGTGATCGTCCATATACAACACGGTGGAAACTGACGCTTGGCATTGTAAGAGTGGTAGTATGTTTTAGCTCACCAGTGATTCTGCGGAGCCCCAGTTGTCCTTGCTCTGATTCCAGCGTATGTTGTCCCATTGACAGATCTCCCAAGCACGTCCTGAAAACCGGGACAAGGAGAGCACTCTAAGGTCATTCGAGTGTTTGATTTATTTTTTAGGGAAATATAGTAGGGGAATCCTCTACTGTGCAAGTGTTTGATTACTGACAACAACATGGCTGAAGCCAGAAAGGTTCTGCAATATCATGGGGAAATCCTAAATTGGTCCCCAGCAGAGAAGAAAACCAACTTGCCTGCAGGAATAATGGATCGTTTGAAACTACAGCAGCTGTGAGGTGCGCATTCATCCTTTCACAGGCTTCTAATACCAACTCGAGCTGATCCTCAGAGTATTCTGTAACCACCTGATTGTGAAATCAGAATAGATCAGTTTTTACCATAGAACAATTTAACAATACGTAACACTAGTAGAATACATCGATTTCATCAAAATATGCAGTTATCCCCCAACCAAGCATTTATCGGTAATAATTTAAGGATGTCAACATAGATTGTCTTGGTAAGTATGCAGGCCAAACCTACATGGTACATGTTGCAGGCCATGGCCATAGGCCATGGGAACATCCCAGGTAAATGCTTCAGGATGATGTTAATAAGATTGATAACGGTGCCATAGGAATGCAAGGCATCAGAATTAATTTTGCTTCTGATATTTATGCATCCTAGAATAAAATAAATTGCAGGCATGAATGAGATGTGCAAAGAGAATGCAGAAAGGTCGTCCATAACCAAGAACAATGCTATCCTGTTACTAGTTTACCATGAATCCATCTATGATATACACTCATGGAAGAGGTTAGCATACTATTGCCATAAATGTTAGGACTTTTCTTATGTAACAGGAGGGATTACCATCAACATCAATCACCACAGTATTATTTTAAATTGTGATAATGGGGTGCATTACCTGGAACGGACCAAATATCTCCTTCGTCACAAGCTCAAAGTTCCCACTTTTCAGGATTTCTTCTAGAGGAACAAAAACAGCAGTTGGCTTTATAGCACCGTATATTTTTGGAATAGAATGATTCTCCAAAGGTTCACCACCAAAAAGAACCTTCGATCCTGGTATTTTTAGAAGGTTGTTCATGTGCTCTGTCATGGCTTCTGTAGTAACCTGGACCAGAAAAGATGAACACTCTTATTAGTTATAACTGATTCTATGAAGCAACGGAGAACTGCTTACTGCTTACAGTGCCCATCCAGTTGTGCAGCCATATAAAAAGTTAACACACAAAATTCATTCATGAATAGCTACACGTTCTTATTTCTCCAGACATAATAACCTTTTAGATGGACACCTGTATTGTGCAAGGACCATTCTTTCTCCTCGTCTTACACTATTTGATTGATGTCTGGACCTCATATCTATTAAAATAACAGGAAATGGTATTATTACCTGGCTTCATTTAATGGTTGATTAAGCTTTTTAACTACTAAATGATAGGAAAATCACACCATAGCACGGAAGTTAAAAAATTATGTGATAAAAATTCCAAGAATTGTCCACTTACCTTAAGGATGGAGCCAATTACTATATGGGAAAATAACACCATAGTACAGAAGTTAGAAGAACATTATGTGGTAAAAATTCCAAGAACTATCCACTTACCGTAAGAACAGGGCCAATTGTCAAATCTTCAAGCTTCCTTCTTTCAGAAAGTTTCTTCATTTTCTCAAGCAGGCCACTAGAAGACCAATTCTGCAAGTGGAAGCGAATTATAAACAAATAAAGAACAAAGATGCACATAGTGATTTGGTGGCAATGCAAAATATGCTCCAAGGGCATTGTAAGGTTCTCAAATAGCTTCCAAAATTCATAACACCAGAGCACTACAAGACCTGTCACCTACTCCCGCACATCAAGCGGATACTTTGTCAACAAAGTTAGATTGGTGGTTAAAAATATCATTGACCAAGCTACACAACATATAAGAACCAAAAGACATCAACAACTGGGACCATAAGTCATTTTTATCAATCAACAAAGATCATGCATCACAGGTGATGAACATAGTCCACAATCACTACCAAGACACATTTTGTGGTACCTTGTGCATGAATAGAACAGACTGAGCAGAGCACTTTTGACCACTGCAAGCATAAGCATCCTGATCACAAACCCAAGCAATATAATCAACCTGTTTGGCACAAAATCCAGTTAGATCACAATTCTTCTTGTGAACATATAATTTTAAAAGTTGATATGAGTACTTCAGACCTCTTGAACATCTGGACCAAGGATTTTCCAATCAAAACCAGCATCCTCCAACTTGATTCGGCCATTCAAATCAGCAGCCAATTTCTCTGCCACCCGTGAGCTCCCAGTGAAAAGGGTCATTTTTGGATTAGCCTACAAGAGATCACAAAAAAAATCAGGCACGAAATCTAGCATCTATAAGTAGAATGCAAGTCCACTCGGTAGGCCAAGGACTTTTGGCGTTGAATGAAAAGATTAGCAGATGCTCAGATGCATTTTGTTCTTTAACAACTATGCAAAACCTCGATTGTTGAACATGATGTACCACATACCTACAAATGAAAATGTTGCTGGATTGGTTGAAGCACAAGCTACTGGTGCTTACAGGTGACATGAACAACTCTTAATTCTTAAATTAAAAGTGATAACAAGAAAAACAGGTACTACCTCTGTTCTGTATTATATGATGTTGGTTAGCTCATTTTTTAGTTAAAAACGTCATATATTAAAGGATGGAGGGAGTATGTTCAAACATGGAACTATTTCCCCATGGAACATAGTAGTAAGTATGCTAGTAAACAAACCAAAAGGGTATTCAGAATTCAAACAATCCAGTTTGTTATTCCAAAGAAACTTCCATGGCAATGAAAGTGATAGTGATGATAGTGAGACGCCTTATCTAGTTACTCTATCTTGCTATAACCAATACCAGCAAGTTACAGAGTTCATACCTCTACCAGCAGCTTGTTCATTGTGATACCATCAGAATTTATGAAATCCATATCCTCTGCTGGCAATCCACACTCATGAAGCAACCTGAGCATTTGTTCCATCACAACACTAACCTTGCTGTCAACTTTGAGGACTGGTTTGTTTCCCATGTATAGCGCTCCCATTACTTGTAGTAGGGGAATCTCCAATGGGAAATTGAATGGCGTGATAATTGCAACCTGCACAGATTCTAGATCATATTAGATCTAACATGTCAAAAGTTTCAGTGGAAGAAAAATAAACTTGCATTGTTACAAACTTACAGCACATAAGAAAAAAGATAAAACTAAATCATCAGCTAACATGTGACAGTCCACATGTAAACATCAAGCGGAATGTGCCATACTCGGGCAATGTACAGTTATGGCAACGTCCAAATAGCCAATGTGACTACCATGGTAAAAGTTTGTCTTTAGGTTCCAATTCCAGACAGCAAGTAAATTTTGTTCGGAAGACAAGTCCAGAGATCAATAATGAAGATTTGAAACTGATATTGGAGTAACTCAGAAGGAGCAAGTGCTTCAACATCCCAGGCTTGCTTATCACCTTGGGATATTTGCTCTATGTAAAACAACTTGATCCTCTACGAAATTGATTTGCAATAATTAGACTTGTTTCCCATTGATTTTTATGTGCTCTAAATATTGCGGACGGAACAAATTAAGGAAATTAAATATTGTGGACAGACTAAATTGAAGAAATCAAATACTGTAGACGGAATAAATTGAAAAGTCTCAAATACAATATTTTTCACAAGAGGCTGTTAAGTAAACTTACTGGGCCATAGGGCCAACGGTAGCCATTACTTCTTTGTCCAAGATGGTTGCCAGGTACAGCAAATGACCTTGCCAGAAAGCGTACCTGTTAAAACCAGACATTGAAAACATATGAATGACATGAATTCGGAGAAGATAAACTTAACGGCCTTTCAAGTTTCAATCTGCAAACTGGAGTATTTCCTTCCAATTTGAAGACCACTTTAACAGCTCTTTGGAGTTGCTGCTTGCTCTCAACCAACTACAACTACTCAGCTCAACACTAGTGGATAAACTTTTGCATACATAACAACATTTGTCAGGGATACAACAGTTTGTCCTTGGCCAACCGCCAACCCACTTAAAATGGCCTATTTGCGGTTGGCGGACAAGCCCACTTGCATAACTATTTGTCATCATGCAAATGAAGAAACCCTATCTACAGAATACACAAAAGCAAAATCAAAAGAGACTAAAATACCTGATCTCCACAGAAGTTTTCCAAGAACTTTTGAGAAACTTGAACTTCTGCAAGAGCTTGTTGGTAGCTCTTTGGAGATACCCTCTGGATAAGTTTAGCAAAGAAATCCGATACCTGTATAGAGCATTTTGACAACAATAAACCATGAAAAACAATATCAACGAATAAAAGAGGGGTAAAGCATAGGAGCAGCATTTGCAAAAGATTTGGGACACAAGAGTGTCAAATAATTTAGTGACAATAAGACATACCTCAGGTTGGCCCAGCATATGGGCGGCTTTTGCAGATATATCTCCATACATGAGGTACCTGCGTATTGGAGTTTTAAAAAACATAAATTACCATATGATAAGAATAAGTTGTAGCTTAGAAACCAAGAAAACAAAAGCACAATGATGAATTTAGGATTTGTATAATGCTATGCATTTGAATCAATTTTCATTGAAATGCAGGAACACGTGTCAAAGAACTAGGACATCACAACAAGATTACCAAATTGGGATATGGAAATTTAATGAGATTTAGAGGGTAGATAGGCATTCAGGCTTAATGACTTTTTTTGGTTGCTTAGCTCTTTTTTGGCGAACCAAAAGTTAGTTAGCCCTGAATATGGTTCAAATACAAGAGAGCTACACAGACCTCTCTGGAGCTTTAAGTGGGTTGTGAAGTCCATGCTTTGGGCATTTAGATAAACTCTCCACAAATGGCTGCAGAAGAAAAAAAAACATCGCATGTTGTATGAAACCATACTTGACAAAATAATTCAAACAAACAACACTCCTTTCACACAGCAACATAATAACACCAAACAAGTTTAAATGATTTTTTTACTGACAATAGTTCTATTTTTTAAATGAAATTTCCCATTGTTTGTTGTTTCTTCTTCTTAATGAAATGACAGCAGTTCTCCTGCATCGTTCGTGTAAAAAAACTGACAACAGTTCTATCATTAAATATAAAAGGCAGTTGAAAATTTAAGTTAGACATAACAAAGTAAATATTTTGCATCTCTTAAATTTTAGAGAAGTTGAAAAGGTTAGAAGATGTTGTTGAATAATGTATGCATACACACAACACGGAAAATATAAGAGAAGCATACCTTTATTTCAGTTCCCTGAACCTCAGCAACTTTAATGAATTTTTCACCATTTAGAGGATCAACTATCCAGTTCCAGTTAGTGGATGCTGCCCAGTTGCCCTGCACTGAACCATTGTGGTTGAGGCACAAGCAACTCACAGTTAGATTCGTATTGCCGAGCATTTGATTGGAGAAATTAAACAATCTTATATGCTTCTATGCTACAAAACAGTCATATTATTCCATTTCCATGTGCGCACGCAAGCATTGGTTTCAAAAAACGAAAACCACACAAGCAGAACCCTCACCGAAATTATGCACTTCCGCGGGACTGGATCCTGAAATCTCTTGTGGAGACACCGTTGCAAATGACGGCGTGTGCAGCCACCTGCGAATCACGCAAACAATCAGTCGCAGACCGAAGTGAACTTATGATCGGGAAGCTAGTGCAGCCAGCCTCGAGTGGCAGCGACCCAACCGCACGCCCCGAACAACACTGACAGGTAAACCCTATCGCGACCACTGGGTGCGCACTCCCACTCAGTGCGATCCCCTAATTCGCATCACATCACGCAGCGGCGCCTCAAATTCCACACGCGATCCACCACCAACAGGCAACAGCGCGCAACAGATCGCGGGAATGGAGAAAGGAGTGGGGGTGCGAGTCGGATCACCTGGACACGCACGCGAGGGGAGCGGATCGACGGGCGGCGGCTGCAGCGGCAAGGTGCCGCCGGGAGAGGAGGCGGCTCATCGGCGGCGAGGTCAGGTGGCTGCGCCCCACTCCGATTGCTAGGGAGGAGTGGCTTGTTGGGCTCGCTCTCTGCAAGCCTGCTCTCCCAGTGTGTCGTGCTGGCGTCGTGTAGGTGCATCGCTGCGGGCGCTTTTATTAACTTTCCACGGCAGCATTTGGGCCTCTGCGTGTGGGCCCTCGAGTGCGACGCGGCCATATCAGGGTGGTCGTCGGCTCGTCGCGTGGGGCGATCGGGTTGCGCGCGGATCCCCAAAGATCTGACTGACACGCGATGGACAACTCACCTTATCTTTCCATGTGCACGCCTGACTGCTGTAAATGGGCCTGTCCAGCGTCGCTTTTGTTCCGTTGATTGATTTTGGCCCGCTCCAGATCAAATTACGCTTTTATCCCAGCGGCTGCTTCTTCCTGCAAGCGCAAGCGTTTCGTTTCCGCTCATGCGCAAAATCCCCTCTTAGAAATTGCGCGCTGACGTAGGCTGTCATCGGGAACCCCAGGTCTTCTTATTGGCTTATTGCACACGGGCACACGGCTGCGCTTCGCGCTGAAATTGGCTCACTATAGACCACTAGGAAGAAGCAGCGCGCTTCGCCGTGCCCGTAGGCGGCGGTTGTTTCCTTTACTGTGTAGTATTTGTTAGTTTTGATATGTTTAACTTGTGTTGTCCGTGGTGCTTAGCGATGCGTATATATTGGGTTTTTGTCAGTGGCTGGTTACATATGTTAGGCCACATATAACAACAGAGAAGCAACGCATTAATTAATTCCGTTCCCTCTTTTTTAGCTCAATCAAAGTTGGATGGAACAGCTACCACGTTGCCGAAACCGGGCGGTCGCGCGGATCTCGATCACGGTCCGTCCACACTCCACATCCACGCATCACGCGGCCGCGCGAGCCTTGCCGGCAGAAGTGCAGAACCCCCTCGATCAAATCTCGCTCGCGCTCACAGCTTTCCCAACGCTCTTCTTCCCTTTTCTCGCTTCCCGTGCACCTCGTGATACCAGGATAAGCGGGGCAAGAAGAGAAGGTAAGTGAAGAAGCGATCACCCACCGCATCCGTTGCCTCAGGTTCGCTCGCCCGCCCGCCCATGGAGTCGTGGCGGAGGCGGACGCTGCTCAAGGTCATCGTCCTCGGCGACAGCGGGTCAGTGGGTCGCCTTTTCATCCTCGCTTCCCGCCATTCCATTCCTTTTTTCTGATTTTGGTGCTCGATTTGGGCGTGCTTTATGCTTACCACTGGCTTGAAATGGACTTTGTTTGGCGAGTGCAGGGTCGGCAAGACGTCGCTGATGAACCAGTATCCTTCAGCTTCGTAACGTTGATGCGATTTTTAGTTATAAGTGTATGGAATATTTATCGTTAATTGGAAACTATAGTACTAGTGTTGAGTCGTGTGTTAAAAAGTATTGGGCTTTTTGTCGGTGTTCGACCTTTGAAGTACTCAGGTTTGCTTGACAATGATTAGATATGTGAACAAGAAGTTTAGCCAGCAGTACAAGGCGACGATCGGCGCTGATTTCCTCACCAAGGAGGTGCTCATTGAAGATAAGCTTGTCACCTTGCAGGTGATCCTCTTGTGCGAATTTTTCATTCCTTCCTGCACGTTGCACCACTGTTAAGAGGAAACGGGCCATTCAGTTCAGATGCTGTCATTGTGTGTTGCTCTGGTGCAGATATGGGACACGGCAGGGCAGGAGAGGTTCCAGAGCCTTGGCGTAGCGTTCTACAGGGGTGCCGATTGCTGTGTGCTAGTTTATGATGTCAATGTTAAGAGAAGCTTCAACACACTCAATACCTGGCATGATGAGTTCCTGAACCAAGTAAATCACATTTTCATCTCGTAGTGTCTTTTTTTGTGTGTGTGTCAGTACTCCTCAGATTGGATAGCAGATAAAATTATGGTTACCATCAGTTTGATGCGTTGTGATAACATCTCCCACAAGTATGTATCTTTCAGATTTTTTTACTGTTTACAATAGCAGCTACTTATGAACTTGAGAACAAAAGATGTAAAGTGGTCCCGGCCGTCAAAACAAATAAGCTTCAGATGATTGGTATAATCATCTATAAGAAATTCATTTTAGTCTGTATGGCTTCATATTTTTACTTCCAATATCCAACGCAAATAAACCTGTTAAAGCTTCTATCAATCAATTACCAGAACTTTGTTGTTTATGAATCTATTGCATCTTGCATCGATCGGAGTACACTAACTGAAGGATTGTTCACCATTTTGTATTTTAGGCTAGCCCATCAGATCCTAAACATTTTCCATTCATTTTGGTCGGGAACAAGATTGATTTAGATGGTGGAAACAAACGAATGGTTAGTTTCCTGAACGTGCAAACTTTCCTATATAAATTTGAAATTTCTGCAATCTTTCTGTGGCCTTCCACAGGTCTCTGAAAAGAAAGCAAGGGAATGGTGTGCCTCCAAGGGCGATATCCCGTATTTTGAAACCTCTGCAAAAGAGGACCACAATGTTGACACTGCTTTTCTGTGCATCGCCAAGCTTGCTTTGGCGCATGAGCATGACCAAGACATGTAAGTAAAAGCATCTTCAGTTTCTTGTTCAGAGCCCAAGTGGTCTTTCTGGCTCATGGGCTTAAGAGGCTTGTTTGCAATTTGAACTTCTTTTAGAAAGGACGCATCATCCTCCTTTAGTGCATGCAGGTTGCCATATTATGTCAGTTCCCGGATTTATTTGCTGTGTCTAATCATATGCGTCTGTTCCTTCTCTGCCCCAGTTACTTCAAGACAGTTGCAGAACAAGTCCCTGATACTGAACAGACAACCGGATGTGCGTGCTAGCATCTAGCCATTTCTTGGCACTACCAGGCCAATTACTGTATACAATAAGCTTATACTACATACCTAGCAGCTGTAAGCTGTTTAGCAGGATTGTGTAACCGTGCTTAATTGTAATTGCAGCATTAGTGGCTGTGTTATTGGTCAGATACGTAGAATACAAATGGGCGGGGAGAGTGTCTGCGAGTTCTGCTTGCGTCTGCTCTCCTCTAGGACAATAAAAAACCACACCCTTGGAGAAGATACTCTTTCAAAAGACACGTGTATCAGTCAAACTCTCCAGTTGTAACCTGTAGCATTTCAATCTCAGGCATGCTGATTCTTGATGCAAACATATCGCTAATTCAACTCTTCACTGTTCTGTCATTGTGTGTGTACCTGTCAGTGATGGTTCAGAAAGTTCAGAGTTGCTGCATGAAACGCTCAGTACCGTAACCCTGTAGAGATTTGGTTTTGACCCCTTGACAGACCCGTGCGGTCAGAACGCACTCACCGTACCACAATCTTGAAACCTGCCGGTGTGTGGCCGATTGGGAAACCACGCGGCACAAGACTACCCACGACGACGCGACAGCGACGCCATCTCCGTAGAGCTTTGGCTTTGCCCGTGTTTAGTTCGCGAAATGTTTTCGTGAAGAGATTTCGGGTTTTGATTTTATCAATTACAAGTAGTAAATGTAGACGAAAAAGGTGGAAAGTTATATGGATAGGTTGGAAATCTCGAGATGAATCTAACGATGGTAATTAGAGGGTAATTAATCCATAATTAGCAGATGATTACTGTATCACTACTGTTGCAAATCATGGATTAAGTAGACTCATTAGATTCGTCTCGCGATTTACAGTCTATCCATATAACTTTTCACCTTTTTCGTTTACATTTAATACTTGATGTATCAAAGATTCTCTTTTAATGTGATGGATAAAAATATTTCAGGTGGAAACTAAACATGGCCAGCTACTTGATGCCGGCGTGTGTCAGTCAGTCAGTCGCCTCGCCACTGCTGCGGCAGTGAAGAACTGAAGATGCAGCAGCTGCCAGCTACCCTGGTCGTCGGGTTCGGCCGCGACGGGGCGACGAAAAGGGAGGCCGAGCAGCGCAGGCTTGATTGCTTGACCCCCCTCGTTCCTGGACCCTGCTGACCGCCTTCTCGGATCCTGCCGAGTTGCCGGCGGGAAGGTGCGGAAAAGGGTAGGCGAGGTCAAACCTTCCGATGCGACGTTGCATTGGGCTGTCGCCGTCCCGCTCCCGCATGCCCTCCGGAAAGGGGCTCCGATCCCCTCTCCGGCCGGAGTCAGCCGTCGCGACGCACCACTAGCGATTCAGCTCGCTGACGAGTGAAGAGTGACCGGCGTGCTGTGGCATGGTTTTACACTGACGCATCCAGGCAGCTGGTTCTGATATTCAATTTTGAGGACGCTGGATCGCTGGATACTACGACTGAAGCACACCGGATTGAGCATGTAGTTCTTTGTTTCGAATTTTCAGAACCGGCTTTATATGGGTTTAACACATGCATGCATGTGTAAGGGGCGACATCTTTTTTAAAGAATCAAGGGAACGGCCACTAAAGTTTTTTTTTACAGGAACACGGCCGTAAAAGCGAGTAACTGCGTAGGAGAATGGCCAGTTAGTTACCGTGAATTTTATATCCCAGTCGTTAGAAAATGCGTGATGACGTAATTGCACGGTAATATGATCATCACGTGCTATGTCACTGTGTGATGCGGCTATTTGGCTATTTAACCGTACAGATAAAAAAATATGATTATATCTGTGATAACATCTTTATTTTTTTTAATTCCAACAAAAACAATTTATGTTCCGTGACTACTAAACTATTTAACGCAAAATTGTTTGCGCAAAATCTTTGAAGAAACATGGGTGTTAATTTAGTCGTGCTCTAAAGATTTGTGGGCTACGGAAATGCAAATGGAACAACAGTAAGACTGTTAGCGTATTTTACATTATTCTCGCCCCATATGCGCCTTGTTCGGCTGGTAGAAAAGTTAGCTGATTTAATAGTGCTCTGTGATGGCGAAATATTGGCTGATTCTGACTGACAAGCTAAACGAACGGGTGCGTAGGAGAAAACGATATATGTGGCTTTATAAACTTTATATATATAAACTTTATATATAGTACAACGTACGAGATACATTCATGCATATAAGAAAATTGTTGAGAGCGACATATATGTATGATACCGAGTCGCTAATTTTGTTATCACAATAATATGCCAACTAAAAGAGCAACAATAATACATATTATCCTACGATAAAAGAGTTTCGTGGTCCATTCTTAGCGTGGCACGTGCTTGATTATCCAAACAAACAGGCTCTAGATAGGGACAAAAAGAAACACTAGTTAGTTGGTGATTACTTAAAGGTTTAAGACACTAACTGTGGACAATCACTGAACCCTTGTAGGCCCACCAAGTCACCATGAAAGAAGCTGCAAAACATTGGAAAAGCACCCGCTTTTGGTCATTCTCAAAGACCCGCCTTCTTTGTTCTTTATTTTTTTTAAAGAAAACTAATCAAGGAGCAGGTGAAGGTGTAATTAACAAAGTTCGTTGCTTCAGTGGATGATGCATCATGCATGTAGCACAACTTCTTATATTTAAATCGGGCACGTAGCAGTACTGCTAGCTTGATGCTACATTTGGCCGTTCAGATCAAGACGTGCCACTTGCAAAGTTGCAATTTCCTTTTCCAGTTCTGATCGCTTTTACAGCAAGATGCAGCAGAAGTGAACCTATCATGCTGGTAGTAGGCGGGACCGCGAGAAGGGCACCCGCCGAGGTCAAATAAAGGCTTAGATAAACAACTTGTCAATTCATTAATCAGCATGACTGAAAAGGCCTACTAGTGGCACATGTACTACCGATGCCACTAGCCAGACGCCACATCTCACCGAGCATAATAATAAGCAAACAAAGATAACTAAGCAATTAAGCATCAGTTTACGTCAGCTATTACACATGTTCCGTGGAGTACTCACCAGTACTATTGCTGTAGGCCTGTAGCGAAGGCACGAATAGAGCCACTGTTACAGAGCGAATAACGTCTCTGTCCCAGCAGTTTTCCTCTTTCCCAGCAGCTTTCCTCCCTGATTGAACAGACGTACGAGTGTGAGGTCGAGAGCAGAGTGACATACGTGACCGGGCTGACGTGTGCCGGCCCTGCGGCGCTGACAACCGGCGGGGGTCCGGCCGCGTTCCCGGCAGGTTCCGACGGCCGAGCTGTCTGAGAGCCACCGCGCGCATGGGGGGGGGGGGGCGGCAACCTGATGCCGTGGATGCCCAGCTGCCCACCCACCCATCCGCAGCCGGCAGCGCCACACAGACGCCGCGATCGAGAGCGAGCGGCGCTGTTGGGCCGGATCACGCCGAAAAGGGGCCAAAACCCCCACAAAACCCTATCGACGCATCGGAAAGGAACCGCGAGCGAGGCCGACGGCGCCGACGTGACACCCCCACGCCGCGCGCCGCTCCGCGCGAGCGGCGGCCTGCCCGGCCAGTGCGGCAGTGCCTACCACGTACTACTCCGCCTAGCGTACGTGCGCGAGGCTCTTGTTTGTCTCCGCGCGCGGCTCGGGCGGGGGGAGGCTTCCAAGAAGAGAGGAAAGGAAACTGGGGCGGCCGTCCGGATCGGGTCGAATCGCGCGGGCCGTTGTCGTCGGCCAACCTGGGTTAAATTCGGGTGGCGCGAGCGCGAGCGAGAGCGCGGGTGGAAGCTTCTGAAATCAGGAAAGAGTGGCCGTGGTTGGTGTGGCATGCAGGCACCAGCAGCACTATAGCAGTGATATTTTTGGTAATGGAGAAGCACGGTATCTTGTCTGTGTTAGATGATCTTTGGAGTAGTACTTGGCATGAGAAAGATGTCGATGGATGGTCACGTACTAATCCCAACAATCACAAGAGATAAATTTAAGATATTTTTTTCCCGAATTGAGGCTTCCCCCATTTCCATTTAGCAAAATGGAAATATAAATTTTAGATAATTGTGAATTCGTGACTAATCTGAACTGTTTATTTTCCTCTCTTTAATTTTTTACATTCTAACATAATAGTACCCATATAGATGGTTTCTTTTTATCCTGTGCATCACATTCCATGTGTGTTTGCTACGTGTGTAGTTCAAGCCGTACCTTGAGTTGTGTCTGACATTAGAAAACGATAGGTATCATCGCTTTGTACACCTTTAGTTTTGTATATTATGGTGGCAAAAGTGGATAAAAGCATTTTGGAATATACTTTTACTAATTACATATGTATGTAATTCAGATATTTGCATATTAATTTGAGTTATTTTTAATGATGGTGGAGGTAGATACTCCCTCTCCCGCTTTATGTGTCGCTCGGGAAGCGCAATTTCCTCATAGTCACGCTTCCTGAGCGACATAAAAAGCAGGATGGAGAGGGTAGTTTATATCAAAATTTATAAGGTGGTTTTAGATTATTTTTCTTTCATAATGGCACACATGAGCTTGTTTTATATTTTTTATATTAGCGGTGATGGATATTTTTTATGCAAATGCGAGTCACAGAATTTACCAATTTTATATTGATATAGGTAGGTAATTTAGATGAAGACTAGAGGTTCCTTTAGGTTATTTTCATAATAAGAGAGGTGGGTTATTTACATGTGGATTTAGATGTTATTTTAGAGTTTTCATAATAACAGGTGGGAAAATAAATATAATAGTTTTGATGACTATTATATTATCACTAGCAGAAGGGCATGTGCCACATACACGTGTTTTACTAAATTAGTGACGTAATCAACATAAACTCTTCAAATTAATCTAGGGCGTTCGATCATCATAAAATTTGACGGTGTAGGTGTGATGTAGTCAACATTGACTCTTTAGATTAATTTAGAGCGTTGGATCATCATAAAATAAAATCCGACGGTGTACGTAAAATTTGTATGACCGTCAAATTCATCATCCTTTTTAGTATAGATTATCGAGTCTACCAAATCATTGATGTTTCGGATCTTTGTGATAATTCTTAGATTTTATTTTTTTAGCAAGCATTAATTTTTGAAGTATTTTTTAATTAGTAATAGTAAGATACATAAGCATGGTTCTCAGTTTCCCTCATAAATAAATGTGTGAAGGTTAAGCATGCAAGCTAGTAGCATGAAAGAGTATTGAGGGCACTTGGCATACAGGACAACTTCATGGGCGAAAGCGGTAAAGTTCACACCTCATAAAACAACCCTCTGAGAGCGTTTGATTGCGATAAGGATACATTAAAAGGAGATAAATTCGCTCCGCAAAAAAAATTAGGGAATAAAACGACCTAACTTGATTGCTACCGCTTTGTTTGCTTCTGCAGAGGTCGTGTGCTGCTTTCGTCCTCACTCGCACTCGCACAGGTGCACTGCCCCCGCAGCGCACACCCCCGGGATCCATCCACACCGGATCGACCAGTTGCGTCTGCTGCCTCGCAACCGGACCCTTTAAGCAAAAACAAAAAAAGGGGCTTCGACGGCTGGCAGGTGAACGACGGCGTGTCACGTGTGCGTCCTGTGACTGTGAGCTATACTAGCTGACACGACGCCCGTCAGCGACGGCAGCGACGGCGACACGTGCATCTGCACCCGGCCGGCCTCCGATCCCGACGCTAATTCGCATGTGCTCGCCGCCGCGCACCGCCGGGAGCCGTCGAGGCGTCACGCGACTGAGGTCACGTAAAAAAAGTTAAAAATAACTGCAAGGGGGAGAGCTGGGAAGCGACGCGAGCTGGAGTCCTGGCGCTGGCAGAAGTCAGCCGTGCCCGATCAGCTGCGGCTCGCGCCAGCCACAAGGGAGGATTCGGAGCGGCGGTGACAGGGACTCCACGGCTTTCGCTAGCTCCGGATGGATCGGCCGGCCGGCGACGCAACGTAACGTACGCACGAGCCTGCGTACGTGCTGCGAATAATTTCACCCCAGGAGGAAGCTGCGCCGAATCCGACGAGAGCCCATGGCTTCTAGATCGCGCCTCTGCGGGAGATCCTCTTCACGGGTGCACGTTTAATTTTGGCTTGGCTTGTTGTTTATACAACCTTTTGTGAGATCGTTGAAGGCGATGTCTGCGTCCGAGTTTAATACGCAGAGCAGCACAAAACAGCGACCTCGATACGTATGAGAAGGACGTCGCTTTGGACGTTCAGCCTGGCTCGAATGATTGTACTTGCGTTTGTGGGCCGCCCGGCGCCGGAGGACGACGACAACGGTGAACGCCCGCCACGCATCTCGCGGCGTTTTTTTTTTCTTTTTGGCGTGGGCGCACACAAGCGCCTGGTTTGCAGCAGAAGCCGTAAATTAAATTTCTTCAACGAATGCTTTAGTGAACCACTATAAAATCGATTTACTACCACTGGCGGCCATAATCATCTTTTGTTATGGTTTATGCGTTATTATTGTTTGATGAATAATGTCCCAACGAGAGACGATAAATGTTGTGAAGGAAGGACGGATGATGGACATGAGACGAGAGAGAAAGTCTTGACACGATTCCATTCGAATGGCTATCTATTGTAGACTCGTCGTATTAGTTTTGGTTGGGTGGACCCATTGCTCGTTATTAAGATAGTCACGAGACTCTAAGGAACGATGTGGCGACGAACCGCTCACTTCATTCTCCAAACCAAAATGATAAGGCGATGAATGGACCACCCATTTCATTCTCCAAACCAAAGTGATAAGGTGATGGATAACTTCCTCGAACTGAACACGGACAAAATCACGGACACCCGGATCACCTCTAAGCTAGCTTTAAATAGCAGCCATTTCATAAAAGTTTTTATTTACCTAGACTTTTCAGAAACATTGCTAGCCTTTTTTTTTTCAGGCGCGCGGATAAATAAGCTCTAGCGCGCAGAAATTACGCCCAGGCACATGGTGCAATTCACGCATCCATGCGTGGTCTCACGCATGACCACCGGCCAGTTCCTGTCCGGCCGCAGTCCATAATCCCAGCACCAGCAAATAGAAGGGAATTGAAAACGGCTTGAATCGGGCGGACCGGACCCCGGCCGCCCTCCTCGCGATCCGACCCCCTTGAAAAGGCGAAGGCCCCACCCCACGGCACACTACGTGGCGACGACCGCCCGCCCGGGTCGTGCCCCCGCAGACATTTCCGCGCCCCTCCCTGCTATAAGTGGCACGCCGGGCGGGGGCGAGCGGCGGCGCGCGGCGACCCCCGCAGCAGCTCCGAACCTTCTCACCGCGCAGGAAGCTCACCGGGAAGCTCTCGGGCCCAAATCCCCCCAAAAATCACACACCCGCCACCACCTCCTGCTACAAACTACAAATCCGACCCCGTCGGCATCCCTACCTCACTCCCCATGCACACCGGCAGCTCACCATCGATCCTCCGAGCTCCTCCGGCAGCAGCAGCAGCAGCTACTGTTATAAATACAAAGCTCCCGCGGCGGTGGCACGTCCGGTCATGGCGGCAGTCGGGGCGCGCCCAGTGCTATACCACCAGTACCACCACACGGCGCCGGCGCCGGCGGGTGACGACGCAGCGGCCGCCGGCTCCATGTCCTCGTACTTCTCCCACGGGGGGAGCTCCACCTCCAGCTCCGCCTCCGCGTCCAGCTTCTCCGCCGCGCTCGGCGCCGCCGCCGTGCCCGCGCCGCCGCCGCTAGCCGACCAGTTCGACATCTCCGAGTTCCTCTTCGACGACGGCGCGGGCGGCGTTGGAGGAGGGGCCGCGCAGGGCGTGTTCGCCGCGGCGGCGCCCGACGGCGGGCCGCCTCCGCCGCCGCACGCCGTGCCCGCCGCTGGCAGCGCCATCAGTGCGGCGGCCGCGCATGCCGCTAGGTGAGTGGTGGCGTGCGTCACTTGGCAGCTGTGTCCTTGGGGGTTTTTTAGTTTCAGTTTCAGCTCATCATGACCTGAATTGAATTCTGATCCGGCCGGGCTCGCTTTGGGTTGTGCATTTCAGGGGCGCGGCGGACCAGGCGATGCCGGAGCGGCCGCGGACGGAGCGAATCGCGTTCCGGACCAGGTCGGAGATCGAGATTCTGGACGACGGCTACAAGTGGAGGAAGTACGGCAAGAAATCCGTCAAGAACAGCCCCAACCCAAGGTAATAATGGTTCAAATAGAATTAGTGGCGTGTTCATCCTGATCATCGATCACAACACACATGGACGACAAAAAAAAAAAAGATCAATCAGTCAGTCACAGAAGCTACTAGTCTCTTTCAAGAAATGAAATAATGGATCAACTCATCATCGCAATTACTAGTACATTGGGGATTTTGCTCGATCTAGCTATCTCGACGACGACGACACTGACACGGATGGTGTGTGTGCGTGCTTGCGCAGGAACTACTACCGGTGCTCGACGGAAGGGTGCAACGTGAAGAAGCGGGTGGAGCGGGACAAGGACGACCCCAGCTACGTGGTGACCACGTACGAGGGCACGCACAACCACGTGAGCCCCAGCACGGTGTACTACGCCAGCCAGGACGCCGCCTCCGGCCGCTTCTTCGTCGCCGGCACGCAGCCGCCGGGCTCCATCAACTAGCCGGGCCATTCGATCGCTCGATCCACCGCCCGGGCCGGGTCAGCCACGGCGGCGGAGCTAGTAGCTCTCTTCCGCCGTGCGTGTCCAAGTAAGCTAGCCATGCCAGGTAGCTAGTCTCGATATAGTAGTAGGATAGGGTGATCTGGTTCGGTTTCTCGAGGTGGATCGTTTATTTGGGATCTAGTGATCCTCTTTTCCCCCGTCCATTTCGGCGGCTGGCTGCTGCGATCGAATAGTGTGTGCTGCTGCTGTTCATGCTGGCTCAGGAGGTTTCCCACATCACTTCTCCCAACTAGGATCAGTTGGGCTCAGCTAAAATAGTCTGGGAAATTAATGTAGCACATGTATACAGTGCCTTGACCGTGCAATAAGATGTACAGAGGTTTTGTCCATTGTTCATCGACGACCTGATCGCTGTAATTTTGTTTTTACATTTTTTTTATCTACCATACTACTAGTGCAACTTTTTTTTTTAAAAAAAAATCTACTAGTGCAACTTGTGCAAGTACTATGTTGGCCTACTACTTTATGCGGTATGCTTAAGATTGCAACGCTCGTGTATGCGTGTCTTCTTAACCAGCATGAATAGAGAAGTCTCATAATTAATCGAACTTAGTAGTATGCAGATCGAGGGGGAATGACAACGAGAAGATAGATCGAAGAAATAAAAAACAACTACTTACTGTCGTTGCGTAATCTGTTATTATCACTTAAAATTTCATATTCGGCCGTCCATTATGTCGTTCAGCTGGTTCTAGTGGACCCGCGAGAATATCTCCTCTTTTGTATGTGTGCACGGCACAAGTTGCACCGCATCGTTATCTTGCTACGTTTTATATATAGACCCGATCGCGGATGGATGACGTCATGCCTGTGGTTTTCAGGTTTTCTTTTCCTGCCCGGATCTTTGTGGTTTGTTCTGCGTGTTATTTTATTTATTTAAGGTAATATATATGATGCTTTCTGCCAGGTTACTCAGCGCCGAGCTCTCTATCAGAGTTATCCTTTTGTACTGAAAATAAAATGAAAAAGAAAGAGAAAGAAGTTTAAAACTACCATCAAGATTTAAGTTGATGCTCCAGCGAAATAACAAGACAACGGTACAGCAACTAGCGTACAACTGGTTTCGTTTGTTAACCTCGACATAATCAGTTTTCAAGAAAGAAACCTCGACATCATGACGATATGTTTAGTTATGCCATGACAAGGTGAAAATATTTAATGCACTCAAGGATGGGCTTTGCTGCCACTTTGGGCTGATGCACTTGGACTGCGCGGCCCATTTTATACTCTATTTTTTATACTAGCAAAAGGTGTTTTAAAAGATTTACTAAATTAGAGATGTAGTCAATATGAACTCTTAGATTAATCTATAGCGTTCGACCGTCATAAAATTCAACGGTGTAGACTTAAAGGTGTAAGAGTTTTAAATTAGAGTTGTAATCAACATGAACGCTTTAGATTGATCTAGAGCGTGCGATCATCCTAAAATCCGATGATGTAGGAGGTGTAAAAGTAAGAATTGTATGGCCGCCAAATCTTTCGCTCTTTATACTATAAACGCACACTATATTTTGGAAGGATGGAACTGTCATTTATCTCAAAACATGTACCTAATATAATCTTGTCCACGGGATTTTTGGATTATGCTAGTGCAAAAGGGTTTTTAAATTGAAAAAAGTCCATTTTAATATTTAAACTATTCACTTTGTCCACTTAACCGTCTAAGCAAAATTTAGACTTGATTTATTCCTTCGAAATACGTAATATACTCTCTAACGAGCCTTTTATTTCTCCATATATAAGTTGAACTTTAAATTAAAATTTTGTGGGCAGACGTAGAAATATTTATGATTATTTTTATAGATTAGAAATATATAATACAAAATTAATCTTAGATATACAAAATTTATAAAAAATAATCATAAAAAAATACTAATTATTCCTTCAAAATATTTCAGTTTAGCGTAACATACTCTAACGAGCTTTTTGTTTCTCCATATATAAGTTTAGGTTTAAATTTAAATGTTGTGGGCAGACGTGGAACATGATATTTAACTAAAAAGTTATACCAAAAATATTTATGATTATTTCTATAGATTAAAAATATTTAATACAAAACTAATCTTAGACATACAAAATTTAAAAAAAGTAATCATAAAAACTTACTAATACATTTTTCTGAAGTAGGGCATCATGGACTAATAGAATATAAATTAAAATTGAACTTGTACACAAAGAAAAGAAATTGATTAGAAGTAGATTGGATCAACAGAAATAATGTATTACAAAAATAATTTGGAATAAAGTGACTTTAAATTTTATTCTGAAGGTTAAATGGACAAAGTGGATTGATGAAAAAAAGATTTTTCTTTTAAATTCATTTAATATGTACCTTCATATAGCGGAAGAAAACGAGCGCCTCTCAAGCCATCAAGTTACTGTGCATACGTTCTACACGAATTGCTTCCTGACGCGTGTACGTTGCGTGTACATCGATATAGGCACGCAAATCTATCCTTATGAGCACGAGATTGAGGCAACTGATTCTCGAGATTGATGAAGTCACTACTGGCGCGCCACCTATCGACTGACACATCGCCTGCCGCTGAAATAATAACATGTGTTAATTCTTGAAATAAATCTAGGAAAGTGCGAGCACCCGTGACGAGTCAAGGACTCAAATCCAGATAGACAGATTCCACCACAAGAAAACTTACCAGTTGTGTTACGCTTAATTGTCCCAATCCCCCCTCTTCTTAGTTTGAATTATTGAGATTTTTAATTACTCAATGCTAATATGTACTATTCGATCTTTTTTCCTTCAAATCCAAAATAAAATTACTTTGTCACTATGCTATTTAATGTCATTTAGACTTGATTATAGTTGTCCGACCTGACAAACATGATCCAACCTACCTAAAAAACCGATGTGTGACCATTTATCGCGGGAGTAGGCCAAAAAGTTTATCCCAATCATTGGCACAGGCCAATTTTTTAACCTCAAAGCCAAAAAAACCACACTACCCAATTATTACACACAAACCTCAGGTTTAGCCCTACGAAACCCGAACTCGCCCAACCCAACATGGCCATGCGATGGGTTAGACGCGGGCAAAACAGTGTGGCCCGATGGTTAGCTCGGGCCGGCCACAGTACTCTTATGCCATAAGAAAACGAAAGCTTCTCAGTCTGTCGAGTTATTATGTGGTTATAAAAAATTATTTTCCCAACGTACGCCTCTAACCATCTATTATCTATATATTTATAATTATTTAACTACCGATTCTTACCGTTAATGAAGTCCTATTTTCTTTATATCATATGCAAATTTTAAATATTTTTTATTAAGAAATCGGTTACGTACAATACTGTGTTCTATATTTCTTATCATCGCTAATGTCTCGAGAGCCTACATGGCAAGTGGCAAATTGATACTGAATATATAAAAAAAGAAGGATACCGATGCGTATATAGTTACGGGCGCGGCAACGCGCGCGGATCCTCCTAGTATAACCGGCACGCCAACGGTCACTCGCACCGGCACCAACAGGCTTGCCTGCATTCCCCGCTGCTCTGATGCTCTCCCATTCGGCCATCCCCCTGCTGACTCGTTTGCCTCCCGCCTCCCCCTCCCCGGCGCCCCCGTCTTTTGGCGAATACCGCGGCGGCGGCGGCGCCGTTGCAGGTGGGTGTGGGGGGGGGGGGGGGGGGGGTGCGCCTCCCGCCGCCCCCCGAATCGCGCGCTCGTGGCCCGAGCGATTAGCCCCCTACCACCTCCCTCCACCCCCACCGCCAAAAATAGATGAGATAGGTGGGGGAATGAGGCCTCTGGTGTCTGGTTCGTGCTCCTGTTCCCCTCCGCCTCCCTTCCAACCCGCTCGCTCCGCTGCTGGCATCGCGCGCCTCCGCACGCACGCACGCGCTCAAGACGGACGGCCCCGGGTGCCCTGGCTGTTCCCGCGCGGCGGCTAGGCGATCGGCGATCGGCCCAAGGGAGGGAGACAACGGCGCCGCCGCCGCCGCCCAGCCTCCGGCCGCCGCGCCGGCCTCGATTCGACGTCATCTACAACGGACGTAGCGTTCGATCGCCTGGCTCATGGTAAGTGTTTGAGTGTTTGTTCGTGCTCTCGTTTTCATTGGAGTCCTGTTGTTGTTGGTGGTGTCATCTGTCGTGCGCGGTGCGCGCGCGCCCTGGTGCTGCAGTTTTACCGAGTCACTGTAGGCTGGTAGACTGGGTTAAGATAAGGGCAATGTGGGTATTGCTTGCGTACTTGTGTGCCCAATCGCGAGGTGAACCCAGTGGATTCGGGTTCCTTCCTGGCAGGGCGAGAACGAGAAGTCCTGTTTTGGAGGATTTGGTGTACCGTACGAGTGGCCCAGTTGGTTGGAACTTCAGAATTTCCCAGTACAATTGATCGTCAGCCTCATTTGATGCAGTTGTGTAGGGTGGTTGAAGTGTCTGATCGATGGGTGAGTGTTTCAGAGTTCAGACTAACAGTAAGCAGAGTCACATGCTACAATGCATTTCCAATTAAAACCCAGCCCACATTACTCTCACTGGTTGGTCCAATCTGACGACATGAATCCATATTTCTTAACAGTTGGACTTCACAAAAAAATTTCACCTAGAGAACCGTGTCAGTGTGCACGCAGCCCAATGCAAAAAGTTTTCACCAATTTTCACTCATTTAAACACGCCCTTAAGTGTATTGAGTACTAGGTGATTCCCCGCGCGTTGCTGCGGGATTTGAAAGAGTTCTTCGATAAACTATGAATTATTATGATTGTTTAGTTGCTCGTAAAAATAGGCTTGATGTTGTAGTTTCTTTGTCACTTGAAAGTTGAAATGCAAATAAAGTTAGAGTACAGTGAGGCTAACGTGAAGAACTCTCCCTAAAATACTTTCTTACAATTGCAAACGTGGGGCATCAAAACTATGCAAAACTGGAAGTAACACAATAATGGAGAACTGATGAATTGCCCAAACTAACAGAATTAAAGATGCTAATCAAGTTGGAATACAGTTTGTCGCTTCAAATGCAAATAAAGTTGGAGTATATAGTTTGTTACCTAATGACTAAAGGAGACTAAATTTATTTGAACCTCACAATTCCATTGACGAAATCTACCTGAAAAATTCAGAATCAGAATTGTTTATGCGTCAGTTTGAAAGAGACAATACATCGAACATATTGAGTGCATGAAACTCAAACGAAACAAAGAAATCACAGGCCTCGAGACCAAAATCGATGCACTGAAACTAAAATCGACCAAGAAACATGTAGAATGGACAACCGATGCTCACCTGAACGGTGGACTGGATGGCCAGGGAGGGCAAGGCGTACTGGGTTTTTAAAATGCACATCCTTCCAGGTTAGTCCCGTCGTATGCCAATTGCTCAGTAAATAAAACATTGTTGAGAGGAACGGGACATTGCCATTAATGACAGCCTCTTGATCTGCCGCCTATTGATCTGCTGTAGTTGCTGTTCCACCTGCCGCCTCTTGATCTGCTCAGCTGACGGCTGCCTCTTGACCTGCTTAGCTGACGTGGCTTATTGAGGGTTGAGAGAAGTCCCGTAGTGGGGATTGTCTATATAAGTTATATAGATTAACTGAAAATTAGTACGGTGATGAAATTAACGGTATACTAGTAGCTCATTGTCTCATGTAACTGCCCTGAACCAGCTTAGGTATCACCTACCAAGATTATTGTGGGCAACAAGGTATTGAACTGAATGCCAAACATTTTCCTGTTCATGACTGGTTGTGGTTTTAGTAAATTCCTGCATTAGATTTTATGATGATGTAATGTACAGCATTATCCTATTTTGTTTTAACAATATAACCCACTTTCTTAAAGTACATTTTTCATGATTTTGTTCTGACTCAATGCTTTTTGCCCCAAATTGATTATGTATCAATTGGCCTTTTTCTGCACAGTAACCTTCTCTTGTCATTTGACATAGCAGTCATAGGTTCAGCTAACTTCAGCAGTGGTCCATGTATCATGCTATGTGCCATTCAATAGGTCCTAAATCCTTATCGTGTTCTGTTCTGTCGTTTGGCACCTTTTGTATGGAACTTTTATTCAGACGTGTACTTTAATTTTGTTTATCAACATGGACTTTCCATGTTAAAAAAGAACATGGAGTTTCCAGACATGGTAGAGGTTCTCACTTGTCTTGTCTGCAGGCTGCCACATTAAAAATTGTTGTAGGCTCCCATATATGGCTGGAGGATAAAGATTTAGCTTGGATTGATGGTGAGGTTGCCAGAATAGAAGGTCGAAATGTCCATGTCCATGTTACCAATGGAAAGACGGTATGCAAGTCTTATGTTGCTTGTTAATCTTACATGGTCCTGTGGTGAATCAATTCGTGTATAATAAGACTCGTTCAATTTGGGCCTCCTATAAGTGCCATGGTATATCACCATTCTATCTCTCTCTGTTTTTTTTAAAAGGCTAAGTATTGTTGATGTCATACAATCAAAATCTTTATTCATAATTGCATCAATAACATCACAGAGGTGACCCTGTATTATGACCTGCAATGGTGTTATGCAGCATAGTAGATGGAAGATGTGGAACCTTTTGATTTCTATTCTGTTGTTCATGGAGATCAATTTCAGAACCTAGTTTATGCATGGTTTGGATCTTAAGGAAAATCAAAGCATGCATATCATTTACTAAGTTTAAGTTAATTTCACAAAACTGCAATTATACCGCCTCTTTAAAGAATGGAATAATTAGAAGGGGAGATTCACATTTTGCTGTGAGCCGCATTAGGGTATGGAAACTTGCCTCTGTTTATTTAGACTTGAGAGGCTTATCTATATTCATATGTTGTCTGTCATACAACCTGTACTATTCTTTCTATTCGTGAAACCAGGTTATTGTGAGCATATCAGACATTCATCCAAAGGACACGGAAGTGCCATCTAATGGCATTGATGACATGACACGGCTATCATACTTGCATGAACCTGGTGTTCTAAATAACCTGGCTATTCGATATGCAAAGAATATAATTTATGTGAGTATTTGTTCACTGAATCATATTATCACTTGAAAATGATCAAAGCAAAATGAAGTTTGTTTTCCCCTTTTTTCCTTCTAATTTCCCTTTTTTTGAGTTCCAGACCTATACTGGCAATATTCTGATTGCAATTAATCCATTCCAAAGGCTGCCACATCTTTCTGAACCCCATACTATGGAGAAGTACAAATGTGCAAATTTTGGTGAGCTAGACCCTCATGTATTTGCAATCGCTGATGTTTCATACAGGTGAATGCCTACAGTAACAGTGGCGAATGATTTATTACAATGAAGTTCAGTGTGGCAGTAATATTGATGTAACATTTTGTGACATTCTTTTGAATAAGGAAACAGGCAGATGATGAATGAGGGAAAGAGCAACTCCATTTTGGTGAGCGGTGAAAGCGGTGCTGGTAAAACTGAAACCACAAAGATGCTTATGAGATATCTTGCTTTTCTGGGTGGACGATCCAGAACAGGAGGGAGGACGGTTGAACAACAAGTTTTAGAAGTAAGTTAGGAATCATACTTTTCCTATGTGACTTGTTGTTAACAGCAGTGTCCCTGTCCAAAAGGCAAAGGAGGGTTTTAATGTAATGCACCATATGTAATTTCACTTGAAACTGATCTGATATCTAGTTACTCTTTGCATGCAGTCTAATCCGGTCCTTGAAGCCTTTGGCAATGCAAAGACTGTTCGTAACAACAACTCAAGGTGATCCTTTACACTTCTTTCAGTCTTGGAAGGCAATTGTTTGAAAGTTATTCAGTATAGCATATTAAAATCTTCAAGTATGGAATAGAGCTAAATCTTCATTTTTGAAGAGATTGCAAAATTTCCTCACACATTTATTTATTTGATGACATGATGAAGTCGATTTGGAAAATTTGTTGAAATCCAATTTGACAAGAGCGGGAAGATATCAGGTGCTGCCATTAGAACATACTTGCTCGAAAGATCTCGTGTTTGCCAAATCAATAGTCCAGAGAGAAACTACCATTGCTTTTACTTCCTATGTGCAGCGCCATCAGAGGTAATTTCCTAGCTGAATTTGATTTATCAGTTGTGTATCTAATTCTTTTGATGATGAATATACTCTGTTGGCAGGATATCAAAAGGTATAAGCTTGCTGACCCGTCATCGTTTCACTATCTCAATCAATCCACGTGCATTAAACTTGAAGAAATTAATGATGCTAAGGAGTATCTTGCAACACGAAGTGCGATGAATACAGTTGGCATTACTGAGCAGGAGCAGGTACGTGACGTGAATTTCCCAACCCTGTATGACACGTGGATGTTTAACTTTTTTAAGTAACACACTTATATTGCAGGAGGCCACATTCCGGGTGGTTGCTGCTGTGCTCCACCTCGGGAATATCAGTTTTGTGAAAGGGAGAGAGGTAGATTCATCTTTATTAAAGGATGAGAAATCTAGGTTCCATCTAGATGCAGCAGCAGAGCTCTTGATGTATGTATGCCTAATATTTCCTCCATCTTTCTGTAATTTTCTATGACTTATGTTTCTTTCTTACAGATCAGAAAAGAGGGTACGATAATGGCCCAAGCCCTAATATGCATGAATTTATAACCTATGATGCATCATGGCATTCTGATTACAGGTGCGATCGTGGGAATTTGGAGAATGCATTGATAAAGAGGAAAATAAATACACCAGAAGGAGTTATAACCACAACAGTTGATCCTAATTCCGCTACTGTTAGCAGGGATGGCTTGGCAAAGCAAATATATTCTCAACTATTTGACTGGTAGTGAATATGACTGTGTACTTCATTCCTAAATCATGTACACAGTGCACCGTTGTAAGTGTGCGCTTGTACCATGCACAGGCTTGTAAACAGACTAAATGCATCCATAGGACAAGATACATCCTCTGACCGATTGATTGGAGTACTTGATATCTATGGTTTTGAAAGTTTTAAGACTAATAGGTAAATTATTAACTGAAGTATGATTTCAATGCACAATTTGAAGACCATTCATGTATGTTTCCTGTCTTTATCATACTATGGAAACAGCTTTGAGCAATTATGCATCAATTTCACCAACGAAAAACTCCAACAGCATTTTAATCAGGTACTTGTGGAACAGATGTTTGGATGTTCACGATATTATACTTCTCTTTGCTTCTTTGGGTTGGTAAAAAAGTTAGTATTTGTCTTGGCAGAATGTCTTTAAAATGGAGCAGGAAGAGTACAACAGGGAGCAGATCGACTGGAGCTACATAGAATTTGTCGACAACCAAGATGTTCTGGACTTGATTGAGAAGGTTTGCTGTGATTTTTTTAGTTTTAATTTAAGCAACTTAGCCTTGCAGCGTTCTAATCCTATGTTGCTTGTTATCACCCCCCCCCCCCCCCCCCCCCCCCCAAAAAAAAAAAAAAAAAAAACGCCTGTGGGGGGAAAGACTTCCCCCACGACATTTCACTGCCCCTTGTGGTTCGAGCCTTGATCTGTGCTTTGAGGCCCAACCCACAAGACCAGCCCCTTACACGAGGGCCTGCCTGCCACAGGTCAGTTCACCGCCGACCAAGGGGACCAACGAGTGACTTTTTTTCACCCAACCTGAAATTTGCACCCATGGGGATTTGAACCCCAGACCTGCACTGCAACCGCTAGACTACAGGCTCCTTCGCGTTGTTATCACCAAAACGTTGTGAGTTCTGATATGGCATGTTGAACTGGGTAGGGGATAAGGTTAGATGAAGGTGTCTCAACTCGGTTCCAGCCAAGCAGGAGGCTCTGACCTATCTATTAGATGTACCTTTAAGATTTTTGCATCTTGTGCTTTAGCTTGAGGCAAAACAATTAACAAAACATCTAGGAGATAGCTGCTTATCAATATATTACTGCGGTTGTGGGCACTGTGGAGAATGTAGTGGTTCTGTTGGACTGCTGTGGATCACCTGATCTTATGAGAATAGGCCTTCCCAAAAATGCATACAAAACAGTCTTTAGGAATCAAATATCATCAGCCAATACTCCATAGTCCAGTACTGTTTGACCTATGGATGAGCTATTTTGTTGTTTTGCGAATAATGCTGCTATCTGCCTCTCCTTGTCTCATCAAACGTGTGCGAAGTGCAATGCCAGTGAGTAAAAGGATGTTACTTTTATTCCTTGTAGCCATGACCTGAATTGATGAGCTATGCAATGAAATGCCATTGTGTTTTCTTTTATAAAAAAAAGAGTGTAACTGGATTACCAAATATGGCTAAATATTTAAGCAATATGTTTTCTCTGAACAATTCCATAGCGATTTGGTATTTTCTAACTTAGCATTGTAAGCACCAGAGAAGATGTAGCGCATCAGTGCATGACAAGTGGTTTTGGAACAGCATATGATGGTCATCTAAAAAAATGTGGTTGGCAGTGCTAGGGTGTTCACGCACACTGTAGCTGCGTGAACAGTGTCGTGGCCTCCCTTTTGGGCCCTACTCAGCCCATATAGGCCCCGCTAACTGCCCATAACATAGGGGCTCTAAAGTAAATGTGTATACTTGTTATACATTAATGTGAAATGTTTTCTTCCCTCCTTATTTTCAGAAACCTGGTGGAATTATTGCACTTCTTGATGAAGCTTGGTAAGTCTGAACTTCTTGTATTGCATTTATTGTCAAATATAGCTCATAAATTGTTTCTTTCATTCTACAAAGAGCATTATTTATTTCTATTTTCGAATCAATTCTTCTAATGAAAATTCTTTTTTTTTTTTGTGCACCAGTATGTTTCCTAAATGCACACATGAATCATTTTCTCAGAAGCTTTATGAGAAATTCAAGAATAACAAAAGATTTAGCAAACCAAAGCTTTCTCGCACTGCATTTACCATACAACATTATGCAGGAGAAGTAAGAATTCTTCACGACAGCGTTCTTTTCACTACATTTGGTTGAGTATATTCCTTTTAATTTCATGATTTTTCCAGGTAACTTATCAATCTGATCATTTCCTGGACAAAAACAGAGACTATGTAGTTGTAGAACATCAAGAGTTACTTAATGCTTCCAAGTGTTCATTTGTGTCAGGGTTATTCCCATCAGTACTAGAGGAGAACACAAAAGCATCAAAGTCTTCGATTGCTACTCGCTTCAAGGTATGATTCTCTTACTTGATTATCATCCTTGCAAATCCTTACCAAAATTGGTTGGAGAAAAATTCCTTATGGAAGACCCATTTTTTCACCTGAAGTTTCGCTTTCGTTCTCTTTTGAGAATTAAATTTCTCAGAGATCTATTTGACTCCAACTCTAGAGTTTAGGTTATATACTTAAGATTTTTCTGTTGATGATGGTTCTTTTGGTGTATGCTTTTATCAAAATGTGTTTATGAGTCTAATGTCCTTCTTCATATTTGAGACAGCAAACTTTCTGTAAAACACAACAGTACTATATCAGAAATATGAGTGTCTTGTGCCATCTTGGTTTGGGTTTTTTTTTTTTCCAGAAATAGAGTTTCACAACATCATGGTTTGATTTTGGAATTAAACAAACAAGATACGGCAAGAAAAAGTTAGCGTATAATGAAAATATAATGCCCTAGCTCATTAGTAGCTGCCTTTTCATGGTCAGATTATTCTCATATGGAGATTTTTCATGTTTTAGAAGGTGTGTGAATCCCATGGGCCAATCCTTTATGTTCCAAACATAGCACCTCTGCTTTGATATGCATATGCAGGCTTGCCTCATGGCGAGGCTGAGCTATGCAGATTTTGGATGTGGGGTGTTACTGAAATGTTACTATATTTGCAGGGTATGAAAAGGCATATTTAGAAAGTAAATGCATAATAAACGAGAGAGAAAGGAAAGAGAATATATAATAAGTTTGTGTCCACCATGGAGCTATGTTTCATGTAAAATCATTCTATTCTGAGCTAGCGTCATTTATATCTGATACTTCCATGTAACTCTCAGTGGCAACTCCAAGAACTAATGGAGACGTTGAGTTCCACGGAGCCTCATTACATTAGATGTATTAAGCCCAATAATAATCTTAAGCCTACTACTTTTGAGAACGTCAATGTATTGCAGCAACTTCGGTGTTCAGTAAGCAACAAATCTCTCTTTATGGCAATGTTTCCATAGACTCAGCTCCATTGTATACTCTAATAGTTTGTTGGCATTTCAGGGTGTTCTTGAAGCTATTAGAATCAGCTGCGCTGGATATCCTACGAGAAAAATATTTCATGATTTTCTCTCTCGGTTTCGTATTCTTGCTCCTGAAGTTTTCATGGAAAGGTGAGCACTCAGTTTTCTTACTAACCTTGGGAATTGAGAAAAACAAAGGAGTCGGTATGCTTGATGTATATGTATATTATATATAAAGAAAGAGCACACGGGCCTAGATATACTTAGCACACCCCCTTCAAACTCAAGGTGGAGGATCTGAAGCATTGACTTTGAACATATGAAGCTGATGTTTCTCTCTCGAGTTTGTGTTTTAGTGAAAAGATCTGCACTGGCAGTTCTGATCTCATAGACTCAATGTGTATGTATATACAGAGAGCGCATGGACCTAGATATAGTTTTTTTTTTTTGCGGGTAGACCTAGATATAGTTAACAAGTTTGATAACAAAGATTTTTTTTTCCGGAGATATACTAATCTTGCCAGTTCTGTCTTGCTTTTATAACTCTTCTCTTGTATCTGATAGAAACAATGAAAAGATTACCTGCCAAAAGATTTTGGACAAGATAGGACTCCACGGTTATCAGGTGAGGAAAACTATAAACAATCCTCGTTTCGTGTATATTATAATTTTATGCTTACATTCTTCTCATCTCTAAATATTCCAAAAAAACAAGTCAATCAAGTAAAGAAGGCAATGCTTGTCTCGTCGAGTAACTCCATAACAAAAGGATTCGCGTGAATAGCATTACCCTTTTTATTATGATTGTTCCCCCCCCCCCCCCCCCCACACACACACACACACACACAAGGGTGGTCTATACAACCCAGGAATTTTGGTTCACACCACTGAAAATCTCAGCTGCTATCTTTTAAACTAGATCACTTTGTCTTTTGTTGATTTTTTTACCAGCAATCACAACACATAATAACTAACCACCCATCGTGATTTGTTCTTTATGCAATTGCATGGAAGAAATGCCTGGTTGTAGCATACAGAGATAACAATTTTTTCTTGCGATATTTTAAATTATCGGTGTGGTGGCAGATTGGAAGAACAAAGGTATTCCTGAGAGCTGGTCAGATGGCTGAATTAGATGCTAGAAGAACTGAAGCGAGGAGTAAAGCAGCTAGAGCTATTCAGAGTAGATTTCGCACTCATGTTGCTCGTGAGCAATTCCTTGTATTACGCAAGACATCAATATCTTTTCAATCTTTTGTTAGAGGTAAAGTGTTGTTAATTGGTATTTGCAAGAGAAAACCATGCTCATAGCTAAGGTCATATCATATATTGAGAGTACCATTATGTATTGCAGTGATATTGGCTTGTAAGATACGTCTTTTCCTGAGAAAACAAGCTGCAGCGCTGCATATACAGAAAAGTTACCGCTGCTATTTTGCTTGGAAATCTTATTCTGAGCTACGCTCTTCAGCCATTACGTTGCAGGCAGGATTAAGGGCATTTGGTGCTTACAAAGAATACATTGTCAGAAAACAAAATAGAGCCTCTATTCATGTCCAGGTAGACCACAAATATTCTCTTCTTTTATCTAAAGGGAAGGCTGGTTAGAACTTCCAACCTTCATATTTTACATGTTTCGTCTCTGAACTGTCAATCTGAGAATGGTTACCTGCAGGCTCAGTGGCGGTGCCATAGAGATTGTTCGAACTATCGTAAAATGAAGACATCAGTGTTAATCTATCAGTGTGCATGGAGAAGACGGGTTGCTAGAGGAGAACTCAGAAAGCTCAAAATGGTACTGAAGCAATTGGGCCATTGTTTTAATCATGTTGACTCTGTACTTGCACACCCTTTTATTTGTTGGTACATTTTGCAGGCTGCAAGGGACACAGAAGCACTGAAGGTGGAGAAGGAGAAACTTGAGGAGCATGTTGAAGAACTCACTAGCCGTTTGGGCTTGGAAAAGAAACTTAGGGTAGATGCTGCTCTTGAATTAAGATAACGTGGGATGAATTAACTAGTGAATTTAGGCTCACACAATATCATTTTCAGATTGATCTAGAGAAGAACAAAGCAGGAGAAATTTCCAAACTACAGGCCGCTCTTCGTGAGATGGAGCAGCGGGTGGAACAAGCCACAGAGATGCAGGAAACAGAATTAGCAAAAAGGGCTATTGAAGAAGCTTTAGCTCAAGAAAGAGAAAAGATTACTTTATTGACTAACGAAGTTGAGGAGCTGAAGGTACCCTTTTCCTGAATCAACACAAGAATTATCCAAACTGTGTAGATATTTGCAGGATTTAAGCACAGTTACAGCATTGTTTCATATTAAATGGTAAAAAGAACAGATGATTATAAAACATATCCCATGTTTAATTAGAGTCTGATGGTAGAGGTAATTTACTTATCTGTGGCATGATATTCTTTTTAATGGATGGCTATGATTTTGACAGGTATTACTACAAAGAGAACAAGAAGAAAACAGTGCAACTAAGAGTGCACTTGTAATTGCGCGGGAAGAAAATGATGCAGTGACTAAAAAAAACGTGGTCGCAAATGAAAACATGGAGCAGCTTAGAGATACTGTAAAGAGGTTAGTTGCTCAATGATTTTAGGCCTTAATTTCTTCAGGACCCAATATTAAATCTTAGTATTACTTTCAGGATAGGACCACAGAATTTCTAAGCCTTTCAATACGACAGAACATATCCCTTAACATAACTGCTTTTATGCACAGCTCCTGACAGACAAAGGAATCTTTTGAAACCTCTGATGCAATTTACCCATAAAAACTTCTATGATGTATCAGACATGGATGCTGATGTAGTCACGCATATTTAAATGCTGATGTGTATGCTGCCAGGATCTGATTTGGCATTGCTAAACCACACTACAATACTAACAGTTGAACATTCTAGATCTGTTGGTTCATCGAATTGTCTGTTTGACACTAGTAATTGCAGCTTCAGACCAGCAGTACTGCAGTAGAAGTGTAGAACGTACCAAACTATCCAAGCTCTTTGGCTATGTTGATTCGGATTAGAAGTGCATTTCTGTATGGTTCCCAGCTCAAAGATACTAACATAAGCAAATAAGATAACACTAGCTGAAACTGAAAAGTGAAACAAAATACTAGCAAGGAAATCAAATACTCTGGTAAACAGATTTGTCTGCTTCAGGAAACTGTTCAAATAAATGTTATTGTCCTGGTGATTGTTCTGATAGAGCAGGCATCTCTCAATAATTTTTTTTCTTTTTGCTGAGGTAATAATATCCCATTTTGTCAAAGTCTCATGGATCTAAGAACGCAAATATAAATGATGCTTTATTTCCCATTACTCATTGAAGCTCAAGATACAGATGAAGTAATAGAGAATTAAATATTAAGGAGAACACTACCGTTTTGTTAATCCACAAACAGCCGCTAATACAATCAACTCAAACCTTTCTTTTAGTTCCATTTGTTATACTACTGTAAAACGTGCTAGTATTTTTCTGTACCATAATCAAGTAAATCCAGTCTCATCCTTCCTATTTTGGAACTACAACACTCTTCCTGTCTGTTGAATACAGATTTGAGAAAAATGTGACAGAACTGGAGTCTTCATTGATGATAGAAAAGGAACAAAACACCACAACTAGAAGGGAACTAAGTGAAGCACACCAGAGGGATGAAGAACTACTGAGACAAATTGCAGATGCCAACAGAAAATCCACGGAGCTTCAGACTGCTGTGCAAAGGTCATTTTGTTTTAGTAAGAAATATAATATTTTGTCCTACACTCATATAACCCTTACAAAATTTTGAATATTACTATCTGTGCGGCAACCACGTAGAATAGTAGGTCCATTTAGTTGACTTAAACTTCGTTATCTTTTCTTCTTCATGGACACAGGCTGCAAAAAGACTTAATTGAGGGGGAGTCTACTTTACTTACAGAAAGACAAGAAAGTGAAGCAACCAAGAAATCACTCAATGAAGCTCATGTAAAAATTGAGGAGCTGCTCAATAAAATTGAAGTAGCTGAACAAGGCATTAGTAACTTCCAAGACAATATCCAAAGGTAAGCTGCATTTTATTTTCTCCAAAAAGGGGGTAAATTTCATGATTCCTAAAATTTCCTTTTCCTGTCCTTGATTTGATTACTTCAGTTGTAAACTCCAATTTTTAACTGATTTTATACTATCATAATCTTAAAACAACAGTGCTGATTTTTCTTTTCATTTAACATAGACTTGAAGAAACTGTGACAATATTGGAGACTTCATTATTAACTGAAAAACAACAAAGTACAGCAACCTTTTCACAATTAGCTGAAGCACAACAGTGTATTGAAGTACTGCAGAAGAAATTTGCAGATGCCAATAAGACAAATGATCTGCTTCAAGATTCTTTGAAAAGGTTGATTTCTCATGTTACATTAATTATTTTATGTTACCTTACTTCAACAGTTGATGATGCTATGAATTGTTTTTCTTTTGTTCAGAAAGAATTATGAATAATTGACATTCTAGTTATTCATATACCCAAGTTGCATAAAAAACACGCTCATTTTTTTAGCAAATCTTGATGCGAGTTATAGTTAAGAACAAACAGATTTCCATATCAGTACCTCTTTGGAAATATTTGAAAAAAGATTAAAAGTTATATTATACGTCATGGCAATGATGTGTGTGGTATAGAGGAGGATTGTTCATAGGTGCGGGTGCTGCCGTGTAGCTTTTGGACGTCTTTAACAATGCTACCTCTGCCTTTTTTTCATATCTTTATTCCTGTCCTTAATATAACGAGCTGGCAGTGTTAATTTTCACTCACTGAATACAGGTGTGAGGAAAATGCAACCACAAGGGATGCTTTATATGTAGCAGAAAGGCAAGAGCATGATCAAACCAAGCAAGCACTTTCAAAAGCTCAGGAAAGAAATTGGGAACTGCTTAGGAAAGTTGATGATAGTGAGAAAACTATAAACAAGATGCTGGAGAATGCTCAAAGGTTCTTATCTTGCTGCCACTATTTGTAGAGCTGAGCTTCTTACTCAATCATAATGCATGTGCAACTTAAGAGAGCTATCCTGTATTTTCAATTTTATGAGCTAACACGTTTCCTTTTCCTTAATAAATATAGACTTGAGAAGCATGCAACAGCAAGGGAGTCTTTGCTGCTTAAGACAAAACAAAATCTCGACAGCACAACAAAAGCACTAACTGAAGCTCAAGGGAGAAACCGAGACTTGATGACAAGTTTCGAGGATTCAGCTAAAAAAATCAATATGCTTGAGGATTCAGTTAACAGGTAGTTTCCATCTGTTACAAGCATTTCTTATCTGCCTGTTGCTTGAGGATTTTTCCCTCTTTGCACATAGACTAGAAGAACGCACAGCAGAGAAAGACTCTTTGTTGGAAGTAGAAAGACAAGAAAACAAAACAACTAAAGAAGAAATAGCCAATGCCCAGAAAAAGATCGAAGAATTAGTACACAAGTCACAGCAGTCCCAAGAAACCAGAAAAGAATTGGAATATACCATCAAGAGGTCTGATGCTTTCTCTTTAGAGGATACATGTCCCAACTTCTTTCTCAGTATCATCATTACACTGTGATAGCGGCCTTTCATTGGGATTTTTAAAGGTTTGAAGCAGATGCTACTGCCAGAGACGCACTTTTGTTATCAGAGAAACAGGCACATGAGATGTCCAAGAAAGTTCTAACAGAAACTCAGTGGAGAAATGAAGAGTTGATCAAGAAAATTCAGGATTATGATAAAAATAATCTTCAGCTTCAGCTAACTGTTGAAAGGTCCATAATTTTTCCTTATTGTAATGCCTAGCAACCTCTAGGGGCATGAATTCTATCAGAAAATTATCTGTTCTTTTTTAATTAACTTTGTATTCCTACCTGAGAATAGGCTTCAGGAAAACACATCTGCTACAGAGGTTTTACTGTTGAGAGAACGTGAACAAAACAGTGCAACCATGAAGGCACAAGCTGAAAGTCAGGAAAGAAATTTGCAGTTACTAAAGAAGCTTGAGGACGTTGACAAAAAAATTGGTCTTCTTCAAGGCAGTGTACAAAGGTACTTTGTATGTATGTTGTTTTATTAAGCTGTGTTTGGTTCTGGAATGCTTACTTGTAGTTAGTGAGTGTGCTTACGTAAATGGATCAATTTCAGGCTTGGTGATAATACGGCGAGAGACACTTTGCTGCTGTCTGAGAGATGTGAGAAGGAGGCACTGAAGAAAGCACTTACTGAGAGTGAACACAAAAATGAAGAGTTACTAATGAAAACTGAAGAATCCAACAAAAAAGTTGAGCATCTTCAAAACACTATAAATTCGTATGTACCTTCAATAAAGCTTTGTGGATATTATATTACAATACATGCCAGTAGTTCTTCCTTTTCAGCATGTGATTTCCTACATGTTTCAAATGACCACCCCACTTTACTGGAACCTTCAAATTGGCTGTATATCGTTTTATCTGTACCAAATTCATCCTTTTTAGTTTCTTCCCATGTTATGAGATCAATGGTATCAGGCACGTAGAATGTTACAATATCAATTTCTTCCCATATCAGGGCAAAATGGTGCTATATCGTTTTGCCTGACATGCTGTTAATGTAGCACCTAGAATCCTAGATATCTTTCTATACTAAATGTAGTATGACAAATATATTGTCCGGATCAGATACTTATGTCAGACTATCTTTTTTACATAACATTAGAATGGATCAAGGTCATATGATCTGAAAAGATATATATGCAAGACACTTATGTGCCACAGGATGCAGATTATCTTTTAGTGTCACAAGCCTATCAAATTTGAAAGAATGATAACAGCAGAAAATAAAAATAAAAGTGCATTTGTGAGTATCTGAGATAGAATGAAACGTTTTATCAATCAATCTAGGGCTGTGTGGCATGCATCACACCAAGCCTAGGTTTCCCTTTTTATGCGTAACACTAATATATCTTCATGTTTTCCGTTATACTAATCTACATTATGAAGTTGCAACTGTTGTTTTTGCCCCAAAACAGGATTAAGGAGGATATGTCGGTTTCTTTGGAAGCTGAAAGACAAGAAAATGAAACAATCAGGAGGTCTCTTGTTGAAGCTCAGGAGAGAAATGACGTGTTATTTAAGAAAGTTAGGGATAGCGAATACAGGGCCCACCAGCTTCAAGATACTGTGCAGAAGTTGGTATCTTTATTTACTTTTCTCTAATTGCCAACTACTGTGCCATCAAATTACCGATAATTATATCATCCTTTTGGAGACTAATGTCGTTACGAATTAGGCTTCAAGTAGATGCCATATCAAGATTGTCTAACTTTGTAATGGAGAAACAAGAAGGTGATGGTGTAAAAAATGCACGTACTGAGGCGCATGGAAGAAATGAAGATTTAATAAGGAGAAATGAAGACCTCAAAAAAACAAATGATGACTTGGTAAAAAAGATTGAAGATTCTGGTATACTTGTTACTCAGCTTCGTGAGAACTTTGAAAGGTAGCTGACCGATAAAATGACTTTCTGTAGTGCCAGTTCATTTCATTTGGCTACGTCTTGCTTGTCTATCTGACCAATTCTTCATTGTTTCTTGTCCTTCCACGAGTGCAGTTTGGAAGGAAAAGCTGCTGCCCTAGAGGCTGAAAATCAAGTGCTTCGTCAACAAGCAATTGCAACTCCTCCATCTACAGCCAAGTCTCAAGCTGCATGCTCTAAAATCAGTATGATCCATGTAATATATCTTCAGTAGAGCTCAATTGAACTGATGGTGATATTCTAATCTGAACTGGTAGATGCATTTCAACAGAGATGTCAAGAAGATGGTCATATTTTAAATGGCAACGTAGCATATGCTGAAATGAAGTCCTCAGTTGGTCCAACAGAAACGAGAGCCTCAATGGTAGTTTAACCAAGCAAATGGCTGCATTTGATCGTTTTCTAAAACATCAATGCATGTCATTCTGATCTGTGATATAAATTTATTTAGCTTTTACATGTTTTATTTTTAAAAAATGCAGGATAGTCCCACTGATTTGATTAATCACAAGGATTATGAAAATGGGCAAAAGTTACTTAAGGAAGTATATCAGGTGGGTGTTCACTATTCTCTACTTGCTAAATCTACCATAAACCCTTAGCATTGAATGGTAGCTTTTCTTTTGGTAGCCTTCTCAGCACCAGCAACCCCTGAATCATCAGCAGTTATTGCTGAAATACATTACCCAGTATCTTGGATTCTCTGGCAGCAAACCAGTCGCTGCTCCTCTTATATACTACTCTCTTCTTCACTGGAGATCTTTTGAAGAAGCAAAGACAGGTGTCTTTGACAGTATTATACAAGTTGTAAACTCAGCAACTGAGGTTTGTACATTTTGTTTAAGCTCCTTATGCTGCAGCAGTACTCCAGTAGCTCATAATCTGCACCTTGTAACTCTATATGATACAGCTTTGTGCATCCAATTTTCCAGTACCTGTAATATTAATCTATGTTCTTACTTCAAGGCTCAACATGATACAAGAGGCTTGGCCTATTGGCTATCCAACTTGTCCACATTATCAGTTTTACTACATCGCTCATTTAAAGTCGCCAGGGCAACAGTCTCAACTCCACATAGACGAAGATTTTCTTGCGAGAGGATTTTTCAAGCCAATCAAACTTCAAACAGTGGACTTGCTTATTTCAGTGCTCAATCAGTGGATGGAGCTATTGGGTTTCACCAAATTGAAGCAAAATATCCGGCTTTGCTCTTCAAACAGCAGCTTGTGGATCAGATTGAAAAGGTCTATGGAATGATAAGTGACAGAATGAAGAAGGAGCTAAACCCATTACTTGAGTCGTGCATACAGGTACCACATTTCGTAACCACAGGAATCATCCACTGTCAAAACTTTGCCATTGAAAATCTTGGGAATTTCTAAATCTTTAGGATCCAAGAACCTCTTACTCAAATCAAGCAAAGGTCTCGCTGTCTCCTGTTAGTGGCTTGGGCCAACAGGAACAACTTATGCACTGGTTGAACATCGTGAAAATCTTCAACAACTATCTGCATATTCTCAGAGCCAATCATGTGGGTGCTAAATGAACACAATCATCAATGCACATTTGCAGTATTATAAAAACAATGTCATAATGTGCTTATTTTGTAGGTTCCCTCAATTTTGGTCCACAAATTGCTCACCCAGATATTTTCTATGGTTAATGTGCAATTATTTAACAGGTAAGTTCTTTTTTGGCCATCCTATCATATTATCTTGTTAGAAGCATAAACACTTCACTTGTATCCCTGTTTGATCTCTTCTTTATTTGAAAACAGGCTCCTCTTGCGGCGTGAGTGCTGTTCCTTTAGCAATGGGCAATACATCAAAGATGGGCTAACTCAACTAAAACATTGGTTCAACGACGTCAGTCCAGAGGTGGTTCATGTAACCATTATTCTGTTGTAGTAGGATACATCTTCAAGAGTACAGAACAGAAGAACATAAGTTCACTGTTCTTAATGTTTAACAAAGCCCAATCTTTAAACGTTATTACACCCTAAGCTAACAAGATGGACCATTTCGAGGTGTCATGTTGTTGTTGTCCCTGCTTGCCACTCCACTTGGCATAGGAAACGTGGAGCTATGGAAGAGCTCAATTAATCAACCTATGTTTTTATTACATCAAAATGGAGTTTCAACTTTCATGAAACATTAGAGCCATATATCTGGAATTTTATTTCACAACCCGGGATATCTCATTTCAGAATTTTTTAACTAGCACCATGTAACTTGTATTTTTCTGTAACTTACTCATCTTTACATGCTGTTTTTAAAAAGGAAAAAATTAACTTCTGTAAATTTATGATTTGTATTGACCCAGTTTGCAGATTCTGCATGGGCAGCACTGAGGCATATAAGACAAGCTGTTGACTTCGTGGTTTGTATCATGTTCCCTTAAGAAGAAGCAAACCTTTGTGATTCTTGTACCCAAACTGAACTGTATGAAACCTACCTTCTCTCAAATATGCCCCCTGCCCCTTTCATTCATCAGGTAATTTCTCTGAAACCAATAAGGACATGGGAAGAGATACGCAATGATATCTGCCCGGTAAGTGTTCACTTTGCCAAGAATCTTGTGCCGTTTTTGCTTAACACTGTATTCTGTACTCATTTAGTTTATTTCTTCAGGCTCTCAGTTTGCAACAGCTAGAGAGGATAGTTGGTATGTATTGGGACGATTTAAATGGCTCAAACGTAACTTCAGCTGAGGTAACTTTTAGTCTGACACTGTTTTGGTTTGAAATTCTAATGACCTCGTGTAATTCCATTACTTTCCGTAGTTCATATCAAGCATGAGAGCTATGTTGCGTGAGGAATCAAATAGCGTCTCCAGCTTTTCAGTTCTGCTGGATGATGATTCCAGGTCCGTTCCCTGACAGTTTACATTTTACAGGCTAGTCTTCCCTGACAATGCTATTTGTTCGGCTACACTCATTTCATTTCTCAATGGCAGCATACCCTTTTCGCTAGAAGATATTGCAAGGTCGATGCCAAACATTGACGAGCCGTCACTTAATGACCTGCTACCTTTTATCCGTGAGAACCAGAGCTTCACCTTTATATTGCAGTAAGAGAATACGGAGTGCTCTCGTCAGATTCAGAGAGCCTACCTATTTGTAAGAGATTGCAAGCTTGAAAATTCTTTGTTTTGAGACCTCGTCTGATTGGTTCGTTAAGAAAATGCTGTTTCCTCTGTTCGTCCTTCCCTGCCACTCTTTGCTGGGAACTGGGATACAATACAACGTAGACACATCAACACACGGCGTTGAATCATGAAGGTAACAATATGTTAATTTCAGTACGTCTCAGCCGCTTGGCTCTTTACAAGTTCGACTATCATACAGCATTACAGGGGGGTATACTAAAAGTGCCAGGGCTCAAGGTAGATGATGACTGAAGAACTTGGAGCCACCAGAATCCAGCGTGGGGGTAAACATCATGCCCCCCCTAGATGGAAAATGCATCTAGCATATACATGTACAATTCTTGAGGCCCAACGGAAAAAAAAAACTGTGGGTCAAGTCTCATGCGGACGACCAACTAGCAGTATGAACTCTTCGACATATCATGGTTAGCTACTCTTGATGAATCCACCTCGTGTTATGAGTTGTTCTTGAGCTTCTTTCGAGGTTTCAAGTCAACCACAATGACAGTGATATTGTCCTCAGTCCCCTTCTTCAGTGCGAGCCTCATAAGATAATCAGCAGCAGATTGCGCAGCAGGATCGGCGGATTCATCACCTTCATCACACAATGATGCTGTGGCGCCATTGTTCTTGTGCCACAATTGGATTTGTCGCCGCGCAACTTTGCATGCTTCTTCATTCGATACAACATCCCACAGTCCATCACTTGCAAGAATGAGGCAGTCGTCATCTTTCGCCCTAGGAATGACTGTAACTTCTGGTTTTGGAATGACAAACGGTTTCAAATATCGATCCCCTGCAACAAGTTTTTCCAAGTTCAAGTTAGCAGGTAGCACAAATATTGGACAAGTGCTATCCAACGCACAGAGAATCAGCTGAACTGTTGGTTCAACTAAATTTTCAGGTGAAATTGGAGGAACAATATTGTCCAGATGTTAACGCAATAGTGAAGCTGATTTGAGTAGGGCAAGAAATGTGAACAAGTCCAACTAAGACCCGTTGTTAACCATGGTCCATGAAGCATCCACTTGCATGAATCACGACATAAGGTACCTTTGTAGCGTCGATAAAAGATGGCTTTTCTACTTTGGAGAAGCAACTGCTTTTCCTATTCACATCTGCATTCTGTGTTCTAGCATAGAAATATGTTTAAGCTCGTTTTACATCTTCATTGATAGCATTAGAGCCAATATTCAGGCAGTCAAATTCCAGAACATAATTTCAGAAGATTATTAAGTCTAGCCCTATCTCGGATAGAGATTCAACCCAAATTGCTGATAGAATAAGCATTCATTTTTCTAATATGAAACAACTAGCATGGTAAATGGAAACAATTGCACCTAGCAATTTATCGTCGCACAAAATGCCCATCAAACTAGCAAAAACCAAAAATCGTCATAAGGGCAACACAGAGTCCTTCAACAAAGTGTCTAGAATAAAATTTGCCTAGGTCAATATGAAATATACTCAATTTGATTCATCAACATGCTTGTCTGCCATAAACAACAATAACCAGGAAGTTGTGGCATCAGATTGCATGATCTTAAGATTATCACATACAGCAAAAATAATACCAACATCAACTAGTTACTTAGAGTTGATCATACAAAGCTTTGTAAATTCTCATGTTGCAAAACCCAACTTGAAAAGGGAACATGCTATTCTACCTAAATCAAGCACATGAATGAATATTAATACCTATTGATCGCGACATAGCAAGTATACCGGACACTCGGTAACCGTTCCATTGGATGACCTTGCCTCCCAGGGCCTCGATCCGTGCTCGCTCATCCTTCCTGTCAGGCTGGAAGGCCAAAGTGTCAGTCACGAGGACTTTGAATGGATCTCAGGACTCAACAAAAGACCTCACCTTGTGATCAATGGACATGGCCACTGGCTCCTTCCCTCGGCAGAGCACAACACGTGAATCTCCGCAGTTTGCGACCACCAAATGGGATGAGCACACGACGGCGACAACCGCCGTGGAGCCCACGTTCTCCGCGGCAAGCGGCCTGGACTCGTGGACACCGCCGACGAGCCTGCTCGTCCGTCCTGACACCTCGTCATCTACCCTCTGGAAACATTTGCTGAACAGCTCGTCCCAGTGCTCCTTCATGTCCACCTCGCCCACCTCCCCCAAATCCTCGCCGAGCCGCCTCAGCTCCTGGCCCAGGAGCACCTGGAGCCTTTCCCGGCAGTAATTAGCCACCTGCACAGCAACACGAAGCGGCCAATTGTGAAATCATGGGGAGGAGGGCAGGCAAGCCGCGCGCGGCGAACCGATCGATCGAGTGCCTATCGCAAGCCCCGCGTACCTCGGCGCCGCCGTGGCCGTCGAAGACGCCGAACAGGTGGGCGGGCAGCCGGAGCGCGCCGGCGTCGAGGCCCAGCCCGTCGAGGTCCCGGCGGCTGGCGAGGAGGCGCACCGGCACGTCGGCGAACCGCGGCGCCGCGGCGCAGGCGTCCTCCATCTCGGCGCTGCGGCCGCGCGTGGACGCGCAGCCCCAGACCGGCGCGCAGTCCATGAGGTAGACGCTCCTCTTGCCGCCCGCGGCCCCGGCGCCGGCGAGATCCAGCTTCTCGATCCCCGCGCGTTCCGCCGCGGCGCACGCCGCCTCGTCCTCCACGCAGATCGCCGCCGCCGCCGCCATCACAGAATCACAGCAGAAAAGGATGTAGTCCTCCCCCGCCAGCCGCGCCGCCGAAGAACCACCACCACGAGTTAAGAGACAGACAGAGCTCGAGACACCAACGACGCCCCCCAAGACGCGAGCTGCTGCAGGAAGTGGCGGCGAGCTTCAGGGTAGTAAGCGAGGAGTGAGGATACGGCTATAGCCTCGGCTGAGGTGAGGTGGGGTGGGTGGAGAGGAGGAGGAAGGAGGGTGGGGGTGGAATGGTGGTGTGCGCGCGCGCGTGGGGAGAGAGAGAGAGAGCCAGAGAGAGGAGGGGAAAGGAAGAGGAGAGAAAGGGAGAGGAGGAGAAGGGAGGCGGCGAGGTGGTGGGAGGGGATTGGCCGGGGCCGCGCCGTGTCGGGCAGGTCTCCCCGTCACGCCGCTGGGGAGGGTCCGCGTGGCGCTTGATATTATTTGTCGCGTCCGCGCGGCTTTCTGCTACCTTCACGCCACCCCGGGCACACCTGTTGCGCTCCCACTCGGCAGCATGTGGATCGCTGTGACGCGTGACCACTTCGTGCCGGTTTGTCAGTGGACGACTCCAGGCTACCGGTCCTGCACCGGTCGATTTTCACAAGGAGCACTGCTGACACTTGGAGGAGTACGGACCCCTCCCGTCTTTTCTGGTAGAGTACGTACGAATACGTAGCATAATGCTTCCTGCTATATTTTTTTGAAAATAATTTATGCTATATTTTACTCTGAAATATTTTGAAAACTTTTTCTCTGAAATATAAATTTGTTCCTGTTACGCATTAAGTTTTTTTATGATATGTTGCAATTATGACATCTTAGATATAGGATTTTGATCTAATAATGATGTTGCTAGGTCCCTTCACTCTTTCCCTTACTCCCCGTCCAACCAAAAAAAAATGCAATTCTAGATTTTCTTTTTAAAACAGATTAGTGTACAAACCAAATAACTTATGAACCCACAATTATTTGCGCTTAGTTTTCATGAGTATTTGGTTCCTGCTTCAATTAATAGCGTGCACATTTATTATAGAAATCAAAACAATTAGATGGAACTACATTATATGTCTTAAATGAAATAGGCCCCATCAAGCTAATCCAAAAAGCACGATTGTATTTTTTTAAATAACTTTTTAGTACTAAAATTATTTTTTTCTTGAACGAAGTAAGCATGTTTCGCTTCCACAAGTTCATTAGGTTTTATTTGATTGGTTAGATCTATCCCATCCTAGCGATTTGTACAGCCGGAAATGAAATATGTTCCTACACATATGGATAAACAAATATGCATGAAAAGCTAGATACACTCAAAATGGCGTTGCTAGCCATCATGTCTAATAGGATACATGCTGGCCCATGCATCGGTCTCTTGGGAATCAACATCACTCATTCAAGCAATAACTAGACATTTTCACATGGTTATTGAATTACATTAACCGACCAGACATTTTCACATGATTATTGCATTCGCAAATGTAGACGTAGTACATCTGTCATGCAGTCAACCAAACGCTCATCTTGCTTCCGCTCATATCTTTAAAATATACCTTGCAGGCTAAAAAAAAGAGTTGAAACCTCGCTTAAGCAACTAAAGCGGTACATTCTTGACCAAAAAGAAAAGGCACAAGCTAGATATTTCCCTACGAGTGACGTCATTTCGTTGTTGTACTTCTACAAGTCATATATCATGCAACGTTGTAACACCAAATAAAAAAGAACTCAAGACATGGGCACAAATACAAAACAAAAGCCATACGCCATTTCTTCCGCATAGGTTTCTCCCCCGAGCCAGCAAGAATATTCAAAGATCACAAGATATCTCGCGACGTTGATCGCTCGGGGTCATTCGGGGATGGGTGTCGTCGTCTCACAACACCTCGAGAGCATCTGCTGGGTAACCCGGCCCGGTGCCCCCTACCAGATTTTCCTCACCCCCAACTCTTTTCGCCCTCTAGCGCGCTGCGCCTGACACGTTGCACCCGGCGAGGACGGAGGCCTGCCCAAGTCCGAGTTCGCATCTTTCCAGGGCGCCGGGCCCACGTACCTGCGCCGGCCAATGGCGCCCCGCCACTTGTCCACGTCGGACGCGAGGAAAAGCTCGCGTGTTTCTGGAACGACTGCTAGCTGCTGGCCGGAGCGGTCAGCCAGTCCCTTGCTTTCCGTGCTCACCCCACGGTAGCTTTACGCCGGCTCGGCTGCTGCCGTGTGTCGCTCGCCAGCTGCGGGCACATTCCGGGAGACGGGAGAGGGGAATGGGATGCCGTCTGCGTGTGCCGGATCGTAGCCGGTAGAGGAAGGGTGCTGATCTGATCCGATACGCACGACCACGGCAGGGTCACGGGCGCCGAGCGCGACGTGTAGTACGTGGGAACTGATGATACGTGCACAATACACCATACGGGTCCACGAAAAGAGGGCGCGTGCTCGCCCTGTAAGAGAGCCCAATCGGATGGGCACACAGGCGGCACATCACGAGCAGAGGAGGATGAGATGGGGTGGCGGCAGGCAGAGGAGGCAGGCAGGGTGATTGCTGGACGAGCGGTTGAGCTGTTAGGTCGTGCTGGGTCCATGTCCAGCCGAGGACGGCTCCAGAAGCGAGTCCTTGTTCTGTAGCTGATGAAAACGCGCCCTCCAAAAGAGAGGGAGAAAAATTAAATTAGCGCTTCGGCGGCAGCTGGAAAGTCCCCGTGTAATTCCACCGTCAGGCCTTGGGTGAGGACGGCGGGGTTTCACGGACGGAAAAACTGTCCGGCAACAGGGAAAGTCACCACGTTCTGTACGGTGAAACCCCGATCCGACCCAACCAGCTCGATCCGGGTCGGGCGGCGTGGGCAAACCAGGGTGCACGGTGCGGGGGCAGCGAACGCGACGAGCGCGCGGCGCCGGCGCGTGGCGGATCGACGGGACCACGGGAGGGGGAGCAGCATGTAGGTAATGGCCCAACTTTCAAGCATCGGGCCTTAAACGGATCGGATCGAAATTATATACAAATTTGGCTACAAATGATTAGGGCCGAGTTGGATCGTGAAGAGGGCATAAGGGTCATGACACATCACCGCCCCTGCCAGCACGTGATCGACCATCGATCTCCACGCCAACAGGACGGCCGACGGCGCGCGGTCGGGCCACGTACATCCGCCGCGGCGCGCAGCCGAAGCAAGCCCCAAGTGACGAGGCCGGAGCAGTATAAATCAGTCAAAGTACATGATTGCCCCGCTGGAAGTGTTCTTCTGGCCTTCAATCCATTCGGTTTCACCGGGTGAAGGCTTGGACCGCCCTTCCGTGACTAGTCAGGCGATGGTGGTGTCGACGTCGCTCCCTTCGTAAAGGTATCGTTGTGCATGACCCTCTCGCCCCTCCTCCTTTGGCTTTGGGTTGTTAGTCGCTCGGTGATGTGCGTATGTTCGTGGTGCTTATCCCTCCTGCATATTTTGGTCATATTACATGGTTTTAAGGTCGGGCTTTGTTCTGTTTGGTGCTAATGTTATCTTATCTTTTTTATCTCTCTGTTGGTGTTGTAACTCCGCGCTTTGTGTCTCTCTCAAAATTGCATAGTTATAAAGCTCTCTTCCACTTAATTAAAAACGTGCCATGCACGCTCTAAAAAAGGCACAAGATTGCGTGGAGCAAGTAGGTGCACGAGCCCAAGCAAAACAAGGCCATCCTTTACCAATCCATCTCTTTCTATTTGTCGCCGGTGCACCTCCCACCTCCCACCCCCCCCCCCCCCCACCCGCAGCAACCCGCGCCTTCCCTAACCCTATCGCCGCCGCTGGTGCCGCCCTGCCCGTCTCTGACGGCTCATGCCGCCAGATCCTCTGTCGCCGTCTCCACCTTCCAACTCTAACTTGCCGTTGAAGCCTCGTCGCCGCAGCTCGCCCCCGCCCCCGCCCTGCCCAAACGCTATCGCCCCACCCCGCCACCCCCGCGCCCGCCACCACTACCGAGCCGCCTTGCCGCCCCAGCCTCCCTCCGTAGCCATGGAATCTTCGACGAACTCCAAACCCTTTAACCTCTAACCCTAAGCCGTCGGCCTCCACTGCCATCTGTAGCCGAGGGTGACGCGCCGCCGCCCGCCCTTCTATCGTCGAGGAAGACAAGGCTGTTCGCTGCCAGCGGATAGCGGCCCGCGTGCCGTGTATCATTTTCGCGAGGTGCAAGTGGTTGCGGCGACCGGCGAGGAAGAGGTGTCCGGCCGGCCGCAGGCTGCCCTAGATATTTTTTGCGTGCCGGCGCCGTATGATCAAGCTAGTCACGCGATTGGTGACCGGGTTTCCTCCGGCCGTGGCGTCTGAGCCAGCGAGCGACGGGGCCGCCGGGAACTTGGACGTTTGACGGCGACCGAGACCCGGGGTCATGAGGCGCCAGCGCGGTGTCGCGCGCGGGGCAGGGACGGTGACCATTTCCGTGGGGACCGCCGTCGTCTCGCGCCCACAACCAAGGCTGCTGGTCCCACCCAGCGTCCAATCAATCATTGACGCCTACGGATCACCTCACGCCCGCCCCCCGATGACTTGTCAGGTGCCTACGGCGTTCCTCCCCGGATCCGTCGACACTTGTCACCCGGCCATCGGAGGCATTCACCCGTCGCTGTCTGCTTCCTTCCGTCAGTGCGAAGGAAGAAACCGATCATTCGAGCAGGAGATTTAGGTTCTCCAGAGGCGTGGCTGTCTGCTTCCTTCAATCCGGCAATTACTACTCGGTTTCATCGGAGGAGAGAAGTGAAGAAGAAGAAGAAAAAAAATCGTGGTTGATAAAGCCGGCAAGAAAAGGCTTGGCCATGGCCCCTCCTGCTGGCTTCTGCTGCCGTGCCGGGGATATGCATCAGGGACCCGTCGCTGTCGCGGATCGTCGCGTGCCCCCCACTCCTCGTGGAGCCTCGCCATTGGCCCAAGTGTCCAGGGCCACTTTGGGTACAGTACGTGTGAACAAAGCTGGCGGGGGCTAGCATCTTCCTACGTATCCGTGGGCACACGTAGCCCTCTCGGAAAGAAAAAGAAGCACACATAATAATCTCGCGCCACGTGGTACGTGGCTGGACAAACGGCTCGTTTTTTGGAGCAGGGGTTCGGCGCGGTCGTTGCATCGACGACAGGGGTGGCTAGCTGGCGCGCGAGCGACCCCGGCGGCGAGAGGAGGCACGCGAAACGTGCCTTCGGCGGGGGCGAGCTCGAGGGGGTGGGCTATGGCTTGGCCCCAACAACTCCATCCATCCGGGCTTTGCCCTTTCGAGGATTCCACTTCCACCAGGCGGTTGCGAAAAGGTCTCGGTTCGGTTCGGCGGAAAGGTCGGAGAACGAACGCCGAGCCGTGCACGGCAGGGAGCGCGCGGACGTGGAGGCAGCTGGCAGCTCAGCTCTCCCCGGCCGCCGGCGGCGCGAGGTTGGAGTTGGAGTGATGGTGTGTCTGGTGTGGTGTGGTGGAGTCCGGTGGCGCTTAGTACGGAGGGGAGTTAGGCTGGGCCTGGGCTGCTGGAGATGCGTGAGGGGTTGATAAGGGCTTTTGTTGGGCTTCTCACCACACACGCGGAGATGTGGGCTTCAATTTGAAATGTTTATCTTATTAGACCACCAAAAATGGAAAGGAGTGACCATGTGTGGATTCATCTGTGCTGAAAAAGGTGACTCAACCTCTGAGAATACAGAACACAATGTTCAGTACAGAGCAAAATGAGTGTACCGTGGATCTACATATACAAGGCGCCAAGGCGGGATCTAAAGAATGAACCTTGCTCTGCTAATCATGGCCGTGCGGCGCAAAGCGAAGGGGAACTTTGCATCTTTTGGATAGCGGCACGACACTAGCACCAGTGTTGAGATGATAAGCGAGCGGAAGGAAGACCAAATCCACTGCACCGTGTTCTGTACACCACGTGCAGCCATTCTTACTGTTTTGGGCCGCACGTGAAATCTGGATCTGTTTCTAGGTTCACAGTGAGCTCAGGATTTGGACCATGTAGTTCAAAGATTACCTGAAAAGGAATACATAGTGTTGTATATATTACTTCACATTCACTGAACAGCTACAGATTGGTAATCATATGAACAGAAATTTGGGTGGTAGTAGCAAGGATGGATCTGATTATCTGAATACTTAATCCCGTTGTGCTAGATGTTTACTGTTTCCTTTTCTGAGCAGAGACAGGCGGATCCATGCTATTTTCCCACTATTTTGAGAAAAATGTGCAGCGAAAGCAGAAAAAAAAACATAACCAAAAGCATATCACCATAAGAACAGATAAAGTACATACAATAGTGTTGTCTCCAGGTCTGAGGATTGGCGCAGGAACATAAAGGGCACACTGTGGTCCACGTGCCTTGAATAAAAAAAGGGTTCAATTTCAGCTCAAGTAAGCATAACATAGATTCTTTATTAAAACAAATAAATACTAAACTGGAATTTATAAACAGCAGAACATAATGCACAAATTTTACCGGCCAAAATCTCCCAATGTTGAAGTTGTTCACAAAAGCAACACCCTTATTCCAACCACGAAATGATATAAATGTATCCTTTATCTCACTCTCAGAGTCAACATGGAAATGGCCTTCATAAAATTCAGGTTCTGCAGAAGCACTTTCTGTCATAAGATGGTGCAGGGACATTCGGTTTTAAAGCAGCATGTTTGTAAAAACATATAACCTAGATATGATATGACATCCAAGTAGAAACCAAACATAGAAACATGTTGATTACCGATTTTGAAAGAAAAGGGAACAATTCATGTGCCAGCTCAACCAAAAAGAATACAAGGAAATCCTATAAGTGAGCTGTTGTTGCTCATGCATGAACCATGATGGATCATAAATTGTGCCTGGCTATTTTAAGATCATAGGTGCATGGGGATTAAATGTCTGACCATCTCACCACTTGCAGATTTTTTGGTTTTGAGGGAAACTGCTTACAGAATTATTTCAATGTGAATACTTACCATTTGAATAGAATGAAGATTCTTGCAATTTCTTTTCTGAGTGACCATGAACAATGGACACTTTACTAGCTCTAGCATTAGGCATTTGAGTGATTAGTTGGAGTTTTGGAAGGTTGTCCAGTGAATTAAATGTAAGTGGACACATTTTCCAGTGACGGAGAGTGATACCATCTATTTGAATAGGAGATAGTATTCCCTGCATTTCAAAACTAGGCACTAATCAGCCAAGAATCTTATAACCATGGTCAATGAAGATACTGCAACTAGCAAGAGGCGATGTGATACCTACCTTCCGGTCAAAAATATATGGCCCATAATTTACACGACCCATATTTTCTACCTGTAGAAAAACAAAATATGTATATGCTAGTAAGCAACAAAACACTGAGTACGAATAATTCAAATATTCGAAAGGAAACCTGGAGAAATACGACCTATATTTTTTCTTTACTTGATCATTTAGGAATGGGGAAAGTTGTTTTTAAATTTGATTCACTAAAATTCAAGTCAAACAATAATTGTAAAGCTGTAATACTCTAGCAAGAAAAGTTCTGAAGAAGACCGAGAAAGATTACCAGGATATATAAGCTGGTATTAGATGAACATCTTAAATTTGGTATTTCTAGTGTTTTACTGGACCACCTTTCAATTACACCAGCATATCTTCGGTTTCTGACACCATCAGTTGAGCAAGACAGGAACACCTGAGCTCTGTCATGTACCTGCAGCAACTCAGAATTTACATCTTAGAAGCAATGAATTTCTTTCATGCCAAGAAAATCAAAGATGAAGGTCAACCTTTGGAATTGACAGGACGCTTGATGAGACTTTCCCTTCATATTCTGACATGTACAGTAGAAATCCAAACATCTAACAACAAATAAACCCCATCACATATATATGAAATGTAAACTTGATATGTTTAGTGAGAATAACGGAAATGCAAATATGGTACCTGACCAATCTGTTCCATATACAATGGATGCTCTGAAACAGCACCTTTCAAAGGATCACTGATGTTATCAATAATGTCAAACAAAGAAGCAACCTTCTGCAATTTCACAAGCCCGTAATTTGCCTTTTCAATGTCAGCAGGAAGTGGATGAAGAGGAGAACCAGTACATTCATGTATTACTCTTCTTAGTGCTGCTTGTAACACCAATTGCAATGAGAAATCAGAATACAGAAATAAAACAGTGCATAAGGAATAAGTTCCAAGCATATTAGTTCTTTTGGGAATTTGCCAGAAATTCAGAATGAAGCGATTCCTAAACCAGTAATCTACATTGGCATTTGGAGTACACATCATGCACAGATATCTTCAGTTCGAAAATCTATTCAGTATTCCATTTAAATCTCATGCTGAATATTAGCAAGCAGAGACTAAAGTCAACATTTTTTTTTTTCATTTTTCAATTCAAGCAAGTGAAATTTTAAATTGGAAGATATGACAGCATGCCTTTGTATTTTGAATTATGCACATCTCCATGCTCCTTAATTGGTGCATCCTGCCCAGTAAACAAATCATGTAAATAAGCTGACTTGCAAAAGCAAATTAACAAATGAAAGAAATTATTTGGAGCAATACTTGCATAGTCATAAGAAGTGAGGTCTGCCTTGTAATCAGATTCATCTTGGCCAGTGTTTGCACCATTATAAAACCCAAAATTAGTTCCACCATGCGCCATCTGGATAACCTCATGAAGAAACAGAATTAATAAACCTAGACTGGAAATGCAATGCATTGATGAATGAGCTCCAGTGACACACATAAAGTACAGCAGAAGCATTGCGGCACAAAATTGTTTTAAGGGCTTTAGCTGTACTAGTGGCATCTGTTGTTGCTATACTTTCACCCCAGTGTGTTAGCCATCCAGTATAAAATTCCCTGAAAAGTAAGAGGTGCCAACATCAGGTAAGGTCGCACCCAAAAAAAAAAATATGAGAGAATATTTGACACGACGTATAGCCAACTTACGAACTTAAAGGGGCTGATTTTCCTGGTAAGTTGTATTTCTTCTGTAACCTGAATATGGGCCATGGATTGGATCCGGTTTCAAAATCAACAGCTGCATACGACCATATTAGTATTTGCTAAAGTGATTAGCTAAGGAAAATCAGGGACAAATATGAGCTAATAAATTTAGAAAGTTAGGCATGTCAGGATATGAGGCAAACATGATTCTTTACTGAAGGCAACAAATCATCCAAATCATGACACAAGCTCGGTTATCATATTTTACCAGCGAAAACATCATCTTGAGGAATTGATCCATTCTTTAAATTACCCATGGCGCCACCATCAGTTGTATAACTGAAAGATGATTGAAGAGTATACATAATCACGGCCTTGGTAATTAATAAACATCAACTGGAATACTGGATAAGAGCATCTAAGAAACACTTCAAGCTAGCAGAAATCTCACAAGTCTGGTTTTTTTCCCTCTTTCTTATTTTTACTTCACTACATAATGCATGTATGTTGGTGCATGTGTTGCATTGGAATGCTTTTATATATTGAATGGTAAGCATGTGGGAGGTAGCAGTACAGTCAAATTCTTGTAGCATCCCCACTATAAAAACCCCACACACTGGCACAATGGTAGAAATTATATTTTGCAGTAAATATTTGTAGATTTCATATGGATACAGCCAACAATGGCATCTCTGGTTGTGGTTAATATATGCAATCGAACACACATCTTTTCAAAATAACACAGATGCACGGATGCTGCATCATTGTTGTTGTACAAAACTTACAAGTATCCATACTTAATCGCTTATATAATTGCTATAAACACAAATTATAAAGCGAGTCAAGATGGACATAGCTGCAAATGATGAAAATAAAACCACACTAATCTGTACAGCTAAAAGTATGAGCAGAGAGAGCTGCGTACAGAACAATGTTGTTTCCAAGATATTTTCTGGCCAGTTGAACAAGGTAATGAAGGTAATTCTTGTCATCTCCAAATGAACCAAATTCATTTTCAATCTGCCAGATCGGCTATACAATTAGACTCTTCCACATATACAAAAGCTTGATACACTGGGAAGGAAAATGAACAGGACGCAGAAAAGCAACTTAAACCTGGTGAACTTGCCTGCACCATGATAACTGGACCTCCATTGTTGTACAATAATGGTGCCACTTTTGGAAGCAGTGCTCCCCACCATCTCTCCACCTGGAAAACATGGTAGCATTGGTCAAAATATCTCCATAAACATCTAAAACCAATGCTACATACCCTAAGAATGATCGTGTTTTGGTCAGAATACCAAGGAAAGATAGGTCGAATCTGATGATCGCAGTTTAAGGGCAGGTTCTAAGGTGAGCAACCAAGGTGGAAATCCTCCTAAGTCCCATTCTGCAGTGCACACATTACCAATTATAAATCACAACTAAATCTTGAGACTGATGACTAGTGCATAGTGCATAATTGCATACTGTTACAGTAATCATGACATTACTTCATCATGTTAGGGACTTCTACATGATCTCCATGTAAAACTGAGTACTTCCTTTTACAAAGTAAGTGGAGGAAGGATTTATTTCTTCTTCCATGATTTCAAAGATATATCATTTCTGTACTATATAAAAAACGTAGAAGTGTCTCTTCTGGCTTTCATAATGAACCATATGAACTTTATTAATCCTGTGTGGCAGTAATAATAGTTGTTAGAATGGGCTGTTAGGCTATTAGCGAGATGGATAGGATAATGGTCTAGAGGCCCATTGGGCCTAGTGTGGCCGGCGCCCAAGCCTCCCTGGCTTGGGCGCCGCCCCCCCTGGTAGTTGTGGCGGCAGGGACCCCTCCTAGGGTTCCCTGCCTATATATGTACATGTATTGTGCCCTCTATCAATCAATCCATTATTTCCCAAGTCTCATTCTCTTTCATGGTATCACGAGTCCGGGTTTTTCCCTAGGATTCCTCTGCTTCCGCAACCCTAAAAGCGCGCCGGCCCCCTGCCGTGCGTCCCCCCCCCCCCCCCCCCCCCCCCCCCCCCGCGCGCGCCGGCCCCCCTGCCGCGCAGCGCCCCTCTCCCTGCGTGATGACGTCTACGCCGCCGCCTTCGCCCAAGGGCCCCAAGGACGACACTCTGGTCGATCCGTTCGCCTCCTCTGCCTCGATGATCCAGCAGGACGCGATTGCCCAGCGCGCGGCCAAGGAGAAGGCCAGCGCCCTCGCCAGGGAGCGCCAGGAGGCCCACGACGCGGCCATCGCGGGCGCCCTCCAGGCGGACAAGGACGCCGCGGCTGCTGCTGCAGCCCGCGATGCCGCCATCGCCGCCTTCCACGACGCCCAGGCCCGCGCGGCTAAGGAGCGCGCGGCTGCCACCGCCGCCATCGCCGACCCTCCGCCGTCTCAGCCGGCAGGTGGAACCGTGGTGGCGCCAGCCGACCTCCACGCCGCCATGCTCCTTCAGGAGGCCTCCGCCCTCCTGAACCTGCACGCACAGGCCGTCGCCGTCAACAACATCCGGAGTCTCGTCCACATCGTCCTCGACGCCGACTCCGTCAACTTCAACCGCTGGCGCGATCAGTTCCTGCTCGCCCTCGGCAAGTTCTCCCTCCAGGATCACGTCATCCTCGACGCCCCGGTTCCATCACCAGACTGGGACAGGATGGACTGCGTCGTCAAGGCCTGGGTCCTTGGCTCCCTCGCTGACGACCTCGCCGAGATCGTCTCCTCCCACGGCGGCACGGCGCGGGATGCCTGGCTCGCTGTTGAGTCCCAGTTCCTCGGCAACCGGGAGATACGTGCCATTCAACTGGAGACGCGGTTCAGGAACTTCGTCCAAGGCGACCTCTCCATCAGCGAGTACTGCCGCCGCCTCAAGAAGATGGCCGACGATCTCTGCGCCCTCGGGGAAGTCATCGTCGACCGCACCCTCGTCCTCAACTTGATCCGCGGCCTCAATGAGCGTTTCGCTCACGTCGGCGCCCTTCTCCGTCGCGCCCGGCCCTTCCCCTCCTTCCTCGACGCCCGCGACGACCTCATCCTCGAGGAGATCACCCTGGACGCCCGCCAGTCCGCCTCGGCTACTGCTCTCGCCGCCACCACCAAGTCTGCTCCAAGCCCTGCTCCTCCACAGCCCAGCACCGGCTCCGGGGGCGCTGGAAACGGGAATTCCAGGAACTCCCGCCGCAGCAAGCGCGGCAACGGGGGCGGGGGCGGCGGACAGCGATCTGCGCCGCAGCAGCAGCAGACCGCCGCGCAGCAATAGCAGCAACCTGGGGGCGCCAAGATCACCGTCCCCTCCGGCGGCTGGCCGACCGTCTACAACCCCTGGACGGGCACCATCCAGATGTGGTCTGGCGCCCGTCCTCCCCGTGGCGCCACTTCCACAGCCGCGTCCACCACAGCAGCAAGCCTTCGTCGCACAGCAGCCACTGCACCAGCTCCCTGCGGCACCCCCTGCTCCCTCGGATGCCGGCCAATGGGGCACCCCCGGCGTCTACAACCCCATGGTCGGCCTTCCCTCTTGGGACACGCAGTCGCTGGCCTCGGCATTCAATACGGCAACCTTAACGCCTCCATCGACCGGCGAGTGGTATTTCGACTCAGGTGCATCTTCTCATATGACTCCCACTTCCTGCAGTCTTTCACAAATTTTTTCCCAGCGGTACCCTACTCCCTCATCCATCATTGTCGGTAATGGCTCCATGATTCCCGTCATGGCCACTGGCTCCACAGAGTTACCTAATTCCTTGCGTCTTAATAATATTCTGGTTTCTCCTCAAATTATTAAGAATCTTATCTCTGTTCGCCAATTTACTACCGATAATAACTGTTCTGTCGAGTTTGACCCTGCTGGTTGTTCTGTGAAGGATCTCAACTCCAGGAACGTGATCGTCAGGTGCAATAGCTCCGGGCCGCTATACCCTCTGCGCCTCGATCCAGCCCACTCCATGGTTGCCAAGGCCGCCTCCCCCCTCTGGCATCGTCGGCTCGGTCATCCCGGTCATGAGGCTTTCTCCAAGCTCGCTTCTAGTGTGTCGTGTCCCATAGAGGACTGCTCCGAGTTATGTCATGCTTGTCAGTTAGGTCGACATGTTCGTCTACCTTTTCCAGTGTCTTCATCTCGTGCATCTAATAAGTTCGACCTTTTACATTGTGATCTGTGGACATCACCAGTTGTAAGCGTCTCAGGTTATAAATACTATTTGGTTATTCTTGATGACTGCACTCATTACCTGTGGACGTTTCCTTTGCGCCTCAAATCTGACACTTTCAGCACTCTTGCCGACTTTGTTGCCTACGCCTCTACGCAGTTTGGTGCCACCGTAAAGGCTGTCCAGTGTGACAATGGGCGCGAGTTTGACAACTCTAGCGCCCGCACGTTCTTCCTCTCCCGGGGCATTCACCTGCGCATGTCCTGCCCGTACACGTCATCTCAAAACGGTAAAGCTGAACGCGTTATTCGTTCCATCAATAATGTCGTTCGCTCCCTGCTGTTTCAGGCCTCCATGCCCCCCTCCTACTGGGTCGAGGCCCTCTCGACGGCCACTTCGTTGATAAACATCCTGCCCACCAAGACGCTTGAGTTCGCTACGCCACACCATGCCCTCTATGGCACGCCACCGGCTTATGCCCATCTACGCGTCTTTGGCTGCAAGTGCTATCCGAACCTGTCCGCCACTGCTCCCCACAAACTCTCCCCCCGTTCTGCCATGTGTGTTTTTCTCGGATATTCCGCTAATCACAAAGGGTACCGCTGCCTTGATTTGTCTTCTAACAAGATAATCATCTCAAGGCACGTCATCTTCGATGAGACTGCTTTTCCCTTTGCTGAGCGCCATGGTCCGTCCACACCGGCGACCTTTGAGTTTCTGGATGACACTGATGCTGTGCTCGCTCCAATTGGACCGCCGCACAAGTTTTTGACTGCAGGAACTCCGCCTGGCGCCACATCTCCTGTCCCTGATGCTGATGCTGCTGATGCATCCGACACTGAGACAGGCGCCATGATCCCCACCCTGCAGTTCCCGACGCCCGCGCCACGCGCGGCCCCGACGTCATCGTCACCCGCGCCACGCGCGGCCCCGGCTCCCTCGACGCCCGCGCCACGCGCGGCGCCATCCACCTCGACGACCGCGCCATGCGCGGCCTCGCCAACCGCGGCGACCTCGTCCTCCCCAGCGACGCCTCGCTACATCCCGCCTGCCCTACGTGCTGGATGCAGCCCATCACCGCCTGGTCCCCGGGGTCCTCCGCCTGGGTTCCCCACCCGGCCTCCCCGAGTGTTGCCTCCGGTGCAACCCTTCGCGAAGTTCTACGTCCGCCAGGGCAAACGTCCACCGGTGACCACTTCAGCACCAGTGCCCACGCCGTCGCCTGCGCCAGTACCAGCTCCTGCTCCGCCTGCACCACCTGCGCCTTTGCCCAAGGGTGCTGTGCCTGTTCCGCCGATCAGCAATCAGCACTCCATGGCGACCCGCGCCAAGAAGGGATTTCGTGTTCCGTCCGCCTTTCACGCCACACATCTGTCCCCGGTGCCGAAGACCTTCCGTGGGGCGCTAGCCGACCCATGTTGGCGCGCCGCAATGGAAGAAGAGCATGCTGCTCTGCTGCAGAACCACACCTGGGATCTGGTGCCCCGTCCCTCTCAGGCTAATGTGGTAACTGGGAAGTGGATCTTCAAGCACAAGTTCTGCGCCGATGGTACTCTGGAACGGTACAAGGCTCGCTGGGTCCTCAGAGGCTTTACCCAGCGGCCCGGTGTTGATTTTGCGGAGACGTTTAGCCCGGTGGTCAAGCCCGCTACAGTTCGCACGGTGCTTTCCCTCGCACTGTCCAAACAGTGGCCAGTGCATCAGCTCGACGTGAAGAATGCGTTTCTTCACGGGACCCTCACGGAGACAGTTTACAGCATGCAGCCTTCTGGTTTCGAGGATCCCGCCCACCCGGACTATGTTTGTCGTCTAAACAAGTCCTTGTATGGGCTGAAGCAGGCTCCCCGTGCGTGGTACAGTCGGTTTGCCACATACCTGCTCTCCCTGGGGTTCGTTGAAGCCAAGTCCGACACGTCGCTCTTCATCTATCAGCACGGCGCCGACACAGCTTACTTGCTTCTCTATGTGGATGACATCGTCCTCACAGCTTCCTCCACCGGACTTCGCCAGCGGATCATCACTGCTTTGCAGAGGGAATTCGCTATGAAAGATCTCGGTGTGCTGCATCACTTCCTGGGCATGCATGTTCAGCAATGTGGCGATGGTCTTCTTCTGTCTCAGGAGCAGTACATGCTTGAGATCCTTGACCGAGCTGGTATGGCGGACTGCAAGCCGTGCACCACCCCTGTGGATACCAATCCCAAGGTGTCTGCGGCTGCTGGCGACCCTGTGGTTGATGCTTCTGATTTCCGGAGTCTTGCTGGTGCATTGCAGTATTTGACATTCACTCGACCAGATATTGCTTACGCTGTCCAGCAGGTTTGTCTTCACATGCATGACCCCCGGGAACCGCATCTGGCTGCTCTCAAGCGTATTCTTCGCTATGTTCGCGGGACACTTCAGTTTGGCCTTCTGCTGCGACCATCTTCTTGCACCGACCTTGTCGTCTACACTGATGCTGATTGGGCTGGTTGTCCGGATACCCGTAAGTCCACCTCGGGCTACGCAGTGTTTCTTGGCGACAATCTCGTCTCCTGGTCCTCCAAGCGTCAGACAACAGTCTCACGGTCTAGTGCTGAAGCTGAGTATCGCGCTGTGGCAAATGGAGTTGCTGAGGCTACATGGCTGCGCCAGCTCCTCCAGGAGCTTCACGCCCCTCTTCGCCGTGCCACACTGGTGTATTGTGACAACATCAGTGCTGTTTACATGTCCTCCAATCCTGTTCAGCATCAGCGTACCAAGCACATTGAGATTGATCTTCACTTCGTCCGGGAGCGTGTTGCTATTGGTGATCTCCGGGTCCTGCATGTGCCGACCTCGTCTCAGTATGCAGACATCTTCACCAAGGGCCTACCTTCTTCGCTCTTCACGGAGTTCAGGTCCAGTCTGAACGTGCGCAGTGGCTGACGATCAGACTGCGGGGGCGTGTTAGAATGGGCTGTTAGGCTATTAGCGAGATGGATAGGATAATGGTCTAGAGGCCCATTGGGCCTAGTGTGGCCGGCGCCCAAGCCTCCCTGGCTTGGGCGCCGCCCCCCCTGGTAGTTGTGGCGGCAGGGACCCCTCCTAGGGTTCCCTGCCTATATATGTACATGTATTGTGCCCTCTATCAATCAATCCATTATTTCCCAAGTCTCATTCTCTTTCAATAGTGTTTGTTCATTGCAGTATATAGATACAACTATGTCTTCATTACAGTCATTGGCATGCTGAATACATAATGTTCCAATAAGAATGTCGACCTACCTCCACAAATGTACGGACCAACACGAAGCATGACCAGCATATCTAATTCTTGAGCAAGTCTCAGATATGATTCAATATCTGCAAATCCCTTGAATTCCCACCTCTGTGGTTCTGGCTCATGCAAGTTCCAAGGTACATATGTCTGAATTGTGTTCAAACCTAGTGCCTTTGCTCTTAAAAGTCGATCCTTCCAGTACTGCAAGCACCAATGAATTGGAGAAGGTAATGCTGTTATAAATAAAGATAATACAGCCATCTAGAAGAACATGTTGCGTATGCTAATAAATAAGGTCAAACGCATAGTTATGCACACTTTTGTATCAACAAATAATTTCATTTACAGATGATTCTTTAACCATTTTGCAAGCTGGTGTCTAGCACAAAATTGCTAGGCATATCATACTCCCTCTGTTCGTTTATATATGATGCCTGTTAGCTCAAAATTGGGCTAATCAATGTAATGTATAAACGAACAGAGGGAGTAGAATGCTAAAATCCCTCCAATGAAATTACAGTGATGCTTAGTTATATGAGCCAAGCTCGTCCAGTATTTTGACATTACCGACATCTTACAATGTCGGTGTATTTAACAATATTACTGGAAAAAGCAAAATGTATGTAGAACAACTGGAAGGCTAGAATTGAAACTCCAACTACTACTTGCTCAATGAACGTGAGGTACTGAATACTGAAATGTTTTGCTGAAACTCTTGGAGATGGATTCACTCCAGCCCAAGCTGTGATAAATTGGATCAACAACAGTCTATTACTAGATGGCAACCTCAGAGATTGTGTCTCCCAGCCAGCTAATCCTCTGGAGCAACGCAAAAGGTGGGAATCTAAATTCTGAACAACTGCTATAAAAAGGGGAGAAAATCTCACCTCAGGAACAATGCGGAAGTAGTGCACGTCCCCGCCGACGATCTGGAACGGCGCTCCATCCTTCATGAAAGTATCATTCTCGATCCAGAACCTCCTCGCCGCCTCGCCACCCACCTAACACCAAATCATCCACGTGCACCAAAAGCAGTGCCACCAATTCAGCACAGGCTCGACACGGAATCGCCAGACAATCGGACCCCGGACAGCAGCGCAAAAGCGCGATGAGCGTACGTACCGACGAGGTGAGCGCGAGGCAGAGGAGCGCCAGGAGAAGGTTGTGGAAGGTTCCACCGGAGGCCATCCCCTGAGCTCGCTAAGCTGCCACTGCTAGGCTCCTCTCTGCCAGCGCCTTGGGGTCGCACTTGTACCGTGCCACCGCCGTGGGATTGTGGGAAAGCGTGCCTTACGAGCCACGCCCAATTCCACGCCGTGAGCAGGACGCCCTTTCTGATCGAGACCGAACCCCGAACACGGGCCCGAGCGCGGGGCCGGGCGGCGGAAGCCGGGAGGAGAGGCGAGTTACCGATCTGGGTACGGACGCGGCGGGGAATTGCGGTGGCCAGTGGGGTGTCAGGTGTGGGCGGCGGTGCTTGCAGCTTTAGCCGTGGCTAAAGCAGCGGCAAGGCTCGCTGGCGGATTCGGGAGGCGAGACGGGTAGTGGACTGGTATGTGTTGCGGAGTAGCGGCAGCGCGTGCGCCGTCGTGCCGCCGCCGGCAGTTGGCTGGCACTGGTGCGGTGGCGCCGGCGGGAGGAGTGGTGGCAGTGGTGGCCTCTGGGCTCTGGGTAGGTAGGCGGGCGCGAGTATGGACAAAGCTGCGGTGCCACGCTGGCGAGCGTTGACTTGTATGAGCGTATAGGACCGCTCGATCCTGTCCTGAGGCGGATCTTGACCGTCCATATGGGCTTCTCCTTCTCGTCTTCGTCTTCCTAGAGCCCTTCCGTCTCTGCCGGGATCCCGTCTCTGGCTCTATGCTCGCAAACGCTCCTCCTCCCTCCGCACGCGCCCCCTCCAGCGAGCCGCGCATCTCGTAGGTGACTGCGCGTTGAGGCAAGGCGGGTTGGTCGGGGTCCGAGAGCTCCACGCTCACCTGAAGTTTCTCGTTCATGCCGCCGGAGAAATCCCCGCAGTCCCCAGGTATACTGTTACTGATTTCGCAATCGATCTGTTCCTTTCCGCCGTGATTATGACATTAAGGACATGCTATAGGGTAGCATGATACCAGTATTTTTCACGCTCGGTCAAATTGTGGAAAATAAATGATCACCTCCGGTGTACATGGTGGAATTCAGAATTCTAGCCACAATTTTAGAGATTTAATCGGCTTTTATAGCATTGCACAGCATGCGTTGCTTACTTAGCTAATACTACTGTTCTACTTTGAAAAAGGGGTCAGATTATGTGCCTGCACTAGCTCAGAGGCTAACTTAAGTCCTATTTGGTGTGTACTGATGCTTTAAAAAAATGGTGTGTACTGAACAGTTATAAGGCCTGAGCCCTCTGAAGTTCGTATCCATATTCAGAACCTTGATTATACTTGATAGCGTATTTGATTCCAAACGTTATTTGCTACCCTAATTTGTACTTGTATGATGGTTTGAACATGTGGCTTACAGTTCCTAGTGGACAAAAGGTTCTAATTTCAAATGATCATGGCGAGAAGCTTGTTGGTCTATTACATCAAACAAGTTCGAAGAAACTTGTGATCCTTTGTCATGGGTTCCGAGCCACAAAGGTAAGCCCTTGCCATCCATAGGAAACTTTCACATTTAAGTATAGTACCTAGATACCTAGATTATTATATGTTTACTGTGTTTTTCCCCTGCTTGTCATATCCCTGGAACAATACAGTCTAAAGAGATATTTAGTATCTAATTCTCTTGGATACCAATTCCCTGTGAGTGTACTTTATGAGGATGCCAAGTGAAGTGATAAATAGGAGTATAAATCTAGCTGGTTGAACATCAAAGATCTGAATATTTTTATTTGGCTTCTTATTGATCTGCTAAGATTATTCTTATGGGTGGGGACGAGGTGAGGTGCTGCTTTATTTGCATTCTTCTGTTTGAAGATTTAACACTTTCTAGATGCTTCAACAGCCTTGGCGCAACTCTCTCTTCTTTTTTGTCAAACTTTTGCTCATGCAAAAATGTTCCACCTGTGATGTAGAATATATTTTCTTGTATTAATGTGATACAAATTAAATTATAATATAATATAGGTCTTGCTATTCTTACTGTAAAGAAATGAGCAACAATAAACACTTCTATCTGTCACAACAATGAGATATTCTCAATGTATGGCAACAATAACAGGAATCACAAAATAGAGCCAAAAGGATTATATGGATAAAAAGATAGTGTTTGTGCTTGAGCTCTATACTATTACCATCACCTATTCATAGTTTGGCACTTTCGAACAAAACTTGCAGGATGACAGCATCTTGGTTGACCTTGCTGCTGCCTTCACAGCAGAAGGAATTAGTGCTTTTCGGTTTGATTTTTCTGGAAATGGGTAAGCCATCTGTAAACACCTTGTGGTGGCCATGGCATATGGCATGACATCACACGTCATCGTGGAATTTTACTAGAGTTGAACTAAAATGTTTCCATGACGTTCATACCATGTCAGCTATTAGCTAATGCCATAACTCTCCTATTAAAAATTTCTATACTAGCGACACAGAGTTCATTGAGTAATTTTTGGTTCTGACAGACACATTGAATTTGCCTTCTGGTGTTAATACTTGTTTGTGTTCGACCTTTTATTAAAGGGAGAGTGAAGGTGAATTCCAATATGGAAGCTACAGAAAAGAGGCAGCTGATTTGCGCTCTGTAGTGTTATATTTCTCAGAACAGAAATATGACATAATTGCTCTTATTGGGCATAGCAAAGGTAGGTAGGCTGCTGACATATGTAAATACTGTCTATATCCATTGACTTTTCCTTGTGAGAATCGCATTAACATGCATATTTGACATCAAAAGTTCGATAGGGATGTGAAGTTGAAGTACTAATGTCTAAGTTGATTTTGGTAGTAGCCTGTAGTGACTATTGTTTGTAGGAGAATAATTTCAGACTTTGTCATTTTTTCCTATTGTTCAAAGTACTCGGTCAAGTTTGCATGATATTCCTTTTATGATAACGTGCTTTCATCTTTGTCAGTAATAGACAACGTAATTTACGTTCTATGGTCTTAGTACTTCTATTCCTTACCTTCTCAGGAGGAAATGCTGCGCTTCTGTATGCTTCCCAGTACAGTGATGTCCCGAGTATTGTGAACATTTCTGGCCGCTTTGCATTAGAGCGAGGTATTGATGGGCGCCTTGGGAAGAATTTCATGCAGAGAATAAACAAAGATGGGTACATAGATGTCAAGAATAGAAAAGGTATAAGATTTATTTTACGTGATGTGGCATTCTTTTTTCTGTTAGTGCTATAACTCTCTAATTTAATTGAATATTGTAGAGTTTTCTAATTAAATAGTACAAGGTCAAAGAAATGCATCTGGTCCTAGCGTCAATCTTGAGACCATCAAAAGTTAAACTATATTGTCGGTGGTTTTGGCTCACTCTTTACAAGATAGGACACATGCCAATGTAGTAGAACGATCACAAAGTGGGTCCAGTTCACGCTTCACGGCAGATACCACGCACACACACAAAAACCTTATTTTAGGGAATAGGAGGGTCCCTAAAATATGAATACCCTTCTTTCAAGATTGACATTGCTGAATTCATTTGTATTTTACGGCAAATTACAAATGTAATGTACAACGCTTTAAGCTGGTCACGGTATCAAACAGGAATACAGACTAGAAACATCATCATTGTCATCGCTGAACTCTTTTTTTTTTAAGTAAGTTGCTGAATTCATTTGTAACTCACAGGCCCATTGCAACATTTTGGTTGTTACGCAGGAGAGTTCGAGTACCGTGTGTCAAAGGCGAGCCTGGAAGATCGGTTGAGCACGGATACCCTTCTTTCCAGCCGTGCCATCAGCAAAGACTGCAGGTGGGACACACGCCTCTTACACGAGTTACACCTCAATCACACGGATATCATATTCATATATGCCCCTCCTTTCCCTGAGAGAAATCTGCTCGTATGCGCAGGGTCCTGACGATCCACGGCGCCAAAGACGAGATCGTCCCGGCGGAGGACGCCGTGCAGTTCGCTGCGAACATCCCCAACCACGAGCTGCGCATCATCGCCGAGGCCAACCACCGTTACACCGGCCACGAGCAGGAGCTGACCTCGCTCGTGCTGGGCTTCGTCATGTCCCGTGTCCGGAGCACGTCGCCCTTGCGTCCGAAATTGTAGAACGCTTTGACCATTTTATGTAAGCCTGATAAAAGTTCCTCGTTCCAATCCGGCGTTACTCCAGAACTCGAGTCGGAGACAATCTGACGTCCAAATCAGCTCGACTCGCTGATCCAAAAGTCACTGCCAGCCTGCCAGGCCGTCGTCTATTCTGATCCATTCGTCGTTGCCAGGGGCCCTGAATCAGTGAATCCTGATCGGGAAAGGGGAATGATGCCATTCCACTCATGTCCGCTTGCTGCGCTGTGACAGTGACAGGTGGGGCCCTGATGGCAGACCCTTTGCCTTTCCGATGGGGAGGGGAGGAGGATACATGATAGGATCGATCGAGAGGAGGACACGCGACGCAACGCATCGTGTGAAGCCCATCCCGATGCGCTCACCGAGCCCGAACGACCCGAGCCGCAACAAAGAGTCCTCCGATGCGACGCGATGCGAATGCGACGCACGCACGCTCGCCGAATCGAGTAGCTGGGAGGAGTGGTGTTTGTTGAGGAGGGAGCGCGGGGGGTCCTCCTGCTCTGGACGCCGCGCCCGAACAGGCCACAGCGCAGGCAGTGGGGGAGAGGAGAGCGAGCAGCTGAGTCCAAAGGGAGGGAGGGGGAGGCGAATGAGCGAGGAGGCGGCGGCGGCGCGGACGGGACTGGAGGAGTCCATCGGGCGGCGGCGGGAGCGGGATGGCGGCCGCGGGGAGGCGACGGCGGCGGGGCGGATGTGGGCGTTCGAGCGGGATCTGGTGGCGGGGGCGGTGATGGGGGGCGCGGTACACACGGTGGTGGCGCCGATCGAGCGCGTCAAGCTGCTGCTGCAGACGCAGGACGGCAACGCCGCGCTGCTGGGCAGGGCGCGCAGGTTCCGGGGCTTCGCCGACTGCGCCGCGCGCACCGTCCGGGACGAAGGGGTGCTCTCGCTATGGCGCGGCAACGGCACCGGCGTCATCCGGTACTACCCCTCCGTCGCCCTCAACTTCTCGCTCAAGGTTCCTTCCCCTTCCGCAAACCTCCCTCCCCACCCACCGTCCTTTTTTTTTCTGCTCGCTTCCATTCCATTGATTGATTCTCGTGCATTGCGAGCTAGAACTGTCATTTCCTTGAGGTGGTGTCGGAGGAACATTGGATCAGATGCAATCCTGTGGCTGTTTTGTTTTAGGTTCGCGGTTTCATGCTGTGTTTCATCCATGATGCAAGCCTGTTAGGAGTACGGAAAAGTAGGGGGTTGCTTGGTTTGGGACATTGGAAGCATCCGATACTATCCGTGTATGTGCTTGCAGTGCAACGTGCGGTGTGAGTACTGCCGTTGGTTCTTCATTCTTTGTTGCCAGCAAATGAGATTTGGTCGGATTTTGCTTTCTAGAACTAAAGGTTTCCCACCACAAATGGCAAAAGTGTGAGAGAATAAAGGGATCTCTGTGTCTTGTCATAGAGAGCACTAGATACAACCAAGTACACCTAAATAGTGAATGCTGTCTTTTGTGCATGTATTCTTGCACTTTTTAGACTAATTCTATACGCGGAACTTGGAGTTATCAATCTTTTTTCTATTGGGAATCCAGGAGTTAGGGATAATCCATTAGCAGAATTTTGAGGATTGATTCCTAGGATGGTATTATGCTAATGTTGTTGTTTTGTCATGTATTGCTGGGCTGACCAACAATGAATGCTTGATCTCTTGATTTCTTCAATATTGTTTAACTGATAAAAAAAAGATCTGGGGATTTACTCATGCGTTCATTCTTCATTGGATATTAATCAGTCATTGTTTCTCTTGACATATAATTTAGTTGCAAATTTTAAACTGATTGTGCATAATAGTTTATTATGAAAGTTTGGTAGCAAAAGATTAGAAGTTTAGAACTGTCGAACAGTTTTTGCACAAGATGACAGAACAGTTTGTCTTGAATGAATAACAGAGTCCTGGATATAGTTTTTTGATCATCTATTGGACTTGGCATTGTTGACATTGCTTTTGGAAGGTAGCAAATATCATTGTTCCATAGTCTCATCCATTTATACTTTATTGCAATGCTGTAATGTGTTTTGGAAGGTATTTCAGGTTGTGATGTGAACACTAAGTAATTTCGTGAGCATTACTGACTACGAAGTGAAGTCCACAGTAGACCTAAACCATTTGCAGCTAAGCATGTTACATGTTCCTTGTACATGAATACTGTTCAACTTTCTTAATTAATCAGTATGAGTAAAATTAGAAGGTTTTTTTATGTGTATGCTTGTGATGTAATAGAAACACATGATTCTTTTACATGAGTGACTGTTAGCTCTTGTGGATAGTCTCAAAACTCAGATGGTTGCCTCATTACTGTTATTCTTGCAGGATCTGTACAGGAGCATACTGAAAGATGCCGGAACCTCAGCAGATAATAAGTTTGCTTCTATTGCACTTACCAACTTCTTTGCTGGTGCTGCTGCTGGATGTACTACCCTGGTCCTCATCTACCCGCTCGACATTGCTCATACTCGTCTTGCTGCGGATGTTGGCCGGACAGACACCCGCCAGTTCAGAGGCATTCGCCACTTCATCCAAACCATATACAAGAAAAATGGTATAAGGGGCATCTACAGGGGATTGCCAGCATCGCTCCACGGGATGGTTGTCCACCGAGGCTTGTACTTTGGCGGCTTTGACACTGCCAAGGATGTCCTGGTTCCTGTAGAGTCCCCCTTGTGGCAGCGTTGGGTAGCAGCGCAGGCAGTCACATCCATGGCAGGGTTCATCTCCTACCCACTGGACACTGTGCGCCGGAGGATGATGATGCAGTCTGGGATGGAGGTGCAGATGTACAGCAGCACCCTCGACTGCTGGAGGAAGATATACAAGCTGGAGGGTGTTAGGTCCTTCTACCGCGGGGCGCTGTCTAACATTTTTAGGAGCACTGGTGCGGCTGCCATACTTGTTTTGTATGATGAGATCAAGAAGTTCATGGATAGGGGTAGATTGTAACTACTATAGAGGGGGTTCTTTACAGATTTTTGGATTCAAACATGGGTGATGGGATTAGGCCAATGGTACAGGGAGCAGCAGCTCGAGCATTTTGTAACTGGATGCTGGTTTCCTACTAACCAGTTTGATGTAACAGAGCCTCATGGTTCCAAACAATGGAGCTTTGTTTATTTCACCATAAGGTAGCTCATCTCTCTTGAAAGTTGAAATGTCCTCTCTTTTGCCAGAGTGCCCATCGGAGACTATTTTCACCATATGCCTGCCCGTATGCTTTCGTTACAATTTTTGTCAGGGCGCGTTTGTTTAGGTCAGAATTTGGAGGAATTAGAATCTAGTGATGAATTATCTCTCACCCTATTAATAAGCCTATCTTTTTATCTCTCACCTTATGAATATAATAGAGTGATTCTATCTTTTTATCTCTCACCCGATGAATAATCCTATCTTTTTATCTTCCACCCTATGGAATTCATTTCCATCTCACACCCTATGAATTTGAGATAGGTTTATTTGTGAGCTTAAGAAAGTTGTGGAATGTCAAATTTCAAACCACATAGTATAATTTTTACTAGATTCTAATTCCTCCAAATTCCGACCAAACAAACGGGCCCTTAGGCAATTGTTGTGACCGAGACTATTTCTCAGCGGCTGGACTGTAGATACTTGGAACATAATCTCTTCTCTTCTCTAATAGACTATCAGACAATCTCCGTGCGTGCAAATAAGGCAGCCTGTGATGGAAAATTCAATTCAATTACCTATTTTGTCCTGATTAAATTGCCTAATGACCTCGTAGCGTAATATGTATTCACAATGACAAATGTCGTGGAACTGGAATTATTCAATCCCCCCAAGAACTAAATGTTATTTTAACTTTGCTAACAATGTGCCCTGGAAGAAATGCTAAAAATAAGTTAAGCCTTTATCAAATTAAATTAAGGGTGCAAAGATAAGGATAAAAAAACTAAAATGGTTGAATTGTAGAAACATAAATACGATTGGAAGCACATATGGACAAGTGCTATGTCTACAATTTTGATAAAAAAAAATTGTTGATTACTTAAGCAATTTGACAGGTTTCTAGTATTATTTTAAAGCCACAGTCCCAAAATCAAGTAAGTTTTCTTCTGGAGGGGAGACATGACATGCACCCCATAGAGGCATAAAGCATTCCAAAAAGAATGAATGGTGAAACGATTACTATCCAGGGCTTTAAATGCCGCCCTCGTATGCCATTTGAAGCACGGGCGACAGTATTACTATCACTCAGTCGTAGAGTAAGATCTGATAAAAACGTTAATATTGAAATGTAAGACGATGTGCAAGATGCAATTGGCAAACATAGACTGGCGAAGGGCCTTCCCCAATAGCAAAATTTCTGCACAACACGCTTCATGAACGTACAGCACGCTGTGCCAGCGATATGTGCAATAAGATACAGGCTGACAACAATGATCACTCAAAGCATAAGCATAGCACATAATATCTGAAACCAATACAGCAAGTGACAAAACTACCAACATATGATACCATGTCCCAGAAAAATCCCCCCACCAATTCCACAACCAACACACGCCGCCCCCCAAGGGCTCCATAAAAACTCAATGACATTGCATCAAGCAGAACCAAACTTCCACCGTTCCAGAACCACTGTCTGCAAACATTCGACGTGAAGCACCTCACTGCTGCTTGCACTCCGCAGGTCGTTCGCCCTGCTGCCCTTCCCCTCCAGCAGCTCCCTTGGTCTTCTGTTCCAGAGGAAAGCAAAAAATGTTAAGATATACACTATGAAGCTGAAGAAGGTGCAGAGAAGCTATTCCTCCTTAGATACAAGGTTTCCATACCTTTGTATCGTAATCATCTTCACTTTCCTCATCCTCTTCGTCTTCGTCATCCTCGTCGTCTTCATCATCGTCCTCATCACCATCTATAAGGCCTTCGAAGTCATCATCTTGGGCAGCCTCTCCAGTGAACCATGAGACAGCATGCGGTATAATCTTGTCTCTGATGGTAGAACTGAGAAATATAGAAGGGTAGTTTTAGAACTCGTGAAGCTAACTTTAAATCGTGTACCAGTAGACTGATTGAATTCCACAGAAGACCCTAAACCCTAAAACCCCCAAGTATAACATAACATAACCATACAGCAGCCTCATGTAATATAGAACACAGATCGACATACCCAATATCATAGTCTTGCTCCATTTGATTCTGCAACTGTTCAGCCTATTGAAAAGGAAACATCTTCCAGTTAGAGTCATGCAGTTGTTCAACCGTAAAAGCGGGTACAGATAAGCTAAAAACTTACTGTATCCTCATCAATTTCCTCCTCATCATCAGGTACTTGTGGTGGACTGAAGAAGTTGAAGAAGCTATCGCAATCTTCAGTTTTTGTGATAGGTTTAGTGTTCTTTGATCCCTTCCTCGGCTTCTTTTTTAGGACCTTTTGTGTCAGGCACTTCCCAGGGTACCATTCAATCTCAGTACTGAAAGAAAACAAGAATTTGACGAATATAGGCATTAGTAAAATTTTCTATCCATCCAAAAGAAAATTTCGACTCCAAGCGAACAGAATTGTTAATTACCCAATGGCTTTCTCCAGAATTGGTTCATCCTCATCAATCATGTGATATGTTTTTGTAAGCACCGAATTCTTGAAGAATGGATTTGTATCAAAGTGAAATTCAAGCTTAAAACCCTTAGGTTCACTGATTCTGAACCACTTGATGTCCTTGAGGTACTTGAGAGCTTCCTCATCCCTCTCCTGGATCTGAAAATGGAAGGACAAGAATTAATTCAAGCCAGCAAAAGAATAGCATGTAGAAAGAACAATTAAGCATTGGCAGTTCTCGGAAGGAAAATATTGCACAAAGATGCATAACTTCACCTCCTCAGCCAGGATTTCATGGTTCTTCATTGCATTAAGCCAGAAAGTAGGCACACCCTTTTCTTCTGCAGGAAACAATTGTGATTAAAGTCTAAAGGAAAAATGAGAGTAAATGTTTCATCATTGATAGAGTTTCATTATCCAACGGAGATAAGATAATGTATCTATATGTTCACCTTTTTCATCTCCACTCTTTTGCTCTGCAGGGGTCTCATCTGCACTTTCTGTGACACCCTCAACCTCGATCACGCCATTGACAATTTCATAACGCTGTGAATTTTCAGGTGCAATAAAACAGTCAGATGGATCAGGCCTCATGGCATCAAATAATATGCAGCAATATTGAAGGGGGGGATGCTATGCATGCACCGTATGCAGCATGTAAAATAACATCCTCCTTTGTCTGCATGCTAATCTAGCGGCTATTGCTATAGTAGTCTCTCAGAACAGTTCAGAAGTTGAAAATACAATTGGGCAATGATATAAATCAGAAGACAACATATAAAGTGTACCAGTAATTTTTTCTTGAAAGATTAAAGTGTACCATAATATGAAGACATAAACAAACTTACCTTCGAGTAAAGTGGTTCATACAACTTCTGATATTTCGCTTCGAGTGCAGCTCTCTCCTCGAAAAACTTGGCCTCAAGTTCATCATGTTGTCCCTGGAAGACAGTAAACAATGGTATTTAAGTCACCACAAATTGGATCTAGAGCATTGGATATTCAGGTTGAATTCCTTAAGTGATAAGCCAGTCAATGAAAGAGCTGCATAACAGCAAGAAGGCAGAATATGTTGCACGGGTAAAATAAGGCCAACCATGTATGCATAATAAGAGAACTATCAACCGATCAAGAAATAAAGCATCATATTAAGAACAGAGGTACTCAGATGTATTTATAAAAAGATAAAGTGCATGAGTATCATACTGTTTCCCAAATTCTAAGACAAAACCCACAATAACCAGCCAATGGTACATTCCACAGAAAAGGGTTTAAAATAGGCAACTAGGCATAAGTACCAATCACTGGATGAGACGTGATATGATAAGTGTGACACGAACATTCACAGTAGATGGCATTTCTCTAGAACTTCATTTTTTAGATCATTTCTCCTGAACTTTCTGTAATAATCAAAAGAGAACCACTGATAAACGTTTACAAACAACAGCACAACCTAATAGTATTCAACAATCCTCGCACCTATTACGGTTAGAATTTATGGTGCTAGTGCACACCACCCCACACCATTTTTCAACAAGTATCATCACAATCAGAGAGCCCACGCTTGATTAGTGACAAATAATGATTTAGTATCTCACGAACTCCCTACCAAAGCATGTCACAACCGCAGAAACCATCACAGAAACAAAAGTACTGCATCGCAAGAGTGGAAGCATCCATACCTGGATCTCCCTGAGCTTCTCGACCCGCTTCCTGACCTTGGGCTCGAGGCTTTCGAGCACGTCCATATGCCGCGACGCCAATCCCTCGAGCGTGTTCTAATCAAGTGTGTGAAAAAACGAATCAGCACGGGTTCATTCAAAATCCCCAAACTCCCCTAATCCGACCACAGCCCCGCCCAAAACCCAACCAGAAAACAGCGAACCGCCCGTCCCTCAAATGCAATAGAAACCTCACCTTGATCGACGCCACGAGGTTAGCCTTGTCCTCCGCGCTGAGCTCTGCATAGGAACCACCGCAAACCAATCAGACACCACAACGCAGCAACAGCGGAGGGATAGAAATCGAGGGGGCAAAGCAACGAACCGGCCGCGTTGGGGAGGGCGGCGCCGAGGCCGGAGAGGTCGAGCGAGTCCTTGCCTTCGCTCATGGCTGATGCGGACGGGGCGTGCGAGGCTAGAAGCTTCGGTGGGGTGATTTGGGGGAGGCGGCGAGGGGAGGAGAAACCCTAGCGGCGGCGGGAGGGGGCGCCTGGGGTTGAGGGTAGAGGGAGGGGGGGTGGCGGAGGAAGGGATAGAAAAAGAGTGGGGAATTGAGGGCTGCGATTTATATCGGGAGCGTGGGAACTCGAGAAGACGTGGGGGGAGGCGCCGGTTTGGTTTGGAGTTTGGACTCGCGAGCGGCGCGGTCGGGGGTGGGAGAGAGAGTTTCTCTGAGCCCACCTGTAAGCCAGCGAGACGCTGGAATATTCCTAAACAATGTCCAGTGGTTACGGTCCGCGTGCTATAAAATTTGCGATGTTTTTTTTTCTTTTCTGTAAGGAGGAGTTTGGTATAATATTTCATGGAAAATTCGAAGAATTCTCAGCGCAAAACTTGGCTGTCGCGGCAAATAACCTCGCTTGTGCTTTCAAGAAGGCAGCTGTCACGGTAACGGTTTGGACCTTTGGAAAGTTGATGTTATTTTTTACATTTTCTTACAACTCCATTAAGGGAGTAAGGCTGTCACGGTAACGATTTTTACATTTTCCTTACTACTCCGTTGATCATACTCCTATGGTAAATTGTGTGGAATATATTTTTCCTATCAACGTTTCTATTTTAGAATAATATAAAGGGTATCAATGTCACTTAGGACTATAGGGGTACGATCAATGGCTCAAACTTGTACGGACCTAATCTCTCGTTATGCAATTTGGTCACGACTTTGATGACATCTTTGAGCAAAGTTAAGGGCACCACAATGCACTTTACATGAACTGCTCGCGCGTGATCCGCACATGTGTGGAGATCGGGCAGCAGCGTGGGTATCAAACTATGAAATGAAAAAAAAAATCGAGCTCAAGCACGAGAACTTTTTTTTCCTTGAAAGTCGGGGGGTCCCTGCCTTGCTTGCAGGGGCAAAGCAATGCTTGCCGTGCTGGCCGAGCAGCGCACAGGTCCGTGCGCGTACCCTTTTTGCTTCCTGGCCCGGCCCTCTCATTCGCTGTCTCCAGCTGCCTGCCAGGGCCGGAACCCGGAAGGCCGGCCTGGGCCGCCTGGCAAGTCAGTCGGCCAGTCACTCATGCGAGGGCCGATCCGCGCCTTCAATGATGCCATCAATGCTTTATGGCGCAACGCACACGTGAACCGTGAACGGGAGTCAGGTCGCGGGTCCGTCCAGGTCCATCCGTCGAGTATTCGAGTCTTCTACTCACACAACGGCGATCGACCCGTACGCACGACATGAAAAGAGCGAGTACAATTCAATGCTCTCGTATTGATGATGATGTGCACAGTACTCTGTCATCAGAGTGTACAAAACCACGTATGAAATCTCCGTCGGTCACGTTCCAGTACAATTCTTAGTTTTTATAATCATGTTCGAATGAGGAGGATTGCTCTAAAATGTTTTTTTCCAAACAAACTTTTGCTATAAATATTTAAATTCAAGTCCCCCTTATCAAAACAAGCTAAAAAATTCACTCCCTTCCCCGGCGCTCATCCATGGACCCGATGGGCCAACAGGTTTCGGTCAGCCGACGAGGCCCTTCAAGCAGTAGACGCCGAGCACGAACCAGCCAATCAGGAGCAGCGAGAACGCGGCCATGCCGAGGAGAAACGACCAGCCGGCCATGAGGACGCCGACGCAGGAGACGGCGGCGAACGGTAGGAAGGAGCGGGCGGCGGCCGCCCGGTCCAGCCACCGGCCGCGCAGCCAGACGAAGCGCCGCCAGGTTGAGCACGTTCCAGCCCACGGAGCCGCCGTAGGCGAGGCGGTTGAGGCAGTCGGCCACGAAGGAGTGGCTGTTGCAGGTGAAGAGGTTGTAGCACTTGTGCTCGAAGCGCCGCGCCCCCGACCGCAGCGCGTCGTCCCACGACATCGCCGTCCCGGCCTCCGAGTGCTCGTGGGACCTCGCGCACACGTGCGACGCCAGGTTGGCGGGGAAACAGCACTGGATCATCACAAGAAGCGGCAGAGAAGCAAGTCAGCAGCCAGCACATATTCAGCTATTCGAAAGCTTGATAATGATGAAGACCAGGACCAGAAGCAACAGAACCGTAGTAGAAACAGTCTCGTTCCAAAGGAAATTGATCAGCTGACAAGCATTGAAAGACGGCACTTAACTTTTTATTAACTAATCAACATTCTTCCGATAAGAGAAACTAATCAGCATTGCTCTACACAAATGAGAAGTTGTAAAACCATTGCCAGACTGTTATACACAGTCTGTCTGACTGGGTAATAAGTGCAGGAAACGTGAACCAAATAAAATGATTATGATATCAAACAGAGAAACAAACAAGTGATGATTATAGCTTACTTAGAGGAGAAGCATGCTAAAATGAATGCCATGATTACACCGTGCTTTTTTTCACTAGGTCGGCTAACAGAGGGGCCTTCCGGTGCTAGCGCTATCCCCAGGTCGCCGGCTTGGCTCAAGGAACCAGTCGGGCTTGCCAGGACACCAGCCCTGAAATTCAGTAGTGTGCCATGCGACTAAACGAGTATTGATGTTTTTGTTTACTGTAGTTACAAACTTACTATGCAGAATGTTGAAAAACGGTGATGTGGTGTGGAACACAATCAGCACGACCTCTGCATTCTGAAAGCTACAACTGGTATTCTTCACAAATCAAACTCAGAATCCCACTTTACATCCCTGGTCCTTAAGGTCTTTGAAATCTTAACATAGAAAACCAATTTGGCAGGGAATGACAATTAAGCATTATGATTTATGCATACCTTGTTCCTGTCAAGCTGAAGGCATCTTGCTGCAGAACCATAAGCAAGATCATCCACGCTCACCAAATTCGAACCTGCAAAGTCCAAGACAGTTCCATCCTCCCGGGCAATCCCCACATGTCCTATGTAGGGAGCCAGCCAAGAAACAACAGGGAGAGGAGTCCAGACAATGCAACAAGGGAACCTTGCTCTCTTTGGGTCAACTTCTCCCAGAGGCCACAACTCCTCCATCTCATCATTTGAACTGAATACTTCATCATCAGGAGTGGCTTCAAGCTCCATCGAAAGCAATTCTTTCAGTTACACAGATGACGCTCTTGTGCTATAAGACATAATCCGCTACTGCTAACTTCCATGTCATGGTCTCTCAACCTAGAACAAGATTAAGCACCACTCAAGCTGTGCATATTAACTTGTATGATCAACATGCATTCTACTCGGCAGAAAAAAACATGTGCAAAATGATGACCATATAATATCTGGGTACGTTGGTGGATTTCCAAAACAATGACATGACCTTTTCTTTTGAAAAAAAGATGACAATAACAGGAAAATATGTTAGACATGCAGAGAAGAATTGTAGCAGCAAATCTTCAGAAATAAGTATGACAATGACAAGTCAGCAAAAATGTCAAACACTGACTAAAGGGAAAAAGGGGCAGTAGGATTAGGAACTTAGGATGACACCTAGCGTTCTCATTTACTACTTTTTATCATTCAGATTATCGTGTCCTCGGTATAGAGGTGATAATTGAGTATTTAAACCACTTCTTTACTACTGCAGTCACTACGATTCTATAGTAACAATGCAACCAGTTTGTTAGTAATCAAATACCAATGGAAGTAATAAGCAGATAAACAAAGTACGTGCCTGAAATTCAGAGTTTGTTAAGAGTAGCACACAAGTGTGTCAATCAAATATTGAGATGTAGCGCAGCCTGCAGCAGCTCATGCTTATCCCCCAGTATTCACATTTTTTTTCTCGAATACGCAGGAGAGCTGCGTATCTTTATATTAATAGAGAGAAAAAGATCGGCCCCTTACAAACAGCACCCCTCCCCCAGTATTCACATAAAGGCCTATTATCAGATTATCATGTCCACTTGACCACCTCTAGAGAAAAAGTAGTTCTTCGTTCCCCAGATCAACGTAACATAGTCTGCTAATTAGCCTTACCCCACCTAATCCACAGAATGAAATAAATTATATATACGGCGTACTCGGTAACAGAATACACAAGCCATGAATTCAGAGTTTCAGACTGAAAGCTGTTTTTGCATGACACTGAACTAAACCGCTGGGCATCTATTTCTACTCTGAATTCCACCGACAAATCATACCCCGGCACATGACTATGCCATCGCCCATCACTTTCTTACTGATCGGTTACACACGCAAACAGTGTTCAGATATTTTTGGCGTTGTGCAGTGCAGTGTACTCCGTACTCCTTTCTCTAGGGGAAAGGGCGAAGGGCAATGCGCACTCACCACATAAATTTCAGGATCACTCTGACGAGATCATCTTGCAATTCGGCACAAAACCCTAAAACACAACAAACAATCTTGCAAAGTAAACACCATCCCATTGCACTTCTCTCTTAGATCGAGCAATCCAAGGATCCTAGTACTAGTGAACGGGACCTCCAATCCCAAGCAAACATGCCTTACAAACAAGAACCACCCTCCTCCAAGCTCACCTCCCTTGACGACTGATGAAAGGACCGAAATCTCTCGAGCCTAGAAGATCCTATCTAGCAATAAGCACCCACCAAGCACAAAGCAGCAGGTAAGGGGACGAACTGACGGAGGGGGCGAGGAGACCTGAACTGCAATTTGCAAAGCCATGAAGCGTACAGAACTCACTAGAATCAGCCGGATCCTTCTCAGCAGCCGCATTGGGTGGGTGCAGGGGGGTGGATTGGATTGGGACGCCACCGCCGCTGTCGGAGTTGCAGGTCAGGTGTTTGACGCATTGGGGAGGCGGCGGAGGCGCAGCGCGGCAGCTGTTGTTATAGCGTGCTGTGGGAGGAGGAAAGGGGGGGAAGGTGCATGCACCTGGGGAGCGGGTGCCAGGAGAGGCTACGCGCACCCCGGATGCTACGCATTTTGAGGATGACATGTGGGCTCGCGTAGTCGTGTTGGTCCCTTTGGATTTGAGGGGTTTCTTTTCTTTTTCTTGGTCAGTGCAGTGCACGGCACTGTGGGTCCGTGTGGTCGATCCGGACGCGGCGGGTCGGTATGATGATCATCCGCCGTTGGTTTGGACAGCTGCATTGGACGAGCGGTCTTGATCCGGAGGGCTTGTAGCTTTCAAGCATGCGATCTGATGGCGCAAGTGCTTGCGTGGACAAGAGACGAAGAGATTAGTGGAGTACTCCCTCCATACTCATATTAGATGTAGGATTGCATGCTAGTTGCTTACTTGCTTCACGAGGAGAAAGCAAATATTCTTAATGAAACTGCACGGTTGGTTCATTACCACGTATTAGTTTGGCAAAGCTATAAGCCTTTTTCCCAGTCCATGTAGGTCCAAACATCTGCAACATCAATATTCACCATTATACGAAATTAAGCAAAAGATTTGCTGGAGACCAGAGAGGCCTGTCACACGCAGGGATATGACATCATCTGCAAGTGTAATTAGCGTAGGACTACAGTACTAGACTAATGCGTGCGTCTTCTCAAAATATCCGCGAATGGCCTTTGGGCAAAAGGAACACTCACAAAAAAAAAAAATCGCATCGAATGAAGTGGTAGTGATCGTGCGATTCGCCGAAGCTACGATGCTTCGCTGATTAAGATTAATTATTGTTGGAACTAGTAGAGAAGTAAGACGTCTGGTTAGCGGAGCAGCAGATGCGTGGCAGCATGTCGTCCGTCCTTGCCGCTTCTGCTGACAGTATACAATCTAAATTAAATACAGTTCAGTCTTTACCATTCCAAAAGATGTTTTGTGCCATGTCGACGCTCGACACATCACCTATTATGCTAATCCCAGTGAAAGTTACATAAAAGTTTCATTCTCATTAAACGAGTGAAGATTCCATAGGAGTTTCATGATTAAACGAGATACTGCATATGACATGTCAGTGTATTTATAAGAAAAAAGACGAGAGGAGTTTCATCAGGATGAAATAGGTGCTCACCGATTCTAACACATTGGAAACCATGTGAAAACTCCCATGGGAAGGATTTGGATTTCATCTCTATATTTTTCATCAGCTCATATTGATGACTTACCTACACTATTTTAATTGTTCTACTTGCTTATGAAACAAAACTTTACATTGCAAGTTATAGTTCCATTTTCTCAATTCAGATATCAAAAGGTGGCATTGCAGTTTTAGAAACTGCACGATGAAACTCTCCAGTTTTACTTACCTTGGTACATATTTGCATCCCCTTTGAGAATATAATCGCATCACGTATGCATAGATTGAAGAAAAAGCACATTCTCTTTTTTTTTTAATGAAACATCGCTACTCGTAATGTCTTAATAAAACACATCTGTGTGTGCACTTTTTTTTTTTAAGAAAAAAGGGGTCATGGGCTAAAAGAGGCGAAGGTATTTTATTCATGGTCGCACGAATGATACTGGGCCGCATGGCCCACTTGAAGCCGAAAAGATCGAATTTTTTTATTTTTTTATTTTTTATTTTTTGATTTTTCAAAAATAAATACCTACCCAAAAAATTAGCAGATTTGGTCTTATGTCGCCGGATGAAACGGCTATAGCCGTCTGAACCGGCGAAAGGTTGCTGCACAGGCCACGTGGCGGCGTTGCAGGGCTTTTTGCCGTTTCAAACGGCGAAAAGCTCCTGGCCCCGCTTTTCGCCAGCGCTGGTCAGGTGGGTGGAAGCTATAGCCGTTTGAAACGGCTATATTTCTTAAACTTTTTTTTAATTTACGTTGAGGAATTATTCTGCAACTGTTTTCTAATTTATGTTGAGAAATTATTATGCTATATTTGGTTTGATATCATGAAATGATTTAGATTTTTACGGTTTATTTTTGGTTCGCCTATAATTGTTGTAATATTATATGTTTATAATTTATACGATTTGTGGGTGACCCGGCCGGAATGCAATTGTGGGTTTTTTTTTTTACGAAATGCAGTTTGTGGAGTTTATGTGTGTAATGGTACACCTACACAACCGCAGTACAACTACATTCTTTAAAAAAAGACTCACAACTGCATTCCGGCCTAAAGGGTCACCCACAAACCGTATAAAATTATAAACATATAATATTAAAACAATTATAGGTGAACCAAAAAATAAACCGTAAAAATCTAAATCATTTCATAATATCAAACCAAATATAGCATAATAATTTCTCAACATAAATTAGAAAACAGTTGCAGAATAATTCCTCAACATAAATTAAAAAAAGTTTAAGAAATATAGTCGTTTCAAACGGCTATAGCTTCAGGCGAAAAGCGGGGCCAGGAGCTTTTCGCCGTGTGAAACGGCTATAGCCGTTTGAAACGGCGAAAAGCCCTGCAACGCCGCCACGTGGCATGTGCAGCAACCTTTCGCCGTGTGAAACGGCTATAGCCGTTTGAAACGGCGAAAAGCCCTGCAACGCCGCCACGTGGCCTGTGCAGCAACCTTTCGCCGGTTCAGACGGCTATAGCCGTTTCATCCGGCAACATAAGACCAAATATGCTAATATTTGGGCCAGGTATTTATTTTTGAAAAATTAAAAATATAAAAATATAAAAATATAAAAAATTCGAAAAGATCTCACGAGTTCTTGGACCGTCATCCCAATGAAGCAGCTCAGCAGAGCAGTGTCTGTCTCAGTCCGAACGAGGAGAGGAGGCGGCCACGCAAACACCACGAGGCGAAGGCGAGGGTACGAAACAGACGCCGAGCCGACGAGCCGTTGTTTCCCGGCTCACAACACCGGCGCTCGCCTACCCTTCCCCCTGTCCCCCCATGGCCGCTTCCCTCTCCTCCCCGCCCCTCCACGCGCGCCTCCTCCCGCTCCCTCTGACCCCAAACCCCACCCTCCCAGCGAGCGGCGCGCGGCGGGTCGCTGGGCCGCGGCCGCCGCTCCGCCGCTGCCTCGCGACGCCGCCGTCGCGGAACGGGAGCTTCTCCTCGCCGGACACCGAGTGGTGCCCGGTCCCGCCGGAGCAGCGGCCCGTGAACGAGTACGAGGCGCTCGCGTCGTCCCTGCCCTTCTCGTGGGCCGCGGGGGACCTCCGCGTCTACTGCTCCCGCCTCGCGCTCACGGGCGCCGCCTTCGCGCTCTTCGTCGGGCTCCCCGTCGCCGCCTTCGGGGGACGCGGCGGCGACGCCGTGCACCTCGCGCTCGGGGCCACGGGGTCCGGGATCCTCGCCGTCACGCTGGCCGTGGTGCGGATGTACCTCGGGTGGGCATACGTCGGGAACCGCCTGCTCAGCGCCACGGTGGAGTGTGAGGAATCCTAATCTGTTCTCCTTTCAGTTAGTTGCCATTGTAGTTGTGTGAAATCCGTATCGTATTTTATTTGATTCAGATGAGGAGACGGGATGGTATGACGGACAGGTGAGATGTTTCTGTTGATCGCGTCATTTCTGGCATTTGATCTAGTACTAACATGGTTAACAAAAATCATTCCCAACTAAAAAGTGCTCGGCTGTGATTGAACTCTGCTATGAAGTGTCAGTATATTATCAAAAGTTGAATTGCTTGGTTATGCGTTGATCGTTTAAGTGAAATAAATGATTGTATGAAAGGAATATGATCTAGAAAGGTACCTGAATCACACAATCAGGAATAAATCAGTGCCACCGAACAACTTCTGCAGAGTTGCTCTCTTGCTTATCTTTATCAAGCCTGACATTATTATATTCTGCCAATAAAAAGTGATGAGGTGCTAATATGCTGCTGTTTCTGTCTTACCCCCCCCCCCCCCCCCGCAGGTCGAGTTTTTTTAATATGCTGCTGTTTCATATTATGACTAGTGCTTCCTTGGCCATTGGTTGACGATATAGAATTAAGGGTTTATGTTGTTGTCCTCGTAGCATGTAGGCAGTCGTCTCAAGAAAAGAAAAGGAAAGGAAAGCACACACACATTGTTAAGATGGCCACAGGATTTTACTATTCACATTTAATCTGGATGGGTCCTGATTTTCTGCATTGTTGATGCAATTCTTGACAAGTATATGCATTCTGCTGATTGGATTTTTGCTTGCATGGAATTGAGTATACTTATCTCATCATTAAGCATGGAAATTATCTCTTGCTGCTAACATAATTTGTTGCGGTCGGCAGATATGGGTTAAAACTCCAGAAGTTCTAGCTCGTGATCGTCTTCTAGGCTCATTTTCTGTAAGTTGTCCTTATTGACTTCTTAAATGTCATATTCTTTTGTTATCAGTTAGCTTTTTGTGTGCCTTGTTTTCTATTGAGAAACAACTCTATGCCATAAAGCTTAGGAAATGGATATGGAGTAGTACACGCACATGGGATGAGCTGTGAAATCATTCAGAGAATATGATCGCATTATGAATCCATGCGCTGGATCTCCATTTCTGGGTGTTGTGTATCTGGCACAGTCCTTTTCTGAAACATTAGAAATAGTGTGTAAAAAAACATCTTAGCATTATCAGAAGAATCTTTTCCATGGCTGCTAAGCACTGTATTTGTATCCTTCCTTTTTGTTATGCTCCAGGTCAAGCCTGTGCTGAACAGAGTGAAGTTTACCTTGGTGGGTCTGGCAGGCTCCCTGATCCTTTGCATTCTTCTTTACGCCAATACCGAAAACCCAAAGCAACCTTATGAAAATACCAGTGGGAGGGCAATCCCTGGAGTTTACAGCGATGACGCTGCTAGGTCATATGAGCCTGATGCATTCTGTGGAGAACCTGATCTGTCGTAACAGTGGAAAGCGTCGATCATGGGAGATTTTTAGATGATGGAAGATGGTATTAGGTTCTTCCCTTTGTAAACGGTGGATGCTTCCATTTCTGTTTTTTTAATCCATCTGGGTAATGTAAATATTTGACCATACGTAGTACTAGTACTGATACTGTAGATACAAATTCTTGTGAAAAATGTTACGGTGCTCGGCCCAAAATTGATAGAAGGGCTAAATTGCAAATGGATTAACTACTAAAAATTTTGGTCGTCCGGGTCAAAGTTCTCGTGAAGCGAAGCTTGCCTGCTGCTGCCAAAGCACCAAGGGCATGTCCCGGAAGCTGCAGAAAACATGGCAGAAATCACCTGTCTAAAAGTTGTGTGGTACAAATTAGAAATATACCAGGGCAAAGGCCACTTGTTGCTTCTTTCCTGAGATGTCACTGTTATGCTAAAAAAAATCTCCAGTTCAGAATAAAATGAAGGATTTTAGTATTTTTTCTCTCAGAGAAGAATGTTCGAAACCCGGAAGGAAAAAGAAAAAGAAAAGGAAGGAAACAACTTCCCTGCTGCCTGCTGTGGTTCCGGTCAAACATGCCGTCGCCGCCGTCCCGGTTGGAAAACCCCTCCGCGTTCGGTCCAACCTATAAAGTCCAGGGACCCAAAACGCCGGCCGCAATCCAGATCATCGCGAGCCGTCCGCCCCATTTCTTTCGTCGTCACACACCACCTCCCCCACAAAGCTGCTCGCCGCTAGCCGCTGGGAACAGCGAAGCTGCTCTGGCTTGTTGCAAGCTGCTGCCCGCTAATTCCCCCTCAATCCAACTATAATCACGCCTTAATTACCCGCTAATCCCACTGCCGGCCGCCTCCGCCTGGCCCGCGCTCGCATTTCCATGCTTAATTAATTGGGCTAGTGGAGGTGATCCAGCTCGGCGGCGGGCTTTTGGTCAGGAGGAGCGAAGGGGAGATTCCGCGCGGCGCCGGCCCGGGATCCGATCGGGCGGTCGATGCTACGGCCGCGGGGTTGCGGGGCATGGCTGGCCAGGCTGCGCGGCGAGGAGGAGCTATGAGGCCGCCGGGGAGCAGCATGCGCGCGGCGCTCGCGCGGTCGCCGGCCGCCTCGTTCCTGCTGGCCGTGGCGGCCGCGGCGGCGGCGGTGGGCGGTCTGTACTTCTGGGTGGTGGTCTCGTCGTTCCGACTCCCCGACTCCGGCGTCGCCGGCTGCCGACCCGACGGCGAGGGGTCGTGGTCGGTCGGGATGTTCTACGGCAGCAGCCCCCTCGAGCTACGGCCCATCGAGCTGGTGAGTGACCCAGCTTAAGGCGGTGCCGTTCGTGTGCTGGGTTGGCGCCTGAGTTGCTTACTGGTGTGTAATTTTGGTGGGCAGGAAGGGAGAAGCAATGGGAACAGCTCGGCGTGGCCGGTGGCAAACCCCGTGCTGACCTGTGCGACCCCGACGGAGGCGGGTTACCCGAGCAACTTCGTCGCCGATCCATTCCTCCACGTCGAGGTAAGCCTCCTCCCTGCTCCCCTTTGTGCTGCCGTTCTTCCCCAGGGTGGAATTCTGCTGTGTCGATGTAGCAATAATTTGCAAATTAGCTAAGCTATGGTAGTAAATCGTTGAGTAGTAGCAAAACAGGTAAAATTCAAGTTGACTGGCTGACTTGGTGGCAGTAGCCAAATCCCTGAATTCAGCTTGTTTGATTTTTGGCTTGGAGTTTGATTTTTTGATGCATAGAGTAGTCAGCTTGTTCAGGCACATACTGTTTAGCTGATAACCTGGATACCCCTTTTTTGGTCATTAAGTTAGGTTTCATCCTGCACCTGCTGCTAGTCTATGACGAGCCAGTAATCAAACATTGTTCAAACCAAATTTTAGCTTATGATGACGTAAGGAGCTGTAGTTGGGGAAGGGTCACGATATTGTTGAGATAAACATCATAACATGCTTGCTTAGGCACATTGCAAGTTTGAACCATTAATGTACAAATTGATTTGTACAAAAGGCCTCATTGGCATTGTCTTTGTGATAAACACATCATGCCTTGGTTGAACATGTACAACCAAGCCAGAGGAGAATGCTATGCTGATGCTATTTTATCATCCTAGAAATGCATTCATCATGATTATTTGCTAGGACTTATCCAACGAGTAGCATTCTTGAGTTTAAGATACTATTTTCCAGAGATATTTCTTTTCCCTCCCTACTAATATGCCATTCCTTCATTTGCTCCTTTTCTGGAATTCTTGGTCTGATATGGTGCTATGCATCCTGTAGGGGGATACACTATTTCTTTTCTTTGAAACAAAAACAACAGCCTCATTGCAAGGTGATATTGGAGTTGCAAGAAGCCTGGATAAAGGTGCAACATGGGAATTTCTTGGCATTGCTTTAGACGAGGCATGGCATCTGTCATATCCATTTGTGTTCAAATATGAGAATGAGGTATATCCTTAACTGTCATACTTATTACTTGACAAGTTAATATCTGTTTCTGAAGATGTAAGTAAACTAACTTTAGCTCTTTTAGATTTATATGATGCCAGAGGGAAACAAAAAGAAGGAGCTGCGCCTTTATCGTGCTACTAAGTTTCCCCTTGAATGGACATTGGAGAAGGTGCTTGTCAATAAGCCACTTATTGATGCTTCATTAGTCCAATTTGAGGGGTACTGGTGGTTATTTGCTTCTGATTTTACACGGTATGGCGTTGAGAAGAATGCAGAGCTTGAGATATGGTACAGTAACTCTCCTCTGGGTCCTTGGACTGAGCACAAGCAAAATCCTATTTACAAATCAGACAAAAGTTTGGGAGCTCGAAATGGAGGGAGGCTCTTCATATTTGAAGGATCATTGTATCGCCCTGGTCAGGATTGCAGTGGTACTTATGGACGGAGGGTTAAGTTGTATAGAGTTGAAAAGCTAACCAAGGAAGAATACAAAGAGGTCCCTGTAAAACTTGGGATTGAAGAGCCAAAGAAAGGTAGAAATGCATGGAATGGCATGAGGTACCATCACATGGATGCGCAACAACTTGCTTCTGGTGGATGGATCGCTGTAATGGATGGTGATCGTGTCCCTTCTGGCGATTCAACACGACGTTCTCTCTTTGGTTACATAGGCTTCTTCCTAGCCATTGCTCTTGTTGTTTTTGTGGGTTTTGTGAAAGGTGCGATCAGTTGCTCTGTTCCTCCAAGCTTCTGGGTTCCTCTGTCAAGGAGAGAATCATCTCGCACCTTGCCTGTGCACCGCTTCAGCTCGAAAGTCCGCAGATATTTTAACAATACTGGCAGATATATCTCTGCTATCAAAACAAGACTGAATGAAAAGACCTGGTCCAATATGCTGTTCTTTTGGGTAGTTGCTCTAATTGGTATTGTGAATGTGTGCATTGCTGTGCATTTCTTATGTAGCGGCAATGGTGCTGAAGAATCATACACATATCAAGGGCAACACTCTCAATTCACGATGGTAACAATGACATATGAAGCTCGTCTCTGGAACTTGAAGCTATTTGTTGAGCATTACTCCAGATGTGAGTCAGTTAGGGAGATAGTTGTCGTTTGGAACAAAGGCAACCCTCCAAGTGATGACGCCTTTGATTCTACTGTTCCTGTCAGGATACGAGTTGAAGCGATCAATTCTCTTAACAACCGATTCAGGGTCGATCCTCTTATAAAGACACGGGCTGTTTTTGAGCTGGATGACGATATCATGATGACTTGCACCGACTTGGAGAAAGGATTTAGGGTCTGGAGAGAACATCCTGAGCGGATGGTGGGCTTTTACCCTCGGATGATAGATGGCAACCCTTTACAGTACAGGAACGAGAGATATGCTAGGGGTAAGAAGGGATACAATCTGATCCTCACAGGAGCTGCTTTCATGGACAGCGAATTTGCATTCAAGAAGTACTGGAGCGAGGAAGCTCGTGAAGGGAGGGACTATGTGCACAAGAACTTCAACTGTGAGGACGTGCTCATGAATTTTCTGTATGCGAATGCAAGCTCCTCCAGGACCGTGGAGTATGTCCACCCAGCATGGGCTATTGACACATCCAAGTTTTCATCTGTTGCAATCAGCAGAAACACCCAGAAGCACTATGATGTCAGAACAAATTGCTTGGCAAAGTTTTCCTCCATATATGGCCCCCTCCCTCAGAAATGGGAGTTTGGCATGCGAGAAGATGGTTGGGATAAATAGTGTGACAAAGGCACAGTAATGAACAAACAAACACACATGCTTGGTTAAGATTTTTTGTTGATCCCATGTAAAGTTCTGTAGCATGGGGAGAAGTTGTAGCTTTTCTGGTAGGAATTGCCTGGTTTGTGCTGTACGTATTAGATTCGGCTAGAAGCCTAGAACTGTGTAGATTAATTAAGATGGGTCATTGTTCAAAACTTTAGAAGGTAATGTTAAAATTGACCAAATGCAGTGCAGTGAATGTGAAGCAAAAACAAGAGTTTGCAAACTGCATACTGGGTGGGAACTGGGAGGTTCAGATTGTTTGGGTTGCTTTGCTTTATCTCTATAGCTTGTGTACATTTTTTACCCCTAAGACTGGGCAAGCGTGCTTTGTGATTTTTCATTTTTTTTTTCGCATTTCACTTCTTTTGTAAAAACATGAATTTTTCTTTTCGCTTCTTTTGTAACATAATTTTTTCTCTTCTCGAAAGGTGTAACGTAAAATTTGTTTGCATCTTGTATAGTTGTATTACTCTTCATGAGTCCCATGTGGATGCCTTTCTCAAATGTCTGGTTTACCAGCATGTTAGCGCGTTGTTGTTTCCAGTGTTCTGTTTGTGAAAACCGCGTTGCTGTGCTTCACTGCTTCCTGGAATGATCTTCTGTAGCGCGTTGTTCGTTCCAGTGCTGTTCTGCTCCTGAAGGGAAATCCCGAGGTTGCTCAGCGACTTTTAGCTTCCGTGACCGTGTCATGATTGGCGCCGTGCCCCGTCCACTTTTCTGTTACAGAGTTGCCACTGCGCGCGCCGCGCGGTGACCATTCTCCACTGCCTGCCACCAGCCAGAGGCAGCCAGGCAGGCGCCACGGCGAGGCGCTCACCTTGGGCGCTACGGGCAACGCGTTTGCTCCGCTCCTTTTGACATGGGCGCTACGAGATGAAGATGACATCGTTGTCGCGCTCAGGTCTTCTGACAATAACGCGGGGAGCAGAGCGCGCGCTGGCACGGAACGCTTTGACCTTCGAGGCGAGGAGGTGCGCGCCGTTCGTGGCGTGAAGGCGCGCAGAGACAGGCGCATGGCAGGCGCCGCGGCGGCGGAGTATTAAGTAGCAGCAGGCCGTCAGCCATCGCCGTGTCGTCCACCGTCGTGGCCGCCATTGCTGGTCTGGTGATCGCTCGCTCCTTCCAGGAAGAGCCATCCATGGCGATGCCCCAGGGTGTTCGGTAAACGGAACGCCGACCATCCTAAATTAACAAAACCCCGATTCGATGGCCGAGCGGATGCGCAAAAAATCACAGGAAAAATGCACGCGTACGAGGCGTGGAGATCTTCATCAGCGTACAAAATTTCAGAACCTAGTTCCATCTATAGAGCGAGAAACAAAAAAGAGAAACTTCCGCAGGGGGTGGACGGTAAATGAGATACCGTCCACCCCCGAGATCTCCAGAATCGCAGTTTTCCGGCGGCTCGGACGCTCTAAAATCACGAGAAAATTTGTGCGAACGTGGAATGGAGTTACTCGCCATCGCACAGAATTTCATGCTCTAATATGATCTCTATAGCGAGAAAAAAAATGAGAAATTTCCACGGGGGTGGACGGTAAATGAAATACCGTCCACCCCCAGCAGCCAGCACCGCGGGCTTGCCCCTAGCCGCCAGACACGTGCACGCGAGCGTGTGCGCGAGGCCCGTCCCAGCACGTTCTCAGCCCTCAGGACTCAGGTGCGCTCGCCGGCGCTGGTTCAGGACGTGGTGAGCGCGGCGCCGGCATGACGGTGCGTGGCATGCTGGCATCCCGAGCACCACTCGCCGTGCGCTCTCATTCAGCTGGGACTGGGAGCCTGGGACGACGCCTACCAGCAACGCGTTTGCTCCGCCCCTGTTGACATGAGCACGACGATGGCATCGTCTTCCAACGACAAGGCTGGCCAAGCTCCTCTGGTGAGCTCTGGCGCCGTCCCAGCAGCAGCACACGCCATCCTCCTCCTGCGCCTGGGCCAGCACCAGGCTCGCTTCCACTTCCGTTGTCTCCCTGCGGAACGCCAGGCCCAACGACCCAAGGCGTGGTTTGCGCGCTTCGCCGCCGCCGCCGGCGGTCGAGGGAGAGATCGTCAAGCATCAACAGGTGCGGGGGGCTTCTCTGACGGCCGCACAGGTCTGGCAATAGCGCGGGGGAGAAGGGCACGCGCCGGCACGGACAGCTTTGAGGCGAGAACGCGCGCCGAGACAGGCGATTGACACGCGCCGCGGCCGCTTGGCCACCGCCCGCCAGTAGGCCGGAAGCCGTCGCCAGACTCGTGTCTTCCACAGTTCCACCGCAGTGGCCGCCATGCCCATCTGCTGATCGCTCGCTCGCTCTCAGCATCCGTGGCGTCGACCACGCTAAGATGAACAAATTCCCGATTCGACGGCTGAGCTGATGCGCAAAAATCACTCAAAAATGCACGTGTATGGGGCGTGGAGGTATTCATCGGTGTACAAAATTTCAGAATCCGATTCGATCTATGGAGTGAGAAACAAAGAAGAGAAAATTCAGCAGGGGGTGAACGGTAAATGAGATACCGTCCACCCCCGAAATCGCGGTTTCACGGCGGCTCGGACGCTCTAAAATCACGAGAAAATTCGTGCGAACGTGGAGTGGAGTTCCTCGTCATCATACAAAATTTCAGGCTCTAATACGATCTCTAGGGCGAGAAAGAAAAATGAGAAATTTCCCCGGGGGTGGACGGTAAATGAAATACCGTCCACCCCCTTCACCACGGACAACCCCCCTCGCTTCCTGAGTCCGGACGCGCGCACGAGAACGGCCCGTCCCGGCGTGTCCTCGGGTGCGCGGAGCCAAACCCCCGCGCCGGAACAGAGCTGGCAGCTCGGGATGTGGCGTGGCGATCTCTCGCGCGCAGGCGCAGCGCAGCTGCCAAGAACGCGGCGCACGCACGCGTGCCGAGCGTGACACCCCCCGCCTTGTCCCCTGTTCCTCCGCGAAGACCATCACCACGGGCTCCCGGAGGTGCACGGCGCGCCTTCATTCACGCATGGCTCGCGGGGGATGTTGGCTGCGGGCCGCGGCGACGGTGAGATCGTCCACGAACAACCCAAGCAGGTGGCGTGCCCGTACGCGGCTGCGCCCGCGAGAGCTTGGTTGCCGTGCGTGTCCCCCGGCGACCAAACCATCTCCACCTCCACGGACATTGTCTGAGACACGCGCAGTCGCCAGGCAGGTGACCGGCGGCGGCGCGAGGTCTCGACGGCGTTGCCCTCGCGGCCATTAACTCGTCGTTTGGTGGCAGATTTTGGGGGTGTACGTCCTCGAGCGTTCTTGCCAAGCACGATGCGCCACACTGTCTCCCAGACATTGCTTTGCCTACATTGCGCTTGCTGAGGGGTGGTCGACGAACCAAACGCCAACGAAGAAGATCTCAATTTTATGGAGCTCCAAAGGCCCAGAAATCACGGGAAATTTCATGTAACCTGGGGACGGTGGTAGTCAACATCAAGCGAAGTTTCGCTCTTCGAAGCGATCTGTAGCGGGAGAACGGAAAAAGAGAAAATGCCGTAGGGGGTGGACGGTAAATGAAATACCGTCCACCCCCGAGATCCAGAGAAATCGCAGTTTCACGGAAATGGAGACGCGCAAAAATAGCGAGAAAAATCATGTAGATAGATGAAGATGTTAATCAGCATCACAATAAATTTCAGACCCTGATTCGATCTGTGCAGGAATAAAGAAAATAGAGAAGCTTCTGCAAGGGGTGGACGGTAAATGAGATACCGTCCACCCCCGAGATCCCCAAAATCGAAGTTTTACGCCGGCTCGGACGCGCTAAAATCACGATAAAATTCGTGCGAACGTGGAATGAAGTAAGTCGGCATCATGCGAAATTTAAGACTCCGATATGATCTCTAGATCGAGAGAGAAAAACTGAGAAATTTCCCCTGACTGAGGATGGACCCTGCACCAATGGCTACCCCTCGCCGCCGGACGCGTAGCGAACGAGCGTGCGCGAGGCCCATCCAATCCAAGCATGTCCTCAAGGCGCGCGCCGGCTCTGGTGCTTCACGACGTGGTGAGCGCGGCACCGGCACGATGGTGCGTGCACGCACGCCGAGCATGACTCGCCGCGCGCTCATGTCCCTCGGGCGAAATCGGCAATAGAAGGGCGCCGCGTCCTTTGAGCTAGCGCGCCGGCGTGCAGAACGCGCCGCGCCGAGACCGCTCACCCACTAGTAGTAGCTTCAGCTGCTGGCTACCCGGGCGACGAGCGCTCTTGTCTCATACAGTACCACCCTGGCCGCCATGCCAGTCTACGTGGCTGAAAGTTCATGCGATCATGCGAGAGCGAGAACAATCCTCTATAGTTTGGCTGGCTGCAAGGCATGGCTTTGCCCGGTGAAGACTGAAGAACGATGAACCAAACGCCGGACAGGAAAATCCCAATTTTTATGGAGGTCTAAAGGAATTTTGGGCCTGTTTATTTCCCTAAACTTTGCAAAAAATTTTAACCTAGATAGTCTATGCACACGGCCCAATGTAAAAAAGTTTTCATCACTTTTCATCATTTTCTACTCATTTAAACACGCCCCTCGTGTAATTTGTGGACGGGGTAGTCAGCATCACGCGAAAGTTTCGCTCTCTGAAGTGGCCTATAGCAGGAGAACGAAAAAGGAGGAAGGGGGCATCCAGTGATAAAGGCGCGCAAAAATCTTGAGAAAGGACTCTTAAACAGTGGTCGAAGTTAGTCGGCGTCGCAACAAATTTCAAACCCAGATACGACCTGTGCAGGGAGAGAAAAAAATAGAGAAATTTATGCATGGGATGAACAAATGAACAGGGCTCGGTCCCGGAGCACGCGGCTCAGTCCGCGAACACGCACCCGGTCCTTATGCAATCTGCACAGCGCCTGCGCATTTCTGCTTCCTCACGCCCGGCAGGCAGAGGCAGCCAAGGCCAAGCAGCAGCAGGTCTGCACCCTCGCCGGCGTGGGGACTTTCGCGGCGCGCGGCCGCGCGCAGCTCTGGACGAGCCAGGCTCGCGCGTTTGCAGAGAGGTTCTCTCGCGGCCCCTTCCCGCCGGCAGCTTGGTCCCGATGCATGCGTGCCGGCGGCGGTCGCCGGTCTGGTGTCTTTCGCCTCCATGCCGGTCTATGATAGTAATCAGCATCGTAAGACGTTTCAGATTTAAGTCTCCGTCCATCGGAGCAGAGGCTGTCGCTCACAAGCAATACAGATCTGAGAATCAACCCGAATTGTGCACATCAAGCACACAACCCCTGCTCCCGAACATGTCCACACATGAATGCTGTCGACACTCCCAGGCGGACGAGATAGATCACGGTGTAGTCGTCTAGACTTTCAGAACCAACCACAGCCGGACAAGTGCAGCACAGAAACATAATCACCTTTATATTTGCAAAAAAAATAAAATAAATAGGAGTACTTCGAAAGAGAAGACGTACGAGAACAAACGGACAAGCATGCGTAGTAGGTTTTGTTACTTGGTACTACAATCTCTCTTCAAACACAACTAATTTACCTAGGTTGGGACATTGGAAAACACTGAACACGAGTTGGGTTACAATAGCTAGTTAAATATTCTAAAAGAGGCAGCGTCGATCGTTCAAGCTTATTTCTTCTTTCCACTTGCCTTTGTTTTCTTGTTCGCAGCTGCCTTGGTTGTTTTCTCCGAAGTCTCCTACATTAGTATGACAAAGAGATTCATTAGCTAAAGTACTGTCATGCAAAAGAAAGAATTGCCCGGTCTCAAAATAAAAAAGGAGAAACCATTGTCTTAACTATTGCAGTTATATGACTAACACATGATGTCAAGCGAAACACACTGCTATTTGTATTGATGGGAGGGAAAAACAGGTCGCACAAGGCCACAAACAATTATATAGCATATTACAGTACTGGTCGCCGGCGAAGAAGCCGAGCGCCGCCGGCCATGGCCGCCTCGCGCGCCGTCGAGCTGGGAGCGGAGAAGGCGGGTCAAAAGAAGGAAAGTGGCTAGGGTTTTCGGCGAGCGGCCGGCGACGCCTTTTATACGCGCGTGAGACGCGCTCGGCCGTCGATCAGATCGGACGGCCACGAGCGCGCCACGTCGCCCGTCGGTCGAACGGGCCAGAAGCGACCCGTGCGGGCGAAGGCGCTGGGCCAGTTAGGCGGCCCAGCCGTCGGTTTTTGGGCTACAGCCCACGCGGGCGAGCGTCTCGCGAGGCCGGGCCGCGGGAACGCGGCTGGGCCGCTAAGGGTGATTTCTACGCGCAAACAAGTTTTCAGGGGCCAAAAGCAGACTTTTACCGCGAGAGCGCGGCTGGGCCTCGCGAGCGGCTGGGCCGCTGCTGGGCCGAAACGCGCGGAGGTGCGGGCGCGCGCGTGTGAAGCTTTAGCGGGCCGTTGGGCCAATTTCTTTCGCGGGCCAAAAGTGACGCCGTGAATAGTAACTTTTTTCAATTAAGTTTATTTATTTCAGAAGCTATATTTGGTTGTTTTTGGTGTTTATTTTGCATGTTTTCAAGTAAATATCTCTGTCTAAATTTTTGCACATAGTAATTATTTTTACAGAGAGTAGAATGCTTCTGAAAATTAATTTTTCTCATGATATTTGATGTTTTTCCGCTGCGTAATTTATTCTCTAGTTAAATTGAACCAAAGGGATATTTAATTAGAGAAGTAGAAATGTATTATATTCAGTTTTATGATATTGTTATTTTCTGGCCAAAGCTGATAATTGCAATATTATAAATATTCTTGTCTTTTATTCTATTTTATTATATTAAGATGGGTGAGGATTTTATTACTTTTGTAGATGAATCCCTGTTTTTATGTTATGATAAATCTACTTGGTGGATTGATTCAGGTGCAACTACTCACGTTGCTAATTCTATGCAGGGATTAAGTATGAGCCGGATGCTGCAAAGAGGAGAAAGAGGAGTTAAAGTTGCAAACGGCGTTGAAGCTGAAGTGGAGGCGATTGGAGAACTCCCCATCAAGTTGAAAGACGGCTTCACGCTTCAGCTGGACGACGTTCTTTATGTTCCCTCTTTGAGCAGAAATTTACGACGTTCTTTATGTTCCCTCTTTGAGCAAAAATTTAATTTCAGTTTCATGTTTATCAGACGATGGTTTTAAGTGTTTATTCGACAGTGAACGATGCTTAATCATGTTGAATAAAGTTTGTGTGGGTCTTGCCTTCCGACAAGACAAACTTTATAAAGTATCTGTTTATGATGATTTGTATGCATGTGAAGATGTGTATGCGAGTACTAAGATTGTGCATGAGATTGAAAATGTATCCTCGTCTACAAAATTAACCAAGAAGCGGAAAAGAATTGATGACGTTTCATCGAAATTATGGCACTATCGTTTAGGCCACATTTCGAGGGGGGGAATGGAACGTCTAGTTAAAGGATCAATTCTTCCACCGCTACAATTCTCAGACTTAGAACAATGTATTGATTGCATCAAAGGCAAATACGTTAAGCAAGTAAACAAAGTAGCAAAACGAAGCACGGGAACCTTAGACATAATACACACAGACATCTGTGGTCCGTTTCCCGTTGCATCAGTGGATGGTTTTGACTCGTTCATCATATTCACAGACGATTACTCCCGTTATGGTTACATTTATCCAATAAAACAAAAGTCAGAAGCGCTGGATAAATTTAAGATATTCAAAGCTGAGGTTGAGAATCAGCTTAATAAGAAAATAAAATTAGTAAGATCAGACCGTTAGGGGAGTACTACGGTCGACACACCCCGTATGGCCAAATTTCAGGACCTTTTGCAAGGTACCTTCAGGAAAATGGCATAGTTGCCCAGTACAGTGCACCGGGTGACTCACAACAAAATGGAGTAGCTGAAAGGAGAACCGTACCTTCATGGATATGGTTAGAAACATGATAAGCTATTCCACTTTACCAGTTAATTTGTGGATGGAGGCTTTGAAGACTGCCATTCACATCCTAAACAAAGTGCCAAGCAAAACAGTTCCTACGACACCTTATGAACTTTGGACGGGTAGAGAACCCTCTCTCAGATATATGCGTGTATGGGGCTGCCCCGCTGAGGCTAAAATTTTTAACCCAAATATTGGGAAGCTAGATCCCAAGATAGTCAGTTGCTATTTCATTGGCTATACTGAAAAGACAAAAGGGTATTGTTTCTATTGTCCTAACAGACACACAAAGTTTGTAGAAACGTGACATGCAGTTTTTCTGGAGAATGAAATGATCAGGGGGAGCATGGCTACTCGGGAGATAGATCTTGAGGAGAAGCGGGTCTTTGCACCTTGCCCAATGATTCAAGAACCCTTTTTCGAGTTACCTGTGTTAATTCCAATAGTGGATGTGTCAATTTCAACAGTGGAAGCCACTGTGACACCGGTACAAGCTCCTAGTCCTGTAGTGCCAGCAATGAATGAGAATGTGGAACCTATTCCTCAAGTTGAACCAATTGTGGCACAAGATGTTGAACCAGTTGTTGCTCAAGAAATAGAACCTCAACAGCCTGTGGTTCCTGAAGTACCAGTTGTTGAGCCAGCTGCTGATCCAGCTGGAGGAGGACTGAGAAGGTCTACAAGAGTGAGACGCTCAGCCATTCCTGATTGCTATGAAATTGGCAACTTAGAAGAATTTCAAATGGAGGGTGATCCCGTCACATTTGAAGAGGCTATGAGAAGCGCTCAGTCTGAAAAATGGCTTGAAGTCATGCATGAAGAAATGAAATCAATGAGTGCCAACAGAGTTTGGGACTTAGAAGTAATTCCTAAAGGAGCCAAATCAGTAGGCTGCAAATGGGTCTACAAAACAAAATGTGACTCCAAGGGGAATATTGAAAGATATAAAGCGCGACTCGAGGCTAAAGGGTTTACACAAAGAGAAGGAATAGATTACAATGAGACGTTTTCTCCAGTCTCATGTAAAGATGCTTTTAGAATCATAATGGCATTAGTGGCACACTATGATTTAGAATTACATCAGATGGATGTAAAGACAGAGTTCTTAAACGGGGATCTGTTTGAAAACGTCTACATGACTCAACCTAAAGGTTTGGTTGTGGAAGGTAGAGAAAACATGGGATGCCGCCTAAGAAAATCCATTTATGGATTAAAACAAGCTTCTAGACAGTGGTACTTGAAGTTTGATGAGACAATTAAGAAATTTGGGTTTAAGGCTAATATAGAGGACAATTGCATCTATGCAAAGTTTAAGAATGGAAAATACATTTTCCTAATACTATATGTGGATGATATCCTGCTTGCTAGCAGTGATAAAAGAATGTTGCAAGAGACAAAAATGTTTTTGTCCTCTAATTTTGATATGAAAGATCTTGGTGAGGCCTCATATGTTTTGGGCATTGAAATTCACCGAGATAGAAGAAACGGGGTTTTAGGACTATCGCAAAAGACATATTTCGAGAAGATCCTAAAGAAATATAATATGCATGCGAGTAAAGCCACACCTGCACCGATAGTGAAGGGCGATAAGTTTGGGGATTTTCAACGCCTCAGGAACCAGTATGAGATCGATCAAATGAAAATGGTTCCATATGCTTCAGCAGTTGGTAGCTTACAGTATGCACAAGTGTGCACTCACCCTGATTTAGCATATATCACCGGAGTACTCGGTAGATATCAAGATAACCCAGGTACAGAGCACTGGAAAATGGCAAAGAAAGCTTTGCGCTATGTGCAAGGCACAAAAGACCTCATGCTAATATATAGAAGATCTGATTCTCTAGAGATAAGAGGATATTCAGATGCAGACTTTGCGGGAGACAAGGATGATAGAAAATCCACGTCAGGTTATGTATTCACTCTCGCAGGGGGAGCTATTTCGTGGAGAAGCTCTAAACAAACTCTGGTTGTATCATCTACGATGTATGCAGAGTTTATAGCATGCTATGAGGCAACGTTGCAGGCCAAGTGGCTAAAGAAATTCATACCCGACTTGAAAGTGGTAGATTGTATTAATAGACCACTTAAAATGTACTGCGATAATGAGCCTGCAGTATTTTACGCTCACAACAACAAGTCGAGTAATACTACCAAACCAATAGAAATAAAATTCTATGTTGTGAAAGATAAAATCCAGGATCAGACTATAAGTCTGGAGCATATAAGTACGAAAAATATGCTTTCGGATACGCTCACTAAAGGCTTACCACCCAGTGTGTTTAGAGAACACATACCGGTATGTGTTTAAAGGAAAGCCTTATGATCACTGGATAATGGCCCAAGTTATGATCCTTTGTAATAGAGAAGTTTATTGTGGCTGATTAATCTAATTGAAATGACAATTTTGATGACTCATGCTCAATGTGCTTTTTTGTTATGAAGTGGATGTCAGGCGAAGAGTTTAAGGTAAGAAAACATAAGGTGAGATCGAGGGGGAGATTGTTAGGTCGATCTCCACCACCACGGCCCAAAGGCCGTGATGGGCTCGGTCCACGCACCCTGATCGGGGGAGCCCAACCTAGCATTGGTTGGTGCGCCCCCGTTGTACAGTGCTATAAGATAGGGGTGGGGGCTAGGGCACGCGACACGAGGTTCACCGCGCCGCCAGCCACCACCCCACAACCCTACCGATCGAGGGGCACTGGAGCAACGGGAAGCCGCACCAGCGCCGCCTGCGACCTCTGGGTGGATCCGGAGGACGAGGTGCCATCGCCCCGACCTCAACCGGAGAGCCACCGCGCCGCCAGCGCCTCCTCAACCCGCGGCCGCCCCTGCGACCGCCACCGCCGCCATGGCCGCTGTCAACCCCGACGCCACCACTAATGGTCTGTGCTTCTACTCTCTCCTTCTAGGTGTAGATGTTCTAGTTCATGCATGTACAAGTGGTTAAATCTTTTATTCAAAGTTATACCCGTGAGTTTAATCTATTGCTAGTTGATCCTAAGGTCTATCAGAGGCAGCCAAGGCGAGCAGCAGCAGGTCTGCACCCTCGCCGGCGTGGGGACTTTCGCATGTAAAGGCACAGTACTGAACAAACAAACAAACACACATGCTTGATTAAGATTTTTTGTTGATCCCATGTAAAGGTCTGTAGCATGGGGAGAAGTTGTAGCCCTTTCTGGTACGAATTGCCTGGTTTGTCCTGTACGTATTAGATTCGGCTAGAAGCCTAGAACCGTGTAGATTAATTAAGATGGGTCATTGTTCAAAACTTTAGAAGGTCATGCTAAAATTGACCAAATGCAGTGCAGTGAATGTGAAGCAAAAACAAGAGTTTGCAAACTGCATACTGGGTGGGAACTGGGAGGTTCAGATTGTTTGGGTTGCTTTGCTTTATCTCTATAGCTTGTGTACATTTTTTACCCCTAAGACTGGTCAAGCGTGCTTTGTGATTTTTCATTTTTTTCCGCATTTCGCTTCTTTTGTAAAAACATGAATTTTTCTTTTCGCTTCTTTTGTAACATAATTTTTTTTCTTCTCGAAAGGTGTAACGTAAAATTTGTTTGCATCTTGTATAGTTGTATTACTCTTCATGAGTCCCATGTGGATGCTGCACTTCACTGCTTCCTGGAATGATCTTCTTGCGCTGGCTTCAGCTTCTGTAGCGCGTTGTTCGTTCCAGTGTTGTTCTGCTCCTGAAAATCGCGAGGTTGCTCAGCGACTTTTAGCTTCCGTGACCGTGTCATGATTGGCGCCGTGCCCCGTCCACTTTTCTGTTACAGAGTTGCCACTGCGCGCGCCGCGCGGTGACCATTCTCCACTGCCTGCCACCAGCCAGAGGCAGGCGCCACGGCGAGGCGCTCACCTTGGGCGCTACGGGCAACGCGTTTGCTCCGCCCCTTTTGACATGGGCGCTACGAGATGAAGATGACATCGTTGTCGCGCTCAGGTCTTCTGACAATAACGCGGGGAGCAGAGCGCGCGCTGGCACGGAACGCTTTGACCTTCGAGGCGAGGAGGTGCGCGCCGTTCGTGGCGTGAAGGCGCGCAGAGACAGGCGCATGTTAGGCGCCGCGGCGGCGAAGTAGCAGCAGGCCGTCAGCCATCGCCGTGTCGTCCACCGTCGTGGCCGCCATTGCTGGTCTGGTGATCGCTCGCTCCTTCCAGGAAGAACCATCCATGGCGATGCCCCAGGGTGTTCGGTACACGGAACGCCGACCATCCTAAATTAACAAAACCCCGATTCGATGGCCGAGCGGATGCGCAAAAAATCACAGGAAAAATGCACGCGTACGAGGCATGGAGATCTTCATCAGCGTACAAAATTTCAGAACCTAGTTCCATCTATAGAGCGAGAAACAAAAAAGAGAAACTTCCGCAGGGGGTGGACGGTAAATGAGATACCGTCCACCCCCGAGATCTCCAGAATCGCAGTTTTCCGGCGGCTCGGACGCTCTAAAATCACGAGAAAATTTGTGCGAACGTGGAATGGAGTTACTCGCCATCGCACAGAATTTCATGCTCTAATATGATCTCTATAGCGAGAAAAAAAATGAGAAATTTCCACGGGGGTGGACGGTAAATGAAATACCGTCCACCCCCAGCAGCCAGCGCCGCGGGCTTGCCCCTAGCCGCCAGACACGTGCACGCGAGCGTGTGCGCGAGGCCCGTCCCAGCACGTTCTCAGCCCTCAGGACTCAGGTGCGCTCGCCGGCGCTGGTTCAGGACGTGGTGAGCGCGGCGCCGGCATGACGGTGCATGGCATGCTGGCATCCCGAGCACCAGTCGCCGTGCGCTCTCATGTCCCTTGGAGGAGCAGCCACGGGAAGGCCGCCGCGTTTTTTGGGTCACGTCGGAGTGCGCGTCTTTCGTTAGTCCCCATGTGGATGCATCATGCATTTCTCGAAATGTTTGGTCTACCAGCATTTTAGCGTGCTGTTCGTTCCAGTGTTCTGTTTCTGAAATCCGCGGCGTTCAGAGCCATGCGCCACCGGACCAGCGGCAGGGGATCCACGCCATGGCGAGGCGCTCACCTTGGCGTACCAACGAGCATTCAGCTGGGAGCCTTTGACGACGCCTACTGGCAACGCGTTTGCTCCGCCCCTGTTGACATGAGCGCGACGATGGCATCGTCTTCCAACGACAAGGCTGGCCAAGCTCCTCTGGTGAGCTCTGGCGCCGTCCCAGCAGCAGCACACGCCATCCTCCTCCTGCGCCTGGGCCAGCACCAGGCTCGCTTCCACCTTCATTGTCTCCCTGCGGAACGCCAGGCCCAACGACCCAAGGCGTGGTTTGCGCGCTTCGCCGCCGCCGCCGGCGGTCGAGGGAGAGATCGTCAAGCATCAACAAGTGCGGGGGCTTCTCTGACGGCCGCACAGGTCTGGCAATAGCGCGGGGGACAAGGGCACGCGCCGAGACAGGCGATTGACACGCGCCGCGGCCGCTTGGCCACCGCCCGCCAGTAGGCCGGAAGCCGTCGCCAGACTCGTGTCTTCCACAGTTCCACCGCAGTGGCCGCCATGCCCATCTGCTGATCGCTCGCTCGCTCGCTCTCAGCATCCGTGGCGTCGACCACGCTAAGATGAACAAATTCCCGATTCGATGGCTGAGCTGATGCGCAAAAATCAATGAAAAATGCACGTGTACGGGGCGTGGAGGTATTCATCGGTGTACAAAATTTCAGAATCCGATTCGATCTATGGAGTGAGAAACAAAAAAGAGAAAATTCAGCAGGGGGTGGACGGTAAATGAGATACCGTCCACCCCCGAAATCGCGGTTTCACGGCGGCTCGGACGCTCTAAAATCACGAGAAAATTCGTGCGAACGTGGAGTGGAGTTCCTTGTCATCATACACAATTTCAGGCTCTAATACGATCTCTAGAGCGAGAAAGAAAAATGAGAAATTTCCCCGGGGGTGGACGGTAAATGAAATACCGTCCACCCCCTTCACCACGGGCAACCCCCCTCGCTTCCTGAGTCCGGACGCGCGCACGAGAACGGCCCGTCCCGGCGTGTCCTCGGGTGCGCGGAGCCAAACCCCCGCGCCGGAGCAGAGCTGGCAGCTCGGGACGTGGCGTGGCGATCTCTCGCGCGCAGGCGCAGCGCAGCTGCCAAGAACGCGGCGCAAGCACGCGTGCCGAGCGTGACACCCCCCGCCTTGTCCCCTGTTCCTCCGCGAAGAACATCACCACGGGCTCCCGGAGGTGCACGGCGCGCCTTCATTCACGCATGGCTCGCGGGGGATGTCGGCTGCGGGCCGCGGCGACGGTGAGATCGTCCACGAACAACCCAAGCAGGTGGCGTGCCCGTACGCGGCTGCGCCCGCGAGAGCTTGGTTGCCGTGCGCGTCCCCCGGCGACCAAACCATCTCCACCTCCACGGACATTGTCTGAGACACGCGCAGTCGCCAGGCAGGTGACCGGCGGCGGCGCGAGGTCTCGACGGCGTTGCCCTCGCGGCCATGAACTCGTCGTTTGGTGGCAGATTTTGGGGGTGTACGTCCTCGAGCGTTCTTGCCAAGCACGATGCGCCACACTGTCTCCCAGACATTGCTTTGCCTACATTGCGCTTGCTGAGGGGTGGTCGACGAATTCAAACGCCAACGAAGAAGATCTCAATTTTATGGAGCTCCAAAGGCCCAGAAATCACGGGAAATTTCATGTAACCTGGGGACGGTGGTAGTCAACATCAAGCGAAGTTTCGCTCTTCGAAGCGATCTGTAGCGGGAGAACGGAAAAAGAGAAAATGCCGTAGGGGGTGGACGGTAAATGAAATACCGTCCACCCCCGAGATCCAGAGAAATCGCAGTTTCACGGAAATGGAGACGCGCAAAAATAGCGAGAAAAATCATGTAGATAGATGAAGATGTTAATCAGCATCACAAGAAATTTCAGACCCTGACTCGATCTGTGCAGGAAGAAAGAAAATAGAGAAGCTTCTGCAAGGGGTGGACGGTAAATGAGATACCGTCCACCCCCGAGATCCCCAAAATCGAAGTTTTACGCCGGCTCGGGCGCGCTAAAATCACGAGAAAATTCCTGCGAACGAGGAATGAAGTAAACCGGCATCATGCGAAATTTAAGACTCCGATATGATCTCTAGGGCGAGAAAGAAAAATGAGAAATTTTCCCTGACTGAGGATGGACCCTGCACCAATGGCTACCCCTCGCCGCCGGACGCGTGCGAACGAAGCGTGCGCGAGGCCCATCCAATCCAAGCATGTCCTCAAGGTGCGCGCCGGCTCTGGTGCTTCACGACGTGGTGAGCGCGGCACCGGCACGATGGTGCGTGCACGCACGCCGAGCATGACTCGCCGCGCGCTCATGTCCCTCGGGCGAAATCGGCAATAGAAGGGCGCCGCGTCTTTGAGCTGGCGCGCCAGCGTGCAGAACGCGCCGCGCCGAGACCGCTCACCCACTAGTAGTAGCTTCAGCTGCTGGCTACCCGGGCGACGAGCGCTCGTCTCATACCACCCTGGCCGCCATGCCAGTCTACGTGGCTGAAAGTTCATGCGATCATGCGAGAGCGAGAACAATCCTCTATAGTTTGGCTGGCTGCAAGGCATGGCTTTGCCCGGTGAAGACTCAAGAACGATGAACCAAACGCCGGACAAGAAAATCCCAATTTTTATGGAGGTCTAAAGTAATTTTGGGCCTGTTTATTTCCCTAAACTTTGCAAAAAATTTTAACCTAGATACTCTATGCACACGGCCCAATGTAAAAAAGTTTTCATCACCTTTCATCATTTTCTACTCATTTAAAGGGATCGCTACAGTACACCTAAATGAATGTGGACCGTTGATTTAGTTACATATTACCTCTTAGGAGGTAATAGATGAATATACAATTATTATATTTATTTCTGCATTCTAATTTTTATAAATTGGAATAAATATTGGGAAAAAACTACCTATCAGATCTAACCTCCCTGTAATCATCTAACGTGTCTGACGACTCGTAGTGACCCAACGTGTTAGCGTGACAAAAAAATACGTGACATGTTAGCCTGGCACTCTACTAGGAAAGCGGACACCTTTTTTTGAAAAAGAAAATGATGTGATTTTTAACTTTATAAATAAAGTGTAGGCATATACATATACAATTTTCTACTTAACGTTTCTACGTGACATTCGCTGAATTGCACCATGGTAGACTTATATATAATGTGCATGGTTCATTTTTTTAACAAACATGGTTCATAATTTAACTTAGCCGCTTAACGTTGGTGCACGGTGCCATGAGCACTGCATGCACACGGCATAGCACAAACGTTTCAATCTCAATCTCCCGTGATGCACTTAGAGCCGCACAACAGTCACGTTTTTTTTTTTCAATCCCCGAATCTCGCTCGTATCCACGATTTGAAGAGGTTACCGGCAGCAATTTTTAAAATCTTTTCTAATCTTTATTTATTAATTACTTAATAAAAGGTTCAGATCTGTTTCATCTCTTACCTCCTAGAAGGTAAAAGGTGTACCTTAGCATAGCCCCTCATTTAAACACGCCCCTCGTCTCTGAAGTGGTCTATAGCAGGAGAACGAAAAAGGAGAAAATGTAGGAGGGGGCGACGGTAAACGAAATACCGTCCACCCTGATATTAAAAAAAATGGCAATTCCACCAGGATAAAGGCGCGCAAAAATCTTGAGGAAGGACTCTTAAATAGTGGTCGAAGTTAGTCAGCGTCGCAACAAATCTCAAACCCAGATACGACCTGTGCAGGGAGAGAAAAAATAGAGAAATTTATGCATGGGATGAACAACTGAACAGGGCTCGGTCCCGGAGCACGCGGCTCAGTCCGCAAACACGCACCCGGTCCTTCTGCAATCTGCACAACGCCTGCGCACTGGGTTAAAAAACCGTTTCAAACCAGTCCGGTAGCTAAATAGGGCCGGTTACCGCTCAAAACCGACCCTACCAAACCGCTCCTACTGGTTAACCGGCCGGTTTGACCGGTTTACCGGACCGGTTAGCCGCTCCAAAAAAACCGAAAAACCGCGGGAAAAAAAAAACCCTGCCTGCGCATTTCTGCTTCCTCAGGGCAGGCAGAGGCAGCCAAGGCCAAGCAGCAGCAGGTCTGCACCCTCGCCGGCGTGGGGACTTTCGCGGCGCGCGGCCGCGCGCAGCTCTGGACGAGCCAGGCTCGCGCGTTTGCAGAGAGGTTCTCTCGCGCGCCCCTTCCCGCCGGCAGCTTGGTCCCGATGCATGCGTGCCGGCGGCGGTCGCCGGTCTGGTGTCTTTCGCCTCCATGCCGGTCTATGATAGTAATCAGCATCGTAAGACGTTTCAGATTCAAGTCTCAGTCCATCGGAGCAGAGGCTGTCGCTCACAAGCAATACAGATCTGAGAATCAACCCGAATTGTGCACATCAAGCACACAACCCCTGCTCCCGAACATATCCACACATGAATGCTGTCGACACTCCCAGGCGGACGAGATAGATCACGGTGTAGTCGTCTAGACCTTCAGAACCAACCACAGCCGGACAAGTGCAGCACAGAAACATAATCACCTTTATATTTGAAAAAAAAAGGAGTACTTCGAAAGAGAAGACGTACGAGAACAAACGGACTAGCATGCGTGGTAGGTTTTGTTACTTGGTACTACAATCTCTCTTCAAACACAACTAATTTACCTAGGTTGGGACATAGGAAAACACTGAACACGAGTTGAGTTACAATAGCTAGTTAAATATTCTAAAAGAGGCAGCGTCGATCGTTCAAGCTTATTTCTTCTTTCCACTTGCCTTTGTTTTCTTGTTCGCAGCTGCCTTGGTTGTTTTCAATGAAGTCTCCTACATTAGTATGACAAAGAGATTCATTAGCTAAAGTACTGTCATGCAAAAGAAAGAATTGCCCGGTCTCAAAATAAAAAAGGAGAAAACATTGTCCTAACTATTGCAGTTATATGACTAACACATGATGTCAAGCGAAACACACTGCTATTTGTATTGATGGGAAAAACAGGTCGCACAAGGCCACAAACAATTATATAGCATATTACAGTACTGGTTAGCAAGATACAGCTTCTATTGACCTAATGCTAACAGGCTTGCATATGTCGAGATGATGTCTCTATACTTCATCATTCATGACTGCTGAGAAGGCCAAGAATCATAGGTAAGTATGAGTGGGATGAGATTTTGTTGCAAGTACCTTCCGTTTTAGTGGTGCTGATGTGCTGACAACTGGCTTGAAAAAGGATTCAAGTCTGTTCACATGAAGTCAACTATTAGTACACTAAGATCAACTTAAACAAGCAAATATGCACACACAGACATTTTGCAGAAGATGTACAATGATACTTACCTTCCTTGGGATGACTTATTCTTGGCAGATTTGATCTTCTCTATGGCCTAAACAAAATACAAGAAAACAATTGATGACAAAAATGATTGGAGAACTGAACTGTGGAAACCAAAAGAAAAGAGCATACCTTTGTCACCCGGTCTTCATTGAAGCCATTATCTTTTACAAGGAAGCTTATGAGACCCTGGAAAGAGGCCAGGAGCAATGGGTACATTCAGAATGTATGAATGGAGTTTAAAGGTAAGCAAGCAAGGTCAATAGGAATACCTCCTCATCAGGTGCAGTCCATTTCAATTCAGGAAGATCTAATGTCACATTAGGTTCCTTGAACAAACGTCGAGCTTCTTGGTAAGGCCAGTCCTCAGGAATTTGATATCTGCAGCACACATGTAGAGAAATTAATCAGAATTAAAGAGCAAACAGCTTCCTTTCAGGTCATCAATAATACATCCAACACAAGGAATGCCAATAAAAAGAGAATAACATCATTGGTTAAAAAAAACATAAACTACAGTGCCATGATGGTTAATAATAAAATATCCAAATATTTTTAATTGACTAACCTGTCTTTATTAAGATTCTCCAAAATGTTTTCTATGGACCCGTGTTGACGAATAAGCTTCAGAGCTGTTTGCCCCCCAATACCTAATGGGCAGGCAAAGATACAAAGTAAATGGGATTCCACAAGGTAAGCATTATAGAAATGCAGATAAATATTCGGGGTATAATATGACATATAATTGACATGGGATACCTTTTATGCTATCACAATAGTCACATCCACAGAGTATGCACAAATCAATGAATTGGTCCATGGTAAGCTCAAGCTCCTCCAAAACCTGCAACATAAGAATTGGTGACATACATGCAACATCGAGGTGATTATTGTGGACATAACAACAATACACACTTTGGCAACATCAAATTCCATCACAGGAATTTTCTTGGAACTTGGATCCATCAAATGACGAAGGAACCGTGGCGCCCCAAAAGTAAGGGAGTCCATATCCTCTGAAGCAACAGCGTACACCTACAAAATAGATAGCACTAAGCAAAAGAATGGAAGGAGTGGAAACACGAAAGTCAGATCCTTGTCAAAGGTACCTTATCATTTGTACAAAGGGCTGCACATTCTGCTTCTGCTTCAGAAGGTGCCTATTAGTCCGACAAAGTAGAGGTCATTGAATCAGAACTGATACAACACATGATAAATCATAGCCTTTATGCTAGCAGGAAAAAAAATCAACAATTCTTTAGAACCAGATGACTACACATAGTAGGATGATACCAAAGAAAGTTGAATTCACCTCTACAACAGGAACCCCCATAAGTCTCAATAGTTTCTTACAGTCATCGTTGTGCTGCCTTGTGACCTGTTCATAAAGGGGGAAACGAGACGAAGCCATAGCTTACTTTTAGAAAAATGAATCTTGCATCTTACATATTATATTTGACATTTGTACTGCGAACGGATCTAAGGGGCCTCCACAATATTCTAAATCACCTTGAATCATTCTAGTAGCCATGAACTTTTCAAGTAAACCGTACCTACTGACTGCAAAACGAAGACATTACCTTTACTGTCCTCTTGCTGAATTTTTCAATCGCATCCTTATCTCCTTCCTGAAACATCAGAGACCAATTTCCTTTAGGATACAGAGATAGAAGTTGACACAAGAATTGATTCCAACAAGTGAGCAAACTTTGATCAAGAAAATTACCTCTACTGCCTCAGTCAGTTCTTTGGTTGCATCCTCTCTCTTTGAGTATCTGAAAAGAATGCCTTTTAGCAACTATATAAGAATTCGAAGCACAGATTAAAGGAACATCTCCAAATAACACATGAATAATCAAAGGGTGAAAGCAAATATATCATGCCTTTTAGCAAGCTCTTGTTTCTTCAGATCAGGAGGCTTGCCATCAAAAACATAACTGCACAAACGATGAAGTGATTCGTTTATATGGCAGTATATTGTTTACAGATATTTCTATCAAAGATTACAGTGGCAACTAAAGAATTACACTGGCTTGATTCCTGCCTCCAGCAACCTTATTGTCCGGTTGAACATACCTTGCAAGTGACTGCCAAACAAATAATATTTTTTCTTAAAAAAAAGAATACCAGCACTAAAAATATAGGTGACTGCAGCTTGAGATATTAAGCATGCTTGAAACGATATATTTATGTGTACCTGGTGACTTCACCTGCTTCGTTTGTGAGAGTTTCCACGCCTGTCCTTCCAACTACAATCTGTTGTTCAAGGAAACATAAGAAACATGTCCCAACTTTTCATGGCAGTAGGTAACAGGTACGGTAGTAGCATCTCAAGACACAAAGAATGCAATTTGCTTTCATATTTTATTTTACTTTAAACAAGCCAAACCATCCAATCTTGGGGGCAGCCAGTGTTAATCAACCCAGTTGAAATAAGAGAAAGGGAAGTTAAGAACAATGTACCCATGAACATGCTCTTCTTTGCACAATCAGTTGGATGACTTTGCCAGTTCACTTGCACATCTAAAAAAAGAGGTTGTATCTTTCAAAAAAAAAAGAAAGAAGAAGAGGTTGTAGAAATCCCCATGACCCAAACACCCACAATTGGCAATAAGAAGCCATTACAAGGTTTAACAATATTAAACCCTAAAATCCAATCTAAAGAGTAACATTTTCTAAGTATCATCCGCAAAATCAGCAATCAACAACATACAATACGCAATCAAGCCAAAAAGCAAACACTACTATGCCCAGGATGACAGGAAAAAAAAACGAGAAATGACTAGTGCTGTGGCGCAACAAACCAGGAACTGGTAGATGCTCATGCTGGCGTCGACGGCTATTTTACGGCCGAAGTAGCTCTCGAACTTCTGCTCCTTCATCGCCTTGGGCGCATTGTCCGCCAGCAGCTTCGTCAAACCCTACACACACCGCAGGCGCGAACCCAAGCAGAGCCCATCAATCGATTCGCCACCAAACGGAAACAACCTAGAAATCCAAAGTAAGAGAAAGGAAGGATGGATCCCCCAGCACTCACCTTGATTCCCATCTCGTCTCCGACGGCTGCGGCGCGCGGCGGGCGGCGGCGGAGCCGGAGTTGCAAAAGAAACCGCGAGTTATTTCGGTTTTCCCCCCCTTTGGAGCTTCGACCCACGCCCACCCGGTTTTGTGTTTTCGCGGCGCGGAACTGCACACATGGGCCGTAACGGGCCGGGTGGAGCGGGTACGATCCGAGCCCGCCTCGACCCAACAAACTACCTACCAGACGCAAGGACCAAACGCGCCGGCCCATTTCGGAGCCTCGCCCTCGCGTCTCCGACTCCAGCCAGAGCCGGCGGCGAGGCCGCGCCGCGTCGCAGATTGCAGCGAGCACCTGAAGGAGGGGAGGGGAAGGGAAAGGAGGCTGCGGCGATGTCGAGCCGGTTCTGGCGGTGGTACGCGGACCGGCAGTTCCACAAGTGGGAGAAGACGGTGGTGTGGGACATGGTGGAGCCCTACCGCCCGCCTCGCTCCTTCGCGCCGCTCGTCGGCACCTACGTCGCCGCCTTCTACACCGGCGTGGTCGGTGCCGCCGTCACCGAGCAGCTCTACAAGGTCAGCCAGCCTCATCACCTCGGTTCCTCAATCCCCCTGCCCCCTTGGCCCTTGCTTCTCTTCCACCAGTGGCCACCGGCGCCCCAGCGCCCATCAGGTGCTCGTTGGAATGCTTGGCCGGGAAACCGCACCATGCCGCCGCGATTTTCCACCTCACTCGGAGTGTTCTACTTGAAATTACCCAGGTCGTGAGTCGTGACATGATTTCGTGGCATCTATTGCCCGAATTCGTCTGCTCATTGCATATGCTGTGTTTCTGGTTGCCTAGTTGTAATGTGCCGCAAAACATCATTCATTTGAAGCATTTCGAGCAATAAGGGCAATCGAAGCATGTTCTTCACCGAACTTGCTAGGCTTGTTAAATTATTAATTCCCCCATTCCTTTTCCAATTCGCAGGAGAAGTACTGGGAGGATCACCCAGGCGAGGCCGTGCCGATCATGCCGCCCAAGTTCTACTGGGGGCCATGGAGGGTGATGAACGGGGAAGTCCCCCGCTTCATTCAGCCGTCTGACGAGGCGAAGACAGCGTAGGATAGCTTCGAGCTTCGTTGTAATCCTTTCGGAAGATGCTTATGTCTGTTCTCTGTAAAATCCTTCCGAGAATCAGGTCTTGTTAATTTCCTACTAGGGTGATTCTTTTGGATGAATAAATCGTTTGTGATTGTAAGCTAACCAAGTGAGACTTCTGCTGGATGTAAAATGTGATATAATGACAGATGATGCCGTGTGTTCCATGATACATTCGATGTTGTTTTAATAGGGATACAAGTAATGAAAAACCAACATCAGAAGCAGCTGAGGAGAGACGGTCTAGTCGAAGCCCAAGTGATCTCGTAGGAACGTGCAGCAAAATTCCGCTGCATCTAACAAAATTAAAGGCTCTAAATTAGTTCAGGTTGCATGACAATTGGCCCATGTCAAAACACACATCTCGGTGCCAGCTTTGCACCTTTGTTTGAGATAAACTCTATAGATGTATCCCCTAGGGAAACAAAGTTCATTCCCCAAGTACAGTCTGCCTCTTTGGCCAAAAACATGTCAATCATACATCAGGCCGGGTCGTACTCAAAAATCCATTCCACTCATTTGTGGCATACGGCTGGCTATTCTGGCCTTTGTTGCTGGGAGCTCAGAAACAGCAGCTTCTGTGGTTGTCATCAGCAAGGAAACACTGCAAAAGAGCAAAATGCAGCTTTGTAAACGAGTCTGGTCGTTTGTCATACAAGATGAACAAGGGCAATTATCTTTTTATCTTGAAGATATTACCTTGCAGCATCTTGAAGCGCAGTGCGGATCACCTTAACTGGGTCAATGATGCCAGCCTTAATCATGTCTACATACTCCCCTGCAGTTGGCAAAATGCATGAATTAAATTACTTGTGTACTAAGATCGTTATGCTGCTGGAGAAACTACGGCGACCTATGAGAAAGAACATGGTGTTTGTTGGAGCCACTCAAATTTAGAATGAATTGTCCAAACATAGTTAAACAGCACAAACCTCTTGCTGCATCATAGCCCAAACTAAGGTCATCTTGTTCAATTAGCTTCCCGATGACTATGGACCCATCAATGCCAGCATTTGCAGCTATGGTCATCAAGGGAGCCTGCAGAAAATCCAGGAATAATTTTATGTTCGAGAGACAAATAACCCAGTGCATGAAGCTGCAGAGTTAGTAGAAGAAGCTACCTTCAAAGCATTTTTGATAATTTGAACTCCAATCTTTTCATCCTCATTTGCTGTGCTAATCGTGTCGAGTTCTTTCGTGGCATATAGAAGGGCAACTCCACCACCTGTGAAGAGACATGAAGCAAAGAATAGAAACAATATAAGATCAGGTTGGCAAATGGAAAAAATAAGATGCAAATTGCTCAAGGAAGTTTTGAGACCTGGTACAATGCCCTCCTCCACAGCGGCCTTTGCTGCATTTAGAGCGTCTGTTACCCTATCTTTTTTCTCTCCAACTTCAGCTTCACTAGCACCACCAATCTGCAATTTAGGTGCATACTGAAGAGGACTGGAAAAGAAACTTCACCGACACATCAGTTCTGAAAATTCAACAAACCTTGAGGACAGCAACACCTCCAGATAACCTTGATAAACGCTCTTGGGCCTTTTCTTTGTCAAACATAGCAGTGCTTGTGTCAACTGATTCTCTAAGCTGTAAAGGGCATCAGAAAAATGTAATTCCAATTGAAAGAGCTTCCTTCCAGTATTATCCAGATCAGCTTGAGATTAAATGGGAATCAAAATAATACCTGTTGGCACCTCTCCTCAATCTGCGGTTTATCACCTCCACCATCTAGGATGATTGTATCATCAAGAGATACAGTAACCTGTGAAGAAGAATGTCAAACTTGACCTCAGGCAAAACAATTTTCTAAAAGCTGACAAACCTTTTTGGCAGTGCCAAGCATTTGTAGTTGTACTTTGCCAAGATCAAGACCTCGTTCCTCGCTAACAACCTTGAAATCAAAATAATGTATAAAAGTCAATTTGAGTCAAAGAATTGTAGTTCATGCAATTAACTCTATATTACTGGTTACTGGTCGATAATAGCTAACCTCTCCTCCAGTCATCACAGCCATATCATCCAGATTGTGCCTTCTGTTATCACCAAATCCAGGAGCTTTGACAGCACATACCTACATTTGACCACTAGTAATTAGTTGAAAAACTTACATGAATAAGCTTCACCATGATAACAGATATATTTCAATGACTTGCGAAAGGGAAGAAGCAGTACACATGAGGGTTTTTTTCAATTCATAAGGAAGAAAGAATACAAAGAAAGGACTTGCTTTCATGCAAGAGTACAGATTATCTGGTAGCTAATATAAGCACTTTAGTACAGTACAACCAGGCCTGAAGAAATTATTAATATCACCTTGAGTCCAGCACGATGCTTGTTCAGTATAAGCATTGACAGAGCTTCTCCCTCTACATCCTCAGCAACAATCAGAAGAGGCCTGCGGTTCTACGTAGACCAATAACCAGTTTAACGCTCGTCAAATGTCACCAATTTTACATAGCATATCACCAAAACCTGAGACACAAATTAAAAAAATACCTTGATAGAAATTTCTAATACTGGAAGGAGAGAATTCATGCTTGAGATTTTCTTGTCATGAATAAGAATCAATGGGTTCTCCATCTCCTGCACAGATATAAAATAGATAATAATTTAAGGCCATTCATTTGGAGTCTACCTATCTGTTGATATGCAATGCATATCATCAATGCTTTATTTGCTCTTGTCAAACCTTTTAATAGGCTGAAAGCTATCCCAGATACCCAGCCTTTAAGGACGAGTAAACACATGAAACATTTGCAAACGAAATATAGTGATTACATAGAAGCTCCTGAACACCAGAAGAGTAAACAAACTACAGCCTTTAACTTCCCTAGTAGTGTACAAATGTACATACATTTCAACCAGCATACATATAGCGAGCACAAAATCAAAGCACAAAGAGGAACTGAGGGAATGTTTGATTCCCTTGCCAACTTTAGGGACCAAGGAAAAAGAAAACAAAGATGGCGAAGGGAACCAAAGATTCCCCGGGAAGCAATAATTGATGCATAATAGTGATGGGTTAACTGCTTAAACTAGGAAATGCATACTTACACATTTCTGAGTCTTCTCATCAGTCACAAAGTAAGGAGATATGAATCCTCTGGATAGCTTCATTCCCTGTACTGCTTCAAGCTCATTGTCCAATGTTTTGCCATCCTGCCAATTTCCAAGGGTAAGTTGCAGTACAGTAACATGACTATACAGAGAGACTGTCAACAAAAAGAATCACTCAGCACTCACAACAATAGTAATGACTCCATCCTTTCCGACTTTTTCCATAGCCTTCGATATCAGATCTCCAATTTCCTTTTCACCATTGGCAGAAATGGTTGCTACCTGATTTGTAAGAGGAAAATGAAAAAAGGCATGCTTAAGTTTCAATTTAAATGCAAAGAGAATCAAAATGATGATTGCTCATTGCTTACTACAGCAGATGCAAGTAATAATTATAGCAAAGACACACAATAAAATTCAATAAATTGCTCGTAATGAAGTTGGAAGAGAGCAGATAAGTAGAATCTCACCTGGTTTATTTCTTCTGTGGAATTAATCTTCCACGCTTTACTTTTGAGGTGACTAGTAATAGAATTTATGGCCTTGTTTATACCATTGCGCAAGTCCATAACATTAACACCAGCTGCCACAGCCTTGCATCCTTCCGTAAGAATTGCCTGTGTAAGTACAGTAGCACATGTGGTGCCTGTTTCCCCATCAAATTAAAAAAAAAAGTGAGTGTTCGTTCGGGCAACTATTCCTAATTGTTCCTAGGATTGATATAGCATCTTTGTTTAGGTTCAGAACTTCAGATTCAGATTACATGACAGCTACAGATTAATGTATCGCAAGACAGCAAATAGCAAAATTTGGTATGGCCATCCCATTTTGTTTCCCCAAACCTGTGTCAGAAAATAAGTGAGCCTTTCAAGACTGTCTAAGCTACCTACGGAGTATTTGCTCCATCAAAAAGTACATATGTTTTCAACTTGAGAATGTGAAATAGAGTAGTAGTTAGCGTAGTGACTTTGGTGCAATTGGACAAGCATGTGAAATACAGTAACAATGAGCATAGCTGACATGCAAGTCTAGTGTGAATCTCTCAGGCGCTGAATATAGAATTCCAACTAACACAGACCAATGATGAATTGATCTGCGCCGACAGAATTTCCCAGTCCCGACAGCAGAATCATTGTGGAGAAAATATAGCATCGTGCATTCGTGATTAGCATTATTGTTGGAAATGTTGGCATCTTATTCAGATGCAGATGAAGAGAGATGGCAATGACTGACAAGCACGGTAATTTCCCCAAGCCAGGGTCCTTACCATCCCCTGCAACCTTGTTCGTAGCTTCCGCAACTTGCTTCACCAGGTTCGCCCCAACATTCTTCGCGCTATCTTCGAACTCCACGCTCTTTGCGACAGTGACCCCATCCTTGGTGATTTTAGGACCTTTATAGGACCCCTCGATAATCACGGTGCGCCCCTGCAACAGAAGCAAGCAGCCCGCTCAATCGAGTGCCAAAGCCCAGCGGTTCCCCTAGATCCACGCCGCTCGCCGCTGCATAAAGCGCACTACCAACGACAGGCTGCTCAGAGGCAAAGTGAGGGGGAGCACGAACCTTGGGGCCCATGGTGACCTTGACGGCGTCGGCGAGGTCGTTGACGCCCTGTAGCATGGCGGCGCGGGCGCCCACGCCGAAGGCCACCTCCTTCGCCGCATACCCGCGCGCCCACAGCCGCTGCGGCTCCCCGCCGCAGCCCCGCGCGAGCTGCTTCCGCAGCGTCGAGGAGGACCTCGAGATGGCCGATGCTGCCGCCCTGTACATGGTCGCGCGCTGGTGTGTGGCTGTGGCGGCTCGTGCGCGGATTTGAGTTGCTCCTTTTGGCGTCGGGAGAAGAGGGTTTTAGAGGAACAGGGGTTTGGGTTCCGGAAGCTTCTTCGGCTCCACCGCGAGATCCACGGCGGCGGCGTGGGAGACAGGGAGGAGAGGAACCCCTCATCATCCATGATATCGGCCGTCCGAGCCAGATCGTGCGGCTGCCTTCTCGGTTCCCGGCAGCAGCCCTGTAATTCTATCCTGTCAATCTTGAGACATCGGATGGACAGGATGTGACTCCTTTGACAACCATCTGTTCAAAGTCATGTTATCATGGATTGGGGGTGGATCACATGATGGAGCTCTATGGAGACCGGAGACAAAGGGAAGGATGGAAGAGAAGGTCCCAGAGAAAAGCATGTTATATTTATCTACAAGAATATGTACCATGGTGTTATGTAATTTTGGGGTGGAAAGAGACAAGGGGTGTGCTTGGCTTGCGGTCGCAGCACGTCACGCCACAGTTTGGTGGCGCCGATTCTCAGCGCCACACCACACTCGCCATGGCATTATAATGTGGCAAGCTGTGGCTGGGAATCAGGCAGCCCCAAGAGCGTAAAGAAACGTGGGTAAATGTGAGAGGCAAAGTAAAGACTATGTACAATTGAACCTATTTGTAATATATTTGTCAAGGCTCCTATTAGGCAGGCACTCGAAATACAACAGTAATTGGCAATACGTGTCGATCTAGTCATCTTCTTCGAGTACTTGTTGCTTTTCTCCGTACAGTACCATATAATATTTTTCTTGCTTGACCTCAACCACACATCTGTATTGTCATAAATTTCTTTTATAAGAGCTAGTCAAAATTTTCAAACTACTCTTGCAGGAAATGGGTGATCCTTTGACTGTAGGTCCTACGAACACAAATATAAATTGCTTTAACCATGGGCGCAAGTATTAAGATGTTGATAAATTGACCATGTTAATTTTAGTGAGGCTTGCACTTCACTGTTAGATTGCCATGTTAGTTTTGACTAAAATGAAACTGTCGCTCTTAGTCTTCATGCATAGTTTCATCGAGAAGTTACAATATTTAAGTGCTATACGGTGTTGTAAGCAAATGTTTTACATGATCAAACCGAAATGTCCTTAATGTAGTTTCATGGGTATGTAACTGTGCACGAGCAGTGTCATGACCATGGAACTCCCTCCTTCTCTTCTCTGGCTAAAACCATGCCAAGTTTGTAAATATGATGTTGTACCCGTCAATTTATTATCACGTAACCTTTATGACACCTGACATAATAGATTATATTTTTTTCATTAACTGTGCGCTTTTGAAGAAAGAGCGCACACGGATGGTAAAAAATATCCTTAAAACTTGAAAGCATAGAATGAATTTATATATTTTTGGACAATATAAATATGTCTTTATATCTACAACTATATGTAGTTATATTGGACAATAATTAACTGGCCAACTGAAGTTTTGGGGCGATCTTTGGAGCGTTCCAACAAAAACCATACTATCTTTACCATTAGCAAGGAGGCTATGTATAACATATCATTTGGAATCATCATCTAGTGATGAATCATGCCATCTCCATCTCTCAATTATCTACAACATCTATTTAGTTAGTGAATGAATTCGGACCATTTATCTTTTCGTGGGACTCCTACGATTCTACGAAGCGAGTCTTGCTCTACCATCTTTCAAAAAAAGTCTTGCTCTACCGAACTCGGTTTAAGCATCGGAGCACGTGTTAATGGAAAAGCAGTTCCGGGTTTGGAGTTTGCAGTTGCACCCGCAACTTTGACCCGTTAATCCTCGGTTTGCTGCTGTCTGAGAAATTTCGATATTTGACACTAAGTTCGCACACCTCACGCGATTTGACATCCAATTCGTAAACCTTTCGATATTTAACCCTGTGCTTGCGAATTCTTTCGATTTGAGGGATTTGGGCTCTTTCTTCTTCATTTTGTGATTTTCAAATTCTTTTTCATTCTCCAGCTACTCGAACGGACCAAACTGCCCTTGGCCTTATCTTTTTACATTGAACGAGAGGTCTCAGGTGCTTCGGTCTGGCTGTTTTCTTTCTTCTCCAACGCCGGCCGCTCCTTTCTTCTCCAACGTCGACTACTCGAGCATTGCAAGGCCGCGGAATACTACGTACATGATGCCTTCACGCGGCACCACGCGTTCTCAACAGCTGCAGTGTTGCCGCATCTCTTCACCAGTCACGACCGCCCCAAACAGGCCCCACCGCCGGTATCAAAGCTCCAGGTCTACCTCGAGACAACGCCATCGACGAGCACAGCATAGCGCGACCACAAGCAACCATAGCTGGGCGTGACGAGTCAACGACTAGCAGTCGAACCTCTGAGGAGCCGCAACACTAAGGAACAGGTGCTCGAGTACAAAGCTCCAAATCCATCGCTGCATTGAGGACGCCTCACCCAGAGCCGGCCGTCGTTGGGTGCCGCACATCGCTCCCGCGCGAGCTCAAGGAGGAGAGCTACTCTCCTATCCACAGCCGCCGGCGAGGAATTCGGCCGCCGACGAGTCCGCAACTCGGAACGGAATGGCGACGAGCAGCTCTTGGCTGGGACGAGGCTCATCGGCACCGGCTCCGGCACCGGCGGCGACTACGGTGGCGGGTCGCGGAGGAGAAACGCGGCCTGATCGAGGATGGGGAGCGACGGGAGGTCGGAACAGTCGGGGTCGTCGCCGAGGAGCCGGAGGCGTTGGAGGCCTCCGCCGTGGAGTGCGTCGGGCAGAGATGCAAAGAGATAAGGTCAGGGGCAATTTGGTCTGTTCAGGTGGCTCAAGAATGAAAAAGGACTTGAAAAACATAAAATGGAGATAAAAGAGCTGAAATCCCCTGAATCGAAAGAATTCGCACGATCAAGGTTAAATATCAAAAGGCTTACGAATTGGATGTCAAATCACGTGAGGCGTGCGAACTTAGCGTCAAATATCGAAATTTCTCGCTGCTGTCTCCGTCCCCGGGCCTCGCGAGCTCGAAACACCCCGGCCTCCTCTCCCATGTCGAAGTAGGGCTGACCAAAACCCTAACCCTAACTTCCTCCACCGACGCCCTCCTCGCTAGGCCGTATACATGGACGCGAAGGACATCCTCGGGCTCCCAAAGACCCCCTTCTCGTCCTCCCAGGAGAAGAAGTCGCGGACGCCCAAAGAGCCGCAGCGCAAGCCCGATGGCGTCTCGCGCGAGGTACCGCCATTCTTCACCCTTCGCGTTCTAGTCGCTGCTGCGTGCCTGCGGTGCTGACGACTCTTTTAGGTCTATGCGCTCACAGGAGGAGTGGGAATGGCCCCGCTCATGCCGACCATCGAGGCATCGCATCTGAAGCGGCGGCCGGCTGCGGAGAAGGAGAAGGTGAGCGAGCATAAGTCATCTCATACCTGTTGAAAATTGGAAAACTTCAGAACTGTGCTGAGCGTTTAGCTATTAAAAAGCTATGTGCATTTGGAAAACTGTCATGGAGATTAGATTGCTTATGTAATTGAACTTGGGAAAATGAATTGATCGCCAGTTCATGCACGAATTAAATTGCCAATTAAATTAGCTTTACAGTAGCAAACGAGTACTGTTTGTCATGTTGTTTTGTGCCCACGTGAACTAAATATATTAACAGATGTTGGTATGCAATATGTTTTGGTTTGAATGAAGCCTGGAACACAACTGAGTATTGTAGTTTGGAACCAGTAAGAACTGCAGTTAGATTTGAGCTTATTACAAGCAGTTCACCTATTCATTTACGCTGTGTTTGGTGAAGATTTTTGCATTCGTTTTACCACACAGCTATGAAATGTTACATTTGTTATCCCCTAGCATAGTAGTTCATCTTGCAGTGGACTTCTCATAGAATGCTGAAGATGACAAGTATTATTCTTTAACATTACTGGAGCTGTATGTTATTTGACAAGACCATTGTAATATCTTATGCAGGTAGCATGGCAGTGGTTACCTTTCACATCCTCTGCGCGAACTGACAACCTTCAGCTCTATCACTGGGTCTGCATTCATGCTCTACTAATGTGCTATAAATTGAGAAATAACATGACGTACTTATGTGCTCCTGCTCCTTTAAAAGAAAACATGACTTAATAACTGTATTTCAACCAATTTGATTTTTCAGGTCAGAGTTGTCAATGGTGTTCCACCAACTGGCGACTATCAGTTTGCAAAATATAACAAGGTAACAACTGTATTATGTATTTATGTTAGGTACATCATTGAGCAGCATGCCTTCCTTTGCAAAGTTGGGGTTTATTCTACTATTTATTGATCTTTTTTTTCTTGCAGAAAGTGGATGTCCTTAAATACACAGATGAGGAGTACGAGAAGTATTTAATTGATCCTGTAGGTACTAGTTACAATAAAAGTTTGGAAATTTGACATCCAATTAGTTTCCGTGATATTTACCCTTTTTGTGCTATGCACAGTTAAAATCGACATGAGTTGTAAAAGTTCATGTTATGCTGCCCTGAACTTTAGTATACTAGTGCTGAATTATTGCAGCTCTCTTTCCCATCTGAACAACTTTTACATACTTATATTCTAAATTCTAGACATCTGTTTGATATAAACATCGTGTTGATTTTACTAAGCTGCTACTTTGGTCTTTGTTAGCATGTCATGTTTGTTAACAGAGGTTGATCTGGTAGGGGCAAAGCCGTTCCTCATGAAAGTCTTTTGGAGTATTTCAATTCATAAATGAAAGCTTTCATATTCTGCTTTTGGAACATCATGGTCAGATATTTTAAATGCACATACTGTTTAACACCAAAACTTAACAGATGAAGTTTTTCAGTTCTTTGCTGAAGGTCTTTTTGGTTTAATCATTAACCATTATGTTAGAATTTTAAAAATTTCCAGTCATGTTTTTACCTTGCTGTATATGCTATTGTTCAGTAATCTGTCTATTTGAACAGAAACATTTCTAGAATAGAACCGATGGATCGTTTGTCTGATCTTGGTCAGCAATCGTTTTGGGTGTCCATAACCTTTGATTGTTAGGGTGTTGAATTTTCAGAATGCCGTTTTTGTTCACTGTTCGTTCTGAAGTTCTAAAAGAAATATTTGGTGTGTCTATTTCAGGCTTGGAGCAGGGAGGAAACAGATCAGCTGTTTGAATTATGTGAACGGTTTGACCTTCGTTTCATAGTAATAGCAGATAGGTTTCCAACTGCTCGCAGTGTGGAAGATCTGAAGAGCCGTTACTATTCAGGTAGTTTAAATTTTAATCTTGATATCTCGGTGGTCAGATAGGATCCACTTTGTGAAATTCTCTCATTATCCTTCTATGTTTTGTATATGCATTAGACTGAAGGCCTTTTGTCCTGCTTTATACTGAAAGCGATTATATGTGCAATTTAAATGCTTATAGGAGCCCAACATTGGTGTTGTATTTTTGGTCATTTTATCTGTCATTCAATGTACAAGTTTAGTCATCAGTGTACTCGTGTTCAGTAACTTTTTAATCACGCCAGGAAGATTTTTCACACCATTTTGTGCCATATATCTTCTAAACCTCCCTCTTATAACTTCTTTTTTACTTCTCTTAAATCGATGAATAAAATGTCTAAGCATGCCTTTCTTTGTATTATTCAATATTACCAGAGGTTTGGTGGCATCATGGCTTTATTCACCGATTCGATCAATTGCTAGTGATAAGCATGATGCAGAATCTAGTTGGATTTATGTCTTATACTTTACATCTATAGTCGTTCTCTTTCTTTTTTGCAGTTTCTCGGTCTCTTCTAATTCATAGGGCTCGGTCATTTGATGATGTTTCTGGAAATCCCCTTGTGAAGGTAGTACTTAATTCTCTTCCCTACCCTTAAGTCACAACTTCATCGTTTTACTAAATTTGTCCTGTACCGACATATATGTTTACTGCATTTGTTCTCAGGATAGCTATGATGCTGCTCATGAGACTGAGAGGAAGCGTGCATTATCAGCACTTCTCTCCCAAACTAAACAACAAGAACGAAAGGATGCTGAGGTGAGAAAGTAGCTGACTTTTTCAGTCTATCATTTACCATTGTGTAGCTGACTGCTGTTTGCTACCTTCTCAGACTTTGGCAGAAGCAAAACGTATTATGGAATCCCGTGCTGCTAGCAAAGTAAGTGACCAAAATGCATGTGATTCTATATGTCCTCTAACAAAAGTAGTCTTAAGCAATGAGCTTCTAATGGTAATCTGTATGGTATTTATGGGATAAGTGTTTCTTTTCGTGAAGAGCTAAATGGTAAAACATCGAGATTTTTCTTAATTGTTAAATTACATAGCACTTTTACCATTTGGACACTTCAGAGTTATACTGATGTGCAGGCGCAATATTGTTCATTAACTCCCTCTGTTAGTTCAGTCGTTGTTAGTTTCAAGAGATAAATGGACTCTGCTTGATGTTAATGCTATGAATTACCAGATGCCTAATTGTTTGAAACTTTGTAGACTGCGGATGAAGCTGGAATGCCTTCGAGCTCTGATAATGCTATAGTTCCTGTTGACGGTGTATCTCCCGTGAGCAGCACTCATCCACCATTAACACATCCAAATACAGCAGTGAACAGCTCCACACCTAATTCACTACGAACGGTAGTTCTGATACATTTCTTGTCAATCTTATAGTTGATTAGTTTACATTTCACTTCTCTGTGCTCATCTAAATGACACAACCCCTAAATTCAGCTTATCATGGTCAATGCATCTGTGGGACTACCATTCAGTAATAACATCCAAAGGAGAATAGATCAACTTGCCAGATTCGGTTTATGTATCTTCAATGTTGATTCCTGCATTCTATATCTGAGATATCACCTTAATTTCTTATGAGTGTTCTCTCAGGACACTTAGGTAGTGAGGTTACATGAATATTTTGTCCCACTAAGAAAGTGCAGTTCGGATGGATGTCATGTGTAGGCACTCAGATATCAACCTCACAACCAGTGGCATTTTTAAAAAATGCATACTTCAGTGTCATTTATTCATGTTTCCATTAAAAGTGCTCCTGTTGTGTTGAACGGCGCAGATTAGATGTTTTTTTTTTTTGCGAATCAGATTAGATATATTTTAAAGTGCCATATGGTAATCAGGTAATAGAAGGATGCATTTGCATGCTAGAACTGTATTATTGCTATGCTACTGTTGAGTAATGCAGTTCCATTTGCATTCTCACGGACTTAAGCAGTCTATGTTTCCTTTCAAATGTGCGTTACATGAACATATCCTTTTTTAAAAAATGAATATAATAGTGAGTTCCATCATTGTGTCGAAGATGGCTTGCTCTTAGTATTACACACAGCAGAAATAAATCTAATCTAAGTATGCCAATAGTGACCGTGGTCGCTTTATTGTGTCTATTAATGAACCATATGAAGATTGAGACATCTATCTTCATAATTTTCTTTTATATGCATTTGACTTGCATATTTTCTCTTTCAGCTTCGAGTGTATTTGAGAACCCATGCGCTTGACCAAATGATCCAAGCAGGAAGTGCTTCAGCTGGCCTTCGAGTTATCAAAAGGGTTGATCAGACACTACAAGATCTAGGGGTTTGTCCTGTACTTTATGCACACTTGACTAAGTCGTGTATACCATAAATGTATTTGAGCAACTGTTTTTTTTTGTAGGTGAATTTGAAGCCTAAGGTTCCAACGAAAGCAGTTTGTGTAGAACATCTTGAATTGCGGAATGAGATACTTACGTTACTTAACTTACAGAAGCAGGTACTTATTTTAAGAGTGTCTGTCAAAATATTTATTGTGTTAAGCGCTTTCCTTCAGCTAACTGTTCTCTTTTGTATTTTATGTTAATAGCTGCAAAATAAAGAGGCAGAAGTTTCAGCTATCCGAGAAAGTTCCTTCACGGAGGCACCAAGCACACCTAAGGTAATATAAACTGCCTTCCTTTTCCCCTCTTTTTGTTGGCGTCCATCTGTGTAGATAATGTGAAGTCATTAACCTTTGGGATTATATATTCTGTAATGCAAATATGCTTCCTTGTGGAATCTCTGCAATGCAAATACGCTTCCTTGTGGAATCTGTTGCTGAGTTTTATGGCTGTAATAAGTAGTTCATTAATAGAAGTCTTCGTGTAAAATAGTGATAGCACACTCATGGCGCTTCAAGATTCAAATCTAAAAAGAAGGAAAGACCCCCCCCCCCCCCCCACCCCCACCCCTCTCTCTCTCTCTCCCTGTGGTCGTGCTTGCTGGCCATTGCCCTATCATCAATGATTTTTTTATACTTAACAATTATTGTATTTATCTGCAGCGTTCAAATAGAGACATTGATCGCCCCTTCGTCCCTGATGCAGTTGGGTTTACAGGTAGTTAAAAGAAGCAACTTGGTTTTACATAGAGTACATACTTTGTTCCTCTTCAATATGAGTCTGTACTTCTTTATTAATATTTCACATGATCCTGCTTCATGTGACCTCAGGTGAAAGAGCAGGGAAGCGGGATCAGAAGCGGAAGGTTTGTTGTTTCTTTCCTTTATTTCTGCTATTAGACTTTGTTATATGCACATTTTTGGATTGATGCGTCTGTACTGTTTCTGCAATTACTACGTTAGAGTTTAGACTACAGACGGTTTAATGGATACTACATGGAACTATATAAGTTCAATTCATCTTATATATGCTTTGAACTATGTCAAGACTTCATCTCAAATCATTTTTGCCAGACCGCCGGAAGATTTATAGATGCACCTCCGTCACCACCCCAGTCCAAGAGGCCTAGGAAATTGAAGGGATCTGACTGAATATTTTCCTTACCTGGTAACGCCATATCATACTGAATCTATACTCAATATTTTCCTTATTGTTTAGTTACCATTTCAGAGCAGAAGATTAAATTTTACATTATTTTTGAATCATTCATCACTTTCAGGCTTACAGGTAGGGATGAACTATAACAAAATATGTCAGTTCTGGCCTTGGTCTACTCAGTAAGTCAGTTGATGGCTGTCTTGTAGGAATCCGCTTTCGTGTCAAGATGTGTTTGCCCAGTCTCTCAACTGTCCATCCTCTGGGCGGACCTGGAACCTTATCATGGCCCTTTTTGTGTAACGTATGTCATATGTAGAGGTAACTGAGATCAAAATCGTACCTATTCAGCTGATTTCTGAGTTGATTATAGCATTGGTGATGTTAGCGTATGTTGATCTAGTTTGGCAAGCCTCTCATATATTCGACCCTATGGTGCTCCCGTATGCTGATTTATTTTCTCCCGTTTTTGCTCCTGCTCAATAAGATCAGTCATCGGCTCAGTCTCCTAGATGCTGAAGCTTTGTTAACCTCCACGTTCACCGGCACGCTCTGTCCGCACATACCTGGCTGCAACCCGCCAGCTCCTGGATTGTGATCTGGAGTTTTGCTAGCTCTGAGCCTGTCTGCTCTTGTTTGAAGGAACTAAACCTGGATACTGATATGCACGAGTCTCTTGATGTAAGAAATCTTTATCTTGTTTTTACCATGCATCGTACGTCCCAGAAGGAAAATACCGATATGTTATGGTGACATGGACAAAATCGTACTACAGTCAACGCACTAAACTCCCAAAATATTCTGTTGGCGAAGCAGATCCAAATACATGTTATTCCATTGCACAAATTTCACAGGCATGAAAATTCAGGGAAGCAATCGAACATTCTACACTGGAAACCAAATAAAACAACAGGACTTGGTGCACAGCCAGCAACTGTCTACGCTGTAAATGAAAGATTTACATAAAGATTCAAATTGGAAAATCCAGCAAAATTCTTGCTCTCGCTGGAACGGGATAATATGCTAGGTTCTCCTCATATAGCATAGGAACCAGAGGCGAAAGGTTACAGCTCATTCCGTTCAGCTCCTCAGATTGATCTATGGAGTGCGATAAATCCCTCCCTGACGAAGTGCTAAAATTAGAAGGTTGATCAAGTAGCATCTGATCTCTATCTCCAGGGCACCATATTTGCTCTTTGCGTTTTAGAATTGGCACTTGATCAAGTGCAATATAGTTTTCAACTCCCTGCTTCACTGGATCATAGAAACCTAGCCTCATACCAGTATTTAGTAGGATCCTCCCATCTGTTGGGTCAATAGCCCAAGGCACCACAATATTTGTTCTAGGGGAATAGTCAAGGCAGGATTTCAAGTAGATTGTATATGATCTATCCCACTGACCATGCTCCCATTTCCACAAACATAACTCATCTCTAACTTGGTTTGCAAGAACAGCGTACAACACTCCCTCTAGCTCTGCTACAAATGCACGGCGAGGGCTGTGGCTATCCCATGATCTCGCAATTCTTGAAGGGCAAGGGATGACACCAAACATCCTTGTGGCAATGTTGAAAGAAACAATGGCCCGTTCATGACTGTGACCCAACCTTGGTTCGCTCATCCAATATAACATCCCTTCCAAATATGCAGGAGGCATGTCACTCACAGGAAGAGGCGGTGGAGGAATGTTTTGGACACCCCGACGGTTACAGTTCCACAGTGAGCATGATAAGTCATAATCACGAGATTCGTAGTTCTTCAAGTTATAGAAAATTTCCACAATGACATGCTCTTGCGTCAATGGATCGAACCCCAACCCAACATTCTTATTGCCGACTGTGAAATGGTGCTCTTCTGATTGAACTGAATCAGGATGTAGTCGGCAAAAACGGCGTTGTACAGGCCCTTCATTCCTGTAAATCCTTCTGAAACCTAAACATGGGTTGTAAAGATAATCCCTTGTCTCAGTGCTGATCAGATTCAACCCATGGCAAGGTTTGGAGCAAACAACCTTTGTGTCCAGAAATGTGCTTTGATCAGGCGCCTGCTGATGAAGCCATTTGTTCAAGGGAATAAAACTGAAATCTGGTTCTCCAGTGCCCTTGCCAACAAGCGTGATCTTTAGCCTTTTGTCTATGTTCTTATGCAAAAAGTATGCACGAGAAAAGCTCTCTGTCCTGATCAATCTAAGCCAATGCTTACATACAAGTTTGAAGTTCAGGACCGATTTAGCTGGGAGCCGCAGGAGGATCTCCTTGGTCGCCCTAGACATGGGAGAAGAGAGGGCCATCTCTTCCTTTGTTTTTGGCACCGGCACGAGGGTCTCTCTAAACAAACTGAATCGAATATCATAGGCCTCAATCTGATGTGGCTGAATCTCCATGGTTGAGTGGATTGTCTCTAGAGCGCCAGACACAGGGTCACATGCAAAAACCTCGTGCCTTGATGTTGCGATGATTATTCTCTCACTGCATTTGCTATCGCCAAAGGAGCCAATGACTCTAACAGCCTTGGGCTCAACAAAACCTCTCGTAATGGCCATATGATTCCTTGACAATTCGACCCGATGTTTCAGCGACCATTCACCAGAGCTGTAGTCGTCCTTGAGCTTCCAAATCTCCAGCATTGTAGGACGGTAACGGTAGTAGTCCCTACGAAGGTCTCGGACCATGCACAAGTGACCATCAAGCTCTACCAAGTGAGCTCCCGACACCGGGAACGGCGGCGACCGCACCCAGCTGAAGGTTTCGCTTGTGAGCGAAAACGATAAGATGGCAGCCCTCGGCTTCTTGACCAAGCACTCCGGGTCGATCAACCAATGCAAGAACCCCCCCGCGAACACCGGAGGCACTTTCCAGATCGCGGCGCACAGGATCGCCGCCAGAGCGAACTTGCAGAACCTGAAGGGCACTCCTCGGGCGACCGGCCGCCAGCGATCCTCCTCGCCGCCGAGCGTGTAGACCTGGCACTTGAACTGCTCGCCATCGCGCGACCCGCCCTGGAAGAGCCTGACCACCTTGTACTCCCTGGCCCGCGCGTCGAACCCGATCCCCGCGCGGTGGCGTACGCCACCTCCTCGCAGGGAGGCAGCCGCGTGACCGCCCGCGTGGCGGCGTTGCAGACGTAGTACGCCGGGGTGACCGCCCGAGCGTCCCCCGCGCAGGCGTAGTGCGCCGGCGCGAGGGCGTCGTAGAGGAGGGTGAGGCCGTGGCACGGCGCCGGCGCCACGTCGACGAAGTTGCCGCGGGCGTCGTCGAGGGTGAACAGATGCTCGTCTTCGTGACCGTGGCCGTCGTGGTCTCCCGACGCCGGCGAGCAGGAGTAGACCGCGGTGAAGGAGAAGTTTGCCGTCGGCGAGACGAACAGCAGCTTCGGCGGCGGCGGCGGCGGCGCGGCGGCCATGTGTAGGCCGCAGAAGTCGTCGGAGGAGAGGAGCGCGGCCCAGGCGCGGGAGACCGCACGGAAGCGGAGGATGGATTTGACGGGCAGGTTGAGGAGCACCTCCGTCACCATCTCGTCCGGCAGCGCCGCCGCCAGGGCAGCGCGTGGCGCGACTACGACCTTCCTCCTCTTGCCGCCGCTCAGGGACGACACGGACGCCTCTTCCGCCGCGCAAATGATGCGCTGAGTCCCGCGTCATGTGACACCCCCTTTGGGGGCCGTCACTGACGCGTGGGCCCGGCTCGCGCCGCCGCCGTCGCTGCTCGCCGCCGCCGCCGGGTTAGTGTCCGGGGTTGGGGAGAAACATTCCCGACGGATCTAGAAGGGGTTCGGGGGCGGCTGCCGGCCCGGCGGAGGAGGCGGGTGGCGGGGGGAGGCCGGGCGGCGAGGGCGCCGTCGGCCGGGCGGTGGGAGACGGCAGTTGGGCCGGCGGCGGCGGGGGTGATGTGGAGTCGAAGGATTAGCGTCGGTGGCGCCGGCGGGCGGCGGCGGAGGCGGCGGAGGCCGCCGGAACCGAGGGAGGCGCCGCCGGCGGGAGAGACGGGCCCACCCATCAGCGGCTCCACCCAAGTGGGGGTGTCATGTGTGTTGGCGAAACGGTCACGTCCCGGAGGACTCGCTCCAGCCTCGTCACGCTCCGTCTTCCTCGGATCACGCCAGTAGTGGAGGATAGGGTTGTTATGCTGCACGTTGTGTTGTACATGTAATATATAAACACCAGATGAGATCAATGGATAGTTGCGTTGACACTCCAACTCTCTTCATGGTATCAGACGGGGATTTAGAGGAGTTCGTTAACCCCTTCTCCTCTCCTTCCTCGCCTCCTTCCGCTGCCATGGATGTCAACTCCGGCTCTGCTCTCTCTTCCAACACAGCCCACGCCTCTGGCTCCTCCAGTTCCTCTTCTGTGCAGTCTCCTGATGCCATCGCCGATCTCCTTCGTCGTGCGAACATGGGACCGCCGCCTCCTCCTCCAGCCCCCACTGTCTCTCTCTCTCAGATCCAGTCGGTGAACATTCGTGCACATGTTCATATCGTCTTGGATCTTGAAAATACCTCGTACTCCCAATGGCGGCGCCTCTTTGACACCGTTTTCGGCAAATTTGGTCTTCGTGACCACGTCTCCAGCACCGCCACCCCTCGCTTCTCCGATCCCGAGTGGGCCATGGTCGATGACAGCATCGTCAACTGGATCTACACCACCATCTCCACCGAGCTGCTCGACATCGTCATGGAGAAGACCGACACCGCGCTCGCTGTCTGGACAGCGATCGAGGAGCTCTTCCACGACAACCGTCTCACGCGTGCCGTCAACTTGGAGTCGGAGTTCCGCTCTCTCATGCAAGGGGATCTCTCCGTCATCGAGTACTGCTCCCAGCTCAAGGTCCTGGCGGGCAAGCTCGCCGACGTTGGCCATCCTGTCCGGGAGGACAATCAGGTGGTCAACATGCTGCGCGGCCTCAACCCTAAACTCCGTCACATGGTCGCCTCCATCAACTCCCAAGACCCTCTGCCTTCCTTCCGCAAGGTGCGTTCTCAACTTCATCTTGAGGAGACAAGCCTGAAAAATCAAGAGAAGCAGCTCGGCGGCGGCGGCCACGCACTCTACGCCGGGCGCACCCCGCCTCCGTCGTCTTCGTCGGGCGCATCTGCTGGTACATCCACCAACAAGAAGAAGAAGAAAGGCAAGCCATCCTACACCAGCGGCAACTCTTCGTCGGCTCCTTCCACCGGCGGCACTACTACCGGCGGCGGCGGCGGCGGCGGCACTGCTACCCCCGCTCGCTCGCAGGCTCCCTCCGTTGCGCAGTGGCAGGCCGGGTTCAATCCATGGACCGGCATGGTGCAGGCTTGGCCCATGCCATTTCGTGTTCCGGCCGCTGGGGTTCTTGGGCCTCGGCCTGGCATGCCACCGCAGCAAGCCTTCACGGCCCAACTGCCTTCAAATGCTGGTGCTTCGCCTTTCCCGCCTACGGCCGCTCCGACGTGGGATCACAGCGCTCTTCTTGCAGCACTGAACAACGTCGCCGCCAACCCTGCCAGCAGCACCTCCGATTGGTACCTTGACACTGGTGCGTCCTCTCACATGTCATCCACCCCTGGTACACTACGTTCCATTTCTCCTTCCTCCCTTCATTCCTCCATTCTTGTTGGTAATGGTGCATCTCTACCTATTACTCACACAGGCACTTCTTTTATTCCCACCTCTCCTAATGCATTGCACCTTAACAATGTTCTTGTTTCTCCTGATCTAATAAAGAACCTTGTATCTGTTCGTGCACTTACCCGTGATAATGTCGTAACTGTTGAGTTTGACTCCTGTGGTTTCTCGATCAAGGATCTTCACACCCGGGAGGTGATTCTGCGATGTGAGAGCAGTGGCGATCTCTACCCTCTTCGCGTGGACTCGTCACCGCATCTCCTCACCGCATCCACTACACTCGACCTATGGCATCAACGGTTAGGGCACCCCGGCCGTCATATTCTCCCTTCCACACTTGAGTCTTTTGATTTCAGTTGTAATAAATCAACCGAACACATTTGCCACGCTTGTCAGCTTGGGAAACATACTCGGTTACCATTTGCTTCCTCCACTTCAGCTTCCAACTCTCTTCAATGTGACACGGGTCTCAGCACATCCGCGTCCTCCCGCCATCTGGTCAGGCGATCCAGGGTCTGCCGCCTGCCGCTGCTGGTGTCGTTGGGATTTTTGCGGCGTCTTGGATTTTCGCTTGAGGATTGAGAATTGAGGAAGTTGCTCTCGTCTACATTAATACCCATCATCATGGTGCCAAGTCACAAACTCGCAACGGAATCAGACGCGGAAGAGAAGCCGGCAACGGACTCGAATTTTTAGAAAAAGAAGCCGGCAACGGACTCGAATTTTTAGAAAAAGAAGCCGGCAACGGACTCGGATTTTTAGAAAAAAAAAGAATTTGTTGTTGACAGACGGAACAAACGACTTTTAAAATAATGCTAGGATTCTTACGTCCGATAGGAAGTAAAAAATCGGACGGATTCATGCTCGTGACCCACACGGTCCACACGGGTCCTGGTCACGGTCCACACGGGGTCCATTCTCACCGACCGATCCGCTTTTCTGGTTCTCTCTATCGCTTCATCTTCTCCCCCAACGCGATCCATCTCGGTGCTTCCCGTGCTCGACCTCTCTCCGTCCTTGCCGCTCCCCCTCCCCTCCCGTCCGTGCGCTGCCTCTTCGGCGGGGACCCATTCTCTCCGTCCTCGCCGCCCCTCCCTTCCTCACGCCATGGCTCGACCTCCCTGCGCCGCCCCTCCGGCGAGGCCTCGACCTCGCCGCTCCTCCCTTCCCCATGCCATGGCTCGACCTTCCTGCGCCACCCCCTCCGGCGAGGCCTCGACCCCGCCGCTCCTCCCTTCCCCTCCCCGCCGCCGTCCCACAGTCGCCGGCTCAAGGTGTTAGTGGAAGAGGATCTCCGGGCAGCGGGCATGCTAGGGAAAGGCCAAGCGGTCGTGGAGGAGGAGCTCCGGGCGGCCGCCGTGGTGGGGTAGCTCCGGGCGGCGGCTATGGCGGATGTTCCTCACGGAGGCTACTTGATTCAACTATGACAGGTGCTCCGTGCATGTTGCACTTGCGATTTTTTGAAGTTGCAGCAGTGATTTCGTGATGTTGCAGGAGTGATTTTTGAGATACTGTATCATGATTTTTGTGATGTTTCACCTGCGATATGTGGTGTTTCAACTGCAATTTTGGTTGGGATGTGATGCTTTATGCATTGGCAGTTGATTTTAGATGTTGCAAGTGCTGATTTTCTATGTTGCAGATGTTATTTTTTGATGTTTCACCTGTATGCTCTCAAAGTCGACTGCTATTTTGCATCAGAATGTTGCATGAAACAAGTACTCGATGTTGCGGCGGGATTTTTCCTCCGGAATAGATAGAACTATTTTTAAAATTTTTCATCGATGTTGCAAGTATAGATTTTTGATGTTTCAGAAGTTGTATTGTGATGTTTCAACAAAGCGTATTTAGGGCGTCCGGGCGCTAGCAGTGCCGCTTTTAAAATCATACCGCCCAGAGAGAGCGCGAGCTCGTATGCTGACCGACACATAAGGCATTCAGCTATGAAATCCATCAAAACTCATATATTAAATCTAGTATGATAACTGGTTCAGCATTTTTACTGAAAAAAATATAGGATGAAAGATGTTGACTAATATCCATGCCCGACCTGACCATGTGTTGCTCACGCGCGGGCCAAAAAAATCCGATCCAACAACCAGAATGGACCCGACCCCAACCCGACTGACAAATGATGATTAGGTCTAGTTTGAGTTTGACTTCGACAAAAATGTTATTAAAAAAATTTTGATTGACAAAAAATGCTAGCCAAATGTTGGGTAGTGTCATCAGCATTAAATATCATGCCACATCAACAATTTTGCTGACATAGCAGTGATATTTATGAGGGGAGTGTCATGGGATGAGAGAGGATGTCATGGTGATGACACTCTCTGGCACAGTTCTCAAAGTTTCCAGTCTTGACAACCGTGTGATGACACTCTCCACTGAGACTGGCCTTATAATCCTACATGGACGGCGACTCGCTGGCCACGCAAGCAAATAATGTAGCTGGCGGAAAGAGAAACCGGGAATGACCGACTCGCGGCTCGCTAGCAAATTGCAGGCGCATGCATTTATTACTTCAAAAGAACGGATTCTCATTTGCTGGCGTAGCATGCAGCAACCCGATCAGGCCCCTGTTTAGATGTTTCGCGAAAAAAATTTCGAGTATGTTCCCTCACATGCATAACGTATTAAATGTAGTCAAAGAAAATAACCCATTATATGGATGGAGTGTACTTCGCGAGACGAATCTAATGAGTCTAGTTATGTCGTGATTAGACAATAAATTGCTACAGTAAACATGTGCTAATGACGGATTAATTAGACTCATTAGGTTCGTCTTGCGATTTAGTGACAGAATCTGTAATTAGTTTTGTAATTAGTCTATATTTAATACTTTAAATGTGTGCCCGACATACTCGAAAAAATTTTCGCAAAACATCTAAACAGGGCCCAGAGCATTTATTGACCAACCCCCACCACCACCGCACTGTAGCTCACATGACCTGGCGAACTGAGTCGCCGGCAAGCGAACGACTCTATAAATCTTGCTCTAATACGCTAGGCTCTCCTCGTATAGCATTGGAACCAGATGCGAAAGGTTACAGCTCATTCCGTTCAGCTCCTCAGACTGGTCTATGGAGTGCGATAAATCCTTCCCTGACGAAGTACTAGAACTAGAATGCTCATCAAGTGGCATCTGATCTCCATCTCCAGGGCGCCATGTTTGCTCTTTGCGTTTTACAATTGGCACTTGATCAAGTGCAATATAGTTTTCAACTTCCTGCTTCGATGGATCATAGAAACCTAGCCTCCTGCCAGTACTTAATAGGATCCTCCCATCTGTTGGGTCAATAGCCCAAGGCACCACAATATTTGTTCTAAGGGAATAGTCAAGGCAGGATTTCAAGAAGATTGTATATGATCTATCCCACTGACTATGCTCCCATTTCCACAAACACAACTCATCTAACTTGGTTTGCAAGAACAGCGTACAACACTCCCTCTAGCTCTGCTACAAATGCGCGGCGAGGGCTTTGGCTATCCCATGATCTCGCAATTCTTGAAGGGATGACACCAAACATTCTTGTGGCAATGTTGAAAGAAACAATGGCCCGTGCATGACTCTGACCCAACCTTGGTTCGCTCATCCAGTATAACATCCCTTCCAAATAGGCAGCGGGCATGTCGTTCACAGGAAGGGGAGGTGGAGTGAGCTGTTGGACGTCCCGAGAGTCACGGTCAGTCACTGAGCATGATAAGTAATAATTACGAGATTGATAGTCCTTCATGTGATAGAACATTTGCACAATAACATGCTCCTGCATCAATGGGTTGAACCCCAACGCCACATTCCTACTGCCGATTTCGTCTGGTTCAACAGGATTAGCATATAGTTCCAAATCATGGTGCAGCATCGGCCCTAGGCTCATGTACGTCTTGTGGAAACCTAGACATGGGTTGTACAGATAATCCCTTTCTCCAGTGCTGACCAGATTCAACCCGTGGCAAGGCTTGGAGCATACAAACTTTGTGTCCAGAAATGCTCCTTGATCAGATGCCTGTGGAAGCCATTTGTCCAAGGGAATAAAACTGAAGCCTTCTCCTCCAGTGTGTTTGCCAACAAGCATGATCTTCGGCCTTCTGTCCATGTTCTTGTGCAAAAAGTATGCTTGAGAAAAGCTGTCGCTCCTGATCAAGCTGTGCCACTGCTGACAGACAAATTTGAAGTTGATAGCTGACTTAGCCGGGAGTCGGAGAAGGATCTCTTTAGTCGCCTTAGCCATCGGAGATGAGAGGGCTATCTCTTCCTTTGTTCTATACACCGGCACTAGGGTCTCTTCAAACAAACTGAATCGAACATCATAGGGCTCAACTTGATGATGTGTCTCTGTCTCCATGTTTGACGACTGAATAATGGCTTCTAGACTCCTGGACATAGTGTCATATGTAAAAACCTCGTGCCTGGATGTTGCGATGATTATCTTCTCACCGGGTTTGCTATCTCCATAGGAGCCAATGACCCTAACAGCCTTGCACACATTGAAATCTCCTGCCCAGGAAGGCAATTCGATTCGATGACTCAGTGACCATTCACCGGAGCTGCAGTCCGAGAGCTTCCAGATGTGCAGCATGCTAGGCCAGCTCCCCCGACGAAGGTCTCGGACCATACACAAGTGACCATCAAGCTCTACCAAGTGAGCTCCCGACGCCGAGAACGGCGGCGACCTCACCCAGCTGAAGGTTTCGCTGGTGAGGGAGAACGATAGGACGGCGGCCCTCGGCTTCTTCTTGTTGAAGAACTCAGGGCGATCAACCAATGCAGGAAACCGCCCACGAACACCGGGGGCACTTTCCTGTTCGCCGCGTACCAGATCGCCGACCGAGCGAACTTGCAGAACCTGAAGGGCACTCGTCGGGCCACCGGCCGCCAGCGACCCTCCTCGCCGCCGAGCGTGTAGACCTCGCACTCGACATGCTCCCGCGTCGTCGCCGAGCAGCCCGCTCTGGAACTGGAAGAGCCTGACCACCTTGTGCTCCCTGGCCCGCGCGTCGAACCCGAGCCCCGCGGTGGCGTACGGCGAGTCCAGGCACGGCGGCAGCCGCGTGACGGCGCGGACACGGATGTTCTAAATCCCAGGTCACATGACACCCCTCTTTCCCTTTCTCCCGCTGACAGGTGGGCCCCAAGCCCCTACCGCCGGCTCCTCCCTCGGCTCCGGCGGCCTACGCCGCCTCCGCCGCCGCCGGTCGGCCGCCGCCACACTAATATCGCGATTCCGATGAGCCGCCGCCGCCGCTGGCCCATCCGCCGTCCTCCACCGCCCCGGCCGGCGGCGCCCTCGCCGCCCGGCCCTCCGCCCACCGTCCAGCACCTCCGCCGGGCCGGCCGGCCTCCCCACACCCTCTTCTAGATCCGGGAACTCCATCCCAACCCAACCCCGGAACACTAAGGCGGCGGGAGCGGCGGCGGCGCCGGCGGCGGCAGCGCGGGTCCACGCGTCAGTGACAACCCTAAAGAGGGGTGTCACAGGACGCGGGACTCAGCACATCATTTCCGGTGACGGCGCGCGTGGCGGCGTTGAAGACGTGGTACGCCGGCGCGAGGGCGTCGTGGAGGAGGGTGAGGCCGCGGCACGGCGCCGGCGCCACGTCGACCAAGTTGCCGCGGGCGTCGTCGATGGTGAACAGAGGCTCGTCGTGGCCTCCCGACGGTAAGCAGGAGTAGACCCAAAATTTGGGGATATTTAACTTTTTACCATCATAACGGGTGCCGCCTCCTCAGATAGCATCTTAACGGATGGCGATACATTTTTACCACGCAACAGAAAAAGATGCTACAAAAATACCACTCTTGCTGGCGTGGCACGCCAGCTGCGCACGCCACGTCAAACGTCTGCCACCACGCCCGCGACATTTACATGAACCCCCTAAACTTTTACCTTCTTCTCATCTGCAGTCCTTCTGACTTGAGCCGCTTGCAGAACCTGGCGAGGCCGCCGTTGCCATGGTAGCCAATGTAGACGTCGCAGCTCTAAAGCTTGGCGTTGGAGGACCAGCTGCTCCATCTTGGCAGGCAGAGGCGGCTTGGTCTCCACCAGGCCGAAGCCCCCGCCGGGCGGGGGGGCCGCGGCCGGAGGGGCGGCGGGGCGGGGCATCACCACCGTCTGGCCGGGAGGAGCGGGAGGGGCGCCCACCGCGTGCAGCGTGCGGCGCTGCTGCTGCTGCTGTTGCAGCGGCTCCTGCTGCTGCTTCCTTCCCTCTGCTGCAGCTGCTGCTCACGGGAAGTACAGTATGTCGGGCAGTAGCATTGGCCGCCGCTGGCAAAGAGGCCTCATCTGCCGGAGTCTGCTTCTTCGACGATGGACACAGTTCCACATGGCCATCAAATGGATGCGTACTGACCCCTGGTGACCTGCTGTCTTGCTGCTTTTCGGTGTCACTAGCTGACCGTGGCGGTGACCACTCCACGTACGGGTACAACGGAGGCTCTCTCACTGGTGCAGGCCCCCTGCAGCCGCAAGGGGAACGCTCGGTACTTGAGCTGCAGCCGCAAGGGGAACGCTCGGTACTTGAGCGCGGTGGATGGAGAGGCAACTCCTCCAAAGGAGGCACCGACAACGGCGACGGCCTGTAACGCCAGTAGTCCAGTGACGAAGGATTTGTTGGCACAGGATTGTGGCCGGCGGCGTTGATGCCCATGGCGTGCTCCGTCAAGACGAGCTCGCGAAAGATCGTGTCCTGGCGGATGCGCACCTTGTCCAGCTCCCACAGCAGTTCCTCCCTCCTCGCCAGCGCGGCGTCCACCTGTGATGCATTGGCGTCGCCTGCTTCCCCGGTGGCAAACAGCATTGTCTCGTGAAGGACCGCAGATGAGAAGAAGGTAAAAGTTTAGAGGGGTTTTTTAAATGTCGCGGGCGTGGTGGCAGACGTTTGACGTGGCGTGCGCAGCTGGCGTGCCACGTCAACAAAAATGGTATTTTTGTAGCATCTTTTTCCGTTGCGTGGTAAAAATGTATCGCCATCCGTTAAGATGCTATCTGAGGATGCGGCACCCGTTATGATGGTAAAAAGTTAAATATCCCTAAAATTTGGGTGAGGAGGGCTCCAGAATCACCCAAGCAATTTGTAAAATCATACCGCCTCCGATTACTTCATACTGACAGCCCGTTTGGGCCTTTGGGTTGCACTTTTGTTACAGCCAGCCACACAGTTAACTGGCCATCTCATGGGCTGTGCTGGCCGCTTCTCATTTCTCGCCGTCTGAAGAAGTTTCCCGTATTCCTAAAAAAAAGGGTTTCCCAGGCAACGAGTTTCATAAAAGAAAAAAAAAATGAGATGATGATGACGCCAGGTTCATGGTGACGCGCGAGACGTGCCGATCGGTGGAAATTCAGAGACGTCCCACAGGCCAGTACGTTGTACGTACTGCTCCGGTGCGCCTCATGTGTCGCAAACGAAGCAACGGGACGGAAAGAGGGCCATCCATATCAGTCTCATCTATCTCACGGGGACAGAGCCACAAAGGCCGACGTCTCCGACTCGACCTGCTCGTGTCGGAGAGCGACGGGCGGCGACCGGCGGCGCCGTGCGTGGCTTCGTCTCGGTGGCTATTGTCGCCGTCCGGCCAGTTCGCTCGCTTTCATCCAGATCCAGCGTACAAGGTTTCTTTTTCCCCCTTCCCTTTTCCTTGTTGTTAAGCCACGGCGTGGTGCCCTGGGACTGACCGGTGGTCGCGGGAACGGGCTGGATCGATCAGGAAGTGGAAGAATATGATATGCTGGTGGGGGTATGGGGTTCAGGAGGTCGGCAGCAGGAGAAACGGAGCCGACCACCACAGGCGCGTCACGTCGCGGGTGGCGCCGTTTCTGGGCAACAATGACCTCAGGGACCGGGATCAATGGATCATGGGGTTGAGGTATAGCAGGGCGCAGGCTTCGGCGAGTGTGTTGTGATCCGTTTCCGCGGTGCGTCCTTGGCTTGGAGGCGGTTGGGATCGCAGGGGGCAGTGCTAATCCATGGCCTGGGGCGTCATGGACAAGAGCGTAGCGTAGCCGTAGCGTGTGGTCAGTGGAGTAGGTGGAGGACGGGGGGGGGGACACCGATATCTCTCATCTCAGAAAGAAATAAGGGTTAAAGAGCCACGAAGACAAGAGAAGCGTATACTGCTCCTTTTCAAATTCACCAACGTTAAAATGCGTCACCCTGTAGACGAGGCTACAAAGTACACGGGCGCAGTTGTTGCTGGCAGCGCACCGCGAAAGCTACGCGCACGGTGCTGGACGGCGGCTGGGCGACGTGACCCGCGTCGCATTCAGAGCGATGCTTTGCCATTTCCCAGGTTCCGTGCAGAGACATCGCAGCGCGTCCTACGCGAGAGACCTGCGTGCAGCGAATCCAGGCTCGTCAAGTACTCCGCGTTCTGCTCACCGGCAGCATCATTGTTTTTACCCTCGGAAGGAAGAAGCATCGTCGTAGCACGGGCCGCCGTGCGATCCCGTGCACGCCCATGATCCCATACTTGCTCCACACTTGTTAACTCTCGAGGTCAGATCGGCAGAAAGATCAGCGAAGCAGGGGGGGGGGGGGGGGGGGGACCTCTCAACTCTGACGTCCGAACCACCACAAACGCCATGCCACTTTAACGTCACTGTTTACCCTTCAACGACTTCTGTAGCCAGGCAATGATGAACCATACCAGATTGAAAATCTCTACTCGGATAATTTGCAGGCGGCTCAAATATATATATATTTTAAAAAAACTAGCAATTCTTACAAGAAGCAATTAACAGTAAAAAAAACAAAACTGCACTCACGCTCTAGTGATCGCTGACCCAGCATATATATTTTTAATAGTTTATATTTGGATCCTAACCAGAAGCTAGCTACCAAATTACTGCTCCTGCATGGCGGATCGGAATGGAGCTCTCTCCGATCTCCTCCGTCCTTGCAGTTGCAGGCAGGAGACGAAGACGAGCTACTGCTTGCCGCCGCCTCCGAGCATCTCCTTGTAGTTGAGCAGCGAGTTGAGCCGCTGCAGCTGCAGCTGCTGCCTGAACTTGTTGATGAAGTCGTCGGCCCGCGCGTCGACGCCGTGCTCCGCCTCCTCCCCTTCCTCCTCCTCCACGACGCTCGAGCTCGACTTGCGCATCCTCGGCTCCTTCTTCCCCTGCTCCCGCGCCGGCTCCGACCGGCTCCGCCCGTACGCCACCGCCGGCTTCTTCTCTTCCGCGGCCGGCGTGGCCACCGCGGGGAGGTCGGCGCCGAGGTCGCCGGAGCGGAAGCGGGAGAGGCCGAAGGAGCGGAGCCGTTCCAGCACGGACGGCGCGCGCGCCAGCGGCGGCGGCGCGTACTCCTCTTCCCGGCGGTGGTGCCGCGCTTGCTGCTGCTTGAAACTGTCGATGAACGCCTCCGCCCTCGCGTCGACGCTCTCCCCCGCCAAGGCCACCTCCGCCCGGCTCGGGGCGGCGGTCTTCTTCGCCTCCGAGCTCGACTTGGCCATTCTCGGCTTGGCCTCCGGCTTCTTCACCGGCTCCGAACGGCTCCTGTCGTAGTGCGCGTGGTTCTTCTCGGCTGCCGCCGGCGGGATCGACGCGGCGGCGGGTTGCTCGGGAGCGAGGTAGCCACCCAGGGAGCGGAGGCGATCCATGATGGACGACGTGCGCGCCAGCGGAGCAGCTGCCGGCGCCCGCGGCCGCACCGGGGGAACGTACTCTTCCTGGTAGTTGTACTCCTGCTGCTGCGGCGGCGACGGTTGGCGCCCGAAGCTTCCGGCGAACTCCTCCGCCCTGGCGTCGACGGCGTCGTCCTCGACCAGCCTGCTGGCCGGCGGCGCGCGGGCCACCTGCGCCTTCCTCACCTCGGATCCCGGCTTCTTCGCCCTTGACGCCGGCGGCCTCCTCTCCTCACGCACCGCGGCGTAGTGCGCCTGCTCCTGCGCCGCCGCCGTGGTCTCCTCCTCCAACGGGGCGAACGCATCGTGCGCGTGAGTGGGCACCGCCGCGGCGGCGGTGCCGTACTCGGGCGGGAAGTCGCCGGAGCGGAAGCGGTAGAGGCCGAAGTCGAACGACCTGAGCCGGTCCACGATGGAGGACGTCCGGGCGAGCGGCGCGGGCGCGGGTGGCGTCGCGTACAGCGGCTGCTGCTGATGATTATGCGGGGGCGGGTAGTAGTGGTCGCCGTACGCCGGCTGCTGCTCCTGGAAGTGGTAGTGGCCGTGGCCGTCGTCGTGGTAGTGGTGGTCGAGGTCCTCCCGGCGGCGGCGGCGGTGCTGGGTGGCGCGGGAGGTGAGGGCGATGGTGCCGATGACGAGGTTGACGAAGAGGAAGAGCGTGGCCGGGGTGAAGTAGGCCCGGATCGAGGCCCAGCCGCCGACGAACGGCGCCGCGGCGGCGTCCGCGCTGTCCATCTCGCTGCGAGGCTCGTGGGGCCGCGTGGGGAGAAGGGTGGTGGAGGTTGGGGAATGGGGATCGGGGATTCTGCTGCGCGGAGTCGGAGTGTTAAATGGTGGCCGGGGGCGAAGGGGGCACACGCGGCGCGCCGCGGGTGGGGTGCTGCTGACTTGGTGGGTGGAAAACGTGGGAATCCAAGTGCCGCCCCCTCGTGCCGCGCGAGCCGACCCGCCGGGATTGCAGGTGGGGTGATGCCAAGGCCAGGCCGCCCGCGGCATCTTGCTTGTCATCTTCGTATCCGCGAGGACGCGGGGTAGCCGCCAGCCGGGGATTACTGTGGCATAGACCAACCAGCTGATGACCACAGTGCCACACGGCTTCGTACAGTCTTTAGTACAGTAGACTAGACTAGACTAGTAGAGTCGTAGTATAAACAGTGAAGGGTTTGGATTTTGGCTGCCATGCGTCGTTATCCCAAAATCCACTTGCCGTAGACTCGTAGAGCAGTAGTACATCCTAGGTGGCCTTTCATTGGATTATACTACAATGTTGTAACTCTCATTTTCCCATCTTATGAGTCATGGATCTCCAGCCAGTTTTGATTATTTGTTATTCAGCCACATCGAGCTTATTCTGATTTATTCTATCTTTTTCCTCCTCACAGAATATTATTAAAACGGTCAAAATCAGTCAAAGCTAGGAAACATATCTACCAGCGAACTTATCTCTTAAAAGTGCACTATCCAACTAGGATTCCAATTCTGGTTCTCACATGTTTGGTGATATTTACCGATATCCTCGTAGTCCACCTCATTGTTTTTAATCTCTTCTCTTGGATGAAGATTTTCTTCTTCTTCGTGACTTCATGGCTGATATTTTTTCTTTTTTTTTTCTCCAGCGCCTTGTTCGTTTCGTTGGGCTAGGGTGAAAAATATGTGAAAATAATTTGCTAAACTGGTTCAATAGTATTTTATAAAAAAATAATCTGCTGTGCTGGAATGATAAGCCAATCGAACAGAAGGTTAAATTCGCTAGACCCGCTCCTACAATCTCTCCGTGATGTCTCCGTGACCTTTCCCTCTCTCATGTACGGAGTACAAGTACAACCATCCTCACCCAACCACATGCCTATTTGCGTCTTGCTGCAACCTGATGAGTCACGGGCGTTCCCACCGTCCTTGTGGCTCTTTGCGCTGTTTAGATGTTTCGCGAATTTTTTTTCGAATATGTTCCCTCACATGTATAGCATATTAAATGTAGTCGAAAAAAATAACCCATTATATGGATGGAGTGTACTTTGCGAGACGAATCTAATGAGCTTAGTTAGGTCGTGATTAGACAATAAATTGCTACAGTAAACATGTGTTAATGACGGATTAATTAGACTCATTAGGTTCGTCTTGCGATTTACTGACAGAATCTGTAATTAGTTTTGTAATTAGTCTATATTAAATACTTCAAATGTGTGCCTGACATACTCGAAATTTTTTTTGCGAAACATCTGTTACGGCCCTTGTGCCCGCGTTCGCAGCCACCCATCAGAAGGGGAAAAACCCCAAATGTTAACAAACTTCACTAACCAGTCAAATCAATTGTCACCATTTTTTATACTCAATTGTCACCGTTGAAGATAAGCAGACGCAAACAGGACGCGTGGACTCCATTATAGGATAAGGTTATTTTCCTTCACCGCCAATTAGACACAAAAATTCCTATGGTAACACCACCAGCAGCAGCAAAAACACAACTTGCACTTAGGCCCTGTTTAGATGTTTCGCGAAATTTTTTTCGAGTATGTTCCCTCACATGCATGGCATATTAAATGTAGTCGAAAAAAATAACCCATTATATGGATGGAGTGTACTTCGCGAGACGAATCTAATGAGCCTAGTTAGGTCGTGATTAGACAATAAATTGCTACAGTAAACATGTACTAATGACGGATTAATTAGACTCGTTAGGTTCGTCTTGCGATTTACTGACAGAATCTGTAATTAGTTTTGTAATTAGTCTATATTTAATACTTCGAATGTGTGACCGACATACCCGAAAAAATTTCGCGAAACCATTAGCATCACACATCTCCTCCCTTTCTGGATTGGATATCGACGTTTCCGCAGAGGACGCGACAAAGACAAGAACCTATCAGCAGATGACAGATGAGATGCTTCTACAAGACAATCACATCGTATGGGTGGAACGTCCACAGCCTGACTGACACACATGGGCTCCGCTCACTCTTCACTCGGCGTATTTAATTCTGAACTCCCACCCGACACGTGCCGTCACGTGCGCTACCTGCTTTGACAAATTCAGTCTGAAACTCCCCTGCAGGTCAACGATCAGCCTGCGTGCTTAATCATCATGGCATCCGACGCTAATCAAAGCCAGCCACCTAAGAAGATCAGATAAGCGCTGTCGCTGAAACGCAGCTGTTTTCTCTCCTCCTGATGGTCGCTTTCGCAGACACGATGAGTATCGAGATCGATCTTGCGCATCATATTGTCTTCGCTTCTGAACGAAAACGACACGGGAGAACACGTAATTTTGCTAGCGATCCGCTGCAGACGATAGCACCTAATCTTTGCGTGCTCTCGATGGGCACGCACAACTGGGATAGTGAATCACGAATTCAGCAATCTCGACAGTGTACGCTAGCAAGCAACACGATCATGAAATGGAGAAGCAAAACTGGCGTGCAAACGGGATGCACGTCTCAACCAGAACGTGCCCGTCAAGGCCCACAAAACTCCGGCTCTGATCAGGAACCCACGTGCAATGGGAGTACGGAACCAACATGTTGCCGAGGACTAGAATTAACGTGCCCTCGAGTGTGTTCATGTTGAAATGCCTATTTTCGTCCTAACAAAAAAACTGACTAGTCCTTCTAAATTGGATCTTTTTTTTTTCATAGATGTGTTCATGTTAGATTTAGCGTCACATCAAAATATTAAGGTAACGATAATAGTCATAAATTGGGCAGTTCTCACCTATTAAGTTTGTTTTGAGGTAGTGTGAGGTCCAAAACTATAGACTTTATGGAGACGCAGACTTGACGAGTACGATGAGCTGGCTCAAAATAATGTGGGTGCACTCTAACAGCATGCCCAATGATAAGTAGAGGTTTTTCCTAACGATAATTGATAATGATAAATAGAGGTTGAAACTACTCCCTCCATATAGGAAATAGAAAACATTTTGGGCAAGATTTTAGTCAAACTTTGGAAGTATAAATCACGAATAACTTTTAAGTCGTTGAGTTTGGAAATGTGATAACCATATGAATAGATTTGTCTTCAAAAATATTTTTTATAAAAGTATACATATATTATTCATTCATAAATATTTTTGTAAAAACAAGAAATCAAAGTTACGTCTTGAAGACCGTGTCGTTGTTCAAAACGTCTTCCATTTCCCATACGGATGGAGTATATGCGATGCTTTTTAGTAGTACAATCGGCATTTTGAATGCTGAGAAGTCAGGACCGAGCTAAAAACACTGTAGATTTTTGCATTGGGTCCGGAAAAACTATCTAGAGTTCACACGTGCTTGATTTTAACAAGCTATGTAAGCACCTATATATACTCATCATGAGTTAACTTAAGATCCGTAAGAAATCATTGATGATGTAGTATATTCTCTCTCTCTTTTTTCTTTTGTGAAGGATATATTTTCTCTTTCAAACGCCGTATAATGATCTACGTATATATTTAAATTGTACATGTTGTTAGCAATTCCTTTCACGGTTGTCTTGATGGTGGACTGTGGCAGTTTGCCTTCTCTCTTTCTTTTGCCACAAGATTGCTGGCATGGGAGGCGCGGTCATTTCCCAGGGGACGAGGAGGAGAAAGCCATTTTCATGCAGCAGATCGCCGCTGAGCCGCTGACGGCGCTGAGGTTCGGAGTTCAGAGTGTCCAAATTTTGGTTTCGATCTTGCAAGGACACCACAAACAGTATACTCCAAGGAGTACTCCTGATCCATGTCTATTCGTAGGTTCTACCAGGAGTCGCGATCCCGAGGCTCGCCTGGCGTTGAGCTACGGTGAGTCCGGTCAGCTCCGGTCACGGCTTTCCTCGCGATTGCCGTCGTGTCGTGTCAACCCCGTCGTCGTAGCTGGACGGTACGGTACACGAGAACTCAACAATCCGGCGCGGGCTTCCAAATCTCCAAAAACCGTGGACCACACATCTAGCTACTCCCTGACATCTGGGCCCAATTTCGCATGGACCTACACGGCAGCAGCAGGCATCTCGGGCCCATGTCCCTAGAAAAAAGAAGCCCCCTCCTTTCCCGAAGCCCAACACGCAGAAAAGCCACCGAGCCCGTGAACCGCCGAGGCCGCGCCGTTCTCCTCGCTCCGTTCCGTTCGCCCGACCGGATGACACGTGGGTCCAAGGCTCCGTGGTCCACACGTCGGCGAGTGCACCGCGGATCCCGCGGCCCGGCCGCCTCCTTTGCCGGTTGGTGCTCGCCGCCGTTCGAAATTTGAATCCCCACGAGCGACGAACGGTTTCGTTCCTCCTCCAGTCCTCCCCCACGTCGCGGCCGAAAAGGACAACGGCTACCTCCTCCACCACGCCCACTACTTCACGTCTTCACTGGTTGCCTCTCCTTCCATTTTGTCGCGTCCCGTCTCGCCTCCTCCTCTCCTCCTCCTCCCTCCTCCCACCACCGCCCCCACACGACCCCAGCGGAACCTTCTGTGGAGCAGAGGAATCAGGGGGGCGGGGGATTTGCATTGCATCCTGGATCGCGCGGCGTCGATGGGGGGCAAGTGGATCAAGTCGCTGGTGTCCCTGAAGGCGCCGGAGAAGGGTGGCGGGCGCAAGTGGACCCGGCTGTGGCGGAGCTCGTCGTCCGCCGCGTCCAGGGCCAGCGCCGGCGAGGGCAGCGCGCTGGCGTCCGAGGCGTCCTCTGCGTCGGCCGACTCCTTCAGCTCGGTGCTCGCGGCCGTGGTCCGCGCGCAGCCCAGGGATTTCCGCATCATCAGGCAGGAGTGGGCCGCCGTACGCATCCAGACCGCCTTCCGCGCATTCCTGGTACCGCCCGCATTCCTTCTCCACCATCTGGTACTGCTACTTCGGTGCGATGTGAAAATGTGACCTTGACTCGCGTATGTGCTGTTGTGCGGCGGCGCGCGTGACGCGACGCGAGCAGGCGAGGCGGGCGTTGAAGGCGCTGAGGGGCATCGTGCGGCTGCAGGCGCTGGTGCGCGGCCGGCTCGTCAGGAAGCAACTGGCCGTCACGCTCAAGTGCATGCACGCGCTGCTGCGGGTGCAGGAACGCGCCAGGGAGCAGCGTGCGCGATCCTCTGCTGACGGCCACGGTTCCCAGGACGCGCTCAGGGGCCGTGCCACTTCTACCAAGGACGCTGAGGTATACGGAACGCGACATCATCTGTTTTTCTGCTTTTATCACGATGTGCCGTGCTATTATTTCGGGGAGGACAAGTTGCAATGTTAGACCCAGATTGGTTGATTAGCTGCTAGGTTGCCGAAGAATTTCCCCTTTAGGTTGATACCCAGTAACCAGTCAGAAGGCTAAATTTTCACCTGCCATTCAGGAAAATTTGTTTGAACAACCAAATCTCCAAAATCCAAAGATGGAATTCGGTTGACAGTGTTGTTGGAGTGTCATAGGGTCTCCAGTTTCTCTGTGTAACTAACAGTGTCACATGGACCATGTGTTGAATTCTCTGATAGTCTTCCACTAAGGTTTTATTATGTATTTATTTAAAATAAAGATAGGTTGTTATATTAAAACTTCACTCTAACTTTAATTTGGAAGTAGTGTTTGAAAGCTAATAATCATACCCTTCTGAATTTTTGACTCCCTGAGTTAACCGTAGAATTCAGAGGACATTTGGAAGTTGGGGCACTGGAAAAAATCGAAATTTGAACTCCCATTGTAGCATTGTGCTAATAATACTTCGACTATTTGAAAGCTTTTCATTATTTCATATGGCTGTTTACATTTATTTCCTTATGGAGAAAGGGATGTGAGAGTTGATGTGGTGGGTTGCTTTTATTTGAAAGGGACTCGCATCAGCAAGACTGATATGGACAATTAAGCTTCCTTTATATTGAGTAATGATTGAGTCCATTAAGATTGTTTCTTGCTCTTTCACATTGACGATATGTGTTTGAATCAGTATTTTTGTAGTGACGCTGTTAGGTAAGAAAAGCTATGGTGATAACACCAATAATAATGCCTTTCAGAATTAGGTATTGCTAACCCAAGTCTCAAGTTCACACTACAGTTGCACATAGACAAAAGAGAATAAGTTCACACCACAGTACGGTTCTCTGTGAACAGTCCTTGGTTAGTTGAGAAGCATTGCGATGTTGCAATTTCTTGACATTTGTCACAATGCAGGAACAATGGTGTGACCGTCAAGGTTCTGTTGACGAAGTAAAATCAAAGTTACACATGAAGCATGAAGGTGCAGCAAAGAGAGAGAGGGCAATTGCCTATGCCCATTTTCATCAGGTATATGTTATAAGCTTATAACAATACCTGTTTTCTAGACTCACATCTAGGTAATACTTGGAAAATTAATTCTACATGCCTTGATAACATGTTGATCGTATCTTTTCAGCATCGAAATACAAAACACAGTGGAAGACCAAGCTCTCCTGCTAGATGTATTAGAAGCCATGAGTCTAATAGGTGCAATCATGACTTGAGTTACTTAGAAGGATGGATGGCAACGAAACCATGGGAGACCAGACCTATGGAGGGAAATCACACTGACTCGCAGTTCGCGAAGAACTGTGAGGATCTGAACTTGGCTGTCTCCAAGCTTTCTGACGCTAGCTCAGTCAAAATCAGAAGGAACAATGTCACAACCAGGGTATCAGCAAAGCCTCCAATTTTGCCAGCTTCTTCCTCTGACTTTGTGTGCGAGGAGAGCTCTCCATCAACATCATCGGTGGCTCCAGTGTCTGCTGCCACCACCATCTTAGGATCAGAAGCAAGATCAGACGGTGGCTATGTCGGAGGACCAAACTACATGAGCTTGACCAAGTCTGCCAAAGCGAGGCTAAATGGTTGCAGCAGCCATAGAGGGTCGTTGCAGCGACAGCAATCTGGGGACATGTCAAGGGTGGCCCTCTCTTCAATTGACACCCAAAGCAACGCAGGCTCGGAGATTTCAGTGACCTCAAAGAGACTGAACAACATGTCCCTGAAAAGCCGGAGCATGACAAGAAGCTTGGACAAGGAGAATGACGGTTGATCCAGGCTCCTTGATCAATGGACAAACAAGGCTCAATATGGTTTAGTGTCTGTACACATCCAATCGATGTTCAATTCCTAATTTTCTTCTACCTATAAATTATGTATTTAGGGTTCAAAAGGAGACTTGTGAAAGCTTAAGTTATTTGTTACATGCCTCCACCTGCTGTCTTCTGTAAAAAAAATATTGCGTTCTAATTAGAATCGTGCTGGATGTTGATAGTATCTTATGTTGGGTCACCGAAGTCTGAATATAAAATTCTGGGACATGAGAATGACGCGAGGTTTATCTTGTCTGTTCTAGCACGTAATCGATGAACCGGTGTGTCCTCTTCCTTGAAGATCTCATGACATGTCATGGGCGATCGTCCAATCGCCCAAACAATTGCTCTTTACATTCTGATTGGCCGGCTCATATATGATGGCCTCATCAGAATCGACCTGTAAAACATTTGCAGCACTCTGGGGTTGGTACCCGTAATGGCGATCGTCTCCTTGACTTGTTTAATCCCTCGCGTTTGTTTGACTAAAGTGCAGGTTACATTAATCCGGTCCACATTGCTTGTCAAAATCTAGGCTTTTTGTAATATCGGTAGCTATCGATAGAGCGATAGGATATGTTAGGGGAAAAAAAAAATCTGCGGCCGATGGGATTTTGCTGCGCCGCTGTGCTCTAGTGCTGTACCACTCCTGGCCAGTGCACACGCGGCGGAAAGGGACGTGGCGACAGCTACGTCTTTTTCTTGCCCAAACCCAAACCATTAACCGCGCCCAACTTTGGTAATTTTTGCTGTGGGACTACAAACTCTGTCTGAAATGCTGGTGGGTGTGGTGCCCCTGATGGCAACCGTTCATGGAAAGAGAGGAGCAGCTTTTTTCTTGGCGATCATCTGAAAGGTTACTGCAGGATATGCCGTTCGTTTCAGGCTTTGTGCGCCACGGCCGGGCGCGGGGGGTGTGGACGGCCGGGATGGCTCGCCGTTTGGGCAGGCCGGGGAGACACGAGCGGATGGTGGAACAGTGCCGGCGCCATGCATGCCGCCATCGGGAGGGCACTGGGCAGGGGGGGTGGGGGGATTCAGATCCCCTGCAGTTGGCTGCCACGCGAGCCCCATGGGGCCACATGCAGTGACAAATGCACCCTGCAGTCGACTGCAGGGGAACCGATCCCGGGTGGGGCGGGGTGTTACAATTCAGAGTTACGGGGGGCTTTTTCAGCGGGCCCTGCGGCCGGTGCGCGCCGCGCGGTGACCGCGAAAATGGCAGCGGCGGACGGTAAGGGCAGCTACAGTGTTGCGTTTTCAGGGTGCTAGGAAAGTAGAGAAAAGAGCGGACAGGATGCAATACGCTGGAGTGGGTGGAGCTAAGAAAAATCGTTGGCACCTGGTGCCGGAATTTGCAACCGGTGCTCTGGGTAAAAAACTATTTCTTCTCTCTCTGTTTCTCTTTCTTCGCTCGGCGTCGGCTCTGCACACCAGATGCAGACGCAGGGAATGGAACTCGATCCATCGATGTATGCTCAAACTCACACCACTTGTTGGCGATGGAGCATAGTGTGTACAGGGACAAAGGGAGGGGAGATGAAGAATCAGAGTTTCTTGTCGTCCCCATCAATGGCCACCCAAGCTCTAGATCCTTGCATCCATGGCTTGATTCGAGAAACGAGGGGTCCAACAAGTGAGGGGATGTGAAGGAGGCAATGGATAAAGGCCAGTTTTAGCTACGTGGTAGTGGAGAAAACAGTAAAAAATGGTGGATTGTGGCTGTTCAGGTGCAGAGGAGAGAGAACGAGACGATAGGCATAGGAGGAAGACGAACTGTGGGAAGGGAAGCTGGTTTTTTTATTTGACCTGTGGGCCCCACACTTGGGAGTTAGTATTGCTACACGTTGGAGTAAATTTTACCAAGCTGGCACTCCGTGTGCGGTCTCTACCTTAACACTTCATTAGGTGCTATACACTGTGGATGCCCTGAGGGGTTTGAGTTGACCCACCGGAATTAAAAGGGGGCCGAGTACATCACTGGCTTGGCCACCCTTAATGCCGCGCCATCACTCGCAAGCTCTGCCGGAAAGATAACGCGCGCGCGCGCAGCCAAACACGACACCACCGAGCCCGCGAGCGAGCACCTGCGTGCTCCTCCTAGCTGAGCTCCCTTCTCCTTCCCAGAGCAGAATCGAGAAAAGGGAGGGCTAGCTAGCTAGCTGCGATCGGCATGGGCGACGGAGCGGCGGCCGCGGCGCCGAGCAGGTTCCGCACGATCTGCGTCTTCTGCGGCAGCAGCGCCGGACACCGGAAGGTGTTCGCCGACGCCGCGCTCGAGCTCGGCCACGAGCTGGTGAGTGTGCAGTCACGGGGTATACATGGTAGTAGCATGGTGCTCGCCACGCTCGCCCCTTGGCGCGGGCGCCGGCTGGCATGGCCGCCCCGCCGTTGATTTATTCTTGGAATTTTTGAGTTGTTCTTGGTAGGTTAGCGTCGTGTGCGCGTGCCTTTTTTCTCTTGTTGTAAACCTGTATAGCTCGTAGGTGAGGAGGGGCATCAACTTGGTCTATGGTGGCGGCAGCATCGGGCTGATGGGCGTGATTGCGCGGACGGTTGACGCCGGCGGCTGCCATGTCCTTGGGTAGCTCGCTATTGCACAAATTACACCCCTTTTTTTTCTGCACCTGTTTCGGATACTTCATCTGATGGAGGAGCTGGTGTGTTTTGTTTTGCTTTTGTTCACAGGGTGATTCCTAAAGCGCTCATGCCTATTGAGGTTTGCACTTTGTTTACTCTGTTCATGTACCTGTTTCAGAGTACCGATGCGCATATTTTGTTCAGCCGATCAAGCCTCTTTGCTTGGTCATATGCGTTTTTTGTGATCCGCATAGCGTCTGGATCAAATTTGAAGCATATTCTGTTCATAATTCATCTTTGTAGCTATGAAAGGATTCAATGAATGACTGTTGAGCTTTCTATTCTTTCTTGTCGTACCGTTTTGTCGCCCTTTTAAATTCTTTTCATTTGCTAACGACAAGAAGGCAAGCCCATTGTCCCTGGTCAAGCAAGGACTAGTATTTCTAGCAGTGGGCTCCTACCTCGTTAGAGAGTTAATTAGGTACGACAACCTGTAGCTCTAGGTTTAGTTGCTGTCTGAAAGCGGCAGTGCAAATGCCATGTGAGTTTACCTGATGTAACTTGAATTACGTCTCATAATTCAAAATCCATAAATAACTGCTGCATTCCTTGTGATCGGAGGAGGAGGATTTTTTTTGTGTAAAAATATCGTCCGACTTTTTCCCCGGGCAGAGCAGTGGCAATCTGCAATCCATACTGACATTTGCAGATGGGCCTATTGTAAACAGATTTCAGGTGAAAGTATAGGAGAAGTGAAGGTTGTAGATGACATGCATCAGAGGAAAGCTGAGATGGCTCGCCAATCTGAAGCGTTCATCGCTCTTCCAGGTGCCAGATGCTCGACGATTTCCTGCTAGCATATGGACAATAATCACACTGACAGCTTGCTTGCATCAGGTGGGTATGGAACAATGGAGGAGCTGCTGGAGATGATCACCTGGTGCCAACTTGGAATTCATGACAAACCAGTAAGTACACTGACAAATCTCTACTTGACTGACAGAGATTGTATATGGTTACTGAACAAATCAGCAACAGGCTCTTTTCAAACAAAGTAAGGCTCGTTACAGGTTGGGTTGCTGAATGTGGATGGTTACTATGATCCGCTGATTGCCCTGTTTGAGAAAGGCGCAACGGAGGGCTTCATCAATCCTGACTGTAAGCAAATATTCGTTTCTGCACCAACTGCAGGCGAGCTGCTGACAAAGATGGAGGTAACAGATAATTTGACTGCAAATCCGTTTTCAAGTTACCACACAGGGGTACTTTCTTTACACCGTCCTAAACTTCTGAACATCTACCATGCCCCTGTCCGTGTCCAGCAATACACCCGGTTGCACCAGGAGGTAGCCCCAGCAACGAGCTGGGAGATCTCAGAGCTCGGGTACGGGAAAGGCGGCGCACCACCGGCAGAAGACTCTCCTAGCACTCTGTCTCCTGAAGGCTGAAGCTGAAGCGAAGCTCTCCACTGATGATGCATTTGTTTTCCTCGCTATTCCCTCAAGTCTCCAAAACCACTCGATTAGGTATCGGTGTAAGAGGAAGATTTCTTGTCTGAATCTATCAAGAAATCGACCCCCTACTTGTGGCCATTTGAAATTTGAAGTTTGGTTGCTCGGTTACGTAAGCTACTGCTTCTACTCCTCTTTTCTGTGTGTGGTTCTTTGTGTGGAAACGGAATCTGGCCGGGCCGGAGCACTGTAGCAGCACGAAAGCGGCAGCTCTGCGCCTCTGCCCCGACGACGTCATATGTGGAGCGACCAACTTGATTGGGCTTGTACTCATTGCTGCCTGGAGCCTTCTTTTGGTTAAAAAACGGTGATGATGTGAGACGGATAAATGGACTCATGATTTGTGTTGGCTCCGGGGATCCTGTCGCTTTGCCTTTTTTTTTTTTTGGGTGAGGAGGAGGGGAGCGTGTACTTTGCTGTTTGGGAGGCGGGGGGTGGCGCCCTCCTCCCTTTTGCAGTGCCCATGGCCCATGGGCGCCGCGTGTTCGTTTGGCGCGTCTCGTTGTCTCGGCCTTTGGTGGCTGATGACAACGTGCACGATATGAAAAAGGGCATCGATGTGTGCAGCTTCACTGCTTCTTCTCCGTCTTTTCTTTTTTGTTTGGAATTTGGGACCCGGTGGTGCCGGGGCAAGAGGCAATGGTGTGATTTTGGGGATCTGATTCCCCTGAGCTAGGCTTGGATGGCGAGGTAAATGATTGGTACGAACTATGAATCCGTTAGCTGCCGGTCCGGTTCCGGGCTGTGCGTCACGTTGACCCAAGTCTCTTGCCTGGCGGCTGGCGCAACCGGGTAAAGCGCGCCTGGCACGGCACTGGCCAGGGCGCCAGGCCGCCAGCCGGCGAGCCGCCCAGCTCGCTAGTCGCCCGGTTGTCCGGGCGTGTCTTGATTGCCGCATCGCGCGCCATTGCTGAGAAGTGAGAACAGCCGGCGGCGAGCCGTGCCAACGTCCCAAATCATCAGCTACTGCCTACTGCAGCAGCAGCATGGTGTATGTGCTGGCGCCTGTTCTGTTCAAAACCGACGGCAGCAGGGGACTGTGGCCGGCGGCACGAGCACGATGTTGAGCCACGGCCACGGCGCGCGGCGAGGGGGCATGCGCGAGCGCGCGGGCGTTGCCTGCCACCGCTACGGCCGTGGAACGCTGGTGGGTGGTAGATCGAGTTACGACAGAACAGGTGGGTGGGTGACTGGGTGGTGGCCGGTAGACAATCCACAACTGCATTTTTTCTGCTTTCAGAGACACAGGTAATATATACACACACAGGCTCAAGGAGTGTGATGATCGAGGAGTGTGTGGATCTGGCTTGCTCGTCAGATCATACGCACGCGTTCTTTCCCTACACCACCAGCTGCTTCAACCAAATAAAATCACTGTGCATGCAAGGCCACGGCTCACCAGGTGCCACTGGTGCGACCACCACGGGCACAGGATCTATATCTATTACGGGAGCACGACGAGGCCAGACGCCGGAGCCCCGCCATGCATGCAGCTTGGTGCATGCACCGGGGAGGCTCCGGACCGGGGGCGCGTGCGTGCACGAGGGTTGGCGAGCCCACACGCGCGACCGGACACCGTACTCTGCGTGCACAGGGGAGGGCGGAGCGCGTCAGGGCTAGGGCTAGCGTGCCGAGGGTGGTCCGTCGATCGATCAGGCCGGCAGGCCAGGACCGAGATAATCCAGGGACCGTTTGTACATGTGTTGTTCTCCGTGGATCTCATCTCGCTACAGTGTACGACGGTGAACATTAATGCCTCTCGGCGAGAGAGACCCCTCTCCCACTGTTTCTCACTTTCTCTGATCAGGCCAACCGCAACCGAGCCGGGGGGCAAGACTGGCAGGGTTTGCAGTCTTGCAGAGCCTGTCTCTTGCTTCAGACTCGTCAGTCATCACTCCATCAGCCACATGAGATTTGTTTCAGGTTCTACCAAAACTATCGAAATTACAATGCATGCCCAGTTTAGATTCTCTATTTTGCATAAAGTTTTTCTCTCAATTCTCATACTCTTTCACAATACATGCCTCTTAATGTATAAATTTTCTCCATTCTTCACTTTCTTTCTGGAATTAAACATGCCAATATAGGCTCGTGGATGAGCATTCCTACAAAGATTGTCAGATCGAACTACTACTACATGATTATTGATTAAGCTAGTAATCCTACTACAGCACACTGCACTGTTCAACACTGTTCTGATGCGTCAGCGTCGGAATGTATCTTCCCGGACGATTTCAGCTGAAACATTAGTGTAACAGAGACAGAAATAATAGGCACATACAACATTGGGAGAGGCGGTTTCAAATATCATTTCATTCTCTCATTGTTTATGTGATTCTGTTGGAAAAATCAATATGAAGAAAGCTCCTATTGAGATTAGCCTACCCATTTGTGTTATATCCAGACAGGTTAGGATAGATTAGATCCAGTGATTCAGTTCAGTGGTATGTGCCTAACTACTGTACTTGCCCGCATGGCCTGTTGGCACCACGCTATAAATTATACAAGTACATGTAGAAGTATATACACTGATACACCGTACCCGACTTAAACCCTGTGGTGTGACTGGTGAGACCTCTTTAGGAAACAGGTTCCAGGCCAACCTTTCCCTCAACTGAAAACACACTATCCCTCAGTCTACCTTTACCTGAAAATATATTGCAAACTAGCTATAGCTTTAGCAGATATGCATGCATGCGCGCGTGATGAAACAGATATATTCTGTTACAAGCTCCGGGGTATCAAATGTATATCCTTAGGTTAGAAATATTATATGCGTGTAGACTACTATGTATCATTCGTTATCTATTTATCATGTTCTTTGTTTTTTGTTCTTTTTGGAAAGAGGGCTCTTATCTTGCAATCGGTTTGCACATCCTCATCAGTGTGGGCCTTCAACACATCATGCACATAGACTACTTCACAGTGCCCCTTGCTTGAACCAAAGAAAAATCTATTAAATAAAACATCATCCCAATTTTATTTTATTTTTCTTTCTCATAGCTGCTTTATCTTTGCTTCTTGATGAGTTTTGTCTTCTTATCTCTATACATCGCATCCATTTCAGAGATATGTTGTAGGTGTGCAATTTCCATTTTGTTCTTTTCACGAGAAAGAAAACAGAAAAAAATCTATATCTTAATGGAAGCCAGCTAGAATTTGTCTTTTTTTTTATCTTTGAAATGGTAAGCGCTGTAAAATATCTGAGGTTTATTGAATATGTCCTGTAACTACTGTAGAATCTATACACATCAATACATGGTCCTATCTATGTCATCATTAGCTAGCCTTATCATGTGAAAAATCCCTGCCCAAGAAACTCCAAAGTCTCATGTGATGCACCAACCGATAGTGTCCAATACCAAAATATACGGCAGCAGAATTTACCTCTGAAACGGCATACAAAGAAACAATCAGCCAAAATTATACCTCAGAAACAGACAATAGAAGTTGTAGGATTTATCATTTATCTCTTTTTTTTTCATCGAGATCCTTTGCCTTTTCTTTCCTCTCCCTCTCTAACTTTGAGCAAACCTTAGGAAAGTTCTAGGCTTCATCGGAAATGAAGAGTTTGATGTATATTGTAGGATTCAATCTTAAACGAAAACTTTCTATATGGGAGCCCTTTGGAATATGCTTATATATAGGAAAGCGTTGGAACAATATGATTCCTTTTCTTCATATTTCAGGATCGGGAGCATAACGCGAGCTACAGTTTTAGATCATGTTGTAATACTAAGTGGTTATGTGCATCATTCGTGGATGCATTTTTTAGATAATGGAACAAAGGTCCCTGCCTCTACACCAATTCGTGAATGCATGGGCCACGATAACTTTATTCTGATATCTACAACATCTAGTTGGCTAACATTGTTTCACCCTTACATTTCAAACCACCAGAATGTTTAGAAATGTGAAGCTTAAAGTAGAAAGGAATTTCCTGTTATTCTATTTTCTGTAGCATGAAGTACATAGAGTAGATCAAGAGGGGAAAAAAACTAGCCTGTTTAAACAGTTTGGCACAAGGGAGAAACTATACTCCCGTTTGAACATCCCTAAATCCAAACCTACCTCCTAACTATTTCTATCTGTTCCCAAAGAGGCATAAATGGTTTTTCTACTACTCCCTCCATATCAAAATACTATTTGTTTTAGCCTTTTCACATACATTTTTTATGTGTTTAGACATAGTATATATATCTGGGTGCATATCAAAAGCTATTTACCTAAAAAAGACAAAACAAATAGTAATTTTGAACAGAGGGAGTAGAACCAAATGCCATCATCTTTAGATTTCAAAACCAAAATAAAATGAGAAAAGAAGTTTGAATTCTTGCATCACGAGCTCAAAAATGTTACCAGAGAACTCGGAAGCTCCCTTACCATTTAAATGCAGGCAAATTCATGTCAGTTGGTACATGTGAGCTGTGACGCTGCGGTCTCGGCGCAGTACTTCGTCTGTCCCTTCCTTCCAGCCCCTAACGGCAAGCGTCCCCACAGAATGCAAGAAAGCTTGCCTTTTCCTACCGAAAAAGGAAACGAAATTTGGCCAGCGCTACAGCTACAGCATAAGGCCGTCTGTCTATAAAAAGACTCCTATCTGCACAGCCAATCCACAGGGTAGATCGAGGACCATCCTAGCTACCCTGCACTGACGCATAATTCGTCCCCTGCACTGCTATCTTTCAGAATCCATCAGTCACAGATCGGTGCAGCCAGCGCAGGCTCAAGTCGGCCAGCTTGAATCAGCAATTCCCCAGCCAATTTGAGAGACAGGTACTCACGTTCAGTGGAGAGATATTTGTCTGTTCTTCGTTTGCAAATTTTGTAGTTTGGTAACTGCAAATCTGCTCACAAATTGGGTACTAATCTGACGAGAGTTTACTAATTCTTTTGCACGAATGAAGTTGTTATCTCTTTCCAAATCCTGCTGCCCGAGGCGTCGCCGCGCCGGCTCCTGTACAGATCGATGGACGACGACTTCGTCGGCTGGAGTATGCCGTATGCAGCAGAGCCGTGCCTGACTAGCCGCCCGAGAGACGATGCCGACGGCCTCCTCAGTTCCTATCTAGGCGGCGGCGGCGGCGGCTTCGGCCTCCGTTCCGATCATGGCGGCCTCGATGTGCCCTCGTCGTACCCGCCGGACCAGAGCCTCATGCACTGCCACGGCGGCGCGAGTCTTTCCCCCGGCGTGCCGGCAGACTTCATGGCTCTGGACACGGCGGCGGACGTGCTCCCGAGCGTCGTCGCCGGCAGCTGCAGTTGAAGAAGACAACCTCCTTGACCCGTTCGTGTACGTCCCGAACGCCGTCGCCGCCGCCGTCGCTGAGGAGCCGCCGTCGAACACCGCCTTCTCCGGATACAGCAGCTCCACCGGCGGCGGCAACGGGAACATCTCCTCCGGCGAGTCCAACACTGGCGGCGACACGGAAGTGGCGTCGCCGCGCGCCGCCGTGTCGCGGCCGGCGCTGCTGCTTCAGACGACGGTCGGCGTGCCTCCCTCGAAGCGCAAGCTGGGAAAGAAGCGAGCCGCGGCGACGTCGTCGTCGTCGACCAGCATCACGTTCACGGGCCACCGCCACGCGGCGGCAGCAGGCGGGTACGAGCCGGACTCGGATGCGATAGCGCAGGTGAAGGAGATGATCTACCGGGCGGCGGCGATGCGGCCGGTGCACCAGCTCGTGTGCGGCGGCGCCGGCGGCGGGGCGCCGCCGTCCCAGGCCAGGCGGCAGCGGAAGAACGTGCGGATCTCGAGCGACCCGCAGACGGTGGCGGCGCGGCTGCGGAGGGAGAGGGTGAGCGAGCGCCTGCGCGTGCTGCAGCGGCTCGTGCCCGGCGGAAGCAGGATGGACACGGCGTCCATGCTCGACGAGGCGGCCAGCTACCTCAAGTTCCTCAAGTCGCAGCTCAAAGCGCTGGAGAGACCGGGAAATAGCCCTAGCAATTGCAATGGTGGTGCTGGCTACCACAACGGCAGCTTGCTGCAGGGTTATTACACGGGCAGCCTGCTTGGTGGTGGTGGTGGTGGTACCGGCGGCGCTAGCACTGTCCTTGCCTTTGGAAGAGATAGTAGCGCCATTGGTGGCTACGTAAAATCCAATGCGAACACGATGCAGTTGTAGCGTAGCAAGTAATGATCGGTCGTCGATGAGACAACTACACTGTAGAGATTTCGAGTGAGGTTAATAAAAAAGTGTTTATTTTTATTTCTTTTGGTATCGGTGAAAGATGCATTTGATGACCATGTGTGCAGTGTGCTATCCGATCCTCTTCATCAATACGGCCTGAAAATTCTCGAGCATTTTGCTCAAGATCTAGCATGAATATCAAAGCAGACGACCTGAAAATTCTTCAACATTTTACTCTTTATCTAGCATGCACCTCAAAGCAGACGGCCTGGCTGAGACCAACTCAAGTTGAGACAATTCCAACGGCATGAAAGAAAAGGAAGAGACATGGTAGGGCTTTGTAAGTCATTTTAGTTAAAATGACATGCAATTTAAAACAAGGGAGAGGCGGTGAGTGAGACTATCTTTTGAACCAACAATGTAACCAGCTAGCCCTCTTGACGCTAAGGCTTTTAACCTTTTGCTATGTAGTACTACCTCCGGTCGTATATGTTTGACGTTTCAGACCAAAGCAGGTGAGCAAAATGAACTGATTCCTCAACGTCAAATATATCTGACCGGACGAAGTATGTATGCAGAGAGGAAAGCTATGTCGCGGAATGTATGATGCCAAATTATATGATCAAGGCCCCAGGTCTTGAAACTTGGAATTCTGGACAAGAAGGTGTTGCTTCGTCTCTGCTCATTCCTGCCTTCCATGAACCCAAATTTTGGTCTTTCCTTGCACACGCAGGGCACTGTGCAAATTTGCAAGCGCGCCTTTTGCTTGCTTTTGGAGCAGTGAGATGGCATTGCCTCTCATTGGTAGCACACCCCTGGGCTGCCCAACCCCTCCTGATGTTAACTCTCCGACCTGTGGTAAGGTGAGCCGCTGTGTGATTGCTGGCCTGTTTATTTTCCTCAACTTTGTAAAAGAATTTTAAGAACCGTGTCAGTTCATTTGTTCTCTTTGTACCCGCGACCCAATGCAAAAAGTTTTCATCACCTTTTATCACTTTTCACTCATTTAAACACGTCCTGAGTCTCTCACATGCTCCTGTCTGAACGCTCACTGGCTGCTTCTTGCCGGTGCGACTTTCCAGTATCTAGCGCGCGCACGTAGCAAACTCGTGGCGTCATCAGGACGGCCGCCGAGGAAAAAGACGGTTGACCGCCGCGGCGCGGCGCGGCGAGGAGGGAGAAGAGAAAGCCTGCAGCCAAGCCAATGACAAGCGCGTTCCGGCCTGCGTCGTCACCGACGACTAGATGCTTGGGCCGGCGCATCGTCGATCTCATGCTCCTCTCCGTGCCGTGTGGCGCAGGCGCCACTGACCGGGACAGGCAGTTTATTAATTTGATGACGCATGCACGTACGCGTCGGAAACACACTGTTGTAACTAACGGCTCGGCTATAAACTAGACGATGGCGGCTCGGGTCGTCATCGGGCCGGTGACATATGCGCGCAGCAGCGTGCCGTCGCTCAGCTAGCTTCGGTTCACGGCTCTAGGCCTCTAGCTATGGTCGGCAGATGATACGAGCCTACTGAACTTGGCGTCGACAGCACAACACGGTATGAGTGGATGGCAAAATGCAAAATTGACTCCTCGCTATATAAGTGCCGCGTTCTAAGTGAAACATATGATTCGAAAAGAGCTCGGCAAAGAGCTCCCGTCAATCGCCGTCACCGTCGCCGTCACGTCTGTGTGACGTCACCTGATCATGCCAGAGCGCCGTCTGAAATCTGTTATGACACTTTTATTTGCCGAGTGTCACTCTAGGTACACGACAAAGTCTTTACCGAGTGTCCGAAGAAAGACACTCGGTAAAAGTGGGGTTTCCTTATTAGTGTCGTGTGGGATAAATCTCCCCAAGTTCGTCAATAATCATGTATGCCAAACGGTTTCACGTTCCGGCTGCTGGTTGTTGATCGATCCATTGACGAGGCGCGCTCCAGGAGCGCAAGCGCCTGACGCGGGAGAATATACGTTTGACGGCCATCATCGAAGCACCGCCAAGCTCCAGGCCAGCGGCACCATGACGTACAATTTGCTCGGCGCTGATTGCTTCGGGCTTCGGCCACTTCGCTGTTATTGGGCTCTGCCAAGGCCACGTAACGTCTTGCCCCAATTAATACCTGTCTGCTTCCTCCTGTTCTGAAGTTCGAACCAGTCCACATGGAACCGAAATTAGAGCATTTCTATCAATAGCTCCTACTTTGAGCCCCCTACTTTATTAAGTAGGGGCTGCTCTAGCTTTCTGGGGCTTGATTTTTAGCATCACATTCAACAATAGCCCTAACTCTCAGCCCCTACTTTTTATTATGACAAGCGAGACTCATGTGTCAGCGACTTAATTATTTTTTCCCTCATCCTTTCCCCCACCGACTTCTCTCCTCCGTCCCATACTCTTTGAGGCGAGGCACACAGCCGCACACAGATCCACTCGAGCGGCCGGCGACGACGCGTGGCTCGTGGCCGCCGGCGGGGTCTATCTCCAACTCTGTTTCTCTCGTTGCAGCAGTGGAGTTTCGGTTGGCGGCAGTGGCAGAGGAGAAAGGGGCCCGAGCTCCACGAGATCTGAGCGGCGGTGGCTGAGTCAAGGGGCCTGAGCTCCGGGCTATGGCGTGCGGAGGAGCTCAAGCTCCGGGTTTCGACGAAGATTGCTTGAGGCAGGCGGAATCGAGCTCAGGCCCCGGCGGCGGAGGGAAGACGACGGGCCCTAGCGGCGCAAAATCGAGCTCGAGCCGACGAAATTGATGCGACAGCGAGCTCCGGCTGGCGCAGCCGCGGTGTCGCGGGGAGCCCGAGCTGCTGCTGGGCGCCGCGACGGCGGGCAGCGTCGCGCGGAGCCCGAGCTCCAACTGGGCGCGGCCGCGGCGTCGCAGGAGAGCGCTACTTCCTGCCAGGCGGCGGTGGCGGCCGCGGGGAGCCTGAGCTCCGGGCCTCTGTCCATGCACTGTGGTGATGGGGACTCCGGGAGGACGCGTCGGCAATGCGACGAAGATGGCTCTGGGCGGCGGCTGAGGCAAGGCAAGACCGAGCCTCTCTCCATGCGCGGTGGTGATGGAGGACTCAGGAGGACGCGACGGCGGCGCGACGAAGATGGCTCTGGGCGGCGGCGAGGCAGGGCAAGGCCGGCGGCCAGTTCCCAGGCAAGGCGCGCAGGAAAACAGGCGCAACGGCCGAGTAGGGGCCTCCTACGGGTCCGTGGGAGATGGGGCTGAAGAAGGGAAAGTAGGGGCCTCCCTAGAGTAAAGAACTGAGTAGGGGCTCTGCTGGAGTTGATTTGTTGCCTCTCGGCCCCAACTTTTTGAGTAGGGGTTTGAGTAAGAGCCTTGCTGGAGATGCTCTTATGCCCACTTTGGCACAACTTCACCTAAAACGGCTCCATCTTTATTGTAGTGCACTAGTGCACTATAGTTCAACTGTAGCACGTAGCTGGTAGAGCCAAGAAAACTAGCTTCACCGTCTCCTCTTGTGTTCGAGTTCATTTTGCACATGAAAAGGTGGAGCCGCTCCTAGCTTACAGGAGCACACAGTGGCTGTAAAGCCGGAGCCGGAGCCGGACAAAGCCCTCCCAAAGAGGGCCTAACCAAACTAACGGTGTTGCATACCACATAGGGGAGCGTTTATGTGTCACTTGTGCGACAAAACTGGAGCTGCTTGTGGGCCACCAAAGGACCGTTTCGCGTTGACCCGCACTGTTGGGTCACTAAAAGACTATTTCACGTTGCACGCATCTGCTGGATAGGAATTAGGATATGGTATGATTGGTTTGTGTATCTACCTAGCCTATCTCGCATCCTAGAGCCAGGCCCTGGCGGGACAGGTTCAACTCATGCAAGCGTGCCATGTTTGGTTGCTTACGTAGCCTGCCCAATAATAGCCTAGAATTATTTGTGCCTTTAAGTGGGATTTGTGCAATTTTGACATGGAGAGTCTAGTTGTACTTTTTGTTTGTGTCTTTTAATGAATTATTTTTTGAATTTTTATTAACAAGTAAAAAAGTCAAGCTATGTTTCTATTTTCTCCAGCTATTTGTTTATCTGTTAATTACAGTTCATATTTTGAATTTTTGAACCATTAATAAGCCCATATGTCTGTCTCTTTGGCCCGCCTATCTTATTTGTTGTTCAATATCCAGAATACAATGTAGCAAATGTGCAGAAATATGCAACAAAAGTATTATACAACTAGGTAAAGGCCTGTGCGATGCTACAAGCACATAAAATTTAAATAAAATAATAATTATTTAAGAACATTATAAGAAAACAAAAGAGATACTTGTCATCAATTGCAGATGAATAGTAATACATACTAATATATAGTTTCCGTAGATGACGTGCATTTCCGCCTCTAGCCCCGGCCCAGAGGCCTGCTGCCTTTGGCCGCCGTTGGCCACCACCACAGTTGGAGAAGAAAGCCTCCGGCTCGGACCGTCGCTCGCCGGTGTCGAAGCTCGCTGGAGATGAAGAAAATGATGTCAACTTTTGTTATATTTTTTAAAAAATGTTGCAACATTCTCGAAAATGTAGAAATATTTTTTCAGTGGAATGTTGAATGAGCTACTATTAATTGGGGTTTAGTGAGCTTTATAGACGGATCTCTTGACCATCTTTCACAAGATATATAGGAGCCCCAAGGCACATGGCATATCATCTCCTTTCTCCATAAAAAACCATTCTTGGTCCTTGCCTTGGTATGAGGGTGGCAAAGACATGGCTTTGTTTGTCAGTTTGGTAGCGCTTATGGTCAACTTCACAAAGCTGAAAAGCAACTTCTCCAATCAAACGGTACTGCGCCCATGTCTTATCAAAATGAATTGAAAGCTAATAGTAAGCTAGACAAACTAGCTCCGGCTCCTACCTAAATAATATGACCTTATTTTAGGCCCACATAAACAGAGCTGTAACGAAAATTTACAAGAACATATATATAATCAAAGTGGTGGTGATGAGGGCACGTGCACCTCTTTGCTTTCTTCAAGTTGCAACCAAAGGCATATGCATCTTTTTTTGCTCTTCCTGCAAGAAAATGATTCGTAGCTTATCTTTGCTGGAGAACAGTCGTCATCGATCCCATTCGTTGTGTGAGCTTGCCCTTCGGATCTTTGCATTGTTGTGTGTCTGGGACTCAATTTCTGCGGTGAGTCTTTTAATAGGACTGCCTTTAAAAACTGACCATTTTCAGATGCGGCCTTGCCCATTTGCCTCAAGATAATTATAGAGGCAGTAGTTGAAGATGCATGCCTCTGGAAGTGAAGTCCTTGTCTCTTGAAATTGATTTTTATAGTAGTGAGATATCAACATCGACGTAGTCACAAGTCACGACTCACGAGCTTCAAAAAAAAAAAATGATGCAGTCACTGCAAAGACTTCACTTTCAATGAGCACGTTGTATGTCATTGAAAGAATAACATCGTTAAATCCTCTGTCTACCATTGAAAGAACAACATCATTAATTTTTAAAATAAATTCTAGAAAATACGAGAAAACACCTAGACCAAATCAAAGGAATTGAGACTAGATGTGGGCAGCAGGTTCCACACAAGAAATCTAACAAATTACTAAGTTACACTCAGTTTATCCTCATGTTGAATATTTGATGACACAATATTATTTATGGATCACGGTCCTGAGAAAGCTCGCAACATGAAATTATTACTTTGTGCCTTCGAACAAGTATCAGGACTTAAGATTAACTTCCATAAAAGTGATTTTTTTTTTTTGCTTTGGGGAAGCACAAGAAGTTGTGGATCAATACACTGAACTTTTTGGATGTAATCAAGGAGACTTTCCAACGCGGTACTTGGGTATCCCGATTCATTATAGGAAACTCTCAAATGCTGATTGGAAAAAGGTAGAAGAACACTTTGAAAAACAACTTAGTTGTTGGAAAGGCAAACACCTATCAACAGGGGGTAGACTGATACTGATAAACTCAGTGCTTAGTAGCCTGCCACTTTATATGATGTCTTTTTTATACCGAAGGGTGTACTAAAGAAACTTGATTACTTCCGGTCGGTTTTTTCTGGCAAAGTGACAAACATAAGCGTAAGTACATACTAGCCAAATGAGATATTTTGTGCCAACCTAAGGAACAGGGAGGACTTGGAATCCACAATCTAGATACTAAGAACACAGCTCTACTGAGCAAATGGCTTTTTAAGCTGCTCACGACAGATGGTACATGGCAACAAATTATACGAAACAAGTATCTACAGTCCAGGTCTCTCTCCCAAGTTTATTGGAAAAATGGTGACTCTCATTTCTGGGTCAGTCTTATGAAGGCCAAACAAGATTTTCTTCGATTTGGCACCTTCATAATTAAGGATGGATCTCAAGTTAGGTTTTGAGAAGATAGGTGGTTGGGTAGCAAAACTGTGCGGGAAGTACCCAAGTTTGTCGGATTGAGTGTCATCGGATTGAGTGTCATAGTGTGTCGGTTGTTTCTCTCTTTTTATTTCTAAGGCTGTGTGTATCTTGGCTATGCAGAGGCCGGGAGTGAGTCAAGGTTTTTGTATCAACTCGATGTAACAATCTTGATTTCAATAAAACTTCCTTTATAAAAAAAAAACCCAGAACATGTTGTGTTTTGGAGAGGAGGCTACATTTTATACCGGCCATCATCACTGAACTCCCGTTATTATTGAGTCGATTTGATTTAAATGAACAACACAATGCAAAACGAGCCTGCTGGACCACATTAGCAGAATAAAAGGAACGAGCTAGGCAGAGGTAAGGAAGAAAGCATCTCTTTGCCCTTCTTGGAAGAATGCATCTCATTGCCCTTCTTGCAAGAGAGCATAAAGATTGCTCCAAAGAGAATGATACTTATTTTAGCATCAACTATATATAGATGTTGATCGATCTATCCGAAGGCATGTGCATAATTAAGCTACACATTCCACAAAGAAAACAACTAGTTTACATGCATACACACTAGAACACCTCAGGTATGTCTTTGATATATATAATAATATGTTACGTACTTCAAAATTATATCTTGCCTTTGAAATTGTATCCCAGCCTAGATGTTCTATGCATTCGCTCTCGTTTTTCTTTCTGTCAAGAAAAGTGTAATGAAAAGTAGTACTAGAAAAATATTTTCTTTCAGTGACATGAACAGTGTTCTCACTTGTTTTTGACACACTGGAAGATCTCTAAAAAGTTGTGTATTAATTAATTGATTAATTCTCCTGATATATTTATGACACCACAGCTGTTGCTACCAAGTACCAACTGGGAAGCTGGCTGCTTACAGAACCACATAAGGATCATTGACACCCCGTCCCGTAGTTTTGCTTAATCAAGATCAGTGGTATGTAGTTACCATCCAGCAGCCATCAGGCAATAATAAACTTTATATTATGCTTAAATTTTTTTTGGTAATGGTCTTATGATTTAACTATGTTTATCAAATTACTTTTGGGAGAAGCCACTCTGTGTGTATCAGTCGTCCCTGTATTTTGAAACTTTCCATGCATTTAATTCTTCATGCTTTTAAATGCAAAACCTAGATGCGGTTTGTTATTAGACTTATATATAAGAATAGCTAAGTTTTACCATTTCAAAAAGGAAATAAAAAAACTCAGGAACTTTATTTATTGTGTAGCACCCTAAAATTCCTCTTTCTTGCTTGTTGCATTGCCCGGAGGAGTATGTCTAAAAAAAGCAGTTCATATTTCCTTCATCGTGTACATTTAGAGCCCCCTTCTAAGTTTCATGGTGTTGTAAATTTGTAGGGAGGTTTTATTTTAGGAGTGCATGCTTTCCTTCATCTTCCATATCTTGCTTTTTCTTCATTCTTTAACGTACATTTATAGTAATCTACAAAATTTTAGATCTCATCGCGCTATAAATTTTTGTATAAAATTTGTGTTCATCCGGTTTTAGTTGAAAATGTTATGAATTTACTTGTGCAACAACTATTATTTGTGAAGATAGGCCACCTAACAAACCACCTCTCTGAAATCACTTTTTGTGGCCGGCCCTCTTGTCCTTTTTTTCCCCGAGACACAATACAAACATTTTCCTTTTTTGCAAAACAATGATGTCGTTGTATTTTCCTTTTTGCAAATAAATAAAAGAGGGGCGTCTCCGATCCTTATAATTTATACTACATCTGGATAATTGTAGGGATATACACGCAATAATGGGGAGGGTGTCGGAGGTCCAGCTTCTTGTGCTTCTCAGCTTCATTCTGCAACTGTTTCTATTCTTTACCGGTGGCCTTCGGCGACGTGCAAGGAACTGGTTGCTTCGAGGCACCATATGGTTAGCGTATATGGGAGCTGACGTGGTAGCAATATACGCTCTTGGTTTCCTGTCGCGACATGGCGATGCCATGCGTAGTAGCCACGACGATACGTCGTTAAGATTAGCCCACCCGCTAGCCTTCCTTTGGGCACCTTTCCTCCTCATCCATCTTGGAGGTCAGGATACCATCACAGCCTTCGCCATCGAGGACAACAACCTGTGGCTTCGGCATCTGCTCAACCTGCTACTCCAAGTGACTCTAGCACTGTATGTGTTCTGGAAGTCCAGTGGCTGGCACAGCACGCAGGTTCTTGTCCCTGGCGTCCTTGTCTTTGTTGCTGGGATCATCAAGTATGCAGAGAGGACAGCTGCCATGTGGCATGGGAACCTGAAGAACATCTCCACGAGCAAATCCACCACCAATAATAACAATGATAACAGTAATAACACTTCATCTTCATCCTGGGATCATAATGGCCGAGATCAGCAGAATCCAGTTACTGTAACTAGTATTGTCTGTTGTGCTCTGCGTTCGGCGCCAGGGATCCGAATGCTTTTTGCAAGGCGCAAGACACCGAAAATGGCTTCAGATCTTTTGAAGATCACTCCCTCTGACCTTGTCCCATCTAATAGTCACAAGGACTTGTTCAGATTGATGGATGCGGAGCTTGGTATGATGTACAGTGATGTCTACACTAAGGCTGCAGTGCTTCGGACAGGGAGTGGCATCGCATTCCGGTGCATCTCTCTGGCATGTACCGTTGCTGCTCTCGTCCTCTTCTTCTTCTTCGGTAGCAGAGCTGATCATGACACCACCAACACTTACACTGGCAGTAGAGTTGACACTATAATCACCTGCACATTATTCATAGGAGGGCTTGTTGTGGACGTCTGCTCACTGCTTACAATGGTGATGGCGTCACCTTGGACCTGGGCGTGGCTGCGGGCTCGGGCCCACCGTAGGATCGCTGCCATGTGTCTGCGCCTTGTCACGGTGTCGGGATGGCTGGGGACGGCAAGGCCGTTGTGGTCAAACACTATGGGGCAGTACAGGTTTGTCTGCTATGAAAACGATTCGCGGCCATGGCCTTCGTCGCTGCCGCCGCCGCCGCCGCCGCCTACACGCTCGGAACGAGTGATGGGCGTCATCCGGAAGCTGGTCAGCAGTGAAGAAATGAAGAATCAATTCTGCCTGAGCAAGCTGCTGGAAACCAAGCACGTGGAGGTGGACGACAATGTCACCGAGTGCTTGGTTGAGGCGATAGACGACATAGTACACTCTAATGCAGAGCAATGGGGGTGTCTCGGCCAGATGCTACTGGCGGTAACGACACGGACGGAGCTGACCTGTGATTTCGTGCGCCTTGTATCCTGGCTGCACGCGTGCACGGAGGTTCTTCTGTGCGAGGCTCAAGCAGAAGCAGAGGCGGCGGAGGAAGAAGCTGTGCGCGCGCGGGCACAACCTGACGCCAACGCCGCCGCCGCCGCCGCCGCCGCCGCTTCAGCAGGCGTCTGCCGGAAGCTGTCCAGGTACATGGTGTACCTTGTTGCTGTACACCCAGCTGGTGCTGACCTTGTGCAGGTCGTGTGTGGCCACCCTGACAAGGAGTACGAGAGCTGGGAACGGTATTCTACTATCAGCCTGGGGGGCAAGCGGCACCAGGTCCGCATGGGCCTTCTTCGTCTGGAACTAGAGGCGGCCAGAAGGGATTGTGGCTGCGCTTCCTCTTGTGCTCCCACCTCGCCACGGTCGCGGCGAATACTGGCGTCGTCGCTGCCTCCTCCGGAGAAGTGGAAGGAAACGCTGGAGAAGCTGAAGCGCATGTGGGCAAGGCTGCTTGTGTACGCCGCCGCCAAGTCGAGGCCCGAGGCGCACGCGGCGGAGCTGGCCAGAGGTGGGGAGCTCCTCACTTTTGTGTGGCTTCTCTTGTCCCACAATGGACTTGGTGCTACCTTCTGGGTAGACCTAGTTCCACAGAGAAGTAAACACCAAGCATCATCAGAACCTGAAAGTGGCGGTGCTGGATCATCAAAAACACACTACGTCTTCAAGAACCTCCCACCGTTCCAGGTGGTGGTTGATAACTGCTGCCCACAGCTCCTCCTCCCTCCACAGCAACCTAATACTAACACCGACAGCAGCAGGTCAGGAAGCTAGCTAGCTTATTATTACTATTTTTCTATCATAATAATAATAATAATTATTATTATTGCTGTTGTTGTTGCTAGTACTATTAGTTATTACTACCATTGCGTTATTAATCTTTTTTTTGCTTTATTTATATGATACAATACATAGGATCCCACCTGTTATGTTGGCGCCTTCCAGGGTGAACCCCTAAGAAAAACATAGACATCGGGAGTCGTTGATGGGCTCTACCTTGCCATATCGAGCTCACCTTCGACCGGCCCATTCATGTTGCGGCGTCTCCGATCCGAAATGCTTGAGGAACCATCCAGCTTCATTCGGCGGTTGTGGTGATTGCCTGTCATCGTGTACAATTAATTGTGTGTTCACCTTTTCTATTTCCCTCTGAGAAATATGTTGTTTGTTTGTCATTGAAAATAAAAAAGAATGTAAGCTACCAGAATAGTATGGGCATTGTAAATAAAAGAGAACATATATATAGGCTGAGAGTTCATTGTATCAAGTTCATAAATGGAAGTGAATAAAGTTTGCTATCTTTCGTTGATGTCGATTCTCCAAATTTTGCCCATAGGTCAACTTGGTTCCTGAACTTTCGCAAGGTCCAAATTTGTCCCTTAACTTTTATTTCGCGGGCCAAATTCATTCCTGAGCCTAGCTGGACAGCCACGTTGGCGTACGATAGCTATTTTGCCATTTTTTTAATGAATGCTAATGGACGTATATTCACCTTCCTTAACTGCTGAGTGTATCTGAACGTATCTTCATCCTCGTTCTGAACTGCGAGTGTATCTGAACATGCCCTCTCCCTCCAGTATGAGGGTATCTGGTAATGGTGAAAATATTTTGTTGGAACTTCCCTGCTTCATTACTGCTGCTGGTGTGAGTCGAAGGTTCCTTGATACATTCAGACACTTTTGCACTAGTGAAATTTAATAGAATTTGCTGCTCGCCTGTTACGCACCCTGACTTGGATGGGGAAACAAATCACATTGCGGGGATTGGATGCATCCCTTTTGGAAGTTTTTATAGGTATAAAAGAGCCGATTTCCATGTTAATTTCCAGTTAGGCTATGTTCATTAGGCAAAGGGTTTTACCCTAAGTGTATCCCCGTGAACACACATGCAACTCTACCCCACCTTCGAAAGACTGAGCCAGCGGATATGAATTCAGAAAAATGTGAGCACCAGTGTCAAGTTGAGGACTTGGACCTTGGTGGGCAGATTCCATCACAAGGACCCTTACCAGCTAAGTCATGCTCAGTTCGCCATTGCCTTCTTCCTTACATCCTTTACAAAACGCAAGCCTAAAAGAAGTGTTGAAGTCTAACTGCAAGTTTCGTACCCCGTGTTCCGGCCGCATCAACAGCTGTGGCAACATAAATAAAAAGCTTGAACCATTGAAACCAACACGCCCCTCGACAAAACACAAGCTTAATGCTTTGGCTGCCGTTCTTCTTAACACACGGTCGCGTGTTAACCCAGTCCATATGAATTCACGGAAATAAAAAGATACGGAATAAATCATAAAACTCGTGGAACAAAAAGGTAGATACACAAAGCAAATCATATAGTTTTCAAAACAAAATAAAAATTAGTTAAACCAAGACTAATCTATACTATAGGGACGAAAGAATTTCGATGGACAATCGTCAAAAGACACATTGGTCCGGCAGGTGGACCCACGGGTCATGTACGTGTGCAGTCATGACTCTTTCTGATGCTACACGTAAGCCCCTAGGTTTCTTTCTCACGCTATATTGGTCATGTACGTGAACAGTAAAGACTCTTTATCATGCTACACATTAGTCATTAGTCATTAGAACTCTTTCTGACGCTATATTTCTATTAAAATACGTGCATGTACGTGGCACGTGCCTTTATGCTAGTAAAAATAAAAATAGAAAGGAAAACAAACGCCATACCATGGAGGGATAAAACAGAAGAAAAAAATAAAAACGAATCTAATATGCGATTGATCGAATTTTTATATTATTAAACTCCCAAAACACAGTTTCACACTTTCACAAGCCGAGAAAACACATGCTCGAATTGTCGCCGGAATCCCGCGAGGGCCTGACTGCCTGAGCGGACGCTAGCATCCGCGCAAAATCCGTTCCCCACTCTCCTTTCTATCCGCAGCCGGGATTGTCGCCGCCGGCGTTCGGGTATCTACACGTCGCCGGCCCTTGCAGCCACAGTCCCGTGATCCCGCCGGCGGTGGAAGCCCCCCGCTTGGTAATAGCCCCTTCCATTCACCTTTCGTGCTCTCTAGTCCCAGATCGAGCTCCTCCGGCGGCCGCATCTAGCCGCAGCCGCCTCCTTCGGCGACATCAGCGGCGAGACCACCAGCCGAATTCGCTTGTGCGTATCAATAGCCCTGCTGCCTGGGCACCCTCTGTGCCCCGAACGGCGACCACCACTGTTGTCAGTGTCACCGCGGTTGCTCGCCCAACTCGCCGGCCCGACGCCCGGCAACCTACTATTCTCGGGCTCGTCGCCGGTCGCCCCTGCCACCACTAGCGGTCGCCTGGGAACTGCTGATGCGGATGCCTCGGTTTATCCGCACCCACTGCCGCAATCGCAAGCCCAGGAAACCAGATGAGCGCGCCGCCGCCCTCCGCCCGATTCACCGCTCCCACCTCAGCTCTGCCATGGCTAGGAAGAGTTTATCCCGGTGCCACCGGTTCCGTGCGTCTTGTGGTGACGACTGCTTCAGTGCTCTCACCGACGATCTGTTGCTCCTCATCTTGCAGCGCTTGGATACCCGCACTGCGCTTGCCACTGCGGCCATCTCAAAGCGCTGGACTGGCCTGCCATGCCGGCTTGACGTCCTCAATTTCAGGGTCAGTGAAATTCTCCCGCCGCGCTACCACCGGCGCATTCACATCCACAGCGAAGCCAATTATGGCTTCGTCGTCAGTTTCAAGGTGCTCAGTGCCAACATTAGGTGGTACGAGCGCCGTGCTATGCGCTCCATGGCCGCATCCATCAAAAACTTCCTGGACTCAAATGGCGATCATGACCATGACCATGATGGCTGGGGTCTGCGGAGACTCCGTACGCTAAGGCTTGAGTTCTTTGTTACCCCCTTGGGCCCTTGCTCCAGCCGCATCAACTGCTTCATAGCCAAGGCTATTGATGCTTGGGGGATTGACGATCTTGAGGTTTCAGCTAAGGCTACGTTCTGTTAGCGGGATACCCACAGTTTTCCTTGCCATGGTCTCAGCAAAGATCCACACAAGTCTCGTTTCAGAAGTCTGAAGCTAGCAGCATGCTATATGCCACCATTGCAGGGCTTCCACTTGCTCACCAGTCTGGTCTTGCAAGATTTGCCAGATTCAACTCCAACAGCAGCATATGTGGCTGTGTTCACCTTGTGCCCGCAGCTTCAAGCACTGCACCTCAAGTCCTGCGGTCTCAACCAAGGCATTGTGGCTGTCAATGCCCTCAGATCAGAGATTAAGCACCTTATCATAGAGCATTGCAGTTCTGGAGGGTTCGAACTGTACTCCCTCCCAATGCTTGAGAGCATGGCTGTTGTTGACACTACAGTGGTTTACAAGCTTAGCTCCTTCCCATACGGCTCAGACACTTGAATATTACTCCCTCCGTTCCTAAATATAAGTCATTCCAACTTTCTTGGAGAGTCAATCTTTTTTTAACTTTGACCAAATTTATACAATAAAGTACTAACATTTATGGTATCAAATAAGTACCATTAGATTCTTCCTTAGATATATTTTCATAGTGTATCTATTCGGTATCATAAGTCTTTGAAGTCATCTCTATAATTTTGGTCAAAGATAAAATAGTTTGACTCTCTAAGAATGTTGGAATGACTTATATTTTGGAACGGAGGGAGTACCAAATGTTATGGCATCATCAAAAGTCGTACGGTTCGCTTTAGACCTGATTGGGACCTCAATCCATATCTTGGAGGCAGCCCAGGAATGATATGATAGATGGTTTAAGACATGGAGCCCTGCACTGTTGTTACCTAAACTCCGGAGGCTTCTGATCGCTGGTGCCTTCATCCTGGGATGTCTCTTGGCCCCACCTCCTCATCGAGGCAGCACCATGCCTGGAGAGCCTTCACATCCATGTTAGCCCTTGGGAAGAGGATCCTTGCGACGACTTACATGGCAATCCCCTAAGTTCCACCACAATCAGCTTAAGAAGTTCGTGATAGTTGGTTTTGACGGAACAGAAAGACAGATTTACCTTGTTAACTTTATCATGAAAGTATCAACAGAGTTGCAGCTTGTTTCTTTGTTCAAAAATGGGTATGTTCAGGGTAGAGGCCATTGGGACTGGGACATTGTCAAGCAGCAATACCAATGGGGCAATGAAGATAGAGTCAAGATACTTAGCCAGATTGTTGATGATATTCCTTGCTCAGAAACTTCTATTCAAGTTGTTCTTGAGTAATCTCCAACATGTGGTAGTTAAATAAAATGTAGTATTAGGTTATGTATGCATAGTTGTAATCTATAAACCTATCTCAAGTAGTTCTGGAGCGATCTCTAGTGTGTTTGAGTTGAATAAAATATGTACTAGGTTACATATGCACAATTGTGCTCCCAAATTTATTGATGTAATGTATAAGCTAGTTGATCCAAACTTTTGTGTTGTGCAGTGCATGAACTTGCTGATCAACAACTATTATCTTCTCTGTGGTTCTGCAGTTTGCTTTTTGCATTATATAGACATCTTAGGCACAGATTTGGACCATTTCCTGTCTGAATTACGTGAAGAGAAGCATACAGAATCAACAGTAAAATAACTTGTAAAGTATTAAAGAGATGTAGTAGCACTGTTTTAATATAATCAGTGATGATCGAGTCTTCAGTTCAGCACATCAGTATCTAACAACCTTAAGCTATGAGTTCATAGAAGTACAACTAATTTGGCGAGAGCAGCATCCGTGGTCTTGGGTTCCTTTATATTCAGTCCCTATTATTTGCAATCAGTTTCTTGTTCTCACTCCTGAAAAAAATGAGCTGCTATTTGTTTGTTATTTTAGACCGATAAACTCCTTTTCTGACTATTATAGGTAGGTATTCTTTTAGGAGTGCGAATTCACTTGCCTCATCTTGAGTCTAATACATCGTTCCAAATCATAACTTTCATTTGCATATGCCTTCTGTCATGATGAAGCAATGCCATCCTTTTTATTTCGGTAAGTTCTGGTATCACCTTTTCAAATGGGATAAACAGTTCAGAACTTGTCTTCAGTTCTATATCATCCTTTTTGTTTCTTGTTATGGTTCTAGCCAACAAGTTTTCTATCCTAGAAAGAAAACCGTTTATGTATAACTGTTTATATTTTTTGTTTGTTTATTAAATGTTTTGTTTGCTCTATGATGGTTTTCTAATGGATATAGTTTGCACTCATTTTATTTGCTGATTATCTGATAACTCTTGCAAAGTTATAGTGTAACTTATTATAGCAAAGAAATTGTGTTACTTGTGTTACGGAATCTCTATGCTTAAGGGAATTCGAAACTCTATTTGTTGTGTCAATTTAACATCATTTCTTTTCCTCAACAATTTGGTTCGGTATCCTGTTTCCACGGAGTGCACCAAATTCTGCTGCAACTGTGTATATTTCCACTACAGCTAGGCTGACATCATAACCTTCAGCTAATACTGTTAAGAGTAGAATAACAAGATAGATAGGTGAATTGGTCGATTGTCATTGATCTCTTAGTTCCCTTTTATAGGGTGATTACAAGTTCAGTTACAAGAGGTGAAAGGACACAATCATGGTCATGAACACTAGTAACTGATGACTGCATGTCTTCCTTGTAATGGGATGCTTAGTGGAATGTAATGTCTTGATGTCCTTGATGAGAGCAATCAACACTAGTAATCAACACATATTGTAACACTCCCCCTTTGCTCGAGTCCCATCTTGAGATCAACCTGTTTAATAATTCCTTTGAAAAACCCTGTGGGAAAAAACTTGGAATAAATTGTTTACTAATTACTCTATCATGAACCTGTAAGGTTGAAGGAGTAATCCATGTCTTGTTTTATCTCTAGAAAAACACCCGGTGGGGAAAACATGAGATAAGACATATATACTTGTATCAAACATTGCCTCATTAAAACTTTGTATGAGAAAAACCTGATGGTAAAAACTCATAAAAGAAAAGAGTACAATGTGAGGCGTCTAACACGGTCCATCATTCAGAGAGTCTCCCCCTGAAGCTTGTAAATCTCTGAGCCGTCTCATACCAATCCCTTTACACATTTCTCGAATGAAGTAGTAGGTAGAGATTTGGTAAAGAGATCTGCCAGATTATCACAAGACTTTGTCTGTAAGATGTTAATTTCCCCATTTAGCTGAAGCTCATGAGGGTAAAACAACTTAGGTGCAATGTGCTTTGTGACATTGCTCTTGATGTAACCTGTTTGCATCTGTGTAATACAAGCAGCATTATCTTCGTAGATAATGGTAGGCGATTCTGAAAAACCAATACCACATGATTGCTCAATGTGGTTTATCATTCTGCGGAGCCATGCACATTCACGTGATGCCTCATATAGTGCAATGATCTCAGAATGATTTGTGGAGGTAGCTACTAATGTTTGCTTAGATGACTTCCATGATATGGCCGTCCCTCCATGAAGAAATACAAATCCTGTCTGTGATTTGGCATTGTGGGGATCAGACAAATAGCCAGCATCAGTGTATCAAATTAAACTAGGATCATTAGTTTTCTGGAAAAATAAACCAAGATCTCTAGTGCCATTTAAGTACCTAAGGATTTGTTTTCCTCCGGTCCAGTGGCGCTTTGTTGGGGCAGCACTATATCTTGCTAATAGATTCACTGCAAATGCAATGTCAGGCCTGGTACTATTTGCAAGATACATGAGTGCTCCGATGAGACTAAGATAAGGGTATTCCGGTCCCAATATCTCTTCTCCTTCTTCCCGTGGTCGGAAAATATCTTTTTCTTTCTCGAGAGATCGAACAACCATGGGAGTACTAATTGGATATGCTTTGTCCATATTGAATTTCTCCAATACTTTTTGAACATAGACAGATTGGTGCACTAAAATTCCTGAGTGAAGGTGCTCGATTTGCAAACCTAAGCAAAATTTGGTTTGACCCAAATCCTTCATCTCAAACTCCATCTTTAGATGATTACGAGCTTCATTAATATCCTGAGTGCTGCCAATGATATTTAAATCATCTACATACACTGATATGATACAAAATCCTGTGGAGGATCTTTTGATGAAGACACATGGGCAATCATTATTATTGGAGTAACCCTTCTGTAGAAGGTACTCTCTCAGCCGGTTGTACCACATTCTACCCGACTGTTTAAGACCATAGAGTGATCTTTTGAGTTTTACACAATACATATTGCGATTTGAATTTCCATTCGGTACAGGGATCCCATCGGGGACCTTCATGTATATATCCGAATCTAGTGACCCATACAAGTATGCTGTCACGACGTCCATCAACTGCATAGGTAGACGTTTTTGAGTTGCCAGTGATATTAAATATCGGAACGTAATTCCACTCATGACTGGAGAATATGTTTCATTGAAATCAATGCCGGGTCTCTGCGTGAACCCTTGTGCTACAAGCCTCGCCTTATATCTCACCACCTCATTGTTCTCATTCCGCTTCCGGACGAAAACCCATTTAAAACCCACAGGGAAGGTTTTTGGAGGTGTAGGTATCACTGATGAGAATACCTCTCTTTTTCTGAGGGAGGCTAACTCTGCTTCAATTGCTTCCTTCCATTTGTTCCAGTCCGAGCGCTTTTTGCACTCTACCATGGATTTTGGATCTGGATCATTTGGATGGTTTCAGCAACTGATGAGGCAAAATATATGTCGACAATTGTAGTCTTACGATCGTATGATTCTCCAGAATCAACATAGTTTATGGAAATTTCTTGTACCCCAATTGACGGCTCGATATTTCCCAATACGGCAGCGTCGGGGCGTTCCAATGTCCCATCATCAGAAATTGAGTGCACTGTTGATGTGGGTGGTGGATTGTGTGAATCCACTCGGTGTCTCTCAACTTGAGGTTGAGCTTCATTTACTGTGCCAGAGGGGTGATCCCTCTGTTTCCTCGTGCGCTTGCGAGGATTTGCCGTATTTCTCCCACTTTCTTTCGAGGAAGGGAGTTGAATAGTTTTGTTTGGTACCTCTATTCTTTCCGGCACATTCCTTGCGGGAATGTATGATTTTGTGACACTTTTACTCACAGTAAATGAGTCTGGCAAGTTATTTGCAGCATTTTGCAAATTAATGATCCTTTGAACTTGTACTTCGGATTCAGTGGTACGAGGATCCTCCCTTTGGGTGTCTAAGGCATCCCAATTTATTTCCGGGCATTCAGTGTGATACTTGAATTCTCCCCCTAATGCCGGAAAATGTTCTTCGTTGAAGATACAATCAGCGAACCGGGCTGTGAGTAAATCCCCTGTAAGGGGCTCCAGGTATTTAATGATCGACGGAGATAAATACCCCACGTAGATCCCATTTTCCTGTGAGGGCCCATTGATGTTCGCTTTGGTGGTGAGATCGGTACGTATACAGCGCAACCGAATTTCCGCAGATGGGAAATATGAGGAGGATCACCATGAACCATTTGCAGCGGGGAAGCTGTATGGTATGCAGTTGGACGCAATTGTATTAAGTCACCAGCGTGTAAGACTGCGTGACCCCAACATGAGGTTGGTAAGTTACAATTTTGCAATAATGGCCTGGCAATGAGCTTTATTCTCTTGATGAGAGATTCAGCTAAACCATTCTGAGTGTGAACATATGGTACAGAATGTTGGACTTCAATTCCTAAAGCCATGCAATAATCATTGAAGGCTTTGGAAGAAAATTCTGCCGCATTGTCCAATCTTATAGATTTTATCTGGTGTTCAGGATGACTTGCTTTAAGTCTGATGACTTGTGCAATCAATTTTGCAAAAGCATGGTTCCGTGTCGATAAAAGACACACATGAGACCATCTTGTGGATGCGTCTATTAAAACCATAAAGTACCTGAAAGGTCCAGATAAAGGTTGAATTGGGCCACAAATGTCACCTTGAATGCGTTCAAGAAACTTGAGTGGTTCAGCCTGTATTTTGAGATGTGAGGGTCTCAAAATTAATTTCCCGGTTGCACATGAGGTGCACACAAAATCTGAGGATTTTGGGAATTTTCTATCACTCATACCATGTCCATTTGAATTGCTCATGATTTTTCTCATCATCCCGATGCCGGGGTGGCCAAGGCGTTCATGCCAAGTTTTTGAATGCATCTACATTCTGAAAAATCACTTTATATGCAACATATGGTACGGGTTTGATGTATGTGTAGTACAATCCAGACGGGAGAGAAGGCACCTTTTCAAGTGTCTGTTTGCCATATCCAGTTTCTTTGGTCAAGAGGAGGAACTCCTCATTGTTTTCTTCATGTGTTTCCACATGAATCCCATTTTTCCGGATATCTCTATAACTTAGTAGGGTACGTATTGAATCGGGATACAATAATGCGTCCTCGATATCAATTTGTGTACCCATTGGAAGTACGATGGTGGCCCTTCCGGAACCAACAATCGTAGCATCGCGTCCCGCGATGGTCAAACTTGTCCTTCTCTTTTTGTGAGAGTTTGGAAAAATTTGACTTCCCTAAGTATAGTGTTAGTGGTACAACTATCCACTAGGCACAATCTCTTCATCCATCGAATCGACTCCCGTAACAATCTATATAATGCAGAATTTAAAACTCATAAGAATAAAGCAAAATATAGAAAGTACATACGAATATATTAATAATAACGAGTGCATTATTACAAATGATATCAATAAAGCAACATCATGTCTTTTTATTACAACGAGTACTTTTGCAAAAATAAACTTGGAGCCTAGATGAGGTCTCCAAAAACATCGTTGGAAGAGTATTCCAGGAGTAATTTGTCGACGTCCATGAAGTCTTCCTCTTTGCTCGGCGGAGTCTTGGCGTTGCTCGGTCCCGTTCCATGAGGGATGGGGTCATAGCTCCATTCTCCGGCGCTTGAGAGGTGAAGTGCGCTTCAAACTTCTGAGGGTTCTGTGTATGACCCATGGACTTCATGTATAGTTCAACGAGATGCTTAGGAGTACGGCATTTCTTAGCAATATGGTTGTTGCAACCACACCTGTAACAAATGGTTTTGTTTCCATTGTCACTTTTGGGCTTAGAAATTCCTTTCCCCTTTTGGACTTTCCGTGTGTCTTTTTGGTTCTCTTTATTTTGCCCTTTCCTGAAATCTTTCCAGGATTGACATTTTGACTATGTGTCTTCGCATTTGCATGTACTTCAGGCAGTGGAGCAGTACCCAATGGGAGCTGATTTGAGTTCCATACTGTGAGCTCATGGTTCTTTTCTGCCTGTTTCAATATCTGAATTAGCGAAGAATATTCTGTGAATTTCTCTCACGGTATTGTTGAGTAATAATACGCTCTGATGGGAGCATTGTAGACAGTGTCTTTTCAATTTTCTCCTATCATCAGGCGCTTTCTCACAAAACTGGAGTTTAGAGCAAATCTTATGAACAGCATGATTATAGTCGTCTATGGTTTTGAAATCCTGTAGACGTAAGTGATTCCACTCATGCGTGGCCTCGGGGAGGACAATCGCTTTATGTGTTCATATCTATTTTTAAGAGATTTCCATAAGACCCATTGGGTCCTCCTCAAATTGATATTCATTTTCAAATTCTGGATGAATCTGATTTCTTATCACTTTCAAAGCAGAGACTTTGGACATATTTGAGGGGGTAGAAGTCCCTCAACCGTCTCATCTATACATCTGTATAGTCCTGAGTCGACAGAATCACTTTGACATCCATCGCCCAGCAGGGAAATTGGAACCATCAAGAGCGAGAATCTCAAACTCTTGGTTGCCATCTCACCTACATTTGTAATTGCCAAATATTTTGAGAAATCATGCAAAATTATGCAAAAAATCAAAAGAAATGAACTCGAAAATGAATTTTATCAATAAATTGCTTTATTTTATGGCTGTCGCATGATTTACATAACTCAATATTCGAAGTTTCAAAATTTGATGATCATATTCGGGCATCACTATTAATAGTGTAGATCCTTCGGTGGTGTTGAATACCACTTTAATATATGATCAATTTTTGATAAGTGAATAGAGAAATTTTACTAGCGTGTGCCATAATAAAATTCTGAGGTTCGAGGAATATTCGCTATGCTGAGGCATGCGTACATTCATATGATCCCAAACTACAAAGAATTTATTCAATTTAGAGAATATTTTGCATTGAATTGAAATGAAAGTAAGGCAATGGAATTTATTTGCAAAATACTGTAAAGTAAAGAGCATGGAAATGCTATAATGCTGATAAAGGGCATAATTGTAATAAAAGTAAATAACAGGGGGCTGTAAATGAACTTTTATTCTAGCAGAAAACTGCGGAATGTAAATATGCCAAAGCCTGAGGGCTTAAATGCAAAATTGCAATTTCTTGAAAAGATAAACATTATTGGGCGGTGGGCCGAGACAATCTCGATTTCGGCCCACCGCCGCTTTCGGCCCAGGGGGTCGGGCGGGGGAGTGCCTGATGGCGCCGGCCTGGTGGGCCGATGGGCCGGCCCAGCGCGGCCCATGGCTGCCGCGGCCTTAAGGCTGCTGGCTCGGGCAGGCGGCTAGGGTTGGGACCCTAGCGCGCCGCCGCCGCCAGCCAGCCAGCCGCCGCCGCTCGCGCCGTCGCCGTGCCTGCCGCGCCGCCGCACCCACTCCTCCGCCCCATTCCGCACCTTCGAGCCCCTTCTCCATTTCTGTTCATGCCTCCCCCTCACCTGGGGTGGGGAGCGGTGAGCCTCGCCGCCGGCGCCGCTCTCGGTTGGCACATGGCCGGTGGAGATGAAGTTGTGGAGGCCGGGGCGAGCGTTGGCTGCCGCGGTTGCTGGGCGGCCCGGGAACCATGGAGCAGCCGGAGGTGGAGGTGGTGGAGGAAGTGTCGCGTCATTGGTGGTGAAGCCGGGCGGAGTTGCCATGGCCGCGCGCTGGGGCCTCCCTGTACTGAGGTAGAAGGGTGGAGCACTGCGGCGTGCAGCCCTGGTGCAGAACTCTGTCTCCGCCTGGCGTGTTGTTCGCCTGGCGTGTTGCTGGAGGCGTCGCTGGAGTGTACTCCAGCGAGCACCGGTGATTGCACCGAAGACGACGACGAGGAGGAGATGTCAATAGCGTCGATCATGGGAGATTTTTAGATGATGGAAGATGGTATTAGGTTCTTCCCTTTGTAAATGGTGGATGCTTCCATTTCTGTTTTTTAATCCATCTGGGTGATGTAAATATTTGACCATACGTAGTGCTAGTACTGATACTGTAGATACAAATTCTTGTGAAAAATGTTACGGTCCTCGGCCCAAAATTTATAGAAGGGCTAAATTGCAAATGGATAACTACTAAAATTTTGGTCGTCCGGGTCAAAGTTCTCGTGAAGCGAAGCGAAGCCTGCTGCTGCCAAAGCACCAAGGGCATGTCCCGGAAGCTGCAGAAAACATGGCAGAAATCACCTGTCTAAAAATTGTGTGGTACAAATTAGAAATATACCAGGGCAAAGGCCACTTGTTGCTTCTTTCCTGAGATGTCACTGTTATGCTAAAAAAAATCTCCAGTTCAGAATAAAATGAAGGATTTTAGTATTTTTTTCTCTCAGAGAAGAATGTTCGAAACCCGGAAGGAAAAAGAAAAAGAAAAGGAAGGAAACAACTTCCCTGCTGCCTGCTGGTTCCGGTCAAACATGCCGTCGCCGCCGTCCCAGTTGGAAAACCCCTCCGCGTTCGGTCCAACCTATAAAGTCCAGGGACCCAAACGCCGGCCGCAATCCAGATCATCGCGAGCCGTCCGCCCCATTTCTTTCGTCGTCACACACCACCTCCCCCACAAAGCTGCTCGCCGCTAGCCGCTGGGAACAGCGAAGCTGCTCTGGCTTGTTGCAAGCTGCTGCCCGCTAATCCTCCCTCAATCCAACTATAATCGCGCCTTAATTACCCGCTAATCCCACTGCCGGCCGCCTCCGCCTGGCCCGCGCTCGCATTTCCATGCTTAATTAATTGGGCTAGTGGAGGTGATCCAGCTCGGCGGCGGGCTTTTGGTCAGGAGGAGCGAAGGGGAGATTCCGCGCGGCGCCGGCCCGGGATCCGATCGGGCGGTCGATGCTACGGCCGCGGGGTTGCGGGGCATGGCTGGCCAGGCTGCGCGGCGAGGAGGAGCTATGAGGCCGCCGGGGAGCAGCATGCGCGCGGCGCTCGCGCGGTCGCCGGCCGCCTCGTTCCTGCTGGCCGTGGCGGCCGCGGCGGCGGCGGTGGGCGGTCTGTACTTCTGGGTGGTGGTCTCGTCGTTCCGACTCCCCGACTCCGGCGTCGCCGGCTGCCGACCCGACGGCGAGGGGTCGTGGTCGGTCGGGATGTTCTACGGCAGCAGCCCCCTCGAGCTACGGCCCATCGAGCTGGTGAGTGACCCAGCTTAAGGCGGTGCCGTTCGTGTGCTGGGTTGGCGCCTGAGTTGCTTACTGGTGTGTAATTTTGGTGGGCAGGAAGGGAGAAGCAATGGGAACAGCTCGGCGTGGCCGGTGGCAAACCCCGTGCTGACCTGTGCGACCCCGACGGAGGCGGGGTACCCGAGCAACTTCGTCGCCGATCCATTCCTCTACGTCGAGGTAAGCCTCCTCCCTGCTCCCCTTTGTGCTGCCGTTCTTCCCCAGGGTGGAATTCTGCTGTGTCGATGTAGCAATAATTTGCAAATTAGCTAAGCTATGGTAGTAAATCGTTGAGTAGTAGCAAAACAGGTAAAATTCAAGTTGACTGGCTGACTTGGTGGCAGTAGCCAAATCCCTGAATTCAGCTTGTTTGATTTTTGGCTTGGAGTTTGATTTTTTGATGCATAGAGTAGTCAGCTTGTTCAGGCACATACTGTTTAGCTGATAACCTGGATACCCCTTTTTTGGTCATTAAGTTAGGTTTCATCCTGCACCTGCTGCTAGTCTATGACGAGCCAGTAATCAAACATTGTTCAAACCAAATTTTAGCTTATGATGACGTAAGGAGCTGTAGTTGGGGAAGGGTCACGATATTGTTGAGATAAACATCATAACATGCTTGCTTAGGCACATTGCAAGTTTGAACCATTAATGTACAAATTGATTTGTACAAAAGGCCTCATTGGCATTGTCTTTGTGATAAACACATCATGCCTTGGTTGAACATGTACAACCAAGCCAGAGGAGAATGCTATGCTGATGCTATTTTATCATCCTAGAAATGCATTCATCATGATTATTTGCTAGGACTTATCCAACGAGTAGCATTCTTGAGTTTAAGATACTATTTTCCAGAGATATTTCTTTTCCCTCCCTACTAATATGCCATTCCTTCATTTGCTCCTTTTCTGGAATTCTTGGTCTGATATGGTGCTATGCATCCTGTAGGGGGATACACTATTTCTTTTCTTTGAAACAAAAACAACAGCCTCATTGCAAGGTGATATTGGAGTTGCAAGAAGCCTGGATAAAGGTGCAACATGGGAATTTCTTGGCATTGCTTTAGACGAGGCATGGCATCTGTCATATCCATTTGTGTTCAAATATGAGAATGAGGTATATCCTTAACTGTCATACTTATTACTTGACAAGTTAATATCTGTTTCTGAAGATGTAAGTAAACTAACTTTAGCTCTTTTAGATTTATATGATGCCAGAGGGAAACAAAAAGAAGGAGCTGCGCCTTTATCGTGCTACTAAGTTTCCCCTTGAATGGACATTGGAGAAGGTGCTTGTCAATAAGCCACTTATTGATGCTTCATTAGTCCAATTTGAGGGGTACTGGTGGTTATTTGCTTCTGATTTTACACGGTATGGCGTTGAGAAGAATGCAGAGCTTGAGATATGGTACAGTAACTCTCCTCTGGGTCCTTGGACTGAGCACAAGCAAAATCCTATTTACAAATCAGACAAAAGTTTGGGAGCTCGAAATGGAGGGAGGCTCTTCATATTTGAAGGATCATTGTATCGCCCTGGTCAGGATTGCAGTGGTACTTATGGACGGAGGGTTAAGTTGTATAGAGTTGAAAAGCTAACCAAGGAAGAATACAAAGAGGTCCCTGTAAAACTTGGGATTGAAGAGCCAAAGAAAGGTAGAAATGCATGGAATGGCATGAGGTACCATCACATGGATGCGCAACAACTTGCTTCTGGTGGATGGATCGCTGTAATGGATGGTGATCGTGTCCCTTCTGGCGATTCAACACGACGTTCTCTCTTTGGTTACATAGGCTTCTTCCTAGCCATTGCTCTTGTTGTTTTTGTGGGTTTTGTGAAAGGTGCGATCAGTTGCTCTGTTCTTCCAAGCTTCTGGGTTCCTCTGTCAAGGAGAGAATCATCTCGCACCTTGCCTGTGCACCGCTTCAGCTCGAAAGTCCGCAGATATTTTAACAATACTGGCAGATATATCTCTGCTATCAAAACAAGACTGAATGAAAAGACCTGGTCCAATATGCTGTTCTTTTGGGTAGTTGCTCTAATTGGTATTGTGAATGTGTGCATTGCTGTGCATTTCTTATGTAGCGGCAATGGTGCTGAAGAATCATACACATATCAAGGGCAACACTCTCAATTCACGATGGTAACAATGACATATGAAGCTCGTCTCTGGAACTTGAAGCTATTTGTTGAGCATTACTCCAGATGTGAGTCAGTTAGGGAGATAGTTGTCGTTTGGAACAAAGGCAACCCTCCAAGTGATGACGCCTTTGATTCTACTGTTCCTGTCAGGATACGAGTTGAAGCGATCAATTCTCTTAACAACCGATTCAGGGTCGATCCTCTTATAAAGACACGGGCTGTTTTTGAGCTGGATGACGATATCATGATGACTTGCACCGACTTGGAGAAAGGATTTAGGGTCTGGAGAGAACATCCTGAGCGGATGGTGGGCTTTTACCCTCGGATGATAGATGGCAACCCTTTACAGTACAGGAACGAGAGATATGCTAGGGGTAAGAAGGGATACAATCTGATCCTCACAGGAGCTGCTTTCATGGACAGCGAATTTGCATTCAAGAAGTACTGGAGCGAGGAAGCTCGTGAAGGGAGGGACTATGTGCACAAGAACTTCAACTGTGAGGACGTGCTCATGAATTTTCTGTATGCGAATGCAAGCTCCTCCAGAACCGTGGAGTATGTCCACCCAGCATGGGCTATTGACACATCCAAGTTTTCATCTGTTGCAATCAGCAGAAACACCCAGAAGCACTATGATGTCAGAACAAATTGCTTGGCAAAGTTTTCCTCCATATATGGCCCCCTCCCTCAGAAATGGGAGTTTGGCATGCGAGAAGATGGTTGGGATAAATAGTGTGACAAAGGCACAGTAATGAACAAACAAACACACATGCTTGGTTAAGATTTTTTGTTGATCCCATGTAAAGTTCTGTAGCATGGGGAGAAGTTGTAGCTTTTCTGGTAGGAATTGCCTGGTTTGTGCTGTACGTATTAGATTCGGCTAGAAGCCTAGAACTGTGTAGGGAATTAAGATGGGTCATTGTTCAAAACTTTAGAAGGTAATGTTAAAATTGACCAAATGCAGTGCAGTGAATGTGAAGCAAAAAACAAGAGTTTGCAAACTGCATACTGGGTGGGAACTGGGAGGTTCAGATTGTTTGGGTTGCTTTGCTTTATCTCTATAGCTTGTGTACATTTTTTACCCCTAAGACTGGTCAAGCGTGCTTTGTGATTTTTCATTTTTTTTTTCCGCATTTCGCTTCTTTTGTAAAAACATGAATTTTTCTTTTCGCTTCTTTTGTAACATAATTTTTTTTCTTCTCGAAAGGTGTAGCGTAAAATTTGTTTGCATCTTGTATAGTTGTATTACTCTTCATGAGTCCCATGTGGATGCCTTTTCTCAAATGTCTGGTTTACCAGCATGTTAGCGCGTTGTTCTTTCCAGTGTTCTGTTTGTGAAAACCGCGTTGCTGTGCTTCACTGCTTCCTGGAATGATCTTATTGCGCTGGCTTCAGCTTCTGTAGCGCGTTGTTCGTTCCAGTGTTGTTCTGCTCCTGAAAATCGCGAGGTTGCTCAGCGACTTTTAGCTTCCGTGACCGTGTCATGATTGGCGCCGTGCCCCGTCCACTTTTCTGTTACAGAGTTGCCACTGCGCGCGCCGCGCGGTGACCATTCTCCACTGCCTGCCACCAGCCAGAGGCAGGCGCGCCACGGCGAGGCGCTCACCTTGGGCGCTACGGGCAACGCGTTTGCTCCGCCCCTTTTGACATGGGCGCTACGAGATGAAGATGGCATCGTTGTCGCGCTCAGGTCTTCTGACAATAACGCGGGGAGCAGAGCGCGCGCTGGCACGGAACGCTTTGACCTTCGAGGCGAGGAGGTGCGCGCCGTTCGTGGCGTGAAGGCGCGCAGAGACAGGCGCATGTTAGGCGCCGCGGCGGCGAAGTAGCAGCAGGCCGTCAGCCATCGCCGTGTCGTCCACCGTCGTGGCCGCCATTGCTGGTCTGGTGATCGCTCGCTCCTTCCAGGAAGAGCCATCCATGGCGATGCCCCAGGGTGTTCGGTAAACGGAACGCCGACCATCCTAAATTAACAAAACCCCGATTCGATGGCCGAGCGGATGCGCAAAAAATCACAGGAAAAATGCACGCGTACGAGGCGTGGAGATCTTCATCAGCGTACAAAATTTCAGAACCTAGTTCCATCTATAGAGCGAGAAACAAAAAAGAGAAACTTCCGCAGGGGGTGGACGGTAAATGAGATACCGTCCACCCCCGAGATCCACAAAATCGCAGTTTTACGGCGGCGCGGATGCTCTAAAATCACGAGAAAATTTGTGCGATCGTGGAATGGAGTTCCACGCCATCGTACAAAAATTCAGGCTCCAATACGATCTCTAGAGCGAGAAAGAAAAATGAGAAATTTCCACGGGGGTGGACGGTAAATGAAATACCGTCCACCCCCAGCAGCCAGCACCGCGGGCTTGCCCCTAGCCGCCAGACACGTGCACGCGAGCGTGTGCGCGAGGCCCGTCCCAGCACGTTCTCAGCCCTCAGGACTCAGGTGCGCTCGCCGGCGCTGGTTCAGGACGTGGTGAGCGCGGCGCCGGCATGACGGTGCATGGCATGCTGGCATCCCGAGCACCAGTCGCCGTGCGCTCTCATGTCCCTTGGAGGAGCAGCCACGGGAAGGCCGCCGCGTTTTTTGGGTCACGTCCGAGTGCGCGTCTTTCGTTAGTCCCCATGTGGATGCATCATGCATTTCTCGAAATGTTTGGTCTACCAGCATTTTAGCGTGCTGTTCGTTCCAGTGTTCTGTTTCTGAAATCCGCGGCGTTCAGAGCCATGCGCCACCGGACCAGCGGCAGGGGATCCACGCCATGGCGAGGCGCTCACCTTGGCGTACCAACGAGCATTCAGCTGGGAGCCTTTGACGACGCCTACTGGCAACGCGTTTGCTCCGCCCCTGTTGACATGAGCGCGACGATGGCATCGTCTTCCAACGACCAGGCTGGCCAAGCTCCTCTGGTGAGCTCTGGCGCCGTCCCAGCAGCAGCACACGCCATCCTCCTCCTGCGCCTGGGCCAGCACCAGGCTCGCTTCCACCTTCATTGTCTCCCTGCGGAACGCCAGGCCCAACGACCCAAGGCGTGGTTTGCGCGCTTCGCCGCCGCCGGCGGCGGTCGACGGAGAGATCGTCAAGCATCAACAGGTGCGGGGGGCTTCTCTGACGGCCGCACAGGTCTGGCAATAGCGCGGGGGACAAGGGCACGCGCCGAGACAGGCGATTGACACGCGCCGCGGCCGCTTGGCCACCGCCCGCCAGTAGGCCGGAAGCCGTCGCCAGACTCGTGTCTTCCACAGTTCCACCGCAGTGGCCGCCATGCCCATCTGCTGATCGCTCGCTCGCTCTCAGCATCCGTGGCGTCGACCACGCTAAGATGAACAAATTCCCGATTCGATGGCTGAGCTGATGCGCAAAAATCACTGAAAAATGCACGTGTACGGGGCGTGGAGGTATTCATCAGTGTACAAAATTTCAGAATCCGATTCGACCTATGGAGTGAGAAACAAAAAAGAGAAAATTCAGCAGGGGGTGGACGGTAAATGAGATACCGTCCACCCCCGAAATAGCGGTTTCACGGCGGCTCGGACGCTCTAAAATCACGAGAAAATTCGTGCGAACGTGGAGTGGAGTTCCTCGTCATCATACAAAATTTCAGGCTCTAATACGATCTCTAGGGCGAGAAAGAAAAATGAGAAATTTCCCCGGGGGTGGACGGTAAATGAAATACCGTCCACCCCCTTCACCACGGGCAACCCCCCTCGCTTCCTGAGTCCGGACGCGCGCACGAGAACGGCCCGTCCCGGCGTGTCCTCGGGTGCGCGGAGCCAAACCCCCGCGCCGGAGCAGAGCTGGCAGCTCGGGACGTGGCGTGGCGATCTCTCGCGCGCAGGCGCAGCGCAGCTGCCAAGAACGCGGCGCACGCACGCGTGCCGAGCGTGACACCCCCCGCCTTGTCCCCTGTTCCTCCGCGAAGACCATCACCACGGGCTCCCGGAGGTGCACGGCGCGCCTTCATTCACGCATGGCTCGCGGGGGATGTCGACTGCGGGCCGCGGCGACGGTGAGATCGTCCACGAACAACCCAAGCAGGAGGCGTGCCCGTACGCGGCATGCCCTGGCACCTCCTGCGCCCGCGAGAGCTTGGTTGCCGTGCGCGTCCCCCGGCGACCAAACCATCTCCACCTCCACGGACATTGTCTGAGACACGCGCAGTCGCCAGGCAGGTGACCGGCGGCGGCGCGAGGTCTCGACGGCGTTGCCCTCGCGGCCATTAACTCGTCGTTTGGTGGCAGATTTTGGGGGTGTACGTCCTCGAGCGTTCTTGCCAAGCACGATGCGCCACACTGTCTCCCAGACATTGCTTTGCCTACATTGCGCTTGCTGAGGGGTGGTCGACGAACCAAACGCCAACGAAGAAGATCTCAATTTTATGGAGCTCCAAAGGCCCAGAAATCACGGGAAATTTCATGTAACCTGGGGACGGTGGTAGTCAACATCAAGCGAAGTTTCGCTCTTCGAAGCGATCTGTAGCGGGAGAACGGAAAAAGAGAAAATGCCGTAGGGGGTGGACGGTAAATGAAATACCGTCCACCCCCGAGATCCAGAGAAATCGCAGTTTCACGGAAATGGAGACGCGCAAAAATAGCGAGAAAAATCATGTAGATAGATGAAGATGTTAATCAGCATCACAAGAAATTTCAGACCCTGATTCGATCTGTGCAGGAAGAAAGAAAATAGAGAAGCTTCTGCAAGGGGTGGACGGTAAATGAGATACCGTCCACCCCCGAGATCCCCAAAATCGAAGTTTTACGCCGGCTCGGACGCGCTAAAATCACGATAAAATTCGTGCGAACGTGGAATGAAGTAAGTCGGCATCATGCGAAATTTAAGACTCCGATATGATCTCTAGATCGAGAGAGAAAAATGAGAAATTTCCCCTGACTGAGGATGGACCCTGCACCAATGGCTACCCCTCGCCGCCGGACGCGTGCGAACGAAGCGTGCGCGAGGCCCATCCAATCCAAGCATGTCCTCAAGGTGCGCGCCGGCTCTGGTGCTTCACGACGTGGTGAGCGCGGCACCGGCACGATGGTGCGTGCACGCACGCCGAGCATGACTCGCCGCGCGCTCATGTCCCTCGGGCGAAATCGGCAATAGAAGGGCGCCGCGTCTTTGAGCTAGCGCGCCGGCGTGCAGAACGCGCCGCGCCGAGACCGCTCACCCACTAGTAGTAGCTTCAGCTGCTGGCTACCCGGGCGACGAGCGCTCTTGTCTCATACAGTACCACCCTGGCCGCCATGCCAGTCTACGTGGCTGAAAGTTCATGCGATCATGCGAGAGCGAGAACAATCCTCTATAGTTTGGCTGGCTGCAAGGCATGGCTTTGCCCGGTGAAGACTGAAGAACGATGAACCAAACGCCGGACAAGAAAATCCCAATTTTTATGGAGGTCTAAAGGAATTTTGGGCCTGTTTATTTCCCTAAACTTTGCAAAAATTTTTAACCTAGATACTCTATGCACACGGCCCAACGTAAAAAAGTTTTCATCGTTTTTCATCCTTTTCTACTCATTTAAACACGTCCCTCGTGTAATTTGGGGACGGGGGTAGTCAGCATCACGCGAAAGTTTCGCTCTCTGAAGTGGTCTATAGCAGTAGAACGAAAAAGGAGGAAATGTAGGAGGGGGCGACGGTAAACGAAATACCGTCCACCCCAATATTAAAATAAATCGCAATTCCACCAGGATAAAGGCGCGCAAAAATCTTGAGAAAGGACTCTTAAATAGTGGTCGAAGTTAGTCAGCGTCGCAACAAATTTCAAACCCAGATACGACCTGTGCAAGGAGAGAAAAAAATAGAGAAATTTATGCATGGGATGAACAACTGAACAGGGCTCGGTCCCGGAGCACGCGGCTCAGTCCGTGAACACGCACCCGGTCCTTCTGCAATCTGCACAGCGCCTGCGCACAGGGTTAAAAAACCGTTTCCAGTCAAACCGGTCCGGTAGCTAAATAGGGCCGGTTACCGCTCAAAACCGACCCTACCAAACCGCTCCTACTGGTTAACCGGCCGGTTTGACCGGTTTACCGGACCGGTTAGCCGCCAAAAAAACTGAAAAAACCGCGGGAAAAAAAACCCTCTGCGCATTTCTGCTTCCTCACGCCCGGCAGGCAGAGGCAGCCAAGGCCAAGCAGCAGCAGGTCTGCACCCTCGCCGGCGTGGGGACTTTCGCGGCGCGCGGCCGCGCGCAGCTCTGGACGAGCCAGGCTCGCGCGCCCCTTCCCGCCGGCAGCTTGGTCCCGATGCATGCGTGCCGGCGGCGGTCGCCGGTCTGGTGTCTTTCGCCTCCATGCCGGTCTATGATAGTAATCAGCATCGTAAGACGTTTCAGATTTAAGTCTCCGTCCATCGGAGCAGAGGCTGTCGCTCACAAGCAATACAGATCTGAGAATCAACCCGAATTGTGCACATCAAGCACACAACCCCTGCTCCCGAACATGTCCACACATGAATGCTGTCGACACTCCCAGGCGGACGAGATAGATCACGGTGTAGTCGTCTAGACCTTCAGAACCAACCACAGCCGGACAAGTGCAGCACAGAAACATAATCACCTTTATATTTGCAAAAAAAAATATAAATAAATAGGAGTACTTCGAAAGAGAAGACGTACGAGAACAAACGGACAAGCATGCGTAGTAGGTTTTGTTACTTGGTACTACAATCTCTCTTCAAACATAACTAATTTACCTAGGTTGGGACATTGGAAAACACTGAACACGAGTTGAGTTACAATAGCTAGTTAAATATTCTAAAAGAGGCAGCGTCGATCGTTCAAGCTTATTTCTTCTTTCCACTTGCCTTTGTTTTCTTGTTCGCAGCTGCCTTGGTTGTTTTCTCCGAAGTCTCCTACATTAGTATGACAAAGAGATTCATTAGCTAAAGTACTGTCATGCAAAAGAAAGAATTGCCCGGTCTCAAAATAAAAAAGGAGAAAACATTGTCCTAACTATTGCAGTTATATGACTAACACATGATGTCAAGCCAAACACACTGCTATTTGTATTGATGGGAAAAACGGGTCGCACAAGGCCACAAACAATTATATAGCATATTAAAGTACTGGTTAGCAAGATACAGCTTCTATTGACCTAATGCTAACTGGCTTGCATATGTCGAGATGATGTCTCTATACTTCATCATTCATGACTGCTGAGAAGGCCAAGAATCATAGGTAAGTATGAGGAGTGGGATGAGATTTTGTTGCAAGTACCTTCCGTTTTAGTGGTGCTGATGTGCTGACAACTGGCTTGAAAAAGGATTCAAGTCTATTCACATGAAGTCAACTATTAGTACACTAAGATCAACTTAAACAAGCAAATATGCACACACAGACATTTTGCAGAAGATGTACAATGATACTTACCTTCCTTGGGATGACTTATTCTTGGCAGATTTGATCTTCTCTATGGCCTAAACAAAATACAAGAAAACAATTGATGACAAAAATGATTGGAGAACTGAACTGTGGAAACCAAAAGAAAAGAGCATACCTTTGTCACCCGGTCTTCATTGAAGCCATTATCTTTTACAAGGAAGCTTATGAGACCCTGGAAAGAGGCCAGGAGCAATGGGTACATTCAGAATGTATGAATGGAGTTTAAAGGTAAGCAAGCAAGGTCAATAGGAATACCTCCTCATCAGGTGCAGTCCATTTCAATTCAGGAAGATCTAATGTCACATTAGGTTCCTTGAACAAACGTCGAGCTTCTTGGTAAGGCCAGTCCTCAGGAATTTGATATCTGCAGCACACATGTAGAGAAATTAATCAGAATTAAAGAGCAAACAGCTTCCTTTCAGGTCATCAATAATACATCCAACACAAGGAATGCCAATAAAAAGAGAATAACATCATTGGTTAAAAAAACATAAACTACAGTGCCATGATGGTTAATAATAAAAAATATCCAAATATTTTTAATTGACTAACCTGTCTTTATTAAGATTCTCCAAAATGTTTTCTATGGACCCGTGTTGACGAATAAGCTTCAGAGCTGTTTGGCCCCCAATACCTAATGGGCAGGCAAAGATACAAAGTAAATGGGATTCCACAAGGTAAGCATTATAGAAATGCAGATAAATATTCGGGATATAATATGACATATAATTGACATGGGATACCTTTTATGCTATCACAATAGTCACATCCACAGAGTATGCACAAATCAATGAATTGGTCCATGGTAAGCTCAAGCTCCTCCAAAACCTGCAACATAAGAATTGGTGACATACATGCAACATCGAGGTGATTATTGTGCACATAACAACAATACACACTTTGGCAACATCAAATTCCATCACAGGAATTTTCTTGGAACTTGGATCCATCAAATGACGAAGGAACCGTGGCGCCCCAAAAGTAAGGGAGTCCATATCCTCTGAAGCAACAGCGTACACCTACAAAATAGATAGCACTAAGCAAAAGAATGGAAGGAGTGGAAACACGAAAGTCAGATCCTTGTCAAAGGTACCTTATCATTTGTACAAAGGGCTGCACATTCTGCTTCTGCTTCAGAAGGTGCCTATTAGTCCGACAAAGTAGAGGTCATTGAATCAGAACTGATACAACACATGATAAATCATAGCCTTTATGCTAGCAGGAAAAAAATTCAACAATTCTTTAGAACCAGATGACTACACATAGTAGGATGATACCAAAGAAAGTTAAATTCACCTCTACAACAGGAACCCCCATAAGTCTCAATAGTTTCTTACAGTCATCGTTGTGCTGCCTTGTGACCTGTTCATAAAGGGGGAAACGAGACGAAGCCATAGCTTACTTTTAGAAAAATGAATCTTGCATCTTACATATTATATTTGACATTTGTACTGCGAACGGATCTAAGGGGCCTCCACAATATTCTAAATCACCTTGAATCATTCTAGTAGCCATGAACTTTTCAAGTAAACCGTACCTACTGACTGCAAAATGAAGACATTACCTTTACTGTCCTCTTGCTGAATTTTTCAATCGCATCCTTATCTCCTTCCTGAAACATCAGAGACCAATTTCCTTTAGGATACAGAGATAGAAGTTGACACAAGAATTGATTCCAAAAAGTGAGCAAACTTTGATCAAGAAAATTACCTCTACTGCCTCAGTCAGTTCTTTGGTTGCATCCTCTCTCTTTGAGTATCTGAAAAGAATGCCTTTTAGAAACTATATAAGAATTCGAAGCACAGATTAAAGGAACATCTCCAAATAACACAGGAATAATCAAAGGGTGAAAGCAAATATATCATGCCTTTTAGCAAGCTCTTGTTTCTTCAGATCAGGAGGCTTGCCATCAAAAACATAACTGCACAAACAATGAAGTGATTCGTTTATATGGCAGTATATTGTTTACAGATATTTCTATCAAAGATTACAGTGGCAACTAAAGAAAGGAAATCATATTTACACTGGCTTGATTCCTGCCTCCAGCAACCTTATTGTCCGGTTGAACATACCTTGCAAGTGACTGCCAAACAAATAATATTTTTTCTTAAAAAAAAGAATACCAGCACTAAAAATATAGGTGACTGCAGCTTGAGATATTAAGCATGCTTGAAACGATATATTTATGTGTACCTGGTGACTTCACCTGCTTCGTTTGTGAGAGTTTCCACGCCTGTCCTTCCAACTACAATCTGTTATTCAAGGAAACATAAGAAACATGTCCCAACTTTTCATGGCAGTAGGTAACAGGTACGGTAGTAGCATCTCAAGACACAAAGAATGCAATTTGCTTTCATATTTTATTTTACTTTAAACAAGCCAAACCATCCGATCTTGGGGGCAGCCAGTGTTAATCAGCCCAGTTGAAATAAGAGAAAGGGAAGTTAAGAACAATGTACCCATGAACATGCTCTTCTTTGCACAATCAGTTGGATGACTTTGCCAGTTCACTTGCACATCTAAAAAAGAGGTTGTATCTTTCAAAAAAAAAAAAAAAGAAGAAGAGGTTGTAGAAATCCCCATGACCCAAACACCCACAACTGGCAATAAGAAGCCATTACAAGGTTTAACAATATTAAACCCTAAAATCCAATCTAAAGAGTAACATTTTCTAAGTATCATCCGCAAAATCAGCAATCAACAACCTACAATACGCAATCAGGCCAAAAAGCAAACACTACTATGCCCAGGATGACAGGAAAAAAAACGAGAAATGACTAGTGCTGTGGCGCAACAAACCAGGAACTGGTAGATGCTCATGCTGGCGTCGACGGCTATTTTACGGCCGAAGTAGCTCTCGAACTTCTGCTCCTTCATCGCCTTGGGCGCATTGTCCGCCAGCAGCTTCGTCAAACCCTACACACACCGCAGGCGCGAACCCAAGCAGAGCCCATCAATCGATTCGCCACCAAACGGAAACAACCTAGAAATCCAAAGTAAGAGAAAGGAAGGATGGATCCCCCAGCACTCACCTTGATTCCCATCTCGTCTCCGACGGCTGCGGCGCGCGGCGGGCGGCGGCGGAGCCGGAGTTGCAAAAGAAACCGCGAGTTATTTCGGTTTTCCCCCCCTTTGGAGCTTCGACCCACGCCCACCCGGTTTTGTGTTTTCGCGGCGCGGAACTGCACACATGGGCCGTAACGGGCCGGGTGGAGCGGGTACGATCCGAGCCCGCCTCGACCCAACAACTACCTACCAGACGCAAGGACCAAACGCGCCGGCCCATTTCGGAGCCTCGCCCTCGCGTCTCCGACTCCAGCCAGAGCCGGCGGCGAGGCCGCGCCGCGTCGCAGATTGCAGCGAGCACCTGAAGGAGGGGAGGGGAAGGGAAAGGAGGCTGCGGCGATGTCGAGCCGGTTCTGGCGGTGGTACGCGGACCGGCAGTTCCACAAGTGGGAGAAGACGGTGGTGTGGGACATGGTGGAGCCCTACCGCCCGCCTCGCTCCTTCGCGCCGCTCGTCGGCACCTACGTCGCCGCCTTCTACACCGGCGTGGTCGGTGCCGCCGTCACCGAGCAGCTCTACAAGGTCAGCCAGCCTCATCACCTCGGTTCTTCAATCCCCCTGCCCCCTTGGCCCTTGCTTCTCTTCCACCAGTGGCCACCGGCGCCGCAGCGCCCATCAGGTGCTCGTTGGAATGCTTGCCCGGGAAACCGCACCATGCCGCCGCGATTTTCCACCTCACTCGGAGTGTTCTACTTGAAATTACCCAGGTCGTGAGTCGTGACATGATTTCGTGGCATCTATTGCCCGAATTCGTCTGCTCATTGCATATGATGTGTTTCTGGTTGCCAAGTTGTAATGTGCCGCAAAACATCATTCGTTTGAAGCATTTCGAGCAATAAGGGCAATCGAAGCATGTTCTTCACCGAACTTGCTAAGCTTGTTAAATTATTAATTCCCCCATTCATTTTCCAATTCGCAGGAGAAGTACTGGGAGGATCACCCAGGCGAGGCCGTGCCGATCATGCCGCCCAAGTTCTACTGGGGGCCATGGAGGGTGATGAACGGGGAAGTCCCCCGCTTCATTCAGCCGTCTGACGAGGCGAAGACAGCGTAGTATAGCTTCGAGCTTCGTTGTAATCCTTTCGGAAGATGCTTATGTCTGTTCTCTGTAAAATCCTTCCGAGAATCAGGTCTTGTTAATTTCCTACTAGGGTGATTCTTTTGGATGAATAAATCGTTTGTGATTGTAAGCTAACCAAGTGAGACTTCTGCTGGATGTAAAATGTGATATAATGACAGATGACGCCGTGTGTTCCATGATACATTCGATGTTGTTTTAATAGGGATACAAGTAATGAAAAACCAACATCAGAAGCAGCTGAGGAGAGACGGTCTAGTCGAAGCCCAAGTGATCTCGTAGGAACATGCAGCAAAATTCCGCTGCATCTAACAAAATTAAAGGCTCTAAATTAGTTCAGGTTGCATGACAATTGGCCCATGTCAAAACACACATCTCGGTGCCAGCTTTGCACCTTTGTTTGAGATAAACTCTATAGATGTATCCCCTAGGGAAACAAAGTTCATTCCCCAAGTACAGTCTGCCTCTTTGGCCAAAAACATGTCAATCATACATCAGGCCGGGTCGTACTCAAAAATCCATTCCACTCATTTGTGGCATACGGCTGGCTATTCTGGCCTTTGTTGCTGGGAGCTCAGAAACAGCAGCTTCTGTGGTTGTCATCAGCAAGGAAACACTGCAAAAGAGCAAAATGCAGCTTTGTAAACGAGTCTGGTCGTTTGTCATACAAGATGAACAAGGGCAATTATCTTTTTATCTTGAAGATATTACCTTGCAGCATCTTGAAGCGCAGTGCGGATCACCTTAACTGGGTCAATGATGCCAGCCTTAATCATGTCTACATACTCCCCTGCAGTTGGCAAAATGCATGAATTAAATTACTTGTGTACTAAGATCGTTATGCTGCTGGAGAAACTACGGCGACCTATGAGAAAGAACATGGTGTTTGTTGGAGCCACTCAAATTTAGAATGAATTGTCCAAACATAGTTAAACAGCACAAACCTCTTGCTGCATCATAGCCCAAACTAAGGTCATCTTGTTCAATTAGCTTCCCGATGACTATGGACCCATCAATGCCAGCATTTGCAGCTATGGTCATCAAGGGAGCCTGCAGAAAATCCAGGAATAATTTTAGGTTCGAGAGACAAATAACCCAGTGCATGAAGCTGCAGAGTTAGTAGAAGAAGCTACCTTCAAAGCATTCTTGATAATTTGAACTCCAATCTTTTCATCCTCATTTGCTGTGCTAATCGTGTCGAGTTCTTTCGTGGCATATAGAAGGGCAACTCCACCACCTGTGAAGAGACATGAAGCAAAGAATAGAAACAATATAAGATCAGGTTGGCAAATGGAAAAAATAAGATGCAAATTGCTCAAGGAAGTTTTGAGACCTGGTACAATGCCCTCCTCCACAGCGGCCTTTGCTGCATTTAGAGCGTCTGTTACCCTATCTTTTTTCTCTCCAACTTCAGCTTCACTAGCACCACCAATCTGCAATTTAGGTGCATACTGAAGAGGACTGGAAAAGAAACTTCACCGACACATCAGTTCTGAAAATTCAACAAACCTTGAGGACAGCAACACCTCCAGATAACCTTGATAAACGCTCTTGGGCCTTTTCTTTGTCAAACATAGCAGTGCTTGTGTCAACTGATTCTCTAAGCTGTAAAGGGCATCAGAAAAATGTAATTCCAATTGAAAGAGCTTCCTTCCAGTATTATCCAGATCAGCTTGAGATTAAATGGGAATCAAAATAATACCTGTTGGCACCTCTCCTCAATCTGCGGTTTATCACCTCCACCATCTAGGATGATTGTATCATCAAGAGATACAGTAACCTGTGAAGAAGAATGTCAAACTTGACCTCAGGCAAAACAATTTTCTAAAAGCTGACAAACCTTTTTGGCAGTGCCAAGCATTTGTAGTTGTACTTTGCCAAGATCAAGACCTCGTTCCTCGCTAACAACCTTGAAATCAAAATAATGTATAAAAGTCAATTTGAGTCAAACAATTGTAGTTCATGCAATTAACTCTATATTACTGGTTACTGGTCGATAATAGCTAACCTCTCCTCCAGTCATCACAGCCATATCATCCAGATTGTGCCTTCTGTTATCACCAAATCCAGGAGCTTTGACAGCACATACCTACATTTGACCACTAGTAATTAGTTGAAAAACTTACATGAATAAGCTTCACCATGATAACAGATATATTTCAATGACTTGCGAAAGGGAAGAAGCAGTACACATGAGGGTTTTTTTCAATTCATAAGGAAGAAAGAATACAAAGAAAGGACTTGCTTTCATGCAAGAGTACAGATTATCTGGTAGCTAATATAAGCACTTTAGTACAGTACAACCAGGCCTGAAGAAATTATTAATGTCACCTTGAGTCCAGCACGATGCTTGTTCAGTATAAGCATTGACAGAGCTTCTCCCTCTACATCCTCAGCAACAATCAGAAGAGGCCTGCGGTTCTACGTAGACCAATAACCAGTTTAACGCTCGTCAAATGTCACCAATTTTACATAGCATATCACCAAAACCTGAGACACAAATTAAAAAAATACCTTGATAGAAATTTCTAATACTGGAAGGAGAGAATTCATGCTTGAGATTTTCTTGTCATGAATAAGAATCAATGGGTTCTCCATCTCCTGCACAGATATAAAATAGATAATAATTTAAGGCCATTCATTTGGAGTCTACCTATCTGTTGATATGCAATGCATATCATCAATGCTTTATTTGCTCTTGTCAAACCTTTTAATAGGCTGAAAGCTATCCCAGATACCCAGCCTTTAAGGACGAGTAAACACATGAAACATTTGCAAACGAAATATAGTGATTACATAGAAGCTCCTGAACACCAGAAGAGTAAACAAACTACAGCCTTTAACTTCCCTAGTAGTGTACAAATGTACATACATTTCAACCAGCATACATATAGCGAGCACAAAATCAAAGCACAAAGAGGAACTGAGGGAATGTTTGATTCCCTTGCCAACTTTAGGGACCAAGGAAAAAGAAAACAAGATGGCGAAGGGAACCAAAGATTCCCCGGGAAGCAATAATTGATGCATAATAGTGATGGGTTAACTGCTTAAACTAGGAAATGCATACTTACACATTTCTGAGTCTTCTCATCAGTCACAAAGTAAGGAGATATGAATCCTCTGGATAGCTTCATTCCCTGTACTGCTTCAAGCTCATTGTCCAATGTTTTGCCATCCTGCCAATTTCCAAGGGTCAGTTGCAGTACAGTAACATGACTATACAGAGAGACTGTCAACAAAAAGAATCACTCAGCACTCACAACAATAGTAATGACTCCATCCTTTCCGACTTTTTCCATAGCCTTCGATATCAGATCTCCAATTTCCTTTTCACCATTGGCAGAAATGGTTGCTACCTGATTTGTAAGAGGAAAATGAAAAAAGGCATGCTTAAGTTTCAATTTAAATGCAAAGAGAATCAAAATGATGATTGCTCATTGCTTACTACAGCAGATGCAAGTAATAATTATAGCAAAGACACACAATAAAATTCAATAAATTGCTCGTAATGAAGTTGGAAGAGAGCAGATAAGTAGAATCTCACCTGGTTTATTTCTTCTGTGGAATTAATCTTCCACGCTTTACTTTTGAGGTGACTAGTAATAGAATTTATGGCCTTGTTTATACCATTGCGCAAGTCCATAACATTAACACCAGCTGCCACAGCCTTGCATCCTTCCGTAAGAATTGCCTGTGTAAGTACAGTAGCACATGTGGTGCCTGTTTCCCCATCAAATTAAAAAAAAAGTGAGTGTTCGTTCGGGCAACTATTCCTAATTGTTCCTAGGATTGATATAGCATCTTTGTTTAGGTTCAGAACTTCAGATTCAGATTACATGACAGCTACAAATTAATGTATCGCAAGACAGCAAATAGCAAAATTTGGTATGGCCATCCCATTTTGTTTCCCCAAACCTGTGTCAGAAAATAAGTGAGCCTTTCAAGACTGTCTAAGCTTACGGAGTATTTGCTCCATCAAAAAGTACATATGTTTTCAACTTGAGAATGTGAAATAGAGTAGTAGTTAGCGTAGTGACTTTGGTGCAATTGGACAAGCATGTGAAATACAGTAACAATGAGCATAGCTGACATGCAAGTCTAGTGTGAATCTCTCAGGCGCTGGATATAGAATTCCAACTAACACAGACCAATGATGAATTGATCTGCGCCGACAGAATTTCCCAGTCCCGACAGCAGAATCATTGTGGAGAAAATATAGCATCGTGCATTCGTGATTGGCATTATTGTTGGAAATGTTGGCATCTTATTCAGATGCAGATGAAGAGAGATGGCAATGACTGACAAGCACGGTAATTTCCCCAAGCCAGGGTCCTTACCATCCCCTGCAACCTTGTTCGTAGCTTCCGCAACTTGCTTCACCAGGTTCGCCCCAACATTCTTCGCGCTATCTTCGAACTCCACGCTCTTTGCGACAGTGACCCCATCCTTGGTGATTTTAGGACCTTTATAGGACCCCTCGATAATCACGGTGCGCCCCTGCAATAGAAGCAAGCAGCCCGCTCAATCGAGTGCCAAAGCCCAGCGCCCTAGATCCACGCCGCTCGCCGCTGCATAAAGCGCACTACCAACGACAGGCTGCTCAGAGGCAAAGTGAGGGGGAGCACGAACCTTGGGGCCCATGGTGACCTTGACGGCGTCGGCGAGGTCGTTGACGCCCTGTAGCATGGCGGCGCGGGCGCCCACGCCGAAGGCCACCTCCTTCGCCGCATACCCGCGCGCCCACAGCCGCTGCGGCTCCCCGCCGCTGCCCCGCGCGAGCTGCTTCCGCAGCGTCGAGGAGGACCTCGAGATGGCCGATGCTGCCGCCCTGTACATGGTCGCGCGCTGGTGTAGTGGTGTGTGGCTGTGGCGGCTCGTGCGCGGATTCGAGTTGTTCCTTTTGGCGTCGGGAGAAGAGGGTTTTAGAGGAACAGGGGTTTGGGTTCCGGAAGCTTCTTCGGCTCCACCGCGAGATCCACGGCGGCGGCGTGGGAGACAGGGAGGAGGGGAACCCTTCATCATCCATGATATCGGCCGTCCGAGCCAGATCGTGCGGCTGCCTTCTCGGTTCCCGGCAGCAGCCCTGTAATTCTATCCTGTCAATCTTGAGACATGGGATGGACAGGATGCGACTCCTTTGACAACCATCTGTTCAAAGTCATGTTATCATGGATCGGGGGTGGATCACATGGAGCTCTATGGAGACCGGAGACAAAGGGAAGGATGGAAGAGAAGGTCCCAGAGAAAAGCATGTTATATTTATCTACAAGAATACAAGAATATGTACCATGGTGTTATGTAATTTTAGGGTGTGAAGAGACAAGGGGTGTGCTTGGCTTGCGGCCGTAGCACGTCACGCCACAGTTTGGTGGCGTCGATTCTCAGCGCCACACCACACTCGCCATGGCATTATAATGTGGTAAGCTGTGGCTGGGAATCAGGCAGCCCCAAGAGCGTAAAGAAACGTGGGTAAATGTGAGAGGCAAAGTAAAGACTATGTACAATTGAACCTATTTGTAATATATTTGTCAAGGCTCCTATTAGGCAAGCACTCGAAATACAACAGTTATTGGCAATACGTGTCGATCTAGTCATCTTCGAGTACTTGTTGCTTTTCTCCGCACAGTACCATATAATATTTTTTTGCTTGACCTCAACCACACATCTGTATTGTCATAAATTCTTTTATAAGAGCTAGTCAAAATTTTCAAACTACTCTTGCAGGAAATGGGTGATCCTTCGACTGTAGGTCCTACGAACACAGATATAAATTGTTTTAACCATGGGCGCAAGTATTAAGATGTTGATAAATTGACCATGTTAATTTTAGTGAGGCTTGCACTTCACTGTTAGATTGCCATGTTAGTTTTGACTGAAATGAAACTGTCACTCTTAGTCTTCGTGCATAGTTTCATCGAGAAGTTACAATATTTAAGTGCTATACGGTGTTGTAAGCAAATGTTTTACATGATCAAACCGAAATGTCCTTAATGTAGTTTCATGGGTATGTAACTGTGCACGAGCAGTGTCATGACTATGGAACTCTCTCCTTCTTTTCTCTGGCTGAAACCATGCCAAGTTTGTAAATATGATGTTGTACCCGTCAATTTATTATCACGTAACCTTTACGACACCTGACATAATAGATTATATTTTTTCATTAACTGTGCGCTTTTGAAGAAAGAGCGCACACGAATGGTAAAAAATATCCTTAAAACTTGAAAGCATAGAATGAATTTATATATTTTTGGGCAATATAAATATGTATTTATATCTACAACTATATGTAGTTGTATTGGACAATAATTAACTGGCCAACTGAAGTTTTGGGGCGATCTTTGGAGCGTTCCAGCAAAAACCATACTATCTTTACCATTAGCAAGGAGGCCATGTATAACATATCATTTGGAATCATCATCTAGCGATGAATCATGCCATCTCCATCTCTCAATTATCTACAACATCTATTTAGTTAGTGAATGAATTCGGACCATTTATCTTTTCGTGGGACTCCTACGATTCTACGAAGCGAGTCTTGGTCTACCGAACTCGGTTTAAGCATCGGAGCACGTGTTAATGGAAAAGCAGTTTCGGATTTGGAGTTTGCAGTTGCACCCGCAACTTTGACCCGGTTTGCTGCTGTCTCCGTCCCCGCCTCCCCGGGCCTCGCGAGCTCGAAACACCCCGGCCTCCTCTCCCATGTCGAAGTAGGGCTGACCAAAACCCTAACCCTAACTTCCTCCACCGACGCCCTCCTCGCTAGGCCGTATACATGGACGCGAAGGACATCCTCGGGCTCCCAAAGACCCCCTTCTCGTCCTCCCAGGAGAAGAAGTCGCGGACGCCCAAAGAGCCGCAGCGCAAGCCCGATGGCGTCTCGCGCGAGGTACCGCCATTCTTCACCCTTCGCGTTCTAGTCGCTGCTGCGTGCCTGCGGTGCTGACGACTCTTTTAGGTCTATGCGCTCACAGGAGGAGTGGGAATGGCCCCGCTCATGCCGACCATCGAGGCATCGCATCTCAAGCGGCGGCCGGCTGCGGAGAAGGAGAAGGTGAGCGAGCATAAGTCATCTCATACCTGTTGAAAATTGGAAAACTTCAGAACTGTGCTGAGCGTTTAGCTATTAAAAAACTATGTGCATTTGGAAAACTGTCATGGAGATTAGATTGCTTATGTAATTGAACTTGGGAAATTGAATTGATCGCCAGTTCATGCACGAATTAAATTGCCAATTAAATTAGCTTTACAGTAGCAAACGAGTACTGTTTGTCATGTTGTTTTGTGCCCACGTGAACTAAATATATTAACAGATGTTGGTATGCAATATGTTTTGGTTTGAATGAAGCCTGGAACACAACTGAGTATCGTAGTTTGGAACCAGTAAGAACTGCAGTTAGATTTGAGCTTATTACAAGCAGTTCACCTATTCATTTACGCTGTGTTTGGTGAAGATTTTTGCATTAGTTTTACCACACAGCTATGAAATGTTACATTTGTTATCCCCTAGCATAGTAGTTCATCTTGCAGTGGACTTCTCATAGAATGCAGAAGATGACTAGTATTATTCTTTAACATTACTGGAGCTGTATGTTATTTGACAAGATCATTGTAATATCTTATGCAGGTAGCATGGCAGTGGTTACCTTTCACATCCTCTGCGCGAACTGACAACCTTCAGCTCTATCACTGGGTCTGCATTCATGCTCTACTAATGTGCTATAAATTGAGAAATAACATGACGTACTTATGTGCTCCTGCTCCTTTAAAAGAAAACATGACTTAATAACTGTATTTCAACCAATTTGATATTTCAGGTCAGAGTTGTTAATGGTGTTCCACCAACTGGCGACTATCAGTTTGCAAAATATAACAAGGTAACAACTGTATTATGTATTTATGTTAGGTACATCATTGAGCAGCATGCCTTCCTTTGCAAAGTTGGGGTTTATTCTACTATTTATTGATCTTTTTTATTCTTGCAGAAAGTGGATGTCCTTAAATACACAGATGAGGAGTACGAGAAGTATTTAATTGATCCTGTAGGTACTAGTTACAATAAAAGTTTGGAAATTTGACATCCAATTGGTTTCCGTGATATTTACCCTTTTTGTGCTATGCACAGTTAAAATCCACATGAGTTGTAAAAGTTCATGTTATGCTGCCCTGAACTTTAGTATACTAGCGCTGAATTATTGTAGCTCTCTTTCCCATCTGAACAACTTTTACATACTTATATTCTAAATTCTAGACATCTGTTTGATATAAACATCGTGTTGATTTTACTAAGCTGCTACTTTGGTCTTTGTTAGCATGTCATGTTTGTTAACAGAGGTTGATCTGGTAGGGGCAAAGCCGTTCCTCATGAAAGTCTTTTGGAGTATTTCAATTCATAAATGAAAGCTTTCATATTCTGCTTTTGGAACATCATGGTCAGATATTTTAAATGCACATACTGTTTAACACCAAAACTTAACAGATGAAGTTTTTCAGTTCTTTGCTGAAGGTCTTTTTGGTTTAATCATTAACCATTATGTTAGAATTTTAAAAATTTCCAGCCATGTTTTTACCTTGCTGTATATGCTATTGTTCAGTAATCTGTCTATTTGAACAGAAACATTTCTAGAATAGAACCGATGGATCGTTTGTCTGATCTTGGTCAGCAATCATTTTGGGTGTCCATAACCTTTGATTGTTAGGGTGTTGAATTTTCAGAATGCCTTTTTTGTTCACTGTTCGTTCTGAAGTTCTAAAAGAAATATTTGGTGTGTCTATTTCAGGCTTGGAGCAGGGAGGAAACAGATCAGCTGTTTGAATTATGTGAACGGTTTGACCTTCGTTTCATAGTAATAGCAGATAGGTTTCCAACTGCTCGCAGTGTGGAAGATCTGAAGAGCCGTTACTATTCAGGTAGTTTAAATTTTAATCTTGATATCTCGGTGGTCAGATAGGATCCACTTTGTGAAATTCTCTCATTATCCTTCTATGTTTTGTATATGCATTAGACTGAAGGCCTTTTGTCCTGCTTTATACTGAAAGCGATTATATGTGCAATTTAAATGCTTATAGGAGCCCAACATTGGTGTTGTATTTTTGGTCATTTTATCTGTCATTCAATGTACAAGTTTAGTCATCAGTGTACTCGTGTTCAGTAACTTTTTAATCACGCCAGGAAGATTTTTCACACCATTTTGTGCCATATATCTTCTAAACCTCCCTCTTATAACTTCTTTCTTTACTTCTCTTAAATCGATGAATAAAATGTCTAAGCATGCCTTTCTTTGTATTATTCAATATTACCAGAGGTTTGGTGGCATCATGGCTTTATTCACCGATTCGATCAATTGCTAGTGATAAGCATGATGCAGAATCTAGTTGGATTTATGTCTTATACTTTACATCTATAGTCGTTGTCTTTCTTTTTTGCAGTTTCTCGGTCTCTTCTAATTCATAGGGCTCGGTCATTTGATGATGTTTCTGGAAATCCCCTTGTGAAGGTAGTACTTAATTCTCTTCCCTACCCTTAAGTCACAACTTCATCGTTTTACTAAATTTGTCCTGTACCGACATATATGTTTACTGCATTTGTTCTCAGGATAGCTATGATGCTGCTCATGAGACTGAGAGGAAGCGTGCATTATCAGCACTTCTCACCCAAACTAAACAACAAGAACGAAAGGATGCTGAGGTGAGAAAGTAGCCGACTTTTTCAGTCTATCATTTACCATTGTGTAGCTGACTGCTGTTTGCTACCTTCTCAGACTTTGGCAGAAGCAAAACGTATTATGGAATCCCGTGCTGCTAGCAAAGTAAGTGACCAAAATGCATGTGATTCTATATGTCCTCTAACAAAAGTAGTCTTAAGCAATGAGCTTCTAATGGTAATCTGTATGGTATTTATGGGATAAGTGTTTCTTTTCGTGAAGAGCTAAATGGTAAAACATCGAGATTTTTCTTAATTGTTAAATTACATAGCACTTTTACCATTTGGACACTTCAGAGTTATACTGATGTGCAGGCGCAATATTGTTCATTAACTCCCTCTGTTAGTTCAGTCGTTGGTAGTTTCAAGAGATAAATGGACTCTGCTTGATGTTAATGCTATGAATTACCAGATGCCTAATTGTTTGAAACTTTGTAGACTGCGGATGAAGCTGGAATGCCTTCGAGCTCTGATAATGCTATAGTTCCTGTTGACGGTGTATCTCCCTTGAGCAGCACTCATCCACCATTAACACATCCAAATACAGCAGTGAACAGCTCCATACCTAATTCACTACGAACGGTAGTTCTGATACATTTCTTGTCAATCTTATAGTTGATTAGTTTACATTTCACTTCTCTGTGCTCATCTAAATGACACAACCCCTAAATTCAGCTTATCATGGTCAATGCATCTGTGGGACTACCATTCAGTAATAACATCCAAAGGAGAATAGATCAACTTGTCAGATTCGGTTTATGTATCTTCAATGTTGATTCCTGCATTCTATATCTGAGATATCACCTTAATTTCTTATGAGTGTTCTCTCAGGACACTTAGGTAGTGAGGTTACATGAATATTTTGTCCCACTAAGAAAGTGCAGTTCGGATGGATGTCATGTGTAGGCACTCAGATATCAACCTCACAACCAGTGGCATTTTTAAAAATGCATACTTCAGTGTCATTTATTCATGTTTCCATTAAAAGTGCTCCTGTTGTGTTGAACGGCACAGATTAGATGTATTTTTTTTTGCGAATCAGATTAGATATATTTTAAAGTGCCATATGGTAATCAGGTAATAGAAGGATGCATTTGCATGCTAGAACTGTATTATTGCTATGCTACTGTTGAGTGGTGCAGTTCCATTTGCATTCTCACGGACTTAAGCAGTCTATGTTTCCTTTCAAATGTGAAGCGTTACATGAACATATCCTTTTTTTAAAAATGAATATAATAGTGAGTTCCATCATTGTGTCGAAGATGGCTTGCTCTTAGTATTACACACAGCAGAAATAAATCTAATCTAAGTATGCCAATAGTGACCGTGGTCGTTTTATTGTGTCTATTAATGAACCATATAAAGATTGAGACATCTATCTTCATAATTTTCTTTTATATGCATTTGACTTGCATATTTTCTCTTTCAGCTTCGAGTGTATTTGAGAACCCATGCGCTTGACCAAATGGTCCAAGCAGGAAGTGCTTCAGCTGGCCTTCGAGTTATCAAAAGGGTTGATCAGACACTACAAGATCTAGGGGTTTGTCCTGTACTTTATGCACACTTGACTAAGTCGTGTATACCATAAATGTATTTGAGCAACTGTTTTTTTTTGTAGGTGAATTTGAAGCCTAAGGTTCCAACGAAAGCAGTTTGTGTAGAACATCTTGAATTGCGGAATGAGATACTTACGTTACTTAACTTACAGAAGCAGGTACTTATTTTAAGAGTGTCTGTCAAAATATTTATTGTGTTAAGCGCTTTCCTTCAGCTAACTGTTCTCTTTTGTATTTTATGTTAATAGCTGCAAAATAAAGAGGCAGAAGTTTCAGCTATCCGAGAAAGTTCCTTCACGGAGGCACCAAGCACACCTAAGGTAATATAAACCGCCTTCCTTTTCCCCTCTTTTTGTTGGCGTCCATCTGTGTAGATAATGTGAAGTCATTAACCTTTGGGATTATATATTCTGTAATGCAAATATGCTTCCTTGTGGAATCTCTGCAATGCAAATACGCTTCCTTGTGGAATCTGTTGCTGAGTTTTATGGCTGTAATAAGTAGTTCATTAATAGAAGTCCTCGTGTAAAATAGTGATAGCACACTCATGGCGCTTCAAGATTCAAATATAAAAGAAGGAAAGACCCCCCCCCCCCCCCCCCCCCCCCACACACACACACACACCCACCCCTCTCTCTCTCTCCCTGTGGTCGTGCTTGCTGGCCATTGCCCTATCATCAATGATTTTTTTATACTTAACAATTATTGTATTTATCTGCAGCGTTCAAATAGAGACATTGATCGTCCCTTCGTCCCTGATGCAGTTGGGTTTACAGGTAGTTAAAAGAAGCAACTTGGTTTTACATAGAGTACATACTTTGTTCCTCTTCAATATGAGTCTGTACTTCTTTATTAATACTTCACATGATCCTGCTTCATGTGACCTCAGGTGAAAGAGCAGGGAAGCGGGATCAGAAGCGGAAGGTTTGTTGTTTCTTTCCTTTATTTCTGCTATTAGACTTTGTTATATGCACATTTTTGGATTGATGCGTATGTACTGTTTCTGCAATTACTACGTTAGAGTTTAGACTACAGACGGTTTAATGGATACTACATGGAACTATATAAGTTCAATTCATCTTATATATGCTTTGAACTATGTCAAGACTTCATCTCAAATCATTTTTGCCAGACCGCCGGAAGATTTATAGATGCACCTCCGTCACCACCCCAGTCCAAGAGGCCTAGGAAATTGAAGGGATCTGACTGAATATTTTCCTTACCTGGTAACGCCATATCATACTGAATCTATGCTCAATATTTTCCTTATTGTTTAGTTACCATTTCAGAGCAGAAGATTAAATTTTACATTATTTTTGAATCATTCATCACTTTCAGGCTTACAGGTAGGGATGAACTATAACAAAATATGTCAGTTCTGGCCTTGGTCTACTCAGTAAGTCAGTTGAGGGCTGTCTTGTAGGAATCCGCTTTCGTGTCAAGATGTGTTTGCCCAGTCTCTCACCTGTCCATCCTCTGGGCGGACCTGGAACCTTATCATGGCCCTTTTTGTGTAACGTATGTCATATATGTAGAGGTAACTGAGATCAAAATCGTACCTATTCAGCTGATTTCTGAGTTGATTATAGCATTGGTGATGTTAGCGTATGTTGATCTAGTTTGGCAAGCCTCTCATATATTCGACCCTATGGTGCTCCCGTATGCTGATTTCTTTTCTCCCGTTTTTGCTCCTGCTCAATACGAGCAGTCATCGGCTCGGTCTCCTAGATGCTGAAGCTTTGTTAACCTCCACGTTCACCGGCACGCTCTGTCCGCACATACCTGGCTGCAACCCGCCAGCTCCTGGATTGTGATCTGGAGTTTTGCTAGCTCTGAGCCTGTCTGCTCTTGTTTGAAGGAACTAAACCTGGATACTGATATGCACGAGTCTCTTGATGTAAGAAATCTTTATCTTGTTTTTACCATGCATCGTACTCCGTACGTCCCAGAAGGAAAATACCGATATGTTAGATATGTTATGGTGACATGGACAAAATCGTTCTACAGTAAACACACTAAACTCCCAAAATATTCTGTTGGCGAAGCAGATCCAAATACATGTTATTCCATTGCACAAATTTCACAGGCATGAAAATTCAGAGAAGCAATCAAACATTCTACACTGGAAACCGCGGTCAAACTTGGCACAGTCTCCAACAATAACATTTGACTCTTAATATTTTTTATAATATAATATTTGTAGCAATAAAATTATATTTATATGAAAGTACTTTTAAATATGAATACAATTATATTATTGTTGTGAGACAAAGTTTTTATTATACAAGATTAATCATAGGTCAAAGTTTTCAAAGTTTGAATTTTGATTTACGTGCGTGCCTTATATCCTGAGACGGAGGGAGTAAAACAACAAGACTTGGTGCACAGCCAGCAACTGTCTACGCTGTAAATGAAAGATTTACATAAAGCTTCAAATTGGGAAATCCAGCAAAATTCTTGCTCTCGCTGGAACGGGATAATATGCTAGGTTCTCCTCATATAGCATAGGAACCAGAGGCGAAAGGTTACAGCTCATTCCGTTCAGCTCCTCAGATTGATCTATGGAGTGCAATAAATCCCTCCCTGACGAAGTGCTAAAATTAGAAGGTTGATCAAGTAGCATCTGATCTCCATCTCCAGGGCACCATATTTGCTCTTTGCGTTTTAGAATTGGCACTTGATCAAGTGCAATATAGTTTTCAACTCCCTGCTTCACTGGATCATAGAAACCTAGTCTCATACCAGTATTTAGTAGGATCCTCCCATCTGTTGGGTCAATAGCCCAAGGCACCACAATATTTGTTCTAGGGGAATAGTCAAGGCAGGATTTCAAGTAGATTGTATATGATCTATCCCACTGACCATGCTCCCATTTCCACAAACATAACTCATCTCTAACTTGGTTTGCAAGAACAGCGTACAACACTCCCTCTAGCTCTGCTACAAATGCGCGGCGAGGGCTTTGTCTATCCCATGATCTCGCAATTCTTGAAGGGATGACACCAAACATCTTTGTGGCAATGTTGAAAGAAACAATGGCCCGTGCATGACTCTGACCCAACCTTGGTTCGCTCATCCAGTATAACATCCCTTCCAAATAGGCAGCGGGCATGTCGTTCACAGGCAGGGGAGGTGGAGCGAGCTGTTGGACGTCCCGAGAGTCACAGTCAGTCACTGAGCATGATAAGTAATACTGACGAGATTGATGGTCCTTCGTGTGATAGAACATTTCCACAATAACATGCTCCTGCATCAATGTGTTGAACCCCAACGCCACATTCCTACTGCCGATTTCGTCTGGTTCAACAGGATTAGCATATAGTTCCAAATCATGGTGCAGCATCGGCCCTAGGCTCATGTACGTCTTGTGGAAACCTAGACATGGGTTGTACAGATAATCCCTTTCTTCAGTGCTGACCAGATTCAACCCGTGGCAAGGCTTGGAGCATACAAACTTTGTGTCCAGAAATGCTCCTTGATCAGATGCCTGTGGAAGCCAATTTGTCCAAGGGAATAAAACTGAAGCCTTCTCCTCCAGTGTGTTTGCCAACAAGCATGATCTTCGGCCTTCTGTCCATATTCTTGTGCAAAAAGTATGCTTGAGAAAAGCTGTCGCTCCTGATCAAGCTGTGCCACTGCTGACAGACAAATTTGAAGTTGATAGCTGACTTAGCCGGGAGTCGGAGAAGGATCTCTTTAGTCGCCTTAGCCATCGGAGATGAGAGGGCTATCTCTTCCTTTGTTCTATACACCGGCACTAGGGTCTCTTCAAACAAACTGAATCGAACATCATAGGGCTCAACTTGATGATGTGTCTCTGTCTCCATGTTTGACGAGTGAATAATGGCTTCTAGACTCCTGGACATAGTGTCATATGTAAAAACCTCGTGCCTGGATGTTGCGATGATTATCTTCTCACCGGGTTTGCTATCTCCATAGGAGCCAATGACCCTAACAGCCTTGCACACATTGAAATATCCTGTCCAAGAAGGCAATTCGATTCGATGACTCAGTGACCATTCACCGGAGCTGCAGTCCGAGAGCTTCCAGATGTGCAGCATGCTAGGCCAGCTCCCCCGACGAAGGTCTCGGACCATACACAAGTGACCATCAAGCTCTACCAAGTGAGCTCCCGACGCCGAGAACGGCGGCGGCCTCACCCAGCTGAAGGTTTCGCTGGTGAGGGAGAACGATAGGACGGCGGCCCTCGGCTTCTTCTTGTTGAAGAACTCAGGGCGATCAACCAATGCAGGAAACCGCCCACGAACACCGGGGGCACTTTCCTGTTCGCCGCGTACCAGATCGCCGACCGAGCGAACTTGCAGAACCTGAAGGGCACTCCTCGGGCCACCGGCCGCCAGCGACCCTCCTCGCCGCCGAGCGTGTAGACCTCGCACTCGACATGCTCCCGCGTCGTCGCCGAGCAGCCCGCTCTGGAACTGGAAGAGCCTGACCACCTTGTGCTCCCTGGCCCGCGCGTCGAACCCGAGCCCCGCGGTGGCGTACGGCGAGTCCAGGCACGGCGGCAGCCGCGTGACGGCGCGCGTGGCGGCGTTGAAGACGTGGTACGCCGGCGCGAGGGCGTCGTGGAGGAGGGTGAGGCCGCGGCACGGCGCCGGCGCCACGTCGACCAAGTTGCCGCGGGCGTCGTCGATGGTGAACAGAGGCTCGTCGTGGCCTCCCGACGGTAAGCAGGAGTAGACCCAAAATTTGGGGATATTTAACTTTTTACCATCATAACGGGTGCCGCCTCCTCAGATAGCATCTTAACGGATGGCGATACATTTTTACCACGCAACAGAAAAAGATGCTACAAAAATACCACTCTTGCTGGCGTGGCACGCCAGCTGCGCACGCCACGTCAAACGTCTGCCACCACGCCCGCGACATTTACATGAACCCCCTAAACTTTTACCTTCTTCTCATCTGCAGTCCTTCTGACTTGAGCCGCTTGCAGAACCTGGCGAGGCCGCCGTTGCCATGGTAGCCAATGTAGACGTCGCAGCTCTAAAGCTTGGCGTTGGAGGACCAGCTGCTCCATCTTGGCAGGCAGAGGCGGCTTGGTCTCCACCAGGCCGAAGCCCCCGCCGGGCGGGGGGGCCGCGGCCGGAGGGGCGGCGGGGCGGGGCATCACCACCGTCTGGCCGGGAGGAGCGGGAGGGGCGCCCACCGCGTGCAGCGTGCGGCGCTGCTGCTGCTGCTGTTGCAGCGGCTCCTGCTGCTGCTTCCTTCCCTCTGCTGCAGCTGCTGCTCACGGGAAGTACAGTATGTCGGGCAGTAGCATTGGCCGCCGCTGGCAAAGAGGCCTCATCTGCCGGAGTCTGCTTCTTCGACGATGGACACAGTTCCACATGGCCATCAAATGGATGCGTACTGACCCCTGGTGACCTGCTGTCTTGCTGCTTTTCGGTGTCACTAGCTGACCGTGGCGGTGACCACTCCACGTACGGGTACAACGGAGGCTCTCTCACTGGTGCAGGCCCCCTGCAGCCGCAAGGGGAACGCTCGGTACTTGAGCTGCAGCCGCAAGGGGAACGCTCGGTACTTGAGCGCGGTGGATGGAGAGGCAACTCCTCCAAAGGAGGCACCGACAACGGCGACGGCCTGTAACGCCAGTAGTCCAGTGACGAAGGATTTGTTGGCACAGGATTGTGGCCGGCGGCGTTGATGCCCATGGCGTGCTCCGTCAAGACGAGCTCGCGAAAGATCGTGTCCTGGCGGATGCGCACCTTGTCCAGCTCCCACAGCAGTTCCTCCCTCCTCGCCAGCGCGGCGTCCACCTGTGATGCATTGGCGTCGCCTGCTTCCCCGGTGGCAAACAGCATTGTCTCGTGAAGGACCGCAGATGAGAAGAAGGTAAAAGTTTAGGGGGGTTTTTTAAATGTCGCGGGCGTGGTGGCAGACGTTTGACGTGGCGTGCGCAGCTGGCGTGCCACGTCAACAAAAATGGTATTTTTGTAGCATCGTTTTCCGTTGCGTGGTAAAAATGTATCGCCATCCGTTAAGATGCTATCTGAGGATGCGGCACCCGTTATGATGGTAAAAAGTTAAATATCCCTAAAATTTGGGTGAGGAGGGCTCCAGAATCACCCAAGCAATTTGTAAAATCATACCGCCTCCGATTACTTCATACTGACAGCCCGTTTGGGCCTTTGGGTTGCACTTTTGTTACAGCCAGCCACACAGTTAACTGGCCATCTCATGGGCTGTGCTGGCCGCTTCTCATTTCTCGCCGTCTGAAGAAGTTTCCCGTATTCCTAAAAAAAAGGGTTTCCCAGGCAACGAGTTTCATAAAAGAAAAAAAAAATGAGATGATGATGACGCCAGGTTCATGGTGACGCGCGAGACGTGCCGATCGGTGGAAATTCAGAGACGTCCCACAGGCCAGTACGTTGTACGTACTGCTCCGGTGCGCCTCATGTGTCGCAAAACGAAGCAACGGGACGGAAAGGGGGCCATCCATATCAGTCTCATCTATCTCACGGGGACAGAGCCACAAAGGCCGACGTCTCCGACTCGACCTGCTCGTGTCGGAGAGCGACGGGCGGCGACCGGCGGCGCCGTGCGTGGCTTCGTCTCGGTGGCTATTGTCGCCGTCCGGCCAGTTCGCTCGCTTTCATCCAGATCCAGCGTACAAGGTTTCTTTTTTCCCCTTCCCTTTTCCTTGTTGTTAAGCCACGGCGCGGTGCCCTGGGACTGACCGGTGGTCGCGGGAACGGGCTGGATCGATCAGGAAGTGGAAGAATATGATATGCTGGTGGGGGTATGGGGTTCAGGAGGTCGGCAGCAGGAGAAACGGAGCCGACCACGACAGGCGCGTCACGTCGCGGGTGGCGCCGTTTCTGGGCAACAATGACCTCAGGGGCCGGGATCAATGGATCATGGGGTTGAGGTAGGCAGGGCGCAGGCTTCGGCGCGTGTGTTGTGATCCGTTTCCGCGGTGCGTCCTTGGCTTGGAGGCGGTTGGGATCGCAGGGGACAGTGCTAATCCATGGCCTGGGGCGTCATGGACAAGAGCGTAGCGTAGCGTGTGGTCAGTGGAGTAGGTGGAGGACGGGGGGGAGGGACACCGATATCTCTCATCTCAGAAAGAAATAAGGGTTAAAGAGCCACGAAGACAAGAGAAGCGTATACTGCTCCTTTTCAAGATTCACCAACGTTAAAATGCGTCACCCTGTAGACGAGGCTACAAAGTACACGGGCGCAGTTGTTGCTGGCAGCGCACCGCGAAAGCTACGCGCACGGTGCTGGACGGCGGCTGGGCGACGTGACCCGCGTCGCATTCAGAGCGATGCTTTGCCATTTCCCAGGTTCCGTGCAGAGACATCGCAGCGCGTCCTACGCGAGAGACCTGCGTGCAGCGAATCCAGGCTCGTCAAGTACGCCGCGTTCTGCTCACCGGCACCATCATTGTTTTTACCCTGGGAAGGAAGAAGCATCGTCGTAGCACGGGCCGCCGTGCGATCCCGTGCACGCCCATGATCCCATACTTGCTCCACACTTGTTAACTCTCGAGGTCAGATCGGCAGCTATTGCCACTGCAAGTTAAGCAGTGGCGCACAGTGAGGAGAATCACTGTGCGTCACTGTTTATCACTGTCGACAAAAACACTGTATCAGCACTGTAGCAAACACTGTTCGTGAAAACACTGTAGCAAAGTCGATCTTCGGCCGTTGGTCAGGAAAATGGGCGGCAGAGGCAGTGGCCACTGCCTAAGTTGCAGTGGCAGTGGCCACTGCATTTGAGCACGGTGCGCGGGGCGGGGGGCAAACGAGATCCTCTGCAGTTACTTCACCTGACAGTTGAGTCACTGACATATGGGCCCTGGTCCGCTCGGACCCACGTGTCATTGACTCAACTGCAGAGACTTCTGCAACCTCTTCCGGTGGGTGGAGCTCAACTCTGACGTCCGAACCACCAGAAACGCCATACCACTGTAACGTCACTGTTCACCCTTCAACGCCTTCTGTAGCCAGGCAATGATGAACCATACCAGATTGAAAATCTCTACTCGGATAATTTGCAGGCGGCTCAAATATTTTTTTAAAAAGAAAACTAGCAATTCTTACAAGAAGCAATTAACAGTCAAAAAAACAAAACTGCACTCACGCTCTAGTGATCGCTGACCCAGCATATATATTTTTAATAGTTTATATTTGGATCCTAACCAGAAGCTAGCTGCCAAATTCCTGCATGGCGGATCGGAATGGAGCTCTCTCCGATCTCCTCCGTCCTTGCAGTTGCAGGCAGGAGACGAAGACGAGCTACTGCTTGCCGCCGCCTCCGAGCATCTCCTTGTAGTTGAGCAGCGAGTTGAGCCGCTGCAGCTGCAGCTGCTGCCTGAACTTGTTGATGAAGTCGTCGGCCCGCGCGTCGACGCCGTGCTCCGCCTCCTCCCCTTCCTCCTCCTCCACGACGCTCGAGCTCGACTTGCGCATCCTCGGCTCCTTCTTCCCCTGCTCCCGCGCCGGCTCCGACCGGCTCCGCCCGTACGCCGCCGCCGGCTTCTTCTCTTCCGCGGCCGGCGTCGCCACCGCGGGGAGGTCGGCGCCGAGGTCGCCGGAGCGGAAGCGGGAGAGGCCGAAGGAGCGGAGCCGTTCCAGCACGGACGGCGCGCGCGCCAGCGGCGGCGGCGCGTACTCCTCTTCCCGGCGGTGGTGCCGCGCTTGCTGCTGCTTGAAACTGTCGATGAACGCCTCCGCCCTCGCGTCGACGCTCTCCCCCGCCAAGGCCACCTCCGCCCGGCTCGGGGCGGCGGTCTTCTTCGCCTCCGAGCTCGACTTGGCCATTCTCGGCTTGGCCTCCGGCTTCTTCACCGGCTCCGAACGGCTCCTGTCGTAGTGCGCGTGGTTCTTCTCGGCTGCCGCCGGCGGGATCGACGCGGCGGCGGGTTGCTCGGGAGCGAGGTAGCCACCCAGGGAGCGGAGGCGATCCATGATGGACGACGTGCGCGCCAGCGGAGCAGCTGCCGGCGCCCGCGGCCGCACCGGGGGAACGTACTCTTCCTGGTAGTTGTACTCCTGCTGCTGCGGCGGCGACGGTTGGCGCCCGAAGCTTCCGGCGAACTCCTCCGCCCTGGCGTCGACGGCGTCGTCCTCGACCAGCCTGCTGGCCGGCGGCGCGCGGGCCACCTGCGCCTTCCTCACCTCGGATCCCGGCTTCTTCGCCCTTGACGCCGGCGGCCTCCTCTCCTCACGCACCGCGGCGTAGTGCGCCTGCTCCTGCGCCGCCGCCGTGGTCTCCTCCTCCAACGGGGCGAACGCATCGTGCGCGTGAGTGGGCACCGCCGCGGCGGCGGTGCCGTACTCGGGCGGGAAGTCGCCGGAGCGGAAGCGGTAGAGGCCGAAGTCGAACGACCTGAGCCGGTCCACGATGGAGGACGTCCGGGCGAGCGGCGCGGGCGCGGGTGGCGTCGCGTACAGCGGCTGCTGCTGATGATTATGCGGGGGCGGGTAGTAGTGGTCGCCGTACGCCGGCTGCTGCTCCTGGAAGTGGTAGTGGCCGTGGCCGTCGTCGTGGTAGTGGTGGTCGAGGTCCTCCCGGCGGCGGCGGCGGTGCTGGGTGGCGCGGGAGGTGAGGGCGATGGTGCCGATGACGAGGTTGACGAAGAGGAAGAGCGTGGCCGGGGTGAAGTAGGCCCGGATCGAGGCCCAGCCGCCGACGAACGGCGCCGCGGCGGCGTCCGCGCTGTCCATCTCGCTGCGAGGCTCGTGGGGCCGCGTGGGGAGAAGGGTGGTGGAGGTTGGGGAATGGGGATCGGGGATTCTGGTGCGCGGAGTCGGAGTGTTAAATGGTGGCCGGGGGCGAAGGGGGCACACGCGGCGCGCCGCGGGTGGGGTGCTGCTGACTTGGTGGGTGGAAAACGTGGGAATCCAAGTGCCGCCCCCTCGTGCCGCGCGAGCCGACCCGCCGGGATTGCAGGTGGGGTGATGCCAAGGCCAGGCCGCCCGCGGCATCTTGCTTGTCATCTTCGTATCCGCGAGGACGCGGGGTAGCCGCCAGCCGGGGATTACTGTGGCATAGACCAACCAGCTGATGACCACAGTGCCACACGGCTTCGTACAGTCTTTAGTACAGTAGACTAGACTAGACTAGTAGAGTCGTAGTATAAACAGTGAAGGGTTTGGATTTTGGCTGCCATGCGTCGTTATCCCAAAATCCACTTGCCGTAGACTCGTAGAGCAGTAGTACATCCTAGGTGGCCTTTCATTGGATTATACTACAATGTTGTAACTCTCATTTTCCCATCTTATGAGTCATGGATCTCCAGCCAGTTTTGATTATTTGTTATTCAGCCACATCGAGCTTATTCTGATTTATTCTATCTTTTTCCTCCTCACAGAATATTATTAAAACGGTCAAAATCAGTCACAGCTAGGAAACATATCTACCAGCGAACTTATCTCTTAAAAGTGCACTATCCAACTAGGATTCCAATTCTGGTTCTCACATGTTTGGTGATATTTACCGATATCCTCGTAGTCCACCTCATTGTTTTTAATCTCTTCTCTTGGATGAAGATTTTCTTCTTCTTCGTGACTTCATGGCTGATATTTTTTCTTTTTTTTTTCTCCAGCGCCTTGTTCGTTTCGTTGGGCTAGGGTGAAAAATATGTGAAAATAATTTGCTAAACTGGTTCAATAGTATTTTATAAAAAAATAATCTGCTGTGCTGGAATGATAAGCCAATCGAACAGAAGGTTAAATTCGCTAGACCCGCTCCTACGATCTCCCTGTGATGTCTCCGTGACCTTTCCCTCTCTCATGTACGGAGTACAAGTACAACCATCCTCACCCAACCACATGCCTATTTGCGTCTTGCTGCAACCTGATGAGTCACGGGCGTTCCCACCGTCCTTGTGGCTCTTTGCGCTGTTTAGATGTTTCGTGAAATTTTTTTCGAATATGTTCCCTCACATGTATGGCATATTAAATGTAGTCGAAAAAAATAACCCATTATATGGATGGAGTGTACTTTGCGAGACGAATCTAATGAGCTTAGTTAGGTCGTGATTAGACAATAAATTGCTACAGTAAACATGTGTTAATGACGGATTAATTAGACTCATTAGGTTCGTCTTGCGATTTACTGACAGAATCTGTAATTAGTTTTGTAATTAGTCTATATTTAATACTTCAAATGTGTGCCTGACATACTCGAAAATTTTTTTGCGAAACATCTGTTACGGCGCTTGTGCCCGCGTTCGCAGCCACCCATCAGAAGGGGAAAAAACCCCAAATGTTAACAAACTTCACTAACCAGTCAAATCAATTGTCACCATTTTTTTTATACTCAATTGTCACCGTTGAAGATAAGCAGACGCAAACAGGACGCGTGGACTCCATTATAGGATAAGGTTATTTTCCTTCACCGCCAATTAGACACAAAAATTCCTATGGTAACACCACCAGCAGCAGCAAAAACACAACTTGCACTTAGGCCCTGTTTAGATGTTTCGCGAAATTTTTTTCGAGTATGTTCCCTCACATGCATGGCATATTAAATGTAGTCGAAAAAAATAACCCATTATATGGATGGAGTGTACTTCGCGAGACGAATCTAATGAGCCTAGTTAGGTCGTGATTATACAATAAATTGCTACAGTAAACATGTACTAATGACGGATTAATTAGACTCGTTAGGTTCGTCTTGCGATTTACTGACAGAATCTGTAATTAGTTTTGTAATTAGTCTATATTTAATACTTCGAATGTGTGACCGACATACCCGAAAAAATTTCGCGAAACCATTGGCATCACACATCTCCTCCCTTTCTGGATTGGATATCGACGTTTCCGCAGAGGACGCGACAAAGACAAGAACCTATCAGCAGATGACAGATGAGATGCTTCTACAAGACAATCACATCGTATGGGTGGAACGTCCACAGCCTGACTGACACACATGGGCTCCGCTCACTCTTCACTCGGCGTATTTAATTCTGAACTCCCACCCGACACGTGCCGTCACGTGCGCTACCTGCTTTGACAAATTCAGTCTGAAACTCCCCTGCAGGTCAACGATCAGCCTGCGTGCTTAATCATCATGGCATCCGACGCTAATCAAAGCCAGCCACCTAAGAAGATCAGATAAGCGCTGTCGCTGAAACGCAGCTGTTTTCTCTCCTCCTGATGGTCGCTTTCGCAGACACGATGAGTATCGAGATCGATCTTGCGCATCATATTGTCTTCGCTTCTGAACGAAAACGACACGGGAGAACACGTAATTTTGCTAGCGATCCGCTGCAGACGATAGCACCTAATCTTTGCGTGCTCTCGATGGGCACGCACAACTGGGATAGTGAATCACGAATTCAGCAATCTCGACAGTGTACGCTAGCAAGCAACACGATCATGAAATGGAGAAGCAAAACTAGCGTGCAAACGGGATGCACGTCTCAACCAGAACGTGCCCGTCAAGGCCCACAAAACTCCGGCTCTGATCAGGAACCCACGTGCAATGGGAGTACGGAACCAACATGTTGCCGAGGACTAGAATCAACGTGCCCTCGAGTGTGTTCATGTTGAAATGCCTATTTTCGTCCTAACAAAAAAACTGACTAGTCCTTCTAAATTGGATCTTTTTTTTAATAGATGTGTTCATGTTAGATTTAGCGTCACATCAAAATATTAAGGTAACGATAATAGTCATAAGTTGGGCAGTTCTCACCTATTAAGTTTGTTTTGAGGTAGTGTGAGGTCCAAAACTATAGACTTAATGGAGACGCCGACTTGACGAGTACGATGAGCTGGCTCAAAATAATGTGGGTGCACTCTAACAGCATGCCCAATGATAAGTAGAGGTTTTTCTTAACGATAATTGATAATGATAAATAGAGGTTGAAACTACTCCCTCCATATAGGAAACAGAAAACATTTTGGACAAGATTTTAGTCAAACTTTGGAAGTATAAATCACGAATAACTTTTAAGTCGTTGAGTTTAGAAATGTGATAACCATATGAATAGATTTGTCTTCAAAAATATTTTTTATAAAAGCATACATATATTATTCATTCATAAATATTTTTGTAAAAATAAGAAATCAAAGTTACGTCTTGAAGACCGTGTCGTTGTTCAAAACGTCTTCCATTTCCTATACGGATGGAGTATATGCGATGCTTTTTAGTAGTACAATCGGCATTTTGAATGCTGAGAAGTCAGGACCGAGCTAAAAACACTGTAGATTTTTGCATTGGGTCCGGAAAAACTATCTAGAGTTCACACGTGCTTGATTTTAACAAGCTATGTAAGCACCTATATATACTCATCATGAGTTAACTTAAGATCCGTAAGAAATCATTGATGATGTAGTATATTCTCTCTCACTTTTTTCTTTTGTGAAGGATATATTTTCTCTTTCAAACGCCGTATAATGATCTACGTATATATTTAAATTGTACGGAGTACATGTTGTTAGCAATTCCTTTCACGGTTGTCTTGATGGTGGACTGTGGCAGTTTGCCTTCTCTCTTTCTTTTGCCACAAGATTGCTGCCATGGGAGGCGCGGTCATTTCCCAGGGGATGATGAGGAGAAAGCCATTTTCATGCAGCAGATCGCCGCTGAGCCGCTGAGGTTCGGAGTTCAGAGTGTCCAAATTTTGGTTTCGATCTTGTAAAGGACACCACAAACAATTTACTCCAAGGAGTACTGATCCATGTCTATTCGTAGGTTCTACCAGGAGTCGCGATCCCGAGGCTCGCTTGGCGTTGAGCTACGGCGAGTCGGGTCAGCTCCGGTCACGGCTTCCCTCGCGATTGCCGTCGTGTCGTGTCAACCACGTCGTCGTAGCCGTACACGAGAACTCAACAAGCCGGCGCGGGCTTCCAAATCTCCAAAAACCGTGGACCACATCTAGCTACTCCCTGACATATGGGCCCAATTTCGCGTGGACCTACACGGCAGCAGCAGGCATCTCGGGCCCATGTCCCTAGAAAAAAGAAGCCCCCTCCTTTCCCGAAGCCCAACACGCAGAAAAGCCACCGAGCCCGTGAACCGCCGAGGCCGCGCCGTTCTCCTCGCTCCGTTCCGTTCGCCCGACCGGATGACACGTGGGTCCAAGGCTCCGTGGTCCACACGTCGGCGAGTGCACCGCGGATCCCGCGGCCCGGCCGCCTCCTTTGCCGGTTGGTGCTCGCCGCCGTTCGAAATTTGAATCCCCACGAGCGACGAACGGTTTCGTTCCTCCTCCAGTCCTCCCCCACGTCGCGGCCGAAAAGGACAACGGCTACCTCCTCCACCACGCCCACTACTTCACGTCTTCACTGGTTGCCTCTCCTTCCATTTTGTCGCGTCCCGTCTCGCCTCCTCCTCTCCTCCTCCTCCCTCCTCCCACCACCGCCCCCACACGACCCCAGCGGAACCTTCTGTGGAGCAGAGGAATCAGGGGGGCGGGGGATTTGCATTGCATCCTGGATCGCGCGGCGTCGATGGGGGGCAAGTGGATCAAGTCGCTGGTGTCCCTGAAGGCGCCGGAGAAGGGTGGCGGGCGCAAGTGGACCCGGCTGTGGCGGAGCTCGTCGTCCGCCGCGTCCAGGGCCAGCGCCGGCGAGGGCAGCGCGCTGGCGTCCGAGGCGTCCTCTGCGTCGGCCGACTCCTTCAGCTCGGTGCTCGCGGCCGTGGTCCGCGCGCAGCCCAGGGATTTCCGCATCATCAGGCAGGAGTGGGCCGCCGTACGCATCCAGACCGCCTTCCGCGCATTCCTGGTACCGCCCGCATTCCTTCTCCACCATCTGGTACTGCTACTTCGGTGCGATGTGAAAATGTGACCTTTGACTCGCGTATGTGCTGTTGTGCGGCGGCGCGCGTGACGCGACGCGAGCAGGCGAGGCGGGCGTTGAAGGCGCTGAGGGGCATCGTGCGGCTGCAGGCGCTGGTGCGCGGCCGGCTCGTCAGGAAGCAACTGGCCGTCACGCTCAAGTGCATGCACGCGCTGCTGCGGGTGCAGGAACGCGCCAGGGAGCAGCGTGCGCGATCCTCTGCTGACGGCCACGGTTCCCAGGACGCGCTCAGGGGCCGTGCCACTTCTACCAAGGACGCTGAGGTATACGGAACGCGACATCATCTGTTTTTCTGCTTTTATCACGATGTGCCGTGCTATTATTTCGGGGAGGACAAGTTGCAATGTTAGACCCAGATTGGTTGATTAGCTGCTAGGTTGCCGAAGAATTTCCCCTTTAGGTTGATACCCAGTAACAAGTCAGAAGGCTAAATTTTCACCTGCCATTCAGGAAAATTTGTTTGAACAACCAAATCTCCAAAATCCAAAGATGGAATTCGGTTGACAGTGTTGTTGGAGTGTCATAGGGTCTCCAGTTTCTCTGTGTAACTAACAGTGTCACATGGACCATGTGTTGAATTCTCTGATAGTCTTCCACTAAGGTTTTATTATGTACTTATTTAAAATAAAGATAGGTTGTTATATTAAAACTTCACTCTAACTTTAATTTGGAAGTAGTGTTTCAAAGCTAATAATCATACCCTTCTGAATTTTTGACTCCCTGAGTTAACCGTAGAATTCAGAGGACATTTGGAAGTTGGGGCACTGGAAAAAATCGAAATTTGAACTCCCATTGTAGCATTGTGCTAATAATACTTCGACTATTTGAAAGCTTTTCATTATTTCATATGGCTGTTTACATTTATTTCCTTATGGAGAAAGGGATGTGAGAGTTGATGTGGTGGGTTGCTTTTATTTGAAAGGGACTCGCATCAGCAAGACTGATATGGACAATTAAGCTTCCTTTATATTGAGTAATGATTGAGTCCATTAAGATTGTTTCTTGCTCTTTCACATTGACGATATGTGTTTGAATCAGTATTTTTGTAGTGACGCTGTTAGGTAAGAAAAGCTATGGTGATAACACCAATAATAATGCCTTTCAGAATTAGGTATTGCTAACCCAAGTCTCAAGTTCACACTACAGTTGCACATAGACAAAAGAGAATAAGTTCACACCACAGTACGGTTCTCTGTGAACAGTCCTTGGTTAGTTGAGAAGCATTGCGATGTTGCAATTTCTTGACATTTGTCACAATGCAGGAACAATGGTGTGACCGTCAAGGTTCTGTTGACGAAGTAAAATCAAAGTTACATATGAAGCATGAAGGTGCAGCAAAGAGAGAGAGGGCAATTGCCTATGCCCATTTTCATCAGGTATATGTTATAAGCTTATAACAATACCTGTTTTCTAGACTCACATCTAGGTAATACGGAGTACTTGGAAAATTAATTCTACATGCCTTGATAACATGTTGATCGTATCTTTTCAGCATCGAAATACAAAACACAGTGGAAGACCAAGCTCTCCTGCTAGATGTATTAGAAGCCATGAGTCTAATAGGTGCAATCATGACTTGAGTTACTTAGAAGGATGGATGGCAACGAAACCATGGGATACCAGACCTATGGAGGGAAATCACACTGACTCGCAGTTCGCGAAGAACTGTGATGATCTGAACTTGGCTGTCTCCAAGCTTTCTGACGCTAACTCAGTCAAAATCAGAAGGAACAATGTCACAACCAGGGTATCAGCAAAGCCTCCAATTTTGCCAGCTTCTTCCTCTGACTTTGTGTGCGAGGAGAGCTCTCCATCAACATCATCGGTGGCTCCAGTGTCTGCTGCCACCACCATCTTAGGATCAGAAGCAAGATCAGACGGTGGCTATGTCGGAGGACCAAACTACATGAGCTTGACCAAGTCTGCCAAAGCGAGGCTAAATGGTTGCAGCAGCCACAGAGGGTCGTTGCAGCGACAGCAATCTGGGGACATGTCAAGGGTGGCCCTCTCTTCAATTGACACCCAAAGCAACGCTGGCTCGGAGATTTCAGTGACCTCAAAGAGACTGAACAACATGTCCCTGAAAAGCCGGAGCATGACAAGAAGCTTGGACAAGGAGAATGACGGTTGATCCAGGCTCCTTGATCAATGGACAAACAAGGCTCAATATGGTTTAGTGTCTGTACACATCCAATCGATGTTCAATTCCTAATTTTCTTCTACCTATAAATTATGTATTTAGGGTTCAAAAGGAGACTTGTGAAAGCTTAAGTTATTTGTTACATGCCTCCACCTGCTGTCTTCTGTAAAAAAAAATATTGCGTTCTAATTAGAATCGTGCTGGATGTTGATAGTATCTTATGTTGGGTCACCGAAGTCTGAATATGAAATTCTGGGACATGAGAATGACGCGAGGTTTATCTTGTCTGTTGTAGCACGTAATCGATGAACCGGTGTGTCCTCTTCCTTGAAGATCTCATGACATGTCATGGGCGATCGTCCAATCGCCCAAACAATTGCTCTTTACATTCTGATTGGCCGGCTCATATATGATGGCCTCATCAGAATCGACCTGTAAAACATTTGCAGCACTCTGGGGTTGGTACACGTAATGGCGATCGTCTCCTTGACTTGTTTAATCCCTCGCGTTTGTTTGACTAAAGTGCAGGTTACATTAATCCGGTCCACATTGCTTGTCAAAATCTAGGCTTTTTGTAATATCGGTAGCTATCGATAGAGCGATATAATCATATAATATGTGGGGTAAAAAAAATATGCGGGCGATGGGATTTTGCTGCGCCGCTGTGCTCTAGTGCTGTACCACTCCTAGCCAGTGCACACGCGGCGGAAAGGGACGTGGCGACAGCTACGTCTTTTTCTTGCCCAAACCCAAACCATTAACCGCGCCCAACTTTGGTAATTTTTGCTGTGGGACTACAAACTCTGTCTGAAATGCTGGTGGGTGTGGTGCCCCTGATGGCAACCGTTCATGGAAAGAGAGGAGCAGCTTTTTTCTTGGCGATCATCTGAAAGGTTACTGCAGGATATGCCGTTCGTTTCAGGCTTTGTGCGCCACGGCCGGGCGCGGGGGGTGTGGACGGCCGGGATGGCTCGCCGTTTGGGCAGGACGGGGAGACACGAGCGGATGGTCCAGACGCAGCGGAACAGTGCCGGCGCCATGCATGCCGCCATCGGGAGGGCACTGGGCAGGCAGCTGCTAGCGCAGCTAGAGATTCTCGGGGACGGTGAGGGGGTACAATTCAGAGTTACGGGGGGGCTTTTCCGGCGGGCCCTGCGGCCGGTGCGCGCCGCGCGGTGACCGCGAAAATGACAGCGGCGGACGGTAAGGGGTTTGAGTTGACCCACCGGAATTAAAAGGGGGCCGAGTACATCACTGGCTTGGCCTCCCTTAATGCCGCGCCATCACTCGGGAGCTCTGCCGGAAAGATAACGCACGCGCGCGCAGCCAAACACGACACCACCGAGCCCGCGAGCGAGCACCTGCGTGCTCCTCCTAGCTGAGCTCCCTTCTGCTTCCCAGAGCAGAATCGAGAAAAGGGAGGGCTAGCTAGCTAGCTGCGATCGGCATGGGCGACGGAGCGGCGGCCGCGGCGCCGAGCAGGTTCCGCACGATCTGCGTCTTCTGCGGCAGCAGCGCCGGCCACCGGAAGGTGTTCGCCGACGCCGCGCTCGAGCTCGGCCACGAGCTGGTGAGTGTGCAGTCACGGGGTATACATGGTAGTAGCATGGTGCTCGCCACGCTCGCCCCTTGGCGCGCCGTGGCGCGGGCGCCGGCTGGCATGGCCGCCCCGCCGTTGATTTATTCTTGGAATTTTGGAGTTGTTCTTGGTAGGTTAGCGTCGTGTGCGCGTGCCTTTTTTCTCTTGTTGTAAACTTGTACAGCTCGTAGGTGAGGAGGGGCATCAACTTGGTCTATGGCGGCGGCAGCATCGGGCTGATGGGCGTGATTGCGCGGACGGTTGACGCCGGCGGCTGCCATGTCCTTGGGTAGCTCGCTATTGCACAAATTACACCCCTTTTTTCTGCACCTGTTTCGGAGACTTCATCTGATGGAGGAGCTGGTGTGTTTTGTTTTGCTTTTGTTCACAGGGTGATTCCTAAAGCGCTCATGCCTATTGAGGTTTGCACTTTGTTTACTCTGTTCATGTACCTGTTTCAGAGTACCGATGCGCATATTTTGTTCAGCCGATCAAGCCTCTTTGCTTGGTCATATGCGTTTTTTGTGATCCGCATAGCGTCTGGATCAAATTTGAAGCATATTCTGTTCATAATTCATCTTTGTAGCTATGAAAGGATTCAATGAATGACTGTTGAGCTTTCTATTCTTTCTTGTCGTACCGTTTTGTCGCCCTTTTAAATTCTTTTCATTTGCTAATGACAAGAAGGCAAGCCCATTGTCCCTGGTCAAGCAAGGACTAGTATTTCTAGCAGCGGGCTCCTTCCTCGTTAGAGAGTTAGGTACGACAATCTGTGGCTCTAGGTTTAGTTGCTGTCTGAATGCGGCAGTGCAAATGCCAAGTGAGTTTACCTGATGTAACTTGAATTACGTCTCATAATTCAAAATCCATAAATAACTGCTGCATTCCTTGTGATCGGAGGATGAGGATTTTTTTTGTGTAAAAATATCGTCCGACTTTTTCCCCGGGCAGAGCAGTGGCAATCTGCAATCCATACTGACATTTGCAGATGGGCCTATTGTAAACAGATTTCAGGTGAAAGTATAGGAGAAGTGAAGGTTGTAGATGACATGCATCAGAGGAAAGCTGAGATGGCTCGCCAATCTGAAGCGTTCATCGCTCTTCCAGGTGCCAGATGCTCGACGATTTCCTGCTAGCATATGGACAATAATCACACTGACAGCTTGCTTGCATCAGGTGGGTATGGAACAATGGAGGAGCTGCTGGAGATGATCACCTGGTGCCAACTTGGAATTCATGACAAACCAGTAAGTACACTGACAAATCTCTACTTCACTGACAGAGATTGTATATGGTTACTGAACAAATCAGCAACAGGCTCTTTTCAAACAAAGTAAGGCTCGTTACAGGTTGGGTTGCTGAATGTGGATGGTTACTATGATCCGCTGATTGCCCTGTTTGAGAAAGGCGCAACGGAGGGCTTCATCAATCCTGACTGTAAGCAAATATTCGTTTCTGCACCAACTGCAGGCGAGCTGCTGACAAAGATGGAGGTAACAGATAATTTGACTGCAAATCCGTTTTCAAGTTACCACACAGGGGTACTTTCTTTACACCGTCCTAAACTTCTGAACATCTACCATGCCCCTGTCCGTGTCCAGCAATACACCCGGTTGCACCAGGAGGTAGCCCCAGCAACGAGCTGGGAGATCTCAGAGCTCGGGTACGGGAAAGGCGGCGCACCACCGGCAGAAGACTCTCCTAGCACTCTGTCTCCTGAAGGCTGAAGCTGAAGCGAAGCTCTCCACTGATGATGCATTTGTTTTCCTCGCTATTCCCTCAAGTCTCCAAAACCACTCGATTAGGTATCGGTGTAAGAGGAAGATTTCTTGTCTGAATCTATCAAGAAATCGACCCCTACTTGTGGCCATTTGAAATTTGAAGTTTGGTTGCTCGGTTACGTAAGCTACTGCTTCTACTCCTCTTTTCTGTGTGTGGTTCTTTGGGCCTGATTGGTTCATTGCCAATATTTGCCCTACCAAAATTGAGGCATGCCCAAAAAATTTGGCCATGGCTTGGATCACTTCCAAAATATTAGCACACCAATTTTTTTAGCCAAAACTGTGGCAAGTTTCTAGAAAGTTATTGAGCTCATAAGAGAACTTTGCCATATTTTGGCATCAAACCAAGTGAGTGCCTAAATTTTTTGCCCTAATTTTGGCATGCCTTGATTTTGGCTTGCCCTCATTTTGGCTTGGCACAAATTGGAAGCCAACCAACCAGGCTCTTTGTGTGGAAACGGAATCTGGCCGGGCCGGAGCACTGTAGCAGCACGAAAGCGGCAGCTCTGCGCCTCTGCCCCGACGACGTCATATGTGGAGCGACCAACTTGATTGGGCTTGTACTCATTGCTGCCTGGAGCCTTCTTTTGGTTAAAAAACGGTGATGATGTGAGACGGATAAATGGACTCATGATTTGTGTTGGCTCCGGGGATCCTGTCGCTTTGCCTTTTTTTTATTTATTTTTTTTGGGTGAGGAGGAGGGGAGCGTGTACTTTGCTGTTTGGGAGGCGGGGGTGGCGCCCTCCTCCCTTTTGCAGTGCCATGGCCCATGGGCGCCGCGTGTTCGTTTGGCGCGTCTCGTTGTCTCTGTCTTTGGTGGGCTGATGACAACGTGCACGATATGAAAAAGGGCATCGATGTGTGCAGCTTCACTGCTTCTTCTCCGTCTTTTCTTTTTTGTTTGGAATTTGGGACCCGGTGGTGCCGGGGCAAGAGGCAATGGTGTGATTTTGGGGATCTGATTCCCCTGAGGTAGGCCTGGATCGCGAGGTAAATGATTGGTACGAACTATGGGGCCTGTTTGGATGGTGGGCGTAAATGGGGTAAATGGGGCAAATTTGCCCCAATTTACTCCAAAGGATCCAAACATGTAGGGGCAAATGAGGTGGGGCAAATGTTTTACCCCTCAAATTCCATTTATCCCAAAATAGTATCAAATTGGGGCAAATATTTGTGGCCAGCAGGCAGCAGCGTAGTGCTGCTTAGCGCTACAGCAGCAGGCAGCAGCGTAGCAGCAGCCTAGCGCAGCAGCTCTGGCGCCAAGGATCAATTCAAATTCAAATAGGGTAAATTTACCCCTCCATCCAAACACCCCATGGGGCAAATGTTTTAGAGGTAAATAGAAGGGGCAAAACATTTGCCTTGAGGCAAATATTTACCCCTTCCATCCAAACAGCCCATGAATCCGTTAGCTGCCGGTCCGGTTCCGGGCCGTGCGTCACGCTGACCCACGGACGGTGGACCCCAAGTCTCTTGCCTGGCGGCTGGCGCAACCGGGTAAAGCGCGCCTGGCACGGCACTGGCCAGGGCGCCAGGCCGCCAGCCGGCGAGCCGCCCAGCTCGCTAGTCGCCCGGTTGTCCGGGCGTGTCTTGATTGCCGCATCGCGCCATTGCTGAGAAGTGAGAACAGCCGGCGGCGAGCCGTGCCAACGTCCCAAATCATCAGCTACTGCCTACTGCTGCAGCAGCATGGTGTATGTGCTGGCGCCTGTTCTGTTCAAAACCGACGGCAGCAGGGGACTGTGGCCGGCGGCACGAGCACGATGTTGAGCCACGGCCACGGCGGGCGGCGAGGGGGCATGCGCGAGCGCGCGGGCGTTGCCTGCCACCGCTACGGCCGTGGAACGCTGGTGGGTGGTGGATCGAGTTCTGTCGTAACTCGTCACGTACGTATTTGATGGGCTGGTTCAGGCTGCCCGAAGGATCCCTTCGTCAAGGCCAGAAGGCCCAGTAAACCTCGGCGCCCACGAACAACGTAGTGTAGCCGCCGCCACGCTAAGCACGCTCTCTTCTTCCTCCTCCAACTTGTGGGGCTCCCTTCAGCGGTAAGAGGGGCTCGAGGCCACCCTGTCCCACTACCTAGATCCGTTTCCGGTTGTATTTCTCTTCTTCTTAATGAAAAACGTGATGTGCACATTCTTTAAGTGGGAGTTCGGACAACCATACTAGCAACACGACACCTACTGTTATCGTCCAATAGCACCTTCATAGCTATCATGTACTCAGTGGCGGAGGCAACTATTGGATTTAGGGGGACTGAGTCCTTCTTCTACCTCTTTTCTTCTTCTTCCCTCTCTTCTCCCCCTCCTCCTTTGCCTCCAATGGAGCTCTTGGGCAGAGCAGAGGGGGTTGCTAGAGCCCCTGCACCCCCTCTAAATCCGTCTCTGCATGTATTCTCTCTGTCCTAAAAGGAAGGCACTTCTCGCTTTTTAAAAAGTTTTAACAGATTAAATTTAACCAATTATAGATAGAAAATATTAATATTTATGATATCAAATATGAATTATTAGATTAATTATAAAATATATAGTTTCATAATAAATTTATTTAGAGTCATAAATATAAACACAATTTACTACAAACTTGGTTTTAACCGGTAGCCAATCCACAACTGCATTTTTTCTGCTTTCAGAGACAGAGGTAATATATACACACACAGGCTCAAGGAGTGTGATGATCGAGGAGTGTGTGGATCTGGCTTGCTCGTCAGATCATACGCACGCGTTCTTCCCCTGCACCACCAGCTGCTTCAACCAAATAAAATCACTGTGCATGCAAGGCCACGACTCACCAGGTGCCACTGGTGCGACCACCACGGGCACAGGATCTATATCTATTACGGGAGCACGACGAGACCAGACGCCGGAGCCCCGCCATGCATGCATGCAGCTTGGTGCATGCACCGGAGGCTCCGGACCGGGGGCGCGTGCGTGCACGAGGGTTGGCGAGCCCACACGCGCGACCGGACACCGTACTCTGCGTGCACAGGGGAGGGCGGAGCGCGTCAGGGCTAGGGCTAGCGTGCCGAGGGTGGTCCGTCGATCGATCAGGCCGGCAGGCCAGGACCGAGATAATCCAGGGACCGTTTGTACATGTGTTGTTCTCCGTGGATCTCATCTCGCTACAGTGTACGACGGTGCACATTAATGCCTCTCGGCGAGAGAGACCCCTCTCCCACTGTTTCTCACTTTCTCTGATGAGGCCAACCGCAACCGAGCCGGGGGGCAAGACTGGCAGGGTTTGCAGTCTTGCAGAGCCTGTCTCTTGCTTCAGACTCGTCAGTCATCACTCATCAGCCACATGATATTTGTTTCAGGTTCTACCAAAACTATCGAAATTACAATGCATGCCCGGTTTAGATTCTCTATTTTGCACAAAGTTTTTCTCTCAATTCTCATACTCTTTCACAATACACGCCTCTCGATGCATAAACTTTTTCCGTATATTCTTCACTTTCTTTTCTGGAACTAAACAGGCCAATATAGGCTCGTGGATGAGCATTCCTACAAAGATTGTCAGATCGAACTACTACTACATGATTATTGATTAAGCTAGTAATCCTACTACAGCACACTGCACTGTTCAACACTGTTCTGATGCGTCAGTCGGAATGTATCTTCCCGGACGATTTCAGCTGAAACATTAGTGTAACAGAGACACAAATAATAGGCACATACAACATTGGGAGAGGCGGTTTCAAATATCATTTCATTCTCTCATTGTTTATGTGATTCTGTTGGAAAAATCAATATGAAGAAAGCTCCTATTGAGATTAGCCTACCCATTTGTGTTATATCCAGACAGGTAAGGATAGATTAGATCCAGTGATTCAGTTCAGTGGTATGTGTCTAACTACTGTACTTGCCCGCATGGCCTGTTGGCACCACGCTATACAATTATACAAGTACATGTAGAAGTACATACACTGGTACACCGTACCCGACTTAAACCCTGTGGTGTGACTGGTGAGACCTCTTTAGGAAACAGGTTCCAGGCCAACCTTTCCCTCAACTGAAAACACACTATCCCTCAGTCTACCTTTACCTGAAAATATATTGCAAACTAGCTATAGCTTTAGCAGATATGCATGCATGCGCGCGTGATGAAACAGATATATTCTGTTACAAGCTCCGGGGTATCAAATGTATATCCTTATTAGGTTAGAAATATTATATGCGTGCAGACTACTATGTATCATTCGTTATCTATTTATCATGTTCTTTGTTTTTTGTTCTTTTTGGAAAGAGGGCTCTTATCTTGCAATCGGTTTGCACATCCTCATCAGTGTGGGCCTTCAACACATCATGCACATAGACTACTTCACAGTGCCCCTTGCTTGAACCAAAGAAAAATCTATTAAATAAAACATCATCCCAATTTTATTTTATTTTTCTTTCTCATAGCTGCTTTATCTTTGCTTCTTGATGAGTTTTGTCTTCTTATCTCTATACATCGCATCCATTTCAGAGATATGTTGTAGGTGTGCAATTTCCATTTTGTTCTTTTCACGAGAAAGAAAACAGGAAAAAATCTATATCTTAATGGAAGCCAGCTAGAATTTGTCCTTTTTTTTTATCTTTGAAATGGTAAGCGCTGTAAAATATCTGAGGTTTATTGAATATGTCCTGTAACTACTGTAGAATCTATACACATCAATACATGGTCCTATCTATGTCATCATTAGCTAGCCTTATCATGTGAAAAATCCAGGCCCAAGAAACTCCAAAGTCTCATGTGATGCACCAACCGATAGTGTCCAATACCAAAATATACGGCAGCAGAATTTACCTCTGAAACGGCATACAAAGAAACAATCAGCCACAATTATACCTCAGAAACAGACAATAGTGTTAGGTTGATCTCCAGCCAGTTGGCCTTGGGCCAACTGGGCCTTTGACTCGCGTCCTGATCGGGGACGCCCAGCCCAATAGAAGGCTGGTGGGCCCCCGTCACGCAGCCCTATATAGAGGAGGTGGGGGCTATGACACGACACACGAGGTTCGCTGCTGCTGTCACTCCCCACCATCATCTAACCCTAACCCGATCCAAAGGAGGGCTGTCAGCGATGGGAAGCTCCACCAGTGGTCGCCGTCAACGTCGCCCGCTGCATCACGTACTCCAACCGTCGCTGCCCGTGCGCAGACCTTCACCAACGAACCAGCGATGGCCGGAGCGTTTCAAGTTAAACACACGGTCTCAAAGAGTCCAACCCACTCAATCTACACCTAGCGATCCTGTAAAGTCATCAAATAGAAGTTGTAGGATTTATCAATTATCTCTTTTTTTTTATCGAGATCCTTTGCCTTTTCTTTCCTCTCCCTCTCTAACTTTGAGCAAACCTTAGGAAAGTTCTAGGCTTCATCGGAAATGAAGAGTTTGATGTATATTGTAGGATTCAATCTTAAACGAAAACTTTCTATATGGGAGCCCTTTGGAATATGCTTATATATAGGAAAGCGTTGGAACAATATGATTCCTTTTCTTCATATTTCAGGATCGGGAGCATAACGCGAGCTACAATTTTAGATCACGTTGTAATACTAAGTGGTTATGTGCATCATTCGTGGATGCATTTTTTAGATAATGGAACAAAGGTCCCTGCCTCTACACCAATTCGTGAATGCATGGGCCACGATAACTTTATTCTGATATCTACAACATCTAGTTGGCTAACATTGTTTCACCCTTACGTTTCAAACCACCAGAATGTTTAGAAATGTGAAGCTTAAAGTAGAAAGGAATTTCCTGTTATTCTATTTTCTGTAGCATGAAGTACATAGAGTAGATCAAGAGGGGGAAAAAACTAGCCTGTTTAAACAGTTTGGCACAAGGGAGAAACTATACTCCCGTTTGAACATCCCTAAATCCAAACCTACCTCCTAACTATTTCTATCCTGTTCCCAAAGAGGCATAAATGGTTTTTCTACTACTCCCTCCATCTCAAAATACTATTTGTTTTAGCCTTTTCACATACATTTTTTATGTGTTTAGACATAGTATATATATCTCGGTGCATATCAAAAGCTATTTACCTAAAAAAGACAAAACAAATAGTAATTTTGAACAGAGGGAGTAGAACCAAATGCCATCATCTTTAGATTTCAAAACCAAAATAAAATGAGAAAAGAAGTTTGAATTCTTGCATCACGAGCTCAAAAATGTTACCAGAGAACTCGGAGCTCCCTTACCATTTAAATGCAGGCAAATTCATCTGTCAGTTGGTACATGTGAGCTGTGACGCTGCGGTCTTCCTACCAGCCCCTAACGGCAAGCGCCCCCACAGAATGCAAGAAAGCTTGCCTTTTCCTACCGAAAAAGGAAACGAAATTTGGCCAGCGCTACAGCTACAGCACAAGGCCGCTGTCTATAAAAAGACTCCTATCTGCACAGCCAATCCACAGGGTAGATCGAGGACCATCCTAGCTACCCTGCACTGACGCATAATTCGTCCCCTGCACTGCTATCTTTCAGAATCCATCAGTCACAGATCGGTGCAGCCAGCGCAGGCTCAAGTCGGCCAGCTTGAATCAGCAATTCCCCAGCCAATTTGAGAGACAGGTACTCACGTTCAGTGGAGAGATATTTTGTCTGTTCTTCGTTTGCAAATTTTGTAGTTTGGTAACTGCAAATCTGCTCACAAATTGGGTACTAATCTGACGAGAGTTTACTAATTCTTTTGCACGAATGAAGTTGTTATCTCTTTCCAAATCCTGCTGCCCGAGGCGTCGCCGCGCCGGCTCCTGTACAGATCGATGGACGACGACTTCGTCGGCTGGAGTATGCCGTATGCAGCAGAGCCGTGCCTGACTAGCCGCCCGAGAGACGATGCCGACGGCCTCCTCAGTTCCTATCTAGGCGGCGGCGGCGGCTTCGGCCTCCGTTCCGATCATGGCGGCCTCGATGTGCCCTCGTCGTACCCGCCGGACCAGAGCCTCATGCACTGCCACGGCGGCGCGAGTCTTTCCCCCGGCGTGCCGGCAGACTTCATGGCTCTGGACACGGCGGCGGACGTGCTCCCGAGCGTCGTCGCCGGCAGCGCAGTTGAAGAAGACAACCTCCTTGACCCGTTCGTGTACGTCCCGAACGCCGTCGCCGCCGCCGTCGCTGAGGAGCCGCCGTCGAACACCGCCTTCTCCGGATACAGCAGCTCCACCGGCGGCGGCAACGGGAACATCTCCTCCGGCGAGTCCAACACCTGCGGCGGCGGGGGCGGCTACGACACGGAAGTGGCGTCGCCGCGCGCCGCCGTGTCGCGGCCGGCGCTGCTGCTTCAGACGACGGTCGGCGTGCCTCCCTCGAAGCGCAAGCTGGGAAAGAAGCGAGCCGCGGCGACGTCGTCGTCGTCGACCAGCATCACGTTCACGGGCCACCGCCACGCGGCGGCAGCAGGCGGGTACGAGCCGGACTCGGAGGCGATAGCGCAGGTGAAGGAGATGATCTACCGGGCGGCGGCGATGCGGCCGGTGCACCAGCTCGTGTGCGGCGGCGCCGGCAGCGGGGCGCCGCCGTCCCAGGCCAGGCGGCAGCGGAAGAACGTGCGGATCTCGAGCGACCCGCAGACGGTGGCGGCGCGGCTGCGGAGGGAGAGGGTGAGCGAGCGCCTGCGCGTGCTGCAGCGGCTCGTGCCCGGCGGAAGCAGGATGGACACGGCGTCCATGCTCGACGAGGCGGCCAGCTACCTCAAGTTCCTCAAGTCGCAGCTCAAAGCGCTGGAGAGACCAGGAAATAGCCCTAGCAATTGCAATGGTGGTGCTGGCTACCACAACGGCAGCTTGCTGCAGGGTTATTACACGGGCAGCCTGCTTGGTGGTGGTGGTGGTGGTACCGGCGGCGCTAGCACTGTCCTTGCCTTTGGAAGAGATAGTAGCGCCATTGGTGGCTACGTAAAATCCAATGCGAACACGATGCAGTTGCAGCGTAGCAAGTAATGATCGGTCGTCGATGAGACAACTACACTGTAGAGATTTCGAGTGAGGTTAATAAAAAAGTGTTTATTTTTATTTCTTTTGGTATCGGTGAAAGATGCATTTGACCATGTGTGCTGTGTGCTATCCGATCCTCTTCATCAATACGGCCTGAAAATCCTCGACCATTTTGCTCAAGATCTAGCATGAATATCAAAGCAGACGACCTGAAAATTCTTCAACATTTTACTCTTTATCTAGCATGCACCTCAAAGCAGGCGGCCTGGCTGAGACCAACTCAAGTTGAGACAATTCCAACGGCATGAAAGAAAAGGAAGAGACATGGTAGGGCTTTGTAAGTCATTTTAGTTAAAATGACATGCAATTTAAAACAAGGGAGAGGCGGTGAGTGAGACTATCTTTTGAACTAACAATGTAACCAGCTAGCCCTCTTGACGCTAAGGCTTTTAACCTTTTGCTACGTAGTACTACCTCCGGTCGTATATGTTTGACGTTTCAGACCAAAGCAGGTGAGCAAAATGAACTGATTCCTCCGGTCGGAACGTCAAATATATCTGACCGGAGGAAGTATGTATGCAGAGAGGAAAGCTATGTTGCGGAATGTATGATGCCAAATTACATGATCAAGGCCCCAGGTCTTGAAACTTGGAATTTTGGACAAGAAGGTGTTGCTTGGTCTCTGCTCATTCCTGCCTTCCTGTGCCATGAACCCAAATTTTGGTCTTTCCTTGCACACGCAGGGCACTGTGCAAATTTGCAAGCGCGCCTTTTGCTTGCTTTTGGAGCAGCGAGATGGCATTGCCTCTCATTGGTACCACACCCAGGGCCGTCTCCAGAGTTTTGAGGCCCTGGAGCGGCATGCAAAATGAGGGCCCAAATATTTGTAACTTGATGATTACAAAAATTCCACCACTGGTCTACACAATTGCTGATCGACAAACAACTTGACGAGCTACGTGATTGCAGACAACGCATAGAGCCATACACGCAAACTTGCCCAAGTGCCAATTGCGGAACCCTTGATCGACAGCAGTTCCGGAGGCTCTGATAGACTAGACATGGATGGCTGTGACGAGCGATTCAGTATTCACGGTTCGCGTGAAGTCCAACAGGGGAAACATGCATGCATCGACTCTTTTTCCTCCTCAACGATTTGCTGTTAAATGGGAAGGTTAGGAATTTGGAGGCCCCACGTTTTTGGAGGCCCGGTTCGATCGGTCACCTCGCACATGGCCATCGACGGCCCCGACCACACCCCCGGGCTGCCCAACCCCTCCTGATGTTAACTCTCCGACCTGGGGTAAGGTGAGCCGCTGTGTGATTGCTGGCATGTTTATTTTCCTCAACTTTGCAAAAGGATTTTAAAAACCGTGTCAGTTTATTTGTTCTCTTTGTACCCGCGACCCAATGCAAAAAGTTTTCATCACCTTTTATCATTTTTCACTCATTTCAACACGTCCGGAGTCCTCACATGCTTCTGTCTGAACGCTCACTGGCATACTTCTTGCCGGTGCGACTTTCCAGTATCTAGCGCGCGCACGTAGCAAACTCGTGGCGTCATCAGGACGGCCGCCGAGGAAAAAGACGGTTGACCGCCGCGGCGCGGCGCGGCGAGGAGGGAGAAGAGAAAGCCTGCAGCCAAGCCAATGACAAGCGCGTTCCGGCCTGCGTCGTCACCGACGACTAGATGCTTGGGCCGGCGCATCGTCGATCTCATGCTCCTCTCCGTGCCGTGTGGCGCAGGCGCCACTGACCGGGACAGGCAGTTTATTAATTTGATGACGCATGCACGTACGCGTCGGAAACACACTGTTGTAACGGCTCGGCTATAAACTAGACGATGGCGGCTCGGGTCGTCATCGGGCCGGTGACATATGCGCGCAGCAGCGTGCCGTCGCTCAGCTAGCTTCGGTTCACGGCTCTAGGCCTCTAGCTATGGTCGGCAGATGATACGAGCCTACTGAACTTGGCGTCGACAGCACAACACGGTATGAGTGGATGGCAAAATGCAAAATTGACTCCTCGCTATATAAGTGCCGCGTTCTAAGTGAAACATATGATTCGAAAAGAGCTCGGCAAAGAGCTCCCGTCAATCGCCGTCACTGTCGCCGTCACGTCTGTGTGACGTCACCTGATCATGCCAGAGCGCCGTCTGGAATCTGTTATGACACTTTTATTTGCCGAGTGTCACTCTAGGTACACGACAAAGTCTTTACCGAGTGCCCGAAGAAAGACACTCGGTAAAAGTGGGGTTTCCGTATTAGTGTCGTGTGGGATAAATCTTCCCGAGTTCGTCAATAATCATGTATGCCAAACGGTTTCACGTTCCGGCTGCTGGTTGTTGATCGATCCATTGACGAGGCGCGCTCCAGGAGCGCAAGCGCCTGACGCGAGAGAATATACGTTTGACGGCCATCATCGAAGCACCGCCAAGCTCCAGGCCGGTGGCACCATGACGTACAATTTGCTCGGCGCTGATTGCTTCGGGCTTCGGCCACTTCGCTTTTATTGGGCTCTGCCAAGGCCACGTAACGTCTTGCCCCAATACCTGTCTGCTTCCTCCTGTTCTGAAGTTCGAACCAGTCCACATGGAACCGAAATTAGAGCATCTCTATCAATAGCTCCTACTTTGAGCCCCCTACTTATTAAGTAGGGGCTGCTCTAGCTTTCTGGGGCTTGATTTTTAGCATCACCTCCAACAATAGCCCTAACTCTCAGCCCCTACTTTTTATTATGACAAGCGAGACCCATGTGTCAGCGACTTAATTATTTTTTCCCTCATCCTTTCCCCCACCGACTTCTCTCCTCCGTCCCATACTCTTTGGGGCGAGGCACACAACCGCACACAGATCCACTCGAGCGGCCGGCGACGGCGCGTGGCTCGTGGCCGCCGGCGGGGTCTATCTCCAACTCTGTTTCTCTCGTTGCAGCAGTGGAGTTTCGGTTGGCGGCAGTGGCAGAGGAGAAAGGGGCCCGAGCTCCACGAGATCTGAGCGGCGGTGGCGGAGTCAAGGGGCCTGAGCTCCGGGCTATGGCGTGCGGAGGAGCTCAAGCTCCGGGTTTCGACGAAGATTGCTTGAGGCAGGCGGAATCGAGCTCAGGCCCCGGCGGCGGAGGGAAGACGACGGGCCCTAGCGGCGCAAAATCGAGCTCGAGCCGACGAAATTGATGCGGCAGCGAGCTCCGGCTGGCGCAGCCGCGGTGTCGCGGGGGAGCCCGAGCTGCAGCTGGGCGCCGCGACAGCGGCAACGTCGCGCGGAGCCTGAGCTCCAACTGGGCGCGGCCGCGGCGTCGCAGGAGAGCGCTACTTCCTGCCAGGCGGCGGTGGCGGCCGCGGGGAGCCTGAGCTCCGGGCCTCTGTCCATGCACGGTGGTGACAAAGATGGCTCTGGGCGGCGGCGAGGCAAGGCAAGACCGAGCCTCTCTCCATGCGCGGTGGTGATGGAGGACTCCGGGAGGACGCGACGGCAGCGCGACGAAGATGGCTCTGGGCGGCGACGAGGCAAGGCAAGCCCGGCGGCCAGTTCCCAAGCAAGGCGCGCAGGAAAACAGGCGCAACGACCGAGTAGGGGCCTCCTACGGGTCCATGGGAGATGGGGCTGAAGAAGGGAAAGTAGGGGCCTCCCTAGAGTAAAGATCTGAGTAGGGGCTCTGCTGGAGTTGATTTGTTGCCTCTCGGCCTCAACTTTTTGAGTAGGGGTTTGAGTTAGAGCCTTGCTGGAGATGCTCTTATGCCCACTTTGGCACAACTTCACCTAAAACGGCTCTATCTTTATTGTAGTGCACTATAGTTCAACTGTAGCACGTAGCTGGTAGAGCCAAGAAAACTAGCTTCACCGTCTCCTCGTGTTCCAGTTCATTTTGCACATGAAAAGGTGGAGCCGCTCCTAGCTTACAGGAGCACACAGTGGTTGTAAAGCCGGAGCCGGAGCCGGACAAAGCCCTCCCAAAGAGGGTCTAACCAAACTAACGGTGTTGCATACCACATAGGGGAGCGTTTATGTGTCACTTGTGCGACAAAACTGGAGCTGCTTGCGGGCCACCAAAGGACCGTTCCGCGTTGACGCGCACTGTTGGGTCACTAAAAGACTATTTCACGTTGCACGCATCTGCTGGATAGGAATTAGGATATGGTATGATTGGTTTGTGTATCTACCTAGCCTATCTCGCATCCTAGAGCCAGGCCCTGGCGGGACAGGTTCAACTCATGCAAGCGTGCCATGTTTGGTTGCTTACGTAGCCTGCCCAATAATAGCCTAGAATTATTTGTGCCTTTAAGTGGGATTTGTGCAATTTTGACATGGAGAGTCTAGTTGTACTTTTTGTTTGTGTCTTTTAATGAATTATTTTTTGAATTTTTATTAACAAGTAAAAAAGTCAAGCTATGTTTCTATTTTCTCCATCTATTTGTTTATCTGTTAATTACAGTTCATATTTTTGAATTTTTGAACCATTAATAAGCCCATATGTTTGTCTCTTTGGCCCGCCTATCGTATTTGTTGTTCAATATCCAGAATACAATGTAGCAAATGTGCAGAAATATGCAACAAAAGTATTATACAAATAGGTAAAGGCCTGTGCGATGCTACAAGCACATAAAATTTAAATAAAATAATAATTATTTAAGAACATTATAAGAAAACAAAAGAGATACTTGTCATCAATTGCAGATGAATAGTAATACATACTAATATATAGTTTCCGTAGATGACGTGCATTTCCGCCTCTAGCCCCTGGCCCAGAGGCCTGCTGCCTTTGGCCGCCGTTGGCCACCACCACAGTCGGAGAAGAAAGCCTCCGGCTCGGACCGTCGCTCGCCGGTGTCGAAGCTCGCTGGAGATGAAGAAAATGATGTCAACTTTTGTTATATTTTTTTAAAAATGTTGCAACATTCTCGAAAATGTAGAAATATTTTTTCAGTGAAATGTTGAATGAGCTACTATTAATTGGGGTTTAGTGAGCTTTATAGACGGATCTCTTGACCATCTTTCACAAGATATATAGAAGCCCCAAGGCACATGGCATATCATCTCCTTTCTCCATAAAAAAACCATTCTTGGTCCTTGCCTTGGTATGAGGGTGGCAAAGACATGGCTTTGTTTGTCAGTTTGGTAGCGCTTATGGTCAACTTCACAAAGCTGAAAAGCAACTTCTCCAATCAAACGGTACTGCGCCCATGTCTTATCAAAATGAATTGAAAGCTAATAGTAAGCTAGACAAACTAGCTCCGGCTCCTACCTAAATAATATGACCTTATTTTAGGCCCACATAAACAGAGTTGTAACGAAAATTTACAAGAACATATATATATAATCAAAGTGGTGGTGATGAGGGCACGTGCACCTCTTTGCTTTCTTCAAGTTGCAACCAAAGGCATATGCATCTTTTTTTGCTCTTCCTGCAAGAAAATGATTCGTAGCTTATCTTTGCTGGAGAACAGTCGTCATCGATCCCATTCGTTGTGTGAGCTTGCCCTTCGGATCTTTGCATTGTTGTGTGTCTGGGACTCAATTTCTGCGGTGAGTCTTTTAATAGGACTGCCTTTAAAAACTGACCATTTTCAGATGCGGCCTTGCCCATTTGCCTCAAGATAATTATAGAGGCAGTAGTTGAAGATGCATGCCTCTGGAAGTGAAGTCCTTGTCTCTTGAAATTGGTTTTTATAGTAGTGAGATATCAACATCGACGTAGTCACAAGTCACTAGCTTCAAAAAAAAAAAAAAAAAAAAAAAAAAAAAAATTGATGCAGTCACTGCAAAGACTTCACTTTCAATGAGCACGTTGTATGTCATTGAAAGAATAACATCGTTAAATCCTCTGTCTACCATTGAAAGAACAACATCATTAATTTTTAAAATAAATTCTAGAAAATACGAGAAAACACCTAGACCAAATCAAAGGAATCGAGACTAGATGTGGGCAGCAGCTTCCACACAAGAAATCTAACAAATTACTAAGTTACACTCAGTTTATCCTCATGTTGAATATTTGATGACACAATATTATTTATGGATCACGGTCTTGAGAAAGCTCGCAACATGAAATTATTACTTTGTGCCTTCGAACAAGTATCAAGACTTAAGATTAACTTCCATAAAAGTGATTTTTTTTTTGCTTTGGGGAAGCACAAGAAGTTGTGGATCAATACACTGAACTTTTTGGATGTAATCAAGGAGACTTTCCAATGCGGTACTTGGGTATCCCGATTCATTATAGGAAACTCTCAAATGCTGATTGGAAAAAGGTAGAAGAACACTTTGAAAAACGACTTAGTTGTTGGAAAGGCAAACACCTATCAACAGGGGGTAGACTGATACTGATAAACTCAGTGCTTAGTAGCCTGCCACTTTATATGATGTCTTTTTTATACCGAAGGGTGTACTAAAGAAACTTGATTACTTCCGGTCGGTTTTTTCTGGCAAAGTGACGAACATAAGCGTAAGTACATACTAGCCAAATGGGATATTTTGTGCCAACCTAAGGAACAGGGAGGACTTGGAATCCACAATCTAGATACTAAGAACACAGCTCTACTGAGCAAATGGCTTTTTAAGCTGCTCATGACAGATGGTACATGGCAACAAATTATACGAAACAAGTATCTACAGTCCAGGTCTCTCTCCCAAGTTTATTGGAAAAATGGTGACTCTCATTTCTGGGTCAGTCTTATGAAGGCCAAACAAGATTTTCTTCGATTTGGTACCTTCATAATTAAGGATGGATCTCAAGTTAGGTTTTGGGAAGATAGGTGGTTGGGTAGCAAAACTGTGCGGGAAGTACCCAAGTTTGTCGGATTGAGTGTCATCGGATTGAGTGTCATTAGTGTGTCGGTTGTTTCTCTCTTTTTATTTCTAAGGCTGTGTGTATCTTGGCTATGCAGAGGCCGGGAGCGAGTCAAGGTTTTTGTATCAACTCGATGTAACAACCTTGATTTCAATAAAACTTCCTTTATAAAAAAAACCCAGAACATGTTGTGTTTTGGAGAGGAGGCTACATTTTATACCGGCCATCATCACTGAACTCCGGTTATTATTGAGTCGATTTGATTTAAATGAACAACACAATGCAAAACGAGCCTGCTGGACCACATTAGCAGAATAAAAGGAACGAGCTAGGCAGAGGTAAGGAAAGCATCTCTTTGCTCTTCTTGGAAGAATGCATCTCATTGCCCTTCTTGCAAGAGAGCATAAAGATTGCTCCAAAGAGAATGATACTTATTTTAGCATCAACTATATATAGATGTTGATCGATCTATCCGAAGGCATGTGCATAATTAAGCTACACATTCCACAAAGAAAACAACTAGTTTACATGCATACACACTAGAACACCTCAGGTATGTCTTTGATATATATAATAACATGTTACGTACTTCAAAATTATATCTTGCCTTTGAAATTGTATCCCAGCCTAGATGTTCTATGCATTCGCTCTCGTTTTTCTTTCTGTCAAGAAAAGTGTAATGAAAAGTAGTACTAGAAAAATATTTTCTTTCAGTGACATGAACAGTGTTCTCACTTGTTTTTGACACACTGGAATATCTCTAAAAAGTTGTGTATTAATTAATTGATTAATTCTCCTGATATATTTATGACACCACAGCTGTTGCTACCAAGTACCAACTGGGAAGCTGGCTGCTTACAGAACCACATAAGGATCATTGACACCCCGGCCCGTAGTTTTGCTTAATCAAGATCAGTGGTATGTAGTTACCATCCAGCAGCCATCAGGCAATAATAAACTTTATATTATGCTTAAATTTTTTTTGGTAATGGTCTTATGATTTAACTATGTTTATCAAATTACTTTTGGGAGAAGCCACTCTGTGTGTATCAGTCGTCCCTGTATTTTGAAACTTTCCATGCATTTACTTCTTCATGCTTTTAAATGCAAAACCTAGATGCGGTTTGTTATTAGACTTATATATAAGAATAGCTAAGTTTTACCATTTCAAAAAGGAAATAAAAAAACTCAGGAACTTTATTTATTGTGTAGCACCCTAAAATTCCTCTTTCTTGCTTGTTGCATTGCCCGGAGGAGTATGTCTAAAAAAAAGCAGTTCATATTTCCTTCATCGTGTACATTTAGAGCCCCCTTCTAAGTTTCATGGTGTTGTAAATTTGTAGGGAGGTTTTATTTTAGGAGTGCATGCTTTCCTTCATCTTCCATATCTTGCTTTTTCTTCATTCTTTAACGTACATTTATAGTAATCTACAAAATTTTAGATCTCATCGCGCTATAAATTTTTGTATAAAATTTGTGTTCATCCGGTTTTAGTTGAAAATGTTACGAATTTACTTGTGCAACAACTATTATTTGTGAAGATAGGCCACCTAACAAACCACCTCGATCTCTGAAATCACTTTTTGTGGCCGGCCCACTTGTCCTTTTTTTTCCCCGAGACACAATACAAACATTTTCCCTTTTTGCAAAACAATGATGATGTCGTTGTATTTTCCTTTTTGCAAATAAATAAAAGAGGGGCGTCTCCGATCCTTATAATTTATACTACATCTGGATAATTGTAGGGATATACACGCAATAATGGGGAGGGTGTCGGAGGTCCAGCTTCTTGTGCTTCTCAGCTTCATTCTGCAACTGTTTCTATTCTTTACCGGTGGCCTTCGGCGACGTGCAAGGAACTGGTTGCTTCGAGGCACCATATGGTTAGCGTATATGGGAGCCGACGTGGTAGCAATATACGCTCTTGGTTTCCTGTCTCGACATGCGGATGCGATGCGTACTAACCTGCACGACGATGCGTCGTTAAGATTAGCCCACCCGCTAGCCTTCCTTTGGGCACCTTTCCTCCTCATCCATCTTGGAGGTCAGGATACCATCACAGCCTTCGCCATCGAGGACAACAACCTGTGGCTTCGGCATCTGCTCAACCTGCTACTCCAAGTGACTCTAGCACTGTATGTGTTCTGGAAGTCCAGTGGCTGGCACAGCACGCAGGTTCTTGTCCCTGGCGTCCTTGTCTTTGTTGCTGGGATCATCAAGTATGCAGAGAGGACAGCTGCCATGTGGCATGGGAACCTGAAGAACATCTCCACGAGCAAATCCACCACCAATAATAACAATGATAACAGTAATAACACTTCATCTTCATCCTGGGATCATAATGGCCGAGATCAGCAGAATCCAGTTACTGTAACTAGTATTGTCTGTTGTGCTCTGCGTTCGGCGCCAGGGATCCGAATGCTTTTTGCAAGGCGCAAGACACCGAAAATGGCTTCAGATCTTTTGAAGATCACTCCCTCTGACCTTCTCCCATCTAATAGTCACAAGGACTTGTTCAGATTGATGGATGCGGAGCTTGGTATTATGTACAGTGACGTCTACACTAAGGCTGCAGTGCTTCGGACAGGGAGTGGCATCGCATTCCGGTGCATGTCTCTGGCATGTACCGTTGCTGCTCTCGTCCTCTTCTTCTTCTTCGGTAGCAGAGCTGATCATGACACCACCAACACTTACACTGGCAGTAGAGTTGACACTATAATCACCTGCACATTATTCATAGGAGGGCTTGTTGTGGACGTCTGCTCACTGCTTACAATGGTGATGGCGTCACCTTGGACCTGGGCGTGGCTGCGGGCTCGGGCCCACCGTAGGATCGCTGCCATGTGTCTGCGCCTTGTCACGGTGTCGGGATGGCTGGGGACGGCAAGGCCGTTGTGGTCAAACACTATGGGGCAGTACAGGTTTGTCTGCTATGAAAACGATTCGCGGCCATGGCCTTCGTCGGCGGCGCCGCCGCCGCCGCCTACACGCTCGGAACGAGTGATGGGCGTCATCCGGAAGCTGGTCAGCAGTGAAGAAATGAAGAATCAATTCTGCCTGAGCAAGCTGCTGGAAACCAAGCACGTGGAGGTGGACGACAATGTCACCGAGTGCTTGGTTGAGGCGATAGACGACATAGTACACTCTAATGCAGAGCAATGGGGGTGTCTCGGCCAGATGCTACTGGCGGTAACGACACGGACGGAGTTGACCTGTGATTTCGTGCGCCTTGTATCCTGGCTGCACGCGTGCACGGAGGTTCTTCTGTGCGAGGCTCAAGCAGAAGCAGAGGCGGCGGAGGAAGAAGCTGTGCGCGCGCGGGCACAACCTGACGCCAACGCCGCCGCCGCCGCCGCTTCAGCAGACGTCTGCCGGAAGCTGTCCAGGTACATGGTGTACCTTGTTGCTGTACACCCAGCTGGTGCTGACCTTGTGCAGGTCGTGTGTGGCCACCCTGACAAGGAGTACGAGAGCTGGGAACGGTATTCTACTATCAGCCTGGGGGGCAAGCGGCACCAGGTCCGCATGGGCCTTCTTCGTCTGGAACTAGAGGCGGCCAGAAGGGATTGTGGCTGCGCTTCCTCTTGTGCTCCCACCTCGCCACGGTCGCGGCGAATACTGGCATCGTCGCTGCCTCCTCCGGAGAAGTGGAAGGAAACGCTGGAGAAGCTGAAGCGCATGTGGGCAAGGCTGCTTGTGTACGCCGCCGCCAAGTCGAGGCCCGAGGCGCACGCGGCGGAGCTGGCCAGAGGTGGGGAGCTCCTCACTTTTGTGTGGCTTCTCCTGTCCCACAATGGACTTGGTGCTACCTTCTGGGTAGACCTAGTTCCACAGAGAAGTAAACACCAAGCATCATCAGAACCTGAAAGTGGCGGTGCTGGATCATCAAAAACATACTACGTCTTCAAGAACCTCCCACCGTTCCAGGTGGTGGTCGATAACTGCTGCCCACAGCTCCTCCTCCCTCCACAGCAACCTAATACTAACACCGACAGCAGCAGGTCAGGAAGCTAGCTAGCTTATTATTACTATTTTTCTATCATAATAATAATAATTATTATTATTATTGCTGTTGTTGTTGCTAGTACTATTAGTTATTACTACCATTGCATTATTAATCTTTTTTTTGCTTTATTTATATGATACAATACATAGGATCCCACCAGTTATGTTGGCGCCTTCCAGGGTGAACCCGTAAGAAAAACATAGACATCGGGAGTCGTTGATGGGCTCTACCTTGCCATATCGAGCTCAGCTTCGACCGGCCCATTCATGTTGCGGCGTCTCCGATCCGAAATGCTTGAGGAACCATCCAGCTTCATTCGGCGGTCGTGGTGATTGCCTGTCATCGTGTACAATTAATTGTGTGTTCACCTTTTCTATTTCCCTCTGAGAAATATGTTGTTTGTTTGTCATTGAAAATAAAAAAGAACGTAAGCTTCCAGAATAGTATGGGGATTGTAAATAAAAGAGAACATATATATAGGCTGAGAGTTCATTGTATCAAGTTCATAAATGGAAGTGAATAAAGTTTGCTATCTTTCGTTGATGTCGATTCTCCAAATTTTGCCCATAGGTCAACTTAGGTTCCTCAACTTTCGCAAGGTCCAAATTTGTCCCTTAACTTTTATTTCGCGGGCCAAATTCATTCCTGAGCCTAGCTGGACAGCCACGTTGGCGTACGATAGCTATTTTGCCATTTTTTTAATGAATGCTAATGGACGTATATTCATCTTCCTTAACTGCTGAGTGTATCTGAACGTATCTTCATCCTCGTTCTGAACTGCGAGTGTATCTGAACATGCCCTCTCCCTCCAGTATGAGGGTATCTGGTAATGGTGAAAATATTTTGTTGGAACTTCCCTGCTTCATTACTGCTGCTGGTGTGAGTTGAAGGTTCCTTGATACATTCAGACACTTTTGCACTAGTGAAATTTAATAGAATTTGCTGCTCGCCTGTTACGCACCCTGACTTGGATGGGGAAACAAATCACATTGCGGGGATTGGATGCATCCCTTTTGGAAGTTTTTATAGGTATAAAAGAGCCGATTTCCATGTTAATTTCCAGTTAGGCTATGTTCATTAGGCAAAGGGTTTTACCCTAAGCGTATCCCTGTGAACACACATGCAACTCTACCCCTATAAGCACATCCGAAAGACTGAGCCAGTGGATATGAATTCAGAAAAATGTGAGCACCAGTGTCAAGTTGAGGACTTGGACCCTGGTGGGCAGATTCCATCACAAGGACCCTTACCAGCTAAGTCATGCTCTGTTCGTCATTGCCTTCTTCCTTACATCCTTTTATACCTGATCATGGGCCGCCCGACCCGATAAACCCGACCTGACCCGCCCAAAAAAACCCGACCCGACCCGACCCGAGCATGTGCCGGGTCGGGCGCGGGCCAATTTTTAACCCGAAACAACAAAAAAAACCTGACCCAACCCGACGCGACCCGAAAAATTACACGTGAAACCCGAAACCCGACTCGAACCCGACCCGACCCGACCATGCTACGGGTCGGGCGCGGGTCAACAATTTCAACCCGCCAACCTGACATGACCCGACCCGAACCCGATATGACCAGACCCATGATCAGGTATACATCCTTTACAAAACGCAAGAAGTGTTGAAGTCTAACTGCAAGTTTCGTACCCCGTGTTCCAGCCGCATCAACAGCTGTGGCAACATAAATAAAAAGCTTGAACCATGGAAACCAACACGCCCCTTGACAAAACACAAGCTTAATGCTTTGGCTGCCGTTCTTCTTAACACACGGTCGCGTGTTAACCCAGTCCATATGAATTCACGGAAAAAAAAAAGATACGGAATAAATCATAAAACTCGTGGAACAAAAAGGTAGATACACAACGCAAATCATATAGTTTTCAAAACAGAAATAAAAATTAGTAAACCAAGACTAATCTATACTATAGGGACGAAAGAATTTCGATGGACAATCGTCAAAAGACACATTGGTCCGGCAGGTGGACCCACGGGTCATGTACGTGTGCAGTCATGACTCTTTCTGATGCTACACGTAAGCCTCTAGGTTTCTTTCTCATGCTATATTGGTCATGTACGTGAACAGTCAAGACTCTTTGTCATGCTACACACTAGTCATTAGGACTCTTTCTGACGCTATATTTTTATTAAAATACGTGCATGCACATGGCACGTGCCTTTGTGCTAGTAAAAATAAAAATAGAAAGGAAAACAAACGCCATACCATGTAGGGATAAAACAGAAGAAAAAAATAAAAACGAATCTAATATGCGATTGATCGAATTTTTATATTATTAAACTACCAAACACAGTTTCACACTTTCACAAGCCGAGAAAACACAGGCTCGAATTGTCGCCGGAATCCCGCGAGGGCCTGACTGCCTGAGCGGACGCTAGCATCCGCGCAAAATCCGTTCCCCACTCTCCTTTCTATCCGCAGCCGGGATTGTCGCCGCCGGCGTTCGGGTATCTACACGTCGCCGGCCCTTGCAGCCACAGTCCCGTGATCCCGCCGGCGGTGGAAGCCCCCCGCTTGGTAATAGCCCCTTCCATTCACCTTTCGTGCTCTCTAGTCCCAGATCGAGCTCCTCCGGCGGCCGCATCTAGCCGCAGCCGCCTCCTTCGGCGACATCAGCGGCGAGACCACCAGCCGAATTCGCTTGTGCGTATCAATAGCCCTGCTGCCTGGGCACCCTCTGTGCCCCGAACGGCGACCACCACTGTTGTCAGTGTCACCGCGGTTGCTCGCCCAACTCGCCGGCCCGACGCCCGGCAACCTACTATTCTCGGGCTCGTCGCCGGTCGCCCCTGCCACCACTAGCGGTCGCCTGGGAACTGCTGATGCGGATGCCTCGGTTTATCCGCACCCACTGCCGCAATCGCAAGCCCAGGAAACCAGATGAGCGCGCCGCCGCCCTCCGCCCGATTCACCGCTCCCACCTCAGCTCTGCCATGGCTAGGAAGAGTTTATCCCGGTGCCACCGGTTCCGTGCGTCTTGTGGTGACGACTGCTTCAGTGCTCTCACCGACGATCTGTTGCTCCTCATCTTGCAGCGCTTGGATACCCGCACTGCGCTTGCCACTGCGGCCATCTCAAATCGCTGGACTGGCCTGCCATGCCGGCTTGACGTCCTCAATTTCAGGGTCAGTGAAATTCTCCCGCCGCGATACCAGCGGCGCATTCACATCCACAGCGAAGCCAATTATGGCTTCGTCGTCAGTTTCAAGGTGCTCAGTGCCAACATTAGGTGGTACGAGTGCCGTGCTATGCGCTCCATGGCCGCATCCATCAAAAACTTCCTGGACTCAAATGGCGATCATGACCATGACCATGATGGCTGGGGTCTGCGGAGACTCCTTACTCTAAGGCTTGAGTTCTTTGTTACCCCTTGGGCCCTTGCTCCAGCCGCATCAACTGCTTCATAGCCAAGGCTATTGATGCTTGGGGGATTGACGATCTTGAGGTTTCAGCTAAGGCTACGTTCTGTCAGCGGGATACCCACAGTTTTCCTTGCCATGGTCTCAGCAAAGATCCACACAAGTCTCGTTTCAGAAGTCTGAAGCTAGCAGCATGCTATATGCCACCATTGCAGGGCTTCCACTTGCTCACCAGTCTGGTCTTGCAAGATTTACCAGATTCAACTCCAACAGCAGCATATGTGGCTGTGTTCACCTTGTGCCCGCAGCTTCAAGCACCCGCACCTCAAGTCCTGCGGTCTCAACCAAGGCATTGTGGCTGTCAATGCCCTCAGATCAGAGATTAAGCACCTTATCATAGAGCATTGCAGTTCTGGAGGGTTCGAACTGTACTCCCTCCCAATGCTTGAGAGCATGGCTGTTGTTGACACTACAGTGGTTTACAAGCTTAGCTCCTTCCCATACGGCTCAGACACTTGAATATTACTCCGTACCAAATGTTATGGCATCATCAAAAGTCGTACGGTTCGCTTTAGACCTGATTGGGACCTCCATCCATATCTTGGAGGCAGCCCAGGAATGACAGACCTCATCGTCCGCTTTACTGGATATGATAGATGGTTTAAGACATGGAGCCCTGCACTGTTGTTACCTAAACTCCGGAGGCTTCTGATCGCTGGTGCCTTCATCCTGGGATGTCTCTTGGCCCCACCTCCTCATCGAGGCAGCACCATGCCTGGAGAGCCTTCACATCCATGTTAGCCCTTGGGAAGAGGATCCTTGCGACGACTTACATGGCAATCCCCTAAGTTCCACCACAATCAGCTTAAGAAGTTCGTGATAGTTGGTTTTGACGGAACAGAAAGACAGATTTACCTTGTTAACTTTATCATGAAAGTATCAACAGAGTTGCAGCTTGTTTCTTTGTTCAAAAATGGGTATGTTCAGGGTAGAGGCCATTGGGACTGGGACATTGTCAAGCAGCAATACCAATGGGGCAATGAAGATAGAGTCAAGATACTTAGCCAGATTGCTGATGATATTCCTTGCTCAGAAACTTCTATTCAAGTTGTTCTTGAGTAATCTCCAACATGTGGTAGTTAAATAAAATGTAGTATTAGGTTATGTATGCATAGTTGTAATCTATAAACCTATCTCAAGTAGTTCTGGAGCGATCTCTAGTGTGTTTGAGTTGAATAAAATATGTACTAGGTTACATATGCACAATTGTGCTCCCAAATTTATTGATGTAATGTATAAGCTAGTTGATCCAAACTTTTGTGTTGTGCAGTGCATGAACTTGCTGATCAACAACTATTATCTTCTCTGTGGTTCTGCAGTTTGCTTTTTGCATTATATAGACATCTTAGGCACAGATTTGGACCATTTCCTGTCTGAATTACGTGAAGAGAAGCATACAGAATCAACAGTAAAATAACTTGTAAAGTATTAAAGAGATGTAGTAGCACTGTTTTAATATAATCAGTGATGATCGAGTCTTCAGTTCAGCACATCAGTATCTAACAACCTTAAGCTATGAGTTCATAGAAGTACAACTAATTTGGCGAGAGCAGCATCCGTGGTCTTGGGTTCCTTTATATTCAGTCCCTATTATTTGCAATCAGTTTCTTGTTCTCACTCCTGAAAAAAATGAGCTGCTATTTGTTTGTTATTTTAGACCGATAAACTCCTTTTCTGACTATTATAGGTAGGTATTCTTTTAGGAGTGCGAATTCACTTGCCTCATCTTGAGTCTAATACATCGTTCCAAATCATAACTTTCATTTGCATATGCCTTCTGTCATGATGAAGCAATGCCATCCTTTTTATTTCGGTAAGTTCTGGTATCACCTTTTCAAATGGGATAAACAGTTCAGAACTTGTCTTCAGTTCTATATCATCCTTTTTGTTTCTTGTTATGGTTCTAGCCAACAAGTTTTCTATCCTAGAAAGAAAACCGTTTATGTATAACTGTTTATATTTTTTGTTTGTTTATTAAATGTTTTGTTTGCTCTATGATGGTTTTCTAATGGATATAGTTTGCACTCATTTCAGTTGCTGATTATCTGATAACTCTTGCAAAGTTATAGTGTAACTTATTATAGCAAAGAAATTGTGTTACTTGTGTTACGGAATCTCTATGCTTAAGGGAATTCGAAACTCTATTTGTTGTGTCAATTTAACATCATTTCTTTTCCTCAACAATTTGGTTCGGTATCCTGTTTCCACGGAGTGCACCAAATTCTGCTGCAACTGTGTATATTTCCACTACAGCTAGGCTGACATCATAACCTTCAGCTAATACAATGCATCCCTGCTACCATTGCATGCCTATTCACCCTGGCGAATGAACTAATGCATACCCTTCCTGCTTAACCTCAGATGCTATACTTGAGAGAGGAATTACTTGTGTTATTTCTGATATTCTAAATAGCTTGAAATTTCGTTTGATGTTTATATCTCTTTATGATAGTATGTACATCACTACAATAACACTGAATTCTTTATGCTTATACTAGATGATCAATGGCCTGGAAAAATATATTATATAGCTAAATACTTTTTTCTATATTTTTTCCAGATTTTCTCTACCAAAACCAGTGGATATTCTTGATATCTAAATACTTCGGCACTACACAACATTACCAATCAAGCTTAGAACTACGAGTTTACAGTAGCTATGCTGCTGAGTGAGGATGGCAGTGCAAAGGTTTGTAATGCTGTTCAAAGTTTGATATCTGAATATGGCTGCTTAATTCAATCTCCAAAGGCTGTAATGTTGTTCTTGTGCAGATCTACAGAAAATGAACTGTGGTAGTGTGGTTTATACAATGTAAGGCCTTCATTGTTCTGATGGGATAAACTGTGTTCATAATGCCTTTTTTCTTTTCTTACCCTGTCCCTTAAAGACAGATACAACAACAGTCTGCAAGAACAAAATTTGGACCCAACACACACAGGTAACACCGACACAATTTCCTTAGGAGTTTCATGATCTTTCGTATAAATTGTGTTAGTATAGTGTAGCCTGTTTTTTCTTCGTTTATGTAATTATGTTAGTATAGTGTAGCCTGTTTTTTATTTTTTTTAATTATGTTAGTATAGTGCTGCAGTGACGACCGCCTCAGCGCCCTCACCTACAACCGCACGGCTGCTCCTCGTCTTGCGCCACCTTGACACTAGCCCGGCGCTTGGCACTGAGCCTCCTCAGTGAAGCCACCGATTTTAGTTTCATCTTCAACATCAATTTTAGGCCCTCTGCACCAACATTAGGCGGGTGCTATGCCATGCGAGCCATGGCCACTTCCACTTCCATCAACAATTTCCTGGATGCAAGATGACTATCATGACAGTGGCGGCCGCCCTTTCCGGGGTGTCGGTGTGCAGAGGCTCGAGTTCTTTGCCACCCAGTGCTCCGGCTGTTGATAGCCAAGGCTGTTGATTCCTGAGGGAGCAACTATATTGAGGCTTTAGCCAAGAGTACATTCTTAGCGTCCGCAGGAATCAGGGTGTCCACAGTTTTCCTCACCATCGTCTCTGCAACTGCAATGATCAGCACAAGTCCTGTGTGAGAACCCTGAAGCTGGCAGCTTGCGTTATTCCGCCACTGCAAGGCATCCATGCACTCACCACTTTGGTCTTGCAAGATTTGCCAGGGTCCCACTCCGGCAGCAGCCTATGAGAATGTCTTCAGTCTTCACCATGTGGCCGCAGCTGCAAGTACTGCACTGAAGGAATAGAATGATGTATGGCTTAAAGAAGAACTGGTGTCTTTAAAGAGGACGAAAGAATTATCAAGGCAAAACAAAGGTTAAAGTGAATCTTTTACCAAAAAAAAAGATGAGAAAGATTAAGGACATAACCTTTTGAAATTCTGATGGTGGAATACCATTTGAATTTGATGGGGTTAACTGTTAAGCCACTCCATTTGTCGATAAATATGGTTCGGTTTTCTTAATCTGATTCATTTACAGGTGGAGTTCTCGAGATGTTTGCGCATATTCATGTTAGTTACTCAGAACACTAGCATATGACACTGGACTTTTCTTGTAGTGTCTGATTTGTAACCAGCTAGTGTTTGGAAAGAAATTGTATAAATACTGTATCTGATTTCTTCAGTGAAGATCACCTTCTTTTCTATTAAGTTTCCAACTTTCCACCTCACAAAAAAAAACAAATTTCCATTTAGTCACCAAAATTTGCAACGATCTGCTTGTACATTAGGGATAAAATAGGTTTTATATCGATTTAACTTTATATATTTCAAGAAGGTTTTCAATATTATTCATACTGGCACAATGGAACTGCTATTTTTGACTGCCATGTCTCCAGTCTGAGTGTGAGTCTGGAAGAACAAAAAATGTTTTTCCGACAACACAATTTTGAGCGTCCTTTTTTGCGTCATCTATAAGTACACTTCATTCCATTTTTTGAGTGCAATCCACTTGCTTCATCTTGAATGCTGTGGAAGATGCCAAGGACAGAAGTCACAGAATAATCTTCTTTTGGAAGCGTGCAATCGTAAAACAGTAGCGACAGGGTTCAGAAGTGTACTATACATCTTAAGGAACAAGCTTTTGATACAAATGTCACTTTCTAGAGAGAATAAAAACGAAAAGAGGCCGCCTTTTTATTTTCTACAAAGTAGCAAATATTTCTATATTAATCTAGAACTCTGAATGTGTTTTTATCGAGAGAGATTGAATGTAAATCTTTTGAGAGGATGGATATCTTCCGCACCAATGTTTCTTTGCAATACATATGAGTTATATGTTTTTTATATGGATGAAGGCATACAATTTTGTGAATCAAAACATGGATTTAAACTGCAACGTTTTGCTCTACGGCTTCCAGGAAAACTGGGCCACGGTCAAAGCTGATTGGGCTGGCCTTCTGGACACTGTCACACTGGCCCGGCCCAAGGCACACTGAGCGGTGAGGAGCTGGGGGAGAATGGAGAAGGCATATAAAACGCGAAGGCCTTCTTCTTCTCCCTCCTCACCTGGCTTCCAGAGAGGAAGAGGAACACGGGGCACAGGGACGTCCGGAATTTCCTCCGATTCCGTTTACCGCGAAACCTCTGCATCGAAGAGTCCATTCATCTGCTTGATCTGTATTTTCTCCGGGTGGAGAAGAGAAGCAGAGAATTACTAGACCCGAAGGTGAATTGGAGGGCGCAGAGGCGCGCGCGGAGATTTCAGGTACTGCTCCTTCCAGTTCGCCGGACTGCGGTTCCTTTGCTCTTCCCCTCGGTTGTTTCTGTTTCCACCGGTAATTTCGGTGCGGATTTGAGCTGGGAGGTTCGCACTCTGATGAAAAGTTTCTTTGTGAGTTTCTACTTGTGATTTGTTTGAATTTTTGTGAGTTTCTGCTTGTGATTCGTTTGAATTCTCGATTTGTAAGGTTCTCCATGGGTGGTTGATTGATCGGCACGATCCGTCCCCTTTTTTCTTGCCGGGATTGGATTCTACCCGCGCTTCTCTTCCTGTGCTGGGATTCCTCTGGTTCTGTGCTTGCGGGATCCCACACATGAAGTGCGGGGACATCTGAAGTGGATTATTTGAATTCAATTCTCGCCAAGCTGCATTTCGGCGTGACCTGAATCAGTTTGCGTTACGATCGAGCGCAATCTGAGCTGCTTGACCTGCGATTCCCCGTGATTGGGACTTGAGAGTTAAACTGATTTGGATCGAGCGAATTTACCGAAGAATCTTTTTGCTGCTTGTCTGCAAGTTGGGGTCTCTTTACCTGTTTTATTTTGGGACGATTGGAGGAGGAGCTCGAATTAAGTGATGTTTGGTTGTTGTCTTGGATCCCCCTCCCTTTTTCCCCTGTTTTCTCTCGGCGTTCTGTATGCACATTTCAGTCCTTTTGCGAGTTGATCTCTTCCTTGCTTATTGGTGTCTTTCTTGTACTTATCCTGATTTGTTGTCGCTGTCTCAGAATTGTTGAATTTGCAATAACTGAAACTTGGGTACAATACAGCACAGTGCCCACAAATTATACATTTGATTGATTGCTTGTTTTCTTCAAAATTACTGTAAATGAGTTGTTTTGAGCTGAATTACATTTTTATTCTGATTTGATTTCTTTTAACTTTTCTTGGTTTGCCATGGGTTCAATCAGAAAACCGGTAGCTCACCAATTTCTTTCGAAGAAACGAGCTCACCATTTTTTTCCCCAGCTTTCCCTTGTTGATCTGATCAGTCAGTTAAAGTTGAACAAGTTGAGTTTGATTTGTCATCCCGTTTATCACAGAGATTGATCGGTAGGCGCAATCAATTTGTCCGTTTCCAAAAAAAACTTTTTTTTGTGAAATGAGACGAAATTAAACAGAAATTTGTCCATGTCTTGACGATCCATCCTTTCAATCAATCAGTCCGTACCTTTCAGTTTCTCTTCATTTGGTTTTGCATCAATCCAGGCAGATAATGAAATTGGACTTCTTCTCCTCTGATCTTTATATTCTTTCTTATCGGCTGATCCGAGTTTGATTTCTTCCTGCATTTTTCGTTCAATTTACATTTTCGTTACTCCGCTGTGATCTCATCCGTACTCTGGAATTTCAGCCCGTCGGGAAATGGAGAAAGAGGGGAGAAACCACTACCACACGCGAGGCTCCTCGCGCGGTGGCGGCGGGGGCACCGCGGCGGAGCGCGACCTGCTGTTACAGTGGGGCAACCGGAAGCGCCTGCGCTGCGTCAAGGTTCAGCGTCGCGACGTCGAGGCCGCCGCCACTGCGGCCGCCGAGAAGGCAGCCATCGGCCAGCGCCGCGCAGCTGCCGCTGCAGCAGCGGCGGCCGCGCAGCACCACCCAACCGGCCACACCCACCACCGCGTCCTCAGGTCCGTGCCTTTGCTCTCTTCTGATCTCTGAACTTTTTTTTATCGTTCGTGGTGTCGATGTGCGTGTTGCGTCTGCTCTCTGAATGGTTGCTTCGCTTTGGTGGCTAACTGGCTGCTGGTTAAACTAGTACCCATTTTGGGACTATTTGGTGAAGCAACAACCGGCCGTCACGTGATGTCGTCTTGAGCACGTGCCATCGTCCATCGATCAAAAGAGCATAGGCATGAGCTGGTTTAGTATTTGATTTGAAGAGACTCAATTTGAGTGAACGGCTGACATCAAATTCGAAGATGTGGTCTGTCTTTTTCGTGAAGAACTGAAAATGGCAAAGCTGCTGTATTTTGTAGAGGGGCCTGCATGTTAGGCAGAACAGTGATGTTTTTTGTTTCGTTGGGGAGCATGATTGCCTGATCGGCATTGATCGGTTTATGGTGTTGATTGATCCAACTTTCTCTTCTTCCAGAAATATGGAGTAGTCCATGTCTAAAATTACCAAACTCAGTATGTGGATGCTACGTGCTAGGTTGTTCTAGTTCTTTACCCTGTTTGAACCTTGATTTATATTATTGGGAGAGGTACTAATCTGCTTCGTGAATTGTGATATTGTTTGGTGTTTCCTTGATTCTCCCAAATTGGATCCATGAAAGACTGAAAGAAGCTAGTGCTCACAACAGAGAGACTGATTTTAGTTACTAACACTGAAATGAAAGATTGCTTAACTTATCTCCTCTTATTATCATTCACGGTGAATTGTTGTCTGGAGTGTAAGGAAAAGCAGATTAGTACTCCTTATTTCCATCTTCGATCAATCCAGCTGATTATCTGTATTTGCATTTATTCTCTCTCTCTCTCTCTCTCTCTCTCTCTCTTTTTTTTTGGGGGGGGGGGGGGGGGGGGGGGGGGGGTTGTATAGTCTTTTTTGCGGTTTTGCCTTTGTACAGTTTTTTTGTGCTCCTAGGTAGCCTTCCGTGGCTTTTCTGCTCTATTAATAGAAATGCGCACAATCTGTGCTCGTTCATTCAAAAAAATTATTCTCTGAATTTTCAGGAGTTCTAGCTAATGTTCCAGTTTGATTTCGGCAGTCACATGGCTTACCTGTCATTTTGCTGGAATGCGGGTACACTTCTGTAGAACTAATCCGTGATTTTGCTTCACTGAAACTATTTGCAAAAAGGAGAGATATGAGATGAGACTGGTGTCAAGACCAAGTGACCAACTGTATTATCTCTTAGAAAATAGGCTCATCAGCACTGTGATAATGTTCTTTGATGGCTGAAGGCGCAGCACATTGATGCCTTCATCTTTTGCTATCTTTGGACTCTGATGTCACATCATATGAACTATATTTTGTTGACTAATTTTGGATTCAGAAGATAACACCAATTTTATCTCAAATCAGTCACCACCACACATTAAGTGGATGGTCAGGATTTGCTCATTCTTTGCTCTCCCTTTTCCTCTTCTCCTTGAATTCATTTGTTTCTTGCCCGGACACAACAAAGTGTTGATATAGGTAATTGGTGGAAGTTTTTGCCGTCTATGTTGTCCCTTTCCCCTAATTGGAGGTGAATCATGAATTTTTGCAGTCTCCCTATGTCAGAATTCGAATAACATCTTGAAGTTAATTGCATGAGTTAAAAATCTAGCATTTGGTTCTCATTTTCTGAAATGTAAACGTTGGAATGTTCCTCTTTCTTGCCAACAGATTGGAAACTGCAGTAGATGCATACTGCCTAATCCATGCATCATTTTCATTTAAAAAATAATGAAATTTGTGCCCTCTTTCTTGACTGAAAAGATATACATGGTCTCATTGAATCGTATTTGAAGAACTATATTTTGATGTTAGTTGCATGAACCTTTCCAATATTAGAACATGAGTGATTCTGTTCATTGTGTATCCCTTCTCCGTATCTTGTTTCTTTTTACTAGGCCTTACTTCTGAGCAACAAAATGCTTTTCTTCTGGTAGATTCAAACTAATCAGGCATTCTTCTGCATCTTGTCTTATCTATGTTGTTACTGAATTTGTAGGAACTCAGAAGAGTTTGCAACCATGAAATTGCCAGCACAGCAACAACAGAACAGTGGCATCCATAGGGTTGCTTCACCAGACAGGGAACGTCATGGTAGAAGTAACAACAACGGAGTTCCACAGACCTTTACAGATGACAAGAAAGGCTCTTCATCAGGGAGTGAGGGATCCATCTGGCCGAAGTTTGCAATCACCCTGTCAAACAGGGAAAAGGAAGAGGATTTTCTGATTTTTAAAGGATCCAAGCTGCCTCAAAGACCCAAGAAAAGAGCCAAAGTCATCCAGAGAACCGTCAATGTATGACTATTATCCTTGCACATTAGCTTTCATTCTGAAGAATTTATTTTCAATTAAACTAAATGCGCTCAGTTCACATCAATGCACATAGGATTCTAATATTGCAGTCCACAGTAACAGATAATAAATAATTATTTAAAAAAAATAATAAATAAGTATACCTTCATACCTTGCTTCATGCAGAGAGATTCCTAACTCGAAATTTCAAAATGCTAGTAGACATTAGTAGTCTACTTTCTGCATGTTTGTTTAAAAAACAGTGATCTAGTAAATCATTTTGGATATGCATATTTAATAGATGTAGCCATACTGGCATCAGGTCACATGGGCCATGGGGTCACCTCTGTGCACGCTGTCTGTGTTGTCCCTTAACCATAGGAGGCCTGCATATAAAATAGCATTCGATGGATTCCTTCTTTACTTATACCTGGAGATTTCGTTTACTTGCCAAGAAGCACCATCTACTACACCACAGCATGCTTCTGTCTGAAGCAAATAAGTTTGTTTAAAAGCTGATGCTTCCCATTTTGTTGTCCCCTCAATGCTTGATGAGTTACACTGACACTGCTGGTCCCTACTGTACTATCAGAAAGCGCTCTTATTTCAAACGGCAGAACTAATTTCCTAGTCTTGGTATCATGAGACCAAGTTGCAATTCTTGTTTTAATTAGCTAATATGCAGTCAGGCATGCTTCCAACTAAGCCTAAAAAAACTTTTATATCTACTATTTTTGTCATATATTTCTCTTGAGGCTGTATATAAGAAAAGTCGCCATTTGCAGTTTGTCTGCCCGGGAACGTGGCTATGTGACTTGACTCTGGAAAGATATGAAGTCCGAGAGAAGAAGGTTTCCAAGAAGGTGGGTGGATTGGCATGTCGATATCAACTTCAAACTTTAGCTCGCGCTACAAATTCTACATGATACTCGTGAAAGAATTCAGTCACCTGATGTATTAACTGATTTTTGCAGCGTCCCAGGGGACTGAAAGCTATGCACGACATGGACAGCGACTCAGAATAAAGAGAGATCACTGAACGAGAGAGGGTGAGTGAGTATTAGAAAGAAGGCCGGCACAGATTCAAATCCAACAGATGAAGATTGACGGTAAAGACGTTCCGATGGAATGATTGATCGGTTCACCATTTCTCGCGATTGCTACTGGAGATCAATGCCTTCCAAAAGAACTTGAGGAAATCAAGGATGACAGCAACTGTCGGACTTTGCAAAGAAGAACACGGAGGGGCTGCAGGAGCAGGAACTTTTTAGAAGCCTGCTTTTGTTAGAGTGAACATAAGCTACTATTCCATTTCCCTGTAAAGCAGCAATTCATTTTCGCAAGCCCCTCATGTTAATAAACGGCCGAGTACATCTTGAACTCATTGTCAAGTGGCAAAGTAATCCCGAAGGTGGTCCAGGTGGACGTGTAATTTGCCCAGTGACTGACAATAATACTTCATAGGAATCTGAAAGGGGCCTTCAGTAACTTCAACTATTTTTTTACTCTTGGTGCCGTAAAGACTCGGTGTATATTCAGTTAGGAGCATGACAATGTATCAAGTTGGAATGATTGGACCTCGTGTAATTCAGGTATTGTAAAATTCCTAAGTTTCAGTAATTTTTGTCACAGACTCACAGTTCCACAGTTTCCTGTTGTGAACTCATTGATATGTGATGATATGTGGTCCTGGCACCCGCAGGGGTGTGTTCAGGCTTCAGGCCTTGCGGGTCGCGGAGGCGTGGCGAACGGCACGTCGCAGTCGGACCGCAACGAGCAAGGCTAGCGTTAACAAGCGCGCGTTGTTTATTTATTTCACTTTTTTTTTGAAGATAGAGAAATGGGAAAGGGCAACTAAAACGGTAGTATGTGATTAGTACACATGAATTCGAGGATTGCTACACGAATTCGACCGTTTGTCAGCTGCAAGCAGCCGTCTGCATCAATGATTAGCTGAAGAACAGCGAAGCACTCGATGATCAGCTGGACAATATAACGATAGATTTGGTTGCATTATTTTCGCGTCTACTACCAGCTTTACAGCAGAGAGGGAGCTGCTTTGTTAACCTGCTTTGGTTTCACGCTTTGCCCCTTTTTATCTCAACTAAAGCGTTGCTTTCCTCTGCGAATGGGATGCAAATACCCAAAAGGCGATACGTGCATACATACGTGCCTTTCCACTTTGCAAAGAAAAAGCCACAAACCACAGTTTGGGAGGCGAAGATCACAAAGAAAGCAACACATTTCCTCATCATCATAATGAAAATTCAGTCTATCAATATGCTCGGAAAACATCGTCAGAATCTGGGCACACATGATAATTATGAATGATCACACTGAATCAATGCTGCTACAGAAATGATCTGAATATCTGAATGAATAAACTTCCATGCGCTCGATCGGCGGTACAAAACACAGGTCAGGAAACAAGCAAGCAAGTAGTAACAGATATCATGCGAGACGCATGTTTTTGGCAGCAGCTTTTCATCTACGACGATCCGCCGCGGGCTCGGCTCAGTGGCGCAGGTTGCCGAGGAGGAGCGCCACGGCCGGGCAGAGGACGGCGGCCACGAGCGACGACGAGACGGCCGCCGCGCCGGAGGTGGGGCTCGGCGCCGGGGCGTCGGCGGCGAAGGCCACGCCGGCGAAGGAGGACACGGCGACGGCCGCGAGGACGACGGCGTACACGATCTTGGAGGCCATGACGCTGTGAAGGCGTGAAGCTGACAGAGGTTTGCGCGTGATAGCTTGGTGGTGTGAGCTCGTAGGGAAATGCAACGACTTGTGAGAGGCCAGAGAAGGTGAGGGCCTGTTTTATAGGTGAGCAGGGAGAGAAGGTTTGGGCCCCACGTTTAATTCACAGTCTGGACGATTTCCATCAGCCAGCTCATAACAATTAGCTGCAGTCCATGATTAGCTTAAAGACAGGAGACTTGCTGTTCTTCAACTGCACAAATCAAGCTGTGATTAGCATATTTCTAATATTTGTAATTCAAATTTGGAAGTTTCTTTTTTTACAAAAAATAACACTGCTTGGCAGCCAATGCAAGAAAAGGGCATGATGGTCTGTACACCAGACGACAGTACACCTCATCAGAGAATTCGCTCACTTCTTCATTATCTCCAGCAAAGCACAGATCAGCAGAGCTTTAGGTTGCAATACAGTCTGGTTTATTTGATACCAGTGCATGCATAGGATATCCAAGGGACAAGAGGATTTGGCTGTCAGACTGCTGATTTGATTCTTGGCAAATTAATTCTTAAATTTGCAATGATAGCATTGCCTGCCTGCACAGCAAACTCTGGCTCAAGAATGTAAGAGTACATCAGATAGACGGCAGGATGTCACAAAAGCTGGTCAATTTAAGCTACTCCCAGCACAAATGAAAAGTGATTGTTAGATGACCTGTCACATACATGTATTTACTTGAAGTCACAGGTACCATAACTACTGCAAATGTGGTGAAGCATGCACCTGAAGTTTCAGAAAATGACAGCTACCTCTTATCTGCTTCATTGGTTTTTCCAGACCTGGAATGCTTCGTTCTGATAGTATATGAAGTTCTACTGATAATTCTACAAAGATTAGCTGTGTGTATTATTGGCTCCGTTTGGACTTTATGGACGCTGTCAGCTAAGATTATTGGACACGTCACAAATATAGCCTTAGAGATTGTGTTGTCATGGACAATTGACATTTCATATGCAAGTTTGGGTGATTTGATCCAGATGAATATAGTTGCGATTTATCAGAGATTCTTATAATAAACCATTTGACTAACATAATACAAGGGGGAAAAAACGATTTCTTCAACAGTTATCTCAGAAACTTCAGCAAAAAATTAGCCAACTGAGTTTCTCCCTTGCCAATGATGCTGCCAGCACCATGGTATCCTATTCTCCAGTTTCATGATCATCTATCAGACAATGAGACAATATATATATATCTTTCATGTTTGTCCTTACTGAGTCTGTACTGACACGACATGGCTTGACCATCTGATGCAGAAGAACAAAACCTTGTGAGCTTGGAGAGTGTAATCGTTGTACCTCCCTTTTTCTTGAAGGTAACTTCATGGACAGTTGCTCGATAAATGCATAGCTTCTTTTCAGGGGCATGCTAAAATTGAACTGTAGCTTGCACATAATTTCAAGATTCTTCATGAGACTTCTCTCTGAAGAACGAAATGCTCTTGTGCATCAAGGCATCTAATTCTTCTCTCTGACGAACAAACGCTTATCTTTCTGGAATGCAGTACATCAAGGCATCTAATTCTTATCTCCGGTTATCCCCTACATCCTTGCTGCCTCTTTAAAGGGAGTTACACCTTTTGGTTTGTTGTGCAATTTCCTCCATAGCTATGTTTGTCTACAAGTACACTTGCTCTTGAAGAACCTTTGGCTGCAGAACTTACCACTTGTGTACTTCTGCAAAGATCTCTGGAAGCAACCATGGTACACAAATGGACTTTCCAAGTATCCTATTAAATTTCCTTTTCCATTGTTGCAGATAGGAACCATCTGGAGCTTCACATCTTTCATGCACACCTCCTTGTGCCTATGTTTAGACTGACATAACCTGCTTTGAGGCACGCACACTAATAAACCGCACGAATTCTTTCAGCAGCAGCAGCAACCTCAGAGGAAGATGGTGGTGTCCAAGAAGCTCATGAAGGTCGGCCCATGGGGCGGCGCCGGTGGCCACCCGTGGGACGACGGCGGCCACTCCGGGATCCGCAGCATCACCATCTCCTATGACCGGTTCATCGACAGCATCAGCGTGGAGTACGACAGGGACGGCCAGGCCTTCCCCGGCGAGCGCCACGGCGGCGCCGGCGGCAATCACACCACCCAGGCACGTACAGCGCTCAGTTGGTTTGGTCGAGTGATTGTTCACTTAATCACTTCACCCGACAAGCAGATCTTGTGTGACGACACTGCTGAGTTTGTTGGCCGGACTCGCGCAGATCAAGCTGGGGTTCCCGGGCGAGTACCTGACGGGCGTGAGCGGGCACTACGCCCCGGTGGCGCACGGCGGGTCGCCGGCGATCCGGTCGCTGGCGTTCCGGAGCAACCAGAGGGCGTACGGGCCCTTCGGGGTGGCGGAGGGCACGCCGTTCGCGTTCCCGGTGGACGGGGGCGTCATCGTCGGCCTCTGCGGGAGGAGCGGGTGGCAGCTCGACGCCGTCGGATTCTACGTCGCGACGCTGCGCCCGGAAACGATGTACGACAGGGTGCACAAGCTCGGGATCTCGGCGTACCGGTCGGTGATGCAGCGGATGGGGCATACTCAGCATCAGCAGGAGCAGGGAAAACAGGTGAACGGGAACGCTCTGGTACTTCACAGGACGTAGTGGCTGTTTCATGTGGACACTATGGCTGTTCTTGTGTGTAAATGTACATCCAGCATTGCAGCTAGTGTGGATCTGAAGTGCTTGATGCACTAAAAATGAGATTCTAAATTTTGACGATCGAGTGGGCTACTTGGTAAAGCAGATTGGGAGCGTAGCCAAAATGAAGCTCCGCAACACAAATAGCCTAGCAGCACCAGAAACCATGCTACGACTTCATTTGTTGTCGCTAGGAGAGAACCAAGATCTTAAAACAGGTGTAACCATGCACAGCAAGTTCAAACAAAGAACCAATCATCAAGTGCCAAGAAATTTGTGATTATGAAGCGACACACGGCAGCAGCTTTAACAAGGTTGCCAAAATGAAGCTCCGCAACACAAATAGCCTAGCAGCACCAGAAACCATGCTACGACTTCATTTGTTGTCGCTAGGAGAAACCAAGATCTTAAAACAGGTGTAACCATGCACAGCAAGTTCAAACAAAGAACCAATCATCAAGTGCCAAGAAATTTGTGATTATGAAGCGACACACGGCAGCAGCTTTAACAAGGTTGCTCTAGTTCTAACAAGTCTCACATCAAGTCTCAAAACTGTAGGAACATAGATAATAAGTTGGGACTATGAGCACCAACGGCCCCCTCAACAAAACACAAGCTTAGTGCTTAGGCTGCCTGTTCTTCTTCTTGACACCAGACTTGGTAACCTGGAGGCTGCGGTACACTGAGCTCAGCCTGGCAAGGGCCGGCTTGGTCAGGTCAGGCCTGTAGTAGTTGTCGCTAACCTGCACGACAAACAAATGTAAATTAGAACATTCAGGGATCACATGGTATCAAGTTGCGTATACATATTCACAGACCGAATATACTAAAACAAACTACTAATAGCATTCCTTCTAAAGGAATATTAACACCTCAGTCATATAAAGATACATATGCAGGTTCAGCTCAGAAGCCAAGCGTTTCAGCTTATATTTCATTGAAGAACCAGTTGATCAGTTGGTCTTCTTACAAGTTATGGCTCATCACAGCTACACTCAGCAATGAAACCCAAGCACATAAAAGAGAATCTATCTAACAGGAAAAACACACATAGTACAAGCAACAGAACGAATAACGATCCTTCAAACAAAGTGTTAAAAAAACAGTGTACAAAATTAGCTGTATGGTACAAAATCACTATCCAATATTCTGCTCAGAAGCCAAGCGTTTCAGCTTATATTTCATTGAAGAACCAGTTGATCAGTTGGTCTTCTTACAAGTTATGGCTCATCACAGCTACACCTTACATCAGCAATGAAACCCAAGCAAATAAAAGAGAATCTATCTAACAGGGAAAACTCAGCACCATACAAGCAACAGAACAAATAACAATCCTTCAAACAATACACATCATGTTCAAAACAACCAGTGGACGAAATTAGCTGTAGGGTACAAAATCACTATCTGCTCAGAAGCCAAGCGTATCAGCTTATATTTCATCGAAGAACCAAGATCAGTTGGTCTTCTTATTTGTTAAGGCTCATCACAGCAACAAAATAACAGGAACAATGTACGAAAACAATATACAATGCATCAAACAAAGAGCTATGCATTACAAGATCATACCAGGCAGCATCAAATTACCAGAGTGAAAAAGAAGTAATCACTATGCATTATTTTAATGTGCTAGTACCTGGTTCTTAACAGCCTTGGCCATCTTGCGGAACTCCTTGCGCATCACAGACTTGTGGCTGAGCTTCGCAGGCGTGTTCTGCTTCTTGGTCTTGGTCGTGGAGAGGACCACAGCCGACTCCTTTCCAGCTGCCGGCTGTATCGTCACGGTCTTCTTGTTCGCCAAGCCTTACAGAACAGAATAACCACAGGCCATCAGTACTTGTTTATTTGCTATTTTACTGAAAGATCGCAAAATGAGCATATAGTATGCAGTGCAACTCAAACTGTGCAGGAGGCTGCATACCAGAGTACTTGTACGAGTGCATGTTGTAGAGGTTGTTGGGCTCCTTGGTGAACTGCACCTTGGCATTGCCGTTGCCGAACTGTTTCACCAGGAAGGAGTTGTTCTTCCTCACAATCTGCCAGATCAGATCCCCTGGAACCGTCGCCATTTCCCTTCGCCTACATAATCAAATGAAATACCAGTGTGAGACTCCTTAACACAACAGCAGCAGCAGGAAACACACAAGGGGGGAAATCAATCATCAAACCATCTTCAGAGTAGTGAAATCTATTGGAAAAGGAAGCTACGCCTACAATTACAAACAATATTTTCATAGGAACATTTCTATCAGTACTCCTATTTCCAAAGGCTTTGGCTAGCCCTACGCGCTACGAGCCAGATCTAACTGGGAGAGGAATAAGATTATAGTAACAAAACAGAACAAGTGTACACTAAGATGCAAGAAGGCCACAGCTACATAACCAACGACCGAATCATGCACACGAAGCCTAAAGACTTCCCAGCAGAATAATACAAATCACTCTGAACTGTGGCGTACAAAGCGCGGACAATCAGCGTCGAATCGAACTGCACAAGCCTAAGCACGAAATAGAGCGGAGCGGAGCAGAGCAAACGAATCATCATCGCGTGGCATGGGAGGGCGATCTAGACTTACCGGAGATGAGGTGCCGGGGCGTCGCCTCGCTCTGGTCCGGTGTTGGGGTGGCGGCTGCTGGAGGTCGGGGCGGCTCGGAGCCTCGCTTCTTTTATACCGGAGGCGTGCTCGTAAACCCTAGGTTTAGCGAACGCTTCCTGGGCTTATTTGGTCTGGGCTTTTACATATGGGCTGCACGGGTCAGCAACACTGGCCCAACAGCACCCGCGCCCTCCGAATTTTTTATATTTTTTAATTTTTAATTTTTAAAAAATAAATATCTGGCCCAAAAATTAGCAGATTTGGTCTTATGTCGCCGGATGAAACGGCTATAGCCGTCTGAACCGGCGAAAGGTTGCTGCACAGGCCACGTGGCGGCGTTGCAGGGCTTTTCGCCGTTTCAAACGGCTATAGCCGTTTCACACGGCGAAAGATTGCTGCACAGGCCACGTGGCGGCGTTGCAGGGCTTTTCGCCGTTTCAAACGGCTATAGCCGTTTCACACGGCGAAAAGCTCCTGGCCCCGCTTTTCGTCTGAAGCTATAGCCGTTTGAAACGGCTATATTTTTTAAACTTTTTTAATTTATGTTGAGGAATTATTCTGCAACTGTTTTCTAATTTATGTTGAGAAATTATTAAGCTATATTTGGTTTGATATTATGAAATGATTTAGATTTTTACGGTTTATTTTTTGGTTCACTTATAATTGTTTTAATATTATATGTTTATAATTTTATACGGTTTGTGGATGACCCTTTAGGCCGGAATGCAATTGTGGGTCTTTTTTTACGGAATGTAGTTGCACTGCGGTTGTGCAGGTGTACCATTACACACATAAACTCCACAACTGCATTTCGTAAAAAAAAACCCCACAATTGCATTCCGGCCGGGTCACCCACAAATCGTATAAATTATAAACATATAATATTACAACAATTATAGGCGAACCAAAAAATAAACCGTAAAAATCTAAATCATTTCATAATATCAAACCAAATATAGCATAATAATTTCTCAACATAAATTAGAAAATCAGTTGCAGAATAATTTCTCAACGTAAATTAAAAAATAGTTAAGAAATATAGCCGTTTCAAACGGCTATAGCTTCCACCCACCTGACCAGCGCGGGCGAAAAGCGGGGCCAGGAGCTTTTCGCCGTGTGAAACGGCTATAGCCGTTTGAAACGGCGAAAAGCCCTGCAACGCCGCCACGTGGCCTGTGCAGCAACCTTTCGCCGTGTGAAACGGCTATAGCCGTTTGAAACGGCGAAAAGCCCTGCAACGCCGTCACGTGGCCTGTGCAGCAACCTTTCGCCGGTTCAAACGGCTATAGCCGTCTCATCCGGCGACATAAGACCAAATCTGCTAATTTTTAGGCTAGGTATTTATTTTTGAAAAATCGAAAAATAAAATAAAAATAAAAAAAATTCTGCGCCCTCCCTCTCTTCTCTCTCTCCTCCACAGGGCAAATGATGCTACACCAGACGGACGACGAGCCCGTCTCCGACGTGCCCCGGTAGCCGGTTCTGCACTTCTGCCGCGGCACACGACTTCCCTGCCAGCATGAGCACACAACGGCCGCCGACTCACCGAGGTAGAAACGTCCAGTGGGATGCTCAAGCGTGGCGCTACACCGTAGAGGAACTGAGGAAGGAGCGCGGTGGTCGAAGTCACACGGTACCGCCGTACAAGGTTGCACGCTCAGGAGCCGTGTCCGGCAGCTTATAACGTTATATCACATTATCACTTCATCTCGCAAACGGACATTACAAGATCAAAAAAACAGGCAGGACCAACATGATAGTGACAAACAGATTATAAAAGGCACTGTCATTCTATCGACCCTCTGTTTTTGACAAGCAAAAAAGATTCAAAACTGTCACATTGCAGTATTACGAGGTTCAGGTACAATGATTATTTCGCCGATATCATCTAGAGTTCAAGACCCAGGGAGAGAGCCTTCCAAGTTACAATCTGGTTCCCAGAAAACATGGGGAAGAAAATGTGGGGACAACATTGACAAGAGAAAACATGCAAGTTCACTAGTTTTTCTTGCCGGTGACACCTGCAACCACCTGCAGAACAGCAGAAGTGATAGAAGATTAGCTTTGGGTAAACCATTTTCAATGACAGGATAACACCGTGTCAATAGCCTAGGGTAGTACTTAGGCTTCATTGCTCAAACGACTAAAATCAGAAAGTGGCAGGAGAACTGTAGTCGTTTCTCAAGTTTGACAAATGGCAAAACAATGATGCAATTATGCTACACAACGTTTAAACAGATACTCTCGCCTATTTACTCTGAGCTAGCAGTAATTTAGAACTCATTTTTGGCAAAAAAAAATAAAAAAAAAAAATAGCCAAGTTGGCTTGGAGTGACCAAATTGGAAGTTTTTTTCTAATTAAAGATCAAGAGGAAGTTTATTTCATAAAAATTAGATTGTGCAAAATAAATATTCTCAATTGGGAAATTGAAAGGAAACAATGTTTAATGTTTGAGCTTGAAAGCAGCACATAGAAAAACCCAAAAACAGAGGAAATCAAAATCACATACATCATTTAGAGGAGGTGGAGGAACTTTTTCCGCAGTCTCCCATGAATCCAAGATTGGCCGAACAACTGCTGGAAGAAATAGACCTGAAATTGCAAATTATAAGGTCAGCCAAGGCAGAAGCAAGGCAATGGTAGACTGTTCGCTCTTCTCCGATCAATAGTCCCGCAGCTTCAGCAGGCACATCTAGAAAATCTTAGAAATCAAATTTGATCCAATTCACAGGGGAAAACGTGTTCTGGTTTCTTTCTGATATGTCAGAGTATAAAACACCAATCAAGTTTGACAGTGTGTGCTCTCAATCTGACCACTTTTGAGCTGGCACTTTCTGGCAGAAACTACTAGAGAAAAATTGAAGGCCTGCTGCCTAGTGCTTGTATTGCTCCAAACAATTTTTAAATAATTGGTACAGTTGCAACATTTATGTGCAGTGGTAGAGCTTCATCGCCTGTGACCGGAAGGTCCAGGGTTCAAGCCCCAGCCTCTGCACATTTATGTGCGGGAATGGCTGTGCGCTAAACAAACAGCCTCCAAACAATTTTTGGTACAGTTGCAACATAAAAAAATGTAAACCTGATGTTACGGCGTGGACAGCGTCGAGGAGTACGCAAGGGAGAATGCAAGTATGCTGAGGCTTGAGAGCAAGAACGCAGGATGTATCTGGGAGGCGAGCTGTTGCCGTCGGTGGCCGTGAACGCCACCGTCGAAGACAGCTCGCCCTTGCACGGGAAAGCTTTATTCTTCGATAATCCCTAAGTACAAACTACCGGGCTTCCTTTATAGATGCAAGAGCCTCCTCAATCTGCTAACGAACCAAATCTCCAACTAACAAGAATCCTAACAAACTAATATTGTTTTCCCGTGAAGCAAGAAACCAACTAAGCTGCTGTTGCCGTTGTGGACTCTCCTCCCTTCATCCGACGCTTGTAAAAGAAAGAGTCCACAACACCTGAGAAGGAGAATCTGTTTGATTGCAATCATAGTTAGCAAGGAAAATACTACTACTTAATCAAAGAGTATCACCCCGGAAACCAATCCAAAGTAGACTGGTGTTGAAAGGGTTAATCTTTTCTAGCATGCAACACCAAACATGTCTACCAATCATGTAAGTTTTAGGGACGGGTCCCCTTTTTTAAGGAAACAAGCATGAATACCAAACATGTAAACTTGAATAAAGCTATTATTTCTATTGTGCAAGAGAATGAATCCAGGTGAGTTTAGCCAAGGCCTAAGGCACTATCCAACTTCACAAAGCAACAAATGTCATGGGGTCTAAACATTTTGTATGCATCAGCCAATTTCTAATGTCCATTGTTATAGAGACATCTTTGCTGGCAGAGTCAATCTTTCCTAACATTACTGAAGTTCTGAGCAAACAGGCTAATGCAACATACATCCAAAGCAAAGCAGGCACAATGGTCATAATGATATGTCGATGTGAGATTTAAGACCATTATAACCCCTCATCATCTATGCCAAAGAAATGCAGGACATGGAACATGATCAGACAAATTCGCAATGTACATCCGGTACCACAAAAATAGATTTGTCAAACTAGAAAAGGTAGAAGCCTAAAGGAAATGTCTATAGCACGCATACAAGCACACATTGAACGGAAACCAGTGTGGCAGTAGTACCCACTGCCTATTCAACTCAAATGTCATTTTGTTGAGCAGGGAAATGTATAGCTTACGGTAGGCTGGTGCCTGAATTTTCTGGCACAGGCAGCGCTGACAAACAGGACTAGCGATTGGAATAAAACATTAAGCATCTCAGGTGCTACAGATTTGGGATCCTGGATCTAACGAACTCTAGCAAGTAAAAAAAAGGTCACCCCGAACGTCGCCAGCCCCTAGAAATCAAACCTAAGTGATGTGCCCCACAGTCCCACACTGAGCCAGGCGCAGCGGCTGAGGATCCACTTAGGGTGGGGCTACAGCGCGGGAGCCAGCGCCCCCATTTCTGATGGATGCGGTTCCGAGTGTATATACTAGGGTTTGGGGGATAGAGCGGAGAAGGGCGGGGGGCGTACCGAATCCGGCGATGAGGCAAGATGCGGCGACGACGGGCTCCTTCACCACGAAGATCTTGAGCTTATCCATCACGCCCATGGCTGCCGCTTCTGCTTCTGCTGCTTTCTCTTCGCCTTCGGAGTCCTTCCCCTTCCCGTCGTCGATGGAGACGAGTAGGCTAGGCTGGTGCTCTCCGATAGTCCGATCTGTGCAGCTGTGGGGCCACGCCGTTCTCCGAGCCCCTCCACTTCCAAGTGAGAGGCCCAGATTGGCTGAGTTCATGTTTAGTTGGGCCGAGGCCCAGATAGCGAGGAAAAAATAGAAAGAATTAACGCCTCTTTTTCGTGAGAAAAGGAAGAAAGGGCACATGGGCATCTTCAGCGTTACTGGTGGGAATATCCTTTCGCGCGCGGGAATATTTTGCCGGGAAGAGCGAATCTACCATGGATGCTTCGTTTTCTCCATGTCTTGCACCGCACGGGCCACCCTTTCTCTCCTCTCTCCTACACTCTTTGTCGCCACCTCTTCTTCCTTGCCTGGTTTCTCTGGCGTCCACCACTTTTCGCTCCCTCTCCGGCGGGGTCTTCTCGTGTGGCCGTCTCACCTAGCTGAAGCCGTCCGTCGCCGGCCGGCCGGGGAGAGAACCATCACAAATCATCCACCATGATTACCAGGTTAGTGGTGTCCTCTGTCTCTAGCATCAATTCTGCGTGAGTTCTGTAAGAGAGCTTCTGCTTTTGTGTCTTTGTTTCGTGCTTAGGGAATACAAGGAATTACACGTATGAATTGTTTGTTCGGAACTAGTATGTCGTTCCTTATCCGTTGAATTGGTCATGTCGCCTAGTACATCCTCTAGTGATCGTCGAGAATTCGGATTGTGGAATCGAAACTTTAGAAAGTGGAACAAATTACGTTTAGGCCCCGTTTGTTTAGTCGGAATTTGGAGGGATTGAAATCTAGTAATAAATTATACTATGTGGCTTGGAATTTCACATTCCACAACTTTTCTAAGCTTATGAATAAACATATCCTAAATTCAAAGGGTGTGAGGTGGAAATGAATTCCATAGGGTGGAAGATAAAAAGATAGGATTAGTTTATTATAATCATAGGGTGAGAGATAAAAAGACAGGATCACTCTGTTATAATCGTAGGATGGGGGATAAAAGACAGGATTATTCATAGAGTGGGAGATAATATAATCGTATGAATTCCAAATCCTCCTATTCCCACCGAACAAACGGGGCCTTAACAAACGGGGCCTTATAGATTGTTCCTTCGAAACTGCTTAAGGAGTAGCGTTTTTTTAGATGACTATGGCAAGAAGCCGGCCTGAACTGGTAGCATGTCATTTGTTATTCGTTCAATTGGTCATGTCCCCAAGCACATACATATATACTCCATTATACCGGCAACATTTTTCTGGGTTGTGGTCATCGGGAATTCAGACTATGGAATCGAAACTTTACAGAGTGGAAGCATAGCAGCAGCGAGCTATACGCATGCATAGTTAGCTCAGACAAGCGCCCCTGCTGTGTGCTGTCCACCGTGGAAGCAGATGCCGGAAGTCGAGCTCGCTCCACCGTGGCCTGCCGGAGCCATGCAAGTAGAGTTTGTGCCCCATGAGTCCATGACGATGCATGCTACTAGTAGTACGCGTCCTGCCGTCTCTCTAGCGGCATGGCGCTGGACCAGTCGCGGCGTGTCAGCGGCGGTGAGGCCGGTGACGACACAGGATAGAGGAAAACGGAGTACATCGGATTAATGACCTGCAAGGAGAAGAGAGCGCGTGGCCGGAAAAAAAAATGAACCGAGGCTCTCCCCTATTTCCATTTATATAAAACGGAAATACATGATTGTCAGAAAAGAGGACGAGGAGAACAAAGGGGAGGAGCCTAAATAGGTCTAACTTCTCCCAAGCTATAACCTAAACAGGTATATGGTCTTCCCAGGATTCCTAGGAATTTGCATCAGTTTTCAAAAGAACATTTCCTCAGTTCATCACAAGTTCTGTTCATTTCTTCCAGGCGCACAACCTGCACAAAGTGATCTTGGCGTGGCCGGAAAATGGGATACATCGGAAGATACGATGGCATCATCGAGCGCAGCGAGCCCCCATGGCGGGAAGTAGGATAAGAGGGTGCCATCGAGCGCGGCGGGCCGCCATGGCGGGAAGAAGTAGGATAAGAGGGGTGGCCGGATCGGCGTAGCCAGAACCGGAGTCCGGAGGTACCAGGGTCGTCATCGTCACATCGAACATGAGCTGCCTGGACGGAGAGAAGTCCATACTGTAGGTGCGAGCGGAGACGGTGCCTCAGGTTACAGTAATGGGGCAGAAGTTGTGCCATCAACGCTGGTCGCCGTGAAATTCTGTCCGGCAACGGCAATTCAGGCAGCATTGCAAGTTTACGCTTGCCGCTGTGGTTCTTGGCAGCATTGCATTGACATTTGGCACACCGCTTACGCAGCGTGGGCGCCAACAAGAAGTTCATCAACACCACACGGCCACAGTATGAAGTGTATGAAGTAACGAAGAATCGATTTGAAATCTCAGGAGCATGGTGACAGCACAGGCGCAGCACGTGGCCGCGAAACAGTTCCAGGTACATACATCAACCGTGCCCTGCGACACTTCTGTCCAGGCGCATACTATGAATCTATGATCTCCTTCAATGTTCTTGTCTCGTATATTATTCTGCTATAACAGCAGTCGTTTCCTTGTAAAGGTTTCGCATTTGTTGGAGATGCTACTCTAAAATCATCATCTCCAAAGTACCGGGGAGAAGTGAAATATCATCTCGACTCCCACGAGGTTCTGAGAATAATTTAAATGTCCTTGTTTCTGCAAAATCAGGGAAAGTTAAGTGCAAGGTCACATCAGAGAGTTTGCTTCGTTGATATTGCAAGGGAGCAGGGAGGATCCTTTTACCTTATGACTCAATTGCTGACACCCTTACTGGCTTCATTACCTTTACAATGTTCCTCATGTGCTCAAACCCCATGACTATCACCCCTATGAGATAAAGAAAGCTTAGTTGCAGCTTGCCAAGGAAGTTATAGACTGCTACGGCGGCATTTGCACCTTCATCTGTTCGCATCGTGACGGTAATCGGTCTCCCGGATATAAGTGCCCCGGTTTCTGATGAAGATGCAACATAAGAGATGTGCTCCTGAACAATTATCCTTCAAGAGAAATCGGAGACGTTTGGCCTTCTTAAGCTTACCTGAAACATTATCAGGCTGGGCCGACCACTCTTCAGGTTTCATCGCATATTTGGTAGCCTTTATTAAATCCATAAGTGCATTGTTCACCTGAAATTCATAGAAAGTTACACGAGTTATACTGTGCTACCATGTCAATTGTGAATAAGGGAGGAAAGCAAACAACAGCAAGCTCAATGAGATGAAATAAGAACTGCAGAGAAGAGTCAATAGCACAATACGCTGGTTGGTTTGCTCTACACTCATCTCTCTATAAGGATTAAACATGTTCCATTAAATTGTTCTTAAAGCACTTGTGGTGTGTACATTATTGTCCAAATGGTCCCCTAATTAGCCATAATTTGAGTATGTAAAGGTCCACATATTAGTAGGGAAAATTTATTGGCAACAAATATCATAGTTGTTTTTATCCATTTTCAGGAAATTCCTAGAAGCCAAATATCATAGTTGCTTACTTCTTAGTACAGGGTATCAGGCTGAGCAGATGGTGAGCTGCATACGCCAACACTTGAGGTAACATTGCTTGAAATATAAATCTTTTCTTTTAACCTACTGGATCCTACAATTCCGTTTCTCTGCTAAAACTAGCAGTGGAAAACAGTTCTCTTCAAAAGAGACAAATTCTGCTACTCGTTTAGGTGATGAACCCTTTCAGATGACTGTAATGTCTGATCTTAGTTCAGTTAGAAACTTTGGTGCATGTGCACAAGTTGTAACAGGTTTCTCATTCAATACTTTTGTCCAAAGTTGAATACTTGCTAGCTCACTTTTGTCAAATGAGTGATGCTCACAGAGAGCCACATCTTCGATCTTATATTCGTTTGTCAGCTATTTGGGGTCTCCCTTTCCCCCACATGAACAGTGTAAGCAAACAGGCAAAACATTCATCGTATCAATTTTCTTAACATTCAGTGGCACATGTTGACGTTTCACCAAAGTTTACATTTTTACCTCGTCTGGTCTTTCGTGGCTCACTAGATGTGCACCATGAAGTTCTACCATCCTAGCAGCAGGAAGAAGCCTTTCTGCTAGACGTTTTGCATGACACAATTGTGCAATGATATCGTACCTGCATTTATATAATGTATGTATGTAAGTCAAGTGAAATGGGCACATAGTCTACCATTCTCTGAATAGAATATATGCTGCTAGTGAAACTAACCTTCCATGAATAACTGAAATTAGAAAACCGGCTGAGCGTATAGTATCTAGTTCTTTCGTAGTCATATTGTGAGTCCAGCATGCATTAATTTGCCCCTCAAAACCACAATTAGATTGCATCCCTGTTGATGATATGCCCTTCACATATTCCTGAAATCAACACGGTACAGATGAGTCTTCCATCAACAAGTTGCCATATGCATGTTGTCTCACTTCAGTGTACACCAGTATATGTTTATATTCAAAAAAAGAGAGGATGCAAAACATAATTCCAGATCCACAACACAAGAAGACCTAGTCAAAATTGACAAAGTCCCATGGTAGGTAACCTTTAAAGAATAAGATATCACTTGATGTGTACAACCAACAAATACATCCGAAAAACCAAAATCAATGTTTCGTGACAGTACATGACATATCACACATCTAGAAGATACAGCATCACCAACAGACTGTTGCAAAGCATCATCTGGAAAATAGTGATAGCACTCACTTGATATAGGATCATTCTCCTAGTGCATGACCCGACAGTCTCCTCAAGGTATTCCTGCATAGGAGCATTGTTAAATCAAGACATATCAACAATGAAGCAGTATATCTTGAAAAATGACCTAGTTTTTAATCAAATGGGGAATGATAATGGATGCCTTGTTAATTCCTCACCTTTGTATAATGGGTTTCCAAGTCCACAAGAGCTCTTTCCTCTGGAGTTTTTGCCCTTAAGAAACGAAATGCAAGAGACAGCATCTGCCCATCTACCTACAGAAGCAGGAAAAAAGGAACTTCAATTTGTGGCACGAACAATTGAAAACTACAATCAGTGCATCTTGTAACATTTCCTTTGTATCTCGCAATGTTGGGTGTATTCAGTTCCGCAAATATGTAGGAGGATATCAAAGTTCCATTCAGTTCCACAAGCATGTAAAAGGATGTCAAAGTCCAGTACCTTTGGGAAACATTGAAAACCACCTCCAGTGACATTGAGCAATGCAAGTGAGCACAGCCTGTGAGGTGCTATGGCCGCTAGCTTGCAAGAAATCATCGCACCTGATTGCACAGAGCAGCAGGGTCAATGCCTATAGATCACACATTTGAAGAACAGGGTTCTAAAATTGAAAGGCACAGCACACTCAAGGAGGACTAACCCATAGAGTGGCCAAAGACATGTGCTTTCTTCCATCCCAAATGATCCATCAAGGCCAAGGCGTCCTTCGCCATGATCGCCGTCCTGCCAGAGATGAGACAACGCGTTTTCAAATCAAATATTCAGAACCACCGCCCATTTTGACTTCTCCAACGCATGAGCGTGTAATGGAAGATATTCCCCGTCTTTCTTCCCCGTCACTCATTTTCTCGTGAAAGCTATTGTGCCAGAAAAGGAGTGAAATGTTTTTTTTAAAAAAAAATCCCTCATCGACGAAAGGTACATGCAGGTGCTGTCGTCCACCAGATCCCCCATGTACGATCATTCTGAATCTGGGAGGACAGCAAGCAATCCTATCTACTGAATCGAAACGCCCCCCACCGAACGTTGAAACCATTGCAACCGACGCCCGACGGGGATGGATTCGGATCTGTGGGAGAAGGGGATCGGGGAGCGGAGACTCACGAGTAGTAGGATTTGTTCGTGGGGATGGAGCTGCGTCCGACGCCGCGGTTGTCGAAGCAGCAGACCTCGATGCCGTCGCCGCCGGCGTCATCCCCTTCGGAAGGCGCCGCCTCCGCCGCCCCGGCGCCGGTCTCCTCGTCCGGCCGCGGTGGCTCGTCGTCGGCGGGCTCCAGCGACCCGGTCAGCCCCTTTATCTGCGGGCCCCACGAGTCGTGCGTCCCCGCCAATCCTTTGATTCCGACCCAAACCAAACACCGAACCGTTTCTCAGCGAAAAAGCGGAAGGGGAAACAAAAAAGTAATCTTTCGCATGAGAAGAAGAGAACATGATGCTCCCCCCTTCTCCTCCTCTTGAGAGTTGAGATCGATGAGGGAGATTGCCGTGCTTACCGATGATGAGGAGCACCTTGGTGGCGCCGCGGCCGTAGCGGCGGTAGAAGAGGCGGACGTCCTCCCACTTGTCGCCGTCCGCGTACCTGCCCACCTCGCAGTAAGGCATTGCTGCTCGCCGCCGGCGACTCCTCCTCCTCCTGGTTCAGGCGTTCAGCTAGCTTCTTCTCGTTATCGCCGCCGCGCGCGCGATCGGGTTGGCTTTGACCGTTTGGGAGGAGCAGTCCAGGAATGGGGGCGTGGGCTGTGAAGCCAGGAAGGCCGGAATTGAGAAATGAGCAGAGGAAAAACGAGGGGTTGCGAGCGGAGCTTCGGAGGAAGGAGGCGGTTATTTATAGCCGTCGGAACGGGCGCGGGGAAGGCGGAGGCCGGGCGGTGGGAGCCGGGAGGAGGGTGTTCCGGAAGACGGGAGGAACACGTGGATGGATGGGCGGGCGGATATGAGCGGGACGGCGGACACGTCGGCGCGTCGACGTCTGCTGAGTCAAATCGGCTGTGCCACGAGGATAATTTATTGGGTTTGAGGTCCATGTTTTTTCCTGGCCTTTTTTGATCGCCAGTTTTTTTTTTCTTCTGTTGCCTGTCGAGTTGGACTGGATAATCTAGCAGTAGAGATTGGAACTCTGGTTTGTGCTTTTGCAGTCACAAGGCAAGTTTGCGAGTGATGCTCAAGTCCTGTTATCCTGGAGCTGAGGGAATCGGTTTTACGTTACGGCCTGCTTGTCGCTGCGGTCAGTAGCTGATCACGGTTCACGAGTCTGCGTCAGAGCAATTTCAATATTTCGTCCGGAATGAGGGTTCCTAAGAAGCAGACAAAAGGAAACTTCTACAACGGATGGATATTCAGAATGAAGGGAAAAAGTTGATGTTTTGGTTGCTCAATTCAGAATGGCGTTTGCAAATGCAAAATTTTGCACGACATTGGAAGCAGTCATTCAGTCAGTCACACGATATCGCACGGTTGCTCCAGGTTTCCAGTGTCCAGCTCCTCGCTCCATCAGCCCCGGGCCCGGTCCCGCTCGCCGCTCCGGCCGGGCCATCGCGGGCGGCGAGCCGGCGAGCGAGATGGACGCGGCAATATTCATTCATGTGATGCGCGTGGGGCGCAGGGGCACAGTGCGCGGTGACGCGGCTGTCCGATCGGGTCGGGCGTCGCCGCCCCTCGCGCACCGTCCCTGTCGCCCGCTACGGCCGCACCTGGGCCCCCCGGGCGGCCGCTCGGTGCCGACCCATCCGTCGTGAAGGCTCGGTGCTGTTTGGTGGCGGGGGTGGTTGCCGGCTAGCTTGGCTTGCTATTCCTCTTTGCCACCGGCACGACGGGGCGGTGATCCATCAGTGCTCAGCTGACGGCCTCCTGACGCCAACCGCCGGCTGGGCCGTCCCGACGGATCCTTTTCGCTCCGCATCGTCTCCTTTTTTCTCGCGGGTTTTTTTTTTAATAATAACACGCGCCGCCGCGCTTTGCGTGTCCAGCGCCTCGTATCGTGCTCTCGTCGTCCGGAGATCACCCACCGGATCGTACCGCGCCGTCGTGGCGCCTCGCGGCTCTCGCGTGCGGTGCGGTGGTGCCTTCATGGAATCATGGCTGCACGTCGGGATCCTCTCCAGGCCTGTAAGGGGCCGTCCAGGTGTGTGTACAGGAACAGAGGTACCTGCTGTTGTTATCAGCAAGGCAATAGTTTCTTCTTTCCGAGTGCGCGGCGCCGACAGTGTGACAAAACTGACGGACAGCATGCGGTCAACGATCTTACTCGGATTCGGAAAAGTCCTTTCACGCGCTAGAATGAGGACCGGTCGTCGGGCAAGCTCGTGTCAATGACGTTATTAACAAGTAACTGGAGTTGTCAAAGCACCTCCAATCCCTTTTTTGAAAACTCACCTCCAATCCTTGGTTTTTGAAATCTTGCCATATAGGAACAAAAGCGTAAATTTTCTCGATCAACTGAAACGTGCTACCATTTCCAATGTGTTAAGGAGTTCATTGCGCTAGCATCTCGCAAAGAGAAAAGGGTTCACTGTGCTACCATTTCCGCACGCAGAAATGGAGAAGCTCGTGATCCACGTGTTTATGATTCAAGAGTGACACCAAATAGACTGTCATACCAGTAACGTGACAAACAACAACAACAACACTAGAGAGAGAAAATATTTCATCTATTATACGGAGTACACTACTTTGGCATGATTTCCAGCACAAATATACCCTCCATTCTCTTTTGATAGACATGTTTCTAAAAATCATATTTTTCATAAATGATAGTTGCCAGTGGTGTAGGCGGCGGTAATAAATTAGTTCATCACGATGAGGAAAAGCTTGTCTTTATTAATTAGATGATAAGTAAGGTTATTTTTCTTGCTCGTTCTGTCAATGTTGAATATGCCTCTCGAATACAAAAGATATATTAGAACACAACTTTAACAATCACAAATTACTTGTTCCTTCACATGTGACTCATTGTTTTTCCCTTTTGTATGCCTTTTAAATTCTACTACATCTGTTTCAAATTATAAGTCATTTTGGCTTTTTTAGATTCATAGATTTTGCTTTGAATCTAGACATAACGTTTATTTAGATACATAACAAAAATGATAAACCTAAAAAAGCCAAAACGACATATAATTTGGAACGGAGGTAGTACTACGGTATAACAGAACACACAGAGTAGCAAGCCCTCGTGATAACTTTCTCTGTTATGAAATGTAAGGCATTCTGATTTGTACTAAGTTAAACTAGAGCTTGAGTTCGACTAAACTTATCGATAAGAGTATAAACATATATCACATCAAATAAGTAAATTGTGAAAATAATTTTATAGTGGATCTTGTGATGCTCATTCGATATGCTGATATTATTGTCAATTTGCTTTTTCCACAAAGGAAAAGTTCCAAATTACTCCCCTGAAGTATAAGCAAAGTCCGGATAACTCCCTAAATTATGTTTTGATTCAATTTACCCCCTAAACTATGACATTTGGTTCAAATTACCACCTAATACGATTTCATTTTTTGTTTCTCCATACATAAGTGGAATATTGAGTTCAAAATTTACAGGGTGGTAGCTGACATCGCAATGTATGTCATTATTTTTCACATAATTTTATATCTCAATGATTAATTTATTATCAAATATCCTACCACATGAAAATAATGATAAAATTTCATGAAATATTTTTTTAATATGTGTTATAATGTCTATTATCATCTCACAAAATTTGAATTCAAAATTCTACTTATACATGGAGAAACAAAAAGGACAAATGATATTAAGAACAAAAAAGACAAGTTATATTAAGGGGTAAGTTGAACCAAATGTCATAGTTTAGGGAGTAAATTGAACCAAAACATACTTCAGGGGTTATCCTGACTTTGCTTATACTTTAAGAGAGTAATTTGAAATTTTTCCTCCCACTGATCAAAGATATAGTTATATTTTTAACTGAATGTGACATAGTATTTCTTTGGTAACCTGAGAGAGCCGAATGTCCTCGTATCTCGGAACCGATGGAGCAGGTAACAACAAGTTCACTCTTCACTGTACCAGCATATATCAATCCGAGTGCAGAAACGGAGAAAAATCGTTCCCTGCATCATGATTCGTCATGCACTGAAAAACCGGCCGCCCAGACACGCACGCAACACACGAATCCCGCCATCCAACCAACCCTTCCAACCAAATCCTCCCGACGACGAACGATTTCTTCTCCAGTTTCCAGAGAGCCCGGCACGGACGGACGTGGCCGGCGAGCAGCCTCTTGTGCTGCCGGACCAGCAGTTTGGCCGCCACCTCGGCTCGCATCTACTAGGAGCCACCACGTCCGTGTGGATGGCTCATGATGAGGTCGGAAGCGACGGGCCATCTTTTTCCCCATCCCTTCCTAAACTACGCACGCGTTTGGCCGGGCTAGGCTAACGATCCGGTGGCGATCGCGTGCTTAATTAACTCTGGAGCGCTCGCTTTAATCGTGCGGGGACGGTGATGCGGTTTAGGATGCCGGCGAGGTGCTTAGTCACGGTCTGGATGAGCATAGCCCCACCGTCATGCACAACGACGACCAGGCCCTGTAATGGAAGGGAGAAGGGAGGCTGGCTGGTGGCTGAAGCTGAACTGCTGAAGCCGTCTCGTTTGACCCTGACTTGTGGTGATGCTTGTCTTTGCTGAATAAAACCCCCCGATTTGGGGGCATTCTTTGGCTGGAACCGGAGTTAAAGTCACGGAAATAATTTAAGAAACAAATTTGCAACTGGAATAAGAAGGTGGATTCTGGTTGTTGGAGCTTCTGAGTTCTGACCGCCCGGGCAAGGTTAGCTCCTAGAAAGTTTCAGAATAAAGGGGAAGCGAAATGGTAGCAGAACAAGGCAACGGTACAGGAGCTGTGATCGTGATCCCCTGTTGCGATTCGCCTAGCAGCCGGAAATGAAGAAGTCACACGTTGCGCATGTTTCAGCCTCGAGATTTCAGATATTCTGTATTTTTTGCCCCCAGAAATCAGGGGAGTTTTTTTTATTTAATTATTGATGAGCCGTGATCTCTGCAGCGGGCAGAGCAGAAGAGTTTCTGAGGTTCAGATAAGGGTGCAGAGTCGTTGCGTGCCTGTAATAAACGCATATAAACGGGGATGGACAAACTTGCACGGCGATCGCGTTGTGCTCGGTGCTCACGATGACTGCCGTTCAGAATTAGAAGGTGGTTACTGATGCGATGCACGTCACCAGAAAAAAGATACGGACGAATTTTCAGAGCTGGCTCAGGCTGTCCTGAAATTGGAGTTTTCTTTTCTTTCTGAATCTATAGCATCAGACAGACCTATCTCAGGCTAATGAGGTCGACATAGCACAACGCAACGATGCAATAAGGCGGGCTCGTACTCAGGGAAAACTTTACGACGAGTCGACGACGTCATCGAAAGCAGTACTGAATTTTATTTCAAGTCTGTAGGATAATTGAAGAGGCCATTTCATTCGTGATGAGAAAAAAAACAAAAATTACATACTAACAGAGTCGTTAACTTATCTGAATGTCTCAACGGAACAGCCTTAGCTTTCTACTAACAAGTGCCTGATTCAGCATACACCTGAATGCATGCATATGCAAGCATGATCCAGAACGGCTGGTCTGAACTCTGAAGTTCATGTGCAACTAACTGACTTACGGAGTATGCAGTGGCAAACGGTGCAAGCGAAGGACCAAACGCAAACCATTCTGCTTCTAGTACGTTTCAGTAACTCAGTAGGATACCGGTTCGGTGGCTGTTGGTGTCATGGGTCACCCGGTGTTTATCCTCTCCTTTGGATATGCAGCGTCATGGCTCACCGGGAGTGCCCATTCCCTGGCTTCCTGCGTGGGTCGTGTTTGGAGTTGGATCCACCATAGTCGTAATCCTGAGTGTCCGTCAGAACCCTCCTGCCGTGTCTCTGCATTTGCGTAGGGGGTGAAGTATGATCACAAACACAATTTAGTGTTTTATTAAAGGTTTCTTTTAAGGGAGAAAATTAACAGAACTGGTTGATACTAAAACATCATGACCACATATCAGCTTTTATGTACTTAACTGCTCCATACAAAATCAGGGACATGAACACACAGGTCACAAGGTTTATATGATCTCCATGTCAAAAGAAAAAGAAAGAGACCGATATGACCTCCATCTCAAAAAAAAAGGAGATTGATATGAAAATGACCTATGTCAAATAATATTTCTAGCTGCTATGTTTATAACTTTATATCCCTCAGTAGCTACTTTGTTTCAGAGTCAACTCTAGTTAAAGGGGTTGATTAAAAATGTCAAACCCATTAACTCTGGTACGACGCTTCTTAATTGTAGTATCATATGACTTGGGTGCACCCGGGCTCTAGCCTGAGAGAGTAGCTATCAAAGCATGTACAGTATGGTTTCAACTCTGCCCAATCTGAAGGACCAAAGAACGGCTAATCTAACTCTTATATTTTTGTTTGACGGTTTCAACCAAAGATCAAGAGATAGTCAGATACAAACCTGTACCACTTCCAAAGTATCTTCATGGTTGCCTTCTGTCGTTGCAGTTTGTCCTGCATATCCAAAAGACAGAAATCTCATGTTCGATTAACCAACCCGGGAGGGAGATACACATCTAACACAAACAAACAGGGTGTGAAATGGCATACCTGAAGACGCACTGATGACCAATAGCAACATCACAAGGAGAACGGCGAAGATGGACCTGGGCTTAGGCATTGTAGCTTTAAGCGCGCGATATGGATCCGATTATCTCTCCTTCCTTGTGCAGCACAGTGACTCCGGCGAGGAGCTAAAACGTACCGATGGCCCCTTTTTATATACGGACCATGGTGCTTGTACACAGCTAGAAAGGGCACACTGATTGTCCAAGCTTTTGCAATAGTGTAGCACAGTAGCAGTAGCACCAATTATTCGCTCTACGGTCTAGCGATGAAAACGAACGCCAATATGGGCTCCCAATACAAAGGTCAACTATGACTCGCCTGCAGATGCAGAGGACACGCAGCTTCTTCAGAAAAAAAAAATGAAGCTGTTCATGGCGGCATACTTTTGACGTGTAGTAGTGTAGACTGTGCGGTCGCACGAAGCGCCACTGTACCACCATTCGCAGTGGTGCGCCTGCGCGCTATAGTGCCGCTTCAATTTGCAGCGTTAGCATGGGTAGACATCGCCGTGCAACCCACGGCCGGCGATACATGGGGCGCGAGGACGACGGGACCGTGACAGGTGCTGCTAGTGCAGGCCGAGCAGCGCGCCCACTATCGCCGGCAGCGCGTCGCTGCATGCGTGTACTATATGGCAGTAGCCACTAGCCAGTGGCCTAAAAGATCGATCTCGCCGCGGTAGGCTCTGCTGGCCCATCATTCGTTCGTGGATCGCGTCGCGAAAGAAAAGGCTCGGGGCTTTGCGCGCGGTGGCAAGTGGAGGTTTAATTCGCAGATCGCATTGCACATGGGCGGTGGAGCGGCCGCGTCATCTTCGGTCCTCGCTCTCGGAGGTGACTGGCCGGAAAGCGGAGGAAATGGAGGGGGACGACACGCGCAACGACTGGTTCGTCTGCCGATCCGCGGCCGCAACCGCAACCGCAAGCGCTGGCACTGGCAGCAGCACCGATGGGAATTTAGCGGGGATCATGCAGTTGCAGTGGCAGCGCGAGGGGGCAGGGTCGATCGAGCCATCGAGGGGAGGGATTCCTAACCTACTAGCTAGCCTAGTCTAACAAGCATGTATACATGCATCTCACCGTGTTTGTATGCGGGATTGGAAGTAGTTCAGGCCTCACGGAACACGTTTTACTGACCCTGATACCTCGCGCCTTGCCGGAAAAAACTTTTGAGAGACCAAGCGTGGCCCCCTCTGATGATGAGGAGTGATTGACAACCATGGCGTGTGATGTCGCTTTGTGCTTGTGATGTGCAGGTGATGAACGCGACATGGTGGTCGATGATGCGAGGTGAAGGTCAGGCGAGGCGTGTCATGCCGACGTACCACGAGGCGGTAAAGGATGGACGGAGAGCTTGGACCGAGAGACCCGAAGAGACTATGGGGAGTCATGGACGGTTCACATGGTGCACGGAAGAGCAAAAGCACATGGAAGCAGATTAATTTGTTTTGGATTCTGAAATCTCGTTGGAGCTCCCGTAAGCAATTAATTGTGTTTTGGATTCTGAAATCTCGTTGGAGCTCCCGTAATCAATTAATTGAGTAGTCATTACCGTTTTGTTTATTCCTTTTTGCTCTTTGGTTTTTTTTCCGTGAGCAACACATGCACGATATCAATTTTGGTTTCCCAAGCAAGTCTCGGTTTGTGTGCTGTGCATGAGTGAGCTGTGTGCGTGAATGTTTTGAAGAGTAACATCTCTAGTTATTTACCATGCTTGTTTAACTAAATTATTTTTCTCTCGGTAAATTAACCTGTCCCTGAAATTGTGTTGCTTCCACGATACTTTGAAGATTTCCTAATCTTTCCTAGGGTCAACACCTCACCGGTTGTTGTGTGTGATCTTGACGATTAGAAGAGAGGGTCACTCGGGTTGAGATCGGGACATAGGCCGAGTTTCTTTGGAGAAAATTTTTATCGGCTCTCGTTCACCCTCCTCTGGTCGCCCGTTTCGGTCCTACAAACTTTAAACAAAATTTTAAGTTGAGTTGAAATTTGAAAGTAGAATACTTGCATATAACATTTTTTTATACATGTCACTATACATGAAAATATTTTTATTTTGTTGAGAGAACCACTCTTAAATTATTATTGATCCTCCGTGTATTTCTATTGTAGGAAATTTCGTAGTGTGGTACTCGCAAAGACTAAAATTGCATGCATGATACTATTAGTAAAAAAACAATGGAAGACATAAATAGATGGTCTTAGTGGATGGTGACCTGGCGTAGACGTAGTGAGTTTCTGTATGACGTGCATGCTGAGAGAAATGAAATTAATGACGTGCATGCTGAGAGAAATGAAATTAATGCTTCTTAGTATGGTGCATCTATATGGGTTTTATAGATAGATGCGTGAGTTTGTGTGATGTTTGTCGACGAGACTCAGGTCCGCCTTAGCGTCAGGACTCGGGAGCACACACAACGAACACCTACCACCTCCTCCTCCTACCGTTGTCGTCTCGCTGCTCTGCCCCATTTCCCTACCTCCCCCAACCTAGTTCTGTTCAAATTTGCACACCTCGACTCCTCCCATTAACGGCTTGCTGCAAAGCGCCGCCTCATCGCCCCACCCACCAACCATTGTTTGCCATTGGACTAGCTGCGCCAGTGACCTCTCTACGTCTGGCAGTGATAGTCCCAACCCCAATAACAAACCCCGAAACTCCAACTTCAAAGCCAAGCAACTGACGACAAGGGATAGCAAGGGTGGCAGAAGAGAACCTGCAGAGGAGAGGAAGAAGAAAAAGAGTGGTGAGAGAATAGGGAATGAGAGGTGTGTGTAGAGACGGTTTTTCTACCGCCTGCGCGACATATAGCAATCTTGGTTTGTTGGTGCTGAGGTTTTTGTTGGTGCACCTATTACACAATGAAGGATGTAGTCATAGTTGGTGCACCCCTTTACATTTTACTACAGTAAAAGATCATCTTGCTGAATTTGTATCGGTAGCACGCTACCGGGTCAAGGTGTAACACTTGGTAGTGATGAGCCACGACCCAATATGGCCCATTAATCGTCACCTTGCTTCTACCACATACACACATCTTCTTGTGGTGCCACCATTGGTTCACCATACTTGCTTTTTTTCGTCTATGGCACTCTCCGCTCTATCAACTTACTCTCCATCTTCGATGGGTTCCTATTGTTGAATTCGCTATCGACACTCCCATTCATGCGAACAAAGCCTCGTGTGGTGCCCTTGACAAATAGTTCACCACCAGAGGTTGGTGGTTTATGTCACATCACCGGCTCTCCCAACTTAATTTCACTGTTGCATCCTCACACTGCTCACCACTCATTAAGGAGTAAGGATGTTGTCATCCCCGCCGTTAATCCTGCCCATCCGATTTAGCAGATCTTGTGTGGGATGCCTCGATTCTCTCTCCAAGTTTGCAAACACAAGAGTTTGGAGAAATAAACTCCAACCTCTAATGTAAACATCGCGCATGAGCAAATGGGTTTAGGAGGAAGGAGAAGAAATAGATATTGATATATCATACAGAAATCTCAAATATCATAAGGCATTAGTAGAGTGTAGGCACGTGTACTAAAAATACATAATTAAAATATCTAATGTAAACAGAAATATTAAAAAAATACATAATCTCAAGTTTTTTTTCCTTCTAAAATGGATAAGATATCCTGTAAGCGTTGGTTGGGCTGTTGGCTAGCTACTAGGCCTGATATCAGACTTCAGTCATGGCCCAGAATATCCTCACGAGTCACAAGGCCATGGGGCCTAGATCTTTCGCGGCCAGCAAGCCCATGCAAACGATAACGAAGAAGAGTTTCGATTTTGCTTCCTCACGGAATCGAATGACAGATCAGAAAGTTCGCCTGTGCAGCATTCCGTTACGGGTATCAATCAGTCAGATCATCACCAGCCCTCCCGGTAACTTTCTGATCTGTCACTCGGTTTCGGGGTTTCCCGACACGCCCCCGCCATTTGCGTTGTTTACCTGGGGGTTACTGCCAGAGCGGCCTCCTTTTGTGTGGCACCTAGCGGCGCCCCGTCATCTCCCCCACCTCACGACGAGAACACGTCAAAAATCCGAAGCGCACATGGCCAGCGCCCACCCCCCCGGCGCGCTCCCGCGCAGGCATTTGCGCCACCGCACCACCACCAAGTGTGAAAACCACGCCAGCGCCACGGCGCTCTGCCTACCTACTTACCCGAGAAAGGAAAGGCGCATCCAACTTGTCCTCACCACCACAAACATTTTCATATCCATATCTGATGGTACCGCGATCATCATCGGGTGGGTACGTGCACGCCGGCCGGTGCACTCGAACTGCCCTGTACTACTTGTTTATCTCTCCTTTCTTGGCCCTTTGCGTCGCACATGGCGATCGACGGCCGACGACGTCTATATATGCGCGCGAACGAATCAGCTCCATCTACATGGGCAGGCTTCGCGAAGGTACGGAACAGTGACACAACGCGTGTCCTTTCTACGTGGCCGTCATGTAGGAGACCGAGGGCGCTACGTGTCCCGGGGACGCTATCGAAGCTGCAGCTTATAAATAGGGCCTGCTGCAAGCCCCTTTGCCCATCAGTAGCTGAAGTTTCAGGCTTTTTCATCTGAGCAAGCGCACATCGTCAGTAGCCAAGTGTTCGCTGCTTTTAATTTCCCGAGAGGTTTGATCTGATGATCTGTTCGTGGTTTAGTTCGAGAAGAGAAGATCGTCATGGCTTCCCACCAGGACAAGGCTAGCTACCAAGCCGGCGAGACCAAGGCCCGCACCGAGGTGAGAGTGAGACCATCCTCGACCACTGTTCGATTGATGTATGATGATCGCGTAGCACGCAGCTTGATCGTGCTTGAATTCTTGTACGCGTGCTAAGTTTTTTTTTTGTTACACGACACGTTGGAACGATTTGCAGGAGAAGACTGGGCAGGCGATGGGTGCGACCAAGGACACGGCGGCGCACGCCAAGGAGGCGACGAAGCAGAAGGCGTCCGACACCGGCAGCTACCTGGGCCAGAAGACCGAGGAGGCCAAGCACAAGACCGGCGAGACCACGGAGGCCACCAAGCAGAAGACCGGGGAGACCACCGGAGGCCACCAAGCAGAAGGCCGGCGAGACCACCGAGGCCGCCAAGCAGAAGGCCGCAGAGGCCGCCGAGGCCGCCAAGCACAAGACCGCCGAGGCGCTCGAGGCCACCAAGCAGAAGGCCGGCGAGGCCGGGCAGTACGCCAAGGACAGCGCCGGCGCCGGCAAGGACAAGACCGGCAGCGTCATCCAGCAGGTCGGCCATGCATCATCCTCTCCCATTTATTTCATCGCAATAATAATCCTCGATTTTATTTCTCGTTTCCTCGCCCATTTCATGGCAATAATTTCCCTTTGTGATGCTCTATGTATTTTTCCAGGCCACGGATCAGGTGAAGAGCGCGGCGGTGGGCGCCAAGGACGCGGTGATGAGCACGCTGGGGATGAGCGGGGACGACAACAAGCAGGGCGACGACGCCGGCAACGGCAAGAAGGACGACTCCTCCACCATCACCAGGGATCAGTAGACGCGTGCTTCCGTCTAGCTTGGCTCCCCCCCGACCCGATCGACCCCGTTTGCTTGTTCATGAGTCCAGTATGTAACGTTTTTCCGTTTCATGATTTCGACGAATTTGGTGCTGTATAAGTTTGTATTTGCGTCGTGAAGTGTCTGTAAAAGTTTGTCGGGCGACGGCCTCGTCAGGCGGCGTCTGAGGCTTGTGTTTCCATTACGTTGTAATAATAATAAAGTTGAAAGGTTGGTAAAATACTCTCTCTCTATATGTGGGGTGTGTGTGTATGTTTTGTGATTTTCACTATGTTGGCTATCTGATTTGTGTTGTGCTACGATCTCTTGCTTGTATTGCCGCTTCTGCTGATCGCAGAGGACTTCTCAGCCGAAAGTGTTTAACTGACGGAATATCTTCTGCCCAATGACCAATGTCCCCTGCCTAAGAATGCTCAGTGACTAGCTTTCAGACAAGAGAGAAAGACATGAGTACAATTATCTTCTGAACAATGAAAGCTGGAAGTGACCTGGTAGATCGAGGGACGTTAACTTTCGATCACTGGATCAGTGTACGGCACTACGGCAACAGGCGGAGGCGATGGCCCGGCAGATTTTAGTGCAGTGCAAAGGGTTGTAATGGGCCTAATATAGCAAATTTAAGGATCGGGTCCTAAACTTAAGGATCGGGTCCTAAACGGATCGGATCGAAATTATATACCAATTTGGCCTACAAACGACCCGGGCCGAGTTGGATCGTGAAGAGGGCATAAAGGGGTGGTAGCGCAACTATTTATACAAGCAATATTTTTATAAAGTTTAAGGATTGGACCCTAAACCAATTGGATCAAAATTATATACAAATTTGATCTATAAATAATTAGAGCCGAGTTAGATCGTGAAGAGGATATAAAGGTCATGGCCCGTTACCACCCAGTGCAATAGCCGATTGGCCCATTGTAGTGTAGCTGTACTGTAGGCGTAGTAGTTTGTGTGGCAAGACAAGGAGCTGGAACAAATACCGTGAGATTAGATACACTCCGGAATTCACAAGGAAGGAGACTTCGGTTATAGGACATCTGCGCTGTTGCCCGTATCAGCTGGATCTAGCGATCTTTCAAGTCTTAGAACATCGGTTTCAGTTTCACAAGCTTGTTCAGAGACGTTGCAAGGGAAAGCGTGTAGCTCGCGGATACAACTAAAGACAATTTGGTCCAAGCCCCGAACTGATCCTCGAGTTAGTGAAGAAGCTGTAACATACGAGCTTATTCTGATTTATTCTATCTTTTTATCCCTCACATAATACTATTAAACAGCCAAAATCAGTCACAGCCAACGAACTTATCTACCAGCCTCTACGGTGCCCCAAACCTTTTGGCGACCGGGGTCAGGTTTGCCGCTGACAGAAACATCCTCTGATCCTCATGTTACTGATCGAAAATCGTAGTACATTTTAGCTCAAATCCAAGCCTCCAAAGCTAGCTATGTACCTGACTGCCTGTAATTCCCTTCTTTTGGTTTTCAGTTCATGTTTTCGGTTTTCCTCGAGGTAGAATGCTTTTTTTAGGTACCCTAGAGGTAGAATGCTAACTTTGCTGTTCAGACTAAGGTTTGAATATCTTTTTCTTTTTTTGAGAAAAGGTTTGAATATCTCAGAGGCCTAGTAAAAGAAGATTGCACACAGAGCCTTAGATCCGGCCCAGATCAATGAGATCCTGCGGCTCTGCCGCACCGGATCCTTGTTGACCCCCCACACAGGCGGACAGCGTGTCCTGGGCCCAACCCCGCAGCGAAACACGCCGCACGCGGGCACTGGGCGCACACGCCACGCCAGCGACGCGACGCAGCCGTTCCCCACAGAAAAAAGGTTCGAGCTCAGCAGAGGCGAAGAGCCCCGCACCCACCAGGGCCACCAGTCCACCGCCGCCCCCGAAACCCCAGCCGATCGGCGGCGACCCCGGTCGGCGGCGGCCGAGATGTCGCTGACCTCGGTGAAGATCGGCGAGGAGGTGTGGCTCACGTGCCTCTCCCACGGCCTCACCACCGAGACCGAGGAGGTCATGGGCCTCCTCTTCGGCGACATCGAGGTCCGTCCCCACCCCCCCCCCCCCCCCCCCCCCCCCCCCAACCTACCCCCTTCCTCTCCCACGAATGCTTGGATCGTTTGGTTCCGTCCTCTAACGGGATCGTGGTTTCCTTTTGCTTGCTTACCTGTAGCCTTCGGGCAGGGGCGGCGCGACCGCCGTCATATGGGGGGCGTCGCCGCAGATGAGGTGCGAGCGGAAGAAGGACCGCGTCGAGGTCAACCCCGAGCTACTCGCCGCCGCGTCAGCGCAGGCCGAGATATCCTTTTTTGCTCTTCCGTTCTTTTACATTTTTTAGATTTTGCTTGTTCCTTGGTGTTGGGTTTGTTTGGGGGGTTGGACTTAACTCCTATTCGCACAAAATGACGGCCACCATCAAGAAAACTACGAGGGTCATTGGATGGTACCACTCACACCCGCATATCACTGTGCTGCCGTCTCATGTAGGTAAGCAGTTCACATTTCCTCCACTGGTTAATCATTTTGTGCCTAGGGTTGTACACTTGCACTTCAGTGAGCCACTGAGCAAGTGCTCTCTGGTGACCTGATCTTGGTATGTAAAATAGCCGTGGTGCTGTCAAATGGTGTAAGCCATTTCGTATACATGGTTAGGAATATACTGGCGATGTTCTTATTGTGATTATGGTCTTTTGAGTTATCCAACCCTTACTAGTGCCAACTGATCCACTTGAAATTTCTGATAATGGATGTCAAGTATGCTAGAGGCTATTGGTACTAAGTAGCTATGCTTTTGATTGCTTGGGTTGGGAATGTGCAAAAATTAGGCATGTAGCTTTGCCCCAGAGCTTCATGATGACTTTTTAACGCCTCCATTACAAACGCAAACAGTCAATTTCTCGAGAATTCTCTAGTGCATATGCTTTTATAGGCATCCTCTTCATTCTCTTGTCATCCTGAATACATTCAAACTTTGTTTTATATAACCCCCACAAATCTTCTTTTCCAGATGTTCGTACCCAAGCAATGTTTCAGTTGCTGGATACAGGCTTTGTGGGGCTGATATTTTCTTGTTTTAGCGAAGATGCTCAAAAGGTACGAATGCTTATAAGCTTAATCTAAAAGGCACACAGACGTCCTTTTTGGAGCACATGTGTATACATTAGTCTTGCTGACTTGGATTTTGATATGCGTGCAGGTAGGAAAAATCCAAGTGACTGCCTTTCAGTCAAAGGGTGGACAACAGCGTGCTGCCCTTCCTCTTGCTCTTGCTACAGCTCCAGTCATTGACCTTGATTCATCTTGAGTTCATCAGATAATACATTTACCCCACATTCTGTATTCGAAGCATTGAACAGGACACAGGGGATTCCAGAGCTGCAAAGACTAGCAAGGTTTAGTCCAACACTGCATGCATTTACAGAATTAGTTTATGTCCTTTCCTTTGCTATGTTTCTTTGTTGTTATTTGCATCAATACAGCCTTTTCGAATTTGCAGTACGTCTATATTCTATGCATGATTTTAGCAACTGTGCACACTTGCCTACTAGAATGAGAATGTTTTCGGAGTCATGGCAGCTATTTAATATAGTTGATCATGGAATCGGATATGTCATGTTTATTGCAAGCATTATGTTTAGGTTTCTTTCGTTTATAGTATTTCCTAAATATTGAAGTTAGTTTCAGCTTTAAACATTGACCATGTTAATCGGTTAAGTGAGATTATTGTCCTCGCGTTTGTGTTCAGAAGCTCTGGCAGATGGCATTGAATACGTGCTGGCTCAGTTAGATTAATTATTAAGAAGCATTATATGGGGCTTGGGTGGTGCCGCCACTCAAGAATTATTCAAGTTGATGAAGAAAGTTCTAACTGTACTACTGTAGGCTTAAAATTTGATCAACTATTTAGCTGCTCCTTTATCTGTTCAAATTTAGTATTCTGCCTTCAGTCGCGTGTTTGGATGCCACCATCACATGATGGGGCAATTAATTTCCCTCCATGGCGCAAGCCTGTCCACTCATTCTTATAAACTGGGGTATTTTATTGCCTCTCTGTCTGTATCTCATGTTGCACAGTTGAAATTATAAGTATCATCTAGTTAGAACTGAGAATATGGAATACCTTGTGCTGTGAAAAGTGTAGCTGTTTCTGTATCATAAAAACAATATGTGGTGTATGTCCCTTACTGTGTCTTTTGCTAGTTTATTCAGTAAATCTTTGTTGAGCTATCGAATGGCTGTTTCGGGGTGGACACTCCTAATCAACACATTCCAATTATGCATGATGTTTGTTCTCACGTATGAGCCTGTAGTGGTGTTAATCAATGCAGTTTTATGTGCGCCTACTTTACTTACCAGTACACTGGCAAACTAACTGAGCATCTTTCTATTTATAATAGGCTTGGGGAAGATCTCCGGATATGGATTTCTACTCTCATCCCGACACAAATCACTCAGCAAAGCATCAGCCCATACAAAATGCTATCGTTCCGTACAATCCTGATAACACACAAGAAGCGTCTGTTGATCCTTATGATTCAGATATGACCCCAAGCATCCAGGAGGCCTTGCACCGGTCCAATATGGACATAAGGTATCCAGATAATGTGCTATCTAAACCTTTTTTTTTGAACAGCTACACTACACTAGTGGATGTGTATAGTATTTGAACGTTGTGTAATAGCTTGCACTCTCAAAATTGCCTGTTTTATGCTGTACTGCATGTAGTGTGGATTTAACCCTACTTTACGAGACTTTCGAAGGACCCTATGTAATTTGAAATTGAGACTAACTCATAGGTTGTTATATATATGCTCGAGTATCCCATCATCCTGGCCGTGAGTTCTCTTCGTCTCAAACATGGATGACCTTTTTGTGCTTCATTAATTAAGTACACTACCCTAGGGTTTTTACCCTCTCTTTGGCCCCAATTCTGGGGCCTTCTTCTTCTCAATGCAAAGATACCAGTTTTCCTCCTAGGTATTCATGCTTTTGAATTAATGAATCTCTTGCTTTGGGTCTTAAAAAAGAAGAGAAAGAAACTTCTTTCTTATATGATTACTGACACAATTTCTATCTCCATAGAGAATACTGTGTAGTGGCTTGCATTTCCCCTAGCAGTTATCTTATTACTCCATGATGTTTATTTTCACACTACCCCAGTTATAATACTTATTGATAGCAGAATGTGCCCTAGTTTATTCTATGTGTGTTTCCCTATTTTGGTGTTGTAGTGTCATGTGATCATGCCATTTCCTTACTGCCAATGTATCATATGAGATTAAGAGTATTCAAATTTAGTGTGTATGAAAAGTCCAACATGAAATGTCTTAAGGTTTTCATGTATAAGAAATATTCATGGATGTATTTACCAAAGGCAGTGTGGTTTAAGACAACCATCTAGTTTTTAATACACAGTTTCTTGACAATAGCGGTGCAGAGTATGTAAGGAAGGAGGTGCCACTTATTGTACTCCCTACAAGCTACCTGCTCAAGCTAGACAGCACAATGACCTCTTACTGTGATATGCAACGAGTCCTTTTTGAAGAGGAGCAAACAGCATATAATCAAGCTATGCAACAAAATATTTGGTAACTCAGTTTCCTTCATGACAATAATATGCATTCCGCATGCTTTCTCCTGTGGTAAACATTATACTTATATGTTGTGTTGCAGTGATGGGAAAATTCATCCCCTTACATATATTCACCATACATCTACATACAACTCGTCTCTCTGCAAGCTGATGGAGTATTGGTGAGAACACAGCCTCCTTGTCTCATTTTAGCCAAATATAGTGCATAATGTATGCCAACTTATCTGGTTCACATTTTGTCACTAGTTTGAGTCCAGCTATAACTGCGCTTCAGGATCGCGTGAAGGAAAATGAACTTCGGGTTGGTAGACTATCTTGTATCTTGTGACAATGCCCACGGCCTTGTAAGTGACTAACATTGACATTCCCATTCGCATGTGAACAGCTATCTATGTTACAAGAAGAGGCTAAACAATTTGAGGCAGAGGTCCAAAGCATGAGGAATGATGCTCCTCGTCGCTCTATGAATCATGGGTCTGTTGGTAGCAGTTCATCAATGGCCCAGAACAGGCATCCTTTCTTCAACCAAGGTAGCCCGAGGAGCCCTAGCAGTGGCAGCCGGAGGAGGGCTTGTTGATGGCGAACTTCTCGCCCTGTTGCGGTGTTGAAGGTTGCTTGTTGTGGCTTTACCAAATGCTTCGTGAAACGCCAGACGTTAAAGATGGAGGAAGGGATAGACAATGGAACTGTACATACCAATCTCCTTGTAGTGATGTGCTAGTGTGGAAGCTGGAACAGTCTGGTTTTGAAATCCTTTTCGTGGGCCTGAGCTTCACCTGTATACTGTACATTCTCTTGCTGAACTGCTGTTGCTTAGATGGGGTGTTTCTGGGGCAGGCATAGATGAAGGGCGTCTTTGCTATGTAACTCTGAGAAAGGAACTTTGTAGCAATCCATTTTGTTGAAATGCTCCAGCTCCAATTCAGTTACACATTTGCTTCTATGATGCCAAAGCTTTCTATCAAAGTCAAGACGTCGACTGAAAGAAACCTTGTGTGTACAAATGTTGGATGATGTCTGTCATAAGTGACCTAACGTGCCGGAACGGTTGAATTTAGTGAGACGTCTGGATCACAGCGAACAAGGCTCCTCTCACGACTTCACCGTCCGCGTCGATCAGCAGGGTGACGCATTGTCGCCGCAAGTTGCGATCGGACTCGGACATGGCACGCAATGTTGTGTGTAGGCGCGTTTGGAACTTCTGAAGGGAGGTGACGGGTCACAAAAGTGAAGATGCCACCGAAACACCAGTTCAGACACTTCAGAGCTGGGACTCGTATGGTTATGGACATGGACTGGCAGTCAAGTTGGCGGCCTTGAGAGAGACGTATGATCGTGATCGACATGAGAAACGACTTTTGCCTATGGATCAAAGGATGGGTTGCGTCCAAGTTACGAACGAAAGGCCCGGGACCTCGCCGAGCCAACCCGGCGGGACCAGGGATGCCAGTACGCCACGGGACCAGGCGTTCTTAAGGTCCAGTAGGTACTTGTCCAGGCGCGACTGTTTGGTATTCACGCGGCTACACATTTCTAGGTCGACGATGACGTACACCTCATGCAGTTTCTTCGCCATCTTGATTGTGCCATGAGGTCATCCATGAGTGACTCGCGAGTTAGTTTAGGTTTATAAGGAGCAGTAGGTAACCGGAGTACACCGCACACCATGGTCAGGTTGACCGTGACCAAAGCCCAAGCATATGACATCCGTACGTGACCGGTCCCTTCCCCTAGAGCCGGTCCACGTTCTTGGACTACCGGCTCCGGTCGTATCGCACGCGTGCCACCACTGCCTGCTGCTGCTGCCTTGCTTGCCCGGTTGGTGCAACACACACACACGAGCCAGCAAGTAAAGAAGCCGTCAGGCTCAGGCAGCGAGCGCGCATCCAATCCAATCCAACGGCCGCCGCGCGCGGGGCGTCCTTGAACGCGTCGCCGCGCTTGCTCCCGCGAACCGCAACGGACGCCGCTGCACAAGGGAACGGAGGGATCGGGAGCAGGTGGATGGCCCCGGTCAGCGAGCCATTAGCATTATCGCGATAAGAGAAGAAACCGTGGCCATTTTAATTGCCTCGAGTCAAACGGCCACGTCGCTTTCCGTTTCCCTCCCTCCGCTCCTTCCTACTCCTACCCCCCTCCGTCGTCATAAAAAGATTTTTGATCGCGTTCCGCCTCCCGGCGACGACGGCTTATTCTTCTTCTTCTACGTCCATGCGTACGTTCCCCTTTCGTTGATTGCTTCGCCGCCGTATATCTACACGCCTCGTAAAACTCCAACGCCGCCCCTCGTCGCCTCGGCAGCTAGCCACAGGAGAGCTCCTCCTCTACGGCGGCGGCGGCGGCGGGCGCTCTTCGTCTTCGTTTGCCGTACATGGAGGGGCTGCAGCGGTCGAGCGAGACGTTCCGGCGGTCGGGCTCGTCGGGGCTGGTGTGGGACGACAAGAACTTCTCGGGCGAGATCAAGCCGGCGGGCGACGACGCCGGCGGCGCGGGCGCCGCGGTGGAGCGCAGCAGGTCGGTTGGCCGCGCGCAAGGGCACGGCGGGTACAGGGCCGCGGGGCGCGTGCCGCCCGCGATCGACCCGCCGTCGCCGCGCGTCGGCGTGTGCGGCTTCTGCAGGCTCTTCGGCGGCGGCGGCGGAGGCGGAGGCGGCAAAGCGAAAGCCAAGGGGAGGCGCCACTGATCGTCATCTTGTGCTACTAGCCTACTGGCTACTGCTACTCTGCCGCGGCATCGGTCGGGAACGCGCTCCGAATTTGGTAGCATCGGGTAGTGTGTTTTCCGATCCTCTTGCGACTTTGTGAGTTGTTTCATTTCATCTCATGTCCTGGTCCAGGGTGCAACTGCAATATATATGTACTAGCTGAAAGAACTGTTAATTCGAATGCTTGTGTACAGTAGTACAAGTTATACAAGGTGTCAGACAGCCAGTGGTCTCATGAATTTGATTGTGCGCTGCGCTTCCTGAGTTCCTGTTCTTCCCTCCATGAACAATCTCTATTGGAGTTGGGGGAAATTTCCTACCTGTACGTCCAATTGCTTTACTTCTTCTGTACATACGGATGCCGCAACAAGAAGTCACCCAAGCTGTTCGCCAACTGGTGATGGTAGACATTTTTCAGAAACTTGTTTGGCCGTTTCTCGAATTTGGAATCACGAACCATGTTTCTTCAGGCTTCTCACTTTTCGTGTTACGCATGGAATCAATCATCGTCGTCGACAACCTTCTGCCACACGGCTCTAGCGGTTCGCGCTGGGCTTCTTTCTTTGACGAGTTGAAAGATGGACTTCAAACAACCATGTTTGGTTCCACCCGAAATATTTTTATCCATCACATTAAAAGAGAATCTTTGATGCATGAAGTATTAAATGTAAACGAAAAAGGTGAAAAGTTATATAGATAGACTGTAAATCGCGAGACGAATCTAATGAGTCTACTTAATCCATGATTTGCAACAGTAGTGCTACAGTAATCATCCGCTAATTATGGATTAATTGCCCTCTAATTACCATCGTTAGATTCGTCTCGAGATTTCCAACCTATCCATATAACTTTCCACCTTTTTCGTCTACATTTACAACTTCTGAATTGATAAAATCAAAACCCGAAATCTTTTCACGAAATGTTTTCGCGAGCTAAACACGGGCTCAGCTGAGAATCCGTTCAGTCCTTTCTTATCTGCATTCAATCTCAGATCGAGTTCAGACATAGCATCATGTTCAAACTTACCAGCGAAAAAGAAAGGAAAAAATGTTAGTAATTCTCAAAATGTCAAAGGAAGAATGTTAGTAATTCTCAAAATGTCACTTTAGCACTCCTGCTAAACAGATAATTCTTAAACTGTCATTTCAGCAATCCTGGCAATGGCACTTCGTTGGCTTGAAGTTTCAGGCATGATTTCTCATTATCTATCGTCCAGGATGCAGACACATTGATACGATTTTGTTTTTATTCTCAAAATTCTCTGTTTGGACGGGACAACGAAAATGTATCTTGAGGTGCACATGTGTTGACACGCAGAAACAACATAAAGCCAGGCGTGCGACGTGCCTGAAGTCTCATCTGAACTGCTTTTGGTGGCTGCGGATGCGTTCCGTCATGGGAAACAACAAAGGCATGCCCTCAATGCAGTTCCTTCGTTGTCCCCAAAAGATCAGAAAGGCATTCAACTCGGGCGTCAGTACTGAAGAAAATGTACTCTAGTAGTTGATGGCTGCTGGGGAAGCTGGTCACCGCGGGTGATAATAACACACGTACATGCCGTAGGCAAATTCGGGAGTCATTCTTTCTTCTCCTCGTGTTGCGACGTGGAATTAGAACTGCTGTAACCACGAGTTGTGATTGTGAACTTGTGAGTTGAGATAAACCAATAAACCATACAGGGCGAACGCATAGATGTTTTGCTGCTTGTAATTCAAAAACGTTTTAGTGACAACCAGGGTGAACTAGATGCTTTAAGCTCTGTATTTCACATTGGAGAGCAGCGGTATTGCTTTCAGCCGCTATGTGTAGCGAAGGTCAACGAAAATGGATAGCATCCCTCATGGGCCTGGTTTACTTCTGTATATGAACCCAGGCTGAACAGCAACAGGTGGTGCTTGACAATTTTCAGGAACTTGTTTGGCTGTTTCTGGAATTTGGAATCATGAACATAATGTCTTCAACCTTCTTTCCTTCTTGTCACGCATGGCATCAATCATCGCCTTCCACCGTCATGGTGGACTGCTCTCCTTGACAAGTCAAACGAAAGGAACATCCAGTTCAGTTTTTGCTATCTGCATTCAGATCGTGTTCAGACCTAGCAGCCTGTTCCAACTTCAAACTTGGAGGCAAAAGGAAGAACAGACATATTAAAATTGTCATTTCAGTGCGGATATGAGTGTTCATTCTCTGTCAAGGATGCAGACAGATTGATACAATTGGAAGCATGCAAAAATTATGTTCTTACAGTGAAATTTTACATCTTGCAGGCTTGCAGCCGGCAAACAGCGTTGACGCATATTTAAAAGCAAAACAAATTGCAATGCATAATTGTGACGTGTCTGAAATATGAGTTGCTGCCTGATGCGATTCATCCCGGAGACGGAGGCCTCGAGCTCTCCATTCAGTTCCTGTAATATTATTGAGAACATATGGTACAGTAATAGTAGTACCACAGGGGTTGCCTCTTGCCTGGTTGGTGGCTGCTGGGTTTCTTTCTTTTTGGTAGGACGGCTGCTGGGGAAAGTTTGGTCGCCACCTCCACAGGAATAATGAACACACGTATATACGTACAGCTGAACACTTGAACGCACCTCGTGTTTTTTTTATTAATGGATTTGATTGGACCATATTCATACAAGAGACTTTGTACCAAAATGAAAATCTTGTTAAAACGCAAACCTTGGCAACTTACTGTATAAAATATGTTTCATGAGATGTCTTTTACGGTGCAACATACTAGTGAACCTCACGTGTCACCGAGAAATCGATGGCAAATACTACCTCCGTTCTCTTTTATATGACGTTGGTTAGCTCATTTTTGAGCTAACTAACGTCATATACTAAAAGACGGAGGAAGTAAATGATAGTAAAATTTTTTCACTGGCAAATAAGAAATCGCCCCTGATTTGAATTTGGTTTCTCTAAAACCTCAAAGTCTATACGGACAAAGAACTGACTGAATGTAAAGAAAAAACAAATCACTGCTGTGGCACTAGTAAATAGCAAGACTGATGAATACCGTTATCTTCTCTTGCACTCCCTCCGTCCACAAAAGAATGCAATTTTCGCTTCTGGAAAAATTTTGGAATCTTAAGTTTGATCAATTATAAATAAAAAATATCAACATTTATAGTATGAAATATATATCATTAGATTCGTTACAAAATATATTTTCAAAACAATTTTTTCTAGAGTCATAAATATGAATACAATTCCTTAGAAACTTGGTCAAACGTGAGCCACCTCAACTGGCACGTAAATGGAAGTTACTACTTACTAGTTACAGACAGTAACTGCAAATGGAAGTTACTACTTACTAGTAACAGTTTGGCCTGTGTTATTTCTACATGGCTCATGAGAATGTTGCCAGTGCCACCAGATCCCTCCTGATTTTGCCTCCATTTTGGAGAAAACTCTTCCAGCCTTCATGCCGTGTTACCATCCAACAACCGCGCAAAGATACAGGAAAGAGCGTTTCCAATGATTCAGGTTCAGACTTCAGACACCGTCATCCCGTTTACCGGTTGCCACGCTGGCGAACCTACACCAGCATGGATGGATCGAAGGAAGAGATCTTTCCATCACCAATCACGGACGCTTTGCCCAATCGGCCGACCTGCAGATGGCTACTGCTATTTCACCCCCCTTTCCACATGCAGAAATCTCGTTCCCGTCACGCATCACTCACCAGCTTGCCCCCCGGGAAAAGGCAGACCGGCCGGCCACCAAAGCCGGCACATGCATGCTACTCGTTGCTAGGTGTCGTACTGCTACCGCTGCCACCACGGCACAGCGCTGCTGCTATTAACCAGCGGTCCCACCACCGTTCCGTTCGTCCCGCCACCCGCTTCATTCTCCCCTCCGTCCTCTCAAGGGTCGCGGCCCCGCGAGGCTGTTCGGTGCCTGCGCTGCGCGCCCGCCACCGCAGCGCCGCCGAGCTAGCCGATTGGTCGGGGGCAAGGATGGCCGCGTCGTCCTTGCCGCCGCTACCACCGCTCGCGCTCGCGGCCCTGATGGCGGCGGCGGTCCTCCTGTGCGGCGGCGCCGCCGCCGAGGCCCGCGTCCTCCTCACGCTCGACGACTTCGGCGGCGTCGGCGACGGCATTGCCAACGACACCCAGGTACGCGTACGCGCGCCCGGCCTTCTCGGCCGCACTTTCTCGATTTAGCAAACCTGGGTCAGGGTCACGACTCACGACCGACCGCTCTGTTTCCTAATCTCTCTGCAGGCGTTCGTGGACGCGTGGGCCGCGGCGTGCGGCTCCAGCGAGCAGGCCGTGCTCGCGGTGCCGGCCGGAAAGGCCTACCGGATCTGGCCGGTGCAGCTCTACGGGCCCTGCAAGGGGAAGCTCAAGCTGCTGGTACGTACGCGCGTTCATTTCCCCGTATACTACACTACCGTAGCGGCCGTACCCCTGTCCCGGGCTACGCGTGCAGTGCACTCCTTTCGTGCATCACGGGCGGCTTCACGCGCGTGTTGCCGTTTCTGTCTGCTAGATTTTCGGCTCCATCGTCGCGCCGGCGAGCCCGGAGGAGTGGGCGGGGCGGGACCCGATGCGGTGGCTCTACATCTACGGCGTCGACGGCCTGTCCGTCAGCGGCGGCGGCACCATCGACGGCTCCGGGCAGCAGTGGTGGGCCAGCACCTGCAAGCGCAAGAAGACCCCGGTAATAAATTTGACCCAACACCCGGTTCTAACCACCAACCAGCTGTCTGAGCTCTTCTGCACTGATGAAGTCACCTGAATCCTCTGAACCTGTGTATTTCCTCTACTTGTGCAGCCTTGCTACTCGGGGCCTCGTCCAAAGGTGAACGCTCTGCTCCCGTCACGTTCTTCACTTCTTCAGAGTTCAGTTCCGGCGAGCTCGTCGCCGGCGGCGAGCTGAGGGTATGATGTGATCGGATCGCCGATCGCGCTTTCGTCCTGTCTCTCCTTTGCATGCATTGCGTGCAGACGGTGCACTTCGAGGAGTGCCGGGGCGTGAGCGTGGAGGGCGTGACGCTGCAGAACGGGCAGCAGTTCCACCTGACCTTCACGCGCTGCTACGACGTGAAGGCCAGCTTCCTCCGGGTGATCGCGCCGGCGGACAGCCCCAACACCGACGGCGTCCACCTCAACGACACCTCCCACGTCCGGATCACGGACAACCTCATCTCCACAGGTCTCTGTTCTGTTTGCAAACCCTTCCACGCACCAACTTACCAGATTAGGATGCACTGATTAGCAAAGCATCAAGCTTTCATTGTCAGACTGTGACGCGCTAACAGTTTCAAGAGCATGTGACGACGTGGATGTGCTGTGCCGCTTTGTTTGAAGTATTTTCTTCCGTCAGATAAGGGTCAAGGCCGGCGGCTAGTTGACCGGCCCAAGTTTAGTCAAAATAGTAGCATGCCTTGCCAGTTGCCACTGATGCAGATGTAGTCAGCCAAGTCCAAAATTGCAACTGCAGAGATATATTCCGCTGCTACCTTGCATCGCAGAATTTTCCAAATCCATTCAAGAATATTTGTGGCGGCTGCTAGTATTTGACCACATACGCAATTATGCAATCTAAAGAATTGTTTTTTTCTTGTATGATTAAGCATCATTATTGACAGATCGTCTATCTTTCCAGGCGACGATTGCGTCTCCATGGTCGGCAATTGCTCTGACGTCCGCGTAAAGGACATCTCATGTGGGCCTGGCCATGGTATCAGGTGACAGCACTGTACTCTGCTACCGCTCTAGTTTAGTACGTATTCTTCCAGGATCTCATCTCTGCTTCTGGGATCAACAATGGCACGGGCACGTGTGTATGCCAGCATTGGAAGCCTCGGCAAGAACCGGACCACCGACATGGTCGAGAAGGTGAAGGTCGACACCTGCTTCCTCACCAACACGACCAACGGCGTCCGGATCAAGAGCTGGCAGGTAATACTGGCACTGTAACAGCACTCACTCTGACGGGAACGAGCTTGTCAGAAGAACACCTGCGATTTCACAAGCTACGGAGTAATTCCTTGTGTTTTTTTTTCTTTAAAAAAATCCATGTGTTTTCAGGGCGGCATGGGCTTCGCGCGGGACCTCCGGTTCGAGAGCATCGTGATGAAGAACGTGTCCAACCCCATCATCATCGACCAGTACTACTGCGACCAGCCCACGCCCTGCGCGAACCAGGCATGGCACGCCGCCATTTTTCTGAACCCTGCAACCCATCATGTCTGAAGAAGTCTGAACAATGGCTCCCCCGTTGCAAATGTTGTGTTGTGCAGACGCAGGCGGTGGAGGTGCGCAAGGTGGAGTTCGCGGACATCCGGGGCACGTCGGCGACGGCGCAGGCGATCAGCATCGCGTGCAGCGACGCCGTGCCGTGCCGGGACCTCGAGCTCAAGAACGTCAACCTCACGCTGGAGGGCGGCGGCGGCCAGGCCACCGCGTCCTGCTACCGGGCGTCGGGCAAGAGCTCTGGCGCCGTGGTCCCGCCGTCCTGCCTCGCCAAGTCCTGACCGAAACACAAGGTTGCCAACAGAGGTTGTTGTCTTCACTTTCTTCAGTCAGCTTCGAGCCAGTGACCGAAGCACGTATACACAACACATGATTGAACTTGCAGGTTCAAAGCTGTTTGTCAACTTGTCATACCGAAACCTGTCGATTGTACACACGCCATCGGTGACGAGAGGGAAACACAGGGGAAAAAAAATCGAATGGTTGCTTTTGCCAATCTTGCTAATGGGATTTTTCGGTGCAGATTTGGTTAATGTGTTTTGTTCGGGAATCACACGAAGTTCGCATTGTGGCGAGGAATTTCAACATTTGACATCAAATTCGCACGCCTCACTTCTTTTAGCACTCGATTCACAAGCCTTTGAAAATATAACACCGAGCGTGCAAACTCTCGCACTTTTCGATTCATGAGATTTTCTCTCCTTTTTCTTATTTCATTTATTTTCTTTTTCCCTTTCATTTACCTGCCTTCGAGTGTTAAAACACGTAAGCTGTGCAAATTTGATGTCAAATATCGAAATCCACAGTGGCACCCATATCTGCATTTAATGCAGAAGATGGCACAAACCTTTTTTTTTAAAAAAAAAACAGAAGACAGAGGCCCTGTTTCACCTGGGCTTCAAAACCAATATGGGCCTGGACTGGACCGCTTCTTCTTGACGGCTGGCGGCTGCTGATTCGGATTCTCTCTACCAGGCAAGCCTCAAAATATCCGGGCCAGTGCCGCCGAACAGGCCCGGACGGGCCAGTACATTAGCCCAATAGTCAAACGGCAGCCTTTTTTTTTGGAAACTTTACGACAGCCTTCTTCCCAGGCCCTCTCTCGTCGCCATTGGCGTCCTGGAGCAGAATGTGACTCGTGGCCCATCAGGGGATGAGAAGATCACGGCCATAGCAGCTGTACTGTACCTCTGCCCCGGCGCCACGCGCAGGATTCCTCGACGAAATGGCCCACAGTTCTAACGTTGTCGGGGACAAATCGACTGCAACATCTTCCAGTCCAACACAACACGCGCACGTCCCTGTCCCGAGGATGAGATCCAACATCCAAGTGGTTACACGGATAAGGACAAGGAGCGTCAATTTTTACGCGCAGGAGACCAGGACCGTCATGAATAAAATACAGTTTCACATCTGTAACACTAGCAGAGATGTCAGCAAAGCCACCACCTGACATGATGAGGTGCATTTCCCCCCCACTCAACACGTTCATTTCAGTTTAGTACTTACTAACGTTACAGGTTACACGACACGATGGAGACTACCTGCAAAACCGGATCTTGTTTGTGTAGTAGCAGCGCCACCGCCGATCCCAGACTAGCTATCCATGGAGCACCCACCCGCGCACGTGTTCCCCGGCCGCCTCCCTCTCCTACTCCTACACGGTACGGCGGCGTACCCGCGCCGCGCGTCCGCTCCGGCCACCTATCCGTCATCCCCGCTTTGCTGCTCTGCGGGCTCTAATTCCAACGCCTCAAATACTCCTGCTCTGCTGCCCACTGACACCCTTGTGCTAGCTAACAGAAGCCCCGCCAGCTCTCTCAGCGATGGCGCCGGCGGCTGCCCTTCTGCTCCTGCTCGCGGCCGCCGTCGCGGCTCTCCTGCCGGGGCCCGCCGAGGCCCGCACCCTCCTCACGCTCGACGACTTCGGCGCCGTCGGGGACGGCTCCGCGAACGACACCAAGGTAACGGCCCCGACGCTGCTGCTCGACACGCACGACTGCGTGCCTGGCTGGTGGCTGCTACTCCTTATGCTTCCTCATGCCTGGCTGATGGCTGCTGCTGCTCCTCTCTCTCTCTCTGTCTTCCAGGCTTTCGCCGACGCCTGGACGGCGGCGTGCGCCGGCCACGGCAAGGTCTTCCTCAACGTGCCCGCCGGCAAGACCTTCCGGATCTGGCCGCTCACGCTCGCCGGGCCCTGTAGGGGCGAGATCAAGCTGCTCGTAAGCCACCAGCCACGCACCCGCCGCCCTTTCCCTTCTTCTAGTCGCAGTATATAAGTGTGCAATTTCTTTCTTCCTTGCGTTGTCGTCAGATTTCTGGGAACATCGTCGGGCCGGAGAGCCCCTACGACTGGGGATCCGCCGACCGCGGGCAGTGGCTCCACTTCCGCAACGTCGAGGACCTCAAGGTCACCGGCGGCGGCATCATCGACGGCAGGGGCCAGCAGTGGTGGGCGGCGCAGTCGGCGTGCGCGGAGAACAAGGTAACCGATGGCGCCGCCTGACTGACGCCGGGTGTTGGACTGACGGCACGACAGGACAGTCTAATCCTAACTCTGCGCTCTGCTCGTGTTCCTTGCAGAATTGCACGGCGCAGCCTGCTGCTCCCAAGGTGAGCTCGTGCGTCCCCGCTCGATTGGAGATTTGCTCCAACTGAATGGGTCGGTCGCCGAGTAGGAGGAATCGAATCACCCATCTCGCTCATGATCTTCAATTCGCAGGCGGTTCACTTCGAGGACTGCCATGGGATCAGTGTGATGGGGATAACGCTGCAGAACAGCCAGCAGGCCCACCTGACGTTCACCCGGTGCTCACACGTCAAGGCCAATTACCTGAGGGTGACCTCGCCGGCGGACAGCATCAACACCAATGGCATCCACCTAGTTGACTCGAGAAATGTACACATCATGGACAATCTCATCTCCACAGGTATGGTGGCCTTTGTCTTTCAGAGGAGCTGTTTTTAAAGAAGACACTTTGAAAAGAATGCAGTTTGCTGGATACTAGTAAACTTGACCGTAGTTGACTAGAGATTCGGTACTGGAATGAGCACCGTAAACTTATGACAATTGTGATGTGTTAGTGTGTTACACATTGCAGAAACTTTGGGGATATTTTTATTTCGTTAAGCATGTCATGTGATTTGTCCTTGTTTCCCAATTTTCCCTTCAGGTGACGATTGCGTCTCGATAGTGGGCAACTGCACTGATGTTCGTTTAAGAGCCCTCTCATGTGGACCTGGCCATGGCATCAGGTAATGGACTAACTGTTGCATCTTCAGATTTTCATTTCCTCACATGTTCCTCAATTGCTAGTACAGCTAACAGTGTCTGATTGCCATCAGTATTGGAACTTTAGGAGTAGACAACTCCATTGATTATGTGGAGAAGATCAAAATAGACACCTTGTTCATCTCAAATGCCGAGAACGGTGTACGCGTTCGTACCGCCAAGGTAATAAGCAACTGTCCATTTCTCCACCTGAATCAGAACAGCCATCTGTTAGGAACTCAGATGGAAATACGGTGCATTTGCTGATCGTCCTGATTGATTTTGTTGTTTTCAGAGTGGTGGCAATGGCGGCTTCGCCCGCAAAGTGAAGTTCGAGAGCATCATCATGACGAACGTCACCCATCCTATCATCGTCGATCAGGGAAACTCCAACGATCCGGCAAATTCATCTGAAGCAGGGGTACATCCAGCATTTTTCAAAAAAAAAAAAAACATCCAGCAACGTCGGACCGTCTGATGACAGCCTATCTCTGAACTCTGCGTTGCAAAATTTACACTGCAGACTGCAGCAGCAACAGCCACGCAGGTAGAGAAGATCGACTACATCGACATCACGGGCACGTCGGCGTCGGAGCACGCGGTCACGTTCTCGTGCAGCGACGCCACGCCGTGCAGGCGCCTGTCGCTCAGTAACGTGAACCTGACCCTGGTCGACGGGCGCAGTGCGTCGTCCCACTGCCGCAGTGCCTTCGGGAGGAGCACCGGCACGGTCATCCCCCAGTCCTGCCTCTCCAAGGAGGACTTCGTCCAGCACGTCCCACGGCGTTGTGAAGAAGGCGAGGAAGAAGAAGATTTGGATTCGTGAATCTATGGTGGTGCTTGGCCAGTTAATGCTGTTCCAAGATCTCCAAGGAAGAGTAGTCGCTCTGGATCTTGGAACTAGGTGTTCTCGTTTGTTCGTCTCCCTAGTCGTAGTCATCTAGTGAGGATCTTTATGTGAACTGAAAAGTCTGTGTTGCCGCCAAGTCTGGCTTTCTGTAATCCGATACACTTTCAGCCAAGGCTGCTTATCTCTTCTACGATTAATGAGGCCAGATTACCATTTTTGTGCAAGACTGAGATTCTTGTGCCAGGGCTGGAATGCACTTTCAGCCTTTCAGGCCTAGTTCTGAATATAGGCTTGAATGCTTCAATCGGCCGCTGGTTTTCGTTGCCACAGAAGCAAATGGCCGGTTGGCAACACAAGCTATGTTTAGAGGGGAGGAGCCTAGAAGCAAGGCGCGACCATGGCGCGGAGCCACCAAACCAAAGGAAAAGCCACGGCCAGGCCGTGTGAACCTCCTCGATCCATCTCCCCTTTATAAACCAGACGCCGTTCCGAAGCAGAACCATCAGCCTGCATTCTCTCAGCCTTCGTGCTCAGTTTCTCGCACCCGCCGCCCTCCACCCTTCCGAATAAAAACCATACCGAGGGCGGTACCAATCAAGGAGAACGAGCACGCCCACACATAAAAGTTAAAATGGAGCGGTTCATCGTGGCCTCCCTCCTCCTCCTCGCCTCCGCGGCCGCCGTCGAGGCCCGCATGGTCCCCGGCGCCGCCGCCGTCGTCGACACGCCCAGGAACACTTCCGGCGCCCGCGTGCTCATCGGCGAGGACGCCTGCCAGCGGACATGCAACCAGGTAGCTAGGCGATCAATTATTTTTTTTAAAAAAAAATTTTGGTTTGTGCGTGCATGCGAATTCTTGGTCTGAATCTGATGATATCATTGATCATTTTTCTTGTTGTTGCCACAGGTGCGCTTCAAGGCGGTGTGCCGTGGGCTGACGAAGGCCCCCGGGGTGTCGACGCCGCAGCAGCTGCTGCTGGCGTCGATCCGCGCGGCGTCGGAGAAGGCGGCGGACGCCAGGGCCAAGGTGGAGGCGTACGCGGCCAGGACGCACCCGACGGGGCCCATGGCGTCCATCCTGGACGACTGCCGCAAGGGGTACGACGACGCGGTGCAGTCGCTGGAGGAGGCCCGGCAGGTGGCGGAGGCGCAGGGCGCCCGGGACCAGAGCCTCAACCGCAAGGCGTCGGACGCGCTCACGAGCACCGGCGACTGCGACAACGGCTTCGAGGACTTCCCGGACGTCCCGTCGCCCTTCGCCGCCATGCAGAAGAGCGTCTTCCGCCACGTCGACAGCGTCCTCGGCATCGCCGTCGCCATCCAGGAGGCCGAGGCAGCGCACCCAGCTGCGGCGGTGCGCGCCCCGCACCTGCACTGATGAGCTAGCCTCCGATCCCCAAAACAGGGCAGGGGTACGTGGGGGTGGGGTGCAGCGTGCGGTGTACCGATCTCCAGCACTTGATATATATGAATTAACAAGGCTTGAGAAATATATTATTGTACGTAGTAGTTGTAACTTGATGAGGTTACCAACACGGAATTACAGGTTGAGCTCGTATCATATGAATCTCTGCCTCCTGACTCTCCTCACTCATGCGATGAAACTAGCCTCATTTTGGATTATATATATAATCCCTCAAAATTACTATCTCCGTTTCAAATTCTAGGTCATTTTGGCTTTATTATGTTCATAATATTTTTTATGCACCTAGATAAACGCTATGTTTAAATTCGTAACAAAATCTATGAATCTAAAAAAGTCAAAACGACCTATAGTTTGAAACGGATGAAGCATATAATTCACGCTCATATAATCTTATATATTGCAACGAAACTACATTTTGAAGGCCACGTCATCTCACCAAACCTGTCCGTCCGGTCAGCAGGTCCTTGTAGGCCACCTCGGGATTGGCACCCCAACCCTGTTAGATGTGGGCCCGGGCCGGCCGTCACCCCTGCCTGTGAACTTTTTCTTCTTCCTATGTTCTTGACGCTCGCTAGCTTCTAATGATCAAATAATAAATTGCTACAGTGATAAATATGTGCTAATGACGGGTTAATTAGTCTTAATAGATCTCACAGTTTACAGAGTTCCGTAATTAGTTTTTTTTTATCCGAAACCCCTTTCAACGTGACGGTCAAACACCCCCTAAGTCAATAACAAAGCCATAGAGGCTCTGTAAAAATAAAACAGCTTGGAGCACTCGCTGATTGGGATACAGCTTAGAAGACAACACTCCCAAAGTATTTTTTTTAAGAATTGATACTACAAAACATGGTGATATTAATATATGTTACCGAGTGTAAAATCAACTTTTTTAAAAAAAAAAAATATTTGGCAGTCCTTACCTATGCAACCTGACAGTTCTTTTGGGAGGAAAATGTGTAGTTCCAAGCTACAAGCAGCCCAGAGCTCGTACACAGTTATTACACAAAACTGAAGGATTTTGTTTTCTCAGAGACATTGGATTCACCTCTGTTAAAATAGGTACTTCAATGCATAAGTCTTGATTAGCATCTCTGCATCTGCGAGGAAAACGACATAGGCAAAGTAGTAAGGTATTTGGAACATCAGGGTATACAACCGTTTAATTATTCTGAAACCTGCCTACTCTAACATGCAAATGAAAGCACTAAACATTTTAAGACTACTTGTATGATCAGTTGACCATGTGACAAAGTAAAATAGCTACTTCACGGTACAGCTATTGGTGAGTAAAACTCATGTCTGCCCTGAGGTAGTTCAGAAGTTCAGCTCAGTAGTACGCAAACTGTATTCAACCACGAAGCTCAATGGCTGGCAGACGGATCGTCACCGGCGGCGAAGCAACGAGTTGAGACGAAGCTAAAGGAGAACCGGACCTCTTTGCTTGTGTCGCAGGCGTGTGCGTTAGGGGACACGAAGCTAGGGAAGGAAAAAAAAAAAAAGCCGAGAGGAGAAAACCGTTCGCACGTTCGGAAAAACGGAGGGGGGAAACCGCTCGCAGCGTGACGCGAAGGTGGAGGCGGAACGACGATTGTAGGCGAGGCGATTCGCCTAATTGTGCTTTAGCTCTGCACATCTGCAGTAGATGAGGATGGAAGAGGGAGAGAGATACAGAGCAGCAACCGCCGGCAAGCCGGCAACCGCCGCGATATGAGAGTACATGACGCGATGCCCCCCACCTCCTCCTCCGCAACTTGCACTTCCCCTGTCCAAACCTTGCTGGTTCGCCATGGCCACCCCGGCACAGCCCGCCGCGTCGCCTTCTCCTCCTCGCCACGACACGACGCTCACTCTGGCGCTCGCGCTGCCGCCTCCCCCGTTCGCCTTGGCGCTCTCGCCGAGGCCGAGGCCGCGGCCGGACGGCGGCGCATCCTCCTCCTCCTCCTCGTCGTCGTTCGCCAGGGTGCGGTCCTCGCCGACTGGGGACGCGCCGCCGTGCACCGAGTGCGGCAAGCCGTTCACGTCGTGGAAGGCGCTGTTCGGGCACATGCGGTGCCACCCGGAGCGCCAGTGGCGCGGGATGACGCCGCCGCCGCACTTCCGGCGCGCGGCGGCGCCCCTCGCCGTGGCGGCGGCGAGGGACCAGCAGTTCACCGCGCAGGAGCGCGAGATCGCCAAAAGCTTGCTCATGCTCGCCGGAGCACGCCCCAAGGGCAAGAAGAGCGTCCTCGGCTCGTCTAAGGAGAGCTGCAGCATGACGCCGGCTTCTTCCACCTCCGCGCCGCCCAAGTGCGACGACCACAGGTGCAGCGTCTGCGCTCGGGGGTTCGCCACCGGGCAGGCTCTGGGCGGCCACAAGAGGTGCCACTGGGAGAAGGCATGCGCGGAGCGGATGGTGGTTGCAGCACCTAGCAGCAACTGCAGCGCGTTGCCAACGTCGTCAGGAGCGATTCTGGACCTCAATCTGTCGCCGCCGGGGACGATTCCGGCATTGCCATGGAAGAGCGACGAAGACGGCAGCTTGGATTTGAAGCTTGGGTACTAGCAGGAGCTAGCGTCGTTGGACTAAGTATATACAGTATGTATGTATATAATGTGCATTTACGTAGTGTTGGTAGCTTTGTCTGTAGGCGTGCTGATTCAGAAAGTAAGCTTCCTCATTTATTTGTCTGAATTGGCCGCTTACTTAATCTGAACTCTGCAGTGTACGTACACTGCAGAGTTCAGATGTAGGTCTGTAACATATCTATCCGTGTAGTATATGTTTAGCTGATGTGATATGATATATTGTGTTAAACAACATGTGTTTTCAGGGTCCAGAGTCCCAACTCAACGCACACGCATCAAAATTCAGAATGAGCATGCCGGTTATATATGAATAATGGGACAAGTTTTATTTGCATTTACATTTGATCGCACGAGATAACTACTATCATGTCGTTCTATCCTCCAGTAAAATCCTAAGTACATTATTCAGTCCATGTTATGTAAGCATTAACTCTAAGATCAGCAAGATCTTATTACACAGGCATGCAAGCAGGTGGTGGTGTATACGTTATGTGAGCATACATAGAGTATGTGAACTAATTTTTATATACTAGTAATAATAGTAATAAGGTACGATCAAAATAAATTAAAAACTAGAGATGCTTTTGAATTTTTTTCATGAATATCCCTTTGGATTATCATAGAATCAGTATGTGGACATACTCAAAGTGATAAAATAGTATGAACACATACGTATAGTGGTATTATGATGGTGAGAGTAGCTACATATACGTGTAGATAAAACGCGTTCTTATGACAAAATACAATAGGCTTGGCTCATATACATATATTTTGTAAAAAAAAATATAATCCAAGAATATCTCACTAGGCCAAGAAAAAGGCCAGGGTTCGAATTCCCACCATTATTTGATATATCAGTGTTTGGTGGAGAATTAAAGATTGTTAAGCTGAACATTGACCTAGGTTTCGAAGGTGTGCTCACCTGCAACTTAAACAATGGATTATGACTTAAGTTGCAGATTTCATACAAAACAAAATAAAATGAGTAAAGTGTACGACCGGTCCCTAAACTATCGTGGGCGTGTCATCCCGGTCCATGAATTCTAAACCGACCGTTTAGGTACTCAAACTTGTCTAGCTGTGTCATCTTGGTCCCTAAACTTGTTCGGTTGTGTCATCCCTATCCCTAAACTTGCAAATCACCCGTTTAGATCCTTGAACTTATTCCGTTGTGTGGGTCCCTCCACTTGATTTTGAGTCTCATCCGGATCAAAACAGGACGATCTAAAAACTTCATATAAAAATAATCATAATTTTTATATACGAACCCGAACAAAGACAAACTTTATATCAAAATTGGTATAAAATTTGTCCTCATTCGAGTTCGTGTGAAACAATTATGAATTATTTTTTATATAAAGATTTAGATCGTCCTGTTTTGACCCAGATGAGACTCAAAACCAAGTTTGTGGACCGGGATAACACAAGTGAATAAGTTTGAGGACCTAAACAGATGATTTGCAAGTTTAGGGACCGGGATGACACAATCGAACAAGTTTGAGGACCTAAACGGTCGATTTGAGAGTTCATGAACCGGGATGACACACCCGTGATAGTTTTTAGGGACTGGCCATACACTTTACTCAAATAAAATTCACTCCATACCGGGTTGCCTATAAATACCCACGAATGAAGCATACAAGTCATGCTTTATTGTGTATTCACGAGCTTATTAGATATTATCCCAGCCTCACGTCCCACGACAACCAAATAGAAGGCTATATAATATATATAGGCATGTTCTTTTAAAATATTTGTGTAGAATAGCCTCTTTGCTAGTAAAAAAACATATAAGACATAGCTAATATGCCTTACATATTCGGAGAGTATTGCATCTTCACTCACACTCAGCATGTGTTAAAATAACTCTCCTTTTTGGCAGAATAATATCCATTTTCATCCCTCAAATTCTTTTGATTTCAAATTTGCTCCTCGATTATAAATAATAGCCACTTTAGTCCTCAAAGCCTTTTAAAAAAATTTCGAACTGTATTGCTGCCCTTTTTTCGGAGTAGTACATGCACATGGAAATTTTCAGGGCAGCTTCAGAACTGTAGTGTACATTGATCTTCCCTTGTTATAATTTTTGTAAGGAAAACTCTGGTTATATTATGTGCTCGAAGGCATTTAACGTGGTAAAATTCGTCCTTCAAACTACATGTGCCAGATCGCACAAACACGGAAGTATAAATACTCCCTGTCTCCCTCTATTGTTTAACATATGATGTTTGAGAAAAGATTGTTAAGTAAAATTTAAATTAATTAGCTTATAATAAACGTAATACATCCGGAGCTGTAATTGAACCGAATGAATGAGCTAGTAAGCCCAAAAGGTATGACACATTATTTTCTTATGTTTTCTGCATTTCTCTTCTTACATAGCAAATACACATACACCAAAAAAAAAATGCTAACATCTTGCTGTACATCCTTGCCATTGCAGGACTTAGGAGTGTACTACATCACAAGGAACGAACGGCACAATCAGTGGCCAGGAAGACCGCAAAGGAAGCTCAGGGATCATCAATCGAAGTAGCAGAGGAGCACGACATGACGCATCTCCAGATGATGTGGAGCCTGGTCATCTCGTCCTCAGTATCCGCCTGAGCTCACCTCCTCCTTCCCTCCACCGCGGTTGTCTTGACACTGAATCGGTCTTGTGATTAGGATTAGTCGATTTAGAAATGCTTCGTCAGTTGCTCCCTCAGGGATTCATAACGTACTAAATAATTCTAAACCAGCTAGTACTAGCAACTACACTGCCATGAAAATTTGAAATTACATTGATTGCATGAAAATGCGAGTAGTGGTACTCTAGTTAGCAGGTAGGCACCTCTCTGTCTCTCTCTCTGGCGCAAAATGACCCGCCGTCCGTACTGCTTCACCCGTTGTTGTGAGTTGATTTTATATTTGTGGTATAATTTCTAAATGTATCCAAATGATATCTTGTTTGACAAATTTAAATGCAAGGAACATAATATATCAAACCTCCTTCCCCTGTTACTTCACCCAGTTTCACAACGTTTTGTTACCCGTTGGTTGGTTGGTGGGTACACCTGTGGTTCCCTGTTCCTCCCTCCCGAAGCAACCTTATGCTCCTGCTCTCGCTCTGCTCCGATCGCAATGCCCTCGCGTCACCGACATAGCTCAAGGAATTGGGGTCAAGAATGGCCAATGCGGATGGGGGAGGAGACGGTAGGAAGAGGGGGACTGGTGGAAATGGAGGCAGAGGAGGACAAGCGGTGGGCAAAGCGGGGAGGCCAGATGGCGAGATCTGCGTCGAGCCCCTACGGCCATCAATCGACCAGGTGAGGTGACCAATTTCATTTGTTCTTGATTTCGTGAACCAACTTCTTTAGAGATGATAGGAGTCTGGCAATGTATTTGGCATCAATCTTGTCCCCAATATCATGAATGCATTGGATTGTCAGAATCTTTTTGGAGGGCAATTTTTATGAACGATAAGAGAGTGATAAGAGAGTAACTGACTCCCATTCATTTTTGCACCCACCCAGGCAACGCAACTCCGATCAGGCCACCGCCTAGCCACGCCGACGTAAGGAGGTACATGCCGCGGCTGTCCCCAGTGCTACGCCTATGCAGAGGACCCGATCAGTGGCCTCCGTGACGAGATGCTCCTCGAGGTGCTATTCCGTCTTGGGGACGTCCATGAGGTGGTGCGCACCAGCGTGTTGTCTCGCCGGTGGAGTGGCATCTGGACCTAGCTCCCTCGCCTCAGCTTTAACGGCCTCGATCCTGACAAGCTCCAAATGGCGCTCGCCCAGGTCCCAACGCGGCAGCTGGAGTGCCTCGACATCTCAGAACCCCGCAACCACACACTCTCCACTACGCGCATCTCCTCACCGCTTCTCGCCGCCGCCACAATCGATGTGGCGGACCTCATCGTCAAACTGGTCGGAGATTTCAACATCTACATCCCCTTCGTCTCAGCAGCATTCTCCCCTGTAGGATTCTTGGAACCTACTTCTGCAGCATTCTTCCTAGGAGTAGATTTCTGGGCACGACCAGTTGCCTTCTTTGTCTTGACAGCCCTAACAGCTTCAGTTCCACTGATTTCAGTTGTGGGATTGCCAATAACTCCGTCAGAAAAGCTGCAGGAAGTCTCTTCTTCACGCATAGTTGCCTTCTTTGTCTTGGCAGCTGTAGGATCTAGGATACCGACTAGAGGGGGGGAGGGGGGGGGTGAATAGGCGGTTTTAACTAAAATCAAAGCACTAATAAAAATTTATTAGTAACACAAGAGAAATCATATTTCTACTCAATTCTAGACTAAGTAAAGGTTTGCAACCTAGGGTGACAAGTAATATTCAATCTATAGGAATGTAAATGCTCAAGGTAAATAGTCGAAAGGTAAATGAGCAAATAAATAACCAATCACACAGAGACCGAATTTTTTCCTGTGGTGTCGATGACTTGCCGGTCACCCCTAATCCACGTTGAGGTGGATTCAAAGCTTCAACCGCTTCTCTATCAAGTCACACTTGATGTATAAGCCGGCTTGAATGCAATGAACCTCTCCAAACCTCGATTCCACTAGAGTTGCCCTTTACCGCTCCGGTGAGGTGAGCACAGGACCTCTCATAATCTTCCAAGGCTTCTTCACAATCTTCTTGAAGAGCTCAATGGAAATCTCACACCAAGCCGTCTAGGAGACGACAACCTCCAAGAGTAACAAGCCAATGATGCTTGCTTGATGTTCTCCTAGTGCCTCAATGCTCAATGCAATCAAAAGCAATGCACTAGAAAGCCTCACACCCACAAGAATGCAATCTCTTAGCAAATGAGTGAGAGAGAATGAGAGAGGGGACTCTTGGGTCAAATGAGCTTTCAGAATGGCCAAGAGAAGGTCCCCAAACCGGTGGGATGAGTATATATAGTCCCCACACATCCAACTAGCCGTTATGTGTAAAACTCGTGAAAACATAGTTCTGACAGGACCGTCCGCCTCAGAGGTGACGGACCGTCCGCCCGTGCCCAACGGCTACTATTTCAAAAGTCAAACGTGTCAGAAGTGACCGTTACAGGGGCGGACCGTCCGCCTCACAGTTAGAAAAAGGTCACCACGCGACTAAGGACCAAGTTTCACAAAGGCAGACCGTCCGCCTTATAAAAGTGTCCTGGAACCCCCTAGAAACCGTCTCTGCATGAACGGTCCGCGAAAGGGTCCGCCGTTCAGGAAAAACACCCGCGGACCGTCCGCCCGAACGTGGCGGACCGTCTGCCTTATAAAAGGCGTCCAGACCCAAAACCAACACTTAGCCAATTTTCCATCCGTAAAGTCAGAGGCGGACTGTCCGCTACCCCTTAGGCGGACTGTCCGCCTTACCAAAATCAGCAAGGTTAGAATACCTTCCTCTTTTCATTTTCTATCCAACTATTTTCAAACGAAGTTAGCTCTCATGCATGCATTTACACTATTTGAGCAAGATGGCACTAGAGTCATATCAAACAACCATAATTGACCTCTCTTAATAGTACGGCTATCTAGCCTATTAATCCGGTCAAAATTCTTCTCTAAAGCTCCTTGAGACCGGTAAAATAAACATCCTATCTTTTACCTTTTTCTCTAGCATCCATTTGCTTCAATATCCAGCGATATATCAAAATAAATTATTGAAGCTCATCCATTCATCCGGACTAACCTAATCTCATCATCTCAATTGAATTGTTAGTCCATGATGATTGTCATTAATTACCAAAACACATTTAGGGGCCTAGATGCACTTTCAGCAGCCCTGGCAGCTTCAACATCTTCAACAACAATTCCACTTATTTCAGTTGTGGGATTGCCAATAACTCCATCAGCACCAGCATCAGATCGAGCCAGTCCCCTGTTTACAGCACCATATTGAGCAATTCCATCTATGCATGCACCAAGTTCTTCTATGTCAATTCCAATAGATGGAGCAAGTGGCTGCACTGCAGAAAGGAGCCCATGCGCTCGTTGGAGAGCTAGTCCAGCTATGCATTCATCAAGTGCTTCTGGGTCAATTCCTTCCAATAGATCGAGCAACTGGCTGCATTGCATAAAGGAACCCATGCGCTTGATGGAGAAGTCGCATTGGCATGTGCCCATGCGCTTGATGGAGAAGTCGCATTGGCATGGGCATCTGCATCTCAGGAGGTACTCCAGAAGTTACCATGACAGACACTGAATGTAGGGAGTCAACTGGGGACTGGATGTAAAGTCTTGATGTTGGGTATGAAACCCCAGTACACGTAGAGAAACCACTCGAAAGAAGAGAACATAGAAGACCATAGAACACGAGGTTCATACCTCAGACACCATAGCGCAGGGTGCATTATACTACCCCAAACAGGACGTAGGATCCGCTTATCTGGTGGCCCGAACCTGTATAAATTTGTCTCTTGCGATCTACGGTTACCATTGAGTTCCTGATCTCGGCGACGGTCCTCACACATTCAAATTAGTCGGATTCAACTCTGACTAGTCCGCTTAATCGACAAACGACAACAAACAAGCTAAGTGACTTGTTTCAATTATTTTTATTAAATTCTCTATCTTGTTCTAACAAGATTGGCCAAGCGCCGACTACTTTGTTCGGGTATGCCTCTCAACGAGACTTACGCAGTTACTCTCGGAGGCTGCACCGACTTCTTCACGCACAATACGCGCTCTTGCCGACTGCTTTATAAGTCCGCATCCTCTTTGTCGCGCAGACGACTACTTATTTCGCTGATTTCTCTTAATGGTCGTTAATCTCCTCGAGTAGCAAATGCCTTAATCCGTGAAACCTTAAGATTCTCAGTCAGAACCTAACCGACTCATACAACATGAGCGACTCATACATATGAGGTAAGGCAGTACGAGACCATGGTGATTAAACGTAACAGGTGGACTAATCGGGAGAATACATAGCCTAATAAGAGCTCAGCATGCCCAAGAATTGGCACTCTATTCTCTTATTGGATACAATTTCGGTATTTTGAATATTTCACAATATGTACTACATAATGTGTTAATTGTCTTTTTTCAGGTGACAACTCTCTAGGCCGCGCAGCGTGCTATCACATCTTCGCCAGCTTCCATGCTCGGGGGCTGACGCTAAAATTACAACTCGGTTCGCCATCAGGCTTACCTGGTTGCCTTTCTCCAGCATATTTGGGTCGCTAAAGTACCAATGATGGGGCGACGACTACATTGGCACCTGACTCCTGTTTCTGGGAAGATCGCGGCGTGACAAGTCAACCACGACCTCCTCTGTTTTGCTACTGTATTGATGGTGGCTATTTCGACTGCATACTACTCGACGCATCTCCGCTGGCTCCTATGCTCGGGGGCTGGGTGCAAGAAAAGCACTCGATTGACAAGATTTGAAGGAGTATTTGCAACCAGAATTAAGAGGCCTTCGGTATTTTGGGAAAAGAATATCGGCTTAACCATTATTCTGGGAGACGTCCTGGAATAAGCGGGTTATTCTAATTTTTCTTAGAACAAGATTCGAGGTGACCATTATTTCTGGACGCAAATTACTACTCGAATGATGATCTCCAAGATAATTCGATGAACACTAAGCTCGCTGGACCCTTGAATTGATTGTTCTAAATCGTTTCAAGGCTCGGGGGCTGATAGGCTATATACAACGACTGCTGATTTTTTCAAGACGAAGAATGAAGACTCAAATCAAGACCCTCGGCTCGATAACCAAGGCTCGGGAGCTACTTGATATCAATTGCAATTTTTTCAAATTGCACATTTCAAGACAAGACGAAGATTCAAGATTCTGTGGACCCTCAGCCTGATTCTTCGACTCAACCTAAGGCTCGGGGGCTACTCCATATTTCGCCGCACCGCATATTGAATATTGAAGACTACAAGTTGATCAAGATTTACGGGGCATGAGCACCTCACAGCCTCGTGTCAACCAAGGACTTTCCAAGATCGACAAGACAAGTACTCAAAGAACTAGCAGAAGCTCAAGAAAGTACTCAAAGCACTCAAGAAAGTACTCGATAGACTTGGCAAGTACTCGGTTGATAGCAAGAACTCGGCAATGAAGCGCTCGGAGGCTTGTTGGGTATGAAACCCCAGTACTCGTAGAGAAACCACTCGAAAGAAGGAAACATAGAAGACCATAGAACACGAGGTTCATACCTCAGACACCATAGCGCAGGGCGCATTATACTACCCCAAACGGGACGTAGGGTCCGCTTATCTGGCGACCCGAACCTGTATAAATTTGTCTCTTGCGTTCTACGTTTACCATTGAGTTCCTGATCTCGGCGACACTCCACCTGAAACTTACTACCTTGGGATACCCCTCGGTAGGACTGGCGGTAAAACACCGACACTTGATGATTCCGCATAGCAAGTCTCCTCTAGAGCTTTCAACTGAAATGGAAAATTGAAGAGAAGATGTAAGATTTGAAGCCAAATACGACACTAATGGTAACAAAATATTGATAGCTCATATGCCAAACTTCAAAATCATGACACAAGATTTAAGCGTTATTATTAGCAATGATTAGCATAATAACAATAAATAGTTCTCTGTGAACTTCTATAAGGGAAATTCCAAATTATTAGTATTGATTAAAAATACAGAATAGATTAAAATATTTCAAGGTCTAGGAAATTCTGGCATCCTAAACTTAGATGGGTCACTTTACAATTCAATATCCCTAAATGGTAGGAGGGCCTGACAAGTGAACCACATAAAATGAAATATAAACATGGAAGGCATATTGTTTTCAGAGCACATGGGACTCTTAGTCATCAAAGTCTCCATAGTATACTTTCAAGATAAAGAGATGATCAATACCTTAAAGTTGTCGAAGGAGATCCTGTCATGGTGGCACTTAGCTTTACCAATAGTTCTCAGTACTCATCAAAGTCTCCATAGTATACTGATTGATCTGAGGACATTTCTTGTCCTCAGTCTCCATCAGTTTCAAGTTATCTACAATATATACCAAACAACCGAATATACAGTTAATCATGACTCTATACACAAAAACAGAGAGCACCAAAATGCTTATCAGAATTATTATTATGCAACCAGGCATAGTCATTGACTTGTCAGATTTGTTAAGAGTCTCGGCCTTCCAAGTTCTGATAGAGTCCCTCAAATATTCATAGACTATTTCACACAAGTCATGGTCCTTGATGCTTGTCATATCCTGTGTGTACATGATGCATTTACATCTATCTTTTGGCTAGTACTATTTACATTTATCTTTTGGCTAGTACTAGGCATTAGAAATTTTGAAATGAGAATGAGGGAAAAACATTTGATCTTCAAATGTTTTTTGTCCTATCTTCTCATCAAGGCCATTACATCTGTAATTTCTAACGACATTTTTTGATCCCCCAATTCAGTTCGCAAAGGGGGCCTTATCACCTCGGGGCAGTCTCAAGAGATGATCAATCTCCTCTACTGTGATGTATACAATTACATCTTTTTGTAGTTGCACTTTGATCCTATTCTCTTCAAGATCAACTATTTTTATACACAAATTGACTTCCTTGCGCTCGCAGATTGTTCCCAACTGTAGGTTTAAAAAGTTGAAAAACCAGAGTCATTGACCCACTTAACTTCTAGATCATCAAGAAGTTCCGCTGCAGTCATAACACCTACGGGCTCCGGCCGTCTATCTTCCTACGTGACTGCACTTCTCTCCATACCTCAATTTCACGTCGTTGGCCGCGAGTTTAGCTCCTATTGGAGCTGCACCTATTAATCTAGTATTATCTCCTTATTAGTGATATATGAACAACAATAGTAGCTATTTATTTCTTATCAAGAAATTACTTCCTATTCCAATTTGTAAGATGTCAATTCCTTTTTTTGCGGGTCATTAAGACGTTAATTATAGTGTCACTAGCAAATATGTTTGTGCTCTACCACAAGTGACGAACTATTTGAATTGTATTATCACACTATGTTGTAACTATGTGTGCCTAAACGTTTTTTTTAATATGACTGAATATGTACGCTTTTTATATTATTTTGCTACTTTACGCAAAACTTGTATACCGCATAGGTAGTTATAGAAAGACAAATAACTTGTACAGTAAATTGTTTATTTAGGCATATCCAAACTAATTAGTTCATGCATGGACCTATAGATTACAGTTTCCACTTTGCTTTTTGGAGAGAGAAATGTTGTGGTAGGAATTGAATCCGATTAGAAGTATCAAGAATTGCATTGGAACTTTGTACCCAAAGCTATTTTATTTCACGCCCTTATTGCCATACCTCAAGGACATTTATTTGAAAAATATCTTCAAGAAAGAATATCTGTAAAATTAGAAGAAAATATCTCCCATCATTTACCGGCTTGATTTCTCGTCTTCTCTTGTAAGAGCAAGTTTAGTAATCTCGCCCGCAGTGGGCTAGGAGAGGGAGGAGAAATGGTGTAGGCCCGGTGAGCTTTTAATGCTCTGCATGAGCAGCACCCAAATACCAATAACAGGCCTGCGAGCGGTGGGACAGCGGCATTTCGCCCGCTTGAGTCGGCGTAGAACAACTCGCCCGCTCCTTTCTCTTTTCTACTTTCTCTATCTGCCATGTAGGATTTAGCCAGCTTTTAGCACCTTATAATACTTGCTCTAACTTCTCTGATCTCTCTCGAATCCCGATCCTCTCTTTTCCTCTTTTTCCTCCAACATGGTGGGAAAGCGGCATGGCATGGCGGTCAACATGCGCAAGGGACTCGTTGGCGCACATGCGGTGCGCCAACGTTCGCCGCACACCCGCCGTCGACCGAGCTCCCCTGCCTCCCGGCTCCGGTGCGGCCCCGTGCCTCCGCCGCCAACGGTAATCGCCAGTCGAGCTCCCCCGCCTCCATCACCTCCCTCGCCTCGGGCGCTGATCCAGCTCCTCCACCGCCTCCCCCTAATCCCCGCCATCCCCATCCTCCGCCGACGGGCGAGCTCCCCCGACGCCAACCCTGCCCAGCCGCCATCCCCCGCCTCACTGCCGTCTTGACCGGCCCCACCACCGTTTCGGCAGCCTCCCCACGGCTTCCTCTATAGCCGATGAGGCAGCAGCCCCCGAAGCCCAACCCCGAACCCAAACCCTAGCGGCGGCACGACAACAACGAGGCGGAGGCGGGCGCGAGGTGGAAGAGGCACAGTAGAAAGCACTGATAAGTAGGTCCCATGTGTAAGTGATAGAGCAGGCGAGGTGTGCATCGAGTTGCTATCTGCCATATATGCGACATATAGCAAATTCTGGCCAACGCGGCGGGGAGGGCCATGGCGCAGCCCGCACAGGCCCGTGTGATTTGGGCAGGGAGGGGCACAACACGATGGCCGACAAGCATTGCGGCGCAGCTGGTGTAGCGACGGGCTCGACTCCCTTATTTACGGAGATAGCCGTCCTGTCGATGGCTGTCGCCACGTCGAACTGTTTGGCGGCCGCCGCAAGCTCTTTGAAGGTTTCGGCATCAGCGGTGTTGCGCAGCAGCGGCTGCTGCAGAGCGAGAGAGAGAAGGGCACAATGTCCTTGTTCACCTCAACAACGTGGTGCTCGGCGTCGAGCGCTCGGAGTTCTGATGTCGTAGAGGCTTTGACGATGCATACCGACGACGGCCGCGACTCTTGGTCATGGGGCCACAAATTCGGCTTTATAGTCGCGCGGGAAAAACTTCGTTTGTGTGCGCCTCACGAGCTCGGTTGCAGCGGCGATGTTGAGTTCGACTCCGTAAGGCCAGTCTCAGTGGGAGTTTAATGGACATTAAATAGGCTGTCAAGTAAGCACTTTTGATGATGTGGCAGTGTATTAATGAAAAGAGATGTGAAATGGGTTTCATGGTGATGAAACTCTCTTTCACAGTTACCTAGACAACTTGTGTCTTGCATGTAACCTAGGAAACAACAATGGATGAAACTATGCATTGAGGGGGGTATTTCATCATGGTTTCAAACATATTTTAGATGGTGTGTCACTCTAGATAATTGTGTCCATGAAACCACCACTGAGACTGGCCTAAGTGTCAGGTTTCCCAGGCTCCTCGGATGGACAAAAGACAGCCGGACGGATGCATTTTAATTTGAGTTTGGCAGAAAATTTGAAAGATTTCTTTCTTTGTTTATTATACTCATCTGTTCCAAATATATGTTGTTTAGGTATGTTTTTTAAAAAATTATTATAATTACTATGTATCTTATGTGCATATAGCAAAACTATGAACCCAGAAAATTACTATGTATCCTTTGGCAGGGTTTTTTGACCGGCTTATGGACAAGCCATGTCAAAGGGCTCACCTCAAAACAGCTCATAGGAGAAGCCGGACACAAGCCGCGCATTTTGCGCTCTCTCAGCTGTTCTATGCACGAGAAGCCAAAAATAGTGGCTTTTTCGGACCATTTCTACCCAAAATATGAAAAGACGCGTGTGTCCTTGCTATTTCATAGAAATTACCAGATTTTCCATTGGTCCAACCCGTGAGCTCGCCGAGCGCGAGGAGGCCGGCCATCAGAGCAGATGGGTGGAGCTCCATGGGCGCGCGAAGGGCTGGTGTGGCGGCCGAAGCAGAGCTGGTTTTACCGTGCGCAGATCGGACGGGCGGAGCCGACCGGGTGACATGCAGAGGTCTTGACCGAGGCGGACGCAGAACCGGCACCCATGGTGGGAGCTCGACAACACAGGAGCTGGAAGAGCTAGCAAGGGGCGGCAGAGGGCTAAGATGACGGTAGGTGATAGGGTGGAGGGAGGTCGCGAGCTGCTGGCCATGTCCCATAGAGGCACATGGAGTGGGCAAGGAGGAGAGATGGGAGGAAGAGGAAAAAAAAAAGAATGGAAGAAAGAGTAAAGTAAAGAGAAAAAAAGAAAAAATAAATTGGAGGAAAAAAAGGAATTAGAAGAAAAATAATATAAAAGTATTGTGGACATTTCACATCTTTTACACATTCTAAAAAGTTAAAAGAAATCATTTTGTCAAACGTTTTTTGCAAAACAAGATAGAGCTAAAAAAGTTATCTTTTCAAAAATCTAGAGCCAAAATTGTTTTTTTAGAACGAGAGCCAAAACTATTTTAAAAAAGCTAGGGCTGCCAAACGAGTCGCTTGGAGACCGATTACTCCGAGTCTAGCTAGGCTTGAATTGGGCTCGGGGAACAGATTCGTTGACACCCCTTACGGCCCAACTATTCTTGTCTAAAACTAAAGGCCCAACTGCATTGCTCTGTTTTTTGTTATAGAAAAGAAAGAAGAAGAAAACGAGGCACATCCTCTCCTCCGTTGCCAAATTGATGAGTGGAAAATCCGGGCGGCGGCGGATTCGACTGTAGTAGCCGGCACTGAGGACAAGATGGCGGCGCCGTCGCTGTCGCAGCTGGACGACGAGATCGTCCACGGCATGGCCATCGGAGCGGTCTTCACCGATTACGTGAGTTTTCCCCAACCCCACCTGCTCCCTGTTTCCGCTCCGCTCTGATTCGCCGTGGTGTATGCTCGGATTCGGGTACAGGCCGGCAAGATAAACTGCCTCGACTTCCACCGCAAGGAGGATCTCCTCGTCACCTCCAGCGAGGACGACTCCATACGCCTCTACAACATCACCAGCGCGACGTGAGCACCCTGCCTCGCTTGATTTCTCCTAACTGTTTGGATAGAGCTGTAATATGTAGAGTTTGGTGTGTGAGATTGCCATGTCTGGTCGGGAAAAGTGCTGGTTCTAATGATTTATTTCAATGGACAGTTGGTTTGAGATGTGTGATTTATGAAGTGCTGGTGCCCTATTTCTAGGAGATTCTAGATTTTCAATATGTTGATGCTAGAATCAATATTATTGGTCAGTATAATTCACAAGCTATTGAAGTTAATTAATCATTTAATTCCCTAATAGACAGATGCAGCATGTCAGCCAGCATCCAGTTTTAGATAAATATACATGGACCATGCCTAGCTCTTCTGTCATGCTGACCATATTGCTAGAGATGTGACATACTTTGTTCTATCATGCAACATTTGCTTGTTTTTGATGTATTATGAATTCTTTGGCTCATTCAGTAGCTTTGATGACCTTATTTTTCACCTAGTCCTTTTATTGTTCTCTATGGTTGATAGAAAGTTTGCCTTGTTTCATGTACTTCTGTCAAAGTATTTTGCAAGTTACAATTTAAGCTTTCTATCTACAAAAGTTGTAGTAATTAGTGTTGGAACTTGCTGGCTATTGTTTCAGGTTGTTAAAGACTACATATCATAGGAAACATGGTGCTGACCGTGTCTGTTTTACTCATCATCCGAGTTCGATCTTATGTTCATCAAGATATAATCTAGAGTCTGCAGAGTCACTTCGATATCTGTCATTGTATGACAACCGTTGTTTAAGATACTTCAAAGGGCACAAAGACAGGTTTGTTTGTTTTTTTGTTCTGCATTTCTTGTTTGTAGCAACAAATTTTGAGTGGCAGAAGCTGAATGGTATTCCCTTTTCATCTCAGGGTTGTCTCATTATGTATGTCACCCGTCAATGATAGCTTTATGTCAGGATCACTTGATCACAGTGTCAGAATATGGGATCTTCGTGTAAATGCTTGTCAGGTTGGCTACAGTCTTCAGCAAACTTAGTTAATGAGCTCAGTTGAAATGTACTATTAATCCTCTAAGCTCTTTCATGTTTACTCATCTATCATTTAGGGCATACTAAAACTGCGTGGCAGGCCTTCTGTTGCATATGATCAGCAAGGACTTGTTTTTGCTGTAGCGATGGAAGGGGGTGCTATTAAGTTATTTGATTCCCGATCGTATGATAAGGTGCCTAATGAACATAATACATATGAACCATATATTTGTGGAAGGTGTGTGACATATTTAACTTGGGAATCAACTCCAATTTCAGGGTCCATTTGACACTTTCTTGGTTGGTGGGGATACAGCTGAAGTTTCTGACATCAAATTTAGCAACGACGGCAAGTCTATGCTTTTGACGACAACTAACAACCATATCTATGTTCTGGATGCATATGGAGGGGATAAGGTCAGTTAAATTATCATGTTTTTTCTGTATGCCTCATATGATGTTCCTTGTGGGGCACAATTGGCCGATCTTATCACTGATGTCCTTGCATATTTTTGTTAATATTTTGCTAATGCCCCAATGTATTTTGCAGAGGTGTGGCTTTAGTTTAGAGCCATCTCCCAATGTAACAAATGAAGCTGCTTTCACTCCAGATGGCCAGTATGTTATTTCAGGTAAAACTACATCCTTATACATGTGCTGATTCATAATAAAATTCACCCCTCAGTTCCCTGCAGTTAAGGCCTAAAAGTTGCTAACTTTTTAAATTACCCCCAACTTCTACTTTTTTTTGTATATGTTGGATCTACTTTTGTCTAGAGATCTAACAATTAGCAAGAATTTACCGGTATATTACTACCTCCGTTCCAAATTATAGGTCGTTTTGGCTTTTCTAGGTTCATAGAGTTTGCTATGAATCTAGACATAGTGTTTATCTAGATGCATAACAAAGATGATGAATTTAGAAAAGCCAAAACGGCCTATAATTTGGAACGGAGGTAGTATTTGTCTTCAGCTTCACTTTTGCCACTGACCAACCATATGAAAATCAATATTTTCTTAGCATTATTTAGGCACCTATATTGCCTCTAAATTGTTAGTGAACAAGCAAAAAAAAAAAAAGAGCTACCTATGCATATGCTCATATGAGTGGACCTTGGAAACAGCTACCTATATTATGTTTGATTTTGCAGGATCTGGTGATGGAACCCTGCATGCTTGGAACATCAATACCGTACAAGAGGTGCTTTTCTTTAATTAGGCTTTTAATATGTGTTGTTAAGTTGCTTGTCTCAATGTCAGATTTCTTTTGCAGATTGCTTGTTGGAACAGTCATATTGGTCCTATCACAGCTTTAAAGTGGGCCCCTCGTCGAGCAATGTTTGCAACTGCATCATCTGCATTAACTTTCTGGATTCCCAGCCAATCAAACTAGAATTAGGGCACCGCCAGCGGCAAGCGACTTTGGTGGCTATATCATTTTTTAATCGGTGAACAGGAGTCTCTAGCGCTTGTCTCCGCGACTATCTCGCACATTAACCTATGCTGCTCCGTCTCACTGACACACCGGCAGATGCCATCTCTCTCCGCCACGGATGCTGGCGAAGTCGCCAGCACCGCTGCGGACGCCCTTAGGAGCCTGGAAAAAAGTTATGGAAATTCAGATATGCACTTAGTAAATGTTTATATCCTGTTCTTTCATGCAAAGGACAGGCATCATGTAAGAAATAACACTTGCTTTATTACCATCTGCGGAGAGAATGACACAGTTCCAGGCAGATGCTTTGGCCCTGTTTGTTTCACGAAATTTTTTTCGAGTATGTCGGGCACACATTTGATAGTGCTCCCTTTCTTATTTATGTGTACACTTGCGGACTTGCCTGTTATTTTACTATTATTAGGATATTGTTAACGCTCATAAGGTTGTGTGCATCATTTACCCTCAAACTGTTGATCTTTCTCTAGACATAACCCGAACAGAGTGATTGGAAACGCTCATATATCATGGGCGTGTTTTGGAGAATCATTTTGTTGCGTAGAGTGACAAGCAACGCTTGTTGTTCAACCTCCTGGAGCTTAGGTTTTGTAACATTCTTCTCTCCTGTCATGGAACTTTTGCTTCCACAAGATTTTATCCCATGAAGTCATACGAGATGCGGGTATTTTCCTATATTTTTTTTGCTTCCTCGAGTAACTAGCATCAGCAGGCCTTCCTCGAGTAATCTAGCATCAGTAAGCCTGTAAAATCATTGGATTCCTTCATCGTGTCCAAGTCCAGCTTAGTTTCACTATGCCGCCTGTGGAATGCTGGGACGATGGACGAGACTCCTCGGCACTAGTCCCCTTGACAATGTACACTTGTAATTTACTTTTAAGTAAACGAGGGCGGTGAAAAAAGAGAAGCAAATAACTTGACAGGATCCAAATGACAAGACAACCAATTTATGCGGTGCATGCGGTCCATGTCCATCAAACCGAAATAGCACCTTGCCTCGTTATTATCCGGAGCAAGCAAGATGCATCACACTACATGGAATTTTTAAACTAGAAGCGCCACATCACGGAGCAGGAACTCCAGTTATCTGTCAAGCATGCAATAGAGCAACGCCTCCCTATCCAAGAGCACCTTACTTCTGCCTCTTATAGATCTTGTGCAAGAAGGACTTCAGTACGTTCTGAACCGCGATGCTCGGCTGGGCGTCAATGTCTGCGATCAGCTTCTTGTAGCTCTCGTTCTCATAGTCTCGGAATACACCCTAGACCAAAATGGTAACAAAATTTCAGACTTAGCACCTTAGCCATGGACTCAAGTCAGCGTTTCAACGTGTCATATTTTCAGACTATGAGAAGTAACAGTAAAGTTCAGACATGTAGCTGCTAGTTCATCAATTGAAGATTAAATGTCACTTTGGATACGGGTAAGATCTACCAAACATAGTATCATTTCAGGGACACATACTTTCTAGGATCAGTTGTCAAAATGAGGATTTAAATTTATGACAATCCTACTTGAACAAGCGACTACAATAATCCACAGATGAACACAAAGCATCATCAAGGGTAGAGAGTAAAGAAGACAAACCTCTAGGTTAAGTTCTTTGTAGAGATTCTTCACTTTTGCCACACAGGCTGGATCTTTCTTGCCATAATTTTCCTGTAGGACATTAAGTATTCAGACAACAGTCCTCGAAACAATTGAGAAGTGGTTTGCAGATTACTTACAAATAGAATGCGTTTTTGGCTCTCATCAGCACGTTCGAGAGCTTGCACAACTAGCCAGGAGCATTTGTAATCCTCAATATCAGTTCCGATCTGTATAAAACTTAACATTGATTAGATCTCAGGAAGTAAAGATATAAAATTGATACGACAATATGTTCATTCAAGTTACTTCAACACATAAATGCACTAACCTTGCCAATGAATTGAGGGTCACCATAACAATCTAGATAGTCATCCTGCAATGGAACAATCATATCAATGCTAAACAGAGTAATGCTTGTGGCAGAAAATGATTGGTATTGTTATGAGCAGCCAAAATAAGGGTTACCTGGACTTGAAAGTACGTTCCCATTTCAACAAGAATGTTCTCTACAGCACCATAGTTGTCCAAATTCTCACCAGAGAGCAGCAGTGCACATGCAACCTTTTGATAAAGCATTGTATCAGCAACAATGAGTCTGATACTACCTACTGATCATCTAGATGGGGATCATGTGAAAATAGTATATGCAAATGTAAGGAACTGAAGGTTCATTACCGGCAGATAAAATGAATAATAGGCTGTCTTGTATTGAACAATACGCCGGTGACTGGAAAAGTACCAGTTCCATGAGATTAACAATGAATGAAGAGTACATACTGAATCAGAATTAGCAATACAAAACATACAAAAGAAGGTTGCCCCAAAGTCGTTACACATTAACTTACACTGTTATGTTATATTTTGTAAGATCCTTTTCTCCTTCATGGGTTGTGATAAGATCCAGAAGCTGTCCTGAAGCAGTCTTAAACTCAACCTGACAATGTAAAACAACGTAATCAGTATCTGTAATAATCTGATAGCTCAGGTTAAAGATAATCAATCAGAATGTATAATTACCTCATTGAATAAATCAAGGAGATCAGCATAGTAAGGCTTTCCCTTGAAGTGGCGCCTGAGGATCCTGGAGATATGGTTGCGAAGGATAATCCCATCATTGACAGCAATGAAGCCAACCTAATGCAGAGCAGAATGCATCCTTAGAAATCACTTGACAAAGGTAACTAAAAGTTCTCTAAACTGACATTGCGACACAAAGGGCACATAGACCAAAATGCTACAGTATTCTGCTTCACTAACCTGAGGCACCCTGAACCAGCAAGGCTGGCCGCGGCGAGTGTGGGATTCATCCATGATATCATCAAGTACCAGAAAGAAAGCTTGAAGCTGTAAATACAAGATCATTCTTAGAGGAGCCACCCAGTCACTTTACAGTCATTCTTTCCGACAACAATGGGGAGAAAACATTACCCATTCAATGCACCAGCCAAGGGTGCAAGCAAGGAACATTTCCTCCTCGCTCAGAACATCAGTACCCTTCAACAGCTTGTAGCTGTCGACCACAGAGAGCCCACGGTTGCACTTGCCTGTCATTGAACGACAACTTTGAATCAGAAGAGTAACTGGTTTTCCATATATGACGTAAAATAAGCAAGTTAGAATCATCTCCTCACCTCCAAGCACAGTGTAGTCAACCATCTGTTCAAACGAGGAAGATACAGAAAAATTAAATTAGCAATGCACATCAAAGGCACTAGCTAACAGAATTAATAGTAAGTAGTCTGCTCAAAGACCCAATATCCACATAAGCACCTATTCATTAATAACTGGCACGACAGTTTATATTCAACTCCAGAGCTTAATAATGATAAGATCTGCTCTGTTTTTAATGATAAGCTCTGCTCTGTTTTTAACTGCAATTCAACTCCATTTGGCAGCAGCAGAGGCAGTGAAACCAATTCAACTGAAGAGGAGGTTTCAGTGTGTACTTGTTGGTCCTTTCCAGAGCCCACGTAAAGACCAAACAGCAGTAATAAGCTGCTCCCACAAGGACTAATCCTACTTCATTTATTTACCCCGTGATCCAGCGCTTTTGTTCCTCATTTACTCGCCCCTTGTCCACGTGCGAGACCATATCAGTTCTACTCCCACACGAACCCGGTGTCCCACGAAATAACAGAGCCCGCCGATCCGGGCTGGAATCTAGCTGAGCCAGCGGAGGACTCGCTCGGCCACGGCGACGCGGCAAGGGAGAGCGAGAGCCCCACGCCACCAGGATCAAACCAGGAAACAAGCAACGGAAAAGGAAGGCGGGCAGAGAGAGAGGAGGAGGAGGAGGGGAGGGGAGAGGAATCGTTACGCGGTCGATCCACTTGTGCGAGGCGTCGGTGAACTCGAAGGCGGGGTCGGCGAGCAGCTCCTCCTTGAGCGTGTAGTAGATCTGCGTGAACGCTGCCTTGGTGTCGACGGCCGCGCCATTCCCGCCCGCCGCCATTGCCTCCTCTCCTCTCTCGCAGCGAAGCAGGGGGAGCCGAGAGCGATTGAGGTGGGGGCGTGGATGGGGAACCCAAGGCAACGTGGGAAGCGAGGCGGCTTTAAGAAAGGACGGGGGTACGGCGATGGCTACGGCACGAGCGCGCGGGGCGGGAGCGGGAGGGACACTGCTGGCTGGCAGAGGCAGAGGCAGGCAGGCAGGCAGCGAGAGTTGGTTTGGATCGGGGCGAGGAAACAAACGAAAGAGACTGACTCCTTTTATAAAAAAAATTAAAATAACGAGATAGACTGACGAGACGACGGGAGGGAAACAAAAACAAACAAGGGCAGGGCAGCAGAGCACGGGGTCGGCACGGATTGCGCGTCGCGTGGATCCAGATCTGGTTGTTGCGATCCGTGTTCTGGCTATCCTGTTGTTTACTAGTATGCAGTATTTGCAGCTCGTATGCTGGCTAGTGTCTATATGATATATAGACCCCCGGGGATCTGAAGCCTCTGAATCGGGTTTAATTTGATTCCATTCCATTATCTCACGATGTGGTTCGGTCCTGTCGACTAACTAGCTGGATCGCCACGTGATTAGATATCAAAGATCGGGGTGATGCATTGTGATGGAACTTAACCGATTTAATATTATACGTATGTGTCATCATATTCTTTCGAAGGATCATGGTTCGCGTTCAAAGAGCACCATTACGCATTGAAAATGTTAGGTGTAAAGAAATGCTTAGAAACGGTTCTTCTTCTAGTATTACATTGCAACTAATAAATAAATTATTGCTACGAGAAGCGGTGCTACGGGACCGCGCCTCGAAGCAACCGCCTAACACGCATACCAATACAGTAGGTAGGAAAGTTGGTCGGGATTGTATTTTAGTTCTTGATGATCACACTCTAAAGATAGGAAAGGAGGCTAAAAGATAGAGAGTTTGCACTGTATCGATAACCGATGGCGTGACTTGCTTGGCATCCTAATAAAAAAGATAAACAACGCGGGTGCCCCTTTTTCACCTTTTGATGTTCGGTGTGACCATGACACGTGTACCTTCATCTTTGCCCAACTTATATGATGCTTAAATGATCCTCTTTGCTAAAATTTAGATTATCATGATCAAAATAAGCGCATATATTCTAACTTGACTTATTGCAGGATTAAAAAAGGTGCCTGCCACAATTATTATTGAAGTAAAATTAGTGGTTTATTACAATTCGGGTATGAATATTTCATCATCCAATACCAACAAATAAACAAATCACACATAGGTCTACATGTCATGAAGCGGTGGCTCAACACATTTGTATATAGTGTAAGGGAAAATGCGTGTTAGAATTATATTTTAGTTCTTAATGATTCCTACATAACATGAAATGGAGCCCAAAGGTAGAGCGTTTTTCAATGATAAACGATGGAAGCCCTTCCCCTATGCATGGTGTGACACCCTCAAATTTAAAGAGAAATTAATTGAGATTTATTTAGGTTAATCCTTAGATTTATTAGAGTAATTATAGAATTACATAAATAAATATGAATAATAAACTATAGATAACTAATGGGAAAATAAAGGGATGTTTCATATTTTGAATGCTAAACTTAGTCTTTAAAACCCTAGAATAAAACTAGAAAGGATTTGGTTTGAATTTGAAATCAATTTCCTTTTGAAAACCCCTTCTAAATAAATAGAAAAGGTAATTAAACGATAATGGGCCGAAACTACCCTTCTAGCCCAACTACCCTTCCCAGCCCACCAGCAAAGTCTGATTTACCCCCTTCCATTTTCCTTCTCGCACGCTTCCGCCCCCTCTTCCATTTCCCGCTGCCAGCCCAACGGCCAGCCGCGGCCCAGCCCCGTGGCCCATCAGCGCGGCCCCCGCGCCCCTCGTCGCTCGGCCCAGCAGGCCGCAGCCGCGCTACCTCTCACCAGGCCGCGCGGCCCATACGGCCCACGCGGCCTCCCTCCCCTACCCTACCCTAGCGCCGCCGCCTGCGCGCACGCCGCCGCCGCGCTTGGTCACCGCCGGCGAGCTCTGCCGCTGCAGGCGCTCACACTAGTGCCACTTGTTCCGCTCCACGCTGCACGCTCCCGCAACCGCCACGCACCCCTCCCACTTCTCCTATCCCCTGGTGCCATGAGGGCACCCGGCCGCCGCGCCATTAATGGCGACGGCGTGCCCATGCCGTGCACCCCCGCCTTTCCCCGCGATGCTCCGTACGTGTCCCCGCTTGCACCATCGCCACACGATGCTTCCTGCACGGCTAGGATGGTCGGGGATTGCGGCGCCAAGCTCCCCTTTTCCCGCCGCCGGCCGAGCTCCATTGCCGGAGCTCGAGCTCTATCCGGCCGCCGCGCGTCCCACTCCGCCGGGCGCCCTCATCCTCCTTGCTCTACGTGGCCGCACCCCACGCGGTCGCCCCGCCTATAAAAGGCAACCCAAACCCCCGCTTCGAGCACACCCCAAGCTCGAGTTCGAGCATTATCCCCTTCGCGCATGGACGCGCTGCTCCGCTCCCCTCTCCTTCCCCCTGCCAGCCCCAACCGATCCGCCGTGATCCCCCTCTTCCGCCGGGTGCAAGCCGCAGGCCGCCGGCAAGCCGTAGCACTGTTCTGACGCCTCTCCGGCGAGCCCACGGCGGCGTTCATGGGGAACGCGACGGCGCCGCCCCGCTCCGGCGGACGAAGCGGCACGCCGTCCGTCGCCGTCCGCCCCGCCGTTATGCTCTCTCTGAGCATAACCCGACAGGCGGGCCGGGAGTTGACGGCGTCCTTCCCCGTCATGCCCCGCGCCACCACCCTCTGACTGAGCGGGCCCGGCCCCTTTCCTCGGTCGCGTGATCCCGGTCCACAAGGACCGGAGACCTGGCCACGCGCCGGTCCACCGCCGGCCCACTGGTCTCCCGCTGCCCGGACCCCGCGTGGACCCGGTGCACATGAACCATGAGCGGGGGACGCCGCGGTCCACCGGCCCACGGTTCCGGCCCATGAAACAGTGCCGCTGGCGGGCCCCACCTGCTGCGTCAGCCACCTGGAAAATGCTACGCACACCCGGGTAAGTGCACACACAATGTTATTTAGAGCCCTTCCACACTTCCAAAAATTCCCCAAAAATACCTAAAAATCCTAGGATTATTCCTAAGCCTATTAGTGCCACCCAATCCTTTTTAGCACATCATTAGAGCCTAAATCCAATTAGGCTAAATTCTAAGCCAATAGAAAGCCTCCCTCCGTGTACCCAAGAAATTCCCCTCTCCATATCTTAGCCCATAAAATCCCCAGGAATTTCCACAAATACTAGGGATTATTCTAAGCATTTTCATATGCTTATTACCCTGGTATCCATCCCCTGACTCCAAAACCCAGTCGCACACTTCCAATGCCCCGCCAAAACCCCGTCTAAGCTCCACGGACGTCATTTCGCCGTCCGATCAAAACCCGGAGTTTTGGTAAAACCCTAGCCGGCATGCTACCCACAAACACATAGGGATTTCTAGAGATCCATATCAATCATTCGGTAATTATTCCTTAGAAATCTATATAATTCTCGAAACCCGACAACCATCGTTCCAACCATCTTCCAGGAAATTATTTAATAATTCTCTTCAAAATCCCTACCCTTTAATCCATTAATTATTTCATATAATTAATGGATTATTAATCAAATCTCTAGTCATCAGCCCTTAGGCAAATCCTTTAAATCCCGGCCTCCCTTTCCTTTCTTCTTTTCCTTTTACGATTTGATTGATGAACTGTTATACTGATTGATATTTTATGTGTTGTATCGATAGCATGACCGGGCCTGACGAGACGACGAGACGTCGAAGCTCCAGAAGACCCGAAGCCCAACCCGGTCAACATATGGTATACGCTCGCGTAAGAATCGTCTAAGGACGACAATGAAGGCAAGTCTCACCAATAATATCACCCCCCCCCCCCTCAACTAAACTTTACCTTATGTGCAGCATAAGCTACAGGGGGCATGACCGGAGAGTATGCCCAGCATCGTTGTAGGCATAGGATGCTGATTGGGAGTGGAAGGAAGATCCCAAGGAAGGGGATTCTGTCCTAAGAGCCACTCTGATCCCAGCTAAGGACCGGTTCACGGGAGAGTCTTTCTAGTGCCCAGTACAACCTCGCATGCCAAAAAGGCATAGCCTTCGGGAATGCCTATTTATGTGAGGCCTTGATTCACACCCCACCAGCTGAACCTAGTAATCCATCCCAAGGAAGCCGTATGATTGGCGCAGAGTGCTGACCGGTGAACTGGGACCGCCCGGTGCCGGGTCGAGCACACGCCAAGTCGGGAAACGGGTATACTGGAGACAGCCCCAGACAGAGGGCTGGGACTGGGCGGCACGGGTTGACTAGGATACAGGGTCAGAGACCCTGAGGGCCAGAGGCCTGATGAGCTCATCAAAAACCCGGGTTGATATCCACGAGGCGGATGATTAGTAGCCCCTGTTTAGCCCCCAGTATGCACGTGGCTGGACCTAGGGAATGCTGACCAGCGATGGTCACCGGTGGGTACGAGTCTCGTAGGTCGGTACTGCCAATGTACACGGCACGGGCCGACCGAATGCGAGGTAGATAAGTACGACCTCTGCAGAGTGTAGAATCTATCTGGATAGCCGCGACTCCGGCAAGAGTCCACTTAGTCAAAGCCCCCGATGATTAGTTTTACTATTTCTGTACGGGGAACCTGAGACGGCAAAGGTACCGTTGGTCAGGTTCGGGATAATATATCGGGACTGGCAGGGAGGAAGTGCCCCTCCAGGACCGACCTTTAACATTAATTTAATTTATATATTATTGAATTTGTGGGATTTGCTGGGTATTCTCTTCAGAATACTCACCCTTGCTTTCATTGTCTTACAGGTTTAGGCTTTCAGGGCGAGAAGGCGCTGCAGCCCATTCCGGTGGAGGAATGAAGTGCCTAACCGCTCTCCGCTAGTTACATCGGTGTTAAATCTATTTAAAATATACGTTATTTACCTCTTCTGATACTAATCTGTGATAAGATCTGTATCAGCAACCGATCCAGGACCTGATACAGGTAATCAGGGAACCTCTGGATAAGGGGTCCCCACATATGGTTTACAATTAGACAATTTGTTTGCAGTTTTATATTTATCATGATTGAAATCGATGCACCAACGATAGAAAAAAAACAATTATATGCTTAGAGGAGTTGGGGTATCATAACTTTGAGGGATCAGTTTGTGTTTAAAGAGCACCATTACACTTTGAAAATGTTAGGTGCTTGAAAGAAATGCTTAGATACGGTTCTTCTTCTAGTATTGCGTTGCAACTAATAAATAAATTATTGCCACGAGAAGCGGTGCTACAGGTCCATGCCTCGAAACAACCTCCTAACACGCATACCAATACGGTAGGTGGAAAGTTGGTCGGAATTGTATTTTAGTTCTTGGTGATCACACTCTAAAGATAGAAAAGGAAGCTAAAAGCTAGAGAGTTTGTACTATATTGATAACAGATGGCGTGACTTGCTCGGCGTCCTAATAAAAAGATAAACAACGTGGATGCCCTTACTCACCTTTTGATGTTCGGTGTGAACATGACACGTCCACCTCCATCTTTTCCTAGTCTATATGATGCTTAAATAATCCTCTTTGCTAAAATTTTGATTTATCGTGATCAGAATAAGCGCATCTATTCTAACTTTACTTATTGCAGGATTAAAAAAGGTGGCTGCCACAATTATGATTAAAGTAAAAATAGTGGTTTATTACAATTCAGGTATGAATATTTCATCATCCAATACCAACAAATAAACAAATCACACATAGGTCTACATGTCATGAAGCAGTGACTCAACACATTTTGTAGAAAGTGTAAGAAAAAACGTTCGTTAGAGTTATATTTTTGTTTTTAATGATTCCAACTGAACATGAAATGGAGCCCAAAGGGAGAGCGTTTTCCAATGATAAACAATGGAAGCTCTTCACCTATGCATGGTTTACAATTAGACAATATGTTTAAAGTTTATATTTATCATGATTCAAATCAATGCACCAAGGATAGAAAAAAAAACAATTATATGTTTAGAGGAGTTGGGGTATCATAACTTTGAAAGATTGTTCGCGTTTAAAGAGCGCCATTACACTTTGAAAATGTTAGGTGCTTGAAAGAAATGCAAGAAATGCTTAGATACGGTTCTTCTTCTAGCATTGCGTTGCAACTAATAAATAAATTGTTGCCATGAGAAGCGGTGCTACGGTCCACGCCTCGAAACAACCTCCTAACACGCATACCAATACAGTAGGTGGAAAGTTGGTCGGAGTTGTATTTTAGTTCTTGATGATCACACTCTAAAGCTAGAGAGTTTGCACTACATTGATAACCGATGGCGTGACTTGCTCGGCATCCTAATAAAAAGATAAACAACACGGGTACCCTTCTTACTCGCCTTTTGATGGTCGGTGTGACCATGACCAATGCATCTTCATCTTTGCCCGGCCTATATGATGCTTAAATAATCTTCTTTGCTAAAATTTAGATATATCGTGATCAGAAACAATGCGTCTATTCTATCTTTACTTATTGCAGGATTAAAGAAAAGATGGCTGCCACGACTATAATTGGATTAAAAATAGTGGTTTATTACAATTCAGGTATGAACATCGTCAACAAATAAACAAATCACAAATATGTCTACATGTCATGAAGCAGTGGCTCAACACACATGTAGAAAGTGTAAGGAAAAATGTACATTAAAATTATATTTTAGTTCTTAACAGGTCCTACTGAACATGAAATGGAGCCCAAAGGTAGAGTGTTTTCCATTGTATTGATAAACAATGGAAGCCCTTACTCATCTTCAAATGTGCACCTTCACCTATGCAATGGTTTACAGTTAGACAATCTGTTTATGGTTTATATTTATCATGATTGAAATCAATGCAGCAATGATAAAAAATATCAATTGTATGCTTAGAGGAGTTGGGGTATCAAGAAAGAAGGGACAGAAAGAGGAAGAGAGTGAAGAAAAGCCCCCATAATTCTCCAGACTAGATTCGCTACTAGGATAAATTACATGGTAAGTGAGGATGCACCAACTCTAGATAGGCACACTTTCTTTTGGTGACACAGATGTACTTTTTTTTGACAAAATCAAAATGGTTCTCGTATAGGAAAAAAAGAAAAAAATAAACGAAAAAACAAAAAAAAAATGCTACAGTGGCATGGCCGCTGGGATCACGCCAATCCTCCCGGCGATATAAGTGTACTTATTATTGGGCCTCGTTGGATGTTGTATCATTCTTTTACTTCCCACTGCGTGCGAGAGTTTTCTGGCATTGTAATGGCCCAAAAACTAGACGTAACGGGGCCTGCTACACAACACAGCAATGTTATAGCAAGAGAGAGAGGGAAGAAAGCCCGTTCTTCTCAAGTGGCTGCTGATTAGACATTCAGACTACTTTTATGTTGTGGTTTTTTTATGGCAAGGCTCAAGAGATGGTGCTTCGAATGGAAGGATTGTCAAATGTTGGGCCTTGACAAGAATTATTGGGCTGATATGATCGCAGTCATTGGACCATTTGTCCTTTTTTTTTTGTCATTCGGATAGTGGTCCTATGCAAGTATTATTTGCCTATTTGGCATCGCACTTCCAATGTAGTATACTTGCTATATTTCTCAACCTGTCGCCAAGCTACTTCCTCCGTCTCAGAAAGAATGTATTTCTCGCTTCTCAAGAAATTTCAGAATCTTATGTTTGACCAATTATAAATAAAAAAGTATAAATATTTATGATATGAAATATATATCATTTGATTCGTTTTTAAATGTATTTTTTTAACAAATTTATTTAGAGACATAAATATGAATATAATTCGCTAGAAATTTGGTCAAACATGAATCACTCTAACCGGCACGCATCTCAGACATGCATTCTTTCTGAGACGAAGGTAGTACTTCAGTAATGCTCCAGTATGCATGCAGTCTTCAGCAACAACAATGCAGACGCGTACCGTATCCAATCCAATTCCCATCACAAACCTGGACATCCCGACACGACGACCTGCGGTCCTGCCCACGTTTGCCGCGCCCTCTACAGACAAAAACGCAAGCGCCAGTGTGGACTATGGCCACGCGCACGCGCCCCATGCGCACGCCCTACACCCACCACGCGCGCACGCACGCACGTCGCCGTTGCCGTGAAGCTACTCAACTCATCGTGTTGCGCTCCGAGCCTCTGCTGATCTTCGCTGCAATGCAACTAAACCCCATCACAGCTCCCGCAAGCAACAGCGCCTTTTAAATTTTCCTCCGGGCGGCCGGGCGTGGGCGTGCCTGTCAGCGTGTGTCCGCCTGTCTCCTCCGATCCCCGGCGTCGTCCGGTGCCGATCACGCCGGGCCCTACGTGCTCCCCCGCCCCTAGCTCGCTCGTCCTGGAAAACACACGGCGCCCCCTCCCTTTCCACCTCCCTGTTTTCTCTTTATGGGAGAAGCGAGAAACACGCAACGAGCTCGCTCTCGCCCGAGCCTGAAGGAAAAGGAGAGGCGCAGGCCCGGTGCACGTACGTGTACGTCCCCTGCGCGCGCGTCGCCAAGCCTTTACTCCCCTGACAGGAACCCCACGGTGGCCCGGGGGCGCCAGGTGTGAGACGGCGCTCGGGCGCGGCGCCCGTCGTCGTCGGCCATCGTCGTCGATCGCGGCTCCCGGCGCTGATCCGATCGACTCCGACACCTCGTGCGCGTATACGGCCGGCATCAGCGGCGCGGGCCGAGGGGGGGGGGGGGGGGGGGAGCACAGGCGTGCGCCCGTAGAAATCGTGAAAAGGAGGCGACGGGGCATGCCACGTCGCTTTCCTGAAATGTTCAAGCTACAGCGATGCCCGTTGACGTCGAGGCGTGTGGGGGAGGAAAAGGGAGATGGTGATGATGGTGATGATATACAGTAGTCAGTAGTAGTAGCTTTGAAATGGAAGGCGGCATCGTCCTTTTCGTGCTGCAGGGAGGAGGGGATGAGCAAGGGACATGGGCATGCCTCGCCGGGCCCATACGGTACAGCGAGTGAACGCGAGAAAACATGCATGCACGGTGGACATATCGTTGACACGCAGCGCTAGCTGTGCACAGAGAAGCAAGAGGCAATGTGAGTTATCTCTGAAATGTAATGTTGCACACCACATTTGCTCTCGTTCAATTTCTTCTTCCAGTGAGTTCTGCCGCACCTTGCACGAGATGGGCGCACATCACCTGGCAGAGTCGTCAGTAGTCCCGGGTCACTTAACTCTTCTCTAGACGAGCGAGAGCGACCGGAGCTTGGGTTGAGATCGATCCCTGAACCTACCCTTCTCCTGATTAGTCGATGGATATGCAGGCCGTACCGTACCATGACGAGGTGCAACGCTAACAAAGTAACAAACACTCTGTCACAGGAGATCGAGAATCAAAGATCATCGGATGCTTCAGTTGTTGGTTGCCTAGGTTGGCATTCCCGTACGACAGTAGCTGGTCCTCCTAGCAGTAGCAGGCGTCCATTGAATAATTATCCTCCCGCTAATCACACTTAGCGTGCCACTTAAGCCAACGCGACGCACGGCCGGCGGCCCTGACCACGATTTGCAAACCAATGCACCCATGCATGATCCGTCCATCGGCCCTCCTTTTCTTTCCCCTCCCGCGCGGTCCATCAGGAACAGGAACCGATTGATCGGGGCACAAACACGCAGCGACCTGAAAGGTAACAATCTATCTGGCACCAAGATCTGAAGGCGCATCATCATCATTCTGGAGGGAGAAAAAGGATCGTTCCGCTGCATCGCGCGTCCTCGTCCATCATGCACGTCCAAGCGGGTCGGTCAGTTCGCTGTTCTCCGATTCCCTCAGCACACACAGGGCGCCGGCTAGGTTACCCTCCCCCTTCCTTGGCCGTGGGCGTCGCCGGCCGTGGCCCAGGGCGGCTTTGACATGCATGCATGCGCGTGCCCTGCGACCGGTTCCGGTCGATATCCCCATGAACATTCCGTGCCTGTTGCCGATTAGTAGCGGCAGAGCGTTCTCGTGTCACCCGTTCGAACGCGACAAGCTGTCGACGGAGCAGGTGGCAGTTCGATTCTATCGTCGAGGAGAGGCTTACAGCTGACGAGCACAAGGGCTCAAAGCGAAGCATCAAGGCCACAATTCCCATGCATTTTTCTCCCTCGGCCGGGTCATCACCTTTTGTTCGCCCGTGTGCAAAGTTTCAGCCCTTTTTTTTCGCAGGAGGGGGGACAAGCATATCAGGCACCTTCAATTACGTTTGACAAATTCACCCGGCCCGAGTGGCGTGCACGGGTCCTCTGCGGTGTCGCACACGGTGGGCGAGTCGAGCTAGCAGCCGACGACACGACCTCTGAACTGAGGTCGGCGCGGTGCATCGGTCGGGATCGGAGCACGAGATCAACGCGATTTTCGTTCATTCCTATTAACCCATTATTTGTGATCGTCACGACACGACATGACGCGCTAAGACGGTGCAGCGAAGACATCACAACAGGTTCGTTCAGAGGGTAGCTAGGAGATCGAAGAACGAGCTCACAGTCACTGCGGCCAGCCCGATGGAGCTAAGCTGCCGACACTTCACTGGTCAACCTCCCGAATGCGCCACGCGGACCCCGCGCGCCACCGCGCCTCGCGCCCACGTCAAAAAGAGGAGGCCGGCCGGGCGGGGGGGCAGAAGCTTCCGCCTCCGGCCTGACGCCGTCGCATGCATGGGCATGGCTGGGGTGGCGTACTACCGGGAGCTAGCTATGGATAATGGATCGATGGCCTACCCATGTAGGAAAGCAACGTGCGATCATTTCTCTCTATCCCTCACCCACGGCGCTTGCTCATCAAGCTCATGATCAGTGGCAGTGCCCTGAAAACGCACGCCCTCGTTGTCCATGCACCCAGGCAGGGGCATGAGGAACAGCGACAGGGAGGGAGGGACAGGTGGATGTCTGTGTGCGTGCCGAGCGCGAGAGGTCCCCTTGCTAGCTGCTGCCTGAACCTAATCCAATCTGCAGGTACAGCTCTATTTATGAGATTATCTCTCTCCTCTCCTGTGTAAAAGGAGATGCCTGCAGCGTTACGTTATGGCCAAAATACTCCTGTACATTGGCAACAGGTGCCATGTCCCAGCTAGCTGCATCTGTCGAGTCCATCCCCCGAGTCTCCCCCAACTCCTGTTCCTGATGCAACAGGCAACTGCTACCGACCGACGCATCGGCGCTCCGTTTTCCTGCGTTGCTGAGTCACCCGCTGCGGTTGTTTAATTTCCATTTGCAGCTCTGAACAGGGACAGCAGCGCGGCAATTCCACTCCATCAGGCTATCAGAGACCACCCACACACGAGCGAAGCGGCGGTCCACATCAGGGAAGGATAGATTTCATGGGAAGCAACCGGCATGCATATGCATGCAGGTCTGCGTCTGCCCGGCCGCCATGCACCTCGCAGCGCTAGAATATTTGGCTGTGCGTCCCTGTGGCTGATGGGATAACATAATCTGGCGAGAGATTATTTGGGGTGGTTGCGCCTTTTTCACTGGAGTAATAATGCCTCCGATCGGAGCTAGCCTGAGTGCCTGACGGTGACGGCCGGGAACTGACTGGGATTTGAGGTGGCGCCGTGCGATCGCCACAAGGAAAAATATCATCGCTTGGGGAAGAAAACTCAACAGTGCAAAGGAATGGGATTGGAGATTCATTCAGAGATTGACCGTACTCTGAAGAAACTGCACGGGTGCATCGATGGTCGATCTCTAGCTGCGCTTGTCAGAAGATCTTCTTTTTGACTATTTTTTTCACGATGAAGTAAAGTAATTGTGATTCTTCCTTTCATTGGAAAAGAAAAAAAAACTCTTCAGTTCGTAGTGATTGCTTGGGGTTTACATTATTAGGTCATTAACTATGTAGGTTTGTACTAACTAATTAAGTTATGCCTACCTTAGCTGTACTATTTATTAGTGGCGCATTGTGACAGCCTAGAGCTTAATATGATTGATAGAATACTCATATCAACAAGTTGCAACTCTTTTCCGGAAGCTCATCTCGAAAGAACTCCGTGGTTAAACGTGCTTGGCCCGGAGCAATTTCATGATGGGTGACCGATCGGGAAGTCATTCCCGGGTGCGCATGAGTGAGGACAAAGTGCGCAGAAAAGAAATATGTTGGTCTGTGAGGATAGTCTAGAGGTCCTAGAGAGCTGTCAGGTGTAAACGGACCCGATCTTGGAGAGGCAGGACGTTACACGCATGATGCAGTACGAAAAATCTGCTCTGGTCATGTTGTACAGGTCGAAATATGGCTTTCAAATTAAGTTCCGAATTAGTAGATGCTGCCAAAGGGAGTGGGGGTGCCATACGCAAAAAGGAAGCGACCCATAGAATGGCAGAGGCAAATAGAGCTCTTGCACATGGGTCTGTCTCCTTGTAAAGTAACTTAGATTTTGCTTTGGCATAAGTCACTTTTTCAGACCATTGGATGGGCATCCAACCACTATGATCAAAACCCAGCACATTCGCACATGTATAAGCGTATGGGTCCGTGCGTACCTGCTGTGCCCATTGGTCAACTTTTGTCTGTACCTACTGTGCCCATTAACGGGTCAACTTTTGTCTGCTGCAGACCCGTAAAGCCTGCTTGGTCTACCTCAACCAGCACACCGTCTGTCTTTTTGTCCTTTAACTCGTCTGTCCATTTTTTATGACCATTTCAAAAATTAAAACTATAGGCTGGTCCATTATCTATCCAACTTGTACATGGATTTGACACAATTTGAAAAGGAAAAAAAGAGCGGGCCACTGTTCATTTTTTATATGGATTTGACACATTACAATTTCAAAAATAACATTCCCAAGTCGCAATACACAACACATTTGACGGAGGCACATATATAACTTGCTAGAATAGGCTTGGACGACATCTTCCCAGTAGCTATAAGATGAGCATCTCCATCGGTGCACATGTGGACATGACCAACAGTACTAAAAAGCTACCAAATATGTTCCAAAATTGCAGATATGAAAGGGTAGCTGCCTAGCTCTAAAAGTGGGTATCAGAATATCAGACAATGGTCATAAGCAAAAATCTGTGTTCTAGAGTTTTGTGTATCTATTAATCTTGCAAGCGCTAACACTGGAGTCAATTTTTCTGCTGCAACTCCTCTTTGCCGGGAACAAGCACAAGAGACACCTTCGCAGCACCCGCCATTACGCCCCTAGATTTGATGATCCTGTACCACTTGATGTCCTTCAGTAGTTGCAAGCTTCCTCATCCCTCTCCTGGATCTAAAAATTGAAGGACCAGAATTATTTGCAGCCTTCAAAAGAAATGGCATATGTATGAAAGGGCAGAAAGTTGGAACAAGTAGTGACATTCTCAGAAGGAAAAATAATGCACAAAAGATGAATGACTTCACCTCAGCCAAGATTTCATGATTCTTCATTGCATAAGCATCCCAACATTGCTAAAAATCAATTAAAATGCAGATTTCTGATGGCGAAAGAAGTATTAAGTTACACAATAAGATTACTAAAATTACATCATTACTTATTAGAGTAATTCCCAAGTTGGAGCAAGACATGTCTAGCAAAAGAAAACATCATTGCTTAAAAATCAATGTCTTGAGTTCAATTAGGTTTGGGTCCAGCTCACTAGATGAACTTACAGGGTAACGCATAGGAAAGGTGGAGTTTCCCAGATCTTGCGAATGAGGCATGTTATGAGGTCTCTCACTGAAAAGTAATTTTGAAGGGTACATAGACACAGAAAAAGAAGTAAAAGTAAGCAGGGAGGATCATTGCATTATGCACTAAGAAAGTAGCCTTATTACATAAGTCTACAAGCTTAGATGATACAAGCATAATTAGTTGTTATCCACAACCACATAACTACTTAGTTGGACAAATGGAAAAGATGCTACAAGTTCATGATGCTCAGTATACTGACCGGAGTAAGTCTCTCACACTCATCAACATTCAACAAGGTGCATTTTTGCAAAATTTCCTAAATTTACATCCTATTTCTAAGAGATAAACAAGACACAAATGTCCATCATAACCTCCCTACCCATCCATAGCAAGCGGTTCAGCAGCAAGAGTAGCAGACACATAAACATAACAAAATTACCACAAAACTCAAAATTCATCAACACAAAAGCCATGCTTCCTTTGTAACAAGCGCTAGCTGTGCAGAATTGCAGAAAGACCATGTTACAGTAGTCTAGAAAAAAAAAAACTAAGCTGTCAGCTACTTAGCTGTTAATTGTATTGCTACATCCAACATCTTAAAAAGCAAAACCATCCTAGATTTGAATTGAACAAGACAATAGAATTCCCATGTCTCACAAATATATCATTGCGGCATAACACGGGCATAAAACTATGAGAGCACAATTGAGGTTAAAAAAATTACACTACTACGTACAAAAAATGACAGAAATGTATAGATGTATAAATGTAGCTGTAAAATAGTAACTTATTGATCTAACCTTGTGATATGTAGCATTCTCCCTAACGCACCAAATTAATTCACAGTATTGAGAAAGTGTTCGCTATAGAAAACAGAATGGAACAAGTCAATTCAGATAGCGCTGATAAGTTGCTTGCTAATTAACCAGAAAATCAGCGACTAGGCAATCAATACCACTATACACCTACATCTAGTAGACAAAAGTGCTTATGACAAAGTACCGACACTAGGAACAGTTTGGAAGAAGCCAAACTATTATTATGGTGTGGGATAATACTAAAAGAATAAGAGTATAAGCCTGTAATACTCAAAAGTTTGACTGTACCTCTAGTATATGGTACGTTGTATTTTACATACAAAAATTAGGAAATTATAATACTAAACATGGGTTTAATTCTAGTATAAGTTATTTATGGTTTAACTGACTAGAACATATCCATTGGAGAACAAAAAAAATGGCTCTCATGATTTCACTCCCTAAAAGACTAGTAGCTGCTAAGAACACTGACATGTTTAGCTAAAAAAAACAGCTATATGTAAAAGTGATGTTAGAAAAATTAGAGTAACCAAGATACAAGAGTAACAAACTATAAAAATTATAGTACTGAATGAGAGTGTAATCATAGTACAAGCTACTTGTAAATTATAGACATGTCATGAGGAGATCAAAGGTGCCTCTCCCTTGAATCCTCTGCCTAAACGACTAGGAGCTGCTGACAACCTTGCCATGTTCAGCTAATTAAAGTGACCAATTGCTAACTCAATTAAAATAGAAACAGACACAAAGATTCGACACTACGTATGCTGATCACAATACAGGGGTTGCTATCATCAAAATATAATGCTCAACATAAGAAGAGGAACCTATCCTAGAAACATATGTGCTAAAAACTAGGGACCTCTTGGTGGAATGAACCAGCCAAGCATCACATTAGCAAATAAAAGGGTGGATAACGGAGAAAAATATGTTCACATGCTGAATGAAACCCCATTGTTAGAAAGTATCCTCCACTGCAGCTTCGTTAACTCATGTGAATTAAGATATTATGAGTACACGTTACTTAGAAAAATGAAAAAATACAGAAAGGAAAAAAGGAGTAGTTCTTCACCTGAGTTCTCCCCTCTCTCGACTTGTCAATTCCACTGCTGCAATCCCATAAAGTAACATATTAGGTATGACATGTTCACCTTTCAAGTGCAGGCACAATATGACCAAATGCATGATGTACAAGGAAATCAGGGGGCATACCTCGCAATCAAACCACAAAAAAGTAAACACAACAGGGGCAACATCGAAGCAAAAATCCTGAATGCAACTTTAACAGACCTCACTGCAGGCACAAGAAAAAATGTGTAAAGTTAGGTGAAGCAATGGTCCATGGTTTGCTGAAGACAAAAATCGCAGTACTATTATGAAGAAAAACTCTGCAGGCCATGTCATCATTACACAACAGACACAAAAAAGAACATGTATTATGGTACAGGATCACACTGCACACATAAACCTATAACACACAAAAACTTCTAAACCTCTATAAGCCATACACAAGCTGGCACTTCAGAAAAATTGAGAAGAGAGAAAATCTTTCTATATCCCCAACGACGTCATAGATATCTCTAGTTTGTTAATCGCATTTCAAATTTTGAAAAGAAAAAAGCAACCTACTGTTTGTATGCCACCTAAAAGATGTTTAAAAAGAAAGCACAATCACATTTAGAACACAGAGATGGGCACCACCTAAAGGTGTCCAAATCCTAACATTCCATGGGATACATGAGCTTCGTCAAAAGAAGATAACGGTGCTTGAAATGCTGAAGACAAAATCTAAGTACTACTCAGAAAGAAAACTTTGTATGCAGTCAGTTTTGAACAAATCAAACCAAGTTTCAGGGTTATAGAAAGTCCTCCTGGCATCATCGCACAGTAGGTACGAAAAATCTATTATTATGGTGTAAGCCTATAGCACACAAAAGCTTCTAAACCTCCATGGGCCATGCACAAGCAAGCACTACACAAATATAGAAAAGAAAAATATCCTTCTAAAAGGAGCTTTTTAGGGCATCCTTCTAAGAAGAGCTTGGCACTCTGCCTTCTCACTTGTCTAGCATACAATACATCATATTTTTTACCATGCTTTTGTGCCAAGAAAAATGACCGACCTTAGGCAAAGTTAGGCAAGAAATTTGAATCTATGATGAGTGGGCCAGAAAGCTAAGAAGTTAGTCAGACTAAGTTGTGGAAGCAACAGAATCATTGGCTTAAACCAAACATTACAACACATGTTAACTAAACTTACGCCATTTCATATGATTGGAAATATTATGTTGTCAAACTATAGTTTCCTATATTACAGCTCTACATGGGAAGGAAAGGATTCAAACACGAATTATAATATAGTTATCCCTAGAGAGAACTGCAAAGCACTTGGAACTGTCTACCATTGATATGTAGGTAAACAAGAGATTCAAATGATATCCCAAGAATGCCACATCCAATAAATATGAACCCATATTAAAAACAGTATGAACTGGAGCATCTCTGCTTTTTTAAGCAGGACCCAAGAATCTCATATCCAATTAGTCTAAATGCTACCAACCAACCATGTCAAGATAGACATTTCACACCACAACATGAGCCCCAAACAAAACTTAATTGCAATCACCCCAACAGTAGAAAAAAAAACAGGGAAAATTAGCCAAACCTTAACCTTGTACGCTTAAATTACATATTAACACAAATTATACTACCATGCAACCATATAATTTTTTATTAATGCATAATAAACTTTTCATCTTAAGATTCACCATAATCAACTGACTACCAAGTAATTTGTATCTAACAAACCAATTCCTGATCAACTGGTTGCTACGTGCATTGTATGTTATATATACACCAAAAACAAGCAGATGAACAAATAGGTTGTATGAGCTATTTATGGGAAGAAAAAGGATACTACAAAGATCTAAAGATTAGTTCCCCTGGGAACATCTTGTAGCAGAACACACCACCCATTTATGTACAACAATACAAGGAACCACTATAAATAAAGAAATAGATAGATAAGGTGATAGGCACATAATATGACTAGAGGACAACAAGGAAGACATCAAATTGCTAATCTGTTGCAATCTCACATTCTCATTTGAACAGGACAATAGGAAAAAACATGACAGTAATATCATATTCGCATTTGAAGGTTTGTACTAAGCAACCTCAAGCCAATTCAACCAAAAAATTAGTTTGCAGTCTCTGGTCTATACTACTAATCTGTTGTCTATGCTGATAAGGAAGCTCAGAGCTCAATTCGACCAACTAAGAATATATTCATATTAAATTATAAATTGTAATCTGCTAGCACTATAGCAGTAGCAGCACGGTAGAAAGGTCAGAAGTGAACAAATTCACAGCGAGCATACCAACTAGCAAGTATCACCAATCAGTCAATCAAACATCAAAATCGTCACAGCTCATCCACAAACAAATTAATTTGCAACCAGATCTGCCAAACTAGCTTGTACGAGTACACATGCACAGAATCTACCAAAAATAGTTAACAAGGAGAGGAGATGGCACACAAGAGAGGGTCGTTGGAGGCAGAGAGGGCAAGCGGCGTCAGTGCCAGCAACTCAATCGCCTGCTTCATTTCAACTCGCCGCCGCCGCCGGCGGCCACAACCCTAGAACAGCACCACCACACACACAAGGCGTGCCTGGCAACCGGAATGAGTAGCGGTGGCTGCAGCCGCCCGCCTCTGTGCCTCCGCACGCGCCGCACATCTGCTCCGCCTCGTTAACCAGCTCCCTCCACCACACCTCGATCTGGATCTAGCAGGTCACGATGGAGAGAAATGTGAAAGGGGAAGAGAGAGACTGAGGGGAGTGTGTGGGGGTCGGCAAAGCATACCGTCCCCAAAGCCGACGCCGGACCACCGCCAGGGAGGGAGGAGATCGCTGACGAGCCCACTGAATCGCCATTCGCCTCTTCTTCGCTTCCTCGATCTCGACACCCACAGAACGAACACACTAGCGAACAGGAAATGAAAGGGTCAACCCTACAGTGATGAACTCCCACGGGCCTCATTGTAGATAAACGGATCCGATAAGAGTTATGCGCCCGATAACAAAGAAAATGCGGGCGTCGAATAGAAACGGCGGGCCCAATAAGATAGTTGACAAACGAGATGCATTGCAGTCGTCCAGACGAATCTGACGGTCCTCGTCGTCGACTTAGACATAGACAGAATCTAAGTCGACTTATAAGGAGCAAATCTGTTTATAAAAATAGAAAATGAGTATTATCATGACCTACCTTGGCTGAAACCAACAAACCAACAGGCAGGAAGAAATTAATGAAAAATATCCAGCGATAATTCTAGTTCTAGCTAGCCCTGCTAGGAAAAGTAAGCCTAATTAAATTAGGTGAGCTAGCTAGCTTCATTAGTGCAGGGTTTGGTTCTGCATGGCTTGAACGAACGGACGCTACCACACCACACCCGTCTCCGGTCATTGTACCGAACGGCTTAATCATGCAGGTTACTCACGCAAGGCAAGTGCACATCACGCTATCTGTTGTGATGGCAACGGCATGGCGCTGCACACCAACCTCCGTCGCCATGGGGTTCATAAACAACCAACATGTGGCTGCTCATACTTATAGTTTTATATGATTGTGAATTTTATTTGTGTGCATATATTTAATTCGATTATATGGTGTTTAGCTTGCATAACTTCAAAGAGGAGCCAACATGATGTGCATGCATGCCCCGTCCATTTTCCAATGCTTTCATTTTCACTCACTCCCTTTCCTTTCTAGAGGAGGCAAGTCAAGATCAGGGCCTCGAGTAAGATTCTAGCCGGATCTTTTTTTGCCCACAATAGGGACATGCACTTGCTGAGGCTAATCGAGTGGCAACTCTACGTGTTACGTAGATTCGGCATACGACGTAGTCTAGTCATTATAATAACCTTATCATATGCGCTAGTAGCTAGAGTCCTATTTTTGTTCTTGCTCTTTATCTACCACTACTACTTGTGTAACTTGTGTTGTCTTTAAATATAAGCAAATAAAAAAAGTCATAAGCTGCTACAAATTGAATAATAATGTGCCATGCATGCATATATATGGTGTGTATATTATTGTACATGCATGTAAACAATATATGCTACCAAACATATGATGGAGTTTTCTTGAAGAAATGAAGAGAGAGCAAAAGGTACACACGCACACTCGATCGAGTCAGCAGTACGTCAAGAGACTAGCTAGAGTGCACTGGATCTCGTGAAGTTATAACGTGACAAACGAAATAATGATTACCGGTTTGATACAGTTGGTGTACGGAGAAAATAGGTGGCAATGCAATGCAAATTAAACAAGCATGCAGCTGGTGATCCAGTACTGTTGAGGTCTTGAGATGAATTAATTCTGAATCATTTGCAGGCTGCATCTGAGCTAGCTAGCTAGACTCTGGTCGTCGCTTGGAGTCATTTGTATAGAGTGGAAGCACTGACCGGTCAGTAACCGACAACTTACACGTTTGGACGAGATGATTAGTACAGGAACGCTTTACAATTAATAAAGTGGCGCGCGGCAGCAGTGTCGTCGATCGACCGGTTCTCTCTCTGTCTCTCTCTAGCCGTGCCTTTTTGTTTGGTTTGAAAAAAACGTAATGCATGGGCCCTCAAAAAAAAAAAAACGTAATGCATGGCGCTCGCTGTTGTGTGTAACCGCTGCGCAACTCGATTGGACAAGGAGAGGCCGCCTACCTTGGTGAAGTAGCTTCAAACTTTGCCAAAGGAGCAGGACAAGCAGGCACTAGTAGGAGCCAGGCCTAGGTTTCTACTAGCAAACATGGAAGCGTGCATGCCCCAAAGATATATTGGATTAATGGTGGTCTGCCCGGCCTAACTCCCAGTATAACCCACCAAACAAACCGTTACAATTTTTTACCGAAACGACGACCACACCAAACCGAGCAAGTAGCAAGGCGACTGAACAACAGCTGAACGTACCCTGTCACGTAGCATTTGTCGCTAATGAATTAACCTCTCTTGATCGATCTCGAATTAATCAATCGACCGATCCGGCCACTGCAGAGACGTACGGACGGATCGGATCGGCCACATACACGTGCACGTCGGTTTCGCACGAACATGGGAGCTAGCGAACGAGTAGCGGGAACGCTAGGGCGCGCGCGCGGCAGCGCCGCCGGACGACGTACGCTAACGAACCGGGACGACCGACGATCGACGCGCGGCGCGCGCGTACGCGGTACGTAAACGAACGAACGTCGTTGCTGCAGGAGTAGTGCAGCAACAGGTTGTCAGTAGTCGCGCCATGCATAAAGCGGCCGGCTACTAGCTAGCTAGCTAGTTTCTACATACGGTGCGCTCTACCGGCCGGCTACGGCGCCACTAATAAGTCTCTGACCAACCAGAGCCCGAGGCGCAGTCGTACCTCGTACGTAGCAGGCCGGCACACCTGATGATCGTCCAAGCTAGACTTGGAGCAGGCTCGAAGCGACCGCGTGCCCGCGCGTCCGTCGTCCGAGGCTCTTCCGGCCGCCGGCCGGCATGCATGCATGCCCTCGCGCGCGGCCGTGCCCCGGCCGGCCGGGGCGCTAGCTCGCGACCGCGACCGCGACCGGCCACCAAACCGCGCGCTCCGTCACGCGCGCGCGCCCGTGTGTGGGTGTGGTACGGACGACGCGCGCCGAGCGGACGGAACGGAACGGAGTGGTGGCTGCTAGATAGGCTCGCTTTCTCCGGCTCACGCTTCCTCGCCCTTCCCCTCCGCGCGCCCACTGCGGTTGTGGCGTTCGCAAGTCACCTCGACCCGACGACGGACCCGACCGGGCAGCCGGCCTCTCTCGCTACCGTACTTCTCGATCGATCGGCAAGTGCCGCTAGCTAGTGCGTCTATCATCGTAAAAAAAAACAAAACAAAAAATAAACACGCGGATCAAATGCAAGTAAGACTGCAGAACGTAAACAATATGTACGGACCGGATGGTGCTTTTCTGGCATGATATGGGTGGCTCCGTGTACGAACGAACGGCAACCGGCCGGTCCCAGACCGCTAGGCGCTATAACTGAAACCCCCCGCGAAACATGTGCTAATAATCACCCGTGCAAAACTTCAACGCCTTCCATCTTTGATGCGCAGCAGGACGGCACAGCCTTTTGGACCTCCCGGTGTGTCTCTCCCCTCCTGCTTTATTTCTTCTTCGCTGGATGGTTATTGGCGCAGAAGCGATCCATCTATCGCAGCGCCTGCCTGAGCACACGGCCACACCTGCAGTGCCGTACATGCGGCTCATGCCGCCTTCTTTTCCCGTTGTTTCTTTTCCCTTTTTCCCGTTGTGGTTGTGAACTTGTGATCGCATCCATCTACTCCTGTGATCGCAATGCAACTGTCGACGAATAAGGCTCGTGCAACCAACATCCGTAATACACAAACACACAGGCCTAGCTAATCTCCTTTTCCCTTCGAGTACAAGGATCAGATCGCCGGATGATGCCCTGTTCTTTTATTCCGCCCTGTGCTGGGGCCCTCCCGACCCATGTAACCGTAAAGTAGTGTATCCTACACACTACACTACTACACTTTTCAGCGGTAACTTTCAAAATCCGGCTTTTAATTTGTTGCTTCGTTTCTCCTCTGCAACCACCACCAGGGGTGATAGCAAATTTACCACTGCGCTGAGTGCTGACCTGTCCCTCCGACAGTACCAACCGTCGCTTGTACTACTGCTAGTGCGCGCGACCGACACGAGTTACATGCACGGTATTGGTCGAGTATTCCTTTTACACGCACAAAGGTCTTTTTTTTTAACTTTAAGATCGATGATGCAGTACGTGCCAGGGTCAAACAATGTGATGCATAACTTGTAACGTACACTGATGAACAACTGGCACGGTGAAAAAACAAACAAAAAGGTTAAAGCGACTGAACAAGTTTTTTTTTCCCTGAACACTGCTGTCGACGCTGCTGCCTTTCCATCCCCAAATGATTAGTGCACCTCGCTCGCATTTACCTTACGCGTCTTCCCTGTCATTTATCTTCCTCTCCCTATCTCATTTCTCAACAACAGCAAGGAGGAGGCCATTACTACGGACAGCGACGCGTGCTACGCTAATTGACGGCGAATCATCAGTAAAATCTCTGCTGCCTGCCTCCACATATTTTTCTGATAAACCGAATCAGTGTTACTGTCAGGGTTTCCAGAACAGATCGAATCCGGTTAGTTTGCCCGTTGGTTTCTCCGCTGCGGATCGGATGGGGGAGGGGATCGGAGGTCGAGAAGGCCGGACGTTCAGTCCGCTGTCACTGCAGGCTCCACCCGAGACGCAAGCCGCAACACTGTAGCAGAGGTGTGCAGTGAATCGAGCGCGCTGATTCACTGGTGACTCACCCCGATGACTGCGCCGGCGCCCAAAAATTCCTCTGCCACGACAGCGCAACCCCAACCGTAGGCGTCGGCCGCTGTCGCCGGATCGACGCGGCGGACACCGGCGCGGGGCGATCATCCGTTTCATTCGGTCGTTTTAATTACCGCGTCCGATCGGCAAGATAATTAATCTGCCGTATCTCTCTTGACGATCCTGTGTTTAGATTTGGAAGGGGAGATGGTATGAGGAATTTGTAGAGGGGGAGGATGGCAGCCTTTCCCTGGCGTACGGATGGGATGGGGACGCGGGGAGGTCGGCAGGGCCATTTACAGGCGACGTGATTGGCGAGGCCGACGGAGATTAGCGACGTGATTAGCTAGGCCAAGAGTGACCCGGGGGTGGCCGGGCTGCTCCTTCCACAGTGTGGATGCTGCTGGATGCCTGCATATGCTCGAGCTCGGTGGTCAAGTCGGGCAAGTAAAAAAGGAAAAGAACGTGACGCGGTGAGTTTTTAATTGTGGGGCGTCGTACCACGGCGAGGCGAGGTCGCGATTAATCTTGTGAGTCCGCGGGCGCATTCATGGCTTACAGTTGCCATAACCAGTGTCGAGTCACTCTTAACAGGGGGAGGAGAAAAAAAAGAGGGAAATAAAAATGCAAAGTCACGTCGCCAACTAACACCGTAAGAGAGAGAGAGCTCTCTCCTCGTGGAGCACGGCAACGGGCGCACTATTTTAGGCCGCCACCACACCCACACCACACCATCTCTCACAGAAACGGGACGGGAGGTATCTTAAGCTCCAATCCATTGGCGCGCTCGCGAGAGGGCGCGGCGCACTGCACCTTGCTTAGAACCCACTTGATCGCAGCCTCACCTTGGCCAGCCGCAAGAGCGAGCGAGCGAGCGAGCGTGCGGGCAGTTCTTGGTACGCACGCTTCCCCATATATACCCCCCGGCCATACATAGAGCTAGCCACAAGCAGCCACACCGATCGGGAAGGGGATCGAGCACCCGCCGATCGCCATTGCAAGTGGTGGCAACGGCCACCGACGTTGCCCCCGGCTTCTAATTTGTCGCTGTCGTCGGAGTAGCTACAGAGCATCGGGAGAATGGGACGGCTCTCCTGCGGCGGCGGCGGCGGCGGCGGCGTGCAGCCCAAGCTCCGCAAGGGGCTCTGGTCGCCTGAGGAAGACGAGAAGCTCTACAATCACATCATCCGACATGGCGTCGGCTGCTGGAGCTCCGTCCCCAAGCTCGCAGGCAAGCAATTAAACCTTAGCTGCTGCGACCTCTCAGTCTATCTCTCACGCACATCGCCACACACACACACACACTTGATCGCTGCTGCTAGCTAGTACTGTTCTATCGATCTCTTGGTCTGAATTGTCGTTGTGGTACGCGTGTGCAGGGCTTCAGCGCTGCGGCAAGAGCTGCCGCCTCCGGTGGATCAACTACCTCCGCCCCGACCTCAAGCGCGGCAGCTTCTCGCAGCAGGAGGAGGACCTCATCCTCGCGCTCCACGAGATCCTCGGCAACAGGTCGGTGCAATGCCTTCAGCCTGACAGCCTCTGCAATGCAGCGGAGGAGCATTAGCAATTGTTCATGTCTCCATGGCCTGATGATCGGTCATCGTGCAGGTGGTCTCAGATCGCGTCGCACCTGCCGGGGCGGACGGACAACGAGATCAAGAACTTCTGGAACAGCTGTCTCAAGAAGAAGCTCCGGCAGCGGGGCATCGACCCGGCCACGCACAAGCCCATCGCCGCCGCCGGCGGCGCCGCGGAGGCCGACGCGGCGGCATTGCCGGAACACGACCAGAAGCCCGGCGCCGCCGCCGCGGACTCCGACGGCGGCGGCGGCCTCGCGCAGAAGCCGCAGCCGGCGGCAGCCGTGTTCGACCCGTTCCCGGTGGCCGACTTCGGCTTCGACCTCGGCGCGGCGGCATTGTACTGCGGCCCGTACGACGGCGGCAAATCGGCGGCGTCGCCGGACGCCGGCGGGTTCGTGGCCGACTACAGCAGCGTGCTGGACGTGTCGGAGAACCTGGGGTACGGGGAGAGCTCCAGCAACAGCAGCAACTGGACCTGCGCCGAGATGAGCAGCGCCGTGCTCGACAGCGAGGTGATGCACTGGGCGGCCTCCGGCGCCGCCGCGAAGCCGGAGCCGTACACGGAGCTGGAGCACCAGCAGCACAGCGGGGGATACAGCGGCGGCGGGCAGGCGGTGGACGACGACGACGACGCGCTGGAGCACAAGTTCTCGCTGCTGCCCTGCGGCCAGGAGCAGAGCCTGGCGCATTTCGACTTCAACTTGGAATACTTCTGAAGTTCTGATCATTTTTCTCTTTTCTTTTTGCCCTTCATTCACCTTGCCTCCCCTCCCTGAATTATTCGATCCATTCCCCTACGTTTTACACACAAGAGGAAGAAAGAAGCATTGGAAGATTAGGGATTGTACACTTAGTAGTAAGAAACCAATATGTTAATTTTCTCTAGCCCCACAACACACTTTCTTTTTTTTCTGTATACTCTGCTTCTGCCTGGTCAGAAGAACAGACAGTGGTACATAAATACGAGGATGTTGTGTACGTACTATAAACAAAGATTTTTTTGTAAAGAATAAATTAAACCTGCAGTTTATATATTTTTCCTTGTCATGACACTAAAACTTGTACTGTACCACAGAAAGCACCTGTACTTTTCCTGATTTTTTTACTCCGATATTTTTTTTTTCTTGTCTGATATTTTTTGCCCCTCGTGCTGGAGTGGAGGAGGTGCGAGGCCGAGGCCTGCCTGACGGTTCTTGCTAGTTTACGTTACGCCGGTTGCTGTCGCGCTTTATCCTTTTGCCTGATTTGCGTTTCACGAAATCAGAGTGGAAGGTAGCTGCAGCAGCAGGAGCACACGAAATAAAGTGCTCCACTGCCAGCAAAGCCTGAAGAAAAAAAAAATCGATCAAATATAGCATGTTGGCCATGCTAATCAGCCGCCATTATTGGTCATGCATCTCCGGCCACCGGCGCCGGACGAATGCTTGCATCACACTCCCATCCATCCATGGATAGATGGACGCTGCGTGCCTTCGTTCATCAAGACGGCATTGGCTTCCCGGCGAATCCTCCTCCTCCCGGCAAGGGTCCCTTTCGGCGAGGAGGCCATCACGTCTGTCCTAGGATCGGAGGGGGACGACTCCCCTCCACTCCAAGGATCGGGAAGGACAAATTGGATTGGCCTCGCTGTTGTTGACTAATGGCCACAGTTTATTTACAGCTCCGTTTCCACAAGGCTTCGCCAGTGACAGCCCACACAGGCTACGCGCTGTAGGGGGATGAGCGCGAGCACGTCAGGTTTGTCGGGGGGAGCCAGCTAATTAAACTGAAACTGACCGGCGAGACCGGCTGCTAATTAAGCTAGCTAGGCATGAAGCCACCGCTGAGGGCGGCGCCATGGTCGCGTGCGACGTCTCGGTCGTCATGCAACGCATCGCCTCTCGCCGTGCAGCGGACGTCTCCGCGCGGGGCAGCTGAGCTGTTAGGGCGGCGGCGACGTAGAGGGCGTTGGGGCCAGGCGATCCCCGGCAGCGCTCTGAGCCTTGGAAGGCCTGCTTTTGCGGGGCATCATTTTTGGGGCCAGCTCAGGCTTGGCTGAGGCTAGCTGAGCCTTCACGTGCGCGCAATTACGCGGCGGATAAACACCCCGCCGGCGTCCGGCGGCAGCCTCATGTGCGCGCTAATCAGGGCTATTTATGGGAGACAAGGAGCCACGGGCATGGACATCATGAAGCTTATAGCTGGGGCGTAAGCAAGCAAAGCGGTAAGCCCCTGGGCATTAGTGGCGCCAGCTTGGCACAGAGGGATCAGCTAGCTCAGCTCCGGCGACGCCCCATCGTTGCCGCCACAAGTTCCGTGGGAGGACCGGTGCCACTGCCACATGTCGTCGCGCGGCACTTCGCTCCTCGCTACGCCCCTGCCTGGCTGTGCCCCACGGCCGCAGGCCCACAACAATGCGATCATGGTGGAAATGGAAGAAAAAAAACGCTTTAGCCAAACAGCTACAACGCCTAGCATCTATCATTCACAAAGAAAACGTTGCTACAAGTTATATGACGCTGCATCAGCCGCAGTCATCAGCTTGATGTTCACCACTCACAATTTTTTTCTACATAAAATTGATGAAAAAGAAGGGGGTGTCGACCCACCCAAAGCTTTGCGTCTTGTGAACGGTAACAGAGGTGAAAAAAACACAACAAATCACCAAATCTACTGTTAAATGGTGGCCTACATGCTTCACTGCGACGGCTTTGCTTGTTCGTCTGTGCTCGTTTCAACCCGCAGGCTGTTTTCACGATGGTAGAGAGATTTGCACCCTGAATTTACATTTAAAAACTGTTAATGAAGTGACAAACCAACTGGAGCCAAAGATGCAATAAAAGTTTTTTTTCCAATGGATAGACGCAATAAAAGATTAATCCAAAGTTCAGGAGTCTCAAAAGTCAAAACACTTTTTGTCTCCCAGCAAAATAGATGAAGCAGCACAAGATACAAAACTTACCTGGAATATTGTCCCAAGCTTTTTCAAGGCTTTGGCTCGCAACTTCAGAACATCTTTGGAGACAGTGCTATCTTTCAGAACCTGAACACCAAAGACCATAATTTCTAATTCAATATGCATAGTGGCATGTACATGCAATCTTTGATCCAAGAACTTGGGGGGCGCCCGGACTTACCGCTTGGCAGACACGTGAAAGTGTCGACTCAATATCAACCACATTGATCTTCCACAGCGAACCAAGCATGGCCTCTTTTTTCTCCTCAAAACTCTTCATTAGCTGCTCTTCATTGTTCTCACTTCCCTCCATCTTTTTCATTCCTTCTTGGAGCTGTATCAGAGAGATAGCACCTACAACAGAAACTCATTACCAGGGATGATCCACCTCGTGGTTCAACAAAGCACTAAAGGATGTCCATGAAAGTACCTGAAGCAGCATTAACCTGTGATTTAATGTGGTGGCCTTTGTCCCTAACCCACTCAGCTATGAACGGTACACCCATATAAATTTTACTCTTTCCAAGTTCTCTTGCTGCTTGCCGCACATAAATATACCCAATAGTGTGAAGCATAGCCTCACCAAATGCTGAAATTTTTTGTTTGGGACAAGTTAATAACTTGGAAAGCCAATACTGAAATATCAAATGTTCAACGAATAAGATAGAAACATCAGAGGACCACCATCACTGCAGTGGAGCAATGGGACGTCATAAACTCCTCAACAGGTTTATATGACCCATAAAAAGATATAATCTATGCAGGTGAAACTAAATATACTGTGTCTATCACACTGAAATGAAGCATCTGCAAGAAGCAGATGATCCACTTGAATACATCACACAATGGCACGCAAGTCAAACTACATAATCGCATGAATACCTGCTTGGGACAAACGCCGAGCTTCTGCACTCGCCCAGCTCACAAATTCATCCTTTCTCTCATCTACATATGGTTGAAGTCGGTCCTTTAGGCTCTGAATGAGCTTTTGTTCCCTTTCTTTTTGTAATTCCTATACCATAGGAAAGTTAACTAGGTTCAACTTATAATCAAACGATACCATAATGCAACTGATTCAGAAAAATAGCAGGAACAAACATACTTTTATCTTTTCTTGAACCTTTGCTCTTGCCTCTTGACTGTTTGAATTTTCATCAATCTCCACTGAAGCTATAGATGCTAGAGCAAGCTGGCCAACATAATCTTCAAAGTAGTCACTTCCAAAAAGCATCCCGAAGACAGCAGCAGGATCCACCATGTTATCCCTGAACGAGGTGTAAAGCAACCGAGTAAGAAAACGACTTACAGAAGAAGGCAGATGAAATTATGTTGAACCTTTGCGTAAAAATACAAGTAGCAGACTTATTACTTATCAAGCCTCAGACATAAGTTCATGACTTACTGTGGAATACCCTCCTTTCCATGCTTATCATAAGCCTCCTTTTTCCCAGGATCACTTAGGACTTGATAGGCCTCCCCAAGTTCCTGTTAAGGTCAAGCAATATAATTCAATATCTTGTAGCAGGCAACCCATGGAGGGTTCGTTCGCCCCGAAACAGCACGTCCCCATTCAGAAAAATGAACCAGTGACGTACATAGCTAACAGCTCAAATTCTGTCGATGCAGCTAACAGCTCAAATTCGGTTCCATTCCCATGGCAACTAAGAACAGAGGCTGCACTGCAGAACTATGTTTATTTGGACGACACTGCATAACTATGTTATGCCTAAATGAAGTATCATCAGCGATGCTCGTAACTAACATCTTTGTTTTGCGCTAACAGCCAAATTCTGTTCCATGGCAACTAAGAATATATGCTACACTGCAAAACTATGCTATTCATAGAATAAAATTGAAACAAGCTTCAGAAGATTCGTGATTACTTCTAGCCAGCTAGCCCCAAACGGTGCAAGGAACAAACACTGCCTTTCGTCCGACAGTTCCATTTATCAGAGAAGTTCATCGTGTGATGGACGACAGAGCATGTACTTGTCAACAATCAATGGCACATAAGTGATCAAACACGGAAAACGTACCTGGAATTTCTTTGCCGCGTCAGGGTTCCCTGGATTCTTGTCCGGATGCACCAGCTTGGCCTGGGAAAATAAATAAATAAACAGGCACGCAACAATTGAGAAAAGGAGAGCACAATAGCTACTGAAGGGAAGAAACAACAGCCAAACGGGCGCGGGCGCGAGGGGGAATCGGGTCACCTTGATGTAGTACGCCTTCTTGATCTCGGCGGGGGACGCGTCGACGCTGACCCCGAGGACGTCGTAGTAGGCGCTGTCCTTCACCATGGCGGGGGACGGTCCCTGGATCTCGCCGCAGGCAGCTCGCAAGCTATTAGGCACCAGCGAACAATCAATTGGCGCTGCAATGGAGGAATCGTCGCAAAGCAACCCGGAAGAAGGGGCTCGGCGTTTCCGCGTCGAAGGAGAGGAGAGGAGAGGTTCCGTACCAGGCAGGGTCGCTCGGGCCTTCTAGAAGGTTCCGTGGGAAGTGGAGAACAGCTGAACAGGAATAGAATCGCCGGATTTGGGAAGATTTTCCAGGAAGCTAGCCAAGTGGGATGCGGCCGAGATCGTCACCCCGGGAGGAAGGGGAAGGGGAGATGGGAGATGGGAGGGGAGGAGTTGTCGAGGTGACGCGATGCGGTCGTGTGTGGACGAACAAGTTCGCGTGCTGGGCCCGCACGTCAGTGTCGTCGCGTCACGCGGTGGCCACCCCGCGCACGGGCATGTGCAATGCACAGTCGACAGGTGTGGCGAAGAGGCAAAAGCCTAGCTGCTGGCTAGCTCGTTTGTGCGCCGATCTCATCTGAGAACCTTCGACGATCCGGCCACATGAGCTGAAGTGTTTTATTTTTTATTTATTTTTTTTGAAAAAAAGCAAGTTGAAGGCTTATGCGTGTGGCGACGTCCTCGGCCTCGCCATTGCATATTGCCGTCGTGGGCGTGTCGACGTGTTGACTTGTGTGGAATCCGATGCAGTTGGGTACGAGACGATTCACATCATCACATGTGCCGGCAAATTACCAACCGCGTCAACCCTCTTTCTTTTCTTCTAAGGCATGTACAGCCTACAGACGGCTAGCCGTCTGCAGAATCTCGAACTCAGCATACAGACAGATGTACAGACAACCTATACAACCCATAGACAAAGAGGCCGTCTATAAGCTGTTTAATGCTTTGCATGGAGCTTAAGATCAACTACAAATGCAATTGTGTATAACATTGTGTGGCTATTTAAATCAAGCATGGAAAGATGATCAAATGTGCATTAGATATTTGCATGTTATTTGCGGTTTGTTTCAAAGAATGTTTATGCATTAAATAGAATATTATTGAAAGGAATAAATTATAATTTTATATTTATTTCATATTGAGTTTATTTCCTTCTCTCTTATCCATTCCCTTCCCTATCCATTCCCCTCCTTCCCCGCCGCCCAGCTTGGTCCATGGTCACGAGCTCGCTGCGGCAGTTTCCATTCCCTTCCCAATCTCCTCTTCTAATCACGAGCTCGCTGCGCGCGGCCTCCCTGCGGGCCTCGAGCTCGCCCGGCCGGCGGCGGCCTCCCTGCGGCGGGGCTCAAGCTCGCCCGCCTACGGAGGCGGGGCTCGAGCTTGCCCGGCCGGCGGCGACCTCCCTGCAGCGGGGCTTGAGCTCGCCCGCCCGCCCGCGGAGGCGGGGGTCGAGCTCGCCCGGCCGGCGGCGACCTCCCTGCAGCGGGGGCTCGAGCAGCGGATCGAGGCGCCGCGTGAGGGCCAGCAGCGGATCGAGGCATGCGGTGCCGTGTGGGGGAGGCCGGCGGCGGATCGAACCATTCAGCGCCGCGCGGGGCAGGCCAACGGCGGATCCAGCCCGGCGACGCCATGCGGGGAGGCCGGCGGCGGATTGAGTCCTTCGGCACCGCGCGGACGTCTGCCGGCGGCGGATCCAGCCCGACGGCGCCGTGCGGGGGAGCAGAGCGCGAAAGGATGGGAGACCGCGGCACGACGGATCCGCCGCTTCGTCGACTTGGGGCGACAACGCCGTACAGCGCGTTGCGGGCCGTCGACTCGGCCTGGGAGCACGGGACCAACTCGTCGCTTGGGGAGGCGACGGGAACCCCGTCTCTGGGCGTCGGGGGGGGGATTTTGCAAATTCGCCATCACACAGACGCCCCCGGGTTGTACATGCCCTAATCCTCTCTGCACCTCTGCTACCTTTGTTTTGCTGCGGAGGAGACGAGTTCACTAGCTGCTCCTGGGCCATCATTCCTCCGCAGGCCACAGTGCCACTCTGGCCCGCGTGATAGCAGACAGCACAGCATGCGCATATTGGGTTGGGCCAGGCTTCCTATATCGAGGACTAGAATTCGAGAGCAGGCCTGATTCATTTTTTTTAAGTTAAGAAAGAAGCATGCGGGTTTACAAAGGTTTACTATAAGAAAAGCAACGTGCTCGAAAAAGAACATATGACAAAGGAAACTTACGCTCTGAGGATTAGACTGAAAAGTTTATTTTTGACTGATTCTGGGCTAATTCAATAGTGTAATGAAATAATCTAGAGGGCTAGGCTGATAAGCCAAGCGACCAAAGCGTTAAAAGAAGGCCTGATTGGCTGATTCTGCAAATCTAGTCAATAGAAGGATTTCAACAATCTAGCAGGAGCGTATTCGAAGTGCACTGCACTGACTGACGCGGAGCAGTACGTTACCTGCACTGCAATAGTGCAAGAGCAAGAGCAATACCGGGACGGCCATCTGAGCTGAGAAGGCCGGACGGTACGTGCATTTCCGGTCGCGCTGTCTGTCTCTGTCCTGCGGCGCCGGCGGTCGTTCGTTCCTCGAGATGCCATCCTCGTGTCGCCGCCATCCTTGCTGCTTGTCGTGTACCCGTGTTTCTTTTCCTTGGTTTATGGCGTTGATTCAGATCTGCCGACCGACCTCTCTCTCATCCCGTCCTTTGGTTCATGATGACAGCTCTGGATCGTCCCCCTTGCTGCAGTTAATTCACCCCAGCAAGCAGTAACCGCAACTTCATCCGTGCTGATCTGAACACCTCCGGCATGGCAGTTGTGCCTGAACTTTTGTTAACCATGTAGCTGCTCGCCCGATGCAATGTAACACACTAACACCAGAAGCCTTACCTTCCATCTTTTACAGAACAACTGCTACTGAACTTTGCCAAACGTCAATTTGCACAGATGCAAAAATGGCCACTGAACTGAACTGAACTGCCCTGCTCTGCAGCTGATTCCAGTGCATCAGGTGAAGTTCCAGTCAGCTGAAGTTGCCGGTTCCCAATTGCAGTGTTTCTTGTATGTTATCATCCTTTAAAATGCAGGGCCGAGGAACGAGTAGTCAGCCATGTAAGCTCTGGCTGGCAAGCAACAACTAAAAGAGTCACACCATCCCAACCTGCAGTTCGTGACCTGCATTAACAACCTCATCAAGTGTTTCCAGAAAAGAAAAAGGGAAAGATTAAGCAGCAACTGCTCCCAACAGGGACTCCCTAACCTCCTCAAGCTAACGGCAGACAAAATGATTATTATAAAATCGCCGGTGTTTCGTTTGAGGCGATTATATCCTATAATTCTATTTCGTAGTGGATTCTGAATGTACCCCCACTATGGCGAACAGGTACCATTCCTTGAAAAGTTCTTGGCCTTATTTGTCTTCTGCATCTATGCATGGATCACAAGCCAAATTGTTTGTTCCCATTTGAAAAGAAAAAAGGAACAATCTTTGTTGGAACCAGTCTTGTTAACAAGCCTCTTTAATTGATGAAATGGGACAAGGATTTTGCTAGTTGCTGTTAGTAGATAGGAAGTGTCCTCTATCGTAATGCCAAAAATATTGGCATAATTGATGAATTATTGTACGGGTACGTGGCTTTGAACAGCTTGGTTGCTGCCAGCAAGCTGATTCAACCATTTCTATAGATGAAAACGCCAAGTATCAACATCACAATGAAGCGAGATTGGAACATTCAACCAATTATATCATTTATGTCTCCATCACCTGGAAAACCATGAGATCATTAAGGGCTTGTTCGTTTCACGTCGTATTGAGGGGGATTGGGTCGTATTGGGACGTATTAAATCCTTAACAAGTCAAAATACCCCTTAAGGTATTAAACAAGGCCTAACAGATATTTTATACCCGAATTCGACGCAAGATTTTTCCTCTTTCCCTTTCACAATACTTTGGACTATAGCACAGAAAGAACGAAAAAGGAGCAAATTTTATAAACAAAAATCAGTGGTGGGAATACTCAGCCACGTTTGGCCATATTCCACAGGCATGTGCTTCTTGCTTGGTCCTAATATATATTTATATGTATCCTTTATAACAAAGCATATGCAGTCTTTAATCCTTTTGTGCTCCAGGCTTTCATCAGATCACACTACAAGCTTGTTTCATTTGCCAACAACCCATTCCCGTGTGGACGGCCAAAAACTGCTTTAACACGGTTCACGGATGATTGGAATCAGTGTAGCAACAACTAAAGATACTCAGGTAGGTAGGCATAGGTTCAATGGAAGACATGGACAAAAAGTTTTTCTCGATGTCGACCCCACTGATGTGGCCATTTGTTTGGTCACTGTGCTGGCTTGATGCTAGCAGAAAACACACAACAGTGAGCAGTTCAATCAGTTCCTCTAGCTTATCTGCTTGTTCTTTAGCTGAAGGGAGCACCATGGCAGGCTACTGGCAGTGTCAGTTACTACTCGTACTACGCATCTCAACAGAGAATTACTGCTATTTTAGTTTTTAGATTTCAAAGCTACCGTGCCTGATTGAGACATGAACTAACAAGGTGGAATGATCTATGAGCTTTGAGCAGACCATGCCCAGGTAAGCATTTTTTTTCTTCGTCTGTTCAAGAACAGACAACCATTAATTAAGGTAAACTGAGTGTACTGGACAACAAATTTTCTTGTTAATCTGGTCAAAAATTTAAACTAAATTATTATAGGTACTATTTTAGCAATACGGTAGCAGCCACAGCTGATCAAGAAAAGCAGCAATTTACCAAGGTAAAAACAATACATCGGTCAAAGCAAACATACCGCAATGTATAGCTTAAAAACGCACACAAATAAAAACGATAGAAGCGCTGCAGTGGTCTGTACATCCTGTTTTCCAAACATAGCCTAGCTTGTTCTGATTTATTCTATCTTTTTTCTCCTCACATAATACTATTGAAACAGATAAAATCAGCCACACAATACTTAGTAGCATCATAGTTTCTTTATTTAATGTAGGAAGAAATTCGATTCCCTAAAAAATAATTATGGGACAATCAGCAGCTGTAGGAGTTGTCCAACGCCTGCAACCAAACAAGTCTGACCTGGCCAAACGCTCGTCCACGCGTCACATCACCGGCACACGTTCCTTGAACGCGGTCTACAGTTTGCAGCCACTGCCTGTGGGGCCCCTGGAATCGTGCTGGCATACGCTTCCAGAGAACCTATCCTATGTAACCGAGGCTACCAGACGCCAGAGACATCTGGGTGCACCAGGTCCATAGACCGAACACATGCGGGTTGTACAGATCCACCATTCGACTGGTTCCAGTCTATGAACCGGATCCACGTGAAAAGCGATTGGAATCCTTCTCCTCGCTTCTCCCTCCTTGAGTCTCCCACCCATTAAAATGCAGAGCGGCAGAGGTTGGCCTCCTGGACAAAATCAGCTCCCGAAATCCAAAACTGTAACAGGTAAGAACCCCACGAAATCCACCGAGCTTCTTCCTCCCTGTGCGTGCACCGATTTTATGGAACATCTGTATTGGAAAATAGTTGGATTTTCGTCTTTTTGCCGCACAGTTCATCAATCGGACAATCACGGTGCTTTGCTCCCAAATGGGCGATTGCAGGGAATTTTGAGCTTGGCGCTTGCTCGGGGGACCGATTTTGGAGCCGGCGGAGGGGATGTCGGGACCCCTCGATCGATTTGCTAGGCCATGTGAGTATGAAGCGCTTCTTTCCTTCAGGGGACAACCAATCGATTCCCAAGCCTTTCAAAAAAATAAAATAAAATAATAATCGATTCCCAACGAATTATATTAGCGGATGTTGTTGATTCATCTTGTTCTTCCCTGTTTCTTTGAAATTGAAGTAGTTGATATATTTCTGTTACATGGTTGTATGTTTATTATTGGTTTTGGGGCTAGAAACCCCAACATACTCTTTGTTAGAGGGGCACAATAATAAAATATCAACTCAGTATATTATTTTACTTTGCCTGAATATTACCTGGTCTCATTAGAGGGCCTTACAGCTGATGCTCGAAGCTGGTCAGCTACTCATCCTAAAGGAGTGAAGGATAACCCATTGGAATTGAGTTATTTAATGCTGATAATCAACATATAACTGTTGCTATAACATGTACAAACCAATAAGTTCATACCTGTATTAACTTAACTCCTTCCCTTTTTTTCTCTCAATGGATTAGTATCGATGTAACAGACAGGTTACAGTTCTAGTTCCTTGTAAAGCATCATTTTCTGCCTAGTTGAACCCACCTTTCGGTTACCATTGTTACGGAAGAATAGTTTTTTTTTTCCTTTGATTTGGATATGGAAACTGATACGGCCTCTGCAGGTTTTGAGGGCTTTGTACATAACGATGAAAAGAAAGAGAGCAAATCTGATGCAGACAACTCAGAAGGAGATAAAAAGACTAAAATTGGCTCTTTCAAGAAAAAGGCAATTAACGCGGGGAATAAATTCAGGCATTCCTTGAGAAGGAGAAGCAGAAAGAAGAATGAACCTTCCATCAGGGATATAAGGGATGTTAAAGAGCTTCAAGACGTTGAAACATTTCGCCAATGTCTAATTGATGAGGATTTGCTGCCACAGCAACATGATGATTATCACATGATGTTGAGGTACAGTACTTGCTTTTCTCAGTTTTTCCTCCAAAGAATCTTCAAAAGGGCAGGGAGTTCCTTGTTCTCAGGGTTTGATTTGTCTTTATGCTGCATATATTCTTCCGCTTTCATATCTTCCCAATATTTCTGGTAAAAAGATAACTTCCCAATAGCCCCACAACAAACCTTGCAGGCTTGCACAGTTTGCACAAATAAACTATATGCGCTCAAGGGTACATGACTAGAAGAAAGTGGTTCTCTCTTAATTGAGTGGGATTCTCATTTGATCTCATTCACATTACAGGTTCCTCAAAGCACGGAAATTTGATGTTGAGAAAGCAAAGAATATGTGGTCAGACATGCTTAGATGGAGGAAGGAATTTGGGACCGACAAAATAGAGGTAAAGCTGGAATTAAATGGTGTATCGATATATGTCATCCTCACCAGTCTTGCACTCTTGCTATGAGTAACTTCAGTATTTTGACCCTTGGTTTCTATACCTCAGGAATTTGACTACACCGAGTTAGACGAAGTTACAAAGTACTACCCACAGTTTTATCATGGGGTGGATAAAGAGGGTAGACCTGTCTACATAGAGTTAATAGGAAAGGTTGATGCGAACAAGCTAGTGCAAGTAACAACCATAGATCGATATGTGAGATACCATGTCAAGGAGTTTGAGAGATGTTTCCAGATGAGATTTCCAGCTTGCTCGATTGCTGCAAAAAAACACATAGACTCGTGCACTACTATTTTGGATGTTCAGGGAGTGGTATGTCGCATTATATTATAGCTAATATTGTTCATTATATTTAAAGCTACATCGCTAAGAGTTGTGCTTGACTTATTTTATGTAACTGAAGGGTTTCAAGAACTTCTCAAAATCTGCAAGGGAATTAATCACACGATTGCAGAAGGTCGACAGTGACAACTACCCAGAGGTAGGTAGCAATGTTATGGATCCTGGATGGCAAATTTCATTTCAGCATCTGAAACATTTTCAATGAAATATTTCCATGAATAATTTTACTAAAATTCAAAACAAGAAATATAGTTTCTTCTTGTCATTATGTTTATCTTGGTCCATTGTTGAATCCCTAATACATTTTGGATGCTGGTACAGACATTGTGCCGGATGTATATAATTAATGCTGGCCAAGGCTTCAAGATGTTATGGGGCACAATAAAATCGTTCCTTGATCCAAAAACTGCTTCCAAGATTCATGTATGTCATGCTTTGTCAAGCAATGATTTGATTGTATCTTTTCTGAGTGATTTGATATACACATTATACTTGCCCTTTATCATCTCTCATTTTCTTTTGAAGGTTCTTGGGACTAAGTACCAACATAAGTTGCTTGAAATTATTGATGAGTGGTCAGTATCCTTTTTCTTGGCTACACATTTGTGTTGTTGGATTCCATCCTAATTTCTATTGAATACATTCATGCAGCGAATTGCCAGAATTTCTTGGTGGTAAATGCAAATGTGATGAACATGGAGGTTGTCAAAAATCTGACAAAGGTCCTTGGAAGGATCCCGAAATAATAAAGGTAATAAATATCAAAGAAGAAAATGGAAACGTTTCCGAATGAGGTATCCTCATCAACGTCTTGGTTGCTAATGTGGTGCGTCTTGAACTTCTCCAGAGAGTTCTCAATGGCGAGGCAAACTACGGAAGGCAAATTGTGACTATATCCAGCACTGATGGAAAGATAATTGGTTATGCTAGGCCAGAGTACCCAGCCGTAAGTCTATAAGAATGCTTTAGTGTAGAAATTTCTAGAGACATCATCTTCAGTCCTCAGTCAGTACTTATTCTGTTATTTTTCTGAAGCAGAGAAAAGGCAGTGATGCATCTGCTGAGTCTGGGTCTGAAGTGGAAGATGTAACATCTCCTACTGCATCAAGGAATCTGATTACACACCCTATTTTGACCCCTGTTCACGAGGAGGCAAGTGGCTAACCCTTAGTGTATGATTAAAAACCTGATAATAATATTGCTGAAATAATCTGCATTAGTAAAATCTTGACTACTGGCACCACCAAGGGCCAAAAAGTTGCTGATAATAGGTCACTAAATTATACCGAGTAATATTTTGTAAATATTCGTTGAACTGTAAATGGTACTGCACTGCACCCCCTTTTGCTTTCGTGTTGGGTCAATTAATACAGGCTTTTAACCAGTATGAATTCCAATTCCGAACATGCATGGACTGCAACTTTGGGTTCCTCTTTTCTACGTAGTTATTGATGGGTAATCTCTGTTGCTATCTCCAGTCAAAATTGCCGGCACATGCTTCCGCATCTGTTGCTCATGCTTCTATTGAAGAAAGCATTCCTGTTGTTGATAAGGTTGTTGATGATGGATGGGGTAGTCCCAGAGCTAGTCTACAAGCTTCTTCCTCAGGTATGTTATGCTGTTATATAGTTATTTTCTATATTTCCAAGCTCTTGCTTACAGTTATTATACTTCATTTGACTTTTGTTCAAATTAATATCCAGTCCTAAAGTTAGTCCATGTTTGTTCCTACCAAGACGTTCTACTATTTTATAGATAGATAACTAACTAGCAAAAGTAGATACAGGCCTACAGATGTACTCATCAATCCTTAACATTGGCAATGTGCTTGCATTCATATCGACATTGTTTTGAGCTGCATCTGTTGTTCAATTAGTTCGTTTGTTTCACTTTTCAAAACAAACTTCGAAGGCCCCCAGCTTACAACACAAGCTGAAAAGTCTCCTCTGGTATAAGGATGTAGCTCTCAAAAGAATTACAGCAATATGTGATGCATTAGCAAGAATGATGTTTCTATTTTGTATTATTGTGTGCGGAACCCTGAACCCTTTATGTTCTCTGCACCAGGAAATTTGCCTATCACATTTGAAGGAGTCCGAGCTCAAATAATCACATGGCTGACGGTCTTGATCATGACCCTTTTTGCCATGCTCTGTTCTGTTCCAAGCAAGATGGCTAGAAGGATCTCTAGCCAATCTGTTAAGCATGACGACTATCGTGTTGAGTATCCTCAGGAACAGGAGTACAAGGAGGAGTTCCGACCTCCATCTCCTGCCCCATCCTATACAGAAAAGGATGTACTTTCATCTATGCTGAGACGGCTAGGTGAGTTGGAGGACAAGGTGCAGGTGCTTGAAACAAAGCCGTCTGAGATGCCATCTGAAAAGGAAGAATTGCTCAATGCAGCCGTCCGCCGTGTGGATGCATTGGAGGCTGAGTTAATTTCCACAAAGAAGGTATGCTTGTTTTGTCCCTTTTATGTCTGATGATCTCAGTTGGCACAAAGTACTGAACTAGAAATTGGCTGTTACTCTACAGACAATGGCATCTGTTGCATACATGAAAAATATTTATTGCCATTTTTTTTTTGATAAATTAGCAATGTTCTGAACTTTCTAATCCCATATCCATGACCAGGCCCTCTATGACGCCTTGATGCGACAGGATGAGCTGCTCGCGTACATTGACAAGCAAGAGCTGATCAAATTCCGTGTATGTTACAGCTGTCTCACGCTTATTTCCTTTTTCTATGGTTCAAGATATACACGTTCGACGTCTTAAAAGTCCCAACTAGTATATCCTTGCTACCATAGTCTGGTTCTCTGCTCCATCTAATCTGTGCCACTTCTATGCATGCCATTTGCAGAAAAAGAAGTTCTGCTTCTAAGAGCTGGACGTGTAGCAGCTGTTCTTCACACGCAGAGCCGTTCGTGTATATTGGATTGCGGCTGATATGTTGTATGTATGTATGTATATCTTGTTGGTATGTAGAAGTCTAGTTGGTAGTAAAAAAAAAATCCCCTAGATATTTCATGTTTTGGTTCTTCATGCCTGTTGAAATTAGATGACGCGCCGAAACAGGACGAAATATCAGGTCGAGGTGTTTTGTATGCTCTTATCTACCCGGCGAGATATGTAGCACTCGCTAGCCTAAGCTGTAATTTGCGTGTTGTCTCAAAGCCGAATGCGTGCTGACAATAATTGCCGTAAATGAGCTGTGTGCGCTCGATCTTGTGCTACGCACATGCTGTTTTACTTAATTTGGAAGCCTTCAGCAAAATAAGATTCATGCGTTGAAATTAAAAGTTGAAACCAATCCGTCCAATGACAAAAATTCTGCGTGTCTTGTAACGAACAGCAACCAATACTGGGAAAAAAAATCCGTTTTGGCAGCACCAAAAAAGGCTGCCCCACCTGCAAATGAGATGCCTGTTCATCGGTTAGCATATCAGTCGAGGTATATATCAAGTGCTGCACGTACCGGTTGCAGGATGGCGCCTATGCGGGGGGTCAGCGGGTCGCCGCCGGTTGGAGAGAATAATCATCACCTGTTTTTATTTACCATTGATATTTGCTAGCTTCCGTGCATGCCGCACGGCTGTTCTGACCGGTTAGTACCGCAAAGCCAAAGGCTATGAGGAAAGGCATCGGAAGTATAGCGCACCTGTTGCGAGAAGAAGGGTCGGACTCGGAATCATATTACAAGCATGAGAGATGTGCTAAGAACCGCGGTGATACCCGTCTCCGGATCGCGCCTTTTACCTGACGGAGACCCGACCTTCGCGGGCGATGTGGGACTAAACTAATACAGTGTATACGGAGTGCGTACGTGTATGAGCCCGCAGAACTACTCGGTGTCGGTGCCTATCGCCGCCGTCGCCGGCGGTCATGTCATGCGTTGGAGCGTTTCGCTACGGGGGGGCTACGGAGGTGTGTCAATGTGCGTAGTCCGCGTGCACTTGGCCGTGCTGCCCTCGCCGTCGCCGGCCGTCGTTGGCGTATGCTAGCGCGTGCTGTTTTAGCTGAGCTACCTGTGGGCGATGATCATTTAGCGTATGACCTCTTCAGCATTTTTTTTCTTCCAAAGGTGGAGGGGGGAAAACCTATCTACTTCAGCTTTTGTTGACTGTTCCCTGCATTCAGGGAGGGTTCTTGCTGCTGCGCCGGCGTGTTCAGTTCATCGATCGGTTGCACCAACACCGTCCAAATGATAACGAAAATTTTTACTTTGTTCATACAAGCTTTGGCATTGTAACCCCAGGGGTTTTACAAAAGGATTAATATAAACAAAAGGGTTAATATAATGAGTATCAACATTGTGAACCAATAAATTGTATGAGGTTTTGAAGAAAGGTTTCACAGCAACCTACTGTCGCCATGTTCAGTAAATCAGCCACAAAAAGATTAACACATATGCACTGTATCTTACCAGTTCACAATCTAATCTAGTAATCTATAACATCACCACACAGCAGCAAGAGGAATGCTCCAATCGACATGCAGGGCTTGACTTCCTTTCAAGCACCGACCAGAGCACCATCATCCAATGCCTCTGCTACCCAATAGATCGTCTGCAACTAAGCTCGTAAGGGTGGATGATCATCATAACATTTTCCTCACAATGCTGGGAAGACGGTTTCTGATGAACCTAGTTAGCCGGGTGGCTGTATTTCCTGAACACTCTTTCCTGGTTCTCCCTCCACCATTCCTCGGCCTGCTGCTCCGCAAATCTCCTCTTGCTGATCGTGGGGAGAAAAAAAAAGGAGAGCAAACGATCAGCTCCTGGAAACAAATTTTGTCTTGGAATAAAGTGAAATTCATGGAGTGCTTTTGATGCAGTATGAAAGTGAATGGTACATGAGGTTCAGACATCAATGCCGCATACAGGAACAGGGCCTGTGGTAGCTAGGTTACCTGAATCTGACACGCTTGAATACTTTAGTACCATCTCTCAGCTGGATGAGTGTCACATACACCCCTGGTTCAAACTGCTCAATCAGCTGCACTTCTCCATGAGTACCAAGCTTTGGCGCAAAGTCGCCATTAGCTTTCGAGCTGTTTTCCATGATTCGGTGGCATGGAGATTCACTCGTCAAGGAAGCAAACATGCTACTGGCATTTCCACTGCTGCCATCCTGGGACATCATCAGATTTCCCATGCTTGACGACCTCTGATGCGCCATACCATGCCCACTAGCACCTGTGACTTCCAGTGAATGAATACCTTGTCCTGTAAGAAATCTCTCTGCGTGACTTTGCAAGGCTTTTAAGCTGTCAGCAGCGTCACTGGGCACCCTATCTGCAATACTCTTGAGCTGAAGAATGAACGGACATGATACAGTGAGCATCATCCAAGACAGATCCAGTAAACATGTACAGTGAAACAACACTTATTCTATGAGCTACTAGCCTACTACTACAAAGCTTATATTGACTCAGGTCATTCTATGTTCCAATGTAACAAGAAATGTCTATAACATTATGCTTGTTTCATTCACGACATTACTGAAGCACACCACTATTTGTATTTGATTTGGATTATAGGAGTGTTGGTACTGTAAATGGAAAGGAATAAAAGGGTAGGCTATTGGGTCTCAAACGCACCATGGTAGGCACTTAAATTTCATTATGAAAGCCCAAGGGCTGTGTATCTATCTTGCAGAACTAGTTTAATACTGTACCTCATTGTCAAGAAACCTAATGAACTCCAAGACAGCATTACGCTTCGAAGACTCCTCCGCAGCTATAGAGGCAGAATTTTCAGCTCTCCTTTCCGATTTCTGCAGTTGTTCCTCTTGGGCATCGCATTTTTGTTTCAATTTGTTAACCTGTTAAAAAGCTCAATAAATTTATCAGCGAGCTAAACAAAATAAAAGTAGCAAAATATGTAGTATTGTTAATCATACCTGAGACTGCAACTTTGATATATCTTCATTCAGCACATCTTTAGTCCTCTTCAAGTTATCAGTGTCACTTTTACCGCAGAGAGGAGTTGCTGCAGGTGGATTTGACTTCTTCATGACAGGAGCCGGTGACAAAGGCATGGCCATTGGCATTGCAGCTGCCATTGCCATGGGCTTTAGACTTGGACCAAATGTTCCACCAAAAGCGAGATTGTTAAAAGGTAACATGGAAGGAACTTGGGGTGCCTTCATCATGGACATAGGATCTGGTTTTATCTCGTTTCGAACTGCTTTTATCTCAGCTTGCTTGAGTGGTTCTGCTGGTGATCCTGTTGCAAGCCTGGAAGGCCTTATTTCTGGCCTTACTTCTGGCCTGTCTTTGCTATCAACGGAGCGACGAGCATTGACATTCCTTTTGTGATATGAACTGTTGCTGCTGGTCTCTGCAGCTTTCAGTTTCATGAAGCATGAATCGCATACGCGATGTGGTTTGCCGGGAGTTGGTGCCAAAGCAGCTTTCAGTACTTTCCTTGAACTACATGCATGGCAATGGACAAGTCCACAATTGTAGCAATTGTGTCTCTTTCTGGTGAAGCCAAATGGTTGCCTACAACCTGAGCAGACAGACTGATCTGCACCTGAAACCCACTTATGTATACAAATGCAGGTAGTGAAATTCGAACCACATGCTATACTTTTAACATGGCGATCTTTTAATGCTTCAACAAGGGTTGGTTTTTTCTTATCTTCCACACCACCATGTCCCAGCCTTCCATTTGCCCCCATTCCCCACGTATATACTTCACTTCGTGAAGTCAAGACTGCAACATGGCATGAGCCACAGGCGATCTCTTCAACCAATTCGCCTGCCAACCTATCTTGTACCAGACTAGGTTGTTTACCATCAGACTTTGGATTCCCAAGCTGACCATTGCTAGAGCTGCCCATTGTGAAAACATGACCAGATGTAGCAAGGGCAATGGTCATACTATGTCCACAGGCCACCTGATGGAAATTATAATCAATGAGAGATTGAATACATGTAGGAACTAGCCTAGCATCTTTATCCCCATGACCTAGGAGATTCTTGTCTCCAGCACCCCAGGTATATAGCTTCCTGGACACCACATTCACGCCTGCCTGATTACTGGTCTCCACAATTGCTGCAGAATGCCAGAGTCCGCAGGCTACTTTCATTGTTCTGAATCCACTCAAAGTTTCAACTTCCTTTGGGTATGGGACACTTTCATGATTTCCATGTCCAAGAGCGCCAAATGTCCCATCGCCAAAAGTGAAAACTTTCCCACTTGACGTGGTCAGTGCCGAATGCCATGAGCCACATGCAACAGACAGTATCTGAATCCCTTCTAAAGGTCCTGAGACTTGTTTTGGAAGCCAGTGGCTAGTTCCGGCACCATGTCCAAGCAATCCAGCATTGTAGTATCCATCACCCCAAGTGTACAAATCACCAGAGGCAGTTACAGCACAAGTATGGAACTCCCCGCATGCAATATATTCTACATTTGACACTGCTAAAGCTTCAACAAGTTTAGGACGGCTAATATCTGCATCAGTCCCATGACCAAGCCGCCCTCCAAGTTCTTCACCCCATGCAAATACTTCTCCTTGCCTAGTAGTAGAGCAATGTGCCTGGAACCACAGGCAATCTGCTGTACATCCAAAACAACATCCGATTCCAGCGGTTTGGGAACTAAAATGTCTATGTTGGAGCACAAATAGTTTGAGGATCCTTCTGCTGGGATCACATCAGTCAAGACCTCACCCCACACATAAACATCACCAAGGGATTCAATGTCATCTTGTCCAGAACTTTGACTTGAAGAACTAGGAACACTGCTGGAAATACTAACGCGGCCACCGTCTGTACTTGCTCTTAGCATATTTGTACGATCCGATCCAACATCTGCTTTTGCTGAATTGATAGAACTGGCTGCGCTGTAACCACCTGAGTTAAAAGTACGTGTAATACTTGAGGCAATATCTAGTGTCGTATCATAAAAATTGCTATCTTGATAATGTGATACTTCCTGAAAAGAAAAGGGAAATAAATATTTAGTTTGACAATTCTACAACCTTTGACCAAAGGCAGAGTCTAACCGAAACAAGAAAGGTTAAGTGGATAAACTATAACTAAGTAGCAGTAGTTTATTAGATGCTATCTAATACACAGGACAAATTAGAACCAAACGGTGCCTCCATGCTTTGTTTGTCAGTCAAAGATAATCACATCCACGATTAAGTTATACTGTTATAGTCCCTTCTAGATAACATTTATAACCTTGTATGATAAAATGCCATGATCCATGTGTGCAACGCAATACAGCATAAATGTAGCTTCTCAGACATCTTACTGTTACTGCTAGCTTTTCAAAGAACTTGACTTCAAAAGAAAGCTTAGCTTTCCCAACCAAGGCACAACTAATGTACTGCTGAAATCTGAATCCAATCTCAAATACTTAAACTAGACCTCACAGAGAGAAATTATAACATGTTCGATTTCATTGTAAACAATGTGACCAAGCTGTTCAAGAATATCAACTCACATCAGAAACTGAAATCCTATCACTTGGACCATCAACCGAACAACTTTTACGGCCTGAAGTAGAAGTAATAAGTGTCTCAAGTGTTGAAAACCAGACTTCAACTTCACCTTGATCCTTGCAAACCTGTAGATCAGCTAGAATCTCATGTAACTAATTCCTTACACAGATCGTACTATAAGACATACGCAAAGAATTAGACCATGGGGAACTGACATCCCCTGGTTTTGTCTTAAACAGGGGAAAAAAAAGAAAAAGAAAAAACTCGTTGAAACTTGAAACTAGTTCTCATGGAGGTACCTACATTTTGCGAGAACTCAGGTTTGAGCTTTTGGTGGATGGCCTCTTTCTCTAAACACAAAGCTTTTACCACTAGTTCATTACAAAAAAGAGTACAGATCATTTACATCTTACCAGGTCAAGGGAACGTTGACCTTTCTTGTATATCAGAGAAAATGATAGGTAGTCCTTCTCAGGGTGTAAAAACCTCCTAAAAACAGCCTGGCGAAAAAAGATGAATTCATTTACATCAATTTGAAATTTCTGAGATACCATGCCTTAATAAATTTTGTCATTACAATCTGTAAACGTGACTGTATAGCAGCAAAGTAACAATCTAACTCAGTGGTAACTGTAAAGTGGTGTTTCGGCTTACAGTTCTCTGTCCAGGAATGATTCTAGAGACAGAAGACAGTACAAGGTGCTTCTCTTTGCTGTGGGAATACCAAACTAATGTCGTTTCATCCTGTAATGCAAAATCATCAAAGGGATGTTATTTTTTATTGTAGAGATACTTGAGAAGTTAAGATTGGTATTACACACTGGTGCACGTGAGAACTTACACTAGAAAGTCTGAACTCACGAATCTTGGGTTTTCCCTTCCGGCTATACTTGATAAGCTTGCTGCCTTTTTTGAGAGTTATAAGGGCCTTTGGTATATAGAAAAGGCGTATGTGTTACTATTTCCAATTGTCTGGCACATAAGCACATTAGAATAAAAGGACGGCATTTAGGAACTCACATTATCATCTGGTGTCATCTAAACAGTAACATGTCAACATCCTATTTTCAGGTATTGAATCTCGATCACCTGCAACTGCACATACAAATTAACAATGGGACCTTGGCGTCACAAGGAATTATTCAGAATAAATTGACATGAAACATCATTTTCAATGATATCAGATAAAATTATACGTTGAATAACAATACGGAATTTGCAGTTCGATCCACAGTAACAAATGTGTTCTTATATGGTACCAACCCATGCACAAATAGATCTCTTATCCTCCCAACGCTGCGCATCAATTTCTTTCTGAAACATTGATTAAAAAAATGGTTTGACAACTCCAAGAGAACAGATTAACAGTGCCGCGCTTATGCAATGAAAAATTGAATGAAATTAGTACTCTGACCGCCCAGAGCATAAATCATAAATCCATTCCAGGAAGAACAGACTATTTGGATTTGAGGGCTCACAACAAAAATAAAATAACAAAATGCACAACCCAACCGGAGCAAAAGCCCGTCTTCCTTACCGGCAAGAGAAGAAATCAATCGGAATTCCGACGGATCTCCACTCCACGCCAGTCTAAGGGGGGCGAGGGCGACCAGAGAAGGGAGAGGGGCACAGCTGCGGTGGAAGGATGCCTTGATCTGCATGGAGGGAGAGGGAGGCGTGTTCGGCGGGGGAGGAGCCTACAATAGCTGGGGGAAGAAACGAGCGGTCTGTGCTTTCGGTTGAACTCGGTCGCGTTGAATTGAACCCACCCAGTACACAAGGGCTAACTGTCGTACGGCATTTTGGTTTAGTTCCTGTTCCTGCGCTGAACATGGTACGGAGTTGTTCCTAAATCATCTTATCAGTGTAATCACCTTAAGCTACAACCGGCGGGATGAACCGGGAGCGTGAGCGGATCGCAGTGAATCGAGAACTCGAATTGAATCCCGGAGGTCAGAGGGAGCCTTGTTCTTACTTTTCGGAAATAAAACATGATGTTCCTTTCTCTTACAGAGCTGGGCGTTATAGCCGCTCGTCTCACGGCCACGCAGGGCTCACCCGTCATACGCACACCTCAAGTCTAAGCGCTATTTCCGTCTCCCGTCACTGATGGCGTAAAGTCTTTGGCCGCCTTCTCCAACACTTGATCGCCACTGTGACAGTACCTCCCCCTGAAGAACCTGCTTGACCCCAAGCGGGTGCTGATGGAAATCTTGTACGAATCACCATTGCATCTTCTCAGGTGCTACAATCTTCAAATAAACCAGCCCATTTGATAAGCCACTGCGGGATAGCATTGTTACCTTTCTTTACTAGCCTTCGTTGCGGTATCTTCTCAGGTATCAACTCGACAGTATCCAGATTCATCAGCTTCATAATGTCTTTATGCACAGGTGTGTAATCTGGAGTAAAAGGTTTCAGCTGAGAAACATGAAATGTGGGGTGTACCTGTGCTCCTTCAGGAAGTTCCAACCTGTATGCTGCTTTGCCAACCCTTTCCACGATTTTGTAAGGGCCAAAGTACTTTAGTGCTAGCTTGGGGCATGGACGATTGACCACTGAACTATGAGTATATGGTTGCAGCTTGAGTAACACTTGCTCTCCAACCTGTAATTCCCTGTCAGCTTGGTTCTTGATCCTGTTCTGAGCTGCTAGCAACTGTTGTCTGAGCATCTCATTGTGGCGTTCTCTGTCCTGAACCCACTCATCTACACTTGAGTTACTGAAATTAGGTGGTGTTGGTACTGCTAATGTATTTGGCTCATATCCATATAAGGCTTTGAAAGGTGAACATCCCAGCGAAGTGTGGTGACTTGTATTATACCACAACGCAGCCTGTGATAACCACTTCTTCCACTTGTTAGGTGACTGGTGCACTGCACATCTCAAAAACATTTCCAAGCACTGATTGACTCTTTCTGTTTGCCTATCAGTCTGAGGATGGTAAGCAGTACTCATAGTCAGTTGGATCCCCATCAATTTGAACAATGCTGTCCAAAAGTTAGCAGTGAACACTTTGTCCCTGTCTGATACAATGGATTTAGGCAGGATATGTAATTTCACCACTTGATCAAAGATTGCTTGAGCTACTGTTTGTGCAGTAAAAGGATGATGTAGTGGGATAAAGTGTGCATACTTAGTAAATCTATCAACTACTACCATAGTACAAAATAGCCGGCTATAGCTCCGCTATCTCTCGCTATAGCTGATTTTAGAGAGCTGCCGCTATTTGCTTCTACGTGCAATTTAGCCGCTATTTGACGCTATAGCTCCATTTAGCCCGCTATTAGCTGTTTTTGAAGGCCTCCCGCTAAATGCCTTAGCCCGCTATTTTGTACCATGCTACTACCAAAATAGTATCATATCTGTCAGACTTGGGTAGTCCTTCAATAAAGTCCATGGTAATATCTTGCCAAGCTCCTGTGGAAACAGGTAATGGTTGCAAGAGTCCAGGGGAGTGAGTTAGTTCATGCTTAGCTTGTTGACAGACTGCACATTGCTTGATGTAACTTTCCACATCTTGTTTGAGCCCTTTCCAGGAGAAAAGTTTGTTGATTCTGGCATAGGTTGCGTGAATACCTAAATGACCACCACAGCTGATGAATGCAGGGCAGCAATGATCTTAGTTTGCACATCAGTGTTACTACCAACCCAGACCTTCTGATCTCTCTTGACGATACCTTGATGTAGGCTGAAGCCTTGCTCATTTGGACTGTTCAAAGCCAACTGTGTTAGGAGCTGTTGAGCCACTACATCAGTAGCATAGGAATTCATTACTTCCTGTATCCAGACTGGTTTGGCCACTGAAACTAACTGTGTCGACATAAGATGGCCTACTCTTGAGAGAGCATCAGCTGCTTTGTTTTCTCTGCCATGTTTGTACACAATTTTGAACTGAAGTCCCATCAACCTAGTCATGGTCTTCTTTTGCAGCTCAGACTGCAAGTGTTGCTCTGTTAAATAGCAAAGACTATTATGATCTGTGTTTATAATAAACTCTTTCCTTTGTAAATATGGTCACCATCTCTCCACTGACATGATAAGAGCCAGAAATTCCTTCTCATATATTGACAAGTGTTGATGTGCTTGAGCTAGTGGTTTACTGAGATAAGCTATTGGTTTGCCTTGCTGCATGAGTACTGCTCCAATGCCTGTATCACAAGCATCTGTTTCAACATAGAATGTCTCTTGGAAGTTGGGTAAAGCCAAGACAGGTGTACTGGCCATAGCCTTTTTTAGCTGAAGAAAGGCCTCAGTTGCCTGCGAAGTCCACTGAAACTGCTTCTTAAGTAAATTTGTAAGGGGCTTAACCAGTAAGGCCTAGAAACCCTCTGAGTTCAGTCACAGTAGTAGGTTGAGGCCATCTCTGCATATCTTCTATTTTCTGTGGATCTTTTGATACTCCCTCAGCTGAGATTAAATGTCCCAAGTACTTGAGTTTAGTTTGTGCAAAAGAACACTTAGATGCCTTGATGTAAAATCGATTCTTTCTCAAAGCTGAAAGTATAGTTCTCAGGTGAAGTAGATGTGACTGGAGATCTTTGTTGTACACCAAAATATCATCCAGAAAAACTAGAGCAAATTTAATCTTCTGAGATATGGTGCTAATATGTTGTTCATGGTGCATTAGAATGTGGCTGGAGCATTTGTTAATCCAAATGGCATAACCTTAAATTGATAATGACCATGGTGTGTTTTGAAAGCTGTTTTATGTTCATCTTCTAACCTCATTCTCACTTGATGGTATCCAGACCTCATATCCAAAGTTGTAAAATATGTAGCCCGTGCCAATTCATCCAGTATTTCATCAATTATTGGCAATGGAAAACTGTTCGATTGTTAGAGAGTTCAATTTCCTATAGTTCACACAAAACCTCGAGGTTCCATCCTTTTTCTGAACCAGTAGTACAGGTGAAGCAAAAGGGCTAGTGCTGGGTGTAATCAAGCCAGCTTTCAAAAGTTCCATGACCTGTTTTTCAATCTCATCTTTGTGAGTTGGTGAATATCTATAAAGCAAAAGGGCTAGTGCTGTGAGTTTTTCAAGCTCATGTTCCTTTAATTCTTCTACAGTCAGAGCATGAAGTTGTGGTCTGGCCCTCTTTTCACAGACATCCAAGTGTGCTGGTGTAAATGGTGCTACACAATAATAGCACAAGTTATTTGCTTTCCTGTAATCTCTTGCTTGCCTGGCCTTCCACAATTCTCCATTTTGTGGTGCTGCTTTGCTTTCTTTAACCACTGTAGAAGTTCCTCTAGTTCCAATGGAAGAATATTGTCTGGGATATCTTGATCTTGTTTTGTCCCCAATATCTTCCTGAATGATGGCCTGTAACAGAGCTTTTTCTACATTGCTTGGCATCTGTGCTTGGACAGCATACTTGATATCAGATTTCAAACCCTGCACAAATTGGGTGGCAAAGAACATATCATCTAAACCCACATTGTGCATTGCCAATTGGAATCTAGCATCATCAAACTGCTGATGATATTCTTTGATTGTTCCAGTTTGTTTGAGCCCCATTAACTCAGTCATAGCTCGTCTATAATCATAAGTGCCAAATTTCTTCTCCACTGCTGTAGTAAATGCTTCCCAATCACCAAGATCATGCTGCTGTTTGTAAGCTCTCAACCATCTTGCTGCATTGCCCTCAAAATTCATTGTTGCAGAAGGAACACATAGATATCTAGGGATGTCAAAGATTTTGAAGTAATCCTTACACTTATCTATCCAAACTTTTGGATTTGTGCCATCAAACTGTGGGAAGTTCATTTTAGAGATAGTATTCTTATAGCCTCGATGCATTGGTCCACTAGTTTTAGGTGGTTGCCTACTAGTGTTTGCTCTATTTGGATGTACTGAATTGGCGTCATAATCAGTGTGCAAATTTCTGTGATTGGTGTAGTTACCTTGATGCTGACCCCCAAGGACTGACTGCTTGATCTTCTTCTTCATCATCAAATACTGGTGGCTTGTTCAAGTCAACCACTAATTTTCCAACAACACGTCCTATCTCTGCCAATTGCTTGGCCATCACCGTCTGTTCCTTCACGGCTTGGTCTAGGATTTGTGCTGTGAGATCCATCTGGGCCTTCATCTGATCTTGCTTGGCCTGCATAGCCGTGACATGATCTTCCATCGACCCCATCTTGGTAAACAACAGGTCCATGTTCTTCTGCAAATCATCCCAATGCTCTGCATCAATATCCGCTTGCAAGTCCATCTCGTCAAGAATTAACTGAGTCTGGACCGATGGCTTGGTACGCGCCAAAACCCTTCTGCGTCGAGCCTTCCCAATTGCGCCTCTGGAAGATGAACCCTCACCTTCGCCTCCACCAGAGACTCGAGCCAGCTCACCCGTTGTGGATGTGCTTGCTTAAATCCTCAACTCTGAGACGCGGCTTTAGCTATGGAATTTTACGTGTAAACAATTGCTCCACAACCCTGACCAAAGAGCGTCTCCCACCCTCGCCACCGTGAAACCAAATCTCGCACAAGCACCTGGAGTTTTACGCCGGAACAGATGCCCGACAACCCTAGCTCGTCGAGATCGGTCACTAATTTGGGGGAATTGGGGGGTGTTTCTTCTCGAATCCGAGCTCGGAGAGGGGATTTTAAGTGGGTGAGCCACAACCTCTCGTTGCTACGCCGATCGGACTGAATTCGGAAGATTGGCTGTGGATCGATGGGCGAATTCGATCAAATCGTGGAGATTCGACGAACCCTAACCCGATAACCTTTCTCTGATACCACTGTAATCACCCTAAGCTACAACCGGCGGGATGAACCGGGAGCGTGAGTGGATCGCAGTGAATCGAGAACTCGAATTGAATCCCGGAGGTCAGAGGGGGAGATCGCCTCCCTTCCTCGCCCTTGTTCTTGCTTTTCGGAAATAAAACAGTATGTTCCTTTCTCTTAAAGAGCTGGGCGTTATAGCCGCTCGTCTCACGGCCACGCAGGGCCCACCCGTCATACGCACACCTCAAGTCTAAGCGCTATTTCCGTCTCCCGTCACTGATGGCGTAAAGTCTTTGGCTGCCTTCTCCAACACTTGATCGCCAGCTGTGACAATCAGGATGTCCCCTTATTTTTCTAGTGCAATCTCTCGAGATTAAAGTTATTTTTCTAGTGATGTACCGCAAAATCGTATGCTCCAACATTCAGTTGATCTTCTTATTGGAATCATCATAATCGCATATGATGGTGTATCCTCCATTCCTCCAAGTTCGTCGTATCAGGCGGTGTCTCGGGCCATGTAACTTTTGACCAGCAGCAGGCCTTTGATGGGAGCCCAAATTAAATTTTACAACGGTTCGGGATTCTGGCCCATCGAAACAAAACCTCGGTTTGACCTTTTCCTCTAACTTCCTTACTACCCTTTTCTTCCACCAGAGACCAGACCACCAAAGCTTGCATTGCATTTGCATACATGTCCAGTTCAGAAAAAAAAAAGCAAACAAAGTTTGCATGCATGTTATTATTTTCTCAAAGATTCTTCTTTATTATGCAATTAAAAATTGAAGTTTGGGCTCCTTATAGTAAGCCATCGTTCTTGAATTTATTTCAAGGCCCACTCATAAGTCATAATCTTATCTTTGTTCAGTTCGTTGTTCATGATGATACAAAATCATCGCTTTCATACTGTAGTTCTGTTAAAAAAATATGTATCGAATATTGTAATTTGGTCTCCTGACAATCACAGCTGCGTCCAAAATTTTATACTCTCGCTCTCTATGTATCGAAATATTTGTCATCATTGGTTTCTTCACAACGTTTGACCATTCCTCTTATTCAAAAATTATGCAAGTACTCGTTTATTTTATTTATGACGTACTTTATCATCAAATGAATTTTGAGTTTGACTTATCTTTTCGTATATTTATGATATTTTTTTAAAATAAGACGAATGATCAAATGTTACCGAAAAAGTCAACGGCAACAAATATTTATTAAATATTTCAATAAAGATGGGGTGTTTGATGATTCCCACATGCCACATACAGCACCTTCCCTAGCTAACACTACCTGTGAATCCTAGGCGAAGGTTCCGCAAGCTCGCAGTTTGAAACGCCACGGAGCAAGGCCACCCAAAATCCGAAATGGTAAAATGTGAGCTCACGGGGCAATGACCAGTAGCTAGACTCGCTGCTCGCCTGCTCCTGGGTGCTGAGTGAACCCCCAAGATGTGAGCAAGGCTAGGCCTTCCATCTTACGTCCGCGACCCAACTACACTGACGGTCGAATTGACTCGCTGCTCGCCTGCTCCTCGGCCAGTCTCAACACGCACAAGGATTAACATCTCAGATTCTCAGTATCTCACCAAAGATCACTCGTAGACTAGTATTCCTCGGTCCACAAAGCACGAGCTTATAGTAACCCTCCTAGTATCTTCCTAACACATGCGTTGGTTTAGTTCGTTGCCTGTGTGCTGCAGAACGTTCTGAAACCGTCTCTCTCTATTTTTTTGGCAGTCCAAAATAAAAAAGAAAATACAGCCACGAGCAGTCAGCTAATACGTCCCCGCCGTTCAGACTTCGCCAGCGGCGGAGGGCGGGAGGCTCATCCGCTGATCTGCACCCACGCCACACCAGCCGAGAATGACTCGGAAAGTTCTGAGACGAGAAGGGATTGACTCGGAAAGCTGCCAAAGGAGGAGGAGACGGCCACGGGAGACCAACACGACCCGCACCTGGCTTCTTCTTCCTTCTTCTTCTTTCTGTGCGTCACGGCCAGCGTCAACTGCAGGGGTGCTAATTAAGCGCTGACGACGCACCGGGAGATACGGGGCCTGCACTGCACGCCGTCGTCCCAAGAACTCTCGTGGGGGCTGACCTCGACGGGTGACGCTACGCCTGACGCAGGGCTTACGAATGATTGGACTCGATGGTGGGCATTAGTTCAGATTCTGGAGACTCAACCAACCTTCTCAAAAAGTCAGATTAGGTTATAATCTTCCCTGTCAACCAGAGCAAATTAATAAAGAGCATCGTTTGCGACTGCAGCGTGGAGCCCATCTGGATTCTGGACCATGGATGCAGTTTGCAAGCTTTGCAAGCTGTGGATACAGATACAGTTTGGTGGCACTGCAGTGGTGCCTTTTGCGTGTCTGCTGGTCCCTGTGGGATGTTTTTTTTTTTTTTTTTTTTTTTTTTGAAGCCTCTCATCTGGGTACAGCTGTAGCATCTGTTCTAGTACAACACACACCCACACACGCACGCACACCACACTCACACCTATATACTAGACCAGACCTACAACTACACTCAGACTAAATCACCGCGTCCTTGTGGAGATCACCAGAGTCCTTCGGAGCTCTGTAGGCGACGGGCGCGTCGCAGTCCCTTTGTGGCACCACGCGAGAGAGACTGTACTGTCCTGAAATTATTTTGGAGGAAAACCCCGGTGAGACACCCGGTTGCGATCACTGAGGATCGAACCCGGGCGGGCTGCCTGCACACCTGCAGCGCTAGCCACCCGAGCTACGCTCGGTTCTCAGTCCCTGTGGGATGTTGTACACCTGGACAGGTCTCCAGATGCAGCAAAGGGCACGGCCACAGTTACTCCCCGAACAAAAAAAGAAACTCCAATAATCTCCCTTGAGGAGCAAGGAAGTGGTTGAAATAAAGTTCTTTCGAAGAATTCAAGTACAAGGCAGGCAGATCGATCGATCAGAGCGCAAAGGCGAGGATGGGGAAGTGACACTGACACATGCATGCCAAGGGTTGTTGACAGTTGGACCTTGCACGCTTGCACTCGGCAGCAACAATCCTTTGGATGCTCTTGACTTGCTCCATAAGAAGCACTCGTTTCTTGAGGGCCACTCTGGAACGGCACATGAGCAGTGCAGTTGGTATGTGTGCGATGTGAACGCAAAGACTTGAACTGATGCATTCTAGCAGGTGCGTTTTCTAACATTTACACTCGGTAGGTCAACTGACCTCCAGAAAAACGTTGGGTTTACTAGTAAATGGCATCTAGATTACTAGATACAGTATAACACACTAGCAAGTTGGCCCGCGCAAATTGCGCGGGTAGCTAGTTTTTTTTTTCTCATGCTAACACTTGAGTTCCTTTTTAATTCATTAATTTTTTGATGTGATTTTTAAAATGTTTTATATGATTTTTTAATATTTATGTTATTTTTAATTTTTTTATATGATTTTTTAAATTCTTATGTTTTTGAATTTTTTTGTAGTTTTCTCAAAAGGTAGCACATAACGATATCGTCATTTTACCATTATATTTTATTTACAACATGCATATAGAGTTCATGATACCGTGAATATGTTTTCGTGTTAAAGAGTTTAACTTACTATGATAAATTATTTTTAAATTTTAAGAAGATATGTGTGAGTTAGCACAACTTTCGTAATATCTTATTTAAAGAATTTAGCTAACACACCACAACCCCACTTAACTCAATTAATCCAACATGTAGTTATTTCACTTTTCTCCTTTTAAAATATGAATTTAAAAGGAAACATAATATATTTTATATAAACATATAATTGCAGTTGTTTCTATATCAAAACATGAGCCATGCTTCTTTTTTCTTTTAATTGTTGTTGTTTCTATATGTGTTAAATTTGATTCTTCATTGTTTTCCCCAACACTTTCCTAAGTGTTCATTGTCACGCTCTAATGTTTGCATTATCTAAACATTTTTAGTCAAAAGTCACATCGCAGATCAATGATGACCCCGCCATTTCGCTGGTGTTCCCTCCTTCCACATAGACTCTCTATATTGTTTTTAAATTATGATTCTTTTTAGGGCCACTCATATATCTAAATGTCCATGTGGCGGCTTCTTTTAGCAAGATAACCCACACAAATAGTTTGACGGATATCACTATATAAGATTCATTTGTATCTGTATGCCCAATTAGCTATCTTTGTCACTATGATTAATAATATGGCAATAATAATTTAATTTGAGAGGAGACTAAAAAAATGTTTCAGCTTGTTATAAAGTTGTTTTGATGATGCTAGCATATTGTGCCTAGAAGCCCATTTATGATTTATATATTATTTTGAAAACCCATTTATCGCTAGTTTTTGTTATATATAATTTTTCCTCTTAGATGGAGGTATAATTTTATTGTAACCTTCTTGGAAGCTATGGTTGCCTTCAACTGGATATGTTTGATGATGTAACCTTAGCCTTCTTTTGTTCACGTGTATAGAAACGTCGTGTTTTGAAATATGAAGCCTAAATCAGATTGAAGAAAATTATTAAACTTTTTCTCCTGTTACGGAGTCCTTATAAGACTAAAAATTTATTAACCTTTTTCTCCTACGTATGGAGTTCTAATCGGATTGAAACCTTTTTCTATTCCATAATTAGTAGAAACAACAGGAGGACAACTAAGTAGAGGTTGTGGGAGTTGCCTAGCGAGAACAGCGTTGCAATGCTATTGATGTGATTTGGTATGTTTTAGTATTAGTTGAATTTTAAAATGTTAACAAACAAAAGGATTCTAATATGTATAAAATAATATTTATAAAAGGGTTCCAATGTGAATTTAACGTTCCATGCTTGTCCGTTTGTGGTCAGCTGGCTCAGTTTTTTTATGCCATACCAACACCACCTTTTAAAAAATAATCTGTTTGTCATTTATATAGATGGAATACTTGTACATATGAATATTTACTTTGTGTAGAGCAAGAGAAAATGAAATGACCAACATGGAAGAACATGTGATGTGGGAATAGCTTTAGCAGCGTGTGCAGTCGACGGTGTTGATTTTCCAACCGCGTGAGCGTCTGCAATACATGTATGAGTTGTCTTGGTGATCTCGGCGAGAGGACGAACGAACCCGGCAACTGCGATAGAGAAGAAGGAAAAAGCTATCTCTGTGACTCGGCGAGAGGGTGACGATTGTGCAAGAGAAGAAGGAAACATTGTTTCATGCGAGGCGAGGAAAATACGTGGCCAACAATGTTGATCTGAGTCTACCCATTGTCGCGCTATATTTTTTTAGGATGGATTTTATTTGGTGTTAGAGTCGGACATGAGACATTTTTCTTTTTAGAAATGAATGTTTTTATTTGGACTTTATATATTTGTCCAAGTAACGAACCCGGCATGAGACTTTTGTTTTTTTGAAACAGATATTTTTTTCAAGTAATCTACGCATAAAAAATAGAGTTTGGACTTTCTATAAATTATTTTTCAAGTCAATTGAACTTTTTATAATTTATTCAACTAATATTTGGATTTTCTATAATTTGTGTCCAATTAACATATGCAATCCGACATGTGACCTGACGCCCTTTTCTTTTTCTTTTTAGAAACGGATTGGACCCTTATTTATTATTTAGACTTTTTAAATCAATATGGACTGTTAGATCTTCATAAAATCCGACGGTCTGTATTATTCTCTTTTTTAGATTAACGTGAGATTTTCTATGCCCTCTCGGTGAACGTGGTAGCTCATTTTGCTTCTGCTTTATTAAGATAATAGATTGGCAGTAGCAAACGGTTAGTCCAAAATGGTAGAAAGTTAAACGGTGCCAACAAAAAGGTGATCACTGGCTGGCTCGACAAAAGATCGACCTAGATTCTAGAAAGGAAACGAGCACAGAAGCTCCAAACGGACACCTTTTGTTCCACACGTGTCACGGGTGAGCTCATCCAGAGCACCTGGACAAGTGTCGTGGTGGATCACACACACGACGCACAGCTTTCCTGCTCCCATTTCCAACAACCTCGCAAACGTGTACGCCTGCTGCCGTGTTCCCGGGCTAATCTCCCCTCTCGCCGTCTCGCTGCAGGCTACGTAGTACGGAGTAGTATAGAGGAGTGCTCTGCTCACAGGAGCGCACGCCACTTGGCCGGCGTCGCGCGCGGCCAGGTCGCGTCCACAGCGCCGCCGGCGTTTTCTTGCCGGGGGGGAATGGGGAAAAAAAATCTCTAGAAGCCGGGCACCGAGCGGCGACGCCATGTCGCCACATGACACGATCGCCAAGGGTGTACAAGCGTGTTTCTGGAGCTGATGGTTGCAGTGTATGATGAGGGGGGCGTTGCGGCTTGCCACATTTGTCGGCAACGGCCAAAGTTTGCCGTGAGATTGTCCAAGCTCTTTGGGTGTTGCTTTGGGTTTGGGATATGGGGGGATTAGATGTGGTTGGGTTGGATTTCTGTGAGTTGTCGGGGAGGTGTTTAGTTTGGGCCAGGGTCGCCGTCACTTCATGTGTTTCAGAGGATAAAACGTTTCATTGGATTTCACTAAAAACGGTTACTGCATGGAGGCGTTCTTCTACTGGACGGCGATGCATGCATCAAGTTCACGACACTAATCCCAGTTCAATTTGGTATGGCTCCGGTTTGGAGCACGGCTATACAGGAAAAAAAAATTGTGTTAGGTTTTGACAGGATTCAATAAAGGTCCTGTATTCAATGGTTCCTAATTCTGTCAGTTTGGAGTCAGTAACGGGGCAAAATTAGAAGACGAACAGAGGAGGAAGAGAAAATGGGGCAATTGGACCATGAAAAAGACTTTTTGCTATTTCTTCATCGGAAATATCAGTATGAAATACAGCTGAATCACTTGCGAAATTATCATACACATCTTGCTGTTGCAGATGCGCATAAGCATCGGCAGCTCCTACATTGTGCACAGGGTCATCGCCTACATCCAAGTCAGCGCCAACAAGCTCAGCCTCCAGCTCTGCTTCCGGTTCTTCGTCATCCCAGAAATTTTCGTAGCTCTTCGTCTCCGCCGCCGGCGCAGCCATGGGTAAAACATCAGGAACTTCACTGTGCACCTGCTCCGATTGTGCCGCCCACGTCGCCGCGCTGGGAAATTCAGATTCCGCGAATGGAAATTTCGCTTCTTGGTGGCCGGCGGCCGCGGCGTCAGAAACTTCAGCGCAACCGCCGCACACTTCGATCCAATCGCCGTCGGATTCCCAATCCGGCAAGGCCGAGCACGGGCCAGCCAATGCCCTGATCCTGTCGGCCGCGGTCTCCGGCACCTCATCATCGTCCTCGTCCTCGTCGGCGTCCGACTCCCAGAACGCGGCGTCCAGCGTGCTCTTGGGAGACACCCACTTGGGCTTTGCCTCCTCCTCTGCTTTGCCGGCGGCGGATGCCAGGAACGGGTGCTCCAGCAGCTGCGCCGCCGTCCACCGCTCGCCGGCGTCGCGCCTCAGGCACTTTCCCAGGAAATCCTTCGCCTCCGCCGACATCCACGCCGGCGGCTCCGGCACGGCGTCCGTGTACCCGACCAGGCGCACCAGCGCGACCACGTCGTCGATGCCCGTGCCGGCCCACGGCGCGCGCCCCGTAGCCATCTCGATGACGGTGCAGCCCAGCGCCCATACGTCGGCCGCGGGCCCCTGCTCCTCCCCGCGCGCCACCTCCGGCGCCATGAACGCCGGCGTGCCGCCGATGGGTCCCTTGGATCCGGCGCGCCTCGCGCAGCCGAAGTCGGCGAGCATGGCGCGGCCGTCGGCGCCGATCACCACGTTCCGCGGCTTGACGTCCCCGTGCACGACGGGCTCCTCCTCGCCGTGGTGGAGGTGCGCTATGCCGCGGGCCACGTCCGCCGCGTAGGCGCGCACGGCGGGCTCCGGCAGGCCCCGGCCCCCATTCCGGGCCACCTCGTCGGCGAGCGAGCCGCCGGGTGCGAACTCGAGGAGCAGCTGGAACTCCGTCTCGTCGCCCCCGCCGGGGGAAGAGCGGAAGCCGAGGCAGGGGAGCACGTGCGGGGAGCGGCGGATGGAGGCCATGATCCCGGCCTCGCGACGCAGCTGCGCGGCGCCCGCGGCGGCGCCGCCGGCCGACTTGACGGCCAGGAGCTGGAGCTCGCCGTCCTCCTCCTCCCCCGCCGCGAAGAGCGACACCACGGCGCCCGACGCGCCGCGGCCGAGCGTCCGGAGCCGCGTCAGGCGGCGGCCGCTGATCCCCGCGTCCTCCATCGCCATTGCTGAACTCGTGATCCTACTGGATTTCTTTCGGTTTTTCGTTGGGTTGTGGGAGGCTAGGTCTCGCGAATTTCTCGTCTGGTCTGCGTGGCGCGTTGCCGAAGATCCGGCTGCAGCCGCCGCGTATTTATAAGCGTGGGGTGGGAGGAGGCCGAGACGAGTTCGGTGGCGTGCCCGACTCGGTGGCGGGTTCCGGTTCGGTGGCGCGCGCTCGCCTGAGCACGTGAGGAATGCGGTGACGCGGGGGATGAGGGATGCGTCGGGGGCTCCGGCTCTGCTCTCTCTCGTCCTCGTGCGGTGACTGAGCTGTGGGCCGCGCAGGGCGGGGTCCCGATCGGTCCAGATATATATTTGGCCACGTGGGGCGCACGGAACGTGGGTTTTGCGGGCAGGGCAAGTGGAAAACGAGGGGCTTGGATGGCTATTTCGGACTGGGTGCGGTGACTACTCGTGTCGGTTTGGAAACGAAGAAGCTTCATGGTTCTATTTCCGGGTGGCGTCAACCTACCCGAGAATGAAAAATCAATCTCTTGGAACAAAGATCCATGAAGATTAAGATATTGTCTTTTCAAAAAAAAAAGATGAAGATATTGTAATATTTATTTATTTTTCTATAACGTTTTGTAATTCAATAGCTATATGGTTTTGTTGGTGTATAAGATACGGCTAGAAAGGCACTGCAAAGGGGCAGAGGATGCTAGTTGTAGATATGAATTGACAAAGTTTGTTGTGATAAAAAGAGAAGATGATGTGCACTGTACTGGACAGTGTCCGTGATTATCGGCTGCTTTTCACAATTTTACGTGTAAGTTTTCGTAGAAAAGATAATGTTCTAGATGTATGTTTGCTTATATGGAGCACGAAATGCCAAAAATGACGAAAAAGTAGATAATTCTATACAGTCAATTCGACAACCATCACATAATGTGAGACTCGCCGTGTAATGGCTCGTGCTACATGTTTTTTGATAGAAGCGGTCAGCATCAAAATCTTTTGGGGTGTTGTTTGAAATCTATTTCAAAAAATATTAAAAAGCTTCTCACTTTTCTAACGCTCGTGTCCTACCACGAGGTGTTACATCTGGCCGCCGTCTAATAATATAAAAATCACCAATCAAATACTCACTTTTCTAACACTCATGTCCTACCATGAGGAGTATTTGATTGTACTCCAGTAGTTTAGTGGCCCCATTCCTTATGTGTTGTTAGTGAATTTTTTTTAAAAAAAAATAATCACCCGCAGTTAGTACGGAAATTTGATGTGATATCTATGTGGACGTGTAGAACTTGTTCTTTAGTCCATAGCTGATCGAACACATGTATACAAGACACTGGAGAGACGGTGAAACTTGGCGGGCTTCGGGTCTGATGCTCAATACGACTAAACATTTGGTCAAGTCCCACCACCATCGATTATGCAACAAAAGGAGAACCCCAGACCACATGGCAGTCACGTATCGAAACAGAGCTAATCTGAACGCCGTGTTAGGCAGACACGTGATGGTCCGCTCGATCTCTTATCCCAGACTGCATGCTCATCGATCACACAGCTCGACCTCGCCACGTCTGTTGGGTGACGCAAGCCATGCAACACATCGTGGACTCGTGGTTGATCCAACCTCGCTACCGCGTAGCCCCTGCAGCTTCGATCTGTCTAGCATGGATCCGTCTAGCATATCTCTGTTTCAGCTGCAGCCGGGACGTGCGGCCATCTGTTGGCGCACCTGGTAGTAGTGCCCCGAGAGAGTACAGGTTGGGTAGGTTTCGGCCGGGCAGTGGCGTGCTTGCCAGTTTGACAGGTGTGAAGCGGAGAGAGCCCAGTGTTCATTGCCGCTCGGTCTCCTCCTCTCTCGTTGTGGAAAGCACACACTTGTCCCTCGCTCGCGGCATCCGTCGTCGTCGTTGGTGAGCTGGTGAACGTGTAGAAACAGCCGTGTTGCAGTGTGATCGCAATACACCACCACTTCTGCATTCGGTTGTCTCAGCTTGACTCCTCGGATCGAAGAGGTGATCGGCTGCTAAATTTGTTTATGAACGCAGGAAGCGAGTTCAGGACCGACAGGTAGTCAGAGACGCGTAACTGCAGGCGAGGAGCAAAAGAAAAGAAAATGCTCGCATTGACTGATTCAGGCATTCAGCCCACGCGAGTACTTAATGTTATTACGACCCTGTGTGCTGCTTAAGTGCTAATTGCAGTGGGCATGTGTGCAAAATGTTACCACTAAACAATAATCGTCGTCGGCGTGATCTTCTCTGACGCAGTGACGTCTGGTGGCCATCTCATCTTTTCTTGACCACATGAATTGGACTACCCTTCAGTTTCGCGTGCCAATTGATGATGCCGCGGCGAAGAGCCCTGCTACGGCACCACCACCAGCTCTGGCTCGCGAATGGGATGAAGTCAGCCTGTGTCGGTCGTTGTTTATCCCCGTGACGGTCCACCCCCAACAAACAGCCAAAACTCCAACAAATTAAGAAAAAAAAAACATGTGGGCAGCGCGACGCGCAGCCATGTGGCTCACGAACCGAGCCGAGGCGAAGCGGAGACGTGGTGCGGAACACGTACGTACACCGAGTAAAGCCAAGCGACGACGCCTGCGACCTGTCCAGTTGGCACGGCGCCGGTGGCCTAATTAACGGTACCGGGCGATCCAGGAGATACGGCACACGCCAAAAATACAAAACAAATGCGCTCGGGGTTCGGTCTCGGTGGGCTGCACGCCACCGCAGCACATGCATGCTGCCGGCTGCGTGCCGATCGATCGATCGGATTCGCCGCCTCACTCATGATTGGCATCGCTCGTTGGAGGCGTGGTCGTTGCGGCCGCCGATCAATCTCGCGCAGGATCAGAGCCTCTCTCCGTCGGTAAGTAGGAAGAGTACGGGATTAGCTACTTGATTTGTTTATTCGAGCTCATCATTAGCTGCATCGGTTTGGGATCATGGGTCCTAATGATTGTCCTCTGCATGGGACGTTCGTTTGGTATGGACCATGGCTGAGCCCGTCGGCCCTGGATATTTTTGTCAGGGTCAACCGTTGTTGCAAGGGGAAGCGTTCACGAGTCCAGATGCCCTGTTCTTCAACAACACACATAAACTGGCTTAATTTTTTTTGAACAGTAAGCTTTACGTACTGCTAGCACTTAACAGGCCGCCAAGATTCACATCGCAAATCATCATGGTACTAGCTAATTAAGTTTCTGTTTCTCTTACACAAAGGCCTTACTAGTACATGTGCTTGACTGGCTATCAATCACAAGTTGACACTAGTACTACTCTACCACGTTAAGCTAAACCCTCCCGTGTAGTACCAGTCCGCCTGAAGCTGGCCTATCAGGTACCACCAGGTGTGCTTGGCCTTGCTTGGCTCGCAAGAAGCATTCAGTTTAGCCGCACTCTAGAACCCAAAAAAAAAAAACTGGAGGAACAGTACCCTTAAATCTTAACCATGTCACGTCACGGGAGCCGAGACTACTAGCACTACGCGTAATCCAGATCCAGCACACACTAGCTCTCTCCGTGATCGCCGAGACGGAGGGTGATTTGATGCACGCGGCATCGGGAGTTCGATCAGGACAAGGACGCGACGCGCCCGTGACAGCGACCGGGTTTATAACCGTCCGGATCTCTCTCCGGCCCTTGAAGATTCCTCCTTCACTCGTGCCGTTGCTTCGAAGGGAGGGGAAAGGCGGCGCGAAAGCAACAGAAAGCTCCCGGGAAAAGGAGACCGCTCACTCGAAGGAAGCCGAAAGCCCGCGGGCTCCTCGGCGGATATGACAATCGGATGACAAGGAACGAACGAGGCGGCGGCGGCAGATGCATATCATCGGCACCGTCACTCGTGGACGGCGGTGGTGCACCGTGGACTCAGGAATCGCGCTCCGTGCTCCGCCGGTGCCGATCGACGTCAGCCGTGTGAGGTGTTCGTGCGCGCCTGGCGCAGCCCAGCTCAGTGCGGTGCCGTCCACTTGTACCCGCGCCCGGTGCGGCGGTGCGCCCATGGGTCCGAGTCTGACGACGCGCTTGCCTTGCCGCCGCCGTGGCCTGGCGACCATATTCCAGCTCGATCTATCCAAATTCCTACTACTACTTTTGCCTAACTGTTTCGAACGCCGCGATGTTGCGTTGCGCATTTGAGTCTTGTGTCTTGACAAAAAGATACTACTGGTAAGATTTCGCGTGGGCGAGAGTGAGGTGTCGAGGACAGAGCAGCAGCGATCTGGGAGCATATGGTTCGCTTGCGTTGGGTGATTAGTCGCGGCTGGCGACGCCCTGTACGCGCCGTGTGGACCAACGACGGAGCAGCGGATAACCTATGAGCCCTCTTTCACAGTCTGGAAGCGTTGGAAAGCAGACAGACAGCGGTGAACCTACAGGCAAGTACAGCGCAGCCAAGAGCCCCAGCCGGGCCAGCTCCAGCTCCCTCTCCCGCACCGACACGCTACCATTCCAGAAGCGCGCGCGCGACGAGTCCACGGTACACTGGCAAGCACCAAGCGGGGGGAAGCGGTGGCCGTGGCCGGGTGGAATGGAATGGAAGAGCCGGGCGCCCACGGCAGGCAGAGGATAATGGATATCCCTCGGCTGCTCCTCCCATCCCCTCCCTGGCGCGCGCCTGCCGGATCCCCACCGGAGGAAGCAACCGGAGGACGCGACGCTAGCTCTAGCTCTTTTTTCTATCGCCGGCGGGGCGGCTCGCACGTGGCCTTTCCTGCCCCCCGGGTTACGGAGTCCAGGGGTTTTTGACCGCTGGCGTCGGGCCAAGTTTTACCCCCGGAATGGCACGAACCCTTTCTGCGTCGGCGCTGACGCTGCGCCTTTTCCGTGTCGATGCCTCCGCGTTGGAACCTTCGGAGCGTGCCGTGGCGGGGAAGCTCAAAGCTCACCCGGGGATTGGCCGCTAGGTTCCTGTGCGCTTTTTTTTCCTCGTCAGCTCGTCAGAGTCACAGTCACGGCTGCGCGGGCGGCGCAGCATGCTGCCCCAAGCAAAGCTTTTTTTTCTTCTTTTTTTTGAAAGCTGCCAGGAGCACTGGCCCGTCATGTAAGGATTTCTAGGCACCTATGCTGACCGGACTCAACACAGATGAGACTGTCGAGGAGTCTCGATCGCGTCATACCGAGCTTACGCACACCACCACCCCACACACACGCCAGCACACACGCACACAACTCAGCACCCAGGTGCGAGACGGGGGTTCGAACCCCCGCCGGTAGCGCTCCACAGAGCGTTACCCCGATGCTGCTGACCAACCGGCCAGCAGGTCGTTCGCGCCCCAAGCAAAGCTAGCGGCGAAATTTTTTACAGCGCCCTGGAATTTACGTGTGAACACGCAAGCAACGAGAGCGCTCGTGTGTGAAACAGAGCGCCTTCGTAATAAGAAGAGGAATTTCTGAAATTAAGAATGGGGATGAACAGAGCATGATTTGGGAAAGAACAAAATCCATTGCATTGTTTGTGTCGCAAAGTAATTTACACGCAAATTCATCGTCACAGCCTGAATTCACACACAGCTGACGCCTCTCGTGCTCAGCTGGAGCGTCAGCTTCTCCCACATTGTGGGCGCCGGCGCCGCTGTCCACATCAATGTCGCGGGACGCGGCCTCCGCGCTCGCTTCTTCTTCGATTCCGTCACAGCCGTCGACGAAGGTGGCCTCCTCGGCGGTCGATGCCTCGGACGCTTCAGTTGCCGTGGAGAGCACATCGATCCAGCCCTCGTCGGAGTCCCAGTCCGGCAGCGCCGAAGCAGGGCAGGCCAGCGCCCCGATCCTCTCGGCGGTGTTGTCCGAGAAGAACACGTCGTGGTCCTCGTCGTCGCTGTCGGACTCCCAGAATGCGGCGTCCAGCGTGCTCTTGGGCGACACCCATTTGCCGGTGGCCAATTCGCAGCCGGCGGCGGCGGAGGCCAGGAACGGGTGCTCGAGCAGCTCCGCCGCCGTGGGCCGGTCCCCGGCGCGCCGCGCCAGGCACCTGCCGACGAAGTCCCTGGCGTCCGCGGAGAGCCACTTGGGCACCTCGGGCGCCGCGTCCGTGTACCCGATCAGGCGCACGGCGGCGAGCACGTCGCCGACGACGCCGCTCCACGGCGCGCGCCCCGTGGCCATCTCGATGACGGTGCATCCCAGCGCCCACACGTCGGCGGCGGGGCCCTGCTCCTCCCCGCGCGCCACCTCCGGGGCCATGAACGCCGGCGTGCCACCGATGATCGGCCGCGCCTCGGAGGATCCAGCCATCCGCCTCGCGCAGCCGAAGTCGGCGAGCTTGGCGCTTCCGTCGCCGCCGATGACGACGTTCCGCGGCTTGACGTCGCCGTGCACGAGCCCGGCGGCGTGGACGTATGCGAGGCCCCTGGCGACGTCGGCGGCGTACGCGCGGACGTCGCGCTCGGCGAGGCGCCCGCCGCTCCTCGCCGCCGCGTCGGCGAGGGACCCGCCGGGCGCGAACTCGAGGAACAGCTGGTAGGACCCGTCCCTGCCGGCGCGGCCGCCGACGCAGGGCACGACGTGGGGAGACCGGAGGCCCGCCATGACCCCTTGCTCCCGCATCAGCGTCTCGGCTCCCGACGACGCCGGCGCGGCCTTGACCGCGAAGAGCTCCCCGGAGGACTCGTCGGCGGCCAGGAAGACCTCGGCGCCCGACGCGCCGCGGCCCAGCGTCCGCACCCGCGTCCACCTCCCTCCGATCGCAGCCGTCGCCGCCATGTGTTTCTTCTTCTTTCTTTCTTGCTGTTGCTTTGATGATGGTGGTGGTGGTTTCTGTTGGCTCTTTGTCCCGAGCTGGCTCTGCGTTGCTATCTCGTGCTGGATTGGAGTCCTTTTTGTGGCGGGTGGTGCCAGGTGAGGCGCGCGTTTATTTATATATACACTCCTGGCTCCTGCTATAGGAAGGGAAGGGAGGCTTGGTGGGTGGGGCCCCCGGGATTAGGGAGGATTGCAAGTTTAGAACATGGAAGGTGTTTGGCGTGTGGCAAAAGCGCGGCGCGCGGTGGGGGGGATGGATTAATTACGGAAAATGGATGGGGAAGGCCAGAAAGGCGTGGGAAGCAAGTCTTTTTCGGGTTTTCCCCGCGGGGCGGGCACACCACGCGCTCGCTCGTGCGTTAATGCGGCGGCCGCGCTCTGTGGTGTGGACGGATGGGCGTAGACTTCTCTGTTGTAATCTACTAATCTCAGTCTCCTCCCTCTCTCGCGCGTCGCCTGGTGGGAACGCGCGAGGTCTGCGCTGCGTGTGTAATTAAACGGATGAAGCTTCACAGCCCGCGTCCGTCCGTCAACTCCTAGGCGTCAGCGCGGACGACGGCAGTTTCACCGCCCGTTCTCCAAGCCATCGCGAACAAGTTTCAGGTCAAGTTCGCGGATGCGGTCAGCTAGGCTGCTAGAAGTAGAGGAGACGGTTCTACGAAACAGAGTAGTAGAGCGCATGCACAGTTATGGGGAAGGATGGGCGGCTGGGCGCAGTACTTTGGACGGGCAAGCGATCACCGTCGTCGTGAACCGATCAACGGTCCGAGTCAGCGCGTGCGCACCTCAAAGGGGCTGTGCGGACTGTGCTCTCTGGGGGCCACGGTTGGTCGCTCCACACTCTCTTGTTTGTCCGTAGCGCCGTGGAAGTCCGCTGGAACATTATGGTGTGTAGCCACCAAATCCTCCGTTACACATTCTAGAAAACAAAAACATTCTCGAGAGAAAAAAAATGAATGTGTTGAGAGTCTTGCTGAGTCTGGACGGGAGGACCTTGCTCGTGGTCGTGTAACGCAAGATCAGACGCAGCGGCGGCGTCAGCAGCAGCAGCAGCAGCAGGCGGGTCGCTCAGGTTCCAAGCTTTGAGTCGCGGTCAAACGTACAGTACGGTGCAGTTCACGAACGCTTTCGGTATCGCGTTCCGTTCATGCATGGACTGGTGCATTATGCTCGTGAACCATGCCAGTCGCCGGTCCACCCCGAAACTTGCCGCCGCCCGGGGTAGCGCTACGCGGGCGGCCGTCGACGGCTGCGTCTCCTCGGGTTAAAGAAAAACGCAATTTGCTCCGATCGGATCGGGGTATCACAAGTCTCCTCGGCGTCAGAGGGCGACACGCATCCGCGCCGTTCCGTTCCGTTCCGTTCCGTTACGCCGCGGAATATTCCTCCGTGCATATGCAGGCATGCAGCGCGCCGCGGCGGGCACGTTCTGCATACTATGCTGCTGCTCTCAGCTCGGCGCCGCGAAGCGAGCCTGCCTGCCTGCTGCGGCACGCGACGTGCGGCCGGCGCAGGCCACGCCGAGTTGGAGAGGCCGAGCCTGCGCCAGGCGCGCAACAAGTGGCGTCGCGTGAGGGCGCGCGGCCAGGTGTGTGTGGTTGTGGCCTTGCGAGCGTGGTGGCCCATGCCCTGCGCCGACCGAAAGCGGCGAGGCGGATGCGTGCGCTTTGCGGCGCGGGCGGCCGAGCCGAACCCGGTGGGCCTGAAACGAAAAAACAAAACGGTGGATGGATAGATTGGATGGATGGCCGGCGCTCTCGTCGCGTGCGACGCGGTCGCGTCGCGGCGCTTTGCTTCCTCGGACAGCGTGGGCGCAGCTCCACTCGTCCGCCGGCCCGTCCACGGCTGCCAGTGCCAGTGCGCCGTCGGCCCGCCCTCCCTCCCTCCTCTCCCGGGTTCCCCCGCTCCGGTGCCGCCCGGGTTGATTCTACGTCACTCCACTCTTCCCACCAATTTCACCACCGAGCCAAGTAAGAATCCGGGCTTTACTTTCAGTCTCAAGATCGTCGGATGGTAGGCCGGGCCGGGCCGTGCCGTTCCTGCCGTCCCGTCCGTCAGATCACATAATCCAACGACCATTTTTAAAGTGGACGGCAGCAGTAATGCTTTGGTGTCATGCAAATCATACGTGCACGGCGAGCGATGGAATCCGATGAAGGGAAGGCAAACTGGCAAAGGCATCGGTGCCACGGCACACGGATTGTATGTGGCGGCAAGCTGGTTATATGATGCTTCGCTTCAACTCGAGATTTCACCACGAGCTGCCGGCCTGGCTTTGCCACTGCCCTGCCCGTGACGGTGCCAGATTCTGAACCGCTGTAAACGCGTCATGCAGTCAGTCAGATCTGGCGATGCGAGGAATGGAATCGGAGAGACGACGGCGGGGTTCAGACGGCTTGCGCACATGATCGAAATGGGTCCTTTTGGAGATCCCGGAAAACCTACTTTTGCAACGCCGAACTCGTGAGCTCGAAGGTCCGCTCGCCCAAGTCAGACAGCCGGGATGGGCACACATACAATGTCAATCGTAAGGTTCTCTAGGGGTTTATAAGACTTAAGAATGGCACCACCTCACCTAATGATTACCACCGAAAAAGAATCTTCCATGATTGAGCTCTCCCTACATGGTGCTGTTCCACTGCACATTCCGTTTCTTAATCCCTTTCGCGCCAATTGGAATCAAGCCATCACAACCCACAAAGGTGAATTAACGGCAACTCCTTTTTGTTGGACCGGCTCCAGCTGTGAGAGAGGAGGGGCTGCTATAGCAGGTCAACCGTTTTGACACCTCTCAATTGGTCTCTGTCCCCGGAAAGAGAGTGGGCATGTACTTGTAGTAAAGCTTAATTTTTTCTGGTTGACCAGAAATTGAATTGCTGCTGATGTGCGAGCATGAAGGCGAGATGCGGTTGACGAGCGACGGACAACGCGATACGGACGGGGATCGGAGGTCGTGCGTCCGGTCCGATCTCGCCGGACAGATCGAGAAGATCTCCGGTAGGGGGCGAGCAGATAAGAAAGTGACGGACACGAACTCGGAAAAGTGCGTGCGTACGGACGTCGTGATCGTGACAGAGTTGCATGAAGCCTACCTCCAAGCGTAGTGCTCGCAGAGTGCCATTTTTCGGAGTCGATGGATGGATGCATCCATGTCGTTTGACTTCGGCGCGTTGTTGCACCCAGCACCCACCTTGAAGCGACCGACCTCTGCGGTCTGCACTGCTGATTGGTCTCAGCTCGTAGTTGCTTGCGGTGTGCACAAGTTCAGTGGATCCATCCATGTCGTTCGATACTGCATCCATGTATTGAACGCGTAAATACACTGTTCTCTGCACCTGTGGTCAATCTCCTTGTTGCTTGCAACAATTCATGCATCATTCTGAGCTCAGATATGAATTTTTTGCCCCATCGTTTATGTGGCTTTCAGCAGCAGGAAGTACAAAGATTGTGCTGCACTCCAGTATTCGCCAAAGGTGGTGTGGACTTGCTTGGAGCTGATCATTGATGCTTTTCAGAGCCTGAGGAATGTCAACGTTGTTGCTTGTGAATGGAGTGGCGCAGTCGACGAAAAACGTCTGCGGGCTTTACTTTGTGTTTCAGATATATAACAAGGTCAGCGGCCAAAATGATACTATTCCTCTAAAAGAAAGGGAGTCAACGTCCATACAAAAGTAGCAGGTACAGAAAAAGGAGACTAAAGGATGTTGACTTGCAAAGGCTCGAGAAACACTACTAGTTTATTCGATATGAAGGGGTTGACGAACTGAAAAGGATGCCATTCTTTTTTATTTTTAATTTCATCAGTCTCTTTGTAGTGACGAGCACTGCGTCGTCATCTATCTCTAAGATGGAGGATATCTTCTTTGTGAAATGGATAGAAACGAGACAAAGAGAAGTACAGCCTTTTTGGCCAACTCCACCAGAGGTCCAGAGCACATCCAGTCTGAACCCTGAGTTTGATTCCCTGCAATTGGCAGCTTGCCACTGGCCTTTGGCACCGCGAACTGGTGTGTTGGATTGGATAAGGCTCATGGCAGGCAGTTGGCTAACCACTCGGCACAACCTCGAGTGATCAATCAAATAATGGGTCAGTGAGACGAGGACTAAGCGTCGTTGGTGGAGGCAGTTGTTTGCATGGCTTTGTCCTGTTGTATTACTACTTCTATAGGCTACAGTTGAAAACTCCCTTGACAAATCGACAAAAGGGGCGCTACTACATCCATTTCTCCAAGGAATCTTCTTTCTTTTGAAAACAACAATGCACCATGTTTTCTTTTCCTGTTTTTGGAAGACTCCAACTTTGCAGTTAGCAACCCAGAATTGCAATGTGTTGAGCTGACAGTTTCAAACTTTTGCTTGAGGTGGGTAGCAGTCGTTTCAGTCTGGCCAAACAGACAGAGCACCCGAAATTTTGAAAAAGGAGATTGTGTGGTGACTGGTGAGTTAGTCCAATGCAAAGCCCAGCACTGAATGGACCAGACCTGACTCGCTATTAACTGGACCTCAATTAGGCCACAGTTGGGCTAGAACTTTGTTTCTGGGCCTTTCTTCAGGCGTGGTGATGGCCCATTTCTCCCCCGTTGCAAATTGGAATTGCTCTTTGCAGTTGCAGAAGCGATACGGTGCGTATGCTTGGACATCTCAAGACAGTGAAATGTAGAAATGGGTAAATGTTTTAAGGCCGGATTTTTACTTAATCTAAAAAAGTGACGATTAGATGTTTTAACTGAATTCTAACCCATTGATGCCCGTTTGCTACGCTTGTAACGAGTTACTAGGTACACTGTCCCCTTGCTTCGTGTGCATTTCTTCACTTGGATGACCATTATTGCCTGATTGACAATACAATCGAGGTCCTTGTATAACTGGTATCTGAAACCAAGTGGGTAGTTGGTCTAAACTCAACAGTTGACCTTGTAACCCAATAGCCTGCGGTCGTGACGAGAGCTGCATAGTTGTCGCTTCTGCTGTCGACTGCATGGTTGCAACCTCCTAGAGCCAGGGAATTCCCGACAGATAGAAATATAGCCTGAAAGCGCATAGAAAATAGGAAGACGCGTGGATGATTGGATGCTAGTCGCAGGTGTACGTATGTGTGATAGCAAAAAGTTTAGCAAAATGGGGTGGTTGGTTCTTGAAGGCTATTTTGGTTTAACGTAATGGTTCTTGCAGTCCTGGTTGTCAGAATACCGAACTGAGCCAGTCGACAACGAAGAGTTGATTTCCTACCGAGTACCGGCCGTCTGGCTGGTCTGTCCACACACAACCACTAATCCAGTGTAGTATATATAAGCTGCGCGGTCTGCAGGCATTATTCCTCAGATCACAACCAAGATTCCAAGAAGTCCACTTCTCGTCGGCGCCCCGCTGCCATCAGCGCGCCGGCCGCCGCGTCTAGGCCTCCCGCCCGCCATGGAGAGACCATTCCCTTCCACTCTTCTTCTCACTATCGTCGTCCTCCTGCTCGCTCCGCTACTCCTAGCACGAGAGCTCGGTACGTGTACATGCACGCTGCCATCGCCAGTTTCTTTCCACAGACCCTTGACGCCTTTCATTCGATTATTGACTCTGACACAGGAATTCTATTTCTTTTCTCCATTCTCTTGATCACCAGGTGGTTCATACTACGAACAGCATGTCCGCTCGCCGTTGATGTTACCATCAAGCGTCCTCGACGACGGCGCGGCGGTCCCTCGGCCGGAGCTCGACGCGCTGCCCGGCGGCGTGAGCAGGCCGGGAGGGCGCGCGCCGCCGGCGCCGAAGCCTGGCTACGGGCCGCATCCTCTGCTCGAGCCGTCACCGTCCTACGGCCTCGGCTCGTCCCCTGCTGGCGTGTCCGGGAGGCAGGGACTCGCGCCGCCGTCGCCCGAGAGGAACCCGCCGCCTCACTACGGCCGCCCGGGTCCGGGCGCGCTTCGCGCGTTCCGGGACGCGCTCGTCCGGTACGCGGTTGGCGCCTGAACAGACGACATGTATATGGGATTGGGGGATAAAAGATTTGCGTGCACGCTCCTGGCTGCAGTGTGCGGTGGAGTGAGGTAGCTAGTAGCAAGCTGTGTGTATGCATATGCGCGTGCGTGGCGACTGTACTCCGTACGTAGCTTGTAATATAACGTGCTTTTAGTACTAGTACAGTAGTGGTGTTGCTAGTGGTATCCTTGAAATAAGATCACAGCAAGTGCCCATAAGTTTTGTGACGGTGCGCACGTACTTCCATTTTGCTGGTAAGCCAGCAACTAGTCAATGTTTGCCGTGTTCAATTCATAGCCGACGAGGATTAGACCAACTCCGGCAGATGACTTAACGTGGATACCTAAACTTAAAAACTATCAGAATACCTAAAAACGGTCAAAAAACTTGCTCCAGCAGATGACCTATATGGATATCTATTTTAAGTGATGACCTAAATCTCTCTCCAAGACCTAAATATGCATATCCAAGGAGTGGCTGGCAGGAGCAACCAACCGCTGCTACTTGGATCTTTCCACGCTCGTTTCTTTCGCTCCGCCACTGCACCTCGTCGTCCTCCTCGGCACCGGCCGTCGCCGCCGGCGCACGGGAACGGCACGGGGAGGGTGAACAGCAGCGGGCGGCGCAGGGAGGGAGGGCAGGCGACGACTCGAGGCGTGGGGGAGGGGATCGGCGGCGGGCGGCGTGTGAGGGGATCGGCGCGGTGCGGCGGAGGTCCGGCGGCGCATGAAGGGAGGCGTGGGAAAGGGGAGCTGCAGGCAGCCGGAGCAGGAAGATGAAGGGGAGACGGCGAGCGACGCAGGGAAGGGAAGCGGCGCGGGGAGAGGGAGCAGCGGGGGGCTGGCGAACGGAGGTGGAGGAGCGAAGGAGTAGCGGGCCGCCACGGGGAGGGGGAGCAGCGGCGGACTGGCGCGTGGAGGGGGAGGAGCGGCCGCGGGAAGGGGGGCAGCGGCGGGCCGACGTGCAGAGGGGGATGAGCCACGAGCTGCCACGAGGAGGGGGCGGCGCTCGGCATGGAGAGGAAGGCGAGGAAGAAGACGTGCATTTACAGATTGACCCCTGGAAAACGATTTCAATCGCGGATTAGTCCTTAAAAGGAATATAGGTCACCGGTTATGCTGCTGGAGAAGGCAACTTTGAAATACCTAAATTTTTCTCTCTCTTAAACCTAAAAGCGTTTTTAGGCATCCAAATTTAGGTCATGTGCTGGAGTTGCTCTAAGCCTCGATTTCAACCATTTGGGTCGGACAGGATTTTACAGTTGCAACCATTCTGCCTCTTGAAACGCTGCTGTTAAGTTTCTATATACTGTCGTGTCGGAGCAGCTACACACACCATGGCAGCTCGCACGTAGTGTGCTTGTCTCGCGGTCGCAGTATGTCGCCGCCCCGTCTCGCGCGTGCGCCTCCAGGACGGGTGGTTCACGACGGTGTCCAGCATGGTAATATATTTGCAGGGTAATTTTCGGGGGACTGACTTTCAAATTTTCGGAGGATTGGAGACTAAACATGTTCACTAGGTAGTAGCACAGTCGATTCATCTGCATTTAAAAAATAAATAAATCTGCCATCGAATCAGGCACCGTTGTGGACAATGGAACTCTACCCACAACCATCACCGAAGTAGAGATGCTCATGCCTATGCAATACACACCTACAGTGCTACTAGTAGTTTAGATTTAGGGTTTACGGTTTAGGGTTCTGAGTGACGGAGTGAGAGCAGAACCCAACGCATTCCTCTCCATGCATGCTTAAACTAATCCTTGACCCCTTGCACTACGAGGTCATTGTTTAGACTAGGAAGGACCTCAGTAGCTTGCTACCGGCACTTGTTTTTTTAGCCTGCTAGCAAAGTAATCGTGCCGTCTGAACCGACTGAAATGGTTTTTTGGCCAGTCATCAGCTGTGTGAAAGTTGGCATGTCACTTGTGATTACTAAGAGCAAGAGTAATAATCGCGCCTGCTCGCGGGCGTTTCCGGCTTCCAGCTCAGCCGGGCTGGTGACCTGTAGCGGCGGCCCCACTATCATTTAATACTGTGCACGTTTTCAGATGTGATGCTGACCAATGCGACAGCGCGAGAGTCCATACGCCGGCTTGGTACGGGCGTTTCGTGAGTCGTTCACGGAGAGAATCTCTCTCCTTCTCTCCTCCACCTCAGATCAGAAGCTGACGAGGCAGGCGAAAAGCCCATCATAATACTTGCTCTAATACCGTTACATCAAGACTGGTACAAGACCCTGTTCTTCCCCGTCCCTACTAGTGTCACCCAAACGAGAGACCCAAGGACGGCGGCGCAAACCCAAGGTGTCAATTCAAATCCGTTGGTGCTGGCTGCTGCAGAGACCGAGCCAAAATTCAAAGGAAAGCAACAGGCGAAATCTTTGGCTATCTACTGATTCGCGGCCCTTTCCCGTTTCCTGAGACACACGATTAAAGCCGCTGCCGGGCAGCAGGCGCCCGGCGGGCAGGCAGCGGAGAGGAGGGAGAACCAAGCCATCTGCCAGCGAGGCTGCGACTGTGCGCTGCTCGGCCATCACAGGAAGAAGCCCAGACAGTCAGGCAGACACTGCTGCATGCATGCACGCTTCAAAGTCAGGCAAACCGGAAAGAGGAGCTTCTTTCGCTTACATGTGGTCCTCAGATGGACCCAAGATGGGCCCACAAGCAGGAGAGGTCGTGGTCATTCTCGTGAGCAGTAGAATAACTTGCCGTTGCACGCGATACGCAGGCAGCTTGAGATTGTAGAGGGATCAGCAATGCAAATCAGCATTGCTAATAGAAATCCCTGATGGTGGCACTAGACTGAGATTTCAGCGAGGCGAAAATGATCTTATCTCTGGCAGGTGGTCCACACGCTGGGGTGGATCCGGCCGGGGTTCTTCCATCTTGGTAATGTGACACGATTGTTGTGCTTAAGCCGCAGTGCAGTCACTTGATACTGATAGGACTGACAGCCGGTCCATCCAATCCGGCGTAGTTCAACACTTGCAGACAGAGCATAGAGACCAGAGCTGAGCTGTGTGCTGTGTGGCAGCTGAGTTTCCTTCGGTAAAAAAAAACCAGAGCTGAGCTGCAGCTGCTAGCTGTGTGCTGTGTGGCAGCAGCGACGAAGCACCAGACTACTCCACTGCGCAGCGCGGGCCGGAGAAAAAGCAGAAATAATAGCTGACAGCCATTGCTCCCTTCCGTTCCTTTGGCTCCTTGCATACTGCTACCTGTACTAGTACAACGGCACACACGAGACAGCCTCCTCGCTCTCTCCCCGGCCGTCTCTTTCCTCTGCTTCCTCCCTTCCTCCTCTGAAGGCGCACACATATTTCTTCTGCAGTTTCTGCTCCCAGCTTGCTTGCTTGCTCCGCGGCAGGGCGAGGCGGCGATGGCAATGGCGCAGGCGATCGCTGGAGGCAAAGCCACCGAGCTGCCCCCGGACATCCATGGCCTCGGCGAGAGCAGGATGAGCAGCAGGTCAGTCCACAAACATCGCGTCCCTTTTCTGTTGCTCGTCCTGCTTCTGTTCTGCTGCTCCCCCGTTCGCTTACCCGGTCATGGTGTAACCCCGTTCGCTTACCCGGTCATGGTGTAAATGGAGGAAAGGGGAACGAGTGAAAGGATATAGGGGTTTGCTTGTGTGATTTCTTTAGAGCAACTGCAAAGGTTTGCTGTTGCACGTAGTAGAACCCATTAGATCTTTCTGTGATAATATGGCATGCACTAGAGTCAGAGTTTCTTTCCTGCATTGTATTGTATCTACACATACACAAGGTAGGAGATGCATGACTAGGGTAGCTACCTCCCATTTTCGTTTTTTTTTAAAAAAAGGTAGCTACCTCCCTTGTTGTTTAGAAAAATGCTAAGAGAGTGAGCGCCTGGTCTTTAATTGCCAGTTTCTTGTGTAGGGATGCATTAGCCGATTTGAGCTCATTTGATTAGTTACCGAAGTAACATATTTGACCCCTCCAGTTTTTGTGCTAGATTGTAAAGGCATTCATGGCAGCAACCTTTTGGTGATTCCTAGTTTCGTAATAATGCAGCGTATCTGATTATCACTTGTGTGGTTATTGTTTGGTGAAGGGAATAGCCGAGCAAATTGTTTGGTTAATTAGGAGCAGTATATCTTGAAATAGTTGAGTTCAGTTCAGTAGTGTTTTTGGAGGACGAGATTGAAGCTTGAAAGAGATGAGGCTGTGAGAGTTTCACCGCTTTATCTCATCTGAAAGCCCTGTGCTCGATATAGGAGAAGATCACCCGGAGGTTATGCAATTGCTGGCCATAATACTCCATCTGTGCATCCTTTTCTTTTCTAACGTTGCCCAAGTCCCCTGAGATGAACATTACTACACAAGAGGAGTAGAGCACTTTTCAGTCGTCACTACTGTTGCACTACGCGTGTCTTGCATTGATTTCTTCCTGAGGTACAGTGTCCATGAGTGAACGCCTAAGATTTGTGTGGGCCATGCGATTCCGGCCTTGATGGCAACCAATTGCCATTGCCTTTTCCCTGTACACGATCTGCATGTCCTATATATGGGCCTTCCCGTTTGGTCCTTCGCCGTGCAATCAATATTCGCAATCATACCGCAGCAAAGGCAAGTGCAGTGGTACTGCACTGCTGCTGCTCGTTCACTACGTTTGACCGCCATTTTGAAACCTCAAATTTCGATTACATTTTCACTCGAGAAAATAGCATGGATTCCGGTTTCCATTCCAATGTCGTTCGACGTTAGTGGTGTGTGCTGTTGGGCGTTGCCTCCCTGCCTAGAACTGAATTGAAGGCAAACAGTTCCATGTTCACTGTTGTGTGTCTATCTGCATGCATGAGTGCATGACTGCAAGGACCGTTCAAAATTCTGGCAAACCCATTGTATATCATACTAGTAGTAGTTATGCCTGTGCTGAAAATACGCTAGATCCGATGTCATTTTTTCCCACTGCTGATCCTTGTTTGATGCAGTCACTGGTAGTCTCTCTCTTGTCTCATCTCGGTTCGTGTGTGTTGTCCCCTGAATTTTTCCAGGTTGCGATTCCATGGCGCGTGATCTCTGAATCACCCAAGGCATCCGCCGCCCCCATCGCCGAGCGCCGCAAGTCGTGATGGCCTTCCGATCCGGCTTGAGCGCGGGGGGAGGAGGGAGGTGGAGCCGTGGAGGTGGACGGACGAGGATGCCATGGTCACTGGAGCTGCTAGTGGTAGCAAGCTGGGAATGAAGCCGTACGGTCCGGGAAGCTGTATACATAAATATTTTTTCGCGTTAGCATTGGTAACCGATTAACAAGGATTATAAATTCAAACTGATGATGAGGTTATGAATCTATGATGTGATCGATTGTTCGGCACCTTTGCCTTGCCCGGCCTTGCCCGAGCGGCCTCGCGTACTTGCACTGCACTGCACGCATTCACTCGTGCGCACCAACACTCCAGCTACGGCCGGCGGTTTGGTCGCGCGCGCCGACTCGCCGAGACGAGGGAGCTGTGACCACTGATTCCCGTGCCGCGCGGCCTAGGGTGCGCGCGTGGGCGTTGGCGGCACGCGGCGTGGTGGGCGTCCGGCGCCCGTGCCGCCGCTGGCTGCACGGCGAGCTGCTGGACCCTGGGCGTGGACGCATGCGGCGTGCGCTTCGGGGGACGCGCGCGGCCGGGGATTGGCGGCCCCGCGGGGGCGGGCCGGACCGGACGCTGGCACGCTGCATGCTGCCCGTTGCATGTGGCTGCAGCAGGATGGCTGGCGCGCCCGTCAGCCAAGCAGGGACGACGCTGCGCGCTCGCGTAGCGTACCCCGTGCGTGCCAGCGCTCGGTACGTGCTGCGCTGCGCAGCTCAGGACAGTGGCAGCAGGCACAACGCCAAGGAATACGGGAGAGACATTCCCTGCCCTGCCCAACGTCGTGCAGACGGGTCCATGGCTGGGTCGCTTCCGGTGAACTTTGGGACTTGGGAGTGGCCGACTGGCGACTGACCGGTCGCCCGCTCCATAGCTCGACCCTCCCATCCGGAGCTGGATGACCAACTGAAGTTTTTTTTTTTTTTTTTTTTTTTTTTTTTTTTTTTTTTAACTAATACCAATTGAAGTTCTGGATAGATAGGATAAAACGATTCAACAAGAGAAGAGGCCAAGGCCGATGCATATGACCGAGCCCCCAGAACCTGATAAGCAGATGTTCAAAAAAAACCCTGATAAGCTCAAGTGCCAGAGAGTCGATGGATGGATGCATAGCACACTGTAGATGACACGCCGTTTTGTCGCAAGCAACGCAGCTAGAATTGTACGATACAATGCAGCACCACATGGCGCACGAAGAACTCGACCACAACAATGAGGCTGCGCACAGCGGCACAGGGTAGGACTGGATACAAACACCCATCAATACCATAACTTAGGAGGAACGAAGTGTTTCTGGGATGAATACAGCCAATATCAGACTGTCCGCAATGGGGGCACACCAATCAGACTTCGGATCATATACAACCAAAGATCCATGAAATTGGCTACCAAGTTTTGATGGCTGATGATAGCCAGCAACGATCATCGTTTTCAAGCAAACAGTTCAGCGCCGCTCTCAATGCATCACCAGCTCATCATGCAACCGTAGGAAGCTTGGAGGCCACATCTAATCATCGTCGTCAAGGACGCTTCGGCGCCTCTGAATCTGTAAGGCAAACGAGAGTCAATATGAAGATAGTTTTGTACTGTTGGACGTTTTAGCTTTACAGCCTACATGCCAGTTCCTGTTTTAAAAAGCAAGTCATACTATCAAACACTACAGTTGCTCACAAATGTGAGGATCTTTTCCGCTGCAAACTAGATAAGTTTTTAAAGGATTAATTAGTATAGTAACTGTTGGAAGCGAAGTATTGTTGTTGAACAGGTCAGTTTTGCTGAAGCAAGAACATGTTAAAATTTGATAGAATCCATCACGCCTTACATACCGTAACTTTGGTCTGCTTGGTTGTCTGGGTGTTAATTTGCTCCAAAAGTGAGATGAGCCTTTCTTCAGACACCTGAAACCAGAAAAAAGTAACAATTTTATATGTTTTTAGTTTTTGATTGAAGCGCAAACAGAGGACACACAAAGGCACAAAGGGATATGTCATTAATTTTACCTTTTCAGATATCCCACCAGTTTGAGCAGCTCTCAGCAGAACATCCTCCACCCCTCTTGCTTTGTCAGGTTTGACCAAAGCTATGCGAGAGACTGTCAAATTCATGCAAAAATAAACCTGTTAAAGTTCCTCCCCAACTTCAACTCTTTAGGTTATTTAACTTTCTCAAACATGATTAGTATTTTTCATTTTATTCTTAACACCGGTGTCGCCTCAAATACTATAATAACTTTAAGCGTTCTATGAAAGATTTTAGTCAGTGCAGTCTATATGAAATTGTGCTGGTTGTACTAGATTTTGCAGCATTTTCATCGCAGAATATATCGCTAGTTACACAAAACATAACAGCATAGCCTAAGCACAGGCTCTAATAACCCAACTTTTCTAATGAATCAGCAAAATAAGTTGTTTGACATAATAAACAACATCAAACCAATTTCATGCCATTACCTAGGTTATATTGACAGTATACTTTTTTTGGTCGTTGCCATAGGTAAAACTGAGGAAGCAGATGTAATGATTTATCATATGATATTGATGATCTCCAAAACCCCAACTGCAACTATGTGGACAGAAACTGTTGGGCCAGCACACAACTGATGAAACATGTAACAGATCTAGGCCCCGTTTGGATCCACCAACTAAACTTTAGTTAGCTAAATTTATCCGAGATGGATCCAAACATCCTAACTAAAAACCAGCTAAACTTCTCCTAGCTAATGAAAATGCCATTTTTCTTTAGCCGGTTGGGAGTAGCTAAACCCAGTTAAAACTGTTTAAAGACCAAAATGCCCTCTATGGTTTGACAAAATTACACCCATCGCCACCACAATCTCCATCTCCTCTCGCACCCGGGAGGGTATTATAGTCAATAAACTAGCATTTAGTTAGGGGATCCAAACATCCCAGCTAAAGTTTAGTTGGCTAAAGTTTAGCTAGCTAAAAGAAGCCATTACATTTTAGCTAGCTAAACTTTAGTTGGGGTGGATCCAAACAAGGCCCTAGTCTGGCCCAGTGGCCCTCCTTTATAGAAAGCAAAAACAGCATTTGCTGCTGGCGCAAGCTTAAATCGTAGCAGCCACATCCAAATCTAAGTGACTTTGCTCAGACTGGAAACCACAATATGATTGGAGCCCGAAACATGGTAACACAGATCTTACAGGGACTCTCAGCTGACCTCACTTTAAACCTACATCTACCAAAAAACCAAAACCAAATTTTAGAAGAGAGAAATTAACAGACTCAACTAGAGTAAAGGAATTTTCGCAAAGTGTTTCCTCCAACTCCAGTAGGTAGATTTGCAGAATTGCACTAAAGAAATGAGAACACATAACATGATCCATGCTATGGAGGTAATAACCCACTAAAAATATGGAACATACAGGACAAATCTAGCACTTCCAGTAACCATTTGAATATAAATGAATTTAAACAGCCACTAAGCACATCAAAAGTGGCACCACTGAACTTACGCCTTTCTCTGGCTTCAGAAGATAATATCTGAGCAAGCATCATCTGTCTACGCTCCTCAGCTTCCCTGATTGAGAATGAGATTTAAAGTCAATTCAGCATTCCCCAAGGTTTCACAGAACATAACTTTAGTCAATGTGCTATAGCATTCTGGGGAAGATGGTGGAGGAATGGAACATACTGTTTTGCTTCTTCCTGAGCTTTTTGTTGGCCTGCATTTTGCTGATTTGCCTAATTAAATGATGACATTAGATTAAAAGTTAGTCTACCGAGGAGCACCAAGAACTAGCTCTCGTGTTAGCATAGGAAATCTAAACACGACAGCTTCAATTTAAGTCCTGCAGCTTGGTATCTTACCCCACCACGTTGTGCCATTAGCTCCTGCATCCTCCTCTGCCTGATAGCTTCCAACTCTGGATCAGCCTGGCAAGCAAAATTTTACAGTTTCATCAGAAGAAGTCACCCAACAAAAGCATATGACTGGATAGAAGCAATCTGCTCCCACTTGTGCCATAACTAAAGCCAATCAACACAACTAAACACCTCATATTCCAATGAATTCTAAACCATTTTCTTTTTTCTAAAAGACAAAGTTAAACAGAAACACAAAAGATTTATGCTAAAAACAAATCAACTAATACTGATTTATTTCAATAGATCCTAAAGTTCTTATGCCATCATGTTTACTGGTACAGCAGGGCAATAGATTGTGAGTTAAAATGATAGGGCAGGCTATCATAAAATAGCAACAGCAGAATCTAAGGTAAAGCAAGACAGAGGGAATATCATGCTGAATCGCTGATATCCCAAACCACTTGAAGGCGCAAAAAGCACCACAGGAAACTGATGGAAAGAATCTCCAACACCAACAAAATAATATTAATTACGAACATACTTTCTTGTTCCTTTGGATGTACATACTCAAATACAAGCCATGATGAAGCATATTAGTGTGAGCCCCAAAATCAACTCCCGGCAAGCTTGCAAGAGCACCACAGATCACTCCAGCTCATGTCTAAAGCTAGCAAACCCACTAAATTTCCACAGTTATCCGGTCATTTTTATTCGATGAACAAGAACAATCACATGATCTTCAAAACATCAATTGTCGAGTTTAAAGAGCTAACAGATTGGGCGCAATTCTCCTCGCGGTTTCTCAGATTGAGAGACCAGTAGGGACCGAATCCAAGTGAGTCAATAAACACAAGTAAATAGGGATCAACATGAGCGAGCAATTAAACAACGCAGCAAAAAGAGGGATTACGAATCGCAGCCCAGATCCTTAATCTTTCCACTAAAGAAAGAACTAAAACCCTAACATCCAACACAGACACAAGTAGACAGATCCTCGCAACCAAAATAAACACATGAATCAAAGCGCCAATCTCACCATCTTGCGCGCCCGCACTGGAGATCGCAAGCCTCTTCACTCCGGACCTCACACTTGAGCGGCGACGGCCTCCGCGGCGAGATGTTGGCAGGGAGCAGCGAATCGAGCCTTTTCTTCTGCTTCCGCGTGGGTAGAACGCGACCCCGTCTTGGCTCTAGCCTTTTCCACCCAGTGGGCCCATCACAGCCGTTCGATCTGAAACCTCCCCCCTACGCCGTCCGATCGGAACATTGGGGTCGCTTTCCCTGGCCCCGATATATTCGCGGAGACGCCTCGCCCTTTTCGAGCGCCTTTTCCATTTTCCTCCTTTTCCGATTTCCATTTCCACCCTCGCACCGCATCCACCGCGCCGCCGCCGAGAGGAGAGAGAGAGGAGGAGGGTTTCCGATGGAGAACGGCGAGGAGACGTTCGCTTCCCCCACCGCCGCCGCCGCGGACTTCGAGTTCGCCTCCAACGGCGGGGACCGCACGCCCAAGCTCCACGACGCCGCGGACGAGATCGAGGCGCTGAGCGCGGCGAAGCGCGACCTGGAGGAGAAGCTCGAGTCCGTGAGCCACGAGAACCGCATCCTCTCCTCCGAGTCCCGCCGCCTCGAGGCCCTCGTGTCCGAGGCCCGCGACGAGGTCGCCGCCTTCGAGCAGGCCGCCGCCACCAACGAGAGCGAGGCCGCCACGCTCCGCGCTGAGGTTGAGCGCCTCCAGGGCCTCCTCGACGCCGAGAAGGCCGGCCATGAGGAGGAGATGCGCAAGGGTGGGGGGCTCGGGGACCAGCTGCAGACCGCGTACAAGGAGAAGGCCGCCCTCGAGGAGGAGATCGAGGCCCTGAAGGCTTCCGCAGCCGCCGCAGCGAAGGGCAAGGGCGAGGAGGAGATGGCCTCGACTGCACGCTCAGCCGGGACGCCGAAGGACAAGGACGCGGGGCTGGTGCCTGCCGAGCTGTTGGCTGCTGCGGTGGCTGCTGGAGCTGGTGTCACGGCCTTCATCGCGGCGCTCTTGCTCCAGCGCAAGAGGTAATCTGGTGGTCCGATGCGTGGGAAGTTTTGATCCACTGCGATGGCCTATATGAGAATGGATTATCCGTTTTGTCTGGGTACTAGTATTACTGAACTCGTAGTAGCATCGTTACTATTTTGCTGGGTAATAGATTAGAACGCATATCGCAAGTACTATTACTTTCTGCAGTTTTCTATGCTATAATAAGAGCTGTGGACACAAGTGGGAGTGACAATGTAGTTCTGGTCTGTTTACTTCGAAGTTGCACCTAATTCCAGACTTCCAGTTATTACCACCTCGCTAGTTTTAAACTGTTATGTAATGCTCATTCCTGAATGGTTTTGCTCTTTCTTTGTGAGTTCTCTGTGGCTGAGATGTTGATGGCTCAGATCGAGTGAATTGCAAAATATTGTGATGCGTTACTGAGGTTAATGCATTACCTGATGGGTGTTTAACTCAGCAACTGGGATCTTGTGGCCACTTGTGGATTGGCTAACCCATGAAGTGCTGCTGGTGATCATGCCGATTTTGTTAGGGATTTGTTGTCAGTCTTTTCAGGTGACCAATGAGCAAGGACATTACTTTGGTCAGTGAATGTTTGCAATGCAGATGTGTTTAATTGTAGATGTGTCTGATTGTTTGTATGCCTCTGCTTGATGCTTGTAGTGATGTTTAATAATGTGTTAGTCTCGATGGATTTTCATTAATATGTGTATCCATGAATTTGTTTGCTGACTTATTATTGTCATCGACTAATACCCGTCTCTTCTTTACAAGTGAATTTCATACCTTCATTGGTGATGCACAGCACAACACTGATGCTTCCATAATTACACTTACACTTATGTTGAAACTGATAGGTGACAGAAAATGAATCAACATTACAAATTACAAGGTTAAGTTAGACTGAGCTAATAGCTTATTGTTTGGTTAAAAATGTTCAGTATGTCTAAGCAGTTTAAAGGTTTGTCACTTTATCTCACACTTAAAGTTAACAAATTTTCATGTGCTTATGTAATTTGGAGATACTTAATTCAGCCTCCGATTGTTGCATCTGCCTATTCATTTTGTAAAACTATCGAGTATCTATAAACTCTCCTTATTTGTTTCTTAAATTTGTTAGTTTTTTTCTTAGAATCGCATGGATGCTGTACCCTCTGTTTTTTTAGTATGGTGTTACTATATTTGAGATGAAAAGTTGTACATATTTAGCATCTTATATAGTTAAAGCTAGGCAGGATCATTTTTTAAAATATTGATTATCTGTTTTAAATATCCCAGATATCTGGTTAGATGTAACATGTTTGTATAGCCCTGTTCTGTGCATACCTGTCTGATATGTCGGTTCAATTGCTATGTTGTATTGTTGTTTTTACTGGTAGACAAATAGTTATCCGTGTCTCTAATGGTTATTATAAATTTTCCAGTTAGCAACTGAATTGAGTGCATGCTTCTTAACTATTCTTTTAAGAAAAAGGGGAACTAAATTCGGATTTTCTGGTTTCAACGCTTTAATCGGCCTTGGGATTACTCATTCTTTTGAGTAGTATCCACACTGTACCATCTTGCAGCATGTCTTGGTGGCTTATGAAACAATAAACCATGTGCTTTGTCAGTTTCTTATATGTGGGATCTGTCATTTTGTATTCCGATGGCCATTCTTGCCGGTGACTTCTTTTGGGTTGTTGCTATGGTTGTGAAGAAAAGCTGTACAGATTCATCATGTTGCGACGTCTAGTTCAGTAGAAGCATATCTTACTGGCAACTGGTTGAGATGTGCTACTAGTAAGTAGGCAAATTTGTTTTGCTTTGCTGTTCAGTCTGTGCAAGCCTGTCCAATAATATCAGTTCCACGAGCATTTTCTTGGATATGTTATGGCTCTTAAGGCTATTTTTTTCTCACTTCTGATCCGTGTGCGGCTTTTGTTGATGGTAGGAGCTATGTAGTGTCAGTAAATTTTACATTAGAGTGTGCTGGAAGGTAGTGTTTGGAGGATTTTACACTTGATTGTCTGAGAATGTCATTCATTTTACTTTGGCAGTAGATTTCTGTGTTGGCTGCTTTGCTTGAAAGTTGGCAGGTTGCAGATCGGGTAGTACTATGGCGCCATGAATCGGATAGTTCCCATGTTTGTTATCTGGCATAATGTTGAATGGCTACTAATTTATATAATGTGTTTATTTGGACGTTTTCACAACGCTGGTTGTCGTTTGAGTTTGCTATATTATTGGTTCTGATCGTCGATGAAGTAGTTCCTACGTCATCGTCTTGAAGTTGAAGGTGAAAAGATGTTCTGGGATACCATTTTCGCATGTCCAACAGCTCGCTTAAGCGTTTCGGGCGTCTATGCTTTGTTCTGACGAAGTTCCATGTATGCTACTATAAATGACATCATCAGTTTGATGTATTTGAATTCATGAAGCATGATAAGTAACAACTGCATAGGTACACAAATTAGCATTGGACGTAACATGACTGCAAATCATCATCACTCGTCAGGTCACGCTGTGCTGAACAAGGGTGGGCGATGGTAGGGTTCTGTACGAAAACATTGGAAGATTATATAATGAATCAAAGTTCTGTTACGGAAACAAGACATGCATCGAATTATGTCTAGAAAGTGAACCTAATTTCCAGCTCCAAGGTACTACTCGTACTTCGGTTCTGTTTGAAATGCCGTTTGAAATGGTTTTGGGTGCAAAACTTGTGTAAACTGCTCTGATTTGTTTTTCAACAAGGCGAGCCCGAAGAATTTTTTATATTTTTATATTTTTTTTTACGATTTTTGAAAAATAAATTCTTGGCTCAAAAAATTGCAGATTTGGTCCTATGTCGCCGTTTCAAACGGCTATCGCCGGATGAAACGGCGATAAGTTGCTGTTGGAACACGTGGCGGCCACTGGGAGCCTTTCACCGTTTGAAAGCCGTTTCAAACGGCGAAAGGCCCCACCACCAGCTATCGCCGCGGGGCTGGCTGTAGCTGCTGGCTATAGCCGTTTCAAACGGCTATAGCTAGCTATATTAGTTGAATTTATTTTTCTTAATGTAAAGAAAGGTGAATATTTTATTACATGTTGAGGAATAGTTGATATATTTTTTGTGTTAGATTTGGTTTCATATTACAAAATGATGTAGATTTTGACGCTTTAATTTTTGTTTGGGCTATATTTGCTTTAATATTGTACTACATGTTTTAAATTTTGTATGGTTTGTGCTAAGTCAAATTTGTCCAACTTTGACCAAGTTTATTAAAATATAAAATAATATCTGTGGTACCAAAGTGGTTTCATTGAATCAACAATTGAATATATTTTGATAGTGAATTTATTTAGTTTGGTGGATGTTATTATATTTTTCTATATGCTTGATCAAAATTAGACAAGTTTGACTTAGGACAAACCAAAAGGCTAGTTGGAAATGTGTAGGCTTTTCAGAAAGTGTGTACGCTTTTCAGTGAAATGTCATATCATCTTTAAAGTTCACTGCAAACTTCGAACCGAAATATCTCGTGATAGTTGTGGGTCCGTTTTCTTTTCTGTTTCGCTTTATTTTTAGCACCTCCCGTGTTGTTTCGTGCCACAATAATATTTGGAACATTTGAATTGCCTAACCATTTGTAAACCATGATTTGCGTAACCCGGCTTGAATACATATATGCATTGCATCAGAATGAAATGACAAAGAGGATAGGGTGTTGAGGCACCACATGTGAACTAAACAATGTACTACAAAAGCGCAACGGCATGTGTAGCACACTTATAACCGTGTGCTAATCGTAGCATGCCTTAGGTGAATGTATATCGCCGGGTGTGAAGACTAGGCTTCACTGGGTACAACGGGGATATTTTCCCTTCCTAATAGCTTCAGGGCCCGCTGCTTTTGCCTGACGTGCCCTCTCTCTCTTTCTCTCGCGTTCAGCTTCACGTTCCTGTGCCGCTTGACGCTCGACCTCCTCAAACCTCTTGCGGATCTCCTCTTGGTCCTTCTTGCGCTTCTTCTCCTGCTCCTCCTCGTGCATCATTCGTTGCCACCTTGCTCTTGCCGAGGCTGCTTCATGCTCAACATGAGCCTTGTCCTCATTGGACTGCTCTGTATCTAGCCACTGCAAGAAATCACAGAGAGGCGGGGGAGTCTTGAACTCCCCAAAGTAAGAATATGAAACATGAAATGGATAGAAAAACATGACCGGGTTAGTGAATACCTTGGCTCTCATGCTGCAAGACACCTTGGGTGGATCATACTCGAAGTTGTCGCACATGAAAAACCTCATGCCATAGCAGTCACCCAAAATTTTGGACTGCACAAGCTTGCAAAGGTCACCACAGAAGCACATAGGCACATGCACCCCTTCTGGAACGACAACTCTCACCTTCCTCCACTTGAGGAGATCTGGATCTGAACAAGCCATGGTTTCTAACAAAGAAGACTGCACAGGCTCAATAGCCATGGCATGTGTTATATAAAAGAAGATTTGGCTGGTTCATAGACCGAGTCCATGTGCAGGTCGATGTGTTGTACAGAAATAAAGAGATGGGATCCGATGTGGGTTGGTTTGGCATTTTCCATGGGAGACGGATAAGATCGCCACGTTGGGTGCATTGGATGCTCTGTTCGTTAAGACTGTATCACTGAAAAGCCTATCCGTAGTGCTCATGGCGAGTGATTCGATTTTAATAGTAACAAAGTACGTAATTATAACAAAGTACATAATTAAAACAAAGTACATCACTTGCGGAATGAATTACTCGGCTTGAATTACATCACTAAAGCGGAATGAAGTACTTCAGCTACATAATTAAACATGATAAGTACGTGAAATGGCATGTCAGGACCTATACCAAACAAGGGTTGCTAGGTCCTGGACTAAACTCTAACATGCCTTAGGTAATTAAATCAACAACAAAGACATCACTCAAGCATGTGAATGACTTTGGTCACTCCTAGTAGTGACCCCACATAGCAAATTGGGTAGATCCTTCTCCGTAATATCCCCCATTGTCGGCGGTGGTGGTGATGGAGGTGGTGGCGGCGATGGAGGTCCCTTGTTCTTGTGACACACACAGTTGCAATATGGGTCAGTACACACCGGCCCCTGAGAAGTGGCAGCATTTGTATTGTCATCCTCTTCGTCCTCTTTGCCACCATCGCTTACCTCCATTTGCAGATCGAATAGTCGATTCTGCAAGTAGTGGATGTATTCTTCATGAGGATGAATAGGAGCAGGATCTACCCACCTAGTGAACTTGCAATTGTCTGGAGCGTTGGAAGACTACAATGAAAGACTCTAGTTAGTGGGTCAATGGAAGAGAGAACAATATATGAAAACAAGCGAGAAATAGATTACCCATGCGTGTGGGCATTTGAAGAAACGTCGACCTCCATCAATCCCCTCGGTTTGCATCTGCACTACGCAATCCTCACCATGCATGCATTTTGGCCAATCTTCCTTGCGGTCATCATATCCTCTAAGTGGGTTTTGTTTGCTGAAATCACTTTTGCTCTCTTCTGGAAACTCAAACACTGGTTCGTTAAAGAAATCAGGACCAAGAGAGCCCTCATACACAATTGGCCCTTTCTTTCTGCCCTTTCCCATCCCATAGCCTAAAGCCTTCCCAGAAGATGACCCTTTCGACATTGCTCGTAGAAGGAAATGTTTTGGTTTTGAAGTTGAGAGGATTGTGTATACATATAGTCATGCGAAGGCTACATCGACCACGTGCATTCTGTCCCGGCATTAACGCATGCACCTGAAAAGCCTACGACCACACATTATTAGCCTAGTTTCGCTGACGCATCGTAGGATGTGTATGCTTTTCAGCGATCCATCATAGCATAGGATGCGTAGCCTTTTCAGCGATCCATCATAGCATAGGATGCGTAGCCTTTTCAGTGATCCATCATATCAGAATCTACTACATGACATAGGCGGAGCAAGGCATAAATGACATAGTCTGATCACGTCATAAATCACATAGTCAATAGTCTAGTACATGCATCACATAGTCTGAGCACGAAACAGGGCACATAGTCTGAGCACAACATATAACACATACATAAATAAGAAGGTACTAACTAAATGCGCCCTCGCTTGTGACGCTGTGGACCCCTCGCCCGACGCTCTGCCGCCTGCGCTGCTCGGGTGTGGTACTGTGAATACGTGAGCGGGTCTGGAGGTGCAACCTGGCGTGTGGGACGTCGCGCCTCGTCTGCAACTGGTGTCTGGACGTCCTCCTGTGAGACCTGTGTGGGTAACAGCGGGGCATCACCCAACTGCGAATGGCCGATCTCGTCCGGGTAAGGGTGCGTGCTGAAATAGGATCCTATCAACGGTCCCTCTGGCTGACTGCCATCGTCCTCAGTCTCTACGTCCTCCTCGATCCCTCCGTATCCTGTGTAGCCTACATAATCAAAAGGTAATAAACAATTAGTTGTATGCAAGTAATAAAATAGCATGAATATATTGTTTGAATACGCACCGAAGTCGGTCCACAGAGGACCACCTGAAGAGGTTCCTGCAGCATCAGGGTTGGGCGGGCCGAACCGTGGTACTATGTTGCAATTAGAAAAACAATTTCAATATGAAAGAAGTACATCATGCAATGGTGAAGGAAATTAATAAAACGTTAGTGAGCATACCTGCGGGCCGTGGAGTGTAGCAGGGAGGGCGTGCTGGTGGACCTGAAGAAGACCCGAGGTAGGCTGCTCGTGGTCGTGCCGGTGTACCAGAAGACGACCCGAGGTACTGCGGTCGTGCTGGTGTACCAGAAGATGACCCGGGGTACTGTGGCCGTGTGGGTAAAGCCGAAGACGAACCGGTTTAACTCCTCAAGTTGGCATTCATGCTCCACCAATTTCGACACCGTCCAGTAATCAGTCCACTTGCCTTTAAATGCATGCACTCTAAAAGGGCAGTTGCTTTGCACGCAACACACATCATATACTTTTGGGCTGCTCTTCACCACTCGGAACTGCCTTTGCAAAGATAGTGTAGACCACCGCTTTATGGCTTCCTTAACTTCATCTCCACTTGCATACATTGCACCAACAGAAACCTCATTCTCTCTGTACTCCCAATCCACCGATTCACCTTCATTGACAGTTAGAGCTGAATAGTCATAGCTTGACCAATTGCGTGGCACGGGATAACAATCCTCCTCATCTGAACTGTCTCCCTCCATGGCATCAAACTGCTCTTGCCCCTCCCTCTCAACCTGCTCGACTAACTCAGGGATGTGTTCCCCCTCATCAGCCTCGCCGGTTGGTTCACGGGGTGCGTCTTCACCATCTACCTCCTCGTGTTCTCCATCTACCTCCTCTTGTTCAGTATCTTCTTGGGCAGGATCGTCTGTGTTTGCATTGTCTTCACCGTGATGCTGACTGCTAGACCCAATCTTCTTATAAACTTGAACAAACAAGACTAGTGGTAAGCCACGCTCGGTAGCTATATTGACATAGTCTCTCCAGTTTTAGGTTCCAACAAGGGGCATCAACTCCCAAAACAGGGGTGTGTCCATTCGAAACCTTACTACAGCCATGACTGACAGCTCAAATTGCTCCCTGTCAAGTCCAAATGCCTTGAATAGCCAGTTGCAAACTGAGGTCCAGTTCCTCTCTCTTGCTCGAACTACTTGTTTGGTGAACGACTTAAATTCGGACAAGTCTACCCCTTCAGGACCATACCTAACCTCCCCAGGCCCATAAAACACTTGGAAAAATAAACTCTCTGACATGCCTGCCAACATTAACCACAACAAGGATACCAGTGAGTAACTAATTTTTGGTTTGAACTATACTTCCTGCTACTGCCACAATGTTAGGACATGACCAACTTCTAACAACTTTAAATCAAATATCTAAAGATAACTAAAAATATCACAGACTAATGACTAAAAGAAATATGTGTGCAATAACTAGTTCTGGCATGACATAGTTACTACATATACAGCTAAAAAACTGAGTGCCAAAAAAAAAGATACTTGTGAGTATCTGCTTTTTTCTATGACATAGTTTATATCTAAAAATAATAAACTACAAACTAATAAATACATGTACACATCTAGCTAAAAAAGTTCACCTAGCATCTACATATAGTTATCTACAAAATACTAGGGCGCATCTACATTTAACTATCTAAACAATTTAACACCTAAAAATTACGAAGCAGTGTAGATCTAGTAACTAAGTTTTTTCTACGTGTACATGCTAAAAAAAATAGTAGCTACCATATACATATATGACTATCTAAAAAATTACTACCTAATATGGAAGAAAAAAAAGCATGGTAGATCTAGAAACTAAGTTTTTTCTACGTGTACATGCTAACAAAAAAAATAGTACCTACCGTATACATATATGAATATCTAAAAAATTACTAACCTACCATCAGTATATAGGTATCTACGGAATTTTACAAAACAAAACTACAAATTACTAACTAATAGTTTCGTATGACAACTGGTACCTAGCTATGTACAAAATACTAACTACCATATACATATACCTAGTATCTACGTGTGCACATGCTCACTAGCTACCTACAAAATACTAACTACCATCTACATATACCTATAAAAAAATTATACCTAAAATTTATAAATCGGTCTAGATGTACTAACTAATTTTTTCTATGTCCTAGTTCATATAAAAGAACTAAACTTAAAACTAAAATCTACGTGTGCACAGGCTAACTAAATCTAAAACCTAGCATCTAAAATTACATCTAAAATTTAGAAAGCAGTCTACATCTACAAACTAATTTTTTTCTCTATGTCCTAGTTCATATTAAAAAACTCAACTTATAACTAAATTAGCTATCTAAAACCTAGCATCTAAAAATAGCTATATAAAAACATAGATGAAATCAGTGAGGTAAAAAAATGCACCTGATGCTGGAGCGAAGATCCAGCAGAGCTTCGCTGCAATCCCACCCCCTTCCCTCAGTCCCTCCCCTCTCAATCCCTCCTCTCTCCACCCTGGATTCTGAATGCTGGGCGCGGTAAAATGGCTGGGCGCTGGGCGCGGTGAGAAGCCGCGCGGCTTTTATGGGCGGAGGGGGCTCTCGCCAGTTCAAACGGCGGGGCTCCCGTGGTTTCGCCGTTCGAGGCGGCGAAAGGCCCTTTCGCCGGCTGACTCGGCGAAAAGGGTCGTGGACCCGCGGCGCCGACAGGCTTTCGCCGTACGAACCGGCGATTTTTCTGTTGACCGAACGTTGTGCTCGTGGACCGCACCGACACCGCGGTGAAAGCAGGTGGGCCCCGCTTTTCGCCGTGTGACACGGCAATAGCCGTTTGGGCTGGCGATTTTTTTTCTTCTCGCCGTTTCGAACGGCGATAGCCAGCTGATCCGGCGACATATGACCAAAACTGCTAATTTTCCTCCCAAATATTTATTTTTAAAATTTTGAAAAATAAAAAATATAAAAATAAAAAAAATTCCGAGCCCGAAAGTATATTTGGGACAGTGGCAAGCCCAACTGATACCGATTTGGGCTATCGCTACAGGTCTGAATTGTGGATAGTGGCAAGCCCAACTAATACCGGGCCCGTCTAGTCGTCTAGGTCTAGCGCGCGCGTCGGCGGCTGTGGCGGCGGCAGCAAGTGCATCGACCTCGACGGCGAGATTCCAAGCCATGGCGCATCTCTTCGTCCACGCCCCGGCGTGACTCACAGGCAACGGCCTCCCTACCTACCCTCGATTCTCTATTGAGCAAATTCCTCTCCTGGTTTATATGCTTGCTATGACAACGTCACGGAATTGTGGAAAGGGTTTTTGGATCTCAGTGCTCGAGCGTCGTTCATGGAAGCACAAAGAGCACACATCGTGGATTTTTCTGGATTGTGAATGGGATTTAAAACTGTAATTTGCTTTCTGCTAGGTTGAAATCGATTAATTTCATTGAGAATTTTTAGATATACGAAGAAAAATTCAAATAATCTGTTTGATGTTGTGTACTGGTTCTTTGGAATTTGGATTGACGGCATAACCTGAGAAATTTGGTTCAATGACTTGTTCCTTACTAGATGGCACCATAGCAGGGCTGCTGCTGGTTATCCAAACAGATAAATTTCAGCGTAAAGCATTGATTCAACAGAAAACTTCAAAAGGTTGTTACTTGCGCACGGAAAATGCAGATCCAAACTCTTTATGCGCATGGATTCGTATCAGTTGATATATCAGTGGATTGGATATATATTACAATGGTGGAATCAGCAGACTAGATGCTAGCCATTTTCGGCAACTAAAAAAAAAAACTAATTTGAAATATCTGAAACTAGATAGGACGACGAAAACATATCAGATCTGTCGAATCATCTGTACTACCTACTACAATCCAATGTTACGAGATGAGCATCAATTGGTACTGTACGCACTTGAATCTCAATCAGCCGAAGAGCAGCTGGGCGTGCGGGTAGAGTTCCCTGTACGCCTGCTTGATGGTGTTGTCCGCGACGCCGGTGGCCGCCGACACGTCCTTGATGGACCCGGACCGCGCGGCCCCCGGGCGGCGCTCCATGGCCATGTAGATGATGGCGGCGGCGGTGGAGTCCGGGTTGCGGCGCACGTCGAGCTGGTCCTGCATCCTCCGCGCCGCCTCCTGCACGGCGCGCACCTCCTCCTCCCCCATCCCGAGCCGCGCCCCGAACCGCTCCATGTAGTCGGCGGCGCGCACCACGCCCATGCCCATGATGCCGCCGCCGCATCCGCCCTCCTCCCCGCCTCCGCCGGCCGCCTCGTCGTCCCCGAGCCGCCTCCTGATGAGCGTGATGAGCCTCCCGATGTCCTTCCTCGCCGCCGCGCCGTCCCGCGTCGCGGCGGCCAGCTCCTTGAACGTCCGGGGCGCCCCGGCCCGGCGGCACGCCACGTAGATGCACGCCGCGTACAGCGCGTCGCCGCTCCGCCCGCCGCCCTTGGTGTAGTAGTGGTGCGACTTTCCCTTGGCTTCCTCCATCCGACGGAACACCTCCAGGGCGCGGTCAAGGACGCCCGGCGCAATCCCCAGCTTCGACGCCATGTCGGTGATGGCGCGGCGCCCCTCGGAGGTCGACGCCTTCTCGCGGGGCGGATGCACGGCCCCGCGCATCGTCGGCGGCAGCGCCGCCGGCGCGGGGGGCGCCTCCGTCCCCAGCGAGAAGGCCGCGGCGGCGCCGCCCGCGAGAGGCAGCGCCGTGGCGGGCTCCTCGTCTGGCATCCCGAGCGAGAGGGTCACGGTGCCGCGCATCCTCTTGAGGGCGAGTCCCTCCTCCGTCGTCGTCCTCGGCGGCGGCGGCGGCCCCGGGTGCGGACGCGAGACGGCGCCCCGCATCCTCGGCGGGGCGGCGGCTTCCTCGGCCGGCGCTGGGTAGCTCATGGCGGAGGCGGGCGAGGCTAACTACGGGTGTAGCGGCGGCGTCGGCGTTTCTTCTCTCGGAAGAGAGATTGTGGTTTTTGCGGTGGGCAGTCTGGTCTCTGGGCAGTGTCGCTCGCTGGTCGTGTCTTGTGGCGGCGTCGTATAAAGCGTGGGGGGCTATATAAAGCCTGCGAAAGGTCGGTGGCGTTTCCGACTCGACCTCTGGGGTTGGGGTGTCGCGGCGGTTACGAGTCGCCGGATCGGGATCGAACGGGCGCCTGCTGGTGAAGGGCACACGGCATGGCGTGCCGGATAAGGATCGAACTCGGTTTAATTTTTCTCCCAACAAGGTACGGGTATCGTAACACCGATTTTTTCTTTTAACGTAACACAAAAACCGAGTAGTAGTATAGAACGTAGCGGTTACGCTTCCGCCCTCAGGCGCGCCGCCGATCCTCCTCTGCTCCGCGTGCCTCCGTTGCTCGCCGGCCGGCCAGAGTGCTACCGGGCCATCATGGAGACGCGTCGCCCTCACGCGCACCCTGCTGGTCTCGATCTGCTCCATGGCGTTGTCCTTGTCCGCCGCCGCGCGCTGCCCTCGCGCCAGAGCGCGTCGCGATGCGTTCCTGGGGGCCGCGGGCCCTCACACCAAGATGCTGCCCAGTCCAGCCGCCATCGTCATCACCAGCCTACGATGCATACTTGGGCATGGCTATGGGTAGGTTTCGTTCATGCTCCGATTCCTGCAGCTGGATTTTGGATCTGGGGATGCAGGGATTCCCATTTTCCCATCTTGCTCAACTCGTGAGTCCTGACAAACGACAATGTAGCAACAAAGCCGGTTCATTACTTCAACGTATGTTCCGGTGTTCCCTTTGTTCCTTTGGGTTGAACGTACGGGAGGGGAGGCAGGTCGCCCATGGTCGTGGCAGATGCCAGGGGAGAAAATTGAAGCAGAAGAATGGAAGAGGAAGGATGAACAAGGCCTCGATCTCGATCTCTCTGCTATGTATACCAAACAAAATGATCTCCCTGTGATTCTTGCCATTTGAACTTGGTATGTGTAGAAACAAAATGATTCTCTGTGCAATTTATGTCATTTAAGGTCGGTACGTATAGGCTCTTAGGCCTTGTTTAGTTCCAAAATGAAATTTTTTCACCTATCACATCAAAGGAACATTTTAGATGCATTGAGTATTAAATGTAGATGAAAAATGCGAAAAGTTAAATGGATAGGTTGTAAATCGCGAGACGAATCTAACGAGCATACTTAATCCATGATTTGCAATAACCATACGCTAATTATGGATTAATTACCCTCTAATTACCATCGTTAGATTCTTCTCGAGATTTCCAACATATCCATGTAACTTTTCACCTTTTTCGTCTACATTTACTACTCCTAAATCGGCAAAATCAAAACCCGAATTTTTTTCACCGAAAACATTTCAGGAACTAAACACGGCCTTAGTGCTAATTAAGTTTCTCTTATACTCCATTTTCAGACTAATAAAATGCAATGAAGATTAAGTCGTCTTTTGATGGCTCCATTTCATGCCGAATTTAGAGAACTTATAATAGTATTCAGGAAACTCTAGTTATGTTTGGAACAAAGCGCAAACCAGATATCTGCAAAGGTTATGCAGCTTCAAATGAAAGGCAAGCATGAAGAAGCTGAACAGCTACGGGTAAGTGCTTCAAGCATTGTTGCTGTGCAATATTGACATGGCCTGTTTTCTTCATAAATTAGTAAATTATTGGTCTGCAAATTTATTAAATTTGTGATGCAGTTAAGAGAATATGCAAAATCGGACATATTCCTTTTACTTAGATATATATGTCAGTCGTGCCTTCTCATCATTGGCTTGGCTCTAAATTAATGTATTGTGGTAATTGGCAAGAATCATGTCAGGAAGTATGAACTGGATCTATCCATGCTAGTAGCATAATGTTTTTCTTAACATGATCGCATCACAATTGTACTAGGTATATTAATATATGACTCGCACTAACTAGGAATCAGAGATAGGCATTTTCATCTATTGAAATGGGGCTAAGTGAAATGAAATTACCATGTGCTTGAATCTGAATCTACTGCAGTTAATGGCAATATGACTGAACTGACCACCCTTCTTTGTCAGAGAGAGGTGGAAGCTTTGCTGCAGAGTCAGGACACTGCCCTTAAGGAGCCTAAGCATGAAAAAGAAATGAACTCAATCAGGTTATGCATTTCCATGTTCTACGTATTTATTATTCCGTGCTAGAAAAGCTATGCCATACTTGCTGTTTAGGCTCAGTTGATTTATGATGCTCTTTTTCACCTTTTTTGCCTTGGAGTTCTGACATTTAAACCATTGCTGATATTTGGTACGTAATGTTATGGTGGACCAACTCTATGCATTTGCGGATTGAAGCATCACATACCATTGCAGTTATTCTAAACTAGCTAGTTTACCCAACCTCTGTTAGACAATTGCAAGCATTTTACGTGCCATTCGGTTATTCTAAACTACTAGCACATTTTATTTACTGTTCTTCTCCAGAGTGCACTCTGTAAGATGACCTTTGGTTATTATAAACTAGTAGCATATTTTATTTACTGCTCTTCTCCACAGTTCACCCTATTACATGGTGGGAGCATTCCATGATAAATTCCCTACCTTGCCCTTTGGCCGCATGGTGTGTACGATTAGGTCCATTTGAGCTCCCTGAACTTTAGCTAATTCTAGTTTGTAACCCTCAACTGTGAAACTGAGTATTAGACACCACTCAACTGGCCATGCTTCCATGCTGTAGATGCTGAAATGATCTGATAGTGATTATCTTCTATAATCTTTTGGTTGCATTTATGATTGAAGTAGGAAGAAAAAGTGTGTGCACCCTGCACCTGATCTGCAATACATAGTGCCATGTAGCCTTGTCTCGAAACAAAAGGATGAATTATTATAAGCTTAACTATAAAAATAAAAGTTGTTTTCCATATTAGGTTGGATGTCTATATCATTTAGTACCAAACTGTCAGATAATTTCCTACAGCAGGGAAAGGTACACACTCTGTATTATGGTTCGTGCATCACTTGACCCATTTCCATGACAATTCTGTTTATTTCACCTGTAGGCATACAAGGAACCTTAATGCAGCTGATTGCAGGAAAAAGGAAGAGGATGCTGATCTGCATCTTGCAAGTTGTTGCCATTTTGTTAGAGATTTGTTATCTCAGAACTTGTGTATACCCTGGCTCCCTATGGTCGCTTGCTGTCTTGATTAGTTTGTTGCAGTGACTCTAATGGTTATTGGACAGGTCCAATATGAGGCAACAATGCATTGAACTCTGAAGGGGCTGGATTCAGAGGGTACTTTACTATTCAAAGTTCTTCCGATTTTCCCATTATTTTACCTTCACAGTTTTGAGAATTAGAAGAGTTGTTTTATTTTGAGACTAGTTCTTATTTTCTTTTTAGTTTGTTTTTCAGGCTTTATGGGCTCTAGGGAGTTACCAACTCCTTGAGGTGTGTGACCTCGCACTTGGCCATGGTGAGCTATTCCCTTTGCTGCAAAGGCCAAATGTGAAGTTGTGAACCCAGTTGATCAATTACGTCATTATTATTGCTCCTTGATATTTAGGCTAAATTTTGTTTTGCATATTGTCTGGGTTGTCACTTGGTGAAATATATGTTTTATCCATAGGGACACAAGATTAGTGATTATAGAGGATGGCATGCTTCCTTGCTTTTCAGTGTTGGAGAGGGTCTTATACAGGCCCATAATAAAAACTAGTCTAATGTAACCTTGTCCAATTGTTTACTCTATGGGGATAAACTTGCATTTGATCAATATATGAAGTAAATATTAGATTTCACATATTCCTTGGCTACAAATGAGTGTGTTGTGTCCATCTTTGTTTTTTTTATTATTGTCTATAGACAAGTTCACCTCAGGGAACTCCAGCCTGCACATGCATTATTTGCTAGCAATTTTGCAGATTCTAAATGTTGTTAATCCTACATTGTTTAAGGTGAAATCCTGCATAGACCTCTGTGATGTGTTTTTTTCTCTTTATGTATTTCACTGAGATAGTTGTCACCAATTATCCTTAGAATTAGTTGACTTATCTGGTTGCTATTTTCTGCAGACCTTTTCTCAAAGTTTGAAGATGTTTAAGTTAAATTGCTTATGCGGTATTAACGGCAAGGTATCGCGTGTGACGTTTTATGTCATATCCCTTGGCTACAAATAAGTTTTATGTCATGTTTATTGAACTAGGAGTGTGTGATGACCTCCTTTTAAATCAGTTATCAAATAGGTTACGTGTCAAGTTATCAAAGCCCATTTGAAAATAGTTAATGCGGGTCATTCTTTTCCCATTGCAACGTATGAGCATAGTTGCTAGTATAGTATAGTGACAGTAATTAGGAATAAAAAGGTTTGGGTCTTTTCAAGCAACGCTACACTGAACACACATATTTTATAAAGTTTATATATGTAGAGCATGTTTTAATTCGTGCTAGGGTTGGGTACCTTAGCCCTGCAATGCTCATTGATCTGAATATATAAAAATATATGAAAATAAAACTACACAAGCATTGGTCCTAGTATTTTTGGTACATGGTCCCCACCCGTTTGATAAAACTAATATCCATTTTACTTTTCTCACTTATTCATTTTGTCCATTTTACACCCTAAACAAAATGTTGGCTTACTTTAGTCCCTCCTACCATTTGTACCGGATCACTAGCCTCTAAGATGGATTTTCACCTTATTTGCTTTGTTCATATTACACCCTAAGGCTATTCTCAGTGGGAGCTTCATGGGCATTAAATAGACTGTCATGCCAGCATTCATTTTTGATGATGTGGCAGTGTGTTAATGAAGAGAGGTGAAAGGAGTTTCATGGTGATGAAACTCTTTATACATAGTTAACTAGACAACTTTGTCTTGTATGTAGTTTAGGGACCAAGAGATGAAATTTTGCATTGAGAGAAGGTGTCACATTATAGTGTTAAGTCCAAATCTCCTCCATCAATACTATTTTTGTTGAATTTGGTGCATTTTCTGACAACTAAAAGCAACTTAAAATTGAAGAAAAAAAGGTTAAAAGAAAAGAAGACAAATGCATGAGAAAAAATGGAAGGAAAAAAAAAGAAGAAAACATGGGAGAAAAACTGAAGGGAAAAAAAGAAGGGAAAATGAGAAAAATGTCGAAAGAAAAGAAGAGAAAAAATAGAAGGAAAAAAGGAGAAATAAATGTCCGAAGAAAAGAAGACGAAAAAACGGAAGAAAAGAATCGAAAACGTTAAAGAAATTGTAAGAAAAGAAGAGAAAGAAACAACACAACGTTAAAGAAAAGTCGTAGGAAAAGAAGAAAAAACAATGTCGGAGAACAAAGAGAAGAAAACGGAACAAATGTCGAAGAAGAGAAGAAAATAAAAACCAAACCCCACCACCATATGATGAAAGTAGCAGCTAAACAGTATGACGGCCGAATTCGCGAACCAACCTAACCTAAAGCAGCCTAGAAGAAAAAACCGAAGAAATCCCACTACCATATGCTTTTTGTAGGCTGAAACTAACAAGGAAACTGTTGGTGGGCCGAATTCGCGAACCAAACTTAAGCTGCCGCCGCCGGGGGGCTCCGGGCTGCGCCTCTATGGCAGGCCACCCCCGAGCAAGGCTATCATAGCACTGTGAATGAGTATTACTTATCAATTCATCACAGACACTATAATGAGAACAGCCAGGCCAACAAATGCTGCTACATGCAGTCCCCAACTAACATGGCTGAATGCCTGAATAACATCAACGCAGCATGCAACCCCTGCCAGTTTGTTTCAATGAATGGATATGTTCAAGTGATTCGGTATAGTACACTTGTACTGATCGAGTAATTTCCTTTCAATGCCACTGGCAGACATCCGAACACTACTTCGTCAGATTCTCCCAATAACAGGTTGTGCGTTTCATCCATGGACCTGTCGCCAAGCAAGACATGCAAAATGCAAGCAATGTACTTCACGAAGTCATTCAGGAGTTATGACTCGTGATCACTTGCATTCAGCAACCATCTCGATGGTCCGGTCCATGAATTTGGAAACAATCGAATCAAGCACGGATTCACGAATGAACGGTACTTAGAATCGAAGTCCAACAGAAACTTAATCCCAAGCTAGGAACGCCGAGAAACACATCCAGGATCGAGCTTGGACACAACTACACAAAGCCGTCAGGCAGCGAAGAGCATCTCGGCGTGCGGGGTGAGGTCCTTGTGCGCCTCCTTGATGGTGACCTCGGCGACGCCGGTGGCCATGGACACGTCCTTGACGGTCTTGGCGGAGCCGGCGCGCTGCACGACCATGTAGCTAATGGCGGCGGCTATGGACTCCGGGTTGCGCCGCACGTCGAGGCCGGCCTCCAGCCTCCGCGCCGCCTCCTGCGCGGCGCGCATCTCCTGGTTGCCCATCCCGAGCTGGGAGCAGAAGCGGCGCAGGTAGTCGGCGGCGCGCACGACGCCGATGTCCAGGACCTTCTGCCCTGCCCCCTCCCCGAGCACCTTCTTGATGAGCGTGGTCATCCGGCCGATCTCCTTCTTGGCGGCGGCGCCGGCGCGCGTCACCGTGGCGAGCTCCTTGTACGTCCGCGGCTTGCCGTCGTTGCGGCACGCGACGTAGAGGCAGGCGGCGTAGAACACGTCCCGCTTCCTGCCACGGGGGCACGCCTTGACGTCGTCCAACTTCTTGTACACGTCCTTGGCGCCGTCCCTGATGGTGCCGACGAGGCCGAGGCGGTCGGCCATGTCGGAGATGGCGCGGAACGCCTCGACCAGCGACTGCTCGGGGTCCGCGCCGGCGCCGCCCCGCATCCTCGGGAGCGCGTCGGCAGCGGCGTGCGCCTTCTGCGGGCCGGGGGAGAAGGCGATGCGAGTGACGAGCGGGGCGTTGGAGAGGAAGGGGTCGTTGGGCCCGCCGACGCGGCTCGGGTCGCGGTCCTCGCCGCCGCCGTCGTCGGCGAAGCTGCGCCACTCGGAGCCCTCGTCGACGAAGTGCGCGTCGAGGACGAGCGCGCACTCGGTGCAGATGGTGTCGCCGCTCGAGTGGTCCAGCACCACCTCCGTGGCTCGGTGGCAGTCCGGGCAGAAGAGCAGCTCGTCAGCCATGGCTGCCGCTGGCTTCTGGAGCGACGAGCGAGAAGGATTTGGGGAGCGGATCGGTGGTATTTGCAGCGGCGGCGCGCGGTGGAGTTGGGGATTTTGGGATTGATTTCTGGGAGGGGTCGGCTGATATTTATAGACGGGTGGGAGGACTTGGGGGACGCCGGACGCGTGAAGTCGGTGTCGGAAAGCGAGACAGGTCCGAGTCGGGCTCGTGTTTGGACTCGGGTGTGTTTCCTTCTTTGTTTTCATTTGGGACTTCCTGTTTCTTTCTCTTTTTATTTATGCTACAGTTATATTACGGAAAAAGGCAAGTATTCTCCAGATCTTCGAAAAAAAAACCTCTTTCCTAGTTAGAATATATAACCACTGGCTAGAAAGCACTAAATTCTAAATGTGTAACAATAGAGAAAATACAAACACTGATCAATTGCTTTTTCTTACATTCATCCTTACAATGGTTAGCTTGTCGTTTTACTTCCACTTTCACTAATTGCTAAATGCATTCATTACTAAGATTTTAGGAAATCTACCACGTTTATTCCAAGGTTGCACTTAATTTTACCATCAATTAACCTTGTTCTCATATCTCATTTCCTGGTGTACTTTGGATATGTCAATTGAATCTAAAGATTGTTTTTACCTACCTTCTTATTGTCAAACATTTATGACTAGAGTAAGTAGTTGATTTGCATATCTCACTTTCTGGCGAGATACATAAAACCACCCTCCAAGCACACACCCCACTTTTCAGTGTTTGTGTACTAGGAAATGATGCACATATAGATATATAAATTTGCTGGTGTTTTCTTATATTCCCCGGAATTAAGGATTTATGCATGTACGCATGCCACATGGCGCTAGCTACTATACCCTCGTCATTAGGCGCTCAAGACCATCACTACTAGTACTACTAGGGAGAACGGCGCGCTAACGCCGCGCCAGTTATATATTTTACATTTGTAATCAATTACTTTCGAGTGCTATGGATGGTTCTAAATTTTTTATATTTCTAGTTCTGTTAATCACTAAGAAGTAAGAGTTGTAGGCATATATGAAAAGCCCCAGACTATGTAGCCGTTACATGTCTAGTAGGTAGCATTAGAAAATAGTGTCGTGAGGTAACCGCTGGGCAGAATGATGTTTCCATTATCGTCCGCTTAAATTTAGCCATATTCTTCTTCTTCACTGCATGACAGAGTAGCAAAAGTAGCACAATCACCTAGACCCTGTTAGGTCATGGAATTTGGAAGGCATGCATAGAGTAGGGAGCCTGTGCGACAGTGGTATCCTGGCATGGCTTCTCGGCAGGCTCCGATGACAGAAAGGCGGATGTTCTTAGCCATGGCAAGTGTGGCCTGGTCGACACGGAGTAGGCACCTGAGAGGGCCTCCTGCTGCCGCGATAGAGCACGTGGGAATTGGAGACCGGAGCTACGTTGTGCCGCTAGTGACCTGCTGGCCGACGACCACAAAGAGAGGGGAGGCGAGCTTGAGGGGAATAACTACATGCCGACAAAATAGGCCTCCCTAAAAACCGACACCTCTGATCTGAGTAGAGGCATTGAGGCCGAGGAGGACGGTTCGGGATTCTGGCATGGACTCTGATCTGAGCAGGGGTCGAGCAGAGGGGATAGAGAGGTGAGCTGGCACGTCAACGGCAAGAGATTGGGTGGAGAGCGAGATGTCTGTGCCCTGTCCTCGATTTCATGGGGAGGCAAAGATCACAAACCGACTTGCTAAGTGTATGCACATGAAATAGATCCCAATAGAGCAAGTATAATAAATGGTGTAAGTGGGCTGCAAAAGCTACCACATCGAATTTGTGATGAGGTGGATGAGAGAGAAAAGAAATAGGCTATTACCTTATATGTAGCTTATGCACATGTCCCAGAAATTTTATGAGAGAGTAAGATGGGCAAAGTATTACTATTATTTAGTCTATTTATTATATAAATGTGCTATTAGTTATGTACCTATGGTGTCGCAAAAATATGCAGTCCACTACCAACTGTATTATCAGCCACGTCCCAGAAATCTTATGAGAGAGTAAGGTGAGCACAATATTAATGATTTAGTCTGTATTGATTATGTAAATGTATTAAGTTAGCTATGTATGATGTAGCAAAAATATGCAGTTCGCTACCGACTGTATTATTAGCCATGCTCGCTGACTGTATTATTTACCATGCTCTAAGCAGTCGCAGTAATGTGCGAGAGGTGCCACGATTTTATTTGCTAGCAGTATAAACGGCGAGCGACGGATGACAGGCAAAGCCGACCGTTCAATTGAACGGTGGTGCACGTGTCGTGCAATAAAGCACCGAGCTATGGATGCTCTCCTTTTCTTCCAGCGATGTAAACGTACTTATGTGGGAACTTGCTCCGGTACTTAGCAACACTCCTTTTTTTGAAAAGAAGAGAGCTTTATTTATTACTCAGAAAGTTGGTTACAATCAGAAGCAATAATTTGCTCCATACAAACAGGCATAGCCGAATGCCAAGTCGTTGAATGTTGCGTTCGCTTTGCCAGTTGCGCGAGCTCGTGTGCCGCACTATTGCACTCTCTTCTTGTATGTCGTCCATACCGGGAGCCTAGCTGCAGCTTCCATTGCCTCCTCCAGGACGAACTTCAGATCAGACCGCCTACCATCACGCTTGTGTAAAGCACTTGCCACAGTGCTGCAGTCCGTCTCAAGGATCGTTTTGCAGGGGTGCCATTCTGCAGCAAGGATCAAACCCTCTCTCGCCGCCAATGCTTCCACCTCCTCAGCCTCCTTGGCCCTTGGAACATAGCGCCAGGATGACAGTAGGACAGCTCCGTCGTTACCTCTGATGACAACACCAATTCCACCGGCCGCCTGACTGTTGTCAAATGCGCCATCGACATTGACTTTAATCCATCCTTCATTCGGTTTCACCCACCGCAGCTTCACCCATTGGCTCACTGGTCTGGTACTTGTAAGCAAAGAGTCAGTTGCTGGCTTCTTGCCATGTGGATCACTTCCTCCGTTGTGTTGCCTGATCGCACACATCTCCAACCAATACTTCAGCAAAAAACGAACTGACGCCACAATTGATAGCTTCTCCGAGTCATGTGTTATGTTATTTCTTATTTGCCAGACCCGCCATAGCAGCATTAGTAACTTGGCACCAGTATCCACTCCCAGGCTATTTACAGTGACCAGTAAGTTTTCCGGCACCAGCCTCAAGCACTGTTCCTCATCCGGCAAGGACCAGTGATGCCGCATAGCTTGTCTCAGCATCTTCGCATGCTGGCATTGAATAAGCGCATGCATGACAGACTCATCCTTCATTCCACAAATTTCACATCGACCAATCTGCACCATGGTTCTTCTCTTCTTGTTGCTCTGTGTTGCTAGACCGTTAGCAACACTTGCTCCTTCAAGTGATGCACGCGCATTTGCAGAAAGCTGAAATCGGGAGGTGGAATTGATTATTTGGCCTTCCTTAAATAATAATTATTTTACACTGTACAAAATCCCGTACGAAGATTTCAAGTTTTCCCTCTACTAGTATTTATCTGTGGGCTGCTATAAGCTTAAAATTTTGAGTCGACGAAAAATAAACATTGGACCAACAAGTAAGAGCTTCCTAACCTGGCATGACGCATGATTGTAGACTTGATAATTTTCCATTTAATGATTCATTTGTGCACGACTACAGATTTTAGAATATAAATATATAAAACAAAGAAATTTTGTTTTATTTTAAATCGTTAAGGCTAAGGGTACAAGTTTATTTTAAATCCATTTGTGCATAAACATATATTAAACTACTTTATTTAAATATACATAATAAAATACTTTGTTTTTTCTTGAATACGCGTGCAGTGTATCATTGTATTAAGACGAAAATGCTGTTATAATGTTCGGTTACAACACAAATAGAACGGACTCCACATGGGTACAAGCCAGCAGGCCAATTGAACACAACCCGAAACAAATACTTTAATATGAACTACTCACTTCCAAGCCACCCTAGACAACTGGCTCTATGCGAAGCCCTTAGTCAACACTCAATCCCGCGAAGGGAGATGTCTTATTCTTGTTCTTAAACATTGGAAACATGTCCGACAATGCGTCGAAGTGGTGCAGCGGAGGCCTTCTTGAAAGAATTGCTTCACCGCTTGATCTGGTGAAGCCGTCAAAGGCAAAGGCACGTAAAGGCACGCCGACTTCACCGAGCCATCGCATTAGGAGCATCTCCCCTCGCTTTGCCAGCTTGACATATCTCCAATCTGTGAAAATTGTAATGGCCTTGCATTAGGAGCATCTTCCCTCGCTTTGCCGGCTTGACATATCTTCAATCTGTGAAACAGTTCACAACAAACCCCTGCCAATCTGTGAAAATTGTAATGGCTGGGTAACATCAGTCCCCTGCCAATCTGTGAAAATTGTAATGGATGAGTAACATCAGTTCACAACAACCCCTGCCAAATTTTTTGAATGGGGATTGGTATGTCAGATGTTAAATTGGTTCGGGGTTGCGCGCGCCTCGCTAACATATCCGAACTTCGTCAGATTATCTCGCAAGAAAGGACGGGCTTGTTTCCGTTTCATCATGGGTCGCGACTCGCGAGGACTAGCTCTGCAAGCAGCTATATGCTTCGTGAACTCACCATTCACACGAATCGTGATCACTTAGCGTTGTTTCAATCATCTCCGTACATTCATGCTCTTTTTATGGAATCAACGAATCAAGCACAGATCACGATGAATGTACTTAGAATCGAACTCCACTCGGAACACGAACATGCCCATGGCGAGAACCAAGGAAAATCGTCTGGACTTGACAGCGAAGGACACGCTAAGATTTCACTTCAAAGAAACGCATCCGGGGATCGGAACGCGCGTTCTAGGCGAAGAGCATCTCGATGTGCGGGGTAAGGTCCTTGTGCGCCTCCTTGATGGTGGCCTCGGCGACGCCGGTGGCCAAGGACACGTCCTTGACGGTCTTGGCGGCGCCGGCGCGCTGCACGACCATGTAGCTGATGGCCGCGGCGATGGACTCGGGGTTGCGGCGCACGTCGAGGGCCTCGTCGAGCCTCCGCGCCGCCTCCTGCGCGGCGCGCATCTCCTGGTTGCCCATCCCGAGCCTGGAGCAGAACCGCCTCATGTAGTCGGCGGCGTGCACGACGCCGATGTCCATCACCTGGCCGGCCTCCTCCCCGAGCACCTTCTTGATGAGCGTGGTCATCCTCCCCACCTCCTTCTTCGCGGCGGCTCCCGCGCCCGTCGCCGTGGCGAGCTCCTTGTACGTCCGCGGCTTGCCCTCGTTCCGGCACGCGACGAAGAGGCAGGCGGCGTAGAACTCGTCCCGCTTCTTCCCCCTCGGGCACGCCTTGGCCTCCTCCATCTTCTTGTACACGTCCTTGGCCCGGTCCCTAATGGTGGCCACGAGGCCGAGGCGGTCGGCCATGTCGGCGATGCCGCGGAACGCCTCGACCAGCGTCTGCTCCGGGTCGGGCCCGGCGTTGAGCCGCATCCTCGGGAGCGCGTCGGCCGGCGCCGCCTTCTGCGGGCCGCCGCTGTTGTAGACGATGCGGGTGTCGAGCGTGCCGTTGGCGAGGAAGGGGTCGTTGGGCCCGCCGACGCGGCTGGGGTCGCGGTCCTCGCCGCCGCCGTCGTCGGCGAAGTTGCGCCACTCGGAGCCCTCGTCGACGAAGTGCGCGTCGAGGACGAGCGCGCACTCCGTGCAGATGGTGTCGCCGCTCGAGTGGTCCAGCACCACCTCAGTCCGCCGGTGGCAATCCGGGCAGAAGAGCAGCTCGTCCGCGGCGCCGCCCATGGTCGCTGCTGCTGCCGGGTCCGTCCGAATCGGGGCAAACGAGGTGACGCGCGTGCGGGTTCCTGTTGGGGGATTTCGCGGCGGCGGCGGCGGCGGCGGCGAGGGAAAGGCGGCTTGGCGGATTGGGGACGGTTTCTGGGAGGGGTCGGCTGATATTTATAGACAGAGATAGGTCGGTGGGAGCAGGCAGGGATGTGGGCCGGGAGTCTGAAACCGACTTGGGCTCACTTTAGGTTCAGCGCGGCGCTTCGTGGTGGTGACTTGCGGCCTGCGTTTCCTTCTGTCCAACGGGAGTCTAAAAAACCTGCCGATTCGGAGTTCTAGTTACCACCCTCGTTTTATGGAACATGTGAAACCGGTCTCAATGTACGGAGTATACTTTTATTTTACTATATCGATACTTTATATCGACTTTTCGATAAAATAAAATACCGTGTACAATTTTATTGAACAATTCAATAACCAAGTTGCATCATCTAATTTTTTGCACGGCGCTACGATTAAGTGTCCACTGATGAGATCATAACATTTTCAATGCAAATTTTATTGAGTTTCTGGGGTACTAGTGTCATGGGATGAACCCTCCTCTCTCTCCTCATAAGGCCTCGTTCGCTTCCACCGGATTCATTCTCGGCCAGGAATGATAGGTGTAGTAGAAAAATTCACCAATTTACTTATGATAGGGACAACAAGAGACCGGAAATCAATCTCCTAGTCAAGAGGTGGGGAACCAATCCTGATCTTTTGTTATGTCTATCATGAATAAATTAGTCCCGACCCATAATAAATCTCGATCTCTTGTTGTAACTATCATGAATTTTCTATTACAACTATCGTTCCCAGCCGGAAATGAATCTGGTGGAACCGAATGAGGCCTAAATAGATGGCCAAGTCAATAAAATTGCTGATGTGGCATAGAATTTAATTTTATGGAACTCCAATGGCCTTATATGATTTAATTTGATTTGATTTGGGACATTTTTCTTTATGTAATCCGCCATATCAGAGAGGGATATAGGCGAATTAGCATCTTTTCACAATACATGTTCACATCACTAGTCAAACTTATAAACATGTTTTTTTTCTTTTCTTTATACATGAAACACATGTGGTCGAATACAAACCTCGTGAATTCACTAAAGATGCCTCTCTACCGGTGGACATTTCTTCTATTAATAAGATATATGCATTGCTGAAATTACACGTTGTCTTACTACTTAATGAAATGACACGCAACTCTCATGTAGTCCTGTGTGGTTTGAGAAAAAAAGTACACATTGTCATACCTGATGTTTGGTTTCTGGTGTTCAGATGGTCTGTCATGTGTGCTAGTGCTAGTCATCTTCATCTAATCCCTATCCCAAATAGTCCGGGGCCCTTAAAACATGCTCTGATGTGTATAATCTCTAGATCTATGGAAGAGGATGAGGATCCAAAACGAACCCAACAAGGACGTGCTTTTACTGAACTTCTTTTACAAATGGCACAGACAATGACTAAGGCGCCTCATATTCTTAGAATTTCAGTTTAGTCAGAGTATTTTTTTTGTTCAAAATTCAATTCATCAGTATGGCCCGATGTATGGTTATAATTGTGCCAATAGCATCGAAGTAGAGTTCCTGCAAAGCTTTTTAGGTATATTTTACTGCATTCTTATATTAATATTTTTTTTGCACAATTTGACTTCAGGTAAGTGAGGTCATTCTCACAGAAAAGATAGCTTTACAAGCAAGAGTAACCATATATTATTATACTTCTGTACAATTTGGCAGTGTATGCAAGGCGCCTATCCAACAAAAGAAATCATGCAAGTCAACCTACTCCCTCCAACCCAAAATGTTTTTAAGGAGTGTGCAACTGGATGAATTTTTTTTATTTTTATATTTTTTTTTTACGATTTTTCAAAAATAAATTGCTGGCTCAAAATTTATCAGATCTGGACTTATATCGCCGGTTGAAACGGCTATCGCCGTTTGATCCGGCGAAAAGGGCCTCCCCTGGCGATGGTGGGCCCTTTCGCCGTTTCAAACGGCTATAGCCCTTTGAACTGGCTATCGCCGTTTGGAACGGCGAAAGGTGCCTCCCGCCGTGGAAACCGCTTTCGCCGGGGGGGGATGGGGCTATAGCCAGTTCAAACGGCTATAGCCGTTTGAACTGGCTATATTTGTTTAAAAGTTTTTTTATTTTTGATTAAAAGTTTTTTTATATTTGTTTAAAAGTTTTTTCATGAAAAAGGTGAATAATTTAATTTATGTTGATTAATAGTTGATATATTTTTTCCGCTCGATTTGGTTCCATAATATGAATTGACGTAGTTTTTGACGCATAAATATTTTTCGGTTATATTTGCTAGCGTTTAAATTTTCTACCGTTTAATGTCGTATATTTGTTTATGATACTTTGTACGTTTCCGGTTAACCATTTTTACCGTGAACTGGCTATATTTGTTTAAAAGTTTTTTTATGAAATAGGTGAATAATTTAATTTATGTTGATTAATAGTTGATATATTTTTTCCGCTCGATTTGGTTCCATAATATGAATTGACGTAGTTTTTGACGCATAAATATTTTTCGGTTATATTTGCTACCGTTTAAATTTTCTACCGTTTAATGTCGTAGATTTGTTTATGATACTTTGTACGTTTCCGGTTAACCATTTTTACCGTGAACTGGCTATATTTGTTTAAAAGTTTTTTTATGAAATAGGTGAATAATTTAATTTATGTTGATTAATAGTTGATATATTTTTTCCGCTCGATTTGGTTCCATAATATGAATTGACGTAGTTTTTGACGCATAAATATTTTTCGGTTATATTTGCTACCGTTTAAATTTTCTACCGTTTAATGTCGTAGATTTGTTTATGATACTTTGTACGTTTCCGGTTAACCATTTGTACCGTAACGCAATAGTTAAATATTGAGTTTTATGTATGGGATTTTTTTATATGTAAAGAGAACGACTTAACTAGTAGAACAAATAACATTTTTTGAAACATTAGAATTGCATAACCCGGCTTGAATGCATAGATGCATTTTAGCGAAAAGAAATGATCAGGAGGTAAAGGTGTCGAGCACCTCCTCTGATCTAAACATCTACTACTAGGTGCAATGGCATGTGTACCACATTGATAACGGTATCATGTGCTACTGCTAGTCCTAACATGCCTTTGGGTAATTTAAATCGCCGGGTGTGAAGCCTATGCTTCACTGGGTACAACGGGGATATTTTCCCTTCCTAATGGCTTCAGGGCCAGCTGCTTTTGCACGACGTGCCCTCTCTCTCTTTCTCTCCCTTTCAGCTTCACGTTCCTGTGCCTCTTGACGCTCGACCTCCTCGAACCTCTTGCGGATCTCCTCTTGGTCCTTCTTGCGCTTCTTTTCCTGCTCCTCCTCGTGCATCATTCGTTGCCACCTTGCTCTTGCCGAGGCTGCTTCATGCTCAACATGAGCCTTGTCCTCATCGGACTGCTCTGTATCTAGCCACTGCAAGAAATCACAGAGAGGTGGGGGAGTCTTTAACTCCCCAAAGTAAGAATACGAAACATGAAATGGTTAGAAAAACATGGTAGGGTTAGTGAATACCTTGGCTCTCATGCTTGCAGACACCTTGGGTGGATCATACTCGAAGTTGTCACACATGAAAAATCTCATGCCGTAGCAGTCACCCAAGATTTTTGACTGCACAAGCTTGCATAGGTCACCACAGAAGCACATTGGCACATGCACCCCTTGTGGAACGGCAACTCTCACCTTCCTCCACTTGAGCAGCTCTGGATCTGAACAAGCCATGGTTTGTAACTGAGACACTGCACAAGTTCAATAGCAATGGCATGCCATATATAGTGAATGATTGGGTTGGTCCATAGACCGAGTCCATGATGTTTTGGATGTGTGGTACATAAAAAGAGATCGAATCCAATGGAAGCGGATAAGTTCGCCACGCCGTCTTCAGTGCATGCTCTGCGCGAGACACTGTATCACAGAAAAAGCGGCATTGGATGCCTTGCTTCCCCACAGTGGATGCCCTAGCCTTGGATGCTATGGTAAAGCAGAGTAGTCTGAAAAGCGACACTGGATTCCCCACATTGGATGCCCTGGCCTGGGATGGTACGGTTAATAAAAGAAGTCTGATAAATAGTAGAGTCTTTGGATACAAAGGTACATGACTTCATTAAATTAAAACGAATTTGGAATACATGACAAAGAAAGTCACGGTGCATGTAGCAATGTTGCATACACTACGGTACATTTCAATGCAACGTGCTTGCGCCATTGACCTTCAAACTACACAAGTGGCAGTGGCACGTGCGACACATGTATGATGTGCCGACCTAATCCTAACATGCCTTAGGTAATTAAACGGAATAATTACGACAACTCCATTGAACGGTCCTAGTAATCTCCCCACATAGCAAACTGTGTTGCACCTTCTCCATAATATCCTCCCATCGGCGGCGGAGGAGGGGGCGAAGGCGGCGGTGGCGGCGACGCAGGCTTCTTTTGGTGACAGGGGCAGCTGCAATATGGGTCATTGCACGGCGCCTCCTGTGACACAGCTTCATTGTTGTTGTATTCCTCTTCTTCATAGTGCTGAACTTTGGTTTCCAGATCTTGGATTTTGTTCTGCAGATATTCGATGAACTCATGATGGGGAAGAAGAGGAGGAGGATCGACCCACCTAACGAACCCACAGTTTTCTTCGGCTTCAGAAGCCTAAATCAAAGAACTCGAGTAAGATGGTGAAACTAAGACAAGCATAATTAACTGAGGATTATTAGTAACATTTACCCATGCTCTTGGGCATTTGAAGAAACGACGACCTCCATTCAGATCGGAGGTATTCATCTGCACTAAGCAATCTTCACCATGCATGCATTTTGGCCAGTCTTCTTTGCTCTTAGTGTATCCTCTAAGAGGCTTATCCTTTGTGAAATCATGCTTGCTTTGAACTGGAAACTCATACAATGGTTCCCCAAAGTAATCAGGACCAAGAGACCCGACATCGTCCCACACAATGGGAGGTCCCTTCCTTCCCCCCTTTGCACTCCCGAAGCTCAAACCCTTGCCACTACCTGACCCTCTAGACATTGTTGCTGAGCTGAATGATCTTGTTTCTTGCAATGGGAGGACCCTTTGTGTGTACATATAGGCTGGCGAAGGAAACTTGGTCGTTGCCCATACTGTGGTGACACAAATGCACCTGAAAAGCCTACGTCCATAGGACTGAAAAGCCTATTACGAAGAGCACTGAAAAGCCTAGGACTAAGAAAAGTGAAATGCCTGTTGCGGCACATGCATGACACGGTCTGAGCAAGAAGTAATTGCATAGTCTGAGCACGTCATAATTGAAATCGAGATTGATGATCTGAAAAGCCTAGATAGATGCCTGAAAAGGCTACTCGCATGCATACTGCCAAGGCTAGTTGATATTGTGTAGACTTTTCAGAAAGTGTGTACGGTTTTCAGTGAAATGTCATATCAAAGGCAATGATGTCAATGCTTTTCAGTGATCCATTGTATCATAGGATGCGTAGGCTTTTCAGTGATCCATCAGTTCACCATCTACTACATGACATAGTGTGAGCAGGGCATAAATGACATAGTCTGGTCGCGTCATAAATCACATAGTTAATAGTCTACTACATGCATCACATAGTACGAGTAAGACATAAAACACATAGTCTGAGCACAACATAAAACACATACATAGATAAGAAGGTACTAAATGCGCCCTCGCTTGTGACGCTGTGCACCCCTCGCACGACGCTCTGCCGCCTGCGCCGCTCGGGTGTGGTGCTGTGAATACGTGAGCGGGTCTGGTGCTGCAACCTGGCGTGTGGGACGTCGCGCCTCATCTGCAGTCTGGACGTCCTCCTGTGAGCCCTGTGTGGGAAACAGCGGCGCACCACCAAGCTGCGAAGTGCCGATCTCGTCCGGGTAAGGGTTCGTGCTGAAAAAGGATCCTACCAACGGTCCATCTGGCTGACTGCCATCTTCCGCAGTCTGCACGTCTTCCTCGATCCCTCCGTACCCTGTGTATCCTAAACAATAATAAGATAATAGACAATTAGTTTTATGCAAGTAATAAAATTGCATGAATAAATTTTTTTAATACGTACCGAAGTCGTGAAACAGCGGACCACCAGAAGAGGGCCCTGTAGCACCAGGGTTGGGTGGGGCGAACCGTGGTACTATGTTGCAAAAATAAAGATAATTCAATATGAAACCATTTTTTCTATGTCCTAGTTCATATAAAAAAACTAAACTTAAAACTAAAATCTACGTGTGCACAGGCTAACTAAATCTAAAACCTAGCATCTAAAATTACACCTAAAATTTATAAATCGGTCTACATATACTAACTAATTTTTTCTATGTCCTAGTTCATATAAAAGAACTAAACTTAAAACTAAAATTTACGTGTGCACAGACTAACTAAATCTAAAACCTACCATCTAAAATTACACCTAAAATTAATAAAGCAGTCTAGATCTACAAACTAATTTTTTCTATATCCTAGTTCATATCTAAAAAACTAAACTTAAAACGAAAATCTACGTGTGCACAGGCTAACTATATCTAAAACCTAGCATCTACAAATAGCTATCTAAAAACATAGATGAAATTTACTGCAACGTAAAAAAAATTTACCTGATGCGAAGCGTAGATCCGGCAGAGCTTCGCTGCCCTTTTCTCTCCTCCCCTCCCTTCCCCTCTCCTCTCCTTCTCCTCTCTTTCTCCTCTCCTTCTCCTCTCTTTCTCCTCTCCTCTTCTTTCTGGGCGCGGTGGGCGCAGGGCTGAATGGCGAGCGCTGGGCGCGCTGGAGCGCGCGGGGTGTTATACGGCGAGCCTTTCGCCAGATCAAACGGCGAGAGCCTCGATCCTTTCGCCGACCGTTACGGCGATAGGACCTTTCGCCGGATGGGGCGGCGAAAGGGTCATGGGCCCGCGGCGCCGACAGCTTCTCGCCGGATGGGCCGGCGAAAGCTTCGTGGGCCCGCGGCGCCGACAGCTTTTCGCCGGATGGGCCGGCGATTTTTATTTTGACCGCGGTATCGCCACTTTGACCGCACCGACAGTACTTTTCGCCGGATGGGCCGGCGAAAGGCACTGGTTCTTCATTTTCTCGCCGTTTCAGCCGGCGATAGCCAGTTCAACTGGCGACATAAGACCAAAACTGCTAAATTTTTGCCCGAGAATTTATTTTTGAAAAATCGTAAAAAAAAAATATAAAAATAAAAAAAATTCCAACTGGATCCATTCCAGTCACATATGCAAATATATAGTGAAGAACAACAAGTTGGGCTTAGCTGTGGGCTCTCGTGCAGCCGGTTAGCAATTTAACAACGCAGATGCAGCCCACTGCACATTACACGCAGCAGCAACTGGTACACTCAAAAAATTCCCAACTCCGGCGGCCGCCCCTGCTTCCTCCCGCCGTCCCGCGTGCGCGGGTCGCCGGAATCAGCGGCCCTCCCGCGTCCGGCCTCGCCGCTATAAAAGGCGAGCTGCTCCGCCCCGGCGATGCAACGCCCCCCGTCGCCGAGCACGCGGAGGAGTGGAGGAGGATGGCCTCGCGAGGCACCATGGAGGAGGAGGAGAAGAAGAGGGAGGTGGGGGTGGGGCTGCACCGGCTGTTCCGGTTCGCGGACGGCGCGGACGCGGCGCTGATGGCCGCGGGGGCCGCAGGCGCCGTCGCCAGCGGCGTGGCGCAGCCGCTCATGACGCTCGTCTTCGGAGAGGTCGTCGACGCCTTCGGCTCCGGGTCCCGCCACGACGTCCTCCACCGGGTCTCCGGGGTGCGTACGTGTCGATCCCCATTTAACCAAACTCTTGTGCTGCAGCCATTCTTCCTTGGCTAAATTTTTTTTGTACTGTTGTTTCAGGTGTGCCTGAAGTTCTTCTATTTGGCCATTGGGTCATGGTTTGCTTGCTTCCTCCGTGAGTACTACTATTTCCTCAATGGTTTCCTGTAACAGTTTTTTTATTCAGTTCATGTTCATCCTGAATAGCTACTGCCAAGAGAATCTGTGTGTACTCTGCTTTACAGGTACCGTCAAGTATAGATTAGCAGTTAGCACAATGTTTTACTGTTTTTCACTGTTTCATCAGAGGTTGCATGCTGGATGATCACTGGAGAAAGACAAGCAGCTCGCATACGAGGTCTCTATCTTGAAGCTGTATTGAGGCAAGACATTGCATTTTTCGACAAAGAGATAACCACTGGACAACTGGTTGAGAGGATGTCTGGTGATACAATACTTATCCAAGATGCAATAGGTGAAAAGGTAGCCTATGTAAACTTCAAATATATCATTGTGAGCTTGTGATTCTTGTTCACGTTAACTTTTCTGAAGCTACAATCACATAGGCACAATACTTGTATCTAATGATTTTATACTGCTCCATGTTTCGAGTTGAAGAAGTACAAGTTTTCCTTTCATGATTGTGGAATTCTGTTGATTTGATGTCTGTTTTGGATAGCTAATTCAATTGTTTTGTTTGTCTTCCAGGTTGGGAAGTTTTTACAACTTATTGCCACGTTTATTGGAGGGTTTGTGGTTGCTTTCTCTAAAGGATGGCTTTTGGCAGCTGTAATGCTGTCAAGTATCCCTCCTATACTAATTGCTGGAGCAGCTATGTCATGGACAGTTTTGAAACTATCAAGCCAGGGTCAAGCTAAGTACAATGAAGCAGGAAATGTTGTTGAGCAGACAATAGGGGTCATCAGAACAGTAGGTCCTTGCTGAAACATTTCCATTAAATCTAACTGTTGCTTTACAGTTTACATTCTTAACCAAATTTTTTTGGACTAATTTCTGAAAGGTTGCTTCCTTCAATGGTGAGAATCGGGCCATTGCACTATACAATAAACATATTAGGAATGCATATATATCTGCTGTCCAAGAAGGCACAGCTACTGGCCTGGGATTTGGTTTTGTTATGTTTATCCTGTTCTGCAGTTATGGTCTAACAGCATGGTTTGGGGCAAAATTGATTATTGATAAAGGATATGAAGGAGGGCAGGTTGTATGTGTATGGATGGCATTCATGACAGGTGCAATGTAAGTCATCAATCTTCATTGACTCGATTGATGTTCTAATGTGTCAGATACATATATATTTTTTTTCGTGATCAATGGACTCTTACTCACAGTGCATAAACACCTCTCTATAATCACTCAACTATAATGTTCCAGTACTTCGGATTTTAATCCATTGATTACATGTAATGTATGCCCAACCTGAAACATATATAATTAGATCATACTCTAATTCGTGTTATATAATTCCGAAGGAATTCTTCTTGATATGTCAAACTGAACATGACAGACTAATTAAACATACATTTTTACAAACGATCTGTTTATGCAATTACTTCAATGATCTTGCTCCAGAAGTGATTACAATAATGTCTTTCCATTTCGCTAACAGTATTCTGATTTATGGTGGAGGTAGTACCACTATTCATTTGTTCATGGCAATGGAAATTGGCCCTTGATAATTGTTCTCTTAATTAAAAAAAACACATTTTCCTTATCAGGTCATTAGGTGAGGCAACTCCATGTGTCTCTGCTTTTGCTTCTGGACGGGCTGCTGGGTACAGAATGATGCAAATAATCCAAAGGAAGCCAGAAATTGATCCCAATGGAACAGACGGGATTGTGCTAGCAAACATCAAGGGTGATATAGAGCTCAGGAATGTATACTTTTCCTACCCATCTAGACCTGATCAATTGATATTTGATGACTTCTCGTTGCACATCTTGTCCGGAAAAACAATGGCCATAGTGGGAGAGAGTGGCAGTGGAAAGTCAACTGTAATTAATCTTGTGGAGAGATTCTATGACCCTCAGGCTGGTGAGGTGTTGGTAGACGGTGTTAACATAAAGAGCCTGAGACTTGGATGGCTAAGGGGAAAAATCGGTCTTGTCAGTCAAGAGCCGCTGTTGTTTGCCACTAGTATCCGGGAGAACATTACCTATGGCAAAGAAGATGCAACAGATGAGGAAATCATGGTTGCAACAAAGCTCGCTAATGCAGCAAATTTCATTGACAAGTTACCCAATGTATATAAAAGAAACTAAAATGCTTTATCATAGTGTGAAATTCCACCTATAGTATAACTCTCATAGCTAATCAATAATCTTGTTGTTTCAGGGTCTAGACACAATGGTTGGCGAACATGGAGCACAACTGTCTGGAGGGCAAAAACAAAGAATTGCGATCACGAGGGCGATACTCAAAAATCCCAAAATCTTGTTGCTTGATGAAGCGACAAGTGCACTAGATATGGAGTCTGAGCGAGTGGTTCAGGAAGCCCTTAATAGAATCATGCAAGGCAAGACCACGATTGTAGTTGCCCATCGGCTGAGCACTATAAAAGATGCTGACACTATATCAGTTGTACATCGTGGAATAGTAGTTGAACAAGGTTTGAACCCTGCATGCCTCATTAGTTGGTCTGATTATTCTAGAGTTTGATCTTGTAACCTGTAAATGTTAAACAGGCACGCACATGGAACTACTGAGGAACCCCAATGGCGCATACTCCCAGCTTATCCAACTGCAGGATATAAGTGGAGAACCAGATGCGTCTGATGTAGATTATCAAAGGTCTACTTCATCTGTCAGAAGTGTCAAGTCCATCAGCAAATCTATACATACTGCTTCTCTCAAGAGATCAATAAGTAGAGGTGCTTCATTTGGGAGTACCAGCATGCACTTGATCACTACTGCCAGCATGATTGTTCGTGATAGCACACATGCTGAATTACTGTCCAAGGTATCAGACGAAGGTGAAGAATGCAGGAACGTTCCCCTCTCTCGACTTATTTCTCTGAATAAACCTGAGATGCCAGTACTTCTGTTAGGTACAATGGCTGCAGTCGTATCAGGTGTTATCTTTCCAATATTAGGTGTGCTGATCTCTAGTTCCATCAAATCGTTCTATGAGCCACCTCATCAACTCCGGAAAGATTCACGGTTCTGGACATTGATGTATGTAGCATCAGGAGTTGCTTCATTTATTTCTCTGCCAGTGGAATATTTCCTTTTTGGAGTGGCTGGTGGGAAATTGGTTGAGCGAATTCGTTCTTTATCTTTTGAAAGCATTGTTCATCAAGAGATTAGCTGGTTCGATAAGCCCTCGAATGCTAGGTTAGTCTCTAAATAATCTGCAGTAACACATTGAATTTTCCAGAATTATGATGAAACCTGCATTGCATGTTTATGTCTATATCTTTTTCATGTCTAGTGGAACCATTGGTGCAAGACTGTCTGTCGATGCCTCAAATATACGACGTCTTGTAGGCGATTCATTGGCATTGATGGTTAGAAGCACTGTTACTGTTCTTGCTGGATTTATTATTGCAATGGTTGCAAATTGGAGGCTTGCTCTTGTTGCCACTATAGTGCTTCCTTTGGGGGGTCTCCAGGGATTTCTTCAGATAAAGTTTTTGGAGGGATTCAGTGCAGATGCGAAGGTAGCATATCATGCATCACCGGTAAAAGCACACTGCCATTTGGCCAAGTGAACTTAGACAGTTATTTTATTTCCTTTAATTCTTGACTGCAGGCAATGTATGAAGAAGCAACCCAAGTGGCGAATGATGCTGTCAGCGGTATTCGAACTGTTGCTTCTTTCTGTGCTGAATCTAAGGTAATGAAGACTTACTATGGAAAATGCAAAGCTCCATTGCGACAGGGGATCCGTCAAGGCATTGTCAGTGGCTTGGGTTTTGGTGTATCGTTCTTCATCTTATACTGTACATATGCCCTCTGTTTCTACGTCGGAGCTAAGTTTGTGCTTGATGGCAAGGCCACATTCACTGAAGTATTCAGAGTGAGAGGACTCTTCAGATAAACAACTTCAAGTTGGTTTACATTGTGCATGCCATCTAATCTAATTGCTGTTTGCAGGTGTTCTTTGCTCTGCTCATGGCAACCATAGGCGTTTCACAGACAAGCGCGCTAGGTTCAGATTCTGCAAAGGCCAAGGAAGCAGCATCGTCGATATTTGCACTTATTGATCGTAAATCAAAGATCGACCCAAGCAGCGACAACGGCACGGCCTTGGTTAACGTCGCTGGTGAACTCGAATTCCGTCACGTCTGTTTCTCATATCCATCCCGCTCTGAGATGCAAATATTCAGAGACCTGAACCTGAGAATACCATCCGGGAAGGTACCAAACCACTGAACTTTCCTCTCTTCGACTGTGATCAATACAACAGTGCAACACAAGTGCCGACAGGCAGTTAAGTTACATACTGCTTCTCTCTGCAGACGGTTGCCCTTGTCGGGGAGAGCGGCTGCGGCAAATCCACCATCATCGCGCTCCTGGAGAGATTCTACGACCCTGACTCCGGCACGATCACGTTGGACGGCGTGGACATCAGAACCCTCAGAGTCAGCTGGCTGCGGCAGCAGATGGGCCTGGTGAGCCAAGAGCCCGTCCTGTTCAACGACACCATCCGCGCCAACATCGCCTACGGAAGACAGCAGGGCGGCGACGTGACGGAGGAGGAAATCGTCGCCGCCGCGAAGGCCGCGAACGCGCACGGGTTCATATCAGCGCTGCCGCAGGGCTACGGCACCTTGGCCGGCGAGAGGGGCGCGCAGCTGTCCGGCGGGCAGAGGCAGCGCGTGGCCATCGCGAGGGCCGTGCTCCGAGACCCCAGGGTCTGCTGCTGGATGAGGCCACGAGCGCGCTCGACGCCGAGTCGGAGCGCGCCGTGCGGGAGGCGCTACTGCACGCGGCGGCGGCCGCCGGCAGGACGACCGTCGTGGTGGCGCATCGGCTGTCCACGGTCAGGGGCGCCGACGCGATCGCCGTGGTGAGGGACGGCGGGGTCGTGGCCCGGGGCACGCACGAGGAGCTCATGGCGTCCGGGGACGGCGCGTACGCGTCGCTGGTGGAGCGCCGCATGAGGTCCGAGCGCGCCATAATGTCCTCGTCAGCATGAAGCTTTCATTCACTGATGCATATACAGGCCCACGTGTCAGACACCATTTGTACATTGCGCTGGTGAATGTTTTTATTTTGTTCTTACTTCATACACACGTAGCTGTACACTTCGTTCATACTACTGTAATTTGTAAAATACCGTGTGTGTATACACTCATAAGATAGGCTAAATGACAAAGATAGGCTAAATGACAACCAGATGCTAGCAGTTCCCCAAGGAAGATATGTTCTATTACTAATACCTTATTGTTGTTATGTGCCAATATTTTGTTTGCAGGCATGCTAATTTTCCTATTTTTGCATACTTAGGTGTGAATTTTCAACTTTATTCAATAGAGCCTTAGGTGATGCAGCCCCTTGCCTTTCTGCCTTTGCGGATGGAAGACCCTGCTGCTCACAGATTGTTTAAAACAAATACGAGGAAACCAAATATTGATTCTGAATTTCTGATGCTGTTGGTGGGATGGTATTAGAAGACATCAAGGGTGATGTGGACCTGAAACGGCGGTGGCCCGTTACGTCTCTGGCCACTGTGCCGTAGATACAAAGCAGTTCTTGGGGTCGCCGGCAACGGCGAGGTCTTTTGTTGACAGCGTTCTGAGTTCTGACGCCGGCACAAACAAACGGTAATCGAGCTGATGATGGGTCATTGATGCTCATAGACGCCTGAACAAGGATCCTGCGCTCAAGCAATCTTGTCACTTTGCGCTGGTTTCATCCTGCAAGGTCGCAGTCGTGCCATGCCAGCAGAGATCTCAAGGGTGGAGTGTATGCTTCACTTGTGGAACTTCGCTCTAGGCCGTGTTTAGATAGGATGTGAAAAAATTTTGAGGGTAATAAATGCACCTTTGACCAATAATTAGGGGTATTAATTAAATGCAATTTACAAAACTATCTCCACAACCCTAGGTAAATTCTCGAGACGAATCTAATGAGGTCTTTGACCACACGATTAGAGGATGGTTGCTGTAGAGTTACTGTACCAAATCATAGATTAATTATGCTCATTAGATTCGTCGCGCAAAGTTGCACCCATCTGTGAAAATGTTTTACAAATAAACTTCATTTAGTACTTCATGCATACAAGATTCTTTGCATTTAATGCCTCCGAAAATTTTTTCGGAGGGCATCTAGTACAGCATGAGCACTATTTCAGCAACAGAAACAGCGCCCACTCTTCATGCTGCCATGATGAGGAAAGTGAGGAAAAGGAAACAGCATACAGTACTCCTCTATAGACTGAAGAAGCTCACAAAGTTACTTGCCTGATTCCAGGATGAATAGCATGGTGAACAGTTCAGGCAATTGGACGTGCCTGCATTAATACAGGATGTGCTCTTTCAGACGAATATACAGCTATGACAGGAAGAAATTTAGTAAAATCGGTGGCATGTAGCTTCGGAATGAGTAGTGAACAATTCATGCCATTAAAATTTAAAAGTGTTGTGTGTTTTCCTTCAGACCAACATAGCATATGTGTTCAGTGTTCGAGGCGTCTGAAAAACAAACCAACTACGCTTGGGTAACATGGTGAACAATTCGGGCATCTTTCTTAATGGCACACAGGTAAAAGACTCCGGATTATTAGGTGGAGCCGTCTCGACAGCGTCAAGCCTCCCGCAGCGCATTCGCATCCCCGCCAGGGCGCCCCGCGGGGGCGACGCCTGCATCTGACAGCCAGGTGGTCGCCGACCGCCTGCGCTCGGCCCCCCGACCTTCCGCATTGCTCTGTTGAATCGCGAAGAGAGTGGCGCGAAAGCGCCTGCACTCTCGTGATGACGGAGGCCAGCCACCGTCGCCCGTCGGCGAGGAAGACGACGTATCCGTCGGGCGGTCGGGGGCGACGGCGAGCGAGGCCGCGGCGGCGGAGGCGCGGCCGGCCACCGCGTAGCACAGTGGGGAAACAGAATAGGAGAGAGGCTATGGGCCAATGGCAGACAGCGAAGCGGGCCTCACTGGATCGTGCGCAACCGGCCCACGGTTAAGTTTGGAGGCCCAGCCTGCTATGATGAAAACTTGGCCCGTTACGTCTCCGGCGACGGTGCCGTAGATATCTCGAGGCAGTTCTTCCGGTCGCCGGCGACGGCGAGGTCTTTCGCTGACAGCGTTCTGAGTTCTGACGCCGCCACAAACAAACGGTAGGATTAAACAAAAGGTAGGCGATCGATCTGATGATGGGTCATTGATGCTCATAGACGGCTGAACAAGGATCCTGCGCTCAAGCAATCTTGTCACTTTGCGCTTGGTTCATCCTGCAAGGTCGCAGTCGTGCCATGCCAGCAGAGATATGGACACGAACTTGTACGCGTCACTCGATATCGTACGCCGAGCGAGACTTAGTACACACACATCATATATCATGAGGAAAACTAGCAAGCTTCAAGACCGGGTCAGGTCGTCGAAATCATTCATCTGGTCGAGTCTTAGCAGGTGGCTCGGCCAAATGTGTCCTCGTCACCTTCTGATGTAAACACAGGGTTGAATTACCAGGACAGCTACAAATAAGCGCTCAAAGCTAATGTCCAGGAAAGAAAGGTCTCAACGAAACGAGCATTGTTTTCTTTGGCAGGAAGATCCCTGATCGTGGTTGGCATCACCATGATTCAGTCATGAGCTGTAAACACCTTCATGATTAGTGTAAAACGTAATTAATCTGCATCGTAACAAACTTAACACGAATGCTGACTGAAGAAGATAACAGCTCATCTCATGACACACCATACAATACAAGTGCTTGCAACTACGGTGTACTGGAATGCCTTCATATTATTGGATTGGACTCGAAAAGTATATACATTCTACTCACCACCCTGCCGGCTGACGTCTTGGACGCTTGTTAGGGTCATTATCGTTCTTGCGAATGCAGTTAACAGCAAACAAACAAGAAACAGTACTTGCGACAAAAAGAATTGCTTAAAAACACCCTAGAAAACGGCACTACAAAAAGGATTAGTATCCACACAGAGCAACTGGAGCCATATGCAGCAGGGCGAGAGCCTGGCACCGTACCGGACTACCGGGCACTGGCAGGGGCGACATGGCAGAAGAAAGCGCCACAACACCTGCTGCCGATGCAGTGAAGGGTGGTAAAGAAGAGAAGGAGAACGGCAAGAAGGACGTGACGGTGATCAGGGTGCCGTTCCATGAACTGTTCAAGTACGCGGACATCACTGATGCCGTGCTGATGCTGGCCGGCCTGGTTGGGGCGCTGGGCAACGGCATGTCGATGGTGCTAATGACGATCGTCTTCGGGCAGATGATTGATGCCTTTGGGGCTTCAATCCCAGACACCATTGTTCATCGAGTCAGCAAGGTACGTCCCTCCACATCCACAAGCCCTGCAAGCCTGCAATGTTACAGACTCTTGTTATATAGAGGATTAGACGTCGACTGCTATATTTATAGCATACTCCAGTGCCAAATTCGATATTCTGGCACTGTCATGTTCGTAATGATGGTTGATTTTGTAAAAAAAAATGGTGATGACAATTCTAGATTAGCTGCAGTCTATTATCCAGAAGAAGAAAAATGATCTTATTAATTTTTCCTGGCTAGTCATTGATTGGGTGTACTAGTAATATCCCTGGCAACTTCTTTCAGGCAGCTCTAAACTTCATTTACTTGGCCATTGGAACAGGATTTTCTTCTTTCATCCGTAAGTATAACTTATGCAATTTTTCGTGGATACCTAAATGGCCTGCAGAATATAGATTTGTTAAAACCTGAGAAATACGTCTCTCCTGGATGGCTGGATACCTGGGTTGCAGTAGCATTTCAGTATCATATATATCTCAAGGATCATCTTGTGTGAGCATGCCATGCTATCATATTTTGCCATGCATAACCTATATGGTCTTGTGTGAGCATGCCATGCTATCATATTTTGCCATGCATAACCTATATGGTATTGGATAATTTTGAACTTGGAATCATATTTGAGCAAAAACAAAAAACATCGATATCATGTTGCCATGATCAAGTGGTTTAGTAATAGTATAATACTTATGAATAGAAATCCAAGGATCAGAAATACCTAGTACTTTTGTCGACCATTAAGAATTGGGGTGCAACTCAAATAACTCTTAATATCTTAAATAATGCTTAAATGCAAATACATGATGATAACACCAGTGCTTACCAGAGGTGTCATGCTGGACGATGACTGGGGAGAGGCAGGCTACTCGTATTCGATCTATGTATCTCAAGTCAATCCTTAGACAGGATATGACATTCTTCGATGTAGAAATGACGACTGGACAAGTAGTCTCCAGTATATCTGCTGACACAACTCTAATTCAGGGTGCTATTGGTGAGAAGGTAACTGCATAAACCATGCATCTTCTTCAATGATTTAAACCTGAATCCAAAGAACAAATAAAATGATTAGATGCTTCTGCTTCCTTCATATAGAAAAATGCTGTTTTTTCCCCTTTTCTTCCTTTTTGAACAACCACGTCTCAGATTATTGTCCTGTCTTTAGGTTGGCAGGTTTCTACAGCTTGTTACGACTTTCTTCGGTGGGTTTGTGCTGGCGTTCATCAAAGGCTGGCTTCTAACTCTTGTCATGCTTTGTACTATACCACCATTTATTGCTGCTGCTGGAATTGTCGCAAAGATGCTATCCAAAATATCTAATCAGGGCCTAGCATCATACAGTGATGCAGGTGATATTGTTGAGCAAACAATTGGCTCAATAAGAACGGTAGGCCTAGCATCATACAGTGATGCACTACAGATGATAAGTCTGAAACTGACATGTATCCATATTAATAACAGGTGGTTTCCTTTAATGGTGAAAAGAAAGCTATTGCCCTGTACAACAATCTCATAAAGAAGGCATACAAAGGAGCAGTCAAGGAAGGGGCTGTCCAAGGCTTTGGCATGGGTTTACTTTCATTACTATATTTCTCCACCTTTGGATTGATTATATGGTACGGCAGCAAGTTAAGCCTCACCAAAGGATATAGCGGAGCAGATATCCTAAATGTCATGTTTGCAATCATGATAGGTGCAAGGTAAGCATTGACGCTGAAAATGTATCAGCCTAATAGTTGAATTCAACAAATAGCCTGACCTGTTCTAACATTTTATCCGTAAAGGGTAAATAGTGATGGTATCTGCTTTTGATGCATGTGCTAGTACTCTATCACCAAAAGAAAACATCAAGTCTCTATCTGTCTACTAACATGAACCTTTTAACTGTCTGGGATAGATCTTTAGGTGATGCAACCCCCTGCATAGCTTCCTTTGAGGAAGGAAGAGTTGCGGCTTGCAGATTGTTCAAAACAATCAAGAGGAGACCAGAAATTGACTACGAGGATAGTACTGGCATTGTATTAGAGGATATCAACGGTGAAGTAGAACTGAAGGATGTATTCTTCAGCTACCCAGGCAGGCCAGATCAACTGATATTTGATGGATTTTCAGTGCATGTATCAAGTGGCACGACAATGGCCATAGTCGGGGAGAGTGGGAGCGGAAAGTCAACCATAATCAATCTGGTTGAGAGATTTTATGATCCACAGGCTGGAGAGGTTTTAATTGACGCAATGAACATCAAAAGTTTCAGACTAGACTGGATTAGGGGGAAGATTGGACTTGTTAACCAGGAACCATTGCTCTTCATGACGTCCATCAGGGAGAATATTACATATGGAAAAGAAGATGCAACCTTCGAAGAAATCAAGAGAGCAGCTGAGCTCGCAAATGCAGCAAGCTTCATTGAGAACTTCCCTAATGTACTTACATGAACATGATCTGCACAATAAATATGCTACTGTCATGTATAAAACTATAAATGATCATGCATTCATATGATTTCAGGGTTATGACACAACAGTTGGACAACGAGGCGCTCAACTTTCCGGGGGACAGAAGCAGAGGATTGCAATCGCAAGAGCCATCCTTAAAAATCCAAAAATTCTTTTGCTTGATGAAGCAACTAGCGCATTGGATTTGGAGTCGGAAAGGATAGTCCAAGATGCATTAAATAGAATCATGGTGGGAAGAACCACACTGGTTGTGGCACACCGTTTGAGCACTGTAAGAAATGCCCACTGCATCTCGGTTGTTTCAAAAGGAAAATTAGTAGAACAAGGTAAAATTGCATCTTGAGTGCATTCTGTAACTTCCTTTTGTGACAAAAGGGTCAAAGAAAAATTACTGATTTAAACAAATTACCAATAAATGTAGGACATCATGATGAACTGGTCAAGGATCCTAATGGAGCATACTCTCAGCTTATACGGCTGCAAGAGACACAACAAGAAAATGACCGCAAATCAGATGCTAGATTATCAGGCTCAGCATCTAAAAGGAGTGGGTCACTCAGACAATCAGCAAGTAGAAGTTCAGGAGGGAGCAGTCGTCATTCTTTAGGTCTTCCCTTCAGCGTTCCTGCGCCCACTGAACTACTGGAATATACCTTAGCAGATGGTGCCAGACAAAATGAAAAAACTGATGGCAAGGTACCAAATAAAGCACCTATGGGACGCCTAATTAGCCTAAACAAACCAGAGGCTGCAGTTCTTCTATTTGGGTCTATTGTCGCAGCCATTGATGGAGCTATTTTTCCAACACTTGGTTTAGTAATGGCTACTGCTGCTAATATATTTTATGAATCACCAGACCAGCAACGGAAAGATTCTAACTTTTGGGCATTGCTGTGTATTTTGCTGGGTGCAATTGCTATGATATCGAAGATAATAAATAGATTCCTTTTTGCAATAGCTGGTGGGAAGCTTATAGAACGAATCCGAGCTTTGACATTCCAAAGCATAGTACACCAAGAAGTTGCTTGGTTTGATCATCCTGAAAATTCCAGGTAAGCAATATATATTTTGATCCATTCATGGAACCAGACAATCAGTATACTAAACATCATTTTCACTGTTAACAGTGGAGCACTTAGCGGAAGGCTATCTATTGATGCACTTAATGTAAGACGTCTAGTCGGAGATAACTTGGCCTTACTGGTCCAAAGTACTGCAATGCTTATTTGTGGAATAGTAATTGCCATGGTCGCAGACTGGAAGCTTTCATTGGTAATCTTGTTTGTAATTCCTTTGGTGGGTCTCCAGGGCTATGCTCAAGTGAAGTTCCTACAGGGGTTCAGTCAAGATGCTAAGGTAGCTATAAATAAGCCCTCTACATTTTCCTTTTCATGTTCAACATACAAATATTCCAATCGTTGAAATGTTAAATTTTTGTGCTGTACCCAATAAACCATGAGTTAGTATTCAGTTCCATTTCAATAAGTTATTTGTAAAGAGTCTGAGACTTAGATTTGATATATGCCTCATGCTGGCAAAAGGCAGACAAGTTAGCATATTTCATTAACAGTAACCACTGTATTAGAATGGCGTCACCAATGCTTTGTTTTTCAATTTAATCTGGATGCCACTTGTAGCAAAAATATCTTCTCTTCTTTTATGATTTTCATTACTGCACCCGGCGTGTGCTTGTAGACAATGTACGAGGAAGCAAGTCAAGTTGCAACTGAAGCAGTTGGTAGCATCAGAACAGTAGCGTCATTTTGTGCCGAGAAGAGAGTGATGGACAGATACAACCAGAAATGCCAAGCCTCTAGGGATCAGGGAATTCGAACTGGAATAGTTGGAGGCCTTGGTTTTGGTTTCTCATATCTGATGTTATACGCCAGCTCTGCTCTTTGTTACTATGTTGGTGCAAAGTTTGTTAGTCAGGGCAAATCAACTTTTGGTGATGTCTTCAAGGTAAGTAATAGTCATTGTTTTAATTTTTTTTTCTTCTTGGCACATATATTATTTGGTAAGCATGTTTCAAATTGTTGGAATGCAGGCTTACTTTGCTTTAGTTTTAGCCATGATTGGAGTATCACAAACAAATGCTATGGCTAGTGACTCAGCTAAGGCAAATGATTCTGCTACTTCCATATTCTCAATCTTAGATAGGAAATCCCAAATTGATTCCAGCAGCGAAGAAGGTTCCACCTTGGCAAATGTTAAGGGCGACATTGATTTTAAGCATGTCAGCTTCAAATACCCATCCCGTCCAGATGTTCAAATATTCAGTGACTTCACCTTGGACATTCCCTCTGGAAAGGTCTAAACTAAACCAGAATCCTAATTTATCAATGTCAGTTTTTATGAGCATTTAAATTTATTCGTTAGGCCATTATTGCTCCAATTCCAGGGACTTATATGAAACCTGTTTATTGCAGACAGTTGCACTTGTTGGTCAAAGTGGTAGCGGCAAGTCTACGGTGATAGCTTTATTGGAGCGCTTCTATGAACCTGATTCTGGTGCAATTTTATTAGATAGAGTGGAAATTGGTAGCCTAAAGATCAGTTGGTTGAGGGACCAGATGGGATTGGTAAGCCAAGAACCAGTGCTTTTCAGTGGAACAATCCGTGATAACATAGCTTATGGGAAGCATGAAGAGGTAACAGAGGAAGAGATTGCCGTGGCTGCTAGAGCAGCCAATGCGCATGAATTCATCTCAAGCATGCCACAGGGGTACAATACAACTGTGGGAGAGAGAGGAGCACAACTGTCAGGTGGCCAAAAACAGCGGATAGCTATTGCAAGGGCTATCCTGAAGGACCCAAGGATACTTCTTCTGGACGAGGCGACAAGCGCATTAGATGCTGAATCAGAGCGCATAGTTCAGGATGCATTGGACCGCGTGATGGTCGGCAGGACAACTATCATTGTGGCACACCGCCTTTCAACAATACAAGGAGCTGATATGATCGCTGTTCTAAAGGATGGTGTAATTGCGGAGAAAGGAAACCATGAAGCACTGATGGGTGTCTCCGGTGGAGCCTATGCTTCACTTGTGGAGCTTCGCACAACGTAACTGATTTGGGCAATGCAACTGATACTACAGTTTGTTAGAAATGTATTTATTTATGATAGAATTTTCAAGTAATATATAATTGCCAGTGCTAGTTCAAACGTCGCAAAGTGTCCAGGCCCCAGCGTGCCCTTAAATTTTGCACATAGCAAAGTGTTGAATACAACAATAATCAACAAGCTCTAGCACACACACTGACCAAACAAGTATTTATAAACAATGGTATGCATTGATTGCATTGAACTTTTGTACTAGAGCATTTAAATCGATGAAGCTACACATTGAAATGTAAATTTAACAAAGTTCAAAAGCTGTAGAGGTGGTTTTCGGCTCCTACTGAACCAATGCTATCTTCAGCATTCATTGTGGGCATGAGGAATCAAAATATAACGACTATATTGATAACAACCTAGCATTTGTCCTCCATTTCACGCATAAAAACAGGTAATGAAGAAACTCCAAACTGCTAGCCAAGCAGCAATTCGTGGTCCATACTGGGATACAGTGTGCCGAATGGTTGCTGCTTGGTGCTCAGCAAACCATTCCAACCAAAAATCAGTGAATTTTTATTTCGAAACGAATGGCCCGGCGCATCTTTACTAGACGAATCTTGGACACCGGATCAGAGCTTCCTCGATCGCTCATCGTGCCACGTCGCTGGGTGATCCCCTCCGTTAACTCCTCTTGTCTAATTTATCGGATGTTGGACACGAGTCTGTCAACCAGTAGTATCTAGAGTCTTCCCGGGAATTCCCCGTTACTCTGGTCAAAACAGAGACGGTTCATCTAAAAACCTGACCGTGCTGACTCTTCTATTCCCCAACATCGCTTTCATAACTCGCTCCCCCCTCCGCTTGCCTTCCTCCACAGAACCCAAATAAACTTAGCTCCATGGCTGGCACTTGTATGCAAAGTTAACACCATGGTTCCAGTCTACGGCTAATCTTTTGATGTATTATTATATATATATATGACTCAGTTTGATCGAGAGTTGCAGCTCTCGTACAATCTACAAATGAATGTAATCTTTTGTTGTATTGGATTGAGTAAGAGCTTATTAAATGCCTAACACCATAAGCTCTTGTACAAGCTATAACTATCTGAAGCTTATATATATGAGCTGTATGCTACAGGCCTCTTAGCAGAACTGAAATCCTTAATTAACTATCTTGAGAAAAGCATCAAGCGAGTCTACATGAGCTATAGCCTCAATAGAAGGCGCGGCAACGCCGCGCCCATGTGTTTCTAGTGCGAACTAAGTAGTGGAAAGTGGAAACTACAGTGCATGAATGCGATTCGAAGTTTCAAACTTCAGAAGAGTTAAAGCCATACGGGAGCAAAGCATACTCCGGCTGGGAAGGGACAAGGAGGCGTACCGCGCGGCCATGCCGGATCCGAGATCCAGGAAGGCGCCGAGCGCCGTTGTGACGGAGCAATCTCGCTCTCGCCGCGAGCATTCGATGGGCGCCGCTGGTCGGCGGAGTTGGGGGGTCGATGGAGACGGCGACGACCGGGCCGCCAGCCCAGCGCACGAGACTGTCGCTGGGCCGCGGATGGTAATGGGCTAATTGCCAGCTTTTCATGGGCCCAAGGCCCATCCATGCTTTTTACCCCTTATGAGCTGGAAAACGGGATCTCGGGTTCCCGCCACCACCTGCCATGCCCGATGCCGGCCACCGGAGCGGCGCAGCGCCGCCGCCGCCGCCCCCCAAAGAAGTTTTTCTACAAGCCGAAGCCGCCGCCTGAGCCGCACCCGTTCCTCCTACACCTCAAGTCCCTCCCTTCCCCCGTCGCCGCCGCGGCCGCGCTTCTCTCCGCGCCGCGCCACCTCCACGACCACCCTTTCGCCGCGTGCGTGCTCTACCGCGTCGCGCGGGCGCGCCTCTTCCGCCTCGTGCCCCCCCTCCTCGCCGCGCTCCGCTCCCTCCGCGTCCCGCTCCAGCCCACCGCCTTCGCCGCCCTCATCGACCACCTCGGCGCCGCGTCCCGCCCGGACGCCGCGGCGCTCGTCTTCCGCGCCGTCCCGGCCTTCTCCTCGCACACAAACACCACCTTCCACGCCCTCCTCCACTCCCTCGTCTGCAACGACCGCGTCGATGCCGCGCGGGCCATGCTCCCGGAGGCACCTAGCCTCGGCGTCCGGACCAACGCCGTGTCCTACAACATCATCCTCAAGGGGATCTGCCACCGGAACGGGTTTTCGGGCGCCCGCGAGGTGCTCGAGGAAATGCTCGCCCGCGGCGTGCGGCCGACAGTGGTCACGTTCAACACGCTGGTGGGCTCGGCGTGCCGGGAAGGGGAGCTGGCCGCGGCGGAGCGGCTCGTCGACGAGATGGCGCGCCGTGGCGTGGCCCCGAACGCCGTCACGTACGCGCTCCTGATGCAGGGGCTCTGCGACGAGGGGCTGTACGATGAAGCCAAGAAGCTCATGTTCGACATGGAGTACCGGGACTGCAAGCCTGAGGCGGCGAACTACGGCGTGCTCATGAACGCGTGTGCGCTGCACGGGGACGCCGGCGGCGTCAGGGGGCTGATCGCTGACATGCGCAGGCGGAAGCTGAGGCCAGACGACGCGAGCTACAACGTCCTGATCAGGTGCCTGTGCGACGCCGGCAGGGTCGACGAGGCGCACAGGGCGCTGCTCGAGATGCAGCTCAAGGACGGCGCAGAGCCGAGCGCGGCCACGTACCGCGCCCTCCTCGACGGGTGCTGCGAGGCACGCGACTTCGACCTGGGTCTGCGGGTTTTCAACGCGATGCTGGCGAGCGGCCATTGGCCTCTGGCTCGCACGTTCCGGAGCCTGGCGAGAGGGCTCGGCGAGGACGGCAAGGCGGAGGAGGCATGCTTCGTGTTGGAGCAGATGGCGCTGAGGGGGTTGCGGCTGGATGCACAGGGGTGGCAATCCCTTGCTGCATGCGTTTGCAGCAGCGGCGCAAGGGAGATGGAGCTCATCGACGACCTGGTGTCGTCGTCTTGATAATCAGTTCATGGAGCTATTTGACGACTTATGTCATCATCTTGATAATCAATTCGAGTGACTGCTTGTATCAAATTTTATTCTATCTTCTGTTTTTTATGCTTGTTTTTCAGCAGTATTTAGCTGGCATCTCTATTTTGTCCTTTTTATCATGGAAAAAATCATGTAATGTATCTATGCACCCTCTTTTGGCCCAGTTGGCATAGAAAAAAATGTTAATTACCTAAGTGGAAGATTACTGCAGCCTAACCTAATCAGTTGTGACAGCACTCAACAAGCACACCAGCTTCTAAATAAATCGATATTACAGTTTTGAGCAAGTTTTGCAGAATATAAACTCTAGCCAGAAAGAAAATTCGAAGCAGTCGATCATGAGAGTAGACATTTCTCATGGACATGTACGAGGGAAATTCCTTTTCACGAAAAGTATAATATATTAAGATAACAGAATTCGTGTACAAGGCAACTGCCAACTATTTTTATACAGATTTACCCATGAAATGTGCAACAGTACAACCAACAACTGCTCCTGCAAAAACCTGCGGCAATGAAAAGCATAATGAAATTAGTGAGTAAAAAAATGTGATGAAATAAAGTAGATACTTGCTGACAAATCGATCGTCATAACAAGATACATACACCTAAAATGGTCGTCCTCGACCAAGAAAAAAATGTTTTATTTGATCATAGTGAAATAATTCTAAATTAGCTTATGGAACAGTATCACCTTTTAGGGATGAGAATTAAGTCAAGGACATGTACCACATTTACGGTGTAATTTTAACAGACCTACCTGAAGTGGGCTGTGTCCAAGAGGTTCCCGTAGTGGCCTAAAGGTCGAAATAATTGGATGCTCTGGCGGGAAATCACAAACTATTTGATTTAACAACTGCAACAAAAGTTAGTAGACTGGATTAGAAGATAGGCACCAGTAGATCAGTGTCAGCATGCGAGTTCAAAAAGGAAGTGACAATAGTTCAATAAGATAGTGTCTTATGCTCACAATATGCATAGAGATACACATGCTTACCGCAGCTTGGCGACCTGTGTGCCATCTGATTCCTGATGCATCATACATTACCTATAAGAAGGAAGAAAATATAAGCTTAGGAACATATTCTTTAAGGGCGGAAAAAGCTAAGGCTTATGGACAAGATGACCTGTTTTAAATTTTCTTTTTCTAAAATACAGCATGAGTAAACCAACGCAGGATATATTAAGCACGTGCTAGCATTTCAAGTTCCTGGGATAGTTTAAAATGAGTAATGACACCAGTAGATATCTGCTGGTATTGCTCCAGAATGGGAAGCTCTAATCCACATAATATAAAGAAGTTTGCCAGGCTGACAAACATGACATGGAAGTGCAGGCAATGTGGCAGAAGCACTACTGAACAGAAGATGAATGTTGGCCACTAGGGCAGAAACAAAAGGCTTCCTAGTAAATAATTAACGTATCTACTGTCATGAAGGATGTTCATGTTCATCACAGTGCCCATCCCTAGCAATTAAGAAGACATCAAATACAGGTTGAATACTGAAAATCCTACTTTTAAAAGCAACTAATGATGAAGAGCAACTGTTCCTGTTTGTAATTAGTCGCCTATGTTATCAGTTCTAAAAAGGAATGCTTTCAGGTTGCAATATTCACTTCCTTACAAAAAGAAATTAATGGGACCTGATTGATTTAAGGACATACAACGGCAGAAAAAACCAATGCGAGGGCAAACGCAGAGCTATTTGCGCCTTCTTGTTGACCCACAGCAACGGCCAAACTCGCCACAGTTGCAGAAAGAGATGACATGACTCCAGCTGAAGTAAGAAATTTCCTTGCATCCCACCTCTTCTCTTTTAACCTGCATGTCTAGGAAGAACAAATTACAGATTAATGGAACAGCACCTCAAACTCTCTAACTTAAAATCTCAATAATTCCGAGCATCCAGCTATATCCAATCAGCCTATCGTTGATGGAACAAAATACAGATTAATGGAACAGCACCGCAAACTCTCAAACTTAAAAACTCAATAATTCCGAGCATCCAGCTATATTCAATCAGCCTATCGTTACTGCTACATAGTCATCATTCAGATGTAGGTACTGTCATAAACATATCTTTGGGGGTTCTTGCAGGTGGAATGGAAATAGTACAATTGGACTTCCTCTAGCTGGTAGTGCAATCAAAATTCATGCTGTGTGGCCAGAAATAGGAAGTGCTACTCTCGTGCAATATGGCAGTCAGCTTGCTCGAGTGACACCCCTTTTTACTTGGATTCAGAAATGTACATAATGGCAAGAGTAATTTTATAAAAACAACATGAGGTCACTGATATACAGATGCCACACCCTTCGAACAAAAGTCAATGTTCATCTCCAGCATGAAATCAAAGCTCCGCGAAAGTAAAGCACATTCCTTGCTTCCACGCCACATCACACGAGAGGAAACCCTCAATCCAAGCCTTCGGTGTAAACAGAAAAAAAAAAATCGACTTTTTACGATCCAATCCCAACCCGATCGCAAGTCGCAACCAACCACCACCTAGAACGCGCACCGACAGGGGCAGGGGAGCAATCGCGTTGGATTAGATCTAGGAGATAGAGAAGTGGGGGGAAGGGGCAGGGCACCAGATGGCGAGGAGGTTGATGAAGTTGGCGAAGGCGAAGGCGAGGAGCGCGATGGCGAGGGGGAAGTTGCCGCCGCCCCCGCCGATGGCGCCCGCGCCCGCGCTCCCTGCTCCCGCCAGGTCCGCCGCCGCCGACGCCCCCGAGGAGGCGGTGGACGGGGCCGTGCCGGCGCCGCGCGCCGCGGTCAGCATCTCGCTGCCCCTCATGTCGCTGGCTCTCTCACTGGCTCCCTCCCTTATCCCCTCTGTCTCTGCCTCGTCTCGTCCGTCGCCGGTTGGGTCGCGAGTCGGGGAAACTTCGGGTTGGTGGCTTGGTGCTACTGGCCTTGGTGGCGTCGCGTCTCGCGTATTCTCTGCGTGTGGGACTTCCTTGCCAGTCGGTGCAGGGGCTGTTTGTCTTTGGGGAAGTTAGTTGTGTTTAGGGGAGTATAATATCATATGGATTTTTTCGAAAAAAAGTTAAAAACATATATCAAATCGGTAATGCTTAAGCTCTTACGTCCGGACGGCGTGAAAATACCGGACGCTGTTAGACACCGCGACGAAACTTTTAGTACCTATCGTTCCTATCCACTCGTCCCCAGACCTCGTGTCTCGCATAGGTAGCTTCCTATGGTGTTGCAGTAGAAACTTTTAAACGTTGCAATTGCATGATTTTGGTGTTTCATTAGTTTTATTTTGATGTTACATTAATTGAATGGATGCCGGCGAGCTCCGCGTGGCGGCGACGACGAGCTTCCCATAGTGTTGCAGTAGAAGCTTTTGAATGTTGCAGCTACATTACTTTGGTGCTTCAGTAGTTTTATTTTGATGTTTCATTATTTGAACGGGTGTTGCATGAAACATGGCTCTAATGTTGCGGCAGGAATTTTTACTCCTGTATCCAGATGTTTCACTGTGTTTTATAATACGTGACTTTTGATGTTGCAAGCACTGATTTTCAATGTTGCAAACATATGTTTTCGATGTTGCAGCGGACCGTCCGATGGGAATTTTTCATCGGACGTCCGGGTGCTAGCAACGCCCATATCAAATACGCAGTACGTCTGATTTTTTAACTATCTTATTCAACTCTACCATCCTTCCAATATGATTCCAACGGACTATATTAGCAAATCTACCGTGGCGTTTTCTTATTCTTATTTTTTTTCTTCATTCTGGCGCTTTCTGATTGGTTAGCCTCCAAAGTATGCCTAACCAAAACTAGGGCAAGCCAATAAATTTTGACACCCATTTGGTTGGCATCTTAATCGAGACTCATTCAAAAAAATTGCCCAGATTTTGGTATGGCATGCCAATGTTTAGGTTGGCTCAAATTTTGGTATGGCAAATTTTGGACACAAACCAATCAGGCTCATAAGCACCCCAAAATTTGTCCAGACTTTGGTATGGCATGCCCATGTTTTGGTTGGCTCAAATTTTGGTATGGCAAATTTTGGACACCAACCAATCAGGCTTATAAGCACCCCGCCCGCCTCACTCCGCCAGTCACACAACAAAGAAAGCCACCGGCTTCCCTACCACGGCTTCTTCCCAATACGTGATCTTTTCTCCTCGTGTATGCTGTCCATTCCTGCCCGTCATTCGCCAACCACTTTCAGCGCGTCGACGAACAAAATCACATTTTTCTCTTTCAGATCTAAATTTTCTGAACAGGAGAGAACATGGATTAAAACCATGTGTTCCGAAAATTGTGAGCACAGTTTCCTGCTGTTGGTTTCTTTTTTTAAAAAAAGGAGAGAAAGCACAGTTTTCTACTCCATCCGTCCAAAAAAACAAGTCATTCTGTGACTCAAATTTTGTCCCCTAAAACATGTCGTTTTACCCAATTTAGCAGGTTTGCAGGTGCATTCAGACATGCAACAGTCGGTTAGCACCAAATCTGGCTAAAAGATAGAAACAATCAAAGTCATTTTACATTTTTGTTAATATGTCCTCAAACGTCTAGAATAGTTTTTTTAGACGGAGGGAGTACGTCGTCTCCACGTGACAGTGACTTCAAAGTTATTGTCGTTCTCTCCTTCACCTAAAAATTTATAGGGTTTAGACCCATTCTGTAAAAATTTTGAAATGAAAATTCTTCACTTTTTGAAGTATTAAACACATACTAACTAAAAAACTAATTACAGAACTCGCTTGTAAATCGCGAGACGAAACTAATAAGCCTAATTAATCTGTCATCAGCACATGTTTACTGTAGTATTATTTACAAATTTATTGTTTAATCACGGTCTAATTAGGCTCATTAGATTCGTCTCACGATTTACGAACCATCTATGTAATGCGATTTTCTGAACCAATATGTCATACATGTGTCAAATAAAAGTCGTACGAGTAGGTAACGGTGGAACGTATAGCATGTCCGATAAATCAGATGGTGGTAATCTACTAATATAGGACAGTGATAGTCAATGACTCAATGCCACCACATGGGGTATGTGTGAATGCGTTGTGTTGTGCCGATGTGCAGCAACACCTGCCCCATTGCCGACACTGGCAGGATTCAGAGAAACGGCAAAATGGCGGATCAACCTTTCTTTTGCGCATCGAAATACATTTACACAGTACTCGTGTCGCCATCCTGCTCCAACCAAAAGAATAGCACAAAAGCGACGCATACTTTCAAATAGCACGTAGCAAAGCATGTCTGAATTGAGCACACGAGATCCCAGTGCCATCGACTCTGACAATAATCTTACTAGTAGCTCGCAGTACACCACATGAACTGTGAAACGAGCAGTGCGGATTCTGCAAATCTGGTTGCACAGTTTACCTAACTGATAATCTAGCAGCGTAGCCACGAGTCACAACAACACAACATGACAACAGGTCAACAGCACCCGGTTTTATTCTGAAGATTCTACTTCTAGGCTGAATCACCGATCTAGAAGCAGAAGACACAACAACAGCCAATCTTATTCGGAAGAACCCCCTGGTGCCAGGGCGGATCACTTGGTGGCAATGAACAGCCCCCACCTCTGCTCACCAGCAGAGCTCCGTTTCAGCTTCGCGCTTCCAGCCATTCACGATGTCGTCATAGTCCTCCTGCCAACAGATGGAACGGAAAAAATTAGAGATGACGAAAAGAAGCACAAGCGCAGATCAGGGGTGCCGTCTAGCGAGCGGAAGAATTAATAAGCTCCTCGATGCATCACCTGGCTGAAGTCTGAGATGAAAGCCTCTTTGTTCTTTTCGACTTCAGCTAGCTCCCTCTGAAGAACACTCAGGAACTGAAACATGGCATATGAAAATGAGTAAAACGTCGATGCCATAGCGTTCTCCCATTTTTTTAAAAAAAAAAATCAAAGATACTAAGCCCCTTCTGTCCATTTTTTTTAATTCTACAAGCATTATACAAATAAAGGATAAGGAGATGTTCAATAACAAAAGGATTAGAGGACATTCAGAAAGGGAGATAACCTGTTCAGTGCGATCTTCCGCGATGACATCATGAAAACCAGCATCCTCGAGCATCTGTGTTGTCATATAAACAGTAGTTAGAAGAGCACATCCTTCTGATCCGAATCTTACAAAGCAACTATACAGCTATTACGTGGCTTTAACAATAGAAACAAACCTTTCCATAAGTCTTCACATCGTGAAGGTCATAACCTCTCTGCTTAATGTATGCCGCAAATTCTTCCGATGGTTTCCCAGGATTCTTACAGTAGTCACTGATTAGGACTTTGCCACCGGGTTTCAGCCATTTGAAGAAGCTTCTGAACAAAGCAGGCTTGTCCTACAAAAGTAAGTGTGACATTTGTCAGGAATGTGACTTTTCATGATAAGTTTAATATTCAGATGTTATCAACAATCTAAAGCTCAGCATCTCAAATATTTTTCCTGAAACCGTCTGCAATTATCAATTTGATTAATATATAAGGATTAATTTACGTTCAAAAATATATAAGTATTAATAGGAGTAGCAAAACTTAATACTGTACTGGTTTCATTTGAACTTGTTGCATTCTCGTATTGTCACCATGGTCTAACTGTGTTATATAAAAGGTCACTGATAGTATAAATGTGCAAATAAATAATAGTAGATGCTTACAAAGAACACTAAAACAGCATTAAATTCTACAGAATGAAACATACTTGTATGTGAAGGATGGTGTCACGGCTGTAGATAACGTCAAAACTATTTTCTGGGTAATCCTTGGTGGTGCAATCAGCAACTTCAAACTCAACTGAGCAGTTGCGACCAATAGCGCGTTCCATTGCAAAGGAAACCATGTTAATAGAAAGATCAATACCAAGAACATGGACGTCATAGTTCTCAGCCATATAAAAGTCGCCTCCTCCAATTCCACATCCAACATCAAGTACTTTCTGGCCAGGTTTAAGATCCAGCATACCCACAAATTCCTTAGTAGTCTCTGTTCGTGAAACAAGTATGTTTGTAATCTGTGTATAGTAAATGATTGATGAGTTAATAGTAGGGGGAAGAAATTAGTGGCTCACCAACTCCACCGGTGCTCACATAACCTTCACCAAAGATACGCTCATAGCGTAGGATTCCATTGGTTTTGTATTGCACGTTGTCCAGGAACCTTTGAAAATCTTTGTCTTCTGTTGATTTTACCTTTTCCCATAACCAACATATCTGTTGATATTATGTACTTATGTCGGTCAGAAATTTCAGTTTAACCGCAACCACACAAGAGTTAACAAACACAATCAAGAACAGCAAAGTACCTGGTTTTGATTCTTCTTGTTTTTGACATAAGCCCCAATACACTTACAAGTCACTAGAGATAGTTCATAAGAACCTCCATTTTTATCATATGAATGGCCCTCTTTAAATACCTGTGTGTATATATATATAATTAACTACTGGAAGAGAGTAATAGACTATTCCTGAGGTATATGAAAAATAAAAGCATGGCATTGAACGTCAAGATGTGCCAAGACAGATTAAAAGGCAACTATCATTGGTTCCGCTATATAGTTTATTAGCTTTTATACAGAACTAGAGATGTAACACCAGAACTGGTTTCAGTCAAAGAAATGGGACATGTATTTTACCATTGTAAGGTGTACTGTAGACAGCATTCCACTCTTGAAGTTGGACACAGACAGGAAAAGAGAGGGCTTCTAACATTACCTTAGTATAAAACCTTGGTTCTCTGTAGTGCGTTGGGTTCACTTTCCTTTTCGAATCTCCAGATTGGTGAAAACATGATTCTCTAAAGAATATATGGCCACCGACCTTTAACCATTTTACCATTTTCCCCACAAGCTTCTCAACCTGTAATATGAGATGAAGTATTGTTAAAAGCTTATAGTAAAAAAGAAGTTTAAACCTTTTCCAAGGAAAAGAAAATTTTAAACCTCTTGAGTATGGATGTTATTTGTTGAAGTGATTTCAGATGAAAGATGGAATAGTTTACTACAGGTAGATGTATTTGGTTTTCTGCATATTCGAGGGAAAAAATGTTTCGTTTTCTAAAAGGAGAATGGGAGCATAGGACATCAACATTCATGTGCGTTTCCTGTTCTTACCTCCTCATCTGAAAGGTACATTAGTAGCCAGTTTGAGAATATCAGATCAAAAGAGTTGTCTTCAATCTTCAAGTTGGGAGAAGTTACATCAGCACACATGAAGGTTATGTTCTTGTGATGTCCATTTATGCTTTCATTCTACAAGAAGAGTAAGAAGTGAAAATTCATGGAAGTTGTTAAGTAGGCGTAGGTTTGCAGATGTCAGCTGCCATGCATGAGAATTTTAAACTATAAAATCCGAAATCCACCTTCTTAATCACACTTTCAATAAAATCCAGTGCCTAGAACATGCCCAGCTTCTTTTGCCAGATCTCCAGTAAAGCGTCCTATTCCAGCACCAAGCTCTAGAACCGATTTCCCTTTGTAAGATGGAAGCAAAGAGAGGATCTGCAGATCAGTAGTGAAAATTAGCCCTCTGAAAGAAAATACAAGTGAATTATTTTTTTTATAAAAAACAGAAGAGCAATAAGACATATCCTAGATAAACCATGTCGTTTGAAAAAGATGCTCAGTAACAATTTGATTATTCTTTATGATAATATGTGATCGCTGCAAAAGCAAGCTCCAAGTGACCACTAGGAAACAAAGTGGCTAGGAAATCATAATACTAGTAGTATAGCAAAATAAGTGGGCAGTTAGAGCGCGAGAGGACCAGAATCCAGCCAGAGGTGGGGAAGGTGGCCCAGCTAGATACTACGTATTTTACAACACTAGTAGGCCCATTGCTTTTACTGGTTCCAATTATAATACTATGACCTCATAAGCCTCCAAAGCCATTACTGTTTGATAATTTATATTATCTAGTTTCCTGCCCATTTCTGTTGAGCTTTCATCGATCAATATATGTTGCCGATATTATTGTCCTGAAAGAAATTATCGTCCAATTACGTTGCTCTCAATCAGTTGCTATCAACTTTTTTTTTTCCAGATGGGGTAAAAGGCCATGTCGATCATTAGCCCATCGCCGCACAGTCCACAGGCCAATCATTTTTCTGTGTCCAAGATATGGTAAAGATTCCAGTATCGAGTTATGAACAGAACCACAATCATTGAGCGGCAATGGAAACGATGAAGTGATACGAAGAAACAGAGGAGGGGAGAAGGGAGAGGAGATCATGCAGCACCGTAGTACCTCGGGGCGCTCCTCCTTGTCGAGGTCGGCGGCGCGGGAGTCGAGCATCATGGACTCGACGGTGAGGCCCTTGGAGTGCTCCTCCCAGTAGCTCTTCTGCACCTTCCGCTCCACCTCCCCGATCCCTGCACGACGTACGCAGCAACAAGGCCATCAACCATCATCCATCAAACAGGTTCAGAAACGCCACCCCAAAAAAACCCAAAACCCTCGTCAGATCGCATCACACAGCCCCCACACATCAGGCATTCCCCTGCCCAACAACCCCGACGAGAAACAGCACGCGGATCTGCGATCCGGAGGACGGATGGTCCCGCCGTCCGCTTACCATTCGCCACTGCCACCACGGGGGCGTCCATCTCGACGGTGTTCTCTTTTCTTCGTTCTCTACGGCGTCACAAAGTTCTTTTACGCGAGCCTGTTGTGGCGACGCGACGAACCGGAGTTTTCGTTGTGTTTTTGGTTGGTGGGGGGCGTGTGGGACTCGTGGTGCGCTTAGGCGCCCTCGACGGCGAGGCGGGAGCGGGAGAAGCCGCGGGAGCGGCGGTTGTGGGCGAGGCCCCGCTGCTGCATCAACCGAGCGGACCAGCAGAGACCAACCAACCCCCGGGCGGAGCGGGAGGCGGGAGCGGATCAGGGGACTCTGCCACGCGACGCGGTGGAGAGTGGCGGACTGACTGGTGCTGCCTGGCGAGAGTGGTGGAGTGGGAGCGGCGAGCGGGTCGTGCGGAGCGGGGGCGGGGCTTTATAGCTGCGTGGGTGGCGAATCCCCGTGGAGATCTGGGTGGGGCAGGGCAGGGCAGGGCCGCGCCTCGGATCGGCTGCTCCCGACGCAACAGCCGCGCACGGAGTCACGGGCACGGCTGCTCGTCGCGCCGTGCGCCGCCTGGGGCCCTCGCCCTGGCGCCCCTTGCCATCCCTCTGTGATTGATCTCTCAATCAAAGCCTTGGCGCCTTGCCCGCTCGGAGCACCGGCGATTGATCTGATCTCCCAAGGCATTTCCCAGTGTGGCAGCGTGGCGCAGATGAACGGCTGAGGCTGCTGCCGTGCCGCTACAGTTTTTGAGGCCTGCTGTGCCCGCGGACCAGTTTGAGGTGATCCCAAACCCAGCCACATGCATGGTCCTCGGTTATCGGAGGACGGTAAAGGTTTTGCTTTTGCATGCCTGTAATTACTCAACCACGCGTTGTTTTTAATGAATTTTGAACGGATAATGGGGGCCGTGCGTTGATCGTTTTCGTTGGCGACGATGCATGCTTTCTGCCTTGTTTTTATCTTACTTTAAAAAAAGCTCGGGTCTTCCCAACGAAGAAAAATGGGTTCCCAAGAGAATGAAAAAAAAAAACTAGCCATGAGTGACAAGGTAGCTTCTGTTTATGCAGCCTGTTCTGCTTATCTGTTTTCCAGCAGCGAGTTTGTTCTGGTTTATTCTATCATCTTCTCTTTCATAGAATACTTATTGAAACCGTCAAAATCGGCCACAACCAGCGAACTTATCTACCAGTTAAACGTGCCTCATAGGGTAGTAAAGTATTGCGATCAAACTGCGACAACAATAATCTGCAAATGGGCTTAAAAATTAATCAACTTACTATTTTGTTGTATTTAATTTAATTGCTTTATGTGGGGTCAAATAAATGATGAAAAATTGTGTATTTTTCTCTCAATATAGTTATTACTTTTAGCATGGACGATTTGTCAATTTAAAAATATGCCGTTTGGTTTCCCAGAGGCCATAAACAAGCGAGCATATTGTATGTCTTCATCCGAGTATGTTCCATGAAAAAGATGAGAAGATATAGTCATTTTTTAATAAAATGAAAACTTTAGAAGCAGATGCAATAATTTCGTCCTATAGATTCTCTTCTGCACCACTCATGTGTAGTAGTTGGGCCTCGGGACGCGTGGCGTGGATCTGGTGGGCAAACCTTGGTGCTTCGTAGGGCAGGGGATATTGTGTGGATGCTGCTTGACGTGGAGGTAAATAATTGGGTAGGTGGATACCCTTTGGTACCCTGGGCCCACTTGATCGATACTCTCGTCCTGTTGCTGATACCGCACTGACAAAATTGCGAATTTCTTCTTCACAAGAAATGCGGAGTTTCTAGAAATTCAAAAGGGCGCGGACGCAGAAAATCGTATGCGCAGATGTTGCTCTCACCCTTTGCCTCGAAACGCCACGTCACTGTGCATGAGGTTGACATAATTTTTAGCGGCATTCGGGCTGTTTTTGGGTATCCGTTTCCTCCGTGCAGCTGTGATGAAAATGACGGCAATCTTGAATGCCAAGGTGTTTCAATATGGTGAGACTACGTATGCACATCATTGTATGTGTTCATTTTTATTTGTCTCATGGGATCAAAAGGACCCGCGAAAGTATATGACCTTAACAAGGTACCAGTGAATAATGAGGCATAAGTTTCTTCTACCAGTTGGCTCAACGCATGGCATGAAGATTTACATGGAACTCTGAAGTCTCGTAGGGTTGATCTGGATTCATGTTTGAAGCATCCTCCAGATTTATCTCTTGTACCGTACTAACTTGTAACAATTCACAATTGTTGAGATTCCGATCAACCCTACGAGACTAGAAATGCAGTGGCAGTTACGTAGGTGGGGGCTAGCCATTACAGCAACCCCAAGGCCTTTCACGAGGCGAAAAGCCGGGTCACTGATTGAGGTTTACTGTTCGCCGCTTTTCCTCTGGCTCAAGAGACGACAATCATGTTGTGGACATGGGCGAGATGTAGCTATTCGCGATGCAACATCATCTTCGACTGAGCCATGGACGAAAACGAAAAGGGCGAGCGATGACAGCCATACACTTGCAGCAACGTCGCTGATGATAAGATGATTGCCAGATAAGAATGTATCCACATAAAGAAAAATTATGTACAGAACTGCTTACCGGATTTAGTCAGATCTAAATTCTGTAGAAATCTTACCGGATTAAGTCATAAATTTCAGTTGAAAACTTCTCACCAGGCTCAATCAACCGTAAAGAAGCTGGGAATAATGTAAAGTATGCAAGTCACAAGTGTTAATAAGCATCAGAGGTCAGTCACAACAGCACACTCCAATTCTAGGCATGGAGTATTCAACCGAAAGCACATGGTGGTCAATCACACGGCATGTACGGGATTGGCAATCAACTGGTCCACCGCTCTTTTGTTTTTGTTATAATTATGTCCTACTGTTTATTGACATATACTTGGTGTTACACAGGTCACTAATTTCTTTACAACAAGGGTCGGGTAACTCGGCAGCCCCGTGTGATGAAGCCAATACATAATACAGGGATCGCATACAAGAATGGCCAAGCATAATGCATGATATAATCACACAAAAATCGCATTTGCTGAGGCACAAATTTTGCTCATGTAACTAGGTAGCCTACAGAAGTTGGGCGCCACCGAATGGGTTATGTTGCTGATGCCCGTTGTTCACCACTGGGAATGGCCCAAAGCCAGCATCCAGAAAAGGGTTGTTTGTTGCAGGGCCCATGCCCACCTGTGGTTGCATTGGTGGTCCGAAGGGATTTGGTTGCATCATCGTTGGGATCTGCGGATGCTGCTGAGACATGGCAGCCATTTGAACTGATGGTGGGGGAGCAACTTGGTTGGACATTGCAAAAGGATCATTCGTCATGAATGGGTTAGGCGCTGCTGAACCATATAGTTGTTGCTGTTGTCTCTGCCTGTAAGCCCCATCATCGTAAAGGCTGTCCAAGATGAGCTTGTCCAATCCACCACCCTGTAAAAAGGAGTCCAGAAGTTTATTTTGATTGAACGCAGCTGGTACTACCACAAACTTTATGAAATATTGTTGCTGTGATTCAATGCCTAGCCTGGTGAACTGAAACTATTTACTACATTTGAGTTCTAGCATAGCCATCAATTGACTCAACTGAGCATGATTGGCTACATAGCACATAAAATTGGTGTCATTCACATGACCAAGAAATTGTAGGAGCTTTCTGATTGACAAGAGGCATATCATTGTCGCAACACAGGCCGTCATAAGAAGTATGCATGTTTATCTCAACAAATCAACAACACTACAGTTACAGTGCAAACCATCAGCCAAGAATCCATCATACTGATAGTGTTTTTTAGGGAATTGGGGGGGGGGGGGGGGGGGGGGGTCACTTTGACTGTTTAAATACTACGCTACAGAAATGTTGCAATGACCAGAGTGTATGAATTCACACATGATGATCGCCTAATAGGAACATCATACTAAATAGTGCTGTTGATGCAAGTGATGTGCCCACATAGGCAGTAGCAACCCTATAATATAAATCTCAGGAAAAAAAAATGGTATGAAGATCAAAGAAACCAACCAATTGACTGCTAGAAGCAGATGAAGTTGTGGTGCTCGGAGCGCTAACAAGGGCGAGTTCCCATCCTGTCGGATCAAACCCCTTATCTTGAAATGTAGTGTTACCAGTTGTTGAAGTACCATCTAATAAAGATTCAAAATGAATTTACCAATTAATGAAATATCCTTCAGAGAAACTTAGCATTCACTAGGAATTCATTGATAAAACATACCTGTTGGAACAATAGCCAATGCAAGAGCATTGTTTTCCTCTATTGCTGATACAGCAGGGTTTGGATCATCTAAGCCCTATTAGCAAGAAAGACTTTAGTTTGTGGAAACAAGCACATAAGATTTAGATCATGGATATTATAGCATTCTTTTACCCACCAGTAAATCACCAGTATCGGGCACCTCAGTTTTGGGAGGAGGTGAAACCACTTCGGTAACAGGTGGTACTGAATCAGGTTCTTCAACTGGTGCCTTTTCCTCTTCCACAGGAGCAGGCTCAGGGATTTCCTCTGATTCCTCCGGTTTGTACGTAAGAAGAAGCCTCTCAGGAAGTTCCTGAAAAAAAAAGAAATAATTGAAAATTGGCGAGTTGAACTCATTTTCAGTACTCAGAAGTATACCTAATGATATGATAAATAAACTACAGAATCTCAAGCTAGTGAATACAGGGATGTGTCATGTGTGAGATGATAGTGAGATAGCCAGTGTAAAATTATTAATTGAGACAGATAAATGAATTTATTGCCTACTCGCAAAAAAAATGAATTTATTGCCATTTAACAGACACAAAATCTCAGGAATCAAAACTGATATATCTGGTGAAGAAATTGCTAGGCTTCAGCTACAGGAATTTGCATGCTGGAGTTTCTAGTGCTATATAACTTATTAACTTAAGCAGCCTCATCGCTGAAAACAGAAACAAAAAAAGAGATGTGTGATTTCCCAATATAACCAAACAAAGCCCTTAAATCTCAAGCAGGTGGGGATAGACTAGACTGCTACAGGTGATCACTAAAACAGAAACATTATTATTAATAAATTCAACCAAGTACTAACCAGAGGTTCTCGAACTGGAACCATACGCGGAGCCTCCCTCACATACTCCTCCATAGTTGCGAGAAATGTTTGTGGTGGCTGAGGAAAATTTCTTACATAAGATTTCACAAAACAATCTGGTGTACATAGTCAAAAGATGAGACAGTCAGCACAACTCACCTCCCTCAGGGTGGGAAACTGAAAATTCCTCGCAAGCTCCAAACCCCGGCAATTCTCATAGAAATCTGATAGATTACCAGCCTGAAAAGTGGGGTGCCAAATAACCAAGATATATAAGAACAAAGAAAACACATGGTGTTTTTTCAGAATGTAGATGCTCTTCAATTATAATCTTCTGAACTCTGTTACCTGTTGGCCAGCCCTTCTGTAAATTTCAAGAGCTTTAAGTGCTTCATGTCTTGGCATCTCAAAAAACTGTACAAAACAAGAATAATATAAGCGCACATTGTTAACAGCACACAAGATATTTCCAGGTGAAAGCCACCCGTTACCTTATCAACAAGGTTGATAATTCCATCATTTATCGCACAATAAATTTTGAAGCTTTCTTTTAGCACCTGTGCAATGTAGAGTCACGATATGATGTCAGATCAACCATCAAGGCATGGTACTCAGGTAGAACAGAAGATAGGATACATTATTGTTTCCTTATTTAGCAAACTGACGAGTCTTCAGAAGGGAAAAAAACAGGTGTACTTCAGCATGTGTATATGTTGGATTACTTTCACACAGCCAAAATTTTTAGTATAGGGCCCAATGGTATGTTCATGGATACTTCAGAAACAAACAATCAAGCATGGAGCATCGAAGCAATTAAATACTTCTCGGAACTAATCAAATATGTCATTTTTGCAAAATATTCTGTTATCGTCCAGGAAACACATCATGCAGATACAGCAAGAATAATAAACATCGTGTAATTGTGTTTAGAAAACATCTGGCAGGGCACAAGTGATAAGAGGCATATTGCAGAATTACAGCAGAAACAACATAATCATTCTATTCAGTTTTCCACCAATATCATTTGGATAACAAGGCAAGCATGGCACTTGAGTTTGTAAAATTAGAAGTTCAAGTTAAAAAATAGAGCAGGGGGGTGGCACACAGCCAAATCGAACCAAAGAACAGAGCTTACCAAAGCTAGAGCGTATTGCACCAAGTAGTTGTTGTTTGCAGCTCCTTCAGGCTACAGGACCGGGGGGAAAAAGTGTTAAGCCATGTGAAGTTATAATTTAAAAAAAAAAAAAAACAAGCTACAAGGGATAATCACCCGGCATCCAACAAGACGGTATAATAACTGCTGCAGTGCTGGCAGTTGCTCTAATAGATCCTGTGAATCCAACTCTCTAGTTCTGCTGTGTCCCTGATAGCAAAAAGAATCAGTTGAAGAATTAATTAATGAGCTGGAATTGGTACAGAAATTAGCAACAATTGCAATCCTTGAAATTAATCATTTGCAGGCTTGCTGTACCAAACTGAGATGAAACGGTTCTAACCTTTTCAGGACCTTGACCTTGTTTGGACAAACGCTCAGCTTCGACATCATACTTCAGAACTCTGAAGCATTCCAATCTTTCCTCCAAAAACAATCCATATGTGCGAACCCAAGCAGAACAATCCCAAGCTGCACATAACTGGGAAATCAGGAGGAAATTGGCAGGATAGTGGCAATTTTCTACTATAAGTATAAATACCGACCAATTGGGCTGGAGTCATCCTTAAAGTTTGAAAGTTGTAGAATCCGTCCCCTTTGCGTAAAGTTAAGAAGCTCTTCTCGAAATGTAGGATCGCCCTCACGAAGAAGTCTATGGATCACTACAAGTGTTTTCAGTGCAACCTACATGTCCAAAAAAAATGATGTAAAGAAAAGTTACTACTACCATATGAAACCAGATAAATAATTTTGGGAATTTGTTTCCCATAACTGTACAATTTTGCTAATAATTTAGGAAGACTCACATTGCATTTCAAAATACATATTACTAAACTGAAGAACAAACTTGTAGTGTTGAATGGTTAACTCTACACAACCAGAAGTTTATACCTAACAAATTCTGCATTCACATGTTCAAATCTAAATTAACTCAGCAAGATGGCACACTAAAAAATAACCTAGAATGCAAATGGCAGTAACAACCAACCAAGCACTTTCAAACCCAAATTTTCTCAGAAAGATGATACACTAAAAATGAACCTTGAATGGAAATGGTAGTTACTACCAAAAGACAACCAACCATTTTCAAACAAGTATAACAAGCAATTGATAAGCAATGACCTAAACGATCGATGCAACACAGAATGCAATTATTAGAACTTCCTTCAAAGTTCCAGTTTAAATACTCCAGGAAATTACAGCCTAGGATACACTGGAGCTCTATATTTCCAACTGAAAAATAAGCATAGTAACTTCTCTACTCACTAGTAAGCATTAGATGAAAATTTACAAGAACCAATGAAGGCTACATTTCAGGTCACAAAGTTTTCATATACAAATCATAAAAGGGATTAACTCAACAAAAACATTAAATTTCGATCAGCTCCATGATTAACAAGCAGAAAACGGTCTGTGTACCAATGTTCAGTGTATTATTTGAATCAAGGCAACTGTTCATGCTTAATCACAACTCAACAGAAACTCCACATCTCATTCGAGTCAGGAATAGATACGCCCAAGTGAGCATACAACTTACAATCCAGTTGCGGGTCTTGGCAAGACGGCGGGAAAGAGCATGGATGCAGTAGGCAACATCCGCCCGTGGCCTGGCGATGGATGTCGCCGCAACAACTTCTGCAACACCACCACACACAAATTACCCATCATCAAACACCGCACATAACCAAAAAGCACGCACGCCTCACACCCTTCCCTCCTTCGGCCTCCCCCACTTGGAGGCACGATCTAATTCGGACCCCAAAAACACTAAATTAGGCAGAAGCTTTAATACGCGGAAATACAGGGTATGAGAATGAATCAACGCACTGCGCAGGTGGCGCTCCTTGGGCGGGGTTTCCACGTGGTTAGTCGCCTTCACGATCGCCACATCCAGATCCTACAAAAGCGACCAGACACCAATCAAAACCCACAGATCCAAGGCTGCTCCCTCACCCCAAAACACCACCGGCTCGCTTAGCAGATGGAGAAACTAGGGTTTGCATGAACTGCCCAAACTTAGGTCGAAAAAATATCCGGGGAAATCGGGGGAGAAGACAACGGATCGAGGGCTACCTTGAAGTCGGAGTTGAGATTGGCAAGGCTGACGGTGGTGGTGTCCTTGATGGCGCCGTAGGCCTTGCGCCAGCTCTGCATCGACGCCATCCCTGCGCGGCCGCTTGTTCGTCGGCCTCGCCGCTACTATTCCTCTTCCTCGCTATATTTCTGGCCTTCTGCGGGCCTGCGGGGGACGCGTTTGATTCGGTTATTTTTTACCCTACTTTTTTTCTGGGTGGTTTTTTTTCTGTGCTGGCGTGTCAAATTTCGCCGACTTGGGGAGTACTGTAGTAAAAATGAACAAGGCGAGGCTGCTTTTTGCGAAGTTGCGTGCGAGCGGATGCGTTGCGTCTCGACTGACGACGACCTTCCTCTCGTGGTTTGCGAGCGGAAGGTTCGCGACTTGATCGAGGCAATGCCTTGATTTTGCGTTAAACCCCTCTGAACTAGCAGAAATGTAGGAGTATTTTATTTTATGCCTTTTGAGGTGGGACGTATTAGTGAATATGATTGAGCATATTGGGCGCTAATGAAAATGCATTGTAGCTTTGACCTATGCCAATGTCAACTGATTACAGATAAGTAGTAGTAAACCTGATGTAGATTATAAAATTTAGACTATTATATGCATGACTTATGCATATAATTGCACATGACATGTCACGACCGGAAAACACTAAAGATAAGTTTGTTAATATTACTCCCTCCATCCCCTTATGATAGGACTATTTGATTTTGGCTCAAATACCAAGAGAAAGAACATTACTTATCTCTCATTAAACATGTCATCACAAATTTAATGAAAACTCCTCGGTGCCAACGACATTAACACCATGATCCACATTAAAAATCGTTCCAACCAATCTCATTTCCTTCCTCCATTCTTCTTTTTTCGTGCGTGCAAGTGGTGGAATAATTAGGAGTGAGACAAAATATTATTGTGCATCGGACCCGAGGCAATGGCAAAATAGTCCTATCGTATAGGGATTTTTAAGATTTAGAAATAGTCCCATCATAGGGAGGGAGTAATATTTTACGGTACTCTCTGTAAAAGTGTGTAGGCATATGTGTAACGGGCTAACCTATCATGTCTTTCAAATAAGTAAGCTATTTATTAATTAGTAACTAGGTTATCTTTGTTAATTTTGGATTTGCGCTACATAAACAAAGTCAGACGAGCATAAGTTTATATTCCTTCTATTTCAAATGTACGTCGTTTTTAAGATTTATAGATTTTGATATTCATCTAGATATGGCGTATGTCTAGGCACGTACCAAAAGCTATGTACTTAGAAAAGCCAAAACAAACTACTATATTTTGAAACGAATGGAGTAGCTAATTAAGGTGTATCGTTGAAAATTTCTTATATTGAATATACTCCCTCAATGTTTAAATGTTTAAGCTTATAGCTTGTTCTAAATATCATATAATATAGCTAAAACATAAAAGAAAGTGACCTATTTGTCCAGATTGTAAAAAATGTGATGACGTAGCATAACACTCCTCGCTCCGTTGTACAATGCCTACTTGCCTAGCATTAACCACATTTATTGTAAAGTAGTTTTGATATCATTCTTTCGTAAATTGAATACGATCATCTTATACCTAGCTAAGGTATATTGCTGGACATATCCCTACGTTGTACTTTGTTTCCTCCGTTGACACTGCGTTGATACATGATATCTTACTTTTGCCATGTTATTTATTGAGAACTCATGAGAAATACACGCATGAAATCGCGGAAGTGGAGGGTCTAATGTGCAAACTAACTAGCATGTCTCGCATGCTTAGCTGGCCAGGTATTCTTTCTACACGCCAAAATGGTCTGTTTGGACATAAACAACGTGAAGAAATGTAAAGAGACTGAACCATGCGTCATGCTTCTGTGCCTTTCGGTTGCTCGCTTCGGTGTCAGGCACTCTGAATGGACGCCTTCCCGCGCCGGGCCGTCGGCCAACAAAACGGTGCTGGGGTGTGGACCCATTCCTACCACGCAACCCAAAAGAGAACGACGGATTTCTAGTGATGTTTCCTGGTCATGATTAACACAGTTGCTTCCAGCCCGAAAAAGTATGAAATCCAAAGGAGAAAATAAGCAGTTTAAATCTCAAGGCCATGATTAGTTTCGAGCCTTCCAATGTGAATATGTGATCATTGCACTGTGCTAAGTGAAGACAAAGGATGGTCGGAGAATTTGACACCTCTGCCATTATTGATTTCTGTTGCATCCAATCATTGTTTGGATTCAGGTTAAGTAGCCGTAATTCTACGACTGTTGCTGACGGGTGTGGTTAGATGAAGAAAAATGAATAAAAAGTATGAAAAAATACTGTTTTTATGGAAGCGTAGATAGAAATGAACTGACACAGTTTTCTAGATAGATAACTTTTCGTGAAAATGTGATGTTTTTATAGAATCTAAACACGGCCGCATTTCTGCCGTTCAGTCGTGCATTCAACATTCTTGCCCTTGGGCGGATACAAAGAGGGGCCCTCCAGCGTGTGCCCTTCTGGCAATGGTGATTGGGTTGTTCCCTACCACGCTGCTCTCTGGTGGCCTTCTGCCTTACTTGACATTGACGAGATCTTCTACATCCCCTTTAAAATTCAGGCAGCACACTTCATGGACCTTCAAGATGTACATGGAGGAAAATGGTCAAGATGGTGTTCTTCAGTTCCCACACGGCCACAGGCCTTCAATGTGATCCACCGGTAAACCAACAGCTATAGTAAGGTCACAGTATTCAGAATCTCAGATAAATGCAGCTTGAGCAAAATGGTCGAGAAGAGGCCCCCGCGGTGGGGATTCATGGAGGACCACTCGACTCGGGACAGGTAAATGCAACAGCAGAGAAGGGCCAACATGGTGTACTCCGAACTCCGAAGTCCCAAGCGGGCCAAGCCTCCAACATTAATCAGTCATCACGAGGTGCAGCCTTTGCTACAGTTAAAAAGTTAAAGACGCATTGCCAAATGCCAATCATGGCGCCACGGCACAAGTGACCTGTCACGGAATCTTGTACACCACATAAGGAAGAAGACGCTTCCAGTGCAGAAAGCCACGACAATCCCAATCACAGGTTAATCAGGCCGGCGCCCAGCGGAGTGCTCATGATGGGATCTCAAAAACTATGATGCTTCAGGCATATGCAAAAATATTTACAACTATACATCCTTTTACTGTCGTCTTTCAGACAAATTTTACTCATCAGTCGCCAGCATGTACGAAGTAAGGAGTATAATATATTATACCATTACCAGTGCTAATAGGCGACGTTTTTTATACAGAAGAACGAACAATGTACAGGTTGCGCCGGCCTACTCTCTCGGTATCCACCGGCTCCACCAGATGCTTTTGCGCTGGCTGGCCAGCTCGTCCATGCTCTCGTTGATCGTTTTCACGATCTTCCTCTGCACGCGCAGCACGGAGGCCAGCACGTTCCGCTGGGCGCTGCCTTTCTTTGGCTTTATTTCCTACACGAAAAGAAAGAAACACGCAAGTGGTGAGTCTTTGGTGTTCTCCGTATCACATATGCTGATCCCTGGAGTCAAGTCAGCATCCAGATAACGAAATGGAACCCTGTCTTCTAACAGCTGCAACAAGTGAACAACTACTGATATTTCAAACCTTCGTGTTCTACGTCAGACTAGCGATTTCAAATAAAAAGCTTGTTTGTCTGCAAACTGCTGCAATAAGTCAACAACTCCAGTATGTATTTCAAATCTTTGTGTGTTCTGCCTGCTAGTTAATTATGCTACCATACTGCCCCCAAAACAAAGGAAAGGCTGCTGTACGTACCCTAAGCTCTTGAAGCTGTGCTTCTGTAAAGCCTCCCGCATCTTCAGTTCCTGACTTTGCCATGAGGCCAACAACCCATCTAGCTAATTCACTGTAGTCCTTCTGGGTTGCCCGGAAAAGTTGCAGCTGTACGTTTTGCATGACAGATAGGCCAAGAAGTCCTTCACGGTTGAAGTATGGGTGTGCCAATGCGGCCTTAGCACTGATCCTTTGCCGCGCTTTGTACCGGACCATCGACGTGAGGAGTTCCCATCCAATACCATCGTCTAAATCCATGATATCAAAGCCCCTCCGAAGCTCAGCGTTTGCTCGTGGCTCCACCAGATTCCTCCAAGCTTCTAGGTCATAATCACACCGCTTCAGTTGGCGGTTGAACTGTATGAGGTTGCTGTCAGTTCGTAAAGAAGGGAATGCCTGCAAAAGAATGTCGAGTTAAAAGATTAATAACTACACTGTGTTTATAGAATTTCACAGAAAATGCTGCCATGATATATCTTGAACAGGGAAGAAGCAAAACAAAATAAGGTTGTGGAGAACTGGAGATGTAGCTATCTGCAAGCATATTCCACTAATATCACAGCTAGGAAAGGAGGCTGAATGAAGAGAAGAAATCACAATTGAACGTGCTCTAAGATTGGAAAATTGGAAAAATGTCACAGAGCCCAATGAACAAGAAGAATCACTGTAGGCTGTGGAGATTGGAAAAATGTCAGTTTAGATGTGCTCTAAGATGTACCTGCGCCAAGCATGCAATGTAAATCTGTACTAATATTCAATGCATATACCCACAAGTATATGCTAATATGTTTGCTCCCTGTGATCGCTTACCATCTGTAAGAATATGAGGCCCAAGCTATATATGTCAAATCTGTCAGGAAGATTCAGCTGTAAAGGACAAATATTATTGCATCAGCTCAATAAATTAACTTAACTGGATTAATTTCTCAGAGAACTGACATACAAAACAAAACAGTTTAAAGCATACCTGCCATAGGACTGGAGACAAAGTAGTTGCAACTGGAACTGAAGGAGCGGATGGCGTTTGTGTGCTCATAATATATTGCTCTGGTGCAGCATACCTGCCAAGTAATGGTAAAGCTTCAACAACCTTTCTAAAGAAACTATTAGCAAAATACACCCTTGTCAAGGTAAAATGTTTGACTAGCGGAAAACTTTCTTTAACTTTGCCATGTTGAGCACTTCTTGATAATGAAGGTAGCTGCAAGTACCTTGGATCCAAAAGGAACTCTTTGGGAATGTAGTTGATGCCTACTCGTAAGTCAGCCGCTGCTCCAAGATCAATAATTTTGAAGGTTCGTGATCCTATCAGAGACAACAAAAAGGGGAACAAAATTAGAGTAAATATTTGGCCATGGAATTATAAACAAAATGAGATTCTGTTATTACCCTCTGAAAATATCACATTTTGAGGTTTTATATCTCTGTGAACAATCCCCGTCGAGTGAAGTCCATCAAGAGCGAACAAGAGTTGTCTCATTACCGTTTGAATGATCTTATTCTCTCTTGATATTCCCTTTGGCAAGTCCTGGACATCGCCAAGAATCTTTGTCTCCACCTGATTGGGGAAAAAAAACAAGTTACAGCTGTTAAGTAAATGACAGCTACTCCATGCCACTGTAAATTTATTGTGGCTTGTGTTGACTCAAATAAATCACATGGAAGATTTAAATTGTATCCTCAACAATATATGAGTATAAAATGCTGCAATCTACCATGCTATGAGAACATTAATTTAATAAAAGGAAGTCATGTCTAATTGTTCTGTGTTCTCACTAACAGTTGATCCTAATAAGCTAAAATTCATACTTATCTCACTAAACTAGCATAGTTCCAAACACATACAGCTGATCAACATATAAAGTTGACTGAAACTGGTTATCAACTTGACCATTATAGTGCAGCTCAGTAAGTCAACACAGTGCAAGAAACTACAGTTGAGAAGATCTCAGCATCAAGCTGGTGATTATCAGTTAAAATAACTGCGGTTCATTCAAAGAAGCAAATATCATGATAAACCTGAGAAAAGAAACTTGTTCATCTGGAATTTATGGAACCAAGTGAGTAAGTTGACTGACTTAGACATTATTTTTCAAGCCGGATGGCAGAACTTACATTGTAAGGGAATTCCTTGCTTTGCATTAGATCATAAAGTGTATCCTCGCCTTCAAAACGCCAAATGAGCCAATATTCTTCAGCCCCCTTTCCTTTTGCTTTGCTCTGAAGGCAACATGCAACCAGTGTCAGGAATCAATCAAACTCTATTTATAAAAAAAGGAAAGGTTGTCTTTAGACTTATCCTATATTATGAAAAGAGAAGGACTGGGTGAACCCAACAAAGAAAAACTACAACACAAGCACCTACTGTGACTGTGAGTGTACCTCACGAAATCCATATAGAAAATCCTGCGCAGCTACTAGCGCAAGCCCTCCTGACACGCTCATTCATCCAAATCTCGACTGCGCCATACTCTGTTGCCTTCTTCACAACCACATCCCCTGCTTCAAGATGAGCAAAAGAAGGTTTTAGATATCCATTAGTATGACAGCTTTGTTTCACAACTTCCAGCGTTTTAGATATCCTGAAACCTTCAAATCCAACATTGTCAGTAAACTATGTAAGCGATTCACATGTAACGAAAACCGCATCAGGCCACAATATCTAGTCTACATCCAAATTTTCTTTTACATTTTCCTAAGGAGCACAATTCATTTCCCCCTTTTTCTGATGTTAAGACCACGCACGCACACTGAAAATGCTCTAGTAATAGAGCATTTCAATTTACCTTGCTACTCCATTTAGTCGTCTAAGCCAAGGAGCAAGTATCGATTAGCAATCAGAACTATACAGAATTGAAACCTTCACATGCGGACGTACCATTACTCCATTAGCCGTTACCTTCTCCGCAGCTTCGGGGTTCGCGAGTGACGCCTTACACACGACCCCGAACGCGCCCTCCCCAAGCTTCTTCCCGAGCACGAAGTCGTCCTGCCCGCGCATCAAATCAGCACAAATGGTGGCGGCAGAGGGCTTAGGTCTCGGAATTAAAGCGCGAACACACCTTGCGGAAGGTAGGGCGGAAGAGTCGCTCGGCGAATGCGAGCACGAACATGTCGAAGAACCCCGGAGCGACGCCGGGGGTCGCCCAGAGGTAGGACACGGCGGAGAGAGCGAGCGCGACGCCGGGGGCCGTGATGGTGAGCCCGTCGTTCTGGGGGAGCGTGCTGCGGTAGATGACGTCGCCGCACTGCATGACGGTGCAGGGGAGCCCCACGCCCACCGCCTCCACCAGATTCCGCCCCAGCTCCGTCGCGACGCCGCCGAGCTCCGCCGTCACCGGCCGGAACGAGGCGGCTGCGGGGCCCGCCGGCCGCCGGCGCCGCCGCCGGAGGAGGGTGTCGTGGCCGGGGAGGAAGGAGGTGGAGAGGCCCAGGCCACTAGCGGCCATTTTGGATTTTTGTTTCCGCGGTTTCAAAAATGTGGCTCAAGCTATTTTATGGAGTATATTCTTCTGTGAGTATGGAATTATCGTTCGCGAGATAATTCAATTTCAAGCGTGCGGGGATGGATGAGCCCGACACGTGGCCCGGGCCCTCGTGCCAGTGGCTGGATATGCGTGTGGCCCGGCGCGCGGGCTCCGAGCTTTGCAGCTAGATTTGATTTGAGTGAAAATGAAATCAGCAAAGTTTAGCTACTTAAGTAACGAAATTATAGTTTGTTTCTGTTTTCTAGATTCATAGATTTTGCTTGTAAATCTAGACATAACGTTTATCTAGGTGCATAACAAAGATTATGAACAAAAAACCAAACGACTTATGATTTGGAACGAAGGTAGTACTAAATTATGCCATGCTTTTATCAAATATAAATCATATGGTCTGGTTTAACTTGCATAAAATTTGGAGGAAAATTGCATTTTAAACGAGCCTTAGTATACTTTTACGAGTACTAGTGCTTCTCAAGCGGTGTACGTTGGAGTTAGATTGCTTTGGATTTTAAGAAGCTGTCAAGAATTTTTTTCTCTCTCTAAGTTTACTTATGTTTCGAAAATACAAAAAAAAACGAGTAGGTCATAATTTGTGGCTACGGGAAGATAGACGTGGAGTGGAAGCATCGGATTACTTCCTCGAGCTAGTGGCTAGGATCCGCTCTCGCTCCTATCAGCTTCCCCTCCGTTATACGACGCGCTGGTCAATTTTTGGGGAGTGATTTGACTCGTGGGATTGGGACTACTGGTCGAGTTCGCGCGGTGAAAAAAATCTTTCTGCCGGCGCAAACCGTAGCTACGTGCATCAACATATTTTTATTTTTCTTTTTACGAAATAAACCTTAATTTTCGAATGCTCTGATAAACTTTATCCGAGTACTGGACCAAACTGGAGTTTCTAGGGCCCGTGGGCCAACTTATCTACTGTAATCATGTTAGCGGGCCATTGAGAATATGGCCTATTGGTGGTGTGGGCCTTTAGAGACTGGTGAGCCCAACACCATGTCCAACAGGACGTATTATCTCTCTCTAACCAACCAATAACAACCACTTTCGTCTTCTTAGCCGGATGCTGGGCGTCTGCCCTCACCTGATTGCTAGGTCGGTGGAATAAAATCTCGCTGATCGTGGAGTTCTTGCATAACATGGGCATAATGTAGATGATGCAGTTGTTTATCATGGTCAAATGTAACTATACCTGTTCTTGCAAAGAATCAAATCCAAAGAAACCCATTTTAACTGCCAAGTGCCAAGCATCCTGCGCATGAGTTGAGTTGGGGGAATCAAAGTCCTACTTGTGCATGCAGTTCGTGCTTCGCGTGGATTCCGTAAATTTTTTGCGCTAAATTGACACTAATCTTGATCATGTTCTCGTTAAGAGGTTTCAGGATTCTATAGTTCATAAGCCAAATTCTTTTTTTTTTTGGGGTAATCAGCCAGATTGCAAGGTCACCTAACCAGTACTGCAAAAATAGCACATAGATAAAATCTTTTTCTTTCCTTCCCGTGTTTCTAAAAAATAGTTTTGTCTTCCATAATCCTGAGTGGAGAAAAATAATTTTGGCCTTAGATACGAAGAATATAATGTAGTTTGTGAAAACAAAAGGCTCATGGTGTCATTTTATTCTAGTAAATATTAGTATACATCCACATTATGTCATGACGCATATACTATGGTTTCAAGTTTGCTGGATATGATATCTTGTCCTAAGATATGACGAGTAGGATCCTTCTACACATTTACCTTGTATAGCTATCATCTACAATCATATACTACTATATATATGCTTATCCTAGAATTATTCAAAGATATCATACAGTCTGTTAAGGACACCAGACAATCTTTTGCTTTTAGACTTGAGTCTTGGCGCTGGCCCATGCCAATATCATGCTTCATGCCCCTGTTACCATTGAGCAAAAGTCAGAGCTCTGCCCTGAAAATATACAGTTTCCAGTTTGACCAATTTGAAAGATCGTTTGGTGTAGAATGGGAAGACAGGGGTAGTTATTCTTGTTCTATGAATTATCAATTTAGTAACATCACACCTATCGCAAGGCAATGAAGTTCTTGTCCTGATGATCAAGATTCATGACTAACCCTTCTCTGAAATAAACATGGCAACGTCCAGGCATATGGAACTCTACTGCTCTGAAAGTCTGAAACAACCATGTTCCTGCCTGCTCGCATAATGAGATAGCACCAACACCGAGCAGGAACCTTTGAGGTGGCGAAGGCTGGCTGTGTTCAAACGCGGCTCCCATGTGTCACTTGTGGTTTTCGAAGACTGCCGTACGGGCACCCGCAAAAGAAACGGCAATAATACGTTTGTTAGTGGCCTTTCCATGTCCCGAAAACGCAGGCTAAGCATGGAATCCGAGCATGTGATTGTCACATGACCCGAGCAGATGGGTCTTGACTCGATTGCATCAGCGTTCGGGAGTGCGCCCAGTCCCAAGGGCTCATTCGGTTCTGGCTATGATATGGGCTGGGCACCGGGTTTTATTTCCTGCATTTCCTTGTTGTTTAACAGATTCCAAGTTTGCAACAGTAGTTTCAGTACGGATATTGCAAGTCTTTTAGCAGTTCTGAGTTTCTGACGACGCAAGAAATTGCAAGTTGGTTTGCATTTCAAAGAAGGATTTGATAAATCAAATGAGCTGTTCTTGTGTTTGTCTTTCTGTGCATTCTTCACAATGCATTCTCAGACAGACATCAGAGCACATTTAGATGATCAGCAGGTTCAGTAATGCAGTTCATACTAGAAGTCTAGAACCATATCTTCTGTTGAGATCCATGCCTGTACGGTTCCATACCATTGATAGCTCAGCACAATCATTAGTTCATGAGCTCCTTTCTTTAATAAAAGGACGCGCCTATCTTTTTGCGCGTTCTCGGAAAAAAAAGAAATCAAATACTCATGAAACAGGAAACTGCTCGCTCGAATTATATTTCAGATGAAATAATGTGACACTGCATATACCGAACATGTTTATGTATCTCCCCTTAAAAAAGCATATCATCTTCTTCCAAGTTGAGGGCTCAACCAGGATAGCGTGCACACTGTGCAGCCGACCAAGACAGTTCCGCAGGCGAAGGCGCCTACCCACTAGGCTACTCCTGCCGCCATCTCCATGGAATCCATTTCCTTTCATGTCGAAATAGCCACCGGCATATTGGTTAGGAATATCTAGCAGGACATGAATTGAATCCCAGAGGGGAGCTAATCAAATCTCCTAATTGCGGCATCGATTCGGTGTCAAGAGGGACCGTTGGTCTACATGCTCCAGAGGCATTGTCCCCTGGGGCGTCATCAAAATTCGTGCCACTTGACGGGATGCCGCATGTGCCCTAACCCCTGCAGCCGGAGCGCGGCAGCAGAAGCCTCCCACTTCCAAGAAGGGGTATATGCCCCTTCCAAGGTGTTGTTTATGATAAGCACAAGTAGGCGATGGGCGGCAGTGGAAGGCAAAGATGTTGAGCCTTGGGCTCCTATATAAGCCTGCCAGATGCCCTCGCTTGACCACGCCATTGCAGAAGCAGATCCAGCAGTAGTGGTGCAGAGCCTTCCAGCTCAACAGCTCCCCAGCAGAGCCTCTGTTCATTCGGCCAGGATGAATAAGCCATGGAGCCAGGGGAAGCGCAGGGGAGGAGGGCTCAGCAGGGTGCTGAGGGAGCAGAAGGCTAGGCTCTACATCATCCGGCGATGCGTCGTCATGCTCCTCTGCTACCATGACTGACTGATCTGCTGCTCTGTTTGCTGTTCTTCCTAGCCGTTGGCTGACTCTAGGTGTTGCTGTTGCTTTGATCTTTTCAGTTTGTGGATTTTAGGAACTAGGGAATTGATGATTCTTTGATGTACATAGGGTAGTTCTCGGGTAGCCACTGACGATCTCCATCCTTATTAGCATCTCTTGTGTTGTGTTAGTGGTTGTTACTCCTAAGTCCTACAATGGCAAGGATGTGCTGCTAGATGTTATCGTGTGTGTTTGCTCTATAAGAAATGCAAGATCAGAAGGAAAAAAAAATGTCTTTTGGTATCTACTGTTTGTCTTGCATTCAAAGTCACTTTAAAGCTGTTCCAGCAATCTTGAATGTGTAACCATCTGAGAAGGTGTGGAGTTAGCACTGACATCCAGATAAAGCAACTTGCATGTGCCAAAAAGAAGCTTTGTGAGCACAACCAAATAAGGCAGGAGTATATACTCCGTATACTACTAATTTCAAAGATATAATGGCAATGCTGGATGCTATCCTCTGAAAAAAAAACATAAATCAATTTACAATTTTTTTCAGAGCTTTTGCATACTGTTTGGAAATGGCACTACTACTAATACATATTAACACAATAAACATAGCATACTACCCAGTCTTCAGGTGGCACTCTTCTCTCTCAACTACAACGAGCACCCAGATTCCTCGCAATTTTTGTTGTTGAAAGAATAGATTCCTTCCAAGTTACAAATTGGTAAATAAATCATCAAGTTGACAAGTCGCCCGTGGTACTTTTAGTTTTCCAGCAGCAATCAAAATGCAGACTTCAAATTACAAAAAATTCATCATAAAAATATGTGCAGCAATTAGGTACTAATAGCCTAATAGTACAACTATGTAGATCTTTCAAGAATAAAAACTAGGTACACTGGACCACAATTAAATGAGAAGCTTCAAGGTACTTGCGTATACTCGTAGCACTGAGCTGCAAATGACCTGCCTCCTGTTCTTGAATTCAGAGTTTTGAGATGCACAGCTCATTGCGAACACAAGCATGGCGGATCTTGTCAGATGCACATATACGTCCTTATCTTCAGCATTGGCAACTGACTAGATGGTTGAATTGAAAGTGTTTTCTAACATATGAATGACTAGGCATGGATTATAAAATTCTACCAACTGAACATGCCAGTTTGTGCATGGCCACTAAAGGCGTTCAGATGCTCAGCAAACTTCTTCTAGGCACTAAATGTTGTTTAAAAATGAATTCTCTTCATGAGCATGATACACGCCATAAATCAAATGATCTTTGTGCCAAGAGGAAAAGAATTTTTTATAGCATCAGTCATTTGCAGCCTTAGGCCGTGTTTAGTTGATGAAATTTTTTCGTGAAAAAATTTCGGGTATTGATTTTACCAATTTAGAAGTAGTAAATGTAGACAAAAAGGGTGGAAAGTTATATGGATAAGTTGGAAATCTCGAGACGAATCTAACGATGGTAATTAGAGGGTAATTAATCTATAATTAGCGGACGGTTACTATACCATTGCAAATCATGGATTAAGTAGGCTCATTAGATCCGTCTCGCGATTTACAGCCTATCCATATAACTTTTTACCTTTTTCGTCTACATTTAATACTTCATGCATTTAAGATTCTCTTTGATGTGATGGGTAAAAGATTTTGGGTGGGAACTAAACACGGGCTAAAGGAAGTACTGACTCTGACGAAGTGGCAAGCAGAGAGCCTAGTGCTGCTCTGCATTGGATTGGTTCAAGACTTCAACCTGAAACGAGAGTGTACCACGCTTTGTTTAGTACTGTACTCCGTATGTACATACGGAGTACAGTACATCAACTTAGACTAGTGCAAATTGGGGTCGGCTCCGAACACGCTGTTCCTTTTTAATCACCTAGGTCGGCAAAAACCAGCGCTTTACCCGCTATGGGAGGTCGCGACAGAAACGCGTATCCTACAGCCACTTGCTGTACTTGTTGCTTCAAGAACCATGTCCAAGTTCAGGTCATTGCTGTGGTAAAGGGCTTACATTACAACAGCCAGCTCGCTTACTTACTCTCAAGTGGAGCCAGCCACAGACCATTACCTGTAGCACTAGTTGCTGTACTTGATAAAGTAGCTCTGAAGCTTTGATTGTTTCTGCAATTCTGCATGAAAACCAAAAAGATCAAAGATGAAGAAAGCCGTCACGTGTTAGTCCTGCTCATGTGCTGCGTAACGCAGACACTGTTCCCTGACCAAGGAACTATATGCTACTCCGTACTATGCATTTAGTAACCTAACCTACCTTCGGTTAGCATCTACGTATATGAAAAATTCACTGATCTAGCAAGATGTTCAAACTACGTTCGGTAAAAACAATTGCTACTCAAACCATGAAATGGGATGTATGACCACTGACGAGATTCGGAAAACCCGTAGAAATCTCTAAAGAACGAATCCTGGACGAAATCCGCTCCGCTCGTGGATCCACGTCACCCGCTAGCGTATCAACCATCGGATCTACTCAGGTTCCAGTATGGACCGTCCGATCATGGGTCTGTAACCCGTATCTGGACCGTCCGTTGGCAAATCGGGTCGGACATGACTCGAGAAGTCGCGAACGTTCTAGCGGGCTCACGCCCGTCGCCCTCCCTCGGGCCTCGGCCGTGTCGCCCGCGCCGGTCCCTCTCCTCAGTCCTCACTCCTCTCCACTCCCACGCTCTCCACCTGGGCGCCAACGCGGTGGGCCTATGCGGCAGCGCGGAGGACCGGGGCAGGCGTAGGCCCGCTGTACGGTCGTCGTCCCCGCGGCGAGGGGCGGCACGGAGCTGCACCTGCAGCAGCAGGCCAGCAGCGGCGGTCCGCGGCGAGGGCGCGGACGTCAGGCCCCGACGGCGACGCGGCAGGGGCGAGGCCCCCGCGGACCTCAGCAGGGAGCAGCCGCCAGGCCTCCCCCGCGTGTGCACGTGCTAGGTCTCTGCGTTGCCGTTTCACTTTGGAACACATCATCCTGCAGAGGTGAGGTTCATTTTTTTTCTTTTCCGCTACTCAATTCAATTTTGACTCCTTTGTATTTGCCACGCTTTAATTTGATTCACTCTGGAGGTACTTATGATGAACAAATCTGTTGACCCAGAGGAGCAGATGGAACTCCACGTGCTTACACGCACACAAGGTGCTCGACTATACGCCTGAGCACGTCAACATGTTAAAACATCACATCTGATATATCAATTGTCTTCCAGCTTTTGCAATCCTCTTGGAAACATAGATAACATGATTTTGTGAAACATAGCCGACCTTTTATCAAACTCAATGTAGAGTTGCCAAAGGTTTTTAACATTTTAAATCCGGTGATGCCATCTTGCAAATACATTGTACTGCTTTCATACACTTAAACATAAGGTAGCCATTTTATCGTCTATGGGAACATCTCTGCAGATATAGAATATAGATGCAGGAAGCTAAAAGGAAAGATATTTTTGGGATTGCATTATATTTGTTTCTAATTCTAGGGATTTCAATGACTACCTCTGCAATTTATAACATGCTTGGTTGATGACAAAACTCTTCGCCACAATCTATTTTTTTTTAACTGAGTTCAGAATTTTGATAGATCCATATAATTTTTCTATTAAACAGGCAACTATATGGGACAAGAAGTATGAGCCATGTATTCCCTCCATCACTCTTGTCTTGAAATCACATTCAATTGAGACATTCTAATTTCTTGGTTCAAATACGAATGTTTACTGTGTATATCTTATCACAGTTCTGATACGAGCATTATTTGCTTCTTTGATAGTCCATCATGGCAAAGATTAGAGAACAACCAATTCTCTCCAACTGGATGATGTGTGTAGTGCTAACGAATTACTACTATTGATGGTCTCTTGATTCATATCTTTGCCTCTTACTTGGTAAATTTTCACTCACTAAGCCTGTCATTGTCTCAGATCGACTATTATCAAACAAAGGCCCAAAATGGCCAAATATACTGACCATCTCATATATTTGAGAAACTCTTGCAATTGCCAACCAAATTCCATACACAAGTTCAAAAGTATGGTCAAGTCAATCATATAGCAATGCATTTTGTTTCAATTGTGACATCACAAATTGATGTCATTTCTTGCACTTTTCTACATACTTTATTTGCAGGATCTCATAGCCACACGCACAAGCACTTGTTTTGCTGAACTTCATCGTCTCGAACTCCCAGGTGTGCAACGCTGGGCTCAAACACCTGAACTACCTACAGAACCTGTGCTCCTTGTCCTTGACTCCACCAAGGTCACGACAAAGGAGATGAAGAAGCTCTAACAGGCCAAACCAAATGGCCCAACAATGAGCTAAACTTGAAGAAGCTCTGTTGCTGCAATCTTTCTGTGTCAATTGATCGTTCTAACATTTATATCCGCAGATCTATGAATGGATGAGGACGCATGAAGCCTTGTAATCTTAAGTGACAACACACAGAGAAGCAATATCCGTATCTAAGCCATGATGATGCCAAGTGCCAACGAAGTGACAATGACTGCTATTATCTTGAGATTTTAGTATGCCCTATACCTTTGTTAAACTTTATAAACCTGAGCATGATTTCAGACTTGTACTGAATCTCAGTGTAGTGTAACTGTAACCGATCTCATGTTTTCTGCCAGTTTGAACAAGACGAAACTGCCTTATATTGCCGCCATTACATGACAATGTGAACAGATCTTTACCTTTTACGTTAACATAGCCAACTAATTATGGCATATTTAGCTTCTGTTGAATAACCAAATTCGTTCAATAGAAGTCAGTGTTGTTATATCCATGAGACTGTTTCAGATATATTACATTTAAAATCTAAATCTGAAACTCACATGTCACATACCTAATTTGGCTTTATGTTTAAAAAGAAATGTGCTATAACTTCATCCTACAAGAGTTTCTGCCATTAATTTCTGCTGAACAGTATTTTAACAATATTGCTACAAGTACAGTGTTTTAACAATATTGGTACAAGTACTGTAAAGACCAATAGAACGGTTTGTCAAGAGCTTATATCCATATTAGTTGGCAGGTGCCAAGATTAAATAAGCCATATTATCGTCGGAATCAAGGATGGTGCGGCAACGCCGCACCCCACGTTTTCTAGTGCGATGCGATTTAATGGCACGTGAGACGATCTGCGTTGTTCGCATTCCACTGTGTAAAAATGGTTGACACGGCTCATGGCTGGTCAAATACTTAACAAAGGACACTGTCATTGCACACTGGTTTGACAATGTGCGTTGGTCAGCCTGCTCCAAGCAACAAAGTCAAACACGCGGATAGCATTGTCTAGCATTGCAAGTCAGAAGCTATTGTTTGCACGAAGGGATATTTGCATATCAAAGTGTTTGGTCGGTTGGGGCTGTGGCTACTGAGCTGGACCTCGCTTACTTTTGCTGTAGATGCAACCAGTTAGAGCTAAAACTAGACCCGATGGGTTGAAGAGTCCCACGGTTTTTCATTAAGCGGAAGAAACCTCTCCCGGGCCTAGAAAAAAATCCTCGAACCCCGACAAACCGGCGAGAGGATTTTTTATTAACCAGTCCCATAAATTTGCTCCAATGAGGAATCAAACCTGGGTCTATTGGTGCGACCATGCCTCAGTCCCTCTAACCAAGTAGGCTAGAGGACCTTTGGCTCAACCAGTTAGAGCTTGAACAGCTATTGAGGGTGTTGTTTTGGCTCTGTTGTGCTGCCGAAATTAAAGAACTGATGTTGACACATATCCAGATTTCTTTCAGCGCTCCGTTCGGCGATCAACACGTCAAACCTGAAATCTGAGAGATAATCAGACAATCACGATACTCGACAGTTTTCTTCTCCTCCTCCTTCTTCTTTTTTTTTTTTTTTTTTTTTTTTTTGAGTAGGCGACAGTTTTCTTCTGTGAGAGGAAAGTCTCGGATTCAATTAACGGCCCATGGATCTGTAGCCCAGTCCATTCTGGTTGCCTGGTTGGAGAGTTTGGGGAGCTATTGTGGTCAACCGTGTCGTCCGTGTCACACATAACCTGAACTGGTGGGCTTGTTTCATTAGTTGCCGAATATTCGACCATACATGGCCCATTAGTCAACTTGTGTTAGAATTGTGCCTATCTCTCTCACACCCAAAAAAAAACAAGTAACCCTTTCAAAAAAAAAAAAACCAACCCGGCTATGACTTTTCTATAATTTTTCTTTTATTCAGGGGTGTTCTACCAGGAGGCTGGATGTAAAAATTATTGTATTAATAAAATCCAAACCCTTTATCTAAAAAAACTCGGCTCTTGCCTTGAGCCGGTGCGGAATAAGATTTCATAATCATGGATCTTCTAATTAATGCTTACTAGGTGATTTCTCGCGTGTTGCTGTAAGATTTGAAAGAATTTTTCGATAAATGATGAATCACTGTGGTTGATTAGTTGTTCATACAAATTCTTAGAAATTACCCCGAGAGTCATATGAGCTATCTCTTGATAAAAATCACAACTTTTATGTTACTTTTGAATAGATGAGAAAAAATAATAAGATACTCCCTCCGGTTTAGTAAAATAAGTCGTTTAGGACAGTGACACGGTCTCCAAAGTACAGCTTTGACTTCTTATTTTTATAAAAATATTTATTAAAAACTAACATATGTATACTTTTATGAAAGTATTTTGCAAGACAAATCTATTCATGTAGTTTTCACATTTCCAAACTCAACGACTTAAAAGTTATTCACGATTTATATTCCCAATGCTTGACTCAAATCTTGTCCAAAACGACTTTCTTTACCAAACCGGAGGAAGTATACATCTAATCACCATATAAGAGAGAAATAACAATTAATGCATCTTATTGGGGTGTTAATGCATCTTAGTGGGATGTGATGATATGGCTTCATGAGAGTTGAGAGAAATTTTTAGTGGAGAACTCTTATATAAGTTATATATAGATTACGTACATAAATGGACACAACTTATTTTATCATGGTCAAAGTGACTAAGCTGTTGTTCGGTTGTTCCAACTAACCGAATGCATGCAAGGCTTCCATGCGGTCGTGATTATTGACATTTTGTATAAGATTGGGGTCAAAACATGTGAAACTTCGTCTGTCAGCATATCTTTCAAAATATTTACAGATCGGAAAAATAAAAGAAAATCTATAGAGTTATCTTGGAAAAGTAGTTATTATATTTAATTTTGGTGAGCATATTTGATTTGAAAATAATGATCAAATTTACATTTTGAAAACACATCCTTGTTATAAACTCAAGCATTCGTGATTAGAGAGATTAATAATCTTCTCCGCATGCATTCTGCGCATGAGGTTAGTTTGGAGGTATCAACAAGCCCTCAAGCAGTTTGTTAATTAATGTTTTCAACCACACTGCAAGGTCACCTAACCAAATATGTAATGCACGGTTGCAAAAATGAAAAATAACACTTTGGCCCTTAGAACCTGAATACGCAGATTGTCCCAACAATGAGTATGACGTAATCCCCTTTGAATATAACTCAAAATTCTGTCATGGAAATTGGAACATATACTATTGCTTCAGGTATCATGGATATGATTTCTTGTCCCTAGGATATGATTAGGATCCTCCTATACGTAGCATGTAGATAGTAGTATAGTACATGCTTATTTTAGAATTATCCAAAGATATCAAACAATCTGTTACACTAGACAAAAATATCTTCTTTTGTCTGGCTCTGCACTTTAAGAATCTTTAGCTGGCCCAAGTAGAAATATCCCGGTTTACACTGAGGCAAAGTCAGAGGCTCAGAGCCCTTTCCCGAAAATTCATGTGAACGGTACCGGTCTGGCAGTTTTATGTTCCTCAGTCATATACAAAAATGAATAAAAAAGGGAATACACGAAGCAAAATACGTAGCCAAATTGAAATTTGAGAGGGGACCTAAAGCACAGGTGCGCAATAAGCAGTTTTCCATCAGTTATGCCACACAAGATGTAGGGAAGTTCTTGCCCTGATTATCCATGACTAATCATCCTTTGAAACCAATACATTTTCTAGACAATGAGAATTCGGATCGTTCTATAGCCTCTGCATCAGCATATAGTCCCATATGAATCTCTGTTAGTCTGAAATAAAATGGATGGAGCTGCTGCTGACCCTGTGGTGGCGAACGAATGCTGACTGTGTGTTGAGACGCGGCGCCCATGTGACATGACTCTTGTGGTTTCCCAAGATCTCCCGCATGCGGCCACCCGCATAGGCTTTTGGCACGATTGCACCAGCAACGCATGCAGTCTAGCCTCCGGGGCCTCTGTTCCAACTTCCAAGCCCTGGTTATGCTATGATCGTATTACACTGAACATATCGTTATCGTCCCTTAAAAAATGATCATCATTTTCCAAGTTGAGCACTCAACTGGGTTGCGAGCGCACTGTGCAGCTGACCAAGACAGTTCTGCAGACAGAGAGGTGCCTACCTGCTAGAGTACCACTACTCGGCACTCGCATCTTCATGCTATCAATGCAATTTCAAATTTTCGTGGCAATGTAGTTGCTAGTACCAGCTGGTTTAGAATATTTTAGCACGTTATGAATCCCCGAGGGAGCAGTTAAGCATTTCTAAATCGACTAATCCTAATCACAGGATCGATTCAGTGTCAAGACTCCAGATTTTCAGAGCCGATTCAATGTTCTGTGGAGTTGAAGCAGATGTGTTCTGCCCTGTCAACATGCAGCCACTGCCTCTTCCAATCTCCAAGATTTTGTCATAATATGCACAGGTAGGCATTGCCGCATTGGCACTAGGCAAGACTGAAGACATTGGGAATTTGGGAGAATGGGAGGTAGGGGAGAAAATCCAAGTTGAGGTCAGTGACGTTGACGTGACTCGTGAGCCTTTCTCCCCCTATTATGGACGTGTTTAGATGGGAGGATGAAAAGTTTTCGAGATGTCACATAAAAAAAATTTATCATTTAGGAGTAGTAAATGTAAACTATTGGTAAAACTAATTACAGATCTAGCCAGCAAATCGCGAGACAAATCTAATGACGGGTAATTAGAGGGTAATTTTAACAACTAGCGGACGATTACTGTAGCATTACTGTTACAAATCTTGGATTAAGTAGGCTCGTTAGATTCGTCTCGCGACATACACTCCATCCGTACAATGAATTATTTTTTTCGTCTACATTTAGTGCTTCATGCATGTAAGATTCTCTTTTGAAAATTTTTTCGCATGGCAACTAAACACGGCCATAATCCTACGGCAGGTGCCCTCAGTTGACCACACCACAGCAGCAGCAGAGATGCAGATCCAGCGGTAGCGGCGGCCTCGAGAGCCTTGGTGCTCGGTTACTCACCCTCCGTGCCTCTGTTCATCCATCCCGGCCGGGATGATGAACAAGCCGAGGAGTGGCCAGGGGAAACGCAAGGGAGGAGCGCCGAGGAGGAGGAGGTCTCAGGCGGGTGCTGAGGGACGAGATGACCAGGCTCCACATTATCTGGCGATGCGTCGTCATGCTCCTCTGCTACTCTGACTGATGATCCTCAGCTGCCTTTGCGGTTCTTTCTGGCCATTGATTTTATCGTTCGTCCCTTGATGTACATAGTAGGGCTTATGTGTTGTCTAGTTGCTCTTAACTTGTACTCCTAAGTCCTACAATGGCAATGATGTACCGCAAGATGTTTGTGTGTACTTACTCTTGAAAAAAATCACAAAATCAGAAAAAATGTGCATGTCCTACCTTTTTGGCTTACTAGCTCGTTCAAACGGTTCAATTACACTCTCCACTTTTAAATACATGGCATTTAAGACAAGCTAATTAGTTTTAAAATTAATTAATATTGTGCCAGTCTCATGCCAGAGTTCTGTTGCATGGTTACCAAGTTCAGAATTAGGTAACCATGTCATATAAGTTTCATGGAGATAAAATTACTCTCACATCTAATGAAACTCTACCCTATTAATTATCTTGTCATGTCAGCAAAATTGTTTATGTGACATTAAAATTAATGCCCATAAAACTCTTATTGAGACTGGCCTCATGTCACCTACTCACTTCATCCCATAAGGCTAGTCCCAATGCATAGTAATGGTGTATCCAAGGTAGCCATGACATACAAATATCATTAAATTATTGCGTTGAAACAACTCCAATGCATAATATCATGCTGTTATTTTTTAGGAGTCTCAAAACAATTCGTTGATGTGGTGTTGTATCTATAAGAGGGGCCTCATATTTTAAAGTTTGTAAAAAGACATAAAAAACTATGCTCTAGCTGTATCATGTGGAAGATACATCTTTCATCTCTCTCCTGTTCAATTTACTGTCACATCATCAAACAATCCTACATGACACAATTAGTTTTTAAGTTGCCGTTTGTCCCTTATTTAAATTGCATGGTGTAACTTTGTGCTACTAATTGTAATAATATTGAACTGATCCTCTTCCTTAAAAATGTTGAAGCTGGAATTTTTTCCATTATCTAAAAAATGGATACTAACCCTATACTACCCACATGAACTAGACTAAAATGCACAATTTTAGTCTTTTTAGATAGACTGGTGGTGGGCGTGAAAAAACTCTTATACCTTCATTCGTTAGCCACATGAGGTTAATTTGACCGCACAAGATAAGACCATCTCCAAGAGACTAGGCAAATCATTTTCTAAACTTAAATTTAGCTATTGTTAAATAAAAAATGCTTCCAACAGACTCTGTATATGACTCTCAAAATTTAGTGGCTCTTCATCCCACCTCATGCGCTCTCTATATTTAGATAGCCTACCTCACTAGCTATTCATATAGAGCAATGTTATCCTAAACGTTTAACGGTAAACAGTCGGTCACCCACCGTTTAGATCTCTGCACAAACGGTAATTAGATCTGCGCACCTGCTTCCATGTTATTTTACGACTTAACCAACTGTTACGGGTCGTCTGCGCACCTGCTTGCATGTTGGTGTAATTAGATCTCTCACTGATCTTGGAATCAATGCTTCGAAAATGTTGCGGGGAGCCACGGCTCATGTGAGCCCCGAATTCCCCCGTCGCCGGCGTTAGGGTTCCGGGTTGGGGGTGGCAGCCGGCCTTGGAGGTCTAGAAAGAGGTTTGGGGCAGCCGGCGGCCCAGCGGAGGTGGCGGGCGACGGGGGAAGGACCGGTCGGCGAGGGCGCCGGCAGCCGGGCGGTGAAGGACGGCGGCGGCGGGGGGAAGGGAATCCGTGGATTAGGGTGCAGGCGGGCGGCGGCGGAGACCGCCGGAGCCGGGGAAGGAGCCGACGGGGGGAGGGGGGTGGCACCTGGCGGCGGCAATTCAGGGCTTACATGAGGCCCGACTAAGAAAGTTTGCGTTAATCAATGCTTGCATAACATGGACACAATGTACTTACAATTTTGCTGGATGATAGAATGATATGGTGGTAGTTATCTTGTGCTGTCAAATGTAAATGCGAATAAGCCTTCTCCCGTTTATATAACCGGCATGCGCATTCTGATTTTCTAATGCACATGAGTTGAGTTGGGACTCTGGACCCCGAAGAATTTGATGTCATGGCGCCATGAGTTGAGTTGAGTATTTATTTATTGTCCCTATTATTAGGATCCTAGTAGTATACGTTTAGCTCGCAGAAAGCATCTCTAATCGTTTTTTCGAAGAAAAAGCATCTCTAATCGTACTCCTATACTATATCATTATCCTAGAATTATTCAAAGATATCTGACAGACTGTCACACTAGACAAAAATATCTTCCTTGGTGATCTGGCTCTGCACTTTAAGAATCTTTGCTGGCCAACATGAGAAAATATCTCGGCTTTCACGGTGGCAAAGTCAGAGCTCTGTCCCGTATCAGTCTGGCAGTTTTATAATCTTCAGTTGTATACCAACAAAAAACGTAGGGCTCAAAAATTTTGTGATGCCCAATTAAATCAACTTCAAATCTCATAAAATTGTAAGGAAGGTAGTAGATCTAAGAATGGATGATAACCTTTCTAGTTTAACTCACTGATGGCATTTTGCCAGCATTTCTTGGATTTCGATTTTTTTTTACCGTCCCCCAAAAGAAGCGGTGATTTCCTTTAAATATAACTCACATTATGCCATGGCACATGCGTATACTATTCTTTCAAGTATCACTCATCTGATTTCTTGCCCCTAGGATGATTAAGCGTAGAAGCTTTGTCTTGGCTAGGTTGGCAGGCTGTTTGGGTTAGGGTAGCCGCTTTTCTTTCTAGTTGTGGGTTGCCCAGGTCGTTTGGTTTCTTATTATGTTTAGCTTTCGTTTCATGTTGTATTTTTGCACTTTGAGGGTCTCTCAAAGTCGCTTCGTTGTAAAACTCTCTTCCGCTTAATGAAAAAACGTGCTATGCACGTTCTCAAAAAAAAAAATTAAGATCATTCTATTCTATACGTACGTTAAGCTCGTATGAAGTATCTCTAATTATATACTACTATATGCTTATCCTAAAATTATTCAAAGATACAAACAATCTGTTAGGGCAATAGGCAAAAATATATTCTTCTTTGTTTTGGCTCTAGCGTGACATTGGGCTAAAGTCAGAATAGTCCTGTCCTAATAAAACGCAGGTGCGCGTTCGTTTTAAAAAAACGCAGGTGCGCATGCAATTATCAGTTTGGTAGTTTTACGTTTCTCAAAAGGAAATTAAAGGAAAAAAAGATAGCTCACAAAAAAAATGCAACTCTCCCGGGTAGTCAAACAATTTCGATTTTGAACAAATTTATACAAAATAATACTAATGTTTATGATGCAAAATAAGTATCATTAGATTAATTATGGAGTATATTTTAACACTAAACCTATGTAGAGACATAAATTTTGATAATTTTATTTTTTGTACAACTTTGGCTAAACATGTAATTGTTTGACACCTCGAAAGCGAGAGTTGTTGTGGTGTGTGTGTGTGTGGGGTGGGGGGGGGGGGGGGGGGGGGGGGGGGGGGGGGGGTGGGGGGGGGGGGGGGGGGGGGGGGGGGGGGGGGGGGTGGGGGGGGGGGGGGGGGGGGGGGGGGGTGGTTGTTAGTATGTTATCTTGCCTATGAACATGGCAATACATATGCAAAGTTCTTGTTTCGATGATTCATCACTGGCTCTTTGAAGGAAATATATATTTTAAAAATGAAGATCATCCTGGCCTCTGCATCAGCACCTATACTCCCATCTGAATCTCTGTTACTCTGAAACGCAATGCATCTAGCTGTTCATGCTAACACAATAGCACCAACAAGGCAACAAACGGCAACACCAAGCAACACATAACATCGAGGTGCCGAGGGCTGACTATTACCTGGGCAGGTTGTGCCTTGTGCAGTTGGCCAGTTGAGGACTCAACCAGGATTGCGAGCGTTGTGCTGATGATCAAGACAGTTATGCATGCAGACAGAGGTGCCTACATGCTAGGCTGCTACTACTAGCATCTTCATACAATCAGGACATGAATCCCAGATGGGGCCACCAAGCCTTTCTACTAGTCCAAAGTACAGGATCTCTTTAGTGTCAAGAGGCATTGTCTCCCCTAATCCCCTATTATCCCTAGAAGGCTGGAACGGACGTCATCAAATTCATGCAACTTGAACAGAATGCTGCACGCGCCTGACGCCCTGACCTGCTGTGGAGATTGAGTTTCAGCCTTCAACTCCACAAGAACTGTTTACATCCCAATGCAATTACCCGTTCTTTTTGCGTATCCTAAATTCCTACCTTTTTCATGATTTTTTTTTGGGTGCTCTCATGGGTTGGGAAGGGGAGCAACCTTAGGCCTTGGGAGGAGTGGAGGACCCATTTTTTTGGTGTTGTGCCCTGTCAGCAGCCTCCCACTTCCATGATGTTAGGAATTTAGGATACGCAGCACAGGTAGGCACCAGCAACTAGGCAGCCATTGGGCAGGGAAGGTCGGAGGCAATGACGTGAGCCTTTCTCCCCCACTATATAAGCCTACCAGACGCGCTCGCCTGACCACACCACGGCAGCAGCAGAGATGCAGATCCGGCGATAGCAGCGGCCGGCGGCGGCGAGAGCCCTGGTGCTCGGGTTACCCACCCTCCGTGCCTCTGTTCATTTGGCCCGGGAGAATCCGGCCGGGATGAACAAGCCGAGGGGTGGCCAGGGGAAGCGCAGGGGAGGAGGAGGGGGACTCGGCAGGGTGCTGAGGAAGCAGATGGCCAGGCTCTGCATCATCCGGGAGTGCGTCATCATGCTCCTCTTCTACCATGACTGATCCACTGATGCCTTTGCGGTTCTTCCTGGCCATTTGGTCACTTTGATTGGTTTTATCGTTGGTTCCTTGATGTACCCATGTACGTAGGGTCCTTGAGATATGTATCTGTCTCTCCATCTTGTAACTTTAGTGCCTGTTGCTACTTTTTACTCCTAAGTCCGACAACGGCAAGGATGTACCGCGAAATGTTGGCATTGTATCCTTTTGTGTATTTAATTTGCTCTATGAGAAATGCAAAAACAGCAACAACAAAAAAAACTTGCGTACCTTTGGTTTCCTCGTTCAGTTTCATGCGAAATAGCATGTGTAATTTTAAAGAGGATCCTTCCTTGTTAAAAGCTTTTGGGCACATAATATAAGCACAGAAGTCAGAAGGGCAATAAGTAGTTCTGAAGCTAACAAGAGCTTCAGAAATTGCAATGCTGCGTGCCGTACCATGGAAAATATCAGCAATGCAGATCCTGGATTTTGTCTGTTGCATGTTTTCTTTTCTCCGATTCTTTTGTGAGAAAGGAAGTTGCTCTCTGCATAGGCTCTGAAAAATGGCATGATTCACAGCGATGATTTCAGGCAACAGCGTTATCTGTGCACATGCTTGGCGCTACTATTTATCTTTTTAACAAGTAATGAGCATACTGATTCCTCGCAATTGTTTTCTTAAACTGAACACATACAGTTTCTTGTAAACTAGTAAATACAATTGTATACAAAAGAGTACTAAGTGACCAAGTCGACAATTGCCCATGGTACTTTTATTTTGCCTTTATTTTTTTTTCAGCAGCAAAGAAATCTTGGAATGATTTCATAATAGGCTAATAGTACAACTATGCATTGATTTGGGTAAATCATGCTTTCTCTCACAAGTCTCGTGTCATACATTATGGTTATGGCCATGAAAGAAGTTACTATGTAAAAATCAGTTGGACATTTCCTCAACACTCCAACCTGAAACGAGCTTTGTTTAAGAAAACACTCTGCACATGCTTTGTTTGGTTGAGAGATAGATTAGTACAAACAGGCCCAGTTTCAAACAGGTTTTTCCTTTTAAATTACCTGGTCGGTGGGAGACCGGTGGTTTTCTCGCCATCAGAGACAGAGATCACGGAAGAGGCGCGTATCCGACAAACAACTTGGTGTACTGTCTCTTGCTTCAGGAATCAAGTCCATCTGTCCAAGTTCAGGCAGCCATTGCTGTAAAATGAAACCCGTAAGAGCATCTCCAGCAATAGCCCCTACTTAGAGCCCCTACTTTGTTGAGTAGGGGCCGGCCCCAACTAGTTGGGGCTTTTATTTTGTGTTGAACTCCAGCAATAGCCCTAACTCAAAGCCCCTACTCTTTTCACTTACGTCTGGGACCCACTCGTCAGTCGGTGAGACTTATCTGGTTCTCCCCAACCGGCCTCTTCTCTCCCCCACGCTCTCTTCCTCCCGACTCCCATCTCTCTCTCCTGATCCCATCGGCGGCATGAGATTTGGCTGGGTCGGCGGCGGAGGCGCCGGCGCGGGGGGCTCGAGATCCGGAAGGGCGCAGCGGCGGCGGGGCAGGAGAGCCCGAGCTGTGGCTCGGTGCGGCGGCGGCGCGAGCTCAAGCTCCGGCCGGACGCAGCACAGCGGGGAAGAAGAGCCCGAGCTGCGGCTCGGTGCGGCGGCGGCGTGGGGTGCTCGAGATCCGACAGGGCGCAGCGGCCACGGGGCAGGAGAGCCCGAGCTGCGGCTCGGTGCGGCGGCGGCGCGCGGAGCTCGAGCTCCGGCCGGGCGCGGCGGCAGCGTCCCGGGGAGCCCGAGCCGCGGACGGACGCGGAGGCTGAGCTCCGGCCGGGCGCGGCCTCGACGTCGCAAGGGAGCGCGACTTCATGCCGAGCGCAGGCGGCGGCGCCACAGGATCCCGAGATCTGGGCCTCCGGCCTGGCGCGACGGCGGCCGTGGCCGGCCCAAGCTCCGGCTCTCCGGTCCGGCGCGGTAGCGGCCGCAAGGAGTATCTGCGAAGGGGAGCCCACTGCATCTGCTCGATTTGTTGCTGCTCGGGCATGGAACGGCGAAGGGGAGCTACGGTGGAGGGAGCAGGGGGTGTCGGCGCGTCGATTTGGAGGAGGTGGCAGAGCGCCGGCGGCGAGAACGTGGGCGCCGATACGCCGACGTGACCTCGACGCGGAGGAGGCGTGCGTTTTCTGTGCTCGCGCGCGAGCAGCAACTGCAACAACCGTCGAGTAGGGGCTCCCTGTGGACCCGTTGGAGATGGGGTTGGGAAGGGAGATTTGGGTGCCTCCCTACTCTAAGGGCCGGAGTTGAGGCTCTGCTGGAGTTGGTTTTTTAGCTCTCGGCCCCTACTTTTTAAGTAGGGGCTTGAGTAGGGGCCTTGCTGGAGTTGCTCAGCTTACTACGTACTTACTCTCCATGGGAGCCAGCAGGCAGCAGCCACATATATTACTTTGCAGTACTAGCTGACGTACTTGGACCGGTAGTTCGGTTTTTTTTTTTCTTTTGGGCCACAAACCAAAGATCAGAATCGTGATGGACATGATTGTTCTGTGGATCAGTGTGTATATAGGCGAGCGTTAAAGTCAAACGCTTGAAAATGCCATCACCATCGCACAACTTCCACCGTCACCGATGAAAAATCTGGATCTTTCTTGCAAACAGAGGGTGTTTCAGCTATGTCATGCACTGTTAAGTGCAAGAAACGCGATGAAAAATCTGGATCTTTCTTGCAAACAGAGGGTATTTTAGCTATGTCATGCACTGTTAAGTAGCAAGAAACGCGATGAAAAGCCCGACAGAACCCAGAAGTTTTCTTTTGTTTTAGAATCAGTAGACGCTCACCACACGCACGTTGTCGACGGGAATGACGCTTACCACTTAACGCATAGCGCTGGTAAATCCTGAAAAATCCCAAGAAAATGTGCGAGCACCAGGATTTAAACCCTTACGAGTAACGTCCTACTGGACTGTTCTACCATTGGACTACGAGCCAATTCGCACCCTGAAGTTTTCCTATTCTCTGGAGGAGACCAGAAGAAAAAGGGTTGCGGAATTCAACTGGCGGACCTTAGAACCGTAGTCCAGCCCATCCTCCTTCGTGGGCTCGGCCTGTCGTCAGCCCGTGCCACGAAACGCCGCGAGCCGACGAGGTCGTCAGCCCAGTCCATCCCCTCGGCGCCGTCCCGCTCGAACGGACCAGACGCGCGAAAGCTCCGGCCGTGCCCCGTCTGCCCCGCTTCTCCTTCGAGGCGTTTGCCCTTGCGCGAAAGAACCACCCTAGCTAGCATTATTGTTGCAGGCGGCGTGCTTTGACCATGCAAATCGGTCCACACTGCCTGTTCGGTCAAGGGGCCTGCTGACCTGGGGAAAAGACTCGTGCTGGTCTGTTGGAGGAAAGGGCACGCGTGCAATAAAACTGTGCTGCAATTAATCAAGCGAAGCCTTGGTAATGGTGGAAAGGGCACGCGTGTGCTAGAGCTGCCAGACCAGCTGCCCGTTTCAGTTCACACACATTTGAACCATCCTTTCAGGACATTCTCGTGGGACACGATATACTTCCTCCGGTTTGGCAAAGGAAGTCGTTTAGGTTCAAAGTACAGTTTTGACTTCTTATTTTTATAAAGATAACATACTATGTACTCCGTATACTTTTATGAAAGTATTTTGCAAGACAAATCTATTCATGTACTCCACTGCTACACTCTCAGTGTCCATATACTTTTTGTAGTGAAGCCATAAACCAAAGTCTGGCCGCGCGTAATCTACGTGAGCATACGGAGTACATTTTTTTTAAAAAAAGAAACAGATCTTGTTCAGTTCAATCGCGATTCTTGACAAGTCTATCGGATCCACGAGACAGCAGACAAACCGCGACGATAACGCGATATACTCTTTTCCGACGGAGTCCCTTGCATGCACACCGGCCGCAATGCCTGCCTGCCTGCATGCATGCCAATCTCCACAGGATCAAAGACCCTCTCACTGCCACTTTGGACCCAGGTATCCTCAGGCCCACATGGCAGCGAGACACCGATCCCGATGAGCACCAGGGACGAAGAAACCACGCGAACGCGATAGAGCCTGCAACTGCACGGTGGAAGCCCAAGCGATCTGGCTAATTTTTCTCCGAGCTTCTGTTCAAACGAGAGCCTCCGGTGAAAAGGGTATTCGAATTCCGCGCCACGCATTTATCTCAACCAACCGCATGCGTCTCCGCGTACCCTCTCCCGAAGTCCGCGTCGCCCTTCCCATCCAATCTCCCCTTTAAAACCTCCCCCGCGGTAGCCATCGCCATTCGCCCCACGCCCCCATCCATTCGAGCCCGACTATACCAGCGCCATTGCCGAGACCTACTCGACCACACGCCACCATATCACCATGCCTTGGTCCAAGCACTACTACACCGTGGCGTCCCCGCCGCGGCGGAAGGGCATTACCGGCGGCGGCGTCGTGGCGAAGGACGAAGCCTCCGGTGGCGGCGGGGCGAACGGCGTCGACGGCAGCCTCCGCCTCTCGCTCTCGCTCTCGCTCGGCGACATCTACACCAACAACGCCCCCGCGGCGAGGGCGAAGGCCGATGCCGCCTCCGCCGGCTTTCGTCGCTCATCACCGGTGGTGGCGCCGGCACCCGTGCTGCGCGCACCGTCCGCCGCCGCGGTCCACCCACCGCCGCTATTTGATGACCTAGTGGTCGAAGGCATCGGTGCATTCTTCCCCGCTTCCGGGAGCCCCCTGGCGGCGCCGCCTCCGATGGCGTCCATCGACGTCGTCATCCCCGCCCCGGCGGTGCGCGCCGCCGACGTCACTGCTTCCCCGACGCCAACAAAGCAGCAGCGTCCGGCGAAGCGTCCCGCGCTCTGTTCGCCGCCGCCCGAGCATCGCCGCCGCCGCCGACGAGACCGTCGAGATCGAGGGCGGCCTCCACCTTCACCCACCATACCCATGGTCCACGGACCGCGTGGGGATGCACCACTCCCTCGCGGAGCTCTCCAAGCGCGGCATCTCCACCATCACCGGCGAGCTCCAGTGCAAGCGGTGCGACTTCCTCAAGCTGGTGTCGCTCGACCTCAACGCCAGGTTCGAGGACCTGTGCGGGTACGTGTCGCGCAACGTGCAGGGGATGGACGACCGGGCGCCGAAGCGGTGGAGGGAGCCGACGCTGCCGGACTGCGACAAGTGCGGGCAGAGGGGCAGCATGCGGCCGGTGATCCCGGCGGACAAGCACAGGATCAACTGGGTGTTTCTGCTGCTCACCGAGTTGCTGGGCGTCTGCACGCTCGAGCAGCTGAAGCATTTTTGTGCGTACACGCAGCAGCATCGGACGGGGGCTAAGGATAGGGTGCTCTACTCGACTTACATGGAGCTCTGCAACCAGTTGTTGCCGAATGGGATCTTTGATATGGAATCGGAGAGGCGCAAGAGGACTCGCCTGAATGTTTAGATCGATTTCATCATGCATGCAGATGCAGTGTCCGATCCCCCTGGCAGTATGATATATGAAAGTAGTAGTATTGTGGCTTCGTTACTTGTTTCTTTCCTAGCTATCACAAATGTATTTTAGTTGATCTATAGAATCGCTTAATTATATTTTTTTCCTTTTCTATAAAAAATGTACATATTATTAGTTGATCTATGGAATTTTCACTATTATGGGTGCAAAAAAGGTTAAAAACTTAAAATGGCCATGGGCATGAACAGAACATTGCTCACCGAAACGTAGTCTGGACAATAGATAGCTTGTGTTTTGTGCGCACACCGGGCAGCATCCAGTGCCGCTGCCAAGGATGGGTACGTTGCTCTCTTAGTACTCCACACACACACACATGATACTGGTACAAGTCTACAAGCAGATGATCTTCCCCGATCGGGACAGATGGAGAGAGCAAACGTGGCGTCAGAAGAACTCCACTGCGGGTACTCCTGTTTAGCTTTCAAAATTCGTCCCACAAAGAGTGTTTATATAATTTCTAGTAAGAGCATCTCCAAGAGTCTCTTTAAATCTCACTCTCCAATGCAAATCATCATTTAGAGAGTCATTTGCATTAAAATCGTTTTCTATATCTTCTCGTTTTCCAGCAGATTTTCTATATCTCGTATGCACTCTCTTTTCTATATTTGCCTAACAAGAAATTCGGAATAGAGAGCGGGTATGTTTGAATAACTAAATAGAAAGTAGACTGTTAGAAGATATTTTTTTAATCAAAATCTTTAAAATTTGCAATTAGTAAGGATTTAGAGAGTCTCTTGCAGTTGCTCTAAGGACCACCTAATTAAAGAAACACCAAATACCAAGAAAAATTTGCATAGAGAAGCGAATGGAGCCAATGAAATGCTTAATTGATGATATTTTTCTAGTTCCAATACATGAGTAAATTGGGGCAACATGGTCATTTCTCACTGCTAGTAGTATGTCTGAAATTTTCTAAACGAACAGTTTTGTAGGACGGAGTGAGTAAGATGGTTCTTGGTGAGTCAAATGTGGCGTCAAGAGGAAATGGTGTCTTTGGTATTGTCAGGTTTCACGGATGTAATAAGTGCGGCCATTCAGGCTAAACATCATAGGCTTTGAATGTTTATCCGAATTAAACCCATAAATTTCAAGAACGTGCTGTTCCAGTTCATCTCTTATCTCTCTCAATATAAAAATAAAAAATTATCCCGAATACTAGTACAATTTTTTAAGCCCAAAAGGTTCGTAGGCCGAAATGTCAGCCCAACTAGCCCAAACAAGGTGGCGCGCCCGTGTTCCTTGCTTTGCGTTGCGGTCAAGTCGGGTTTGTTCAGCTCGGTCCCGTAACCGCGTGTTATAAAGTCAAATCACCGGCGCCGGTGGCGATGCGGCTTCTCTCCGGCGTCCTCGCTTCCTCGTCCGCGCTTCTCTCCGGCGCCGTCGGCTCCGCGTCGGCCGCGTTCGACCGCCTCGGATTCCCGCGCGTATCCTTCGGTCGAGCGAACCCCTCAAGCATGACGGCTTCCGCTTGTGAAGCTTCTGCATCTTCCTCTGCCGCTGCCGACGCCAACGGCTGCGCCGGCGCCCAGAAACCATGGCTCTTCGTCGGTCTGGGGAACCCCGGAAGGATGTACAAAGGCACTCGGCACAACGTAAGTTCTCAATCACTCACCAATTCTCCCATCCATCCCGTCGCGGTATGATAAATCTAGCTAAGACGGTGATGCGCGAGGGGGACAGCCTTGCCGGCTCCAGTAATTTGGATGAACGCCAGTCGATCCGTATAGTAGAGCTTGACGTTGATATGGTTGGGCTAGTGATGATACGGGATTCGGCGGATGCAGTAATGGGGAATCGGAATAGGGGAAATATGGTACAGCTTTGTTTGGCAGGCCTTTGATGACAGCTGCTGCTGACTCTGGTGCTAGGATTATATTTGCATCAAACGATTTACCATCACACCTAGCTTTTACTCCTGCTTGCTTAGCTGACTTGAGGGGGGAGTATGGTTTGCAATCCCTATTCGCTAACACAGACTTTTTTTTTTTTTTTTTTTTTTTGCCCCTGGTAGTTGACAATGGAAATTATTTCTTTCTAGGCCTTTTAATTTGGTGCACATAGCATGACTCCTGTATTGGATACCACTATGCTTGCATATGGAATTATGCTGTTTTAGCTGTTTAGCTTCATAACCTTGTTTATTGTAGCTAGAGGCTTAATTAGTTAAGCATAAAGTCCAAGTTACAATTTTGCAGTCACAGAATTATTAGAAGAATCAAGTTAGCATGCTGATCTGAGAATTGGGAAGGCTACCACTTAGTTAGGGTTGATTCTGATCTGCCAGGCTAAAGCTGTTTCTGTTTCTTAGTTGCTTGATACTTCTTGATAGAAAGTTTTGATATTTAGGCATCTCAAGTTTTTTCTTGCTTTGCAAATTGGGTGTATTGGGCATATTGGAACTTCCATGTAATTCTTGTTAATCTGTTAGTTTGCTTCAGTGTTCAAAGGCAGGCATAGTGTATCATCTTTCATTGGAAAAATGGACCTTTAGTTATGAACCAGGATTCATACGAGTCCTTTAGTAGAGCATACTGTGAATTGGGTAGTAAAGTCTGTACTAGTAGGGACAGCATCATGTTTAACCATACCATGTTGGCATGCAGGTTGGATTTGACATAATTGATGCTATTGCTGAAGCTGAGGGAATTTCAGTCAGCAGTAAGCAATTTAAGGCGATCGTTGGGAAAGGTAATTCCGTGCAAAGTTTACTAATCTAAATGTGTATTTGTTGACATAAACCTGTTTTTTTTTTTTTTTTTTTTTCAATTTTGACCTTGCTCAGCATGTTTTAGTTCCTCTCACCTAGGTCAGCATTTTTAGTTCCCTCATAATTTAGCACTTTGTTTCTGCATTTTAAGAAATTTTTCTCGTGTTAGCTGTACCTGGCACCCCTTCTTGTGTATATTGAGCTCAAACTCTTTATCATAACTGGCGTGAATTGTCCTATATTTAAGGCTCTGCCATTGAGTTAGGCCATTCTAGATATCTGATAATTTCTTCTCTCTCTCTTCTTTCTTGCTAGCTGATTTACTCTTACTTGTGTATAATAATCAAAGAAGTGTCATCTTTCCTGTCATTGGTCTTTACAAGCTTTTCCATACTTCTTGCAAACTTTCCTATTAAACAGTACAATGAAGTATATTAGGTACTGCTGTTTCTGATGCTTTTGAGCACTATATTAGGTGCTGCTGTTGTTGATGCTTTTGAGCACTATATTAGGTACTGGTATCAAATAGATGAATGTGAATCAGTTGTCTGAAGTTCTCTGTTCTTATTTGTTTGTAGCCATTGTTCTGAATTATGTTTTGCATGTACCCAATGTTCTGAATTATGTTTTGCATGTACCCAATGTTCTGAATTATTGTTTTTTAGGAAGTACCTGCTAGCCAATTTGTATGAATTTTCTCAATCATACGCAGCCAAACAAAGTGGGCATTGCTTTATTAAGTCCGTATCTGAGTGGAATGAAAGTAGTTTCTGAAAATAATAACGCTTCTCTATTTAGGCCTCATTGGTGATGTTCCCGTCATGCTTGCCAAGCCACAAACTTATATGAATGCAAGTGGTGAGTCTGTAAGTAAAATTACTCTACTGCAGCTTCAAATTGGTTGTGTTTTGTTAGTCCTATCTCCTAACTATTATATATGTAGGTTGGACAGCTGGTTTCATATTTCAAGATACCACTCAATCAATTAGTTGTGGTAAATGTTGTCCTTGAGCTCGTACTTTAACATGTTGACATAATATTTTGGTCCATAAGTCGTTCTACTATCCTTTGTAGATATATGATGATCTTGATCTGCCCTTTGCGAAATTGCGTCTGTTGCCAAAGGGGGGACATGGTGGGCATAATGGGTATTCAGTTCTTTTCTATAACCCCTTTCCCTTCTACAAGACTACAGCTTATAACCCCTTTCCCTTTTACAAGACTACAGCTTAATATCTGAGCATGAAAGGGGCACGAATAAATACTGCAATAGATTGTATAGCCTTTTGTTTTGGATATTGTTACCTGCTTAGACAAGGAGGATGCTCAGTTACAAGCCTTGCCTGCACTAAAACAGCGATTGTTATGTTTCTTTTTTTCTCCCAATGAAACTTGGAACTAAAATCCTTGTGAATCCTTTTTTTTCTTCACTATTTTGATACACAACATAATTATACCGTGCCTTAGAACTGTCAGGCTTTGTTATTAGACTTAATAACAACATGGATACATTGCAGGATGAGGAGTATCATCGACCATTTGAAACAGAGTCGCAAATTTCCACGTCTAAGGATTGGTATGGCAATTATTTGTTTTTTTTTTTCATCCAGGCGAACATCTAAAAGACTATTCCCCAAAAAATGCTATGCAGGCATTGGACGGCCACCTGAGGAGATGGGTGCTATCGATTTTGTTCTACAGTCATTCAGCAAGAAAGAAAAGGAAGAGGTTTGTAATTTTGATACATGCAAATTTGCTTCAGGGCTATGCCTGTGGCCTTTTTTTTCTTAAGCAGACCATGGTATCTTAAAACCTTAAAGCTGAATAGCGGATCACATTTGTTTATAAGGGCTGAGTACCCCATTTGATCTATATTCTATACAAGCAGAACATCAGTAAGACAGTAACTATCCTCTCCACTTTCCGCAGCTCGAAGCGACATTCCAAAGAAGCTTGGAAGCAGTAAGGATCATGGTACGGGAAGGATTCAACAAGAGCGCAACGTTTGTGAACACCCCACTGCCACTAGAAATGCTGAATAGATGAAAATTACTTCAAACTGTATCCAAACGGCCGTATAGATTGTTAGATTCACATAGTTGCTGACACAAGGGCCATTGCCCCTGAAGATTTGCATAGTTTCTGTAGAGATTTGGTATCATAGGCACAACAAGTGTTGTATACATTGGATTCACATGAATGTTTTCAGGTTATGGGGATTATTTGAATTTATCCCTGTTTGTTCTTGAATAAGTCGATAGTCGGTAATTGTACTGCTCCAATCGTTTTGTGGAGCATCACCAAATGTTTAACACTGGTTTAGATTATTATTTTTCACAAGCTATAGATTGTTTCCTTGATTTTTAGTTTATTCTAATGACATACTCCATTGTTCTTCCCGGACAGTTTGATGTGCCGACTAATGGATGCCGACTAGCGTTGATGCCCCTCCTAAGACAATTCGATCGTAATCGTTCAGAAACCGCCTCCAATCTCTAGCTGAATCACCACCGTCCCCGCACACCTTTCCACCAACCCCCGTCACGCGTCCAGATCCACCACCTCCCTAAAACCCTCCCATCCACATCACTCATCACTCATCCCCCTCCCCTAATCCCACTCCGCCGCCGCCGCCGCCGCGCCGCCAGCTTTACCCCACCATGGCGGCGACCACCCACGCCTCCTCCATGTCGTTCCTCCTCTCCCACCCGCAGCCACGCTCCGCCACCCCGACCCCCCGCCTCCCGCTCCGCCCGGCCGCCCACCGCGTCCGCTGCGCCACCGACGCCGCCGCCGCCCCCGCGGCCGCCGCCAGCAGCACCAAGCACCGGCGCCCGGCGGATGAGAACATTCGCGAGGAGGCGGCGCGGCACCCGGCCCCGAAGCAGGGCCTCTCGGCGTGGTACGAGCCCTTCCCGCCGGCTCCCAACGGCGACCCCAACGAGCGCTACTCCCTGGACGAGATCGTCTACCGCTCCAGCTCGGGGGGCCTCCTCGACGTGCGCCACGACATGGAGGCGCTGGCCCGCTTCTCGGGCGCCTACTGGCGGGACCTCTTCGACTCCCGCGTCGGCCGCACCACCTGGCCCTACGGCTCCGGCGTCTGGTCCAAGAAGGAGTTCGTCCTCCCCGAGATCGACCCCGACCACATCGTCTCCCTCTTCGAGGGCAACTCCAACCTCTTCTGGGCCGAGCGCCTCGGCCGGGACCACCTCGGCGGGATGAACGACCTCTGGGTCAAGCACTGCGGCATCTCCCACACCGGATCCTTCAAGGACCTCGGCATGACCGTGCTCGTCAGCCAGGTCAACCGCCTCCGCCGCGCGCCACTCTCGCGCCCCATCGCCGGCGTCGGCTGCGCCTCCACGGGGGACACCTCCGCCGCGCTCTCCGCCTACTGCGCCGCCGCGGGGATACCGGCCATTGTATTCCTCCCGGCCAACCGCATCTCGCTGGAGCAGCTCATCCAGCCGATCGCCAACGGCGCCACTGTGCTCTCGCTCGACACCGATTTCGATGGCTGCATGAGGCTCATCAGGGAGGTGACTGCCGAGCTGCCTATTTACCTTGCCAATTCGCTCAATTCCCTCCGGCTTGAGGGGCAGAAGACGGCGGCTATTGAGATACTGCAGCAGTTCGATTGGGAGGTGCCGGATTGGGTCATTGTTCCAGGAGGCAATCTTGGGAACATCTATGCCTTCTACAAGGGATTCGAGATGTGCCGCGTTCTTGGGCTTGTTGATCGTGTGCCACGGCTCGTCTGTGCCCAGGCTGCCAATGCCAACCCGCTGTACAGTTATTACAAGTCGGGCTGGACTGAGTTCCAGCCACAGGTGGCCAAGCCAACATTTGCATCGGCAATCCAGATTGGTGACCCTGTGTCTGTCGACCGAGCTGTGGTCGCACTCAAGGCAACAAACGGCATCGTTGAGGAGGCCACAGAGGAGGAGCTGATGAACGCAATGTCACTGGCTGATCGCACTGGAATGTTTGCCTGCCCGCATACTGGTGTTGCGCTTGCTGCACTGTTCAAGCTCAGGGACCAGCGTGTCATTGGGTCGAATGAGCGTGTTGTGGTTGTCAGCACGGCGCATGGTCTGAAGTTCTCGCAGTCCAAGATCGACTACCATGATAGCAAGATCGAGGACATGGCTTGCAAGTATGCCAACCCACCAGTAAGCGTGAAGGCTGACTTTGGTGCTGTCATGGATGTCCTGAAGAAGAGGCTCAAGGGTAAGCTCTGAGCCTGTCTGTCTAACTCTTGCAATTAGTTGCTGTGTGTCAGTTGTGTTCTGCATCTGATTCGAATGCAGTGGGTGACTATTGAGCGACGATTCATCAGTCACTAGTCATTTAGGTCTTTTGCCTCTTTCAGGCTTCAATTGGGATTGGGGTTAGGCGATCTGTTTGAGGAATTTAGTAAGACTTGGAGGGGCTATCTCGTGTACTATCATGTGTTCTATGGATAATAAGTGACGCTGTTGCTGTTGGATTGAATAATCATCACTCACTCACTCTATCCTTTGTGCCTGAACTTGTCGAATATTATTTTGGCTGTTGCTATATGAACTGTTGTTGTCTATTCTCTTGTTGTTGCTGTCTACAACTAAAATCCTATCCGGTGTGTAGTGGTGATAGTCTGATAGACGTTGATGCCAGTTGCCTCAACTCTGTTAAGAGTTTCCTTTGCAGATTTGATGCTTGAATTTAGGTGGTCCATGATCATGATTTGCTCCATCCAAGCAATGCGGTCCAAAGTAGATATTATTCTTGTGTATCACAGCCTATATACGTTTGCATACAAGTGAAGTGACAGGCCGACAAGAGCATCAATAATCCAATCAACTTGGTCCAATGGTGGATGTTTTGGAATTCTCTTTTAGGCAAAGTGGAATTATACTGGAGCGATCCTTTTCTATTTCTGTTTTTCAGTTTGGCGAACCAACATATTGGAATTGCAATTCGATTGTCTGACCTTCTGTAGCTGGAACAGCAGCAATCAGCAATCGCGAGTAGGAGCAAGGATGTTGGCGCCTGTTTTCGATTCAGGCACACAAATGCACACATAGCAGGGAAGATTGATACTAGGATTTTTCGAACGTTTTGCAGTGAACAGATTGGGCTGCTATACTGATGCTGGCTGTAGCCCACACGTCCCATGTTTTGCTACGCATGGGCCCAACACATGGATCGGTGGGCGTGCGTAGAGAGGCCCAATTGGACCTTAGCATGAAAGAAATCTCGCGTTCTCACAGCGAGTGAGGCGAACCCGGCCGTAGGCCCGTAGCCAAAGGTTTTCGGAGTTCCATGTGAAGCTCTCTGTGTTGTGTGTTCCGATTCCGGCATATGAGTGGACAATTCCCAAATTGTAGCATAGCGCCGTGGCAGCCCGATTCCGAAATGGAGTACTCCGTAGGAATCAATCGGCAGCCAAGTGAGCCGCAGCCCAAGCAGACGAAGGTTGTCGTTATCTGCAACTGACACAGCGGACTCTGATCCCATGTTGCGATTAGCGCCAGGTCCATGCATCCAGCTGATTGGAGGCCCGCCCGATCAGCTAACCATACTTCTCCTTGCAAGTCAACGGATTAGCAGCGACAGTTCAGTTACACCGTATTGATGTCCCAACACCGCACATGTCCACATACGTGCGCGCCAGTTGCAGCCACGAGCTGTCCATACGCCACCGACGCTAGCTGAAGTGCAGAGCATGTCACCGTCTACCTGCCTGCTGTCATCTATTCTGGCCCCGTTTAGATGTTTCGCGAAATTTTTTTCGAGTATGTCGGGCACACATTTGAAGTATTAAATATAGACTAATTACAAAACTAATTACAGATTTTGTCAGTAAATCGCAAGACGAACCTAATGAGTCTAATAAATTCGTCATTAGCACATGTTTACTGTAGCAATTTATTGTCTAATCACGACCTAACTAGGCTCATTAGATTCGTCTCGCGAAGTACACTCCATCCATATAATGGGTTATTTTTTTCGACTACATTTAATATGCCATGCATGTGAGGGAACATACTCAAAAAAAATTTCGCGAAACATCTAAACATGGCCTCTACTCACACCGGTGCCGTGTCGGACCAGTGTCAAACTTAACCGAAGGATGTGGAAGCGGGAAGAGCTACGAGCCTACAAGATCATGTGGGTTTCTTTGTCCTTTCACCTACTAGGCCGTTGGATTAGATCAAAGTAAAAGGCATCACACGGTGAACATTTTGCCGCAACAAAGATAAACGATCCAAAATGATGCTTGCAAACACAATGCCGTTCCAAACATTGCACTACACCGTGTTAATTTCGTTTCATTTCCTCGCATTATAAATTGGGCAACTATCAACAACCAAAGAAATAAAAGGACGATTAGGAAAGCTAAAAAGTAAAAAGGGACAATTGAAAGCAGCTAAAGGAGAGGGAGACATCTCCCTGTGAACGAGGGCATCTGATGATATTAGCATGCTGTTGAAGAGCAGCAGATGTACGATTTCTGGTCCGTCGTGTCCCGTTTCGACTTTGCTTAACGACGATGATGAAGCTCCCTGCGCTGGTAACGTACAACAAACCCCTGGCCCCTCCACATAGCAGCCTGCTAATCTTTTTCCCCAAATCCGCTACACCATCTGCAAGCACCAATTATTTTGTTTTTCCCTCTTCTTTTCCACCTTCTTTTGCATAAATAAAAAGGGAGAGCACTAAACCACATGCCATGGCTGCCAACTGCTATTATTATCACCCAAAGAAAAAAAAAATCCTCATGAGCCATGACAATGAACTATCATCCGCGCGTGTCCCACGTGCAAAGGAACAATCCCAATCACCAGAGTTTATTTTCTAGAAAACGAAACAGATTGCTAGGGAAGAGAGATATAGAAGAAAATGACAGCAAAAGTAGAGCATTAAGCACCAAGACAAAGATGCAAAGACACACCACCAGTAACTACTAGTAGTTACAAGGAATCAAACAATGGTTGAAGTAGAGACTTGCCATTTTATCAAGGTAAGACAATTGAGAGAGGCACATCCAAGATTTGTTTTTTAAGACAAGTCCAGTCCAAGTTTGGTGAAAGGAAAGAGAAAGGAACCTGAAATCTGATGTGGAGGTAAACCCCTCACCAAACCTCCACCCATGACTCTGCTAGGCTAGGAGAAGAAAAACTGGCGAAAAAGCTTCCCCTTGCATTGCCTACTGGGCATTGACTATTGAGGGAGCCAGGGAGGGGGACTTGGCACCCACCAGGCCACCACCACCACCTCCGCCGACAGCGAGAGCCCGCGAGCAAGCGGCAGCCACCGCCTCCCAGGCTTCCACATCCCTGCCTGCCTGCCATCCTTTTTGTCTCCGGGATCCCTCTCCTCCCCGCCTGCCCCGCCTGCCGAGCGAGCATCCCACTAGCTTCCTACTACTTCCCCCATCCTCCCGATCTCTCCGCATTTCTCTGACCGGCCGAGCGTGAAGTAGGAGGGAGGGGAGGAAGGCGGCGGCGCGGGTGAGGACCGATGGGGAAGGGGAGCGCGCGGGCGCTGGGCCTGGCGCTCGCCGTACTCCTCGCCTGCTCCGTCGTCGCTGTCGTCACGGCGCAGGACACTGAGCGGATCGAAGGTACGCGGCGCGACTCGTGTTTGTTCCCATCTTGCTTCTGATCTTGATAAGCACATTCTTGTCAGTTTGTACAATTCGAGCTGCTTGTTTTATCTACCTCCTTGCCTGTAGGCTGTAGTACATCTTGTAAATTGGTAAAGCAACAATCTTGGCATCTATTAGTATGTCAGTTTGATCTGTTAGCCCTCTGAATTCATGGGAGTTCCATCCTGATTTCATATGCTAATGGGTTAGCAGATAAGCCGAATGCCCTTTGGCGTTCAATGGTACATGGCGATAATCAATTAATCATGATTCGTTCAGTTTAGCATAGGTGCAAAATTCCCTTTACACCTGTAGATTGCTTAGCTAGCAATCAATCAGTATGCTTCATGGTCCTGTGATCCCTAGCATGATTCTACAACTAGGCATATTCTTTTCCTCACGTTTTTGCACGCCCTAATGCTGTGGCTAACAAAATGCAGGAAGTGCTGGTGATGTGTTAGAAGATAACCCTGTTGGGAGGCTCAAGGTCTATGTTTATGATCTCCCCAGCAAATACAACAAGAAACTGCTGAAGAAGGATCCCAGGTGCCTGAACCACATGTTTGCTGCTGAGATCTTCATGCACCGGTTCCTGTTGTCAAGCGCTGTCCGAACTTTTAATCCCGAGGAAGCAGATTGGTTCTACACACCTGTATACACAACATGCGATCTGACTCCCTCTGGTCTTCCCTTGCCATTCAAGTCTCCTCGAATGATGCGTAGCGCAATCCAGCTGATTGCCACGAACTGGCCTTACTGGAATAGATCCGAGGGCGCAGACCATTTCTTTGTCACGCCACATGACTTTGGTGCTTGCTTCCACTATCAGGTACAAATACTAGTACATTAAGTAGCTGTCGCATGCATTTATTTATCCTTTTATTAATGAAGATTAGATCTTCAGCAATAATAGTTTAGTACCAAATAGCAAACACCACTGTTTGGAACAACTGGGACATATCTAATTCTGACCTTGAACATGGGGGCAATAGCGGTATCAAAATGTATGACTGAACTAATCTAGTACACTGAATTAATTCAGACTCCACATGTTGTCTGTCCGTTTTAAAATAAATATATCCAAGATTGTAATTTCCTTATATGTAATGCTGATAACCATGTTCATGGTTAACTAACCACGTAATAGAAATAACCACTTACTAGATTTCCAGTTGACGCTTTCTGTTACTGGCCCTTTCAGTATCTTGATCTTTCTGTAACAAGAACTTTCATTGTTTCAGGAAGAGAAAGCAATCGGACGGGGAATCCTTCCCTTGCTTCAGCGTGCTACGCTGGTTCAGACATTTGGACAGAAGAACCATGTCTGCCTGAAGGATGGGTCCATCACCATCCCGCCATTTGCGCCTCCCCAGAAAATGCAAACTCACCTTATACCCCAAGATACCCCTCGATCCATCTTCGTGTACTTCCGGGGTCTGTTCTATGACACTGGTAACGATCCTGAAGGAGGTTACTATGCTAGGTAAATCATCTATCTGTGTACAAACGACGCAGTGGACATCTCTCTATATCGTTTTTTCTTACCTCCATCAAGTGCATCATTGGTCTAGTATCTGATGACACTGCATGTTCTACAGAGGAGCTCGTGCGTCAGTCTGGGAGAATTTCAAGAACAACCCTCTCTTTGACATCTCAACCGATCACCCACCAACATACTACGAAGACATGCAGCGTTCAGTGTTCTGCCTGTGCCCATTGGGCTGGGCACCATGGAGTCCCAGGCTAGTGGAAGCCGTGGTCTTCGGCTGCATCCCGGTGATCATTGCAGATGACATCGTCCTGCCCTTTGCAGATGCCATCCCATGGGAGGATATCGGTGTGTTTGTTGCTGAGGAGGATGTCCCGAGGCTGGACAGCATCCTGACGTCAATTCCCACAGATGTTATACTGAGGAAGCAACGCCTCCTCGCGAACCCATCGATGAAACAGGCCATGCTGTTCCCCCAGCCTGCTCAGCCAGGAGATGCATTCCACCAGATTCTAAACGGACTCGCACGCAAGCTCCCACACGGTGACAATGTCTTCTTGAAGCCCGGGGAGAAGGTCCTGAACTGGACCGCTGGACCGCCAGGTGACCTGAAGCCTTGGTAGCATCTTGCGGATCTGAGATGGATAAAAACCTTTTGGAAAGGAAACACTGAGGACATGATGATATAGTTGCACCTTTAAATTACCATGGATGCATAGTGCTGACCACAAGCCAAATGTACATTTTTGTATTCTCTTCTATAGCTGTTATATACACCTCATATCTTCATTTCTTTTTTCTTTTTTTTCCCTCCTCTTTATCCCATTCATTAGATGATGAGAATGCCAGGCCTTGTCAATCATATGTGGATATATCATCATAATAAAAATAAGTTTTACTCATGCTGGTTGTCTGACCTCATTTCATACTACAGAGATATACCAGCTGCAACCTTGCCATTTTGTTTGTGCTGTTCCACCTGACCTGGTTGATTTTTGCCCCCTTTGATTTGTGCCTCTCAACAATTCGATCACGTAGGGAAGCCTGTCTCCTTCGCAGATCAGGCAGCATGTCACTTCAGTCTTTAACTGAGAATGTTGCTGAGTTATGAAGGAATGTTGGAGCAAATTGCATATGTGATGTGAGGGCAGTAACCTAAAGAGAGATTGCTGGTTGTTGGTGCCTTAGGTAGATCGGGAAATGAGGTCAACATCAGGGCCTTTTTGCCTTTTGCCCCATGAGGCCATCAGCTGGTATTACTGAGCTATGGCAGCCTTCAGGCCTTCACCTACACTTGGTTGGGATAACACGAACTGAATGACAAAAATCGTAGTTCAGAAATGCATCTCCGAACAAGGTTTCATGTTGGGTTAAGTGCCGTGCTCCGAAATGCCACAAACAATGGAAATGGTGGAAATTCACCGGGAAGAAAAATCATATTTCCAGGATTTTCTTTGTTATGAGTTTTGTGCGGCTCTTGGTGAGATTCGGTTCACCTCCTTGCAAGATTTGAGGTTCAAATTTGGATCCTCCGTTGCAAGGACGTAATGTGGGAATGGTCAGTAAGGTCAACGATCGAAACAGACAGATTCTGGTGGTGCGCCGTGACCTAACAGTAGCCGGAGAAGACGACGAAAGAGACCACCTAACAATGGCAGGTGATCCGAGTCAAAGTATAGTAGGCAACGAGGATGGCGTGAATTGTTTTGAGGAAACGATGGCATGAATTATGACTGAAGCAAAGCGATTATCGGGAGTACTATTTCGTTTCGTGCCTCCTGCTAGCTTTTTTGCGTAATTACCTGCACTTAGGGGTGGTAATGGCCCAACTTTTTATACTAGCAAATTTAAGGATCGAGCTCTAAACGGATTAAGCTGAAATTCTATACAAATTTGACTTATAAAAAATTAAGGCCAAGTTAGATAGTGAAGAAGCCATAAGGGCTATTACCCATTACCAACACTGCACCGACGCCATACTCGTATCATAAGAAGGATCAACGTCCGCTCGTGTCACGTCCATACGGATGCTGGGGGTTAATGTTCCTGGAATTTTGCTAATCCAGCAAACACTCACTCTTTTGTCTGTGAACCCCTCACCCCTGCATCTACCGTCCCATCTAGCAGTGTGGTATTTCCTATTCATTCTTGGCCCATGCAAAAAAAAAAATCGCTGATTATTTGAACAAACGACTCAGAGAAATGTACCAGAGGTTCCTTTATTTCAAACACAATCTGGCTGCCATTCGCCTGTGGAGCTTTCTCTGTGACTAGGGATACCAATCCCCCAAATCTCGAGCCTCCAACATGAAACCCAAACCGTCGGAGGTAATGGAGGTTGCTGGACATGGAGAAGAAGGAATGAAGCATGCCGGAAGAAAAGAGGCTGACGGATTTCAACTCCAAGAACATCTCTACAAATGTGTAGCAAAACTCATTATATAATCAACACTTTCTTGAATGTTTATCAACATTTTGTAAAATATAGACCAACATTTTGTAAATTGTTACAGCATTCAACATTTTTCACAACCCATCTCAAAAAATACATTTAATAATTTCCAAATCAAAGATCAATATTTCAACAATATTAGCTTTTGGATTGTTTCTTTTTCTTCTTTGCCATCATTGGCGGTAGGGGCGGTGCAAATGCGAAGTGCGGCAGTTGCGGTAGGGGTGGCGCGATAGGATGGAAGCACGGGTGGCGGTGGCAGCGGCATGGGCGCTCGGCGTGGTGGCCGCACCATGGGTGGTGCGCGGGGTTGGGGTGGCAGTAACGAGCACTAGCAACGGCGGTTTCATTACTTAATGCCCCGACTCTCGATTGGTGTGGTTGTGGCATTGTCTCCGAATTGCGGCATTCCTTGTTGCTGCAGCCACCTTGCTGGCTTGCAGTGGTTGTGGGTGCTGACTGCCTTGATGTGTCGTGACGATGGCCCAACGCCAAGACTAGGTATTTTTTTTGAATAATCCAAGACTAGGTATTTGGTGGGCATCTGACGCCACCACAATGGATGGCCCACCAGTTGTGTTAACACTAATTTGCCATGGTTTACAAACGGTTAGGACCGAGGGAAACATAGTGATATATTGAGATTTCATAACTTCCTTAGTGATACGTGACAAGATAAATAATTGATTATTTGATGCCTCTGGAATTTCATAGATGAATAATCCGATGATAGATGATTTCAGACATTCGGTCCTTAGTTTGAGATCACCTTAGCGCATGCTGCATGGTAGAAAAATAAATTAGGCATGAGTAATTTAACTATCTCTATTGTACTTATCTACAATTCTCTCCGGCCTAAAATAAGCATTTTTAGGGGTTAAGTTAATTCCATCACATAAAAAATATTTTTACCTTAGCTTCTAGCTGGGACCAAGTAAAACAAAGCCTATACCTATAAAAATTATATGCATGAAATTAAACAATTAAATTATTAATTCTGGTTCTAATACATAGTTGTTTATTCATGATCTATGGAACCTGTATAGAACCAAACAAATAGTGAGGCTATGACTATTACAAATCATTAGGAACAATAAGGTAATTTCTCACAAGTAATAACTGTATCTGAAGTTTGTTAGAAATATGTGTATTTTGGAACTGGGTGAGTATTATCTAATATGTTGTGGTACCTTGCCCAAACTACGATTATTCTCTGTTAGCCAAGCTTGCTTCCTGCTGGAAGTAGAATCTGCACGCCTGCACCTTATGAGTGACAAGACAACCAACTAAAAGTATTTTTCTTCAATTTCAATCCTACAAAAGTCGTATGAGCTAGGGAGCTATGGTGGTGTCATAGAAGTCCTATTCAGTAGTCTAATCACAATGGATTGCATGAAACACGTGATATAGTCATGCATAATAGCTGTTAGGGAACTATGGTGGTGGTAGAGAAGTCCTATTTAGTAGTCAAATCACGATGGATTGCATGATATACATGATGAGCCATGCATAATAGTTGTGGAATGGAGGTAGTAGCTAGAGACCAAAATGGTACAGTACTGCTACAAAAACCCTATTTAGTAGGTCTCATCACAATAGGATTCATGAAGTCCATCCAGGATTAAATCATGATAGCTTAACACTTAAGAAACGTACATGATATTTGTTTTACCGCATATTTGCAAGACCTTAGCCAATCAATATCACCACACAAAGCTTGTTGTCTAGGTTTCACTACAACAATTTTCTTTTCAAATGTCCAACGGTTTTTGGTATAGTTGCATAACTACCTACAATAAATAACTGCAGTAAATGAGTTTGTTGGGAATTTCTTTGTTGGTGATTTGAAAAAAATGTTAGAAAAGATGCAAAATTACAATAGAAAAAACCCTTGCCGACTGAAGAAAAATAGTAAAAGCGCTGAAATTGTTGCCACACATAAAAAACCACCAAGAAATATTGTAGTGTTTTTTTTTTGACAAAGGGCCCGATATAATCTTTGTGTCGCAGTGGGAATTATGATTTTTTTTGTGTGGATCCTTACTATTGTAAACCATATGTCTATTATATTATACAAAAGGGGCTTCTCTCAGTTAGTTGACCATACACCGCTATCTTGTACATATGTACTCTATAATATTTAGAAGGGGAGAACATATTTTAGACCCAAATAATTAAAATGGTCCAAAAATTACAGCAAACTGCTTTGAACTTTTTTTACAACTAGTGTATTCAAAGCAGATCGGTTCACACCAAATAAATCATGTTATAGGTTGTGCTTTATCTTCAGATTGTGAGATGATATCGACAATATACAAATTGTTGAAGCTTTATATTAACTTTTTTTTATAATTATATATTTTATAATTGGTTGGAAGCATTTGCTGCTAGCAAAATGATTAATAAAATTGTGTTAGTAGGGTAACTTTAATGAAGGGGAGAAACAACTGCCTTATATTCAAACTAAACCACAAGATCTGCATCAAGCAACTGCTCGATAGACCACACAACAAAAATTAGTATGGCAATAAAATTTCTCCACTCTCTCTTCAAAAGATCATCTAGCACTAACATCCTTCATTGCCATGTGTCAACAGTGTCATTTTAGCCTTAACTGTTTGCCCATGCATACAAGAAAAATAAAAGGATAGAAGAGCCAGACAAATCAATATGGTATGTATTCAACACCAGATACGAATAACGGATTATGCCTACTTGTGGGATACCACACTGGTATGGATAGTAAAAACAAGAATTATAAATAAAATTGGCAAAAATACTCTTCCCTACGTTCGGAGGCCACCCCAAGCTTTACTCACAAGTCCCCCGTTTCTTTCACATAAAAAACGTGCGTCTGCGGTATTTAGCCTTCAATCTCATGACTTACCCCCTCACGCGAAACCTTCCTACCATCCCACTTACACCATATATCCGCACACTGAATGAAGTTCTATTCTTTTGACCCTTATTATCTAAAGCTTTGCCTGTTACTTGGGCATCTAAATGGCTTCAAATGGAAAAGTTTCAATTATAAAGTTGTAGATCCCATCAAAACACATATTTTTTGTATAAAGTTTGTCTCCATCCAAGGCCATATGTAACAGTTATGGATTTTTTTAATACAACATAAAGTTCAAACTTCAAGTTTCGAAGCATAGCTGAAAACTATATATATTAGCTGGATGAATTGATGACTTTAAATTGAAATTCTTTCACTATAAAGTTGTAGACCACAACCTAGAACTTTCATACAAAGTTTATCTTATAGTGTATAATTTCAGCTCGAAGTTTTTGATCTCATCAAAATATAAAATTTTCGCATAATGTTTTTCTCCATCCTGTTCCATATGTAAAAGGTATGGTTTTTTTTTTCAAATCCATACATGAGCCAGTGTGAATAATCACGATGATTATCCGTATTAATCCTTATTCGTGTTGGCTCTCTATTTGGAGTCGACGCGGATTATTGCCTCGCCACAAGCTCGTTTCCTGTCCTAAATGTGAAGTCTGTACAAAGAGTTTTACCAACTCCAGCATAGTTAATGTCATATGTTTGTCGTAAGTAAAATTTTCATATCTTTAATAAGTTTATAGAAAAATATAAATATTTATAAAATGAAATTAGTGTCACTAGTAAATGTGAGTAGACTATATACTTCCTTTGTTCCAAATTATAGGTTGTGTTGGCTTTTCTAAGTTCATAGATTTTGCTACGAATTTAGACATAACGTTTATCTAGGTGCATAACAAAGATTATTAACCTAATAAAGCCAAAACGACCTATAATTTGGAACAGAGGTAGTACTAACTAACTAGTAGCCAGATTTTATCTCTGTTTAGTATAACTTTCTCTGCCAGATAAGCAAGCAAAATACTGAGGTAAGCGATTTATAGCTAACTGAGCTGGCACAATTGAAGACGATTGTATGTGTTGACTACATCGACAAGGATAACCTTAGCTTTTCTTAGTACAAGAAAATGAACTAACTTTAATTTGTTCTTGGAGATGTCGTACTACTACTCGTGATACTTGATATGTTGACGATGCTGATCCACATGATCTAAGGAGAGAGTAATCTAGTCCGGATCTGTTATAATTACCAAATATTCATTCTAACTAGCCCGCTACATACAACTCTATAAATATGTCATGCCTTCCTTCCATTCTTCCGCACAAACACAACAGACAACAATTAAACCAAAAGTATACAAAACAAAAGCCACTCCTTCCCTGCTACCACCACCCATCATGTCGATTGCAGAGGTGAATACTTAGCTCATTTCCTGCTTTGTTTGTTCTCCTCTTCTACTTTCTCTTTAATTTTAAAACTATGTATGTTAAAAAAATGCTTCATCTCTAATTATATATTTATTTGCAGCCCATCAAGATTGGACCATGGGGTGGGAACGGAGGGACGATGTTTGATGTTCCAAATCCACCACCCGCTCGCCTTGATAGCATGACTATTCGCGCTGCTGGTTTAATTGATTCAATTGGATTTTCCTACATTGACGAAGCAGACAACAAGCGCACTGCAGGTCCATTTGGCGGTACTGGTGGACAACTTACAACGGTAATTGTCGATTTTTAAGCTAGTATATGTTGTAAATTCATATACTATGAGAAATGTTTCTCTTTTCATTCAAATCCCACGCATGCATGCAGATCCAGTTTGCACCAAAGGAGTGGGTGACGAAATTATCTGGAACAATTGTTGAGGCTTCTTTGTCTGGAGGAAAGCCGACGGTGGCATCGCTAGAGATTGAAACAAACATCAGAAAGTATGGGCCATATGGAACTGTGAACAAAGACTATTCATTCAGCATCCCGCTGCCAAAGGGTTTGATCATCGCGGGATTTTTTGGACGTGCTGGGAGATTTATTGATGCCATTGGTGTTTATATAGGATATAAGAACGAGAAGCTTGATGCCATCACAGTTGCAACTAATGACAAAACTCTAGGTAATTAACTAGTGTGAGAAGCGTCTCTGGAAGCTAAGGGCGCCTAAAAATAAATCAGGACTCGACAAGTTCAGCTTTTCGGTGTTTTAGTTGTAATAAAATAAATTGTGATCATGCATTAGTGTGATCTACGTTTGTGAGTCCTTTAAATATGTACGTATCGTGTGTGCTTTATATGTTATCACCTATGGTGTGGAATAAAACTTTGTGGGATTGTGATGTTGTTCGTACATTTTTTTCATTCTCGTTCTGGTAATTTCCATTTTGCTAACTTGTATTTTCTAACATTCCCTTATCAATTGGTTTATGACCTTAGGGATATTTGACTTACTAGTGACTATAAGCATATCAAACTAAGTCATTTACCAAAGTCAACCTTTATAATGCAAGTTATCATCTGGAAATCACATTAATATATCACAAGCATTTCAAAATTTTAAAGGCACATACTTATAGAATAATGAATATTTTAAAGTACTCCACTAATAGAAATATGGGATAAAATGTAAAAAATGAAAAGAAGAATAAACTGAGCTAAACTTTGTCGTACCAGGCTATGGACCATGGGCTCGTACGACGTGGAAGCAAACAGAGCCCATTTCTAGCTGCTCTTTCTCCCTCCCCTCTCTTGGTCTTGAATATTGTTTCTTTCCTAAATTTTTATCTATTTCTAATGCAAATTGTGTTTTTCCCTAAATTTTTAGTTTGGTCCATCATCGGTCATTATCGGTCATTGACATGTGAGCCTTAATCTAATGACTCGATTTAGAAGTTTTCGCAGAGTCGGGAAGCCTTTGCAGGAATGGGCTGCCCCTGCCCATCTAAATTGAAGTCTACTACCCCGACTCGGGATCGAAGCGACAAGAAATCTTTACCAATTATCTCTCTCTATCATTGCGTACACTAATTCAATTTGAATTCAGCGTTAGACCCTGCCTCTTGCCTATTTGTGTTGCTCGCAGAGGGTAATCCATTTTTTATTCCAACGTGAGATAAAAATCAGATTGCCTCATGCTTGTGATTGTGTTGTTGGCAATGAAATCTGTCGACACTCTCATTGGAAAATCACCAATGTTTCTTCTACAACACTACCCACTAGACATGTTGTTTCCTGCATGTTAAGCATACACCTTGCGTGCTACTTCGGCTTGTATAGCTAATCGCTAGCCCAACACATTATATGCATTGATTCGATGCATTATATGCTGAGAGGCTGAGTCTAGAGTGCACATGATTCATAGTAGTTGGCGATCAAATTAGGCTGTGTGGCCAACAATCAAGCATTTCCCAACAAATACTTGACTTTGGCTGGCAAGTACCTGTAGCCGTAGTTGGCCAACAAGCATGCCATTCTTCTACACGATTGGATAAGGCAGAGACATCGTAAGGACAAGGCTGCAGCAATTGTGTCTGGTTTTTATATTCATCAGGGAAGCACAATAGCCTACCCTTCTGTTCTTGCTGTCCTTGCTCATTGCAAGCTCGGTGTCACTTGAGCCTCTATGGATCTCCCTTTGGACTATTCCCAACTCAGGGTGCAGTAATACAACTTTGCTATGACTGTCTATGAAAATTACACGCCGACTGCATATCTTTGCTTACGTTGGGACTTGTGACCAGTAGAAGCACAAGGTCTTTTGAAACAGTACTCAAATAAGTCGTCCATGAGGTGATTGTAGGCTTACATGATAGGGAATGAGACAACAAACAATGGCTCACCAATGCAATATGATCACATTTCCAGGTAGCCCTAGCAATTCATTTCTATCTAGAACTAGTATATATATGACCTCAATGACTTCGAGCATCATGTAAGCAATTTTTTTTAAATATACTATATTTGAAAACATGTGGTGCATTGCTACAAACATATTTACTATGACATGTGTCCACAAAGGGTGTAACGTGTCTAGGCACGGTACGGAGTTTGATTCAAAAACAAATTAAAATGCATGATGTAGTCGTTAAATAAATCTCCAATCTAAGCCTGTCGCAACGCACGAGTATGTTTGCTAATATCATAAGTATTGATATTTTTTATAAGTGGACAAACTTAAAATATTAAAACATGACACTATGCTAGAATTGTATTTTTTATTTCGTTTTGGACGGAGGTAATACATGGGAATGCCGGGGTTAATGTTCATGGAATTTTGCTAGTCCAGGACGAACAACTGCTACTGCTAGTACTGCACTACTGCATGGGAATGCAAATTGAGTGTGCAAAACGTGGCTGTCCTGAGAAAAGAAAGAAAAATATTGCAAACGCGGAGAATCCTGGTACCAACCACTACTTCCGCCGGTGTGAGCCCGCGAAGGCGACAGCGACACGTTGGCAGTCAACCGGTCACCAACCTCCCAGCTAGGATGAAAACGGAAACGATAATTCCCGATTATCGGGAATCGTTTCCGAGATTTTACCGACTTTTTGGACAAAACAAAAATGATAACGGTTATCGGAAAAACGAAAACGAAAACGATAAAAAAATCCGGAAACGAAAACGAAAACGATTTCAACCTCTTCCGACCGTTTTCACTTTTCACAAATACCGTATTTTGCCGGTAATTTACCGCAGGTAATATCGAATTCAAGGACCTCTTCACTTGATCACTTCTATCTATGTCAGCCCAGCCCCCTAGGAACAACCTTAATCAGCCCAGCCGCACTCATCTCATGCCAAATACCAAAGAAAAGCTGTTGTGTGTGTGTTCATGGGCTGCCAGAGCACTAATCCATGCATGGAAACCCAGATAAGTCCATAATTTTTTAATTTCCATATTTCTTTCGTTGTCAATTAATTCTTGATTATAGAAAATAAGTAAAAGCAAACCACTAAACCCTTGTCAAACTTTGGTTTCCTTATCAATATTCGATACATCAGGTGTCCAAAAGATATTGACTTAGATACGCCATGGTAATGCAACTTGGTAATTGGTATATCATTTATTGTTAATTTGCTCCTTTAAGCATAAATTAGTTGTAATTTGGAGTCATAGAGAGATTGAACGGTTACGATAGTTGGATTAATGCCTTAATTGCTATTACTTGGACTAGTGTCTTAATGGAGTTATATGGCTAGTGTTATGCTATATGGTTTGACGTGTTCATCGTTTTGAAATATCGTTTTGATGGGTTTCGATCGTTATCGATGTGTTGTCGATCGTATAGTTTCGTTTCCGATATTATCAGAATACCGGCATCGTTCTCGTTTCCGATAATATCGTATCGTTTTGGTTTTCGAGAAAAAAAATGTGAAAGTGAAAGTGGTAGAGCCTTCTTCCGATCGTTTCCGATCGTTTTCATCCCTACTCCCAGCCCCACCGCGCTTGGCTCCCACTCCCACACCTCTGCCATCCTCTTTGACTCCGCGGCGGCGCAGAGCGCGAGGATCTCGGCTGCCACCGCCATGGCCGGGGCGCAGGCGAGGGCGTGGCACGCTTCGGGAGAGCGCGTCGTCGATGTGCATCGGCAACGCGAGGACCGCTGCTGATGTACGGAGCAGGCCACTGGCGCGCTCGCTGCGTTCTCCCGCCGCCACCGCGCACTCTGGTACTCGCACGGTCCATGGCGATGCTATGGACGGTGCCGCTCCAGCGCCGGGTGGTGGAGGCGGAGCTGTGGTGCGTCCGCGCCGGCGGGTTTCTCGCCGGCGTGGTGGAGAGCCTCGCGTCGCCGACGCGCCGGCGGACGGACGGACGCGTCCGACGACCTCGCCCTCGCCGCGAGCTTGATGGAGGCAGTCGAGCTCTTCGCCGTCCGCGGCGCCGCAGCGAAACCGACGGCCCCGCTCGCCTCCATCTAGCACCTCCCCGAGACCCCGACGGCGACCACCCCGCCACGCGGTGCGGCTCACTCTGATCCTGTTCCAGAGCGCCAGACCTTGCACCGAGCAGGCGTGCAACTGCATTGAGTGGTGCCGCGGCCACCTGCGGACAGCCGAGAGCCTGCTCGCCGTCCCGGCGCTCCCCGGCGGCATACTCAACGGTGCGCACTTCAACGCACTGCGCGAGGCCACTTTGAACCTGGCCATTGGCCAAGGTGGGCGCCGTGCTGGCCATCACCGCCTACTGGTTGGTGAGCAGTAGGCGGTGTCGATGAAGAGGTCTCCCAGTTCCGTTATTCCGTAGGATCGGACTGCTGACCGATCGGTCGCTAGCATTTGTCAATCAACGCATGTCTTGTGTTCTTACGGGTTACGGTTCTTGCCTGTTCTGATGAACTCTGATAAATTCGATCGAATAGATGATTACTGCTGTTGCCTGGATGGCTGAATTCTATTGCTGGCATTTCGTGGATGCATTGATGCCTTTTTCAGTTGTAATTTCTTCTGATCGGTTATTAACTAGTAAGTATACCATGTGAAATGTTTTGACCGCGTGCATCTGCCGGCTCCCACTCGATACACGTCGACGAGGCGCTCTCCCAAAGCGTGCCACCCCTCGCCTGCGCCGCGGCCATGGCGGCGGCGGCCGAGATCCTCGCGCTTTGTGCCGCCGCGGCCGACTGGCGGCCCCGCTGCCCTCCGTCGTTGACATCACCGCCTACGGGTCGGAGCGGAGCGCTGTGGGCGTTCTTCGGGAGGCCGTCTACACCGAGGGCGTGTACGATATTGTCGGGTGGAGCTACGACCGCCTGCTGGCAGCGTATAACCTGTTGGACCACCCGGGCCTCCCCGGCATGGACGGCTTCCTCGACGCTGAGCGCGCCGCCGCCGACGGCTACCTCGTCGTCGCCAGCAGATGCACGCGCGTCCAGCCTGATTAGAAAATGCAAGGGCAAAACAGTCATTCCAAATCTCAAAATATAAGGAAAATAATTAGAAAAGGCATGAAATACATCTAATGGCATGAAAATCAAGTGGCCAACGTTTTGAGGCCTATTTTTGCGAAGTCAAAGTTAGAAATCACAAAATTGTGAAGCACGATATTTGGAGTCCCAACTCCCAAAATTGCATTTTTCTCGGACCCGAGGGTTGTTGATCGGGGGGAATCCGTGCTACTCATCACGTCTCGTGGTGGACGGAATGGATCCGATCGCGAGTCTATCTCAAAATTGTGTGAAACTTTACAACATTCAACATTTTTCACCGTCTATCTCAAAAAATACATTTAATATTTTGAAATCAAAGATCAATATTTCAACAATAATAGCTTTTGGATTTTTTTCTTTTTCTTTTTTGCCATCATTGGCGGTAGCGGCGGGTCACGTGCGAAGTGCGGCAGCTGCGGTAGGGGTGGCGCGATAGGATGGAAGCACGGGTGGTGGTGGCAGCGGCAGTGGCACGGGTGCTCGGCGTGGTGGCCGCATCGTGAGCGGTGTGCGGGGCTGGAGTAGGAGCAACGAGCACGAGCAACAGCGGTTTCGTTGGCTAATGCTCGACTCCCGATTGGTCTTGTTGTGGCGTTGTCTCCAAACCATGGAATTCCATGTTGCCACAGCCACCTTGCTGGCTTGCAGTGGCGGTGGCAGTTGACTACCTTGATGTGTCGTGAGGATGGCCCAACGCCAAGACTAGGCATTTGGTGGGCGCGCATCCGACGCCATTGCAATGGATGGCCCACCGGTTGTGTTGTCACTAATCTGCCACGATTTACAAATGGCTGGGACCGAGGAAAACATGGTGATATACTGAGATTTCATAACTCCCTTATTGACAACTGACAAGATAAATAATTGATTATTTGATGCCTCTAAAATCTCACGGATGACTTTGTTTATCTGATGATAGATAATTTTAGACATTCGGTCCTTGTTTGAGATCACCCTAGCGCTTGTTGCATGCTAGAAAAAATAAATTAGGCACGGGTAATTTAGCTATCTCCATTGTACTTATCTACTATTCTCTCCAATCTAAAATAAGTATTTTTAGGGTTTAAGTTAATTCTATCACATAAAAAATATTTTTAGCTTAACTTCTAGCTGGGACCAACTAAAGCAATGCCTATATATACCTATAAAAGTTATATGCATGAAACCAATTAAATTATTAATTGATGCTACTTTTCTGGTTCTAATACATAGTCATTTATTCATGATCTATAGAACCTATATAGAACCAAACAAATAGTGAGGCTATGACTATTACAAATAATTTGTAACAATAAGGTAATTTCTCACAAGTAATAATGTATCTGAAATTTGTTAGAAATAGGGTTATTTTAGAACTTTATCTAATATGTTTTGGCAGCTATCCCAAACTATTAGCCGAGCTTTCTTCCTGCTGGAAGTTGAATGTGCACGCCTGCACCTTATGAGTGACAAGACAACCAACTGAAAGTATTTTTCTTCAATTTCAATCCTACAGGTCGTACGGACTAGGGAGCTATGGTGGCATTATAGAAGTCCTATTCAGTAGCCTAATCATGATAGATTGCATGAATTACTACGTGATAAAGTCATACATAATAGCTGTTAGGGAACTATGGTGGCGGTAGGAAGTCCTATTCAGTTGTCTAATCATGATGGATTGCATGATATACGTGATAAACCCATGCATAATAGCTGTGGGATGGAGGTAGTAGCTAGAGACAAACAATGGTACAGTACTGCTATAGAAACCCAATTCAGTAGGTCTCATCACAATAGGATTCATGAAGTCCATCTGGGATTAAAGCATGATAGCTTAACAGTTAAGAACCGTACATGATGTATTTTTTTACCACATGTTCACGTGACCTTAGCCAATCAATATCGCCACACAAAGCTTGTTGTCTAGGTTTCACTACAACAATTTTCTTTTGAAATGGCCATCGGTTTTTGGTATAGTTGGGTAACTACCTACAATAAATAACCACAGTAAATGAGTTTGTTGTGAATTTTCTTGTTGGTGATTTGAAAACGTTGTTAGAAAAGATGCAAAATTACAATAGAAAACCCCTTACGCACTGAAGAAAAATAGTAAAAGCATTGAAATTATTTGTCACTCATAAAAAACTAACAAGAAATATTGCATTGTTACCAAGAAATCTTTGTGATGCAATTGAAATTATGATTTTTTGCGAATCCTTACTACTGTAAACCATATGTCTATTATGTTATAAAAAAGGCTTCCCTCAGTGGATCATAAACCGCTATCTCATATATATGTACTCTATAATCTTTAGAAGGGGAGAACATATTGCACACCCAAATAACTAAGATGGTCCAAAAATTCCATTAAACTGTTTTAAATTTCTTTTACAACTAGTGTATTCAAAGCTGATCGGTTCACACCAAATAAATCATGTTATAGGTTGTGCTTCAATTTCAGATTGTGAGATGATATGGACAATATACAAATTGTTGAAGCTTTATATTAACAATTTTTTACATATTTTCTAATTGGTTGGAAGCATTTACTAATGGTTAAAACATCAAATTGTTAAAATGATTAAAATAATCTAAAAATAAATTAGTGTTAGTAGGGTAGCTTTAATAAAAGGGAGAAACAACTGCCTTATATTCGAACTAAATCACATGAACTGCATCAAGACAGCAATTGCTCGACAGAACATACTAAAAAAAGTAGTGTGGCAACAGAATTTCTCCACTGTATCTTCGATAGGTCCTCTAGCACCAACGTCCTTCATTGCCATGTGTCAATAGAGTCATTGTAGCCTTAACTATCTGCCCATGCATACAAGATAACTAATAGGAAAGAAGGGCCAGACAGATCAATATGGCTATGTATTCAACACCAAATACGAATAACAGATTATGTCTACTTGTGGGATACCACACTGGTACGGATAGTAAAAACAAGAATTAGAAATAAAATTAGCAAAATATATTCTTCCCTAGGTTAGGAGGCCGTCCCAAGCTGTACTCACAAGTACCCCATTTGTTTCACGTAAAAAGCGCGCGCGCGTGTGTGTAGTATTTAGCCTTCAATCTCATGACTTACCCCCTCGTGCGAAACCTTCCTACCATCCCAGTTTACACCATATACCCGCACACAAAATAGAGTTCTATTACTTTTGACCCATATTATCTAAAGCTTTGCCCTATTACTTGGGCATATAAATGACTTCAATTGAAAATGTTTCAATTACAAAGTTGTAGATCCCATAAAACGTATATTTTTTTTTATCAAGTTTGTCTCCATCCAAGGCCATATGCAAAATTTGTTAATTTTTTAATACAACAAAAAATTCAAACTTCAAGTTCCAAAACAGAGCTGAAAACTATATATACTAGCTGGATAAATTGTTGACTTTAAATTGAAAAACTCTCAACTGTAAAGTTGTAGACCAAAACCTAGATCTTTCATATGAAGTTTATCTTCTAGGGTATAATTTCAACTACAAAGTTTTTTATCTCGTTAAAACATAAAAATTTTCATATATTTTTTCTCCATCTCGTTCCATATGTAAAAGTTATGTTTTTTATTTATTTTTAATCCATATATAAGCCAGAGCCAATAATCATGATGACTATCTGTACTAATCCTTATTCGTGCGACTCTCGATTTAGAGCCGACGCGGATTATCGCCTCACTACAAGCTCACTCCCTCTCCTAAATGTGAAGTTTGTACAGAGAGTTTTACCAACTCCAACATAGTTGATGTCATATGTTTGTCGTAAGTCAAATTTTCATATCTTTGATCAAGTTTATAGAAAAAATATAAATAATTATAACATGAAATTAGTATCACTAGTAAATGTGAGTAGACTATATACCAACAAACTAGTAGTCAGATTTTATCACTCAATATTAACTTTGTTGGCCACATAAGCAAGTAAAATACTGAGATAAGTGATTTATAGCTAGCTGAGCTGGCACAATTGAAGACAATTGTAAGTGTTGACTACATGGACAAGGATAACCTTAGCTTGTCTTAGTACAAACTAACGGAGCAACTTTACTTTTTTCTTGGAGATGCGTGTACTACTACCAGTGATACTTGAGATGTTGACAACGCTGATCCACATTATCTGAGGAGAGAGTAATCTAGTGCAAATCCGTTATAATTACTATATATTCATCTTAACTAGCCTGCTACATACCAGTCGATAAATATGTCATGGCTTCCTTCCATTCTTCTGCCCAGACACAATAGGCAACAAATTAAACCAAAAGTATACGAAACAAAAGCCACTCCTTCCCTGCAACCACCACCCATCATGTCGATTGCAGAGGTGAATACTTAGCTCATTTCCTGCCTTATTTGTTCTCCTCTCCAAGTTTCTCTTTAATTTTAAAACTATGTGTTAGAAAGAGATGGTTCGTCTCTAATTATATATTTGTTTGTAGCCCATCAAGATTGGACCCTGGGGTGGGAACGGAGGGACGTTCTTTGATGTTACAAATCCACCACCCACTCGCCTTGACAACATTACTATTCGCGCTGCCGGTTTGATTGATTCAATTGGATTTTCCTACGTTGACGAAGCAGGCAACAAGCACACTGCAGGTCCATTTGGCAGTACTGGTGGACAACTTACAACGGTATCTGTGGCATTTTTGGCTAGTATATGTTGTTATGTCATATACTATGAGAAAGGTTTCTCTTTTCATTCAATTCCCACGCATGCATGTAGATTCAATTTGCACCAAACGAGTGGGTGACGAAATTATCTGGAACAATTGTTGAAGCTTCTGCGTCTGGAGGAAAGCCGACTGTGGCATCGCTAGAGTTTGAAACAAACATCAGAAAGTATGGGCCATATGGAACAGTGAACCAAGACTATTCATTCAGCATCCCGCTGCCAAAGGGTTTGATCATCGCAGGATTTTTCGGACGTGCTGGGAGGTTTATTGATGCCATTGGTGTTTACATAGGATATGAGGCAGCTGTTGAGAGGCTTGATGCCATCACAATTGCAGCTGATGAAGAAACCCTAGGTAATTAACTAGTGGGAGAAGCATCTCTGGAAGCTAAGGGCACCTAAAAATAAATAAGAACTCGGCGAGTTCAGCTTTTCGGTATTTCAGTCGTAATGAGAATAAGTTGCGATCATGCATCAGTGTGGTCTGTGTTTGTGAGTCCTTTATATATGTACGTATTGTGTGTGATCTATATGTTACGACCTATGGTGTGGAATAAAACTTTGTGTGATGTTGTTCGTACATTTTACATTCTTGTTCTGGAATTTATATTTTGCTAACTTGTATTTTTCTACCATTCCCTTATCAATTGGTTTCGTGACCTTCAGGATATTTTAATCACTAGTGACTATAAGCATATAGAACTAAGTCATCTACCAAGTCAATCTTTATAATGCAAGTTATCAGCTAGAAACCACATTAATGTGTCACGAGCATTTCGAATTTTTAAAGGCACATACTTATAGAATAATGAATATTTGAAATTACTCCATTAAAAGAAAGATGGGATAAAATGTAAAAATGAAAATAGAAGCAGAAGAACAAACTATGCTAAACTGGGTCATACCGGGCTGGACTGTGGCCCGTTCCACGTGGAAGCAAACAAAGCCCATTTCTAGCTGCTCTTTCCCGATTCCCTCTCTCGGTCACGACCTTCCTCGATTCCCTAACCCCGAACCCTAACTTCACCGGAGTTCGTCGGAGTTGGAGAAGAAAGGCCAAATTGGGTGGGAGGTGAGGAGGAGCGGAGAACGTCCATTTCACCCAGGAAAGCTTTAGCTTCCCCCAAATTAAATGTGCTAGAAACCTCGCCAAATAGAAATATAGAATATCCGAGTTTGCGGAGTAGACGTGTGTGTGTGGGGGGGGGGGGGGGGGGGGCAGGTGTGACGCGTCGGCCGTGGCCGCCCTACAGTGCTCGCCCGACGCAGCTCCGACCGCCCCGGGTGTCCTCTGAAGATGAAGAATAGATGGAGAAGATAGAAGAAGAACAGAGCCAAGGACGGAGGTTAGGGATGACGGGTGGGGTCCAGCTATCATAGGCACTGGCGGACTTACAGCCCGGCGAGCCTGGGCAGCTGCCCGGGCTCCTTGCTCAGCGGTAGTGGACCTTCCTAGGTCAGCCTGGGCAAAAAATAGCCATGGGCCACTGGCAGCCCAACACAAATAATCCTAGCCCAGTATCTTAGCCCATGGACCTTCCTAGGTTCAAGGCGTGATGGAGTTACTGTTACTAATCTTCATTACTATCGTGCTGAGATTTTCTATGTCGTTGTTGACAAAATATGTGCTGAAATGAATCATCGGTTTGGTGAAGCAACTACAGAGTTACTGATGTGCTTCTCTTGCCTTGATCCAAAGAATTCTTTCTCCAAGTTTGATGTCGACAAGCTTGCTCGGCTTGCTGAAATTTATGATGCAGATTTTTGTGACCATGATCGTGGAATAATTAGGGAACAGCTTGAGACCTACATTGTTCATGTGAGGAGGCATGCTGACTTTGCTTTGTGTACAGATATTGCAAGTTTGGCAATAAAGATGGTTGAAACTGAAAAGCATCTGGCTTTTCCATTGGTATACAAGCTAATTGAATTGGCATTGTTAGTGCCGGTGTCAACAGCAACAGTTGAAAGATCCTTCTCAGCTATGAAAATTATCAAGACTAAATTGCGCAACAAGATCGCCAATGATTGGTTCAATAACTTGATGATTTGCTATATTGAGAAGGAACTATTCAAATCACTTGATGAAGCTGCTGTTCTTCGACGGTTTCAGAACATTAAGACTAGGAAAATGCAGCTGCCTCGTGCCCGTAATAAGCTTGCATAGAGTCTCCTTTAGATATATGTTACTGGAACTTTTGGTGGCAGATTGTTAGTGAGCAATTTATCTTAGTGTCGTAATGAGACAGTTTATGTCATTTCTCCATTAATGTCTGGATATATTCGCATATGTATTGAACAATCATTTTAGCTTCATAACTATCGAGGGTATTAGTTTATCACCTATGCTTGTAGTGATTCATATGTTTGTATGAACTTGTTATCCATTGCGATGTTCGCCCAGGCTCCACAAAATTTCTGGGTCCACCACTGGTCATAGGGAGTAGGAGGTGCTAGGATCATAATACTATCGAACGACCAGCAGATTATTCTCTCTTACGCTTCCCATCGAAAGGCGAAAGATGCAATTGGAGATATGGACAAGGCGGCTGCGCGGGCGACGGGCTAATGGAAACGGGGAGGGCGCGGGTGCTGCCCCTCGCTCTCTCTTCCTTCCTACCTCTCGTGCTCAGGCCGTGCTCCGATTAATTAGTGGATGATGCATTGCCTGCACCCGGTGTTCTGCCTGTGCCCATTGGGCTGGGCACCATGGAGTCCCAGGCTAGTGGAAGCAGTGGTCTTCAGCTGCATCCTGGTGATCATTGCAGATGACATCGTACTGCCCTTTGCAGATGCAATCCCATGGGAGGATATCGGTGCGTTTGTTGCTGAGGAGGATGTGCCAAGGCCAGACACCATCCTGACGTCCATACCCACAGATGTTTTTCCATTAATATATTTTTTTCCATTAATTCCCAGAGATGTTACACTGAGGAAGCAACACCTCCGCGCGAACCCACCGATGAAGCAGGCCATGCTGTTCCCCCAGCCTGCTCAGCCAAGAGATGCATTCCACCAGATTCTAAACGGACTCGCACGCAAGCTCCCACACGGTGACAATGTCTTCTTGAAGCCCGGGGAGAAGGTACTGAACTGGACTGCTGGACCACCAGGCGACCTGAAGCCTTGGTAGCATATTGTGGATCTGAGATGGATAAAAACCTTTTGGAAAGGAAATACTGAGGACATGATGATATAGTTGCACCTTTGAATTACCATGGATGCATAGTGCTGACCACAAGTCAAATGTACATTTTTGTATGCGCTTTCTTCTATAGCTTTTATATGCACCTCGTATCTTCATTTCTTTTTTTCTCTCTTTATCCCATTCATTAGATAATGGGAATGCCAGGCCCTGTCAATCATATGTGGATATATCATCATAATAAAAATAAGTTTTTACTCATGCTGGTTGTCTGTCCCCATTTCATTATCCTCCGCACTGCCAATTTCCATACTGCAGAGATATATCTGCAACAACCCTGCCATTGTGTTTGTGCTGTTCCACCTCTTCATCTAAAAAAACAAAGTGCTTTTCCACCTTACCTGGTTGATTTTGGCCCCCTTTGTTTAGTGCCTCTCCACAATTGGATGACAAAGGTGAACTGCTGTCTGAAGCAAGATCACGTAGGAAGCCTGTCTGCTTCGCAGATCAGGCAGCATGTCACTTCAGTCTTTAACTGAATGTTGCTTAGTTATGAAGGAATGTTGGATCAAATTGCGCATGTGATGTGAGGGTGAGGGCAGTATAACCTAAAGAAAGATTGCTGGTTGCTGGTGCAAGGTACTCATAGGTTGGTAGACCAGGAAATGAGGTCAGCATCAGGGCCTTTTTGCCTTTTGCCCCATGAGGCCATCAGCTATTCATTCAGCTAGTATTACTGAGCTATTTAACCCTTCACGGCGTCACCTGCACTCGGTTGGGATGTCACGAACCATGATAAAGAACCTAAGATTTTCAGTTGGAAATGGTCGGAGTTTGTCGTGATGTTTTTTGTTATGAGTTTTTGCGCGGCTGTTGGTTAGATTCGGTTCACCTCCGAGGCTCCGTGCAAGATTTGGGGTTCAAATAGATCCTGGGTAGTAGAAGTTAGCAGTAAAGGACGTAAGGTGGGAACGGTCAGTAAGGTCAACGATAGATAGAAACAAGCATTCTGGCGGTGCGCCGTGACCTAACAGTAGCTGGAGAAAGACGACGAAAGATACCACCTAACAATGGCAGGTGATCGGAGTCAAAGTATAGTAGGCAACGAGGATGGATGAATTGCGACCGAAGCAAAGCGATTATCGGGAGTACTACTTTGTTTGGTGCCTCCTGCTAGCTTTTTTGCGTAATTACCTGCACTGCACCGACGCCATGCTCGTATCGTAAGAAGGGACGCTCTGACTTTCTGTACGCCGTGACGAGGTCACTGGCGCGTGGACCCCCCGGCAGTAACTCAGGATCGACGCCCGCTCGTGTCACACCGTCACGTTCATACGGATGCCGGGGTTAATGTTCCTGGAATTTTGCTAATTCAGGACGGCACAAAACACATCTGCTACCGCTAGTACTACACGGGAATGCAAGAATTCCTGTCTTGCAGACGTGGCTGTCCTGAGCAAAGAAAGAAAAAATCTTGCAAAACGCGGGGAATCCTGGTACCCACTACTACTACTACTTCCTCCGCCGACAGTAGTGTGAGCCCGCGAAAGGCGACGCGTCGGCGGTCACCGTCACCACCAACCTCTACCTCCCCAGTCCCACCGCTCGCCTGCCTCCCCCACCTCTGCCATCCTCTTTGACTCCGGGTCCCTATTCTCCCCGCCTGCTGAGAATCCCGCCTCCCCCACGCACCCTCCCGAGTCTCGGCTGGAGCCTCCATCTCTCCCCGTTGCTGCTCCTGAGCCGCCGAGCGTGGAGGGAGGGAAGGGACAAGGCAGCGGTGTCGGGCGAATGGGGAACGGGAGGGCGCGGGCGCTGCCCCTGGCGCTCGCCTTGCTCCTCGCCTTCTCCGACATCGCCGTCGTCGCGGCGCAGGGCACCGAGCGGATCCAAGGTACGCGGCCCCTCGATCTCCCTTCCTCTCTTCTTCCCTTGCTCGCTGCCATGGTCCGATTAGTCGATGATTATGCATTCCCTGCGCGCGGCGGTTGTTGATCCGGGGGAATCCGTGCTCCTGGTCGCGTTCGTGGTGGCCGGACTGGATCCGATCGCGCGCGCCGGAATCGTATGAGGCGTTGCCGCGTTGGGGAGACAAACGGGCGAGTGGTTGGGGAGATAGATCAGCTCTTAGCAGAAATGTTTCCACGCTTCCTATGCCAATCCATGATCGGTCTAGGCTTCTGCATTCAGCCAATTGCTCAGCGCGCACAATGAATTCCATCCTCGTAAGGGGCATGATTGCCAGTGCTCCAAAATCCTGAGATCAATCAAAACCTGTTAATACTGTGTGATGCATCTCAGTGGATTGTACTAGATCCTTCCTTGCCTATGCTGATCAGCTGAACATAAGTGACGTTTGATTTTTTTTTCCCAAGTGCCCAACTACCGGAGATTAGCAAACTTTTCTGAATAGTTAACAGTCAGGGATCCCTCAATTTTCTTACATGACGCTATATTTAGCTACTTTTGGGCTTTGGCCCTACTAAAAGAGCTCTAGTCCTCAAGCTGCCGTACCTGTCTCATAACTTGCTTGTGTGCCTACTTGCTGTATATATAGTTTCAATTATGCTTTGCCTGAAGAAAAGAATGTACATTTGGGTGAAAAAAACTGTTAAACTCCACCTTACTAGGATCATGGTATTTGCAGGTGCATGATCCTCATATTTTCTCTGTGGATATGATTAAATTGCAGGAAGTGCTGGTGATGTGCTAGAAGATGATCCTGTTGGACGGCTCAAGGTATATGTCTATGAGTTGCCGCCCAAGTACAACAAGAATATTGTGGGAAGAGATCCTAGATGCCTCAAGCACATGTTTGCTACAGAGATCTTCATACATCGCTTCCTAGTATCGAGTGCAGTCCGGACTTTAAATCCAGAAGAAGCTGATTGGTTCTATACTCCAGTATACACAACGTGCGACCTTACACCATGGGGCCATCCCTTGACCACCAAGTCTCCACGAATGATTAGAAGTGCGATTCAGTACATTTCCAAGCATTGGCCCTACTGGAACAGGACGGAGGGAGCAGATCATTTCTTTGTCACACCACATGACTTTGGAGCATGCTTCTATTTCCAGGTGAGTCATGGAGCCATAAACCATGAATTCTCCTATATAGTACCAATGCAATGCAACGTGGAATGCGAACTCATAAAACTTAATTCTAGCTTAGTCATTTCCCTGTGCACCAGCTGGTCTCTGTTACTCATGTTTGCTTCAAGCGCATCATCCATTTAACATGCATTTAGGATTCCTATTTTTCAGGAAGCCAAGGCTATCGAGCGAGGTGTCCTTCCGGTGCTGCGCCGTGCTACGCTGGTCCAGACTTTCGGGCAGAAGAATCATGTATGCCTCAAGGAAGGCTCCATCACCATCCCACCATATACTCCGCCTCAAAAGATGAGAACTCACCTTGTTCCACCAGAGACCCCTCGGTCAATCTTTGTCTATTTCCGTGGTTTGTTCTATGATACATCAAATGATCCTGAGGGTGGTTACTATGCAAGGTATGCTTCTAAAATTGAATTATGTCACTGACAAGCAGTCTTAATGAATCATCATTGAGCCAAAAGCCTTGATGCACCTACCATATGCAATGCAGGGGTGCCCGTGCATCGGTATGGGAGAACTTCAAGAACAACCCGATGTTCGACATCTCAACAGATCATCCACCAACCTACTATGAGGACATGCAGCGTTCTGTCTTCTGCTTGTGCCCACTGGGCTGGGCTCCATGGAGCCCCCGTTTGGTGGAGGCTGTGGTGTTCGGCTGCATCCCTGTGATCATTGCAGACGATATCGTTCTTCCCTTTGCGGATGCGATCCCATGGGAGGAGATCGGTGTCTTTGTGGCCGAGGATGACGTCACGAAGCTGGACACCATCCTGACCTCCATACCAATGGAGGAAATCCTTCGGAAGCAGAGGCTGCTGGCGAACCCGTCCATGAAGCAGGCCATGCTGTTCCCACAGCCGGCTGAGCCCAGGGACGCCTTCCATCAGATCCTGAACGGCCTGGCACGAAAGCTGCCACACGGCAAGGGCGTGTTCCTGAAGCCCGGGCAGAAGGTGCTGAACTGGACCGAGGGGGCCCCTGAAGACCTGAAGCCGTGGTAGGTATAGACGTATAGTGGCATGGCACCATCACCACTCGCCATGGCTGGTGCCCTTGTGTAAACGACACAACCATACAAGAGGCTGATCATTGACGATGATGCTGATGAGTGAACCACACCATTAAATGTAAAGCTCCTCTTCCTCCTCCTATACCTTGCGTCTTTTTTGAGGCAACGTGACTGTCTTGCCTGTATGGCAATGCCTGTTTTGACCTTTGTTGTAGTGTTAGCATATTGTAGATGATAGATGGTGAATCATGTAATGTATGACCGTTGTATTATATTATACAGTTGCCGGTTTACGATGGGGGAATTAAAGGCTAACTCCAATCTGGAAAACCTGCTAAATGCTCTGCGTTTGAGTACTGAATGGCAAGTTAGAGTGGTGCCATTTCTTCTTGACTTCTGAAGAATATAGGATATATATAGTCATAAGAATGAGAACTTCATATTAGCGGGGATAGCTCAGTTGGGAGAGCGTCAGACTGAAGATCTGAAGGTCGCGTGTTCGATCCACGCTCACCGCATTACTTTTTTTTTAAACTCTTTTTGCGCCACTTCAGTTGGACATTTGGATTTGGACGAATTAAAACCAATGCATGCCTGTTCTTGGCATGCGCAAAGTTACGCTATTACAGGGTTGTGCAAACAACTGCATTTGACACTTGTTCTTGGCATGCACAAAGTTACGCTATTACAGGTAAGTGGTGTGCAAGCAACTGCATTTTACACATGCTTTGTTGTCTGGGCAGAGTGTTAGGGAGTTGTACGTACAACGGATGTCTAGATCAATACTTTTGCAGCCTGCGGTCTCATTTCTGATTTTCCAGTGCGTCTGAAAAGCTGTTTTAAGGAGTGACGTGAGAAGGTGAAAGTCAATCTGAAGTGAACTTTGCAAGCATGCAGGAAAGTAGGGAACCTGAATTGTAAATAGTAGGGCGCGTCTACCAGTGGGCTATGCTGCTTCCCGCTTTGACTTTCTCACGGGCCGGTGCTCAAGGCCCGGGTGCGTCGCCATGACGAGCCCAATAACCTAAAAGTTCGGCCCGCCATTTGTGGTGCTGTGGAATGGTCTAGTATGCCGTATAGTACCCCAAAGCCCACACACAAATGAGTTCGCCAAAAATCTCTCTCAAAAAAGAAAAGGAGGAACATGAATTTTCCAGCGAGTTCAGAGTTTCAGACCCATCCATGCGCGTTGACGTGGCGTTCCTGTGATGTTCCAGACTTTTACTTCACGGTCTAGCTAGTACGTAGTACTATGTAGCACCAGTTTTCTTTTGCATTTTTCCTCGGGAAAAAAACTTTTCTCGTTTGCATTGGTCCGCTGACGCGTAGATCGAGATGGTTATTGCATTGTTGGCGCCATTAGCGTGTGTGATATGCTCCACGCGGCTGTTGCGTTTGCGTGCGTACTTTCACGGACGACAAAGCTCAAGTGGCAAAGCCGAGATCTAAAACCTAGACGATGGAGTCATGGAGAAATATCCTCTCGGTTCCCAACCAGCTGCAGTTCCTCGGCTCCTTTCTTGAAACGACCGCGACGAAGTCGATCTTGCGGTGACGACGACGACCTATATATACATATATAAAACCGCGGCATAACGCAATGCCACACGAATATATATGCGCGCAGTGCAGATCGACCGACCTGTTGTGTGTTAGTACTATACTGTAGGTGGCTACAGGCTACGACCCCGTCAAAGGAGTACAATGTACGTGCACGCGCCGATTCGCCGGAGAGACGACCCACAGGGCGTTGAGGACTTGAGGTCCATGTAGTTTATTACCGGCTTATTATTCCCGCGCTGCTTCGGCGGTAAAAATGTCAGCGTGGTGAAGCAGCGAACGAGCTCTCGCCATGTGACGACGGGACGCGCGCACGTATAGATGGCCATATGGGCCGCCCAGCCCAGCACGGCCCGGCACGACGGCGGCCCAGCACGATGCGGCCCAGCCCAATGCGGCCCGAAGGGCACTTCGTGCCGTGCCGTGCCGGCCCGCGTGCCGACAAGGCTGCCCAGCCCAGCACACCAGCCTTTTTGTCGTGCCGTGCCGGCCCATTGGCACGACAATAGCCCAGCGTGCCGTCGTGCCCGTGCCAGCCCGCGGCACAACTCGCCGTCGCCGTCGGGATTGGGGAGGAGCGGGGATGCCGGCGGGATTGGAATGGGGGAGGTGAGGGGCGGCGGGTGGCGAGATCGGTGGGAGAGGGGGCGGCGACGGTATCGGTGGTGTGGGTGAGTGGGGCGTGGGGACTGAGAGTCTGAGAGAGAGGTGGAGGGGAGTTTTTTAGGTCAACTATGGGCCGACTGGGCTAGATGGGCCGGTGGGCCGCGTGCCAGCCCATCGTGCCGCGTCGGGCCGACTGTTTTCGGGCCGTGCTGGGCCGACACGCTGGGCTCAAATCTGCGCCCAGCACGGCCCGACAAGTGGGCTGGGCCGGCACGGGCCCAATGACCTTCGTGCTGGGCTGTGTTCGTGTCGGGCCAAAAAATCGTGCTTTGGGCTAGCCCATGGGCCTCGTGCCAAATGGCCATCTATACGCGCACGACCTGTTCCACGGAGTAACCTGCAAGTGTGTTCTGCCATTGCATGGATGGTCGGTGTATACGTGCGTAGGCGTGCTGCAAAAATTCCTCTCCTCCGTTCAGACTTCAGACGCACGCACGACTAATAACTCCGTCGAGTTTAATAGTGTTTACATTCTTTATTACCCCTACCCTTCAACACTGCTTCAAATTAATAAAACCGGCCTACCCCATCTTTTGTTACCGCTTGTCACGTCGTCGTGACTCGTTATCACTAGTTGCCAAGAGCCCAAGACTTGAGAATTGAGATGTGAAACGGTCGCTTACTCTCTCACCAGTCACCACCAACGCGAGGAGATGTGAAACTGCCCTGTTCTCGTTTTACCTGCAAAGACTTTTAACCTCGCAGAGCCCGAGGTCAAGATCAACGACGACTAGCAGTGGTATAAAAGCAAGTGGAGCCAACATTGACCGACTCACATGACATGCACTAGCACTGCTAAATCCTAAAGGCCGTGTTTAAGTTCCCGAAAAGATTTCGATGAAAAGATTTCGGGTTTTGATTTTACCGATTTAGGAGTAGTAAATGTAGACGAAAAAGGTAGAAAATTATACGGATAGGTTGAAAATCTCGAGACGAATCTAACGACAGTAATTAGAGAGTAATTAATTCACAATTAGCGGATGGTTACTGTAGCATTGCTGTCGCGAATCATGGATTAAGTAGGCTCGTTAGATTCGTCTCACGATTTCTAGTCTATCTATGTAACTTTTCACCTTTTTCGCCTACATTTAATACTCCATTCATCTAAGATTCTCTTTTGATGTGATGAGTGAAAAGAAATTGCAACTAAGACAAGGGTTTGTCTGTTGTTGCATCGCGTGGCTGCATATGTACCGATCGAGCCATCATATAGGATTCCCCCGAAGTCTACTTCGATGCAATTACAGGTCAATGCAACTACGTACTCCGTACAATGGACTCCGGCACCAACCGTGTAGAAGCTAGCATATTGGCCGCAGGCATGCACGCAACTTCCTAGAAGGATCATAGCCGCAAGCAGGACTGTTACTGCTTGATCGCGGTCTATACGTGTGGATTTTTTGTCGAGAGCGTGTGTCAGATATGTCCCGGCCGGCCGTTTTGTAAATGGGCCCCCAATCAGATGCATGCCGATGGGAGTTTTGCGGCGCCGCGAGGCGGGTTACTACGCGTCAAATTTTTACAGTGCGAACCTATCCTATTTTTACAGTGCGATGGCTGGCTGTTCACGGATTAGCTGTACCCACGGTTTTTTTCTTGGGATCAATATCAGCAATGCAGTTCATCCAACGATATCTTTAGTACGTACGGTGGGCAACCGCGCGCCTACCCAGTTCAGTCCAGATGCATCGAACATGTGTGAGACAGCAACAAACACTACGGAAAATCTCGTGTTTGCCGTGTGCCAAGGGCTTTGCCGTGTGCCACCTCGCGGGCACACGGCAAACAAGTATGTTTGCCGTGTGCCTGACACGTGGCACACGGCAAACAACTGGCACACGGCAAACATGCTTGTTTGCCGTGTGCCACATGCTGGCACACGGCAAATAGGCTTGTTTGCCGTGTGCCACATGCAGGCACACGGCAAACAGGCTGCAAAAAATTTGAATTTTGCCTCCAAAATTTTTTTTGCTAACTTCTTTGTCCATGTATTATTCCATGTTAGTTTTGTGCATGTTTTTCGGTCTGTTTGCTATATTTAATCATTTTATATCATTATTTTCAGTTTTGCCGATACGGCAAATGTGAACTGTAAGTGTTTCGAATAATGTAATGTAATGTTTGGAAAAATGTTATTCGGATTCTTAAGACTAATATGATGCCATGTCCATTAGATGAAATCAAAATTTGAATATATTGTTTGCTTACCGTGTGCCCGAATTTGGGATCGGTTCGTTTAAAAATTTTATAAAATACAAAAAGGTCAAAAAATTATAAATTTTGGCGTGATGTCATGTTTTCATACATAGAGGCTATGGTAAAAAATGTAGAAGGTTTCGAGCAAGTTGACGCATTGCCTCTTTACAAACCGAAGCTTCTCGGGAGAAGATCCTAAGACTTGTGAAAGAGATGTTGTGATTTGAAGCAACGTGACAATTGAAATTTTGTTTTACAACAAAACTCATTTTGTATAGTCTACATACACCTTAGACTGGTTCATAACCAAATTTGGTTATTTTTTTAATCCGTTTGATATTTTTTTATTTTTTTTTGTTTAGGCAGAAAATGTTTGCCGTGTGCCCAGACCCAGGGCACACGGCAAACAACTCTTTGCCGTGTGCCCAGATCCAGGGCACACGGCAAACAACTTTGAAAATGTTTGCCGTGTGCCCTGGATCTGGGCACACGGCAAAGAGTTGTAGATTTTGAAATTCAAATTCTATAAACGACCTCGGATGAACTTTTGACCAAAACGAAAGTTGTAGATCTTGCAAAGTTATGAAACTTTTTAGTTCACAACTTTTTTATTTGAAGTCATTTAGGGCCTCAAATAAACAATTTACTCTCGGAAAAGTTTAATATGAGGGGAATCAAAATGGGATATGGACACAAAGATTCGAGTGGTGCAGTGGTAGAGGAGGCTACGCGTGAAGGGGAGGGCGCGGGTTCGAACCCTACCGGCCGCGTAGCGGAAAAATCGCGCGGACTTGCGACTTGCGACGTGGGACAGTGGGAAATGGCCGATTGGGTCCTTCCCCCATTAAAATAAAATGTTTTGCTATTTTATTTTGCGTTTTTTCGGGATCGAAACTTTGCCGTGTGTCGCTCTTTGCCGTGTGCCAGATCGGGGCTTTGCCGTGTGCCCGTGATCTGGCACACGGCAAAGAAGGCTTCGCCGTCGTAGGGTTTGCCGTGTGCCATTTTACACACGGCAAAGCCTTTTGCACACGGCAAACAACTTCGCCGTGTGCCTTTCAGGCTTTGCCGTGTGCCCCTGGCACACGGCAAACGCCCAGTTTCCCGTAGTGAAATTTGGCAGCGGTAATGTGATCCGGCCGTTTAGGACAATATACAACTGGAAAAAAAGCGACTAGTTTTTCTGACAGTGTCAGAGAAAAAGAATTTTGAAAAGATTTCATTTCTAGAAAATGCCATAACTAACCAAGGTACTCCTGTGCATATCTCTTTTTCCTAGGGCTACTCCTATGCGTATCTACTAATCTAAATTTGTTCTTATATTTTTCATGTTGTTTTAATCTTGATCGCCAAGGAAAACAGAGAGATGAAGCTGATGCAGTCAGTGATACGATTGTTGTGTTGTACCACTGCATGGCAGTATGACGCGTAGTACGCGCGTGATACATGCAAAACCAAAAGTTTGCTGATGAAACCACTCGGGTTTGCTTCTGCATAAACCCCGCCACGCGTTTTAACTTTCGCTGTGGATCAAGTAGTGCTATGGAGCGTTTCGGTATGAGCACCACATGCATGTGATGACTGCGACGTCGTCATCACCGAACCCATCTGCCCGAAACATGCATGCATTTTTCCAGGATCATGCGTATCAAATCAACATACCCATTCTGGGACGATCAGCTTGAATTAGATGCATTGTTTCTCCCTTTCCTGAAGATAACAATTAAAATTAAAGCTCTACGTGGCGCCATCATCACACATGCATGTGGAGCTCACCTCAGTGGACTTATTTCAAGATATACATACTCCTGTAAAAAAAAGAAATAGAAATAATGTCATATTCTAGCAGTAGTGCTATACGGAGTACTCTGCTAAAAGCAGCAATTCAGAGTAATTAATACTCCGTATTCAATATCTGAAAAACTCCTGCGGTTAACTCCAAAACATAAGGTAAAAAAACACTTACCGTGATAGTAATATAGTATATATGAATTAACACGACGGACGAATCATGCACGGACAGCAGAAGGCTGGCCATTGGTCAAAAGGGGCAGCGAGAATTGAAATTCCGGTCAAGTTAAATGTGCGCCGAATGATTGTTATCTGCCCATTGCCCACGTTGGAAAGAGCCCAAACTCTTTTGATCTTGCGGCATCATATCCATCTATCGAAGCCAGCCGGCCCTTTTTCCACAGCTGCTGAAGAGAGAGTGTAGTGCGTCTACATCTGCCGCCCCCAAATTAAAGTGCCACATCAGTTGGATAAACCCCCCGCAATTAAACAAACCCCCCCGGATCGCGGAATCCCCAACCATCGACGCGATCGGTGCGTGCGAACGTGCACGTGTGGTGACATGTAACCCGAGGATGAGTAAGCATGCACTCGACTGTTAGAAATTAATTAAGACGTGATGATGATCCAACGATCGGTCGATCTGTCAATATAAAAAAAAACGTTTCTTTTTGGTGTGATACGACAGACATGGCGTCGCACTTTTGCAGTTGCAGGAGAGATGAGATGTGATATATTCGCGTCCCGTTCGTGCAGATACGTGTGTGCGTACTTAATCTGGATTACACTTAATTTAATTATGTGTCAGCAGGCGTGATCGTATCGAGTAAGATCGAGGAATATATATCGGACACATACAGATTAAAGATGATCTGATGACGTACGCGGTTAGGGAAAGGTGGTGGCAAACTAGGTGAAAACCTGTGGAAGAATCGCAGAAATTTAAAGGTGTGTGTACGACCTCGGTCGACACGCACGCCGCGAGCGAGATAAGGATGGCGGTGTGCTGCTGCTGTGCATCGGCATCGTCCGTGTGTGTAATATTTTATGCTGCAGCCCAGCATGCACCGGCCGGCCTCTTGCTCTCGCCGCAAACAGTCGGCAAGCAAAGTTGCCTTGTTGGGAGAGTTGTGGCATACGAGAATTCCTTCTCTCTCTCTCTCCGTGTGTCTTTTGTGCTGCACACGCATAAAGAAGCAGAGCAGGGGTGGGGGGTGCCTTGGTGTGATGTCGTCACGGCGCGTAAAATAGGAATGGATAAAAAGCGACACGTACGACGGCACATTAACACGGCGCTCCAATGGCTTGGGGCCTTCCAATGCGCACGCGGAATAGCTATCTACGTAGGAGAAATGCGGTCGTCAGCCACGCGCTGATATGCTCTTAACCACCCACATCGCAGATCGTAGTTTAAACTAATCCGATCGCGTTAGTACCGGCCACTTTTCGGAAAGCTAATATACGCCACGCGCACCCAGCAGCCGCTGATCCTACACTGCTGCCTTTCTTTCCACAAGAGAGAGCTAATTAATAAGATTAAAATGCTTTCTATTTTTTTTCCTTTTCTGCATGCTAAATTAACTAAGAAACCGGTCGAGGTCGCCTTGCAAATAGAGAGGAAGATCAGCTAGAGATTTTGGGGGATCGGGGCTCGATCGATACGTTCTGGGCGCATGGATTCGTTCACAGTGCGAGAGAGATGATGAGGGCGGGCGGGCATCGATCGGCTGCAGTGGCAGACTGGCAGTGATGGCCGATGGCCCCGTGGATGGATGATGGGCACCCGCAGCTAATGAGAGCAAGCAAAGGCTACGGGCCACTGTTGCCGATACAGCTGCGCGCCCATGCATGGGGGGATGCACCTGCCGCGCAACAGCTGATCGATAGGCAGCCGGGCCGGGAGAGCCACCGGGTCGCGTCGGGCCGGCCTGGTCTGGTCCACCCTTCATGTGAACTCCACGCCGCGGCCGCGCGCCCCTGCCTCCCCCTCCCCGTCCTCGTCTGGACCCCGCGCCCGCCGAGGATTGAACAAGCACCTGCAGCTAGCGGGCGCCCCCCATGCCAGCCGCCCCCACGCGGCCGCCGGCCCCGCCATCGCGCGCAGCCCAGAGGCCCAGAGCCAAGCCCCTTGCTAGCTGTGGCCTCGGCGGCCTTCCCCTTTTACCATCGGGCATCGGCCGCCGCATGGACAGGCCGCCCCGGCCGCATGGCGCATGTCGCGGCGCCGACGTGGCGCGGGATGGCGAGGAGGGGACGCAGAGAGCTGGCTCCGCTTTGCTTTCGCTTTTTATTTTGTTTATTTTTTGCCTAGGTTCGGTTATTCTCGGCGAGCGAGCGGGCCCCGCCGAGTGTGTTGCATGTACAATCATTGGCATGAGGACCTGTGTCGTCACTCCCTCCTGGCTCAGCCAAACTAGTTAATCGATAATTACATATACACCTGTTGGGACTTGATTGGGCTGGCTTCCTGGCTTATCTGTTTTTATTAGCAGGTGGAACCGGCAGAGCTACGAGTGTTTCCTTCGGCTGCATGCATTCAACCATTTTACTAGTAGATGCGGAGCACTGTACTCCAAGTACACCCAGTCAACTGCAGTAGTAAACTGTAACTATAATTTATACTGCGTACTTTTTTATGTGCCAAGTTTAGATATTTAAAAAGATGCAAGTATATAGATTAATATCAGAGAGAGTAATTCATAAAGATATAGTTTTCTCAATTTATAGAAGTATCACTCTCTGTTTTCCAAAATATCCGTCACTTTAAGTTTCTACTAAGCTAAACTTTTATACTTTGACCTTGCCTAGAGAAAAATATACTAATGTGTACAGTGCCACATAATTAAACGCATTATCAAGACACATTTCACGGTATATTTGATAAGTTTGACTTAGGATTAAAAAAAACTAATTGCATGTTGGAATGGAGGGAGTACAAATATGAAAAACGAAACAACTAAACCAAAGTTGTAGTAACTTGGGGATCGTGAATGCTGATGACATCCAAAACATCGATCCACTGGCCGGAGGGACGTCTGCCATAAAGAAAAATCACTGAGAAGGTAAATAGCAAAACTACAGTTTTGCTAATAATTAACAAAGTCCGTTGTGCAACTAGTCGGTGGAACCAGGGGCAAGCAACTGACTTCATTCCATGAGTTGAGCTAGCTGTGAGACGTTGCAACTTGCAAGGCGTGTACCAAGTCGTTTCTGCTTATTCGACCACTTTACAACTAATTTACCACAGTCGGCCAACAACATCATCTACAGCAATGTCAAACGTGACCAGATTAAATTCTGTGCTACTAATGTATTAATTCCCTCTGGTGTATATGCACATATATATCAATCCAGCTAGCGCCCGCTGAAAATTAATTCCGAACCGGGGCAACTTGCGCGCCTGAGCTATCTGCTTTATGACTTGTCATTTGTCAACTAGCTCTGAATTACTGTATGTGTGATGGTGCATAGATCCACGCTTATCTGTTGAAAGGACACTTGTATTATGCGTGCTAAATTCCAATGCTGTGAGCCGACTTCGGCCCAAACATCATGTGGGGGGAAAACATATTGTATGCACTATTGGATGGACCATTGACCTTATTTAAGTAAGGTCAGTGAGCATGATCGCTACTTAATATGTTGATGTCTCTACCTAATTTTCTTTCACAACATGTGTGTGCCTAGATATATCTATCTATTTCAGAAAAAAAATAGCTAGGCTACTAGCTGATAAAGATGCCAAAACCATTTGTCAAAAACAAAAGGCTTGATACCAAAGGTACCTCTGATCTCTCTTCAGTCCCAATGCACAATATGCATTGATTTTGACCTCTCTGGAGATCACAGCCAGGACAATCAACAGCTTCATTCAGGGGTCACATGGTTCACACAAATGTGCTAATTTAAACTCAACTCATGATTGTTGCGTCGAGAAGGAATACTTTGGAGCTGCAGTGTCTGGCAAAAATGACAACAGAAATATTATTGTTGTAGCTCAAGGCTCCCAAGATCAACACCAGGGGCATTTCGGGTAGTCAAGCAAAAGCCCTGTATACATAGTGGATAGTCAAGGAGGGTTAAATATCGAAATCGAGATCACTGTTGACGTAGAGATGCATATCCAACCTCTAGAAACTCCGGAAAACTCTACCACACCGTCACGGTCACATTTACCATCACCAAGACCTTCACGCAATATCCCATGCTTTTGCTTGTGTGTAGGAGCTGGAGCATACTAAACGCCTAGCATGACTGGCTGCTATAGCACCTAGCAGCGCTGCCAGTCCACATTCCACAGGCATTTTTTCACTTTTACTTTTCCAAGCTAGAACAGCTGAAAAATCTCAGCTCTTTTGTTTTTTTTAAAAAAAGAGAAGTGCAAAGATAATTTCACCAGTATAATCAGTCAGGACCCATATATGTTTGCATGGTCCCTGGGGTGCGCACCATCACATCATCTTCACTTTGAGTTGACCCACACCAACACAAGCCCATGAGGGTACTATACACCCATGCATGAGGCCATGACACACATACAGTTCAATTAATTATTAATCCACCAGAGAACTATTATCACGCATAAAAAGCATATCTACACTAATTAAAACGCAACAAAAAGGAACATATGCCCATGTAACGCTTTAGTATATAATGGAGTGAGAAGTGGTATGCCACTCACCTGACCTGACCTCCTCCCTATATATCAGCAACACACCCCCTTCGCTTGTCCTTCCCCCCACCATATCATCTCCACAGCTTGAATCTTCCCTCCCAAAGCATCCCTCTCTTCCGCGTAGTGATCGGATGGACAGCACGAGCTGCCTCCTTGACGACTCGAGCAGCGGCGCGTCCACCGGCAAGAAGCAGCCACCGGCGCCGAGCAGCCGGCCGCCGCCGCTGCAGCGCGTGGGCAGTAGCGGCGCCAGCGCGGTGATGGACGCCGCGGAGCCCGGCGCCGAGGCGGACTCTGGCGGCGTCGCCGGTCGCGTGCCGGTCGCCGGCGCCGGGAACGGGAAGCTGCCGTCTTCCAAGTACAAGGGCGTGGTGCCGCAGCCCAACGGGCGGTGGGGCGCGCAGATCTACGAGCGGCACCAGCGCGTGTGGCTCGGCACCTTCACGGGCGAGTCCGAGGCGGCGCGCGCCTACGACGTCGCCGCGCAGCGCTTCCGCGGCCGCGACGCCGTCACCAACTTCCGCCCCCTCTCCGAGTCCGACCCGGACGCCGCCGCCGAGCTCCGCTTCCTCGCCTCCCGCTCCAAGGCCGAGGTCGTCGACATGCTCCGCAAGCACACCTACCCCGAAGAGCTCGCCCAGAACCGCCGCACCTTCGCCGCCGTGTCGCCCGCCTCGCCGCCGCCGGCGCTCAAGAACCCCGCCGCCTCGGCGTCGTCGTCGCCCGCCGCGGCGGCGCGCGAGCACCTGTTCGACAAGACGGTGACGCCGAGCGACGTGGGGAAGCTGAACCGGCTGGTGATCCCGAAGCAGCACGCGGAGAAGCACTTCCCGCTCCAGCTTCCCGCCGCGGCGGCGGTCGCCGCCGGCGAGTGCAAGGGCGTGCTGCTCAACTTCGAGGACGCGGCGGGGAAGGTGTGGAGGTTCAGGTACTCGTATTGGAACAGCAGCCAGAGCTACGTGCTAACCAAAGGATGGAGCCGTTTCGTCAAGGAGAAGGGCCTGCACGCCGGCGACGCCGTGGGGTTCTACCGCTCCTCTGCCGGCAAGCAGCAGCAGCAGCTCTTCATTGACTGCAAGGTCCGGCCCACCAAGGCCGCCTTCGCCGGCGGCGCGGCGACCGCGGCGGCGTCCACGCCCGTGAAGGCGGTGAGGCTTTTCGGCGTGGACCTGATCACGGCGCCGAGGCCGGCGACGACGGTGGCGGCGTCGCCGGAGCGGGAGGAGATGGTGGCAGTGACGAACAAGAGAGCTAGGGACGCCATCGCCGCGGCTACTACTCCACATCACATGATTTTCAAGAAGCAATGCATAGACTTCGCGCTGACCTAGCTAGCTAACCCTTTTTTTTCTCCGGCTAGCGCTCTTGCTTGTTTCGCTCGGATCATGCGCACGCGGTGGTAGCTGCTAGCTTATTAGCGCTCTTGTTCAAACCTTCATCGATCTCTTCCTTTTGATTGTTCATTTTGTTTCTTCTTCTACATACCTGTACTAATCTCGCATAACGCGCCGTAAATTAATTAGACATGTTTTTGTTTTTTTGGTGGCAAGTGTATACTATACTAATGATCAAAAGCCATGGAGCTAGATTACATGCCATACTAAGGAGCAATGTTTGGAACTCATCTCTCTCCTTCTTCAATAGCTCTTGTTCCTTTTGTAACTGATGATAATTTAAAGAAAAAAGAATTAAAGCTGCTGCTACATGCTGCAATTTTGACTCTCATGCTCTGGCGCTTTCATGTGGTTAAGATGTGATGGGTGTGTGTATGTGCTGCACCCAGGTGCATTGCATGTATCACCTGAAGTGCGAAAAGCTCCGGGAGTTATCTGATCCCCAGTGCGGAAAGGAAAGGGAGGGAGGGTGCCCATAATTGCATGTATGCATGCACCTGATATATCTGCACAGTGTTGATGTGATACCGATCGACATATATGTGCAACAGCCGGAAAATAAAGTGTGGAATGACATATACTTCTCAGAGAGAGATGATGTATATAGGTAGATAAGGTTAGCACCAGCAACAGAGAAGAATCTCTGGAAACAAACAATGATAAGCTGTTTGGAAAGCATACGCATGTTTCGTCATTTACAGCAAGTTTGAAAGTTCAAAGCCTATTCCCTCTACATGTAATAGCTTGGTAGTGGACGGAAGCCTCACATAATTGGAAGTGCTATATATGCAATGAGAGGGAATTTTCCAGGTGAATCTTGCAGTGATATGGTGAGATTTTTCTTTCTTGTGAATCTTGCTATCGTGAGACTGGCCAGGAAGCAACGGAGAAAGTTTAGCTGCTTTGAGACTTTGATGGCACGATGGGGGGGGGGGGGGGAGAGAGAGAGAGAGAGAGAGAATACAGTGCGTGGCATCTAGGAGACTAGGAGCACGCCGGTTTCTAGAATGCAGGTCGATAAGCAATACTATTTTGTCGTATTCTTAGTTCTTGTTCAACAAATGTAGGTTCGATCGCACAGATAAATTTGTAAACTAGTAGCATGTGGTCATGCATCTCCAAGTTAAATTTTGTTGCGAGGTAAATTCCAATGGGAACAGACACGAGCAACACGTTCAACGGTTTCAGACCGGATAGAGATTCCGGCGACGCGAGGGTAACATATATCCGCCACTGCCTCGCCGACTTGTGATCGGAACAGATAAACTATGGCCGCCATCTGTCATCTGTGCAAGACAGACGAGAGTACACGTCTCTTCGAGCGAGAGGAGAAGGGCAAAGGCATCAGGCATGCACGCGCACGCCGTACTGGTGTACTGCTGCTTTGTACGACGATCCGATCAATGTGCATTGGATGCTCAACATGACGTGCGGCACGCGCTTGCTCTCATGAGCTTTAGCCGTCAAGAAAAAGTTTCAGAAAAAGTTTTAGCTTTCAAAAATTATAGTCAAGTGTACGAATGCCATTTGAACTTGCATCTAATCAACAGGTTTAAGTTTAAAATGCCACAATACCTTTAAGTCTTACTATTACTAAATTAGAGATCCAAAGCAACCCTCTAAATATGCATCAAAATTATTACAACTGTCATATCGAAAATATCCCAAAGAATGCATGCATGACACATTACATGTAAGATGCGTACCACCATACGGATCACAATTACATAATATATCAGACCACAATTACATAAAAACAATGAAGCCATATAAGATGCGTACCACCAAAGAATGCATGCATGATATATTTCCGGCTTCAGACATTCTCTTTCAAAAATATATCAGACCACAATTACATAAAAACAACCACCGCTACAAAATTAAGTATTGTTCTATGAAACATGAAGCCAAGGTATCAGAATCTCTAATATATATATACAATCGAAAATAAACAGCTATAATAAAAAGAGAAAAATCAAAGCCTCCATGCCTAACACATAACTCAAAGCTAACATTTCAACTAAATGTATCAAATACACATATATATATTTGTTTCTTTATAAAAATAAAATAGAGTGCCTGGCTACATATGTTGAACCGTTCACGTATACATAGCCCACAATAATCCTTGCCATCTCGAATTCTCGATGCATTTCAGCATATATTCAGCAGAGCTAGAGTCTCTCGTTTTTATTAGACGCGCTGGACTAAAAGAGGAATAATTAGCCCCCCACAAGCCACAATCGCAAGTAGCTAGCGAGTACGCGTAGTCGTCATCTCATCATGGCCTCCTGCATGCAACCCTGCCACCTACCCCGATCGATCACTGAGAGCCTCCTCAGTCCCTACTGTTCCTTGTTGGAATTTTTCTCGGCGGCTGAGATCGATCAAGGGACACACACGCAGACGCAGCGGACGGAGGGAGTGAGTCAGAGACAGCACACCAGAGTGCGCAGAGTGGCGGCCCGACTTCTGCGACCGTTGACAAAGCCCTGGACCGACCTATCCAACAGTGCCCGTGATCTATCTCTCTCTCTCTGCTCGCCGGAACACACAGAGAGATGCATGGATCGGCTTGGCCAGTGACCACCAGCTGCAGCCAAGCTTGGCAACAGTAGCTGCTGTTGGTTGGCCGGAGAGTCACGGTCACAGGCGCGAACACATCTGCAAGTTGGCATGAGGGGGCGCTGTTGCTGTCGTTGATCGGCGGACGATGAGCGCCAGGAGCACAGGCTTCATCTGGACGTTGTGGAGACGCTGGCTCATTGATGACGAGTCAACCCTGCGTTGGCGATGCCCTGACGACCGACCTGCAGCGTGCCCATCATCCACCCCCTGCAGCGATCGAGCGATCGGCTTGCATCGCCTCCAGTGCATGCATACATGGCCCATCCAGATCGGTCGCTGCGCCGGTTTAGGTCGTTTTCGTCTGGTTCGATTCGATCTTCTCCCTCGCCATGTGTGATTTCTCATTTGACACTGCAGTGCAAGAAGCCCGTGTGTAGTAGTGTAGTGAAGCGTAGCAGCCTTCGAGTCTCACTGTCTCAGTCTTGTCTGCACACTGCTTGACTTGGCGTGTGTTAATGTGTGGGGGGTTGGAGTCAACGCTTACCGGGTCGCTGTTAAAATGTAAATCCCTGGTGAAAGAGAAACTTATCTACATCTCCGAGAAAATCCACGGTGAAACTTATGGTGCTTTGACCAGTTCTTAATCACTCACCTAGCCTCATCAAGAAGCAACACTAGCTAGTAGTTGTTACTTACTTTGCTTGTAGTTTCCACAAGGGTATTTAATGTATACTCTATGTATATGCAGTTGAAGTTATGTATGTGCAATGCAAACAAGTTGGAGTAGATTTTTTGCTGGTGCTTGGGGAGCACGGATAGACGCGGTAAATATATCATGTGCCACTCTTTGCCTCAGACGACGGGGCCAAAGTTAGTTTTAAAATGGATGGATAGGGGAGGATAAGTACGTTGGGAGAAGATGTCATGCCATTGGTGGGGCTGGACAAACGTCAAACGTGGGAGCCCATGCTTAGCACATCATCAGAACCAAAGCTTGGTCAGACAGATGCAGCTAGCTAGTGCGTAAACCACACCACTAGCAGTAGTAATCTTCAGAAAAAGAATGATCGATCCTCAAGCCAACACACAACAGATGACGGAATCCAAATGCCTGATGGCAGCAGCTCTGTCCTCAGTGCGCTTTCGGCAGGTAAAAACAATACCTCAAAAGCAAGATATAGTTGCCAAGTTCAACGATGACCTTTTCAGTTATCCATACACTTCAGTTGGCTGTACTGACCATCAGCACAGCACAGATAGATGCGCCGTTGTGGCTGTCATCTTCAGAGAACTATGTCGCCGCACTGCATATATGCATGTTCGGCTAGCTATAATCTCTTGCCATGAGATGTTGTATACAGATGATATATATCTATATATATCCCACATGCCACCGGCGGAGTGTATGATGAGCCACAGCTTGTCGCTACCACACTGTACTTTCCAATCTTACAACCTAATAAAAAGGCGACCTAATTTCGTCTCACGTCGTCGGTTCAGACTTCAGAGTCCTAAACAAATCAAGGCGGTATCTATCTACAGTAACTAGCATCTTTGGGTGCTGCACAAGCGAGCCGCCCGTGGACCTAAGGACTTGGGAGTCAAAAATTTAGGACTTCTCAAATGGGTACCCGTCTGCATACAATATTCCTTGGTCATCCAGCCAACTCGTTCGCCCAAACTCCAAAGCCATGTGCTGGCTGTTTGTCCTGTTTGGAGGGGGTGCTCTGCTGCTGCTTTGACAGATAGCAAGAATCAGGTGTCAGTCAGAGAGTTCAGAGAACGCAAGCAACGCAGCGACTGTTAAAATAGGAGAATGACAGGCAGGAGAAGAGATGGTGACCAAATTGGTATTCCGTATGTGTTTTACGAAAATGCCGTTCTTTTATCTCGGTTTTGTGCCGTCGATTCTCCGTTAAATCGCTGGATCGAGTGGTGCCCGAATGGGACAAACAGGAGCGAGGAATCATTGGTCTCTTGCTTGTGAAGCTTGATCGATCGAGATATTGCAACTTGATGTTGCCAAAGACATCCCCGACGCTACAAGCAAATAAGGAATGTAGCTTACGCAAACTTCCATCTAAGCGTCTGTATCTGACGTAAAATTTGTCGTTATTACAGGAGCTCGTGGTACTCCCTCCGTCCAAAAAAAAAATGCATTTCTCGCTTCCAAAAAAATTCCAAAATCTTAAGTTTTATCAATTATAAATAAAAAATATAAATATTTATGATATGAAATATATATCATTAGATTCATTTTTTAAATGTATGATTACAATTCACTAGAAATTTGGTTAAATATGAACCACTTTAATGGGCACACTCTCCAAACAAGCATTTTTTCTGGGACGGAGGTAGTAGCTTATATTGTGGCTATATTTTGAAATGGTAAGGTCACATTTAGAACACCTATGAAAAATCTTAAGAGAATTACATTGTTCCATGCTAAGACCTTGTTTAGTTCCACATAAAATGCAAAAAATAACGTAAAAAGACCATACCGTGTTTTTTCTGTTTGCACACGGCCTAATGCATAAAATTCTCACCCTTTTCAGGAACTAACACACGGCCTAAATTTCTGCTGATAGGAATACAGAAATACTAATGGCTGTTCAGCACTAATTTTCCACTGGTCAAAGGGAATGCGTTGACGACAGAAAGATCAAGTGGTCACCGCTCACCCAGACAAAGCTTGCCCATCAGATGGAACATGGAAGTTTCTTCAGTGCTTGCTCAGCCTTGGGGGCAAAGAAAGTTAAAAGTCAAGTCGCCGTGTCAGGTTCTCCAGCTCGCGTTTTTCCCCCTGTTCGCATGTGGGGCGATGGAACCGGGCGCAGGAGCACCACCAGTCGAGCTGCGAAGCAGCAGAGTGCATGGTGGATCCATTCAAACCTCCCGTCGGTGTGTTCAGACTTCAGACCACTGCTACTGTTTGAACAGCCTAGCTAGAACCACAAGGCCAAGCAGCCGGTGTGCATGTGTTTCTTTCTCTGCATCTGATGCGGCTCCATGATGGCCTACAGTACTGCACAATACACATCACATGCTAGAGAAGAATGAATTGCACGTTCTTCGTACGAGAACCTGCAGCGGGCAGGGCTCACTGTCTCGTCAAAAGTTTTGCTGATCGTCGTCGTTAGTTTTCGATCGGACGGTATGATCCAGTTGGAGGTGCTGGAAACGTTTATCACCTGAATGTCTGAATCACCAAACAGAGAGATCATGGCGACAGAGTACTGGCTAGGCAATAATTTGTCCCGAGCAGAACCAAATGGAAATCACGTGGAAGAAGAAAGCAGAAGCAGCATGTGAGCTAGCTGGCTGTGATATCAAGAAGCCTTTCCAACGGCACGGCGTGGGGTATTCAGTAATAGTAGCAAGAATTATCCGTTAGTTGACTGAAGTCTTGAACTAATCAAGTCGCCGTGCCGTAGAAAATCGTGATGATAGGCTTCCCACTTAACCCGTCATGGATACAGTCAGTGCTGCGTGTGCCATTCAGATGGACTAGTCTTTTACAGTGCATTTACATACAAATTACAAGTCAAAACACAGCAGCTGCACATCTTTTTGTACCTGAATACAGATCACAACAGCTGTGATAGCCATGATCGACGCTTCCTAGACTTGAGATATCAGTCGTCGCTGAACCTAGACTTTGTAGCTATTCATGCTATCTGATGAAACACCTAGCATGTGACAGAAATCACTGGGAAACCAAGGAAAATATCACATCTTTTGTACTCTGGCAATGGCAATCATAGCCAGGTGAGACGCTGATGCACTCATCCAGGAAACAGAATCTGAATTTTGCGCGTGCTACCGTTGTGCTAATCATGCAGACGCATTGACTGGCGTGGTGACCACATCATCGCCTCAAACATATCAACATTGTGGATGAATTCATGCTATTTTTTCACTACCTTTACAAGACGCAATTACAGATGGAAAAAAATTCTAGTACCAAACAAAGAAAAAGAAAAAGAAAGCGACTGAGTTATGTTCATATAACGGCAACGGCAGCATCCGGTCACCGAGCTCGGCGGCCTTCTTCCATGGAATCCAGCGGTTCTTGGTTTGTGCTTCCCATCTCCATCGCAATTGGGCCTCCGGACAGTGACCGGTGGTGATTTGAGTTGGCTGTTGACTGTACGTGGCCCTCGCCCTCAGGGTTAAGAATGTGCTCAAAGTACGCATGAGGCCAAAATCCTGCAACTCCACAGGTAAAACACATCAGCCACCTAGTCTTGTACTCTTATTCTTTTTTCCTGACTGCCTTCAGTCTTTGTACACTTGTATTTAAATTTACCTACTGGAACACTAATTCCACTAACTCCTATATATAAAAATCTTTACAGAGGACATCATACTTTTTATTTTTTACAGGAAAGGAAATAGTAGATGGGCCGAGAGAGAGAGAGAGACAGAGCGAAGAGTATACTTTAGGCCCGTTATTGCATATGTCCGGTCCAAGAAACTGGCCTTTTCGGGCCCAGGTTGATTTCAAATAAGCAGAAGCATCTGGGCTTAGTCAGCTAAGTACTACACTACTAATGTACGATACTACCACCTGCACCGCTATGCTAGTAGCTTTTCTTCATTTATTTCTTTATAAAAAAGAAACACGTAAAAGAAAGGTATTAGGTTTCGGTGTGAAATGTTGCATCGTACCTGGTTCACCAGAGGGTAGTGGAAAGAACTGCAGGTAGCAGAACGACGCAACTACCAATCCTGCAAGTAACGCCAACGAGAGATCTCTGTTCAGAACAGTAGTAGTTGGCAACAAATGCGAGGGACGCGAGGTAGGCGAGCCGAGCCAGCTGAAAAAAAAAGGAGCCTACCGAGAATTCCTCCGGCAAACACGTCCTGCCAATGGTGCCAGTAATCATCCACCCTCGAGACAGCGACCATGGCCGCGAGCAGCAGCGGCAGGATGACGATGCAGAGCTTGGCCACGTGGCCGCGCTGGTCGAACACCTTGATCTTGCCGGCCAGGTACCACGACAGGAAGCCTAGCCCGGCGAAGGACCCTGGAATGGAAGAGAGGGCATGAAGATTGAAGGAAACTATTACTAGTATGAAGGTGCCGAGCGTTTTTCAGAGTTGCAGGTGGATTGGTCACACTCACATGAGCTGTGGCCGCTCGGGAAGCTCTTGTGCCCTTCTTTGATCACGGCCCGGTCGCCGTGGCATATGACTTCCGTGGTGATGTTGTTGTACTTCTGAATTTACAACACGTCAAACATGGAGTCGCATTGTGTCGAAAGAAACAGGCTAGGAAACTCTGAATTTTTCTGACGGTCGAGGTCATGGAAGGTTCAGAACAGAGCTCTCTCACCGGCACTCCGTCAGGGAAGCAGCGCCAGAAGAAATTGGGGCGCGGCCGGCCGACGCCGTCCTTGATCGCGTCGGTCAGGACGCCGGTGATGAGCACGGAGAACAGAAGGCCTGCTCAGGCGCCGCAGCAACCACGCGTCAGAACAGGCTAACAACACAGCTGCACAAAGGACAACCAAAGCAAAGCGACGCCACTGCAACAACAGAAGAACTTGCCTAGAATGGCATGGTGCATGTCATACACGTTCCTCCGCTTCATGTATATCCCGACGATGATGATGATCGGCCCGATGACAGCGTATATCTGCACAATTCCAAAACACCAAGCTTTAATTTAATCTTAATCCAATGAAAACATCTCTACCTGTTCTTCTGCAGGGGGAACACCCGTATGGATGCACGTTACCGGCACGGCCCAGACGGGCACGGTGTTGTTCTTGAGCGGGTACCGGAGGTCGGCCATCATGCCCTCGCCGACGAACCGGTGGAACGGCTCGATGACGTTTAGCCCGACGTCGACGGCGACGAGGAGCGCCAGCACGACCCAGTCGTACAGGTGCAGCCTCGCGACCTTGCCCCCGTGGGTCTTCATGTACGGGTGCGCGGGGCCCAGCCGGATGGGCGGCGGCGGCGGCGGCATCTTCTCCCCCTGATCGCCTGATCGGACAGGGACAGGACGGCGGCCGGAATCTAGGCGGGCGCCGCTTGCTGCTACTACAGGGCAGACGCAACAGCCGGTTAGGAAGGGGATCATCAGCAGCAGCTCGTTGGTCCCGCGGCAATCCGCAGGTTGCAACCGCCATGATCGGACATCTGGAGCTTCTTGGGTGGAGAGAGACGACGGGCAATGAGTTAACAGAAGGGGAGAGTACTCACAGAGGAGGAAGAGGCGTGGCGCCCTGCGCTGTAGCGTGTAGAGGTCAACGGCCTCGGGCGGCGAGACGAGCTCCTCCTCTTCGATCCAACTCCCCTCCAACGGCAGCAGCGATGAACCGCCTGATGATTAAACGAACATGGAGGGCGCGTTTTGCTGTATCTTTTTTAGGTGGAATTGGTGAGCAACCAGGGCAGGGCTTTTCTGCCCGCGGATTTGGGAAGGACGAAGACTTGGTAGCTGCCTGCTGCTCCTGCTCGTGGCTTCAGATTAGCTTCCCGCGCTTACTTGTTCGTCAGGGGAAGCAACCGCTGCTGCATGACTGCATCTGTGGCGTGTCGGCCTGGAATCAATCAGCAGATCGCGTCTCAGTTTATTAACATAGATGCTAGTCATCTTCAACAAGGATTGCTAATTTGCTAGCAGGGAAAATAACTGGATCGTATCCTTGCATTGACCGGCCCCACCACGGTCAGGTAGAAGACCAAAGTTCAGAGAATCGGAATGGACGGCGGCGCGGTGTTCATGAGCTGATGCCACCTCATGTGCAGAAACTAAATCTGGATCGGCAACGGCGATCTGGCTCTTCACCGTTCACAAGCACTAGAAACGGTGAAGTGATGTCAAGAGATATTTTTTGTGAAGAGGCATTGTGGTCGATGAGATACCACCACACTCCTTTCATCAATCATCGTACTCAGGACATGCTTTTGGTAATGCGCATTTCTTGGACATCTTCATAGCATCTTTTGGGAGATTTGGAAAATGCGAAATGCAGTTATTTTCGATGGTGCGCAGCCTAGCATAGCTCTCACTGATCCGTGCGGTTCAGAGAGCAAGTTCTTCTCCAGCTTATTCGCTTTAGAGAAGGCCATAGAACTCCAATAATACAATGGCTAAACACACGCTTTAATCCTGTAGCCCCCCCCCCCCCCCCCCCCCCCCCCCACATACACCACACCACACCCCACCCACCTTCTATGTAAAATCTCTGCAAGTATGTAAACCTGACAACTAATCATCGTACTCAGAAAATAAGACGTTCAGGAATGCACGCGATCATTACTTTGTGTTAAGCCTGGCCGTCAGGAGTTCAATGTAACTATGCATACGAAAGTTAGTGGATCGTACTATCACATCTACCGGCTCCACGGCCAGCTACAACACCGTAGTTCAGAGAATCTCGCCTGAGAGTAGAGGACGAATGCCATCTCATCTGTGGAACTAAAAGTGGGGAATGGCGATTTGGTTCCTCATCCTCACCCAACTTATATCTCCCCATTACTAATTGATTTTTAATATAAAATCTCCATATTATAAAAATAACCTAAATTAAACTCTAATCTTTATCAAAAGTATCCACTATTATAAAAAAACTTAAAATAAACCCCAAATGTATGTCTAAACCATTTCATTTGCCATTATTTAAAACAACCTAAAATAACATCACAATAATTTAAATTTCGATTGCGACGTGTGTCATTAAAAAAATTTAAAATACTCCCATATTTTTTTTCGAGGAGAGGCCTTGCCCCATTTCCATTTCATTAACGGAAATACCAAAGGTTTGAGATACAGGTGCATAACAGAAAAGAGGGAGAGTGTTCGACTGCAGGGCTACGACTGTAGCAAGCTGGACCTGATCGATTCAGGCTAAGCCTGAAATACTCCCATATATGATTCTAAATTACCTATGTTTGTCATTATTAATATAAAATCCACTAAATTATAGTATATATGCATGGTATATGTCACCGTATAGCGATATAGACCATGGATGCATGTACGGAGGAAGTAATGAGAGAGTACCGATTTCTACGCTAGGCAGAGACAGCAATCGACCCGTGGCGTTTGAACAGTGAGAGGGTGAACGATCAATCGCATAGACAGTAGGACGGTTGCAGAAATTAAGACGACGGATGGTACTACATGGTAGCTTGCAATCCTGCAACGGCCGGTCAGGAGACGAAACACCAACTCTGTTGGTTCAGCAATCAGCAGGTTGCAGCTGCCGTGATCCGCCGGACATGCCAATGGTCGTTTTCGGGAGAAAAAAACAGAGAGAAAGAGAGAGACGACTTGGAAATAGTACGCAGAACTCACGGAGGAGAAGAGTTGCTTCCTTCGCCTACACAAGTCAACGCCCCCCAGCAACGAGCTTTTCCCCAGTCCTCCCCATCGAAACAGGCTGATTGATCAATACATACATACGCGCTATGCTTATGCAGTAGAGTCACTGATGCTGGTGGGTGACGACCAACCAGGGCAGGTTGAAAAGGGACAGGCGGTTTCTGTGCCGCGTAAACAAGAAGGCTTCAACGCAGGAGACTACAGGCTGGTGGGCACTTGGTGCCTTGGTGGCTCGTGCTGAGTCCTGACCTGGTTGATCTTCAGGGGAGGAGGAGAAAAAACTGCTGTCATCCAACCTCGGACTGGACAAAGAGATTGTACGCTTCCATGAGGACAAATGCGGCCGTATTTTTTAGATTGCCCCAATGACCCTTAGCGGTTAAGGAAGCAAGTTTGACCACTGCCTAGTGTTATTACATGGGACGGGCCTGAAGATCACACCTATAGAAAACTAGTAACTGCGATTTGCTGAGATGTTCTCCAGCGAAAGCAGGTGCACCGTGCACGATGAGAAACGAAACCTTTAGAGAACTTCAAGAGAGAATCAGTCTGTTGGTTTCGCTCGTCACACAGAATCAGCCAAAATCATTTTAAATAAATGAATCAGCAGACTTTGTTAGGTTGATCTCCACCAGTTGGCCCAAAGGCCAACTGGGCCCTTGACCGCGTCCTGATCGGGGACGCCCAGCCCAAATAGAGGCTGGTGGGCCCCCGTCGCGCAGCCCTATATAGAGGAGGTGGGGGTAACGGCACGAGACATGAGGTTGGTCGCAGCCGCCACTCTCCACTGTCCTCTAACCCTAACACGATCTGAGAGGGAGGGCTGAAGCGACGGGATGCTCTACCAAGCCGCAGTCACCGTCACCATCGCCCCTGTGACCTCTACTCCGACCGTCGCTGCCCGTGTGCAGAGCTTCTCCAACGAACCAGCGATGGCCGGCACCAACAGGAGATCTGAGGTATGTCGTCCATAGAGTCTTCACCCGCTGATATACTCCTAGACGATCCAGAGAATCTATCAATGGTATCAGAGCTAGGTCTAGAGAGTTTTTCCTGTTCGGGGTAGCAAAAGAAAAAGGACTTCAGGTCGCCGGCCATGGCTCGGCGGCCGGACCCGGCGGTGCGCCGGCGAGAGAGCTGCCGGCGGAGCACGCACTAGGTTGGACCCGAAGAATGATGAAGAGAAACATCTCGATCTTGGATCGGGGGAAGACAGTTCCACTTGAATCTCAGAAAAGTTTTCGATTGAGAATCAGAACAAACAAAGAACAATAACCCTAAAGAAAAGGGGCAGCAAAGAGAAGAAACCTACCAGGGTTCCTCAGCACCGCTCACCATCGCCGGCGCACGGACGTCGCGCGGGAAGATGAGACGAGCCGAGCCCCCAACGCCGTTGCCAGTGCCGGCTGTCTGGCTAAAGAGGCTCCTCGCGAGGCCGCTCGACGGCGGCGCGCTCACTCTTGGGCGAATGCGCACGCCGGCGAGAGGCCACACGGGGGGCACCATACTCCTCCGGCGCTCCTTTGTCGACTTCGTGCGGCGGTGCGAGCCTCGGCAGGAACCGGGGGAGAAAGAAAGGAAAAGAGCACAGGCTCGAGCTCGCACGGCTAAGGTGCGGCCATGGCGCGCACGACGACCGGCTGTGGCGGCTCGCCGGAGAGAACTGCCGGCGGCGGCGCTCCCTCTGGATCAGGCCGAGAGGATGGAAAGACTAGGGTTCCAGGGGGAGACGGCCGGAGGCTGTTTTTGATCCCGCGAGGATCGCGCTCGGCCGTCCGATCGCTTGGACGGTCGTGATGGAGGCCGGGGTAGTAGGCCAGACGGGCCGGCCGAGATAGGCTAGGCTGTTTCGGCCCACCAAGCCGAGCGGGCCAAACAAGGGAGAGGAGCCGAGCCGGGCCGAGCGCAAGCAAGCGCGAGCGGGCCAGGCGCGCGCGGCTGGGCTGCGGGCCATTTTTGGTCGCGTGGGCTTTTTCGCGCAGAAGTAAAAGGACCAAATTTAGACTTTTTGCTGCTGGTCCTATTCAAAGCTATGGAAAATACCGATTGTGAATTAATTTTTGCATTTTCAGAAGCATTTATTTAATGTTTTATGGATAGTTTTTCATCTCTACTCGAATTTGAACCAAAGTGATAGCTTGTTTAGAGAGTAGAAAAGTATACAGTGTTGCTTCTGAATAGAATTATAGAAAGGTTTCTGTTGCAAAAGTTTAAGTTGTTGCTCTTTTTATATAATTGGAACTCAATACAAGAATTGAGTTTTAAGAGCATAGATTGGTCGTGTGCCGGGCTTTCGGGCCTCACCGGACCGAGTAGGCAAATCAAGCTGGGCCGCATGGTCAGCTCGTTGGGCCAAGCTGCGCAGAGGCGTGGACGCGCCGAGAAAAAGTGTGTCGCGAGTGCGTGAGCGAGCTGTGGGCCATTTTTGCGCGACTGTGCCAAAATGAAAGATGTGAACAGTGATATTTCGCATTTAGTATGTTTTTTTTCAGAAGCAATTACATGTTGAATTATGTGAAGTTTTATCTTATTTTAAACATAAACCAAAGGGATAGTTTGTTTTGAACAGAAGTAAACTTTAATTGAGATGTTGCTTCTGAATATTTTTAATGTTTCCGCTGCAAAGTAAAGTTTTCATTCTCTAAATTGTATATATTTAGAGAAGTAGAAAGACATTTATTTAAGTTAAAATTATGGTATTGTTATTTTTCTGACCAAAGTTGATGATAACAATATTATAATTCTATGAGTTTATTGTTTAAAGTTTAAATCTCTGATTGATAAATTTTGTATCAAAGTGATCAATTTTCAGGGAATTGATAAACATCAAGAAATGCTCTTAAAAGTAAGAAGTGTTTAAAGTTTCCGCTGCAATTGATTAAGTCCTCATGTTAAATTCAAACCAGAGGGGCAAATTTAATTTGAGGAGTATAGTTTTGAAGATAATTGAGGTTATTCTACGTTATTTTCATTTCTGTCCAAAGGTGATGTGAAATTAATGTAGAGATAAAGTTTAAGAAATGCTCTTGAAGTAGAGAAATGTCCAGAACCAGAGCGGAACTTTGCTTTCTGTCTTAAAAGTTTTTACGTTATTTCTATTTCTGCCCAAAGGTGATGTGGAATTAATGTAAAGAGATATTGTTCTGTTCTATTTTCTGCCCAAAGGTGATGTAGAATAGAACATAAATGTTTAAAAGTCTAATCAGTATTATTGTTGATTTTTGTTAATAATTCTCAGACAGAAGATATTCATGCTTTCATTCTTGACTGTAGTAAGAAAAATGATCTAGGTATTTGAGACTCAGAAGATGACAAAAGAAGAAGGCCATAGCATAAGGGACAGTGTTCCTTTTAAAGAGCGCCTTCAAAAGAAAGCATTCTTGGACACTAATCCAAGAAGAAAGACTTATCCTGCAAGGCGGGAGAAAGTTGCTATAACTCATGTGCTTTTTGCGTATCCCATAGTGGGAGGCAAGCAATGAGTTTAAAAACCTAAAGATACGAATGACATGCGAGTGTAACTTGCAAGAGAACTAAGAATAAAGAACTTTGTTGAGTTCTTGAGGAAGGATGAGGAAAAAGTACTCCCGTACAAGCTAAGTAATAATTATGTTTTGCATGACGTAATCATGCAGGCGATGAAGATAATTAAAGTTTCCTCATTCACCTTAGCTTGAAAGGATTCGAAATTGTGCTAGAAAGATTCTAACCACATTTCGAGGGGGAGAAATATGAGATCAATTAAGAAAAAGAGAACAGATGAAACTTTCTCAATACTGAATGTAATGCAATGTGATCTATAAATGATGAATGTGATCGTTAGGGGGAGTACGACGGTCATAATTACGATACCCCTAAAGTAAAGAAAATAGCTAAATTTCTGAATTCTATATTGTTTCAAGGAAGATAGCACAGTTACCCAATATTCTATTGAGATTGTGGATGGAGGCGCTAAAAACCCCATTCATATTCCCAATAGAGTAAAAAGTATATACCCTCGGGGAGTTAACTGGGTCTGTAGTATTTAACCCAAATATAGGGAACCAGATCCCTAAAGTTGCCATTTCATTGGCAAATCCGAGAGATCTAAAGGATGAAATGATGAAGGGGAGCATGGTGACTCGAGAAGTTGATCTTGAGGAGAAGAGGACGCATGTATCCACTTTGATGATTCAGGAGCCGTTTTGGCAATTATTGCACTCGTGGCAACGATGAGTGATAATCTGGAACCTGTCCTTCAAGAGCCGATAGAACTCATTATTGCTCATGAGGAAAAATATCACCAACCCCATATAATAGAGTATATGCCATGAAGAGTATTCACTCATTGAAGTGGCTCGAGGCCATAGAAAATGAGATCAAGTCGATGAATTCCAACGTGTTTTGAGACTCAGCAGTTAGTTCCCAATGGAGTCAAAACATCAGGCTGTGATGGGTCTGACAGACGAAACATGACTCCAAAGGAAATATGTAAAGAAGTAAAGCGTGATTTAAATCGAAAGATTTTACAGGAAGAAAAAAAAATGGCACATCATAGTCTGAATTACATCAGATGAATGCAAGGATAGCATTCTTAGATGATTTTTGTGTGAAGATGACATCATCACACAACTCAAAGTTTTGAATGCTACATGATTATGGGCTAGAGCAAGTCCATAGTCAATAGCATTTTAAGTTAAAAGAATCAGTTATTATCAATGTTATCCTAAACGCTAAACGGTAAACAGTCGGTCACCCTTTGTTTAGCGTTTAGTCCGTTTAAACGGTGTTTAAACGGAGTCAAACGGCCTAAACGGTTTTGCATAGTAACACTAAAACATACATATTTGTGTACATAAAAGTCAAACTTGCTAGAAGTTCTATATATTTGCACATCTAAAAAGTAAGTATTCTACCAAATAATATTTTTGGGAGAAATCTATATCCTACAACACTTCGTATACTTACGATTTTAATTACTTTGAAGTTCATTATGGTAGTTGTAATCATCCCATTGACTAAATTATGAATTTAATGGTTATTTAACTTATGTAATCATGATTAACTCAAGTGTGTTTAGACGGTTTAGATGATTTTAAACGGTTTAAACGGGTTTAAACGGTCCAACCGTTTAATCCACCGTTTAGGGCTAAACGACACAGTCGACCTCTGTTTACCGTTTAAACGGTGTTTAAACGGACTAAACGACCGTTTAGGCGAACAGAGGTTATTATTATTTTGGTTTAAAGAAATGAGAGGACAATTATATTTGTACAAAGGTATGGAATGAAAAGATCTTTTTCCTAATTCAAGTTCATGTAGATGACTTTTCACTTACTAGCAGTGACGTCAGTCTGCTAATGAAAACAAGGAAGTCTTTGTCCTCAAAGATTCAATCTCGGTGAAATTCATCAAGATGAAAGAAAAGGGGTATTAGGAATATCGCACATGCACGCTAAGAAATGTTTCTGATGTTCATGCGAGAAAGCCTACGCCTGTCCTTAAAGTCAAGGGTAATGATTTTGGAAACTTTAGTGTTTTCAATTATAAATAAGGAATGGTTACGTGAACTGTAGTGTTTCAAGAACCAATAATGAGAAGATTAAAAGAATATGGTACCATATGCTTCAGCTGTTGGAAGCTTAGTGAATGCAAAAGATGCAAAAAAATAACATTACCCTAATATATTTCAAGTATCCGGGTTGTTTTTGACAATGTCCAGTCCAGATATAGATCACTGGAATGGAGTTAAGTATATCGGTCTCATGCTAAACTTAGAAAGAAATCACCAGTGCTCGCAAAAGATTGTGAGTACCGGGCAGAACTTGTGAAATGTGTAGCGAAATCCACAATTGTCGCTAACTTTCACATTTTGGGGTTTTTGTGTGGAAAATCTCCAAAGAGTAAACAATTATCATCAATCTGATGTAAAGATGTAGTATAGCATGATATGAGGCTGAAAGGACAGGCAAAATGGTTGAGAAAACCTATGCTCGGAATTGATAATGGTTGACAACAGCAACAACCATCCAAGTATTTCACTCCTATGACAACGAGTCAAGTGTGGTGCCAAACACATTGACAGAAAGACATACGTTGTAAAGGAGAAAGTCCGGAATCATGTTGAAAAGCAACAATCAAGTACTTACGGATCCGTCGATTAAAGGCTTACCACCCAGTGTGTGTAGAGGACACAGAGTCGACATGGGTTCATGGTATTGCCTATGACCTCCGGACTATAAATGGCCCAAAGTTATGATCCTTCAAAATGAATAAGTATATTGTGGTTGGTTAATCCGATTGAAATGACAATCATGATGACCCATACTCGCTGTGCTTGTTTGTGATGAAGTGGATGCTAAGCGAAGAGCTGAAGTGTTAGAAAACTTAAGGTGAGATCAAGGGGGAGAATGTTAGGTTGATCTCCACCAGTTGGCCCAAAGGCCAACTGGGCCCTTGACCGCGTCCTGATCGGGGACGCCCAGCCAAAATAGAGGCTGGTGGGCCCCCGTCGCGCAGCCCTATATAGAGGAGGTGGGGGGTAACGGCACGAGACATGAGTTTGGTCGCAGCCGCCACTCTCCACTGTCCTCTAACCCTAACACGATCTGAGAGGGAGGGCTGAAGCGACAGGATGCTCTACCAAGCCGCAGTCACCGTCACCATCGCCCCTGTGACCGCTACTCCGACCGTCGCTGCCCGTGTGCAGAGCTTCTCCAACGAACCAGCGATGGCCGGCACCAACAGGAGATCTGAGGTATGTCGTCCATAGAGTCTTCACCCGCTGATATACTCCTAGACGATCCAGAGAATCTATCAGACTTTTTTACCAATCGAAAAAACTTGACCGGCGGAGGAAAGACCGCCCCAGCATTGCACTAAGAAGAAATCTCAGTCAATCTGATCGAGAAAACCACCGAACCCCGGCTTCACCCTATAGGGCCGCACCGTAACTTGGACCTACCATGACCATCTGGGAGAGCCCAAACCTTATGGGTGCCACAGGCCGGCGCCCTGCCACTATTTTTTAGGTTGTCAACGAAAGGATTTTTTACTAGGATTTGAATCCTGGTTGGTGTCTCCCTCAACTGAGAAGCTTACCACTCCGCTACATGAGTGCTTGCGCTTAGACGTCGTACTAGCAGTGCACAAACATTCAGTCTGTTTGCCAACACTCATGTATCAAGTGTGAATCAATGAATCAGCCGTTCTTATGTTTTTTTTTGAAAGATCCATTAACCTCTGCAAACTGTTCACGTGCACTACCAAACATGAAACAACCCCCAGCGGCCAGCGCCAACACAAACACATCGGCCACACCTGTCAATTTGTCACGTCCTATACAATCTACGCTAGCCAGAGACAGATGGAGCCACGTATTTTCAGTATTTGTACCGATCCATGACCGCGACATCTGACCGTCGCAGAACGACCTCTACATAGAGACAACAGAAATTTGCAGAAAGAAGGTCATCAGTCTCGTCCTAACTCCTAACAGTAAAGAACAGTTCACTGCCGGGACAGCTGACGGAGTACAACAAAGACACAACAGCAGCGCCGTGCTAAATGCCCAACTGCTCGGTTCAATAACAATCATGCAAATGGGCATCAATTTGCAGGGAGCAGTGAAACGGCGTTGCTTTCAGACATGTTTTTCCAGAAGATGACACACACCCTTGTGTGATAAAAGTATCAGTCTTTCAGAGGCTAACATTCCCGTCAGATATTTGCAGCCAATTGATTGGGCTGCCGTGCTGCAGGCGCCTGAAGCTCCCTGTGTTCCTGCGTGCCACGGTGGTTGCCGAAAGGGAGGTGTCTCTACTCCAATCCTTATCCAAACATTCCAACCTCCCTCCCCCCGAGCTTAGGCTAGTCATCAAATAATCCGTGTGTTTTCTGGGCAGTAATCTTAATCTATGTGCGGCTGCTGCCTGCTTGGCAGTTGCCTATACTTGCCTTTGCCTAGCTGACGCGTGATCCTTTGACGGTTGGCCGGCCCACGGCCGTCGGATAGAAAGAGACCGTGCGGATCGGACGGCTGTGGTTGATCGTGACGGTTCGACGCGCGTGTTTTATCAACTGCTCGTGCAGTCGTGCTTGGCTGCCGGCCCGCCCACTTGTTCTCCGAACTTCCCCGTGTCCTCACCTCACCTACCGGCTACCGAGAAGCAGAAGCGCACGCACGAGCAAGCAGCCTTTGAATGGCACGCGACGGCGGCGGCGGTTCGCCGGGAGCGGAGCGGCGGCGAGTGGCGCTGCGCGCCTTCCTCGCCGGTGGAGAGGCGTCCTCGTCCGCGGCGCCGGCGGAGGTGGAGGCCGTGAGGACGCCGGGCAAGGGCCTGCTGCGCGGGCTCCGGTGCACGTCGGCGGCGGCGTCGCAGGCTATCAGCGCCGGCTGCAACGGCGGACGCCGCGCGGCCCTCGGCGGAGTGGCGCGGCCTCGGGTGCGCGTCGGCGGCGACGCAGGCCCACGCGCCGGCCGCCGCGGCGGAGTGGCGCGGGCTTGGATGCGCGGCGGTGGGGACGGCGTCGCAGGCCCACGCTCCTGCCGCCGCGCGCCGCGCCGAGGAGTGGCGCGGGAGGCGGCGGAGGAACGGGAGGGAGAGGCGGAAGGCGAGGGGAGAGGGAGGCGGCGCCGGCGGCGTCAATGGTGGTGGTGGTGGTGGGATGGGCGGCGATGTGTGGTGCACTCCGGGGATACCGTTCGCCGCCGAGGCCTCGTCGGTGGACTGCGTGGTGGCGCCGCACCAGACGGCGGGTGCGCGCCGCCGCGCCGAGGCCGAGAGGCCGCGCAGAGAGGTATGGCTTCCTTTCTCCTTGTTCGTTGTGGATTCAGTCCTAGATGCTGAATGTCTGCATCTGTTCATACCAGCAATATTCCTATTTTGCTTGGATTTCCTGTCTTACTGTGGTCAAATTCAGTCATGTCGTATGCGTCATCCGTTCACAATTCATCAGAGTGTTGCTGTAATCCCAGCATTTCGTATCTGTTTTCGTCGTTAATCCATTCAAACCTGTACCTCCTGCTGCTGAATTGACCATCGATTGCTCGGTGACAGAGGCCTGGGGCGCCTCCGGCTCGGAGGGTCACCATGCGGGAACACATGTCCTCGTCTCCCATGAATTCACCGCCACACCATGACATGCCGTTCATTGATGCCGACCGCGTACCTTCAGGCCGAAACCGACATATGAGTGCGCACCGGCACTTGCACGCACGGCTCGAGGAAGAGGTAACACGATGCAGTTATGCAGAATCTGTTCAGCTTAACCCTTTGTGTCTTGTTCTGTGCTTGCATATGGACTTTTAACATTTTGCTTTACAAACAAAAAATTTACAATGTGCTGTCACTAGAGTCTTGTAACCTCGTCGGTACTTGCTAGAAAGGTTGATGTGATCCTTCATTGGTAGGTGACTACGTGTTTGCGCTGATTTGGCTCATTTTGTTGTCTAGTTGAGCATGTCACGTGATATCATCCTGTTGAAATATGGAGTGCCAACTAAGCTGTGACTTTCAGTTAGACATTCAATAGCTAAAGAGGCTGCATCCCGAGAAATGTGTGGTACAGCATGCTATCAACTTGGTGGTAATGTACCCATGTTTATTGAGGAGCCGGCAAGAGATACGAGGGATTCACATGAGAGCAGGTGACACGGTGATAGTGTAACATGGCTCGGGAATAGATAAGTTTGGTGGTCAAGGGGACCTTTGAGTGTAGATGCAGAGTTGCCTTCCTTTTTCTGGTTACATGCATCAGTGCTGAATCATTGTGCTAGGCTGAGCAACCATGTTGCTGGAATGATGCTTGTTTTGCTGTTTGCCGTGCTTTTTGGAACTGGCCAGAGCGATGAAGGATTTGGCTGTTCAAGTAGGTTCTGTAGTAGCAGTAACTGTCTATGAGAAGGTATTAGTGTGAACTGACATTCTTGTCATTCAAAGGTTTTCTTTGGTATTAGATTAGAGTGTTGCAATTACTAGTCAAAGTACTTAGTTGCAATTAACTGTCTATGATGCTTTGTTCGCTTGGTAGCCCAGCCCTCAAGATTATTTCCCTCACAGAACACTATTGAATCAGCCCAGAATCAGCCAAAATCAATACTTTTCAGCCCAGTCCTAAGCGTAATTTATGCCATTTTAGTATGTAGCCGTATGTACTTGTTCGTTGACACCTGGCTGCTGGTGTCTGGTGACTCCAAGTACACATTCCTCAGTCATCCATGTGCATTGTAGATCCAGCAATATACTATTTTCTTAGGGGAGATCCCTATTGATGTATTTATTCAAGATATACTTTCTATGAAGAGCATGAACTCATGTTTTCTTCTTTCCTTTTTGAACTTCTTATTTGCAACTTGCAGATGATGATGTTCCGAACTAGGATATTACTAGGAAGAATGGGAATGTATGATCAGTATCAGGATTGGCGCCTCGATGTTGACAACATGACATATGAGGTACCCTCGCACTGCATATCAAATCAAATAGAAAGTTTACATGGTCATCATCTTTTTTGAATGTAAACATGGTCCTCATCGCTCACCATCTTCCTTGGCAGGAACTGCTTGATCTTGAGGACAGAATTGGGTATGTAAGTACAGGGCTGCGTGAGGATGAAATCATCAGAAGCCTTAGGCTGGTCAAATACTCGGCGTTCAACCCCAAGCATTTTTCTACCGAAATGGATAAGAGATGTAGCATTTGTCAAGTGTGTCCCTTCTCATTCTTTAGCCCCTCACTTTCTGTATGTTTGAATTGTCACGTGATGGTTAACTATGTATACTATTTCGATTTCCAGGAAGAGTTTGAAGCAAATGAGGAAACTGGGAAGCTGAGTTGTGGCCACTGCTATCATGTGCATTGCATTAAGCAGTGGCTTTCTCGGAAGAACGCTTGCCCGGTATGCAAGACCACTGTCACAAAAACATGAAGTTCTATTGTAGAGTCTAAACCTCACTTTATTGAGTATAATTGAATCAAATGTGAAGGATTAGTTTTTTTTTTGGTTGCTGTACATCACTTCACACACACTTGTACAAGCACAAGATCCAAGGGTTTATTTGCAATTTGCATACATAAAGTTACGGACGTCTCTCATTTGTTTAGATGATTCTATCTCTAACATATTGTAAACACAAGATTGGTAGATACCCCCAACCATAGCCATCTGGTCTAATTCGCTTCCAAATTATCTCCCTCTTTCATTATGAAAATAATATAAAACAATTTCTTAATATGCATACATACCCAAAAAACGAAATAACCTACCTGAACCTGAACGCGGCCATCTTGTCGCCAGTGTTTGGGTACGGGAGGATCTTATGTACATGTAACCAACATTTGAAGCGGGAAAGCATGAGCAACTCAACACTGACGACCCCCTAACATCTCCCGCCAAAGCATTTCATACACTTGGGCACCGACGCCCTTCTCTTCTTCCCTTGCAAGACGAATGACAGCGGCCTCGGCTTCCGCGCCACTACTGTGCCAGTCCTCCTCAACGTCGCCGGCAGCACCTCGTTCTCCTTCGGCGGCGCTGGTCTCCTCCTCGTCTGCGCGCGTTGCAAGCCACCAACACGCGGCTCACGCTCCTCGTCATCACGCGGATCATCATCTGCATCCACCGCTTCCCCTGCTGCTGCCATTTCTCCGATCTCCGTCTCGATCACCTCAGCTCGCATCACTACCTCCTTTTCGCCGGCGCGGAGCGCCTCCACCCACGCCTCCGCCGCGGCCACCTTCTTCTCGGCGACCGCGCGAACGACCTCGCCACGGCCGGCCAAGTACTCGTACTCGAACCTGGGGATCGTCACGTTATTCCCAGACCTCTGCGCCGCCCTTTCCCGCGTCGCGGCGCCGACGGCGATGGCCCTGAGCTCCTCCGCCGCGGCGGCCTCCGCCGCCCTCGCCGCCTCGAGCTCCCCGACTGACTCCCTGACCCTCCGCTCCGCTGCGGCGGCCTCGGCGGCGACGCCCTCCGCGTCCTCCATGACGCGCCGTCTCTCATGCTCCGCCATCTCCCTCCCCTTCTCCGCCGCCTCGGCCTCCTCTCCCAGCCGCCGCAGCGCGGCCCGCAGGTCGGCGAGCGCCGCCTCCGCCGCCTCGTCGGCGGCCGTGGCGGCGCCCAGCCTGGACCGCGCCCTGTGCAGCCTGGCGTTCAGCTGCCGAACCTGCGCGCCGGCCCTCTCCTCCTGCTCCGCCAGCCGGGCGATCTCCTCGGCCACCCGCGCCGCCTCCCGGCGCGTGCGCTCCATGGAGCTCGTGAGCCGGGCGCCCTCTTCTTTTATGGACGCTAGCTCCGTCCTCGCCGACGTCAGCAGCTCGGCTTCCGCCGCTTCCTCCTCCTCGCGCCGCGGCGTGATGACCGCCAGCGCGGACTCGCCGTTCTCGACGGCGTGGCCCCTCGTCGCCGCCGTCGCCGGCACCATCGCCTTCGTGTCCGCGGACTCGATCCCCACGTCGGAGCTGCTCGCCGTGGCGAACCTCTCGTCCGCGTCGCTCCCGCGGCTCGTGTCTCCCTGCAGGCTCTCGCTACGCGCCCGCCGCGTGGCCTCGCGGTATCCGCCGGGCTGTTTGGAGAGCTCTGCAATGCCGCGTCGGCCCTCGTTTCCGCCGCCGCCGGCCTCTCGCGTCACGCCGTCGAGGCGGCGCGAGCCGGAGGTCGACACCCTCGTCGGCGTCGGCGTCTGGGCCTCCCTGGCGGCCTTCACCTCGTGCTGCAGCTGCCTGAGCTCCCTCTTGACGAGGTCCAGCTCGTGCATCACCTCGACGTACAGCGAGTTGCTCTGATCCTGAGCTTGATCGGCGCCGACGCCAACGCCAACGGGGCTCTTCCTCCTCCTGCTGCCGCCGGCACGCGTTCCATGGAGCTCCGGCCTGTGAGACCTCGTCCTGGCATTGGCCTGCTCGATCTGCTGCTCCAGCTCGTTTGCCATGGAACTTGCCCTTGACAGCTCGGACTCGGCACGGGCGCGCTCTCGCTCCGCGACGGCCCGGCGCTGGTGCTGCCTCTCCACGCTGGGGGTCGCCGGTGATTCGGCCGCAGGTGAAAATTTCTGCACGCGCCGTGGTCGATGTCAGACACCACAGTACATATCGGCAAGCAACAGAGAATTAGTATGTGAATTATTAAAAACAAAACAGAATTCAGATGGCACGGGTACCTTTTGGGTGGCTCTTCTCCTGCTCCTCGGTGGCCTCCTGGCGTCGATGCTCTGACCAAAGATGCTCATGGCTTCTCCTGATCTGCTCTCACCCGAGTTCTGCTCCATTTTACTCTCCACAACAATATCTTTGGTCTTTGCAAGACCACTTGGGAGCTGGAAGATTATGGTTATATAGAGGAGTTAAAGGAGTCTGGAGCCGTGTGTTATCAGAGGTGGACAAGAATGCTTGGCAAAATTCAGAGGAGTTCACTACAAAACATCGCAGTCGCAGCTATACATTATCCACCCTGTTCCTGTCACGGCCTCCTTCAACAAAGCAGCGTACCACCTGGCCGGTGATTGCGACGATGTCCCCAGCTCGCATCTCCTTGTTAAGTCAGTTGGCAGTGTATGGTCGCGGTAATTCTCAACAGCTTTCGTGGCGCATAGGACAGCACATATACGGAAGTCCCAAAATTGCTCTGGGCCGAAAAATCAGGATTCAGGAACGCCTTCTATTGGATCAGTTAGTCAGCACTCAGCAGCTCAGGAGGTGGATCACTGTTTTTGGGGTCTGGAGCATAGTGGTTTACCGAATATGCCATGATTTCCTGGTGTTACTTACAGTTTCGTTATTTTTTTAACGAAAATAAATTTACACTTTCGTTGACTGACTGATGAAACAAACAGCGATCCGAATATCTGATAGACTGCAGCAGATGCTAAATTATATGGTTCCGACACGTGGTCACAGCTAGTCTCTTGCGTCACGCAAGTTAGCTGCATCAATGAAGCTCGCCATATGGGTGAGCAAGATACAATCCGCCCGTGCCTTGGAGACTCCTAATACAGCACGTACGCAACCGGCCGATTTCCTTTGCCTCTTGGCGCTTATGGCAAGTATAACATCACCATTATTGTTATGTGAGATTCTTTGCTGAGATATACTGGCACGGGCGGGCCAGATCAGGTCTGCAGCGACGGGCGTGTGTGCAGCTGATAAACTGATGCTGTAGTGGCCTGGTGGGAAATACGGACCACGGAGTACTTGGCTGCTCCTGGGCCCTGGCTAGCGAGCAGAAAATCAAGGGAAGCTGTAACTTACCGTGCCATTAAGGCCAGTCTCAGTCGGGATGTCACGGGCACAGTTTCTCAGGCAGCCACATCAGCTTTTGGATGGGATGAAACTGTGACTCTCAGTGCACAGGGTCATGGCACAGTTTCATAGGCAATATAGAGCATTTAATTTTTTTGATTTGGCTATGATCAAGTGTGCCAAGCACTCTATAGCCTTTTGTACTAAAGTGAATATGGGATAGTTGAAAAAAAAACGTGCGAGTTAAACAAAGTGAAAGAAAAAAAAAAACATGGCAGAACTTGTCCCTGATGCCGACTAGTCCAGGAGGATGAGGGGAATGCACCCTGTGATGCCCTGTACATGGACTACCTCTCCATATATATAGTGGTGTGAGCAGTTTCACATTCGCATTTCAGATAACCTCACATTCACAGTTACAGACCATTCACATTCATATCAGAGAGAACCATTCGCATTCATCAGATAACCATTGACATTCAGAGTCACAAGAGCATTCACATTCAGAAGACAACTAAATTCAGATCACATTCTGGGAAAAATTAGATCACTTTCACAAGCTAAATTCAGTTCACATTCTTGGAAAAATTAGATCAATTTCACAAGCTAAATTCAGTTCACATTCTTGGAAAAAATAAAGCACTTTCACAAGCTAAATTTACTTCACATTCTGGGAAAAATAAAGCACTTTCACAAGCTAAGTTCAGTTCACACTCTGGGAAAAAATAAAGTACTTTCAGCACAACAACTAAACCAGAGAAGATCCATCCATCTGCTAGGAATCAATGTTCTAGGGAGGCACTGCTAGGAATAAGGCACTTCGGGTGGAGGATGACACGAGGAGATGCTTGCTACCACCTGCAGATGCTTGCGATGCCTGCAGCGCCGCACACATGGATGGCCGCACCACATCGAGGTTGCCGGAGAGCCGCCGGCCGCTCGCCGCCGACGAGTGTACGAAAGTGCGTCACCACCTACTCGATCTCCTTTTGCGCATCCAGGGAGTCTCTTCTGCGGCACCATCGATGTAGCTCCTACAGGGAGGAGTACGGCACGGCCGCCGGCGAGGAGGAAGACCGCCGCCTTCTCCAGGCACCGGCAGGAGTCCACAAGCCTGCCCGCGCGGAAAGATTTGCTCGCGAGGGGAGGATCTGGCGGGAGGAAGGGGAAGACGCACGGGATCTTGGCCAGCGCGAGGAAATCCCAGATGAAACGCCCCGCTCGGTCTCAACGCGTGTCATTGTTTTTGGAAACTGGAGCGAGCTCGTGTGATGGGGATGACACGAGGATCATCTCTCTCCTCATTAATCTAGTGCCATGTCATTCAAAATGTCTATGTGGCACCTAATTTATTGCTGATGACACCTCCACTGAGACTGGCCTTAATGATTGCTGAAAGAGTAAGGTAATCAAAAACTCAGTACAATATCGCCATGCATTGGCATTCCCTCTGGCATTCATCATAAAACCATACACCTAAAAGCAGAAATAAAGGTCTTCTTCGGTGCTTCATACTACCCTATGGTAGTATGGAGTACGAGGGATGGGCAATTTTATAATTAGACTGTAATATAATTTTTTTATTGGAGCTCCTAACCTAAATGAACATATGTGTAAAATGAAATAAATATATCGGACCAAATGAGTATAAAAATAAAAATAATTTTTCTCATAATACCCCTATACCACTATATTACTCGATCTATACCACATTATATCACACATTAAAAGTAATTTTTCCCGTAATATCCCTATACTACTATACTACTCGACCTATACTACCTTATACTACAGATGAAGGTCTAGTAGTATACAACTAATTTGGACCGGAAGATCCTTTTATACTGGTCTTTTTTGACACCAGTATAAGGTAGTATGGAGCACCGAAGAAAACCTCTAGAAATAAATAGATTAGCTTTCTCCATGACAGAAAGTCAGCGAGACCACCTCCGCGCGCTAGACTGGCATGTGGCATCCGGGCCAAAGGGTCCCCACAGAGGCACATGGGCCCACACGCCTCCAGCCCTCCAGGGCATCGTGGGGATCGTTCATTCATTCCCCAGGTCCGCGCAAAAGGGGACGGGACGGACCCCCGGACTCCCCCACAGGGTTTTTTTTCTCGACCGGTCCGGCCAAACCGCCGGCCGACGGTAGCGGTTAGCCGGACCGGTTTGACCGAAAACCGGTAGAAACCGGACAAATTTAAAAACCAAATTAAATTTGCAGTTCAACCGGTTTCGAACGGTTAGCCGGCCGGTTTGAGTGGTTAGCCGGCCGGTTTGAGCGGTTTGACAAATTTTTGAATTTTAATTAAAAATTAAAAATTTTAAATTTGGTCGGTTTGAGCGGTTAGCCGGCCGGTTTGAACGGTTTGGCAAATTTTCGAATTTTAATTCAAATTTAAAATTTTTAAATTTGGCCGGTTTCAAACCGGCCGGTACCGCTACCGGACCGGTAGCGGTCGGGAAAAAAAACCCTGCTCGCCCAACGTGCTGACGTGCCGGCGACATTCGAGCAAGTTGCATTTGACGAGTTGTGCCGTCCATAGACGAAACGCAAATCAACTCGGCTGGGGTTTGCATCTGCACATGCATGTAGTAGTACTCGCTCCGCTCCGGGTCGGCGGCCGCAGGCATTTTGCACTTTTCCTGCCTCCTGGACGCGCGCTGGGGCGCACGCCGCGCCGCGCCAACCCCATGCCCGGCTGGGCTGTACAGTACCCTTGCGCCCCACTTGATGCCCCCTCCCCCTCCCGCCTTATGCTTCCCGTTCACTGGAGCAAAGTTGTACTACTCCTTAATGTTTCGAGAAAAAAAGTGGTACTACTCCACAGCACAGGCCTAATAGGCCGTGTTTAGATGTTTCGCGAAATTTTTTTCGAGTATGTTTCCTCACTATGCATGACATATTAAATGTAGTCGAAAAAATAACCCATTATATGGATGGAGTGTACTTCGCGAGACGAATCTAATGAGACTAGTTAGGTCGTGATTAGACAATAAATTGCTACAGTAACATGTGCTAATGACGGATTAATTAGACTCGTTAGGTTCGTCTTGCGATTTACTGACAGAATCCTTAATTAGTTTTGTAATTAGTCTATATTTAATACTTTAAATATGTGTCCGACATACTCAAAAAATTTCAGGGAAACATGGCCTAGCCTCCGTACTTGCAGGACGAACGTTGGGGGCGGTTGCGTGCTGTCCTCCGAATCCGCACAGCTCCGCAGCGTTGTCCTGCGACTCCTGCCGCCGTGCAGCTTTTTCGCGTACAGGCCGACGGTCGCCAAAAAACGACAAGACCGGAGGCGCTCTGCAAAGTTACCAACTGCAACCAGCAGCCTCACGCTGCCGCTAATCGGCACCTACGTGTACGTACGCCTATGGCTTGGTAACTACTGTAGCAGTTGATTCCAGGCAGCGAGCGGACGGATCTATTTCCCCTATCTTCCTTAATTATTATTCCACACTCTTCCACGGATTAGATTTTTTTATAATGGTAAAAAATCAAAGTCGGCCATGTTTGTGGGACAGTAACATTGTCGGGTGTGGCGGATGAGATCCAAGGATCCCACCGCCAGCATCTCAGTGTGTGAGGTCGATGCAGCTGACCATCGGGCTGCTCCAAGGATAACGCAAATGTGTGCGCCTCCTAGCGAGGAGCTGCGTTGAGGTCGATGGCGTCGACTCAACAGAATGGCAGTGGCAGTGGTGCTGTCGCAGGTCGAGGCGGCGGCGGCGGCTAGGAAGGTGTCGGCGGTGGAGGTGGTGGTGGTGGTGTCGTCTCCAGGCGACAAAGCCACATCGAGGTGTCGTCGAGCTTGTCGGCCATCTTCTGCAAGAGGCTCTCGAACCCCTCGAATTTCTTCGTCTAGGGATTGCGCCATCTCGACTTGGATCTTTGTTGACTTCTGCGGCGCTAGAACGCGAGTTGAATTGGGATTAGGGAAAAAAACTCATGGTACAAGCGGTGGTTGGATTTGGGCTCTGGATACCAATTGTTATGGGTAAGCTAGGGATTGAAGGATGAACAGGAAGGATTTGGACATAATTTGGGGAAGAACAACATGAACTAGCAGTCAAAGGAGAAGACAAGTTTGATAAAATAGGTTCAATTCATTTGTTCGATACCCTGTCCACCAGACGCTATGTAGAATGGAACATAAACGATGTTTGGAACACAAACGCATTTGTACACATGTTAAGCATTGAACCAGTTCTTGTGAAAAACTCTAATGACAGTTTGTTTCCGAATGAGTCGATCTAAATGGCATCGAATCCTCTAGAAATTCTATCTGATGATAGAAATGGGTTGTTAAATACTTTGGGTAGGATATAGGATGGCTCCAGTATTTTTAGAAATTTTTCAGATTTTTTCTATGAAAGGAAAAGGGTAACCTACATTCCTGTGTACACTAATCCAGGTGCGCGTAGCAAGTTGCCCGCCTCTCAGTCACAGCCATGTGGGATCCAGGGTCGACGCTGACCATGGACAGCACAGTGTCGTCCAAGTCCTTGAGGCTGTCTGCACTAGATACTGCATCCAGCGCGCTATGTGCCACGGGGGCATGCATGCAGGTTCATTCCCCGTTTTTGAGCCTGCAGCGGCGACCTGGGAGAGGCTCTGTATCTCTCAGGTCGAGCCCCCGCGCGGTACTCCCAGAGTGCGGAAAAGCCGCGCGGTACCAGCCCACGTCGGCGTGGGGCCCACCCACCGCGCGCTTTTCCCAACCACCTCGCGCTCACGCCCAAATGGAGAAGAGGAGGAAGAGGAAGCTGCTGCTGCCGCCGCCATGTCTCCGCATGGAGAGAGCAGGGAGAGGGGAGGAAGAGGGAGCTGCTCAAGCTCTGATCCGCCGCTCCCGCTCAAGCTCAAGCTCGACGCGCAGCTCCCGCTCGGATCCGCCGTCGCCCGTCGATCCGCGGCCGCGGACGAGCGCGTCAAGAGCGGCGGCCGGCGCCGGGGAATAGGAACGCCATGGATCTGGGAGAGCGAGCCTCCGCCGCACCCGCGCCGCCGGGTCCGCGTCGTCGCTCCTCCTCCTACTCCTGCCCTGTTCTGCCGCGCCACCCCTGAGATCCTCCTCCGCGCCGGCCGTGCCGCCCCTCGAGCTCCGCCATCGCGCCGGCCGCGCCGCCCCCCGAGCTCCGCCTCCGCGACGGCCGCGCCACCGCTGAGATCCGCCTCCGCGCCGCACCCCGAGCTCCTCCTCCACGGCGTCCGTGCAAGCTCCTCCGCGTGCGCGATGGAATCCTCCGTAGGGGAGAGAGGAGCAGGCGGCCAGGGAATGGCCGAGCCGGCCATGGACGGGAGGAGGAGGCCCGACCGGCGGCGGCGCATGGAGGCCGGCACCCGCCTCCCTGCGCGGCGGGGAGGAGGAGCGCGGGGGAAGGAGGAGAGGAGCTCGGCGCCTCGGATCCTCCGCCCGCAGCAGCTCGCCCTTCCCTCTGCTCCATGGACGGCGCTGGCGGAGGAGCCGAGGCGGCGCGCGCGGAGGTGGAGCGGCGCGGCGGAGGAGGAGAGGAGAGAGGAAAGCAGGGGAAGTTTCGGGAGAGAGAGGAGGTGGGGCGGAGAAAAGGAGGAGGGAGGGAGGAGGTGGGGCCCGCGGGAGAGAGAGTGGGAGGTGGGGTTAAAAAAATCTGGTTTGTGGGCCACGTCTGATGGTAGTTAGTACAGAGGTTGAGGGTAAAGGTTGACGAGTGCGGGAGAAACGGATTTAAAGTAGAGAATCTCGCTGACAAGGACAAAATATTCCTTTTAAAGGTTGGAGGTAGAGTTTTACCGGTACAGACAGCCTGACAGGTGGGTCTAAACGTAAATGATGACGCGGCAGTGACGCGTGTCTGCTCACATGGTGCTTGCGTGGCTTGCTCGCTCTCGTGGTGCACTCCTAAAAATGGCTAGAGTGAGGTGGCCGGTTGCTTGTTGGCGCTGAAATGGCAGAGACGAACGGGGAAGACGGCGTTAGCGTTGGGCCCACTTATCATTGAGCGCGGGGTGTGACGGCGTCAGTTATGGCGGATCTCGGCCGTTCATCGTCGATCTAACGGTTGGAGCTCGTCGTCTTCCTCTGATTTGCCGGCGGCGTGGCTGCCCGGCGGCGCGCGCTGGAGTCACTGGGCCGGCCGTTGGGGGGGGGGGGGGGGGGGGGGGTACGCGGCGGCGCACCGGGAAGGGAGGAGCGGAGCTCCGGCTAGGCTATGGCGGCGGCGGACCTCTGGCCTCGGGCAGCGCAGGCGGAGCGTCGCCGGAGAGGAGGGGCCGCGCGGAGCTTGACGCGGTCGGTCTTGGCCGGAGGGGAAGGAGCGAGGGAGAAGAGAGGAGGCAGGAGAGCGAGCTCGGGCGGAAGAGAGGGAGCCGCGGATGTCGGTGGGAAGAAGAGCAACGGAGGGGGCTCGCCGGCTTTTATAGCCGCGCGGTGAGGCGGTGGCGAGCGGCGATATATGCCGGCTGGCCCGTATGGGCTGCGTGGTTGCGTCAGTGACCACAGGCATGGGCGGCGAGCCATGGCGACGAGACGAGGCGGGGAGGCGGCACGGCAGTATGGGCGGCGCTGCGCAGACGGGATGAGGCGAGCGGCGCGTGCTTCACGTGCCCGAGGTGGAAGACGACACGGCGGGGAAGATGAAGCTGATGACCGGGGCCTGCCTGTCAGCGGCGGACGCTGTGCCAGCCGTTGTGGGCCTGTATGGGCTGAAATGGGCCGCGCGAGAAAATGGTGGAGGCGGCGGCCTGCTCGGAAAAAAGAGAGAGATAGAGGTGGGGGATGTGCCGAACCTGCGCTGCCTGCGACCGACTGCAAGAGAGGAGAAAGAGGAGGCGTGCGTGAGTGCCCGTGACAGCTTTTTATAGGGGAAGGACCGTGCAGCTTTACGCCTTTCCGTTTCTTCTCACCGGGCAAATGGCGGGTTGTGTTTAGTTCCTCTTCCAAATATTTTTCACTCGTCACGTTAAGAACAATCTTATTATTTTGAAGTATTTAATGTAACTTGCAATTGACCGCTATAATGAAGCAGCAGCCAAAGTCCTGGCATTTTGTCTGAATTGCGTTGTGTTGGCTGCTGTGCATTGCTTTGTCATTCATAAGGCTACTGCATTGTCAAATCAGAAATACTTCTTGGGCTATCAGATAAGAACAGCTGCATTTTGTCCAGCAGGAACAAGATTTGGCTAATTGAAGCAGCAGCCAAGGTCCTGGCATTTTGTCTGAATTGCGTTGTTTGGCTGTTGTGCATTCACACAGAGTGTTTTAAATTGCAAATGATGATCCCAGTGTTTTTCTTTTTCAAGGGACTGTTCCATAGCTTTCCCCCCCTACTATTCCTACTTGAAAATATTCAGAGGGTTCGGAAGGGGGCCAGTTTACGGCTTTCCCAGTTTTCTGTTTACACTTGCTGACCGGTAAGGCACTTATGCAGGGGGAACCATTATGGCAAGATTATCTTCAGTTTCAGAACAGAATTCTTGTGTAAACTTGTGTTCGAAAGAGGTTACCTTACAGCTTTCCCAGTTTCAGTTCCGACCTGTAGTCCGGTGTGACCTTCCCTTGGTTGAGCAGGAGTGCACATCGACGACCTTCACATACCCGATAGCATGTGCAAAAGGTACGGCAGGCAACTCAAACTCTAACGCGATCTCTTGAGGTCCTGCGACTTACCTGCAAGGCTGCAACGACGACGATCGACGAAGGTGACGGTTGCGAACTCGGCGCGACGGTGCCCGTGAGAGCGTTGTAGACGTTTTTTGAATCTCTGACGAGGAGCCGAGGGAGGGATGACACCGTGGCCGTCGACGCGCGGTGCATTTCGTCGAGTAGGGCGTCGAAGCGGTGTTGCTTCGAGGACTCGAGAGGAGGCTGGCGAGCATGGAGTCGCACGCGCACCGGTCGGTCGGGTGCGTTGCGCAACGAAACACCGCGTGCATGCGCGGCCACATCACACGGCGTCCACCTCTCGGGCGGGCGGCCGGAACCGGAAAGCTATACTGCTATCGGAAGAAGTTGCAGCGTTCTTGTTTAGCACTTTATTAAGCATCCAAAATGGCAAGTTCAATAGAAGGGTCAGGTAAGTTTCCTTTTTTTTTCTTTTTTTTGACATAAGTGTTTTTTCCTCTTTCGATCCACCATTTCTATCTTACAAGCTCCAAAGAAACACAAGGAACTTCCAGAACTCGAACAAAATCCCAAAACACAAAACACAGCCGTTACCTGCAGGCTGCAGCTGCAGATTGGATCAAGCGCACGGCAACGAAAACTAGCCGTTGCTGCAAGTATTTCCTTTTTCTTTTTGTAGCCTCTAGATTTTATCCTCAACATTCATATATTCCGTGTGTTAATTTTTTTATTAATATTGTCCAGGTCAATATTTGGGACCCTGAAATTAACTAGTAAACACCATCGCGATAAAGGCTTCCACGTTTAATCACCACCACACCAGACCCTAAGAAGGGTTAGGTGGGAACAGGGACACGTGCCGCTGGTATTTCCACCTCGCCCCCTCGAGTGGGACGGGAGCACGCCTTGAGACTTAGCTTGGTTTTTTCGCCTCGCCCAACCCATTGATAGGTCCGGGATCCCGTCACGTGTTTCAACCCGTCTCCGCCTCGCCCTCCCCCCTCCCCTAAGGATGGCAATGGGGCGGTTTCGGGTTGGATATCCGCGGGTTTCGGGTCTAGTGGGTTTGGTTTTGGTTTGAATTTCTCACCCACGGTTTTCGGGTTCGGGGCCCCGAAACCTATCGGGTTCGGTTTCGGGTTTGGGTTTTCACCCGTGGATACCCAATGGATAACCGAAATAAATCATTAGGAATTAAAACTCATGTTTTATAATATACTAATAATAACTTGTTTACTTATATACTACTCTAAGTTGACTCAGGCAATTATTTACCATTTGTTGCCTCTTGTTTAGTTGTTTATACATGTGAATATGTCATATATCATGCATATGTTTATAAAAAGTCATCATTGTTCTTAATATTTTGCCATACAAAACGAGTTTCGGCTATCCAATCGGGTTTTGGGTATCCGCGGGTTTCGGTTTCGAGGATGGATTTTCACCCGAATCGGTGTTCATAAATTTGTTTTGGAATTAATTAAATCCAGTAACTGGTTGCTTATTTCATGTATGAGACTATATCTGCTGTGCCCTGACAACTTAAAGAAATTCGAAGAACATCTTAGTGAAGTTTTTTCTTGACAGGGCCTCTCGGTATCTTGTTGAGCACATTGGAGTCAACCTTCTTGTAGAATTTCTTGAGGTCTTCACCGCTTTTGGCGACAAGATGGTCCACTTCAGTTTCGTATCTTTCATGTAATGGCGGTAAAGTCAGAGCGCACAAAAATCCTAGTCAAGAAAGCCATGATAAATTGTCAGAATAAATTGTTTTTTTTTTCATGCTTTGTTCTTTTCCCTTGCTGATGTCTTCGAGCATCCTCTTTCAATGACACTTACCAACATATAACAGCGTGGTGAAGCTGCAAGTATCTCCAACTATTGCCAGTATCCACAGACACCCAATCACCTTAAAATAATAACGAAAGAAATGACATTTGAGTTCACTAAGATGAATGTTAACAGAAAAAATAGTGACATTATTGAGATTATTTTATAAACTTTGCATGCTTAAAGAATATTCTCTAATTAATCAGACGAAAGTTTGAGATTGCTTTAAGCCACTGAACAACATGTGACATCAATTTATATTTTCCAGATAGTGTTCAGAACTTCTGCATATATATCAGCAACTCTGAATCTTGATGAAAGCAACAACGTGACTGTCATAGTATAGGACATGGTGTGATATACTATTAAGTGAAGTGCACAGATTAAAGAAAATGCAGATCGTATACCACGAGAAACTTCTTGAGATCCTTCCCGCATGCAATGTCATATAGGATTGACGCAAAGTGAGCCAGCTTGTAATGGGTGGTCTGTGCAATTTCTCTGAACGCTTGTTCGGAAACGATGACCTCTGGGATCTGTGGAGGATGCCTGCAAAACAGGAGAGGTTAGCTGAGATTATTTCCATGTTGTCCCTTGTTCAGTAAGGTATAGCTACAAAAATATTAGACGGAATAGCAGTCAACCTGTCAAAGAGAGGCGCGGCGTTCGACCAAATGAAGAGCAGAAGCATCCCAATGAGTGCAATGTGACAAAGGAACGTTACTACGTTGTACTCAACCACGTCGAACAGGAACCAGACCAATGTTGCCCCTGCGAGGATCCCTGCTGATAGGTTTTTGTTCCTCCATAGCAGGACGTCCGCAACTGCAAATCCAGATCAATTAATTCAGTGATCACACTGGAACCGATTCAGACACCAGCACCTGAAATATTAACTAGTGGCATTGCACCTTTCCGTCCACCGAATAGCTTATGAACTGATCTGCGTCTATGGAATAGCCTTGTCGTCAGTTCATCATCGTCAGAAGAACTGCTCTCAACATGAGGAGGCATGGCTTCAGAATTCAGAGAATTTCTTGTGGTGTTTGGTAGTAATTCGTCTGGTCACAACAGCTCTTCTCCTTATAGGCTGTCAGGTACTACGAGAGGATAAAGGAGAGCTTGGCATGAGAAGGCAAGGATAGCTTTGTGCAGGGGTACAGGGAAGTGAACGAATATGAGGCAAGGTTTGCTTTAGCCGGAGGTTTTCTAACAGCTCAGGGATTCTTTCTTACAGCCTTAAGCCACATATATATATACCAGTTACAGGAAAAATAATCAGTGCAAGTATTGTGCATTTGGGACTTGTTGATTGCTGTGTTGTGCAGCATCTTTGTCAAAAAGAACAAACTGCTTTGATTGGAGAGAAAAATCATTTTGCATGGGGTTGGCCTTAGGATAGGGCAAGATGTTTTTCTTTATCGATTGTCGAGTGAACTTCATTTGGTTTAGATTTCAGATTGTATATGTTTTATCTGAGCTCAGACGTTTAATTTAGGAGTGGTGGATCAGATGTTTCCGGAACTGAAGACCTGCCACTCTGTCACAGTGATGTGAGATAGCTCATAGCTGAGGAAAGTGCCATTGCCACTACAGAAAGCAGAAAGGTTGGCTTAATGGAATGGGCATTACCATCATGCTAAATCCCTTGTTTTTTCATATTCGTTTTAAAATCCCTATTCGTTTGTGAGAAGAATACAATTACCATTAGCACGTTGGGGGTATGCCCTTTGTGGCCTAACTCTATGAGTACAGTTTAACCAGAAACTTGCAGTAGAAGTGATTTGCTGTTGTACAGGTGAACCAGTTTCTCTTTACTAGTACTTGTGTTTGTGTAGCAGGCTAGCAGGCAGCAGCAGCCTAGCACAATGTTGGGCTGTTGGCTAAAAGGAGTTATAGTGGCAGTTCTTATTAATCAAGGGAAAAGGTAGAAAATTGCTGCTGGATATAACCAGTATATGTATGTTCAGATGATATTCAGTAAGCATGCCGAGCAGGCTTTGCCGTGCTCTGAGCCCCCTGACCGTTGAATCACTTTCTATCTTTCACTTTTACCAGATGTTTTATGTCATTCTCTTTGGTTCCCAAGTAATCTGACCCAAGTAAAACAAACTTTGCTCATAGTACTTGTAACCATCCCAACTAATCTGACCCGAACGAAAGGGCGCAATTCAACAACAACCTTATCATGGCCAACCCACCAAACTCTGCTTTTGGGACACTCACATAGTGCGTGCCGTTTTGTTATGCGCCCAGTTGAGTTGCTTTCAGCGCAATGTCTCCTGCATGCACCAAGAATTCCTCTATCTGACTCTGTTTGAGTAGCATGCAAAGATGGGATGCAATTATGCACAGCATTATTTTGCCCTCCCTCTCTCTAGTGGCGCGCGCATACATGGTGCACTTGTGCTCGTCGCCAAGTCAATCTGCGTTGCACACTTGTCCTGCACTAGCAATTCGATCACCTCCCTCGATTGCAGCTTCCACCTCGACGTGGCGCGACGACGCAAGGTCCTCAAGCCTATAAATGAGCCCCGTCTCTCTCCGAACGCTCGCACCATCCACCAGATCTATCAGTAACTAACCAGACCTCGTAGACACTGCACACTACTGATCAGCTCCAAGGGCCAAGCTAGCTAGCTAGTAGCCGTGATGAAGCCGGCGGCGCAGGTGGTGTTCGTCGCGGTGGTGGTGGCGCTCGCGGCGGCGGCGGGCGCGGAGGCGGCGACGTGCGACGCGACGCAGCTGGCCCCGTGCGCGGGCGCCATCATCGGGAACGCGGCGCCCACCGCGGCGTGCTGCAGCAGGATGAAGGAGCAGCAGCCGTGCATGTGCACCTACGCGCGCGACCCAAACCTGCAGCGCTACGTCAACTCGCCCAACGGCAAGAAGGCACTGGCCGCCTGCAAGGTGCCCGTGCCGTCGTGCTAAGCCTCGTTGCCATGGCCCCACTTGGCAGGGACACATCCAAGTACCTACTACATGCAGCGCGGAGGCACGCACTGTAGTGGTGTCGCCTGTGTTCCGTACGCACCGAGTACTTGGATAGTGCCGCCGTGGATGCATGCGTACTGATTTCCGTGTGGTGTTGAACGTACTCTCCTGCCTGTGTATCTACCGACCTCTTCGGGGCTTCGGGCTGATACGTGTGCGTATAAATAAACAATGTAATAATGACGTATGCACTCTATATACATTATTATGTGTTCACTAGAGAATCTCTGGTACTCCAATTGAACTTTCTTCCATGTGCTCCCGTGCATAAAACAATGTATATAAAACTCAAATTCAATGTTAACTACATCCATGCGACAAAACTTCAATCCTAAACTGAACGTACGCGATATATATTGAGAAACAAGAGGAGCTAGCAAATTCTGGTGAAAATTAAGGAAGTGGAAATAAAAGAAATGGAGAAAAAACAATACTGCTGACTAACATTTGTGTTTTTTTTTCTCCTGATATTTATCGCAACTGGAAGAAAAATTTTCCCATGGAACTTGAACACATAATTATTATCCAACATGAGTGCTTCTACCTTTTCTTGTGCTCCCAACACGTTCTCGCTTTCTTGGTGTGAAATGATTCATACAGCTAATCATTGTTTATCAAACTGTCCATTTATCTATTTCATTATGCAAATTGACAGAGAGCTAAATTCTATGCAGATTAACTACCTTCTTCTAGCTGAAATTTGAGTTGTTTGAATGATTATGAAGGCGATCGTGTTCCCGCCCATTTCTGACTGAACGGGCTCAACGTAAGCCAGTTTCGTGGGCAATTATCTATCCCGAACAAGCCCAAATTTCAGCTAGAAGAATACAGACAGATTACCTACCAATAAATTCGTGACAGTTTTGAACATTTTAGTCGTTATATAATTTATTGTACTTAACATCAGAAACTGGTATTTTTCATACGATTTTGAATGGGCAAAACTGAAACATCCATGAAACGGTTCAACTTTATTTGATTGTACCAAAAATAATCTATGGAATGTTGAGCCAAGAAGTGAACGGGCCTCTAGTCTAGTAGCTAGAGCACACCATCCAGCAGGCCTAGGTTTGACTCCGTATAGTAGAGAATTAAACTGACTTTGGTAAAAAAAGATGTAAGCCAAGAATGAAGAGTTCTTTTTAAGAAATAATATTTGTCTTGTGATTTTTGCAGGAATAATATGTATTTTCAAATATTCTCTAAATATTACTTTGTGGCACTAATAAAAATGTAAAAATCATGGTACAACAATTTTATCCATACCATCAAATGGCCATGTATGTGGAGCATATTGTCACGTTGACACAACATTTTTTGTGCTATGGTGAATTTTATATGTCTCGCTATGGTGAGGAGAATTATGTTTTTTTTCTACAATATCACGATAGAGTGTTGTTATGTAAAACATTGGGACCATTGATAAAAAATTTGGCCAAAATTTCATGAAATTTCGGTCTTTTTGACGAGCACCTGAAATTACTGTTCAGACCACCTTTTAGCCCGGATTTCGGCCAAAATTTCACGAATCTTGTTGATTCCGTGAGGACCGGAAAAAAAACTTGAAAATGAAATTAAGAGCCCTGATTGGGACACTTATTTCTTAAAAATCATAATACTTTTTTATAAAAGATCAAGATTTCATTTATGAAGAATCGTCAAAGGTTGATCACCTAGATCAAATATGTTGACATGCCTTCAAGTTTTTTTGGTCAATTTAAAGCCTTTGGTCATGGGCCACAGTGATTATTAATAATTATGCTCATATCATAAGAGAGAAAGATCTGTAACTTTGGCATTTAACAATGTCTATCTGTAATGCCTTGCTGGATCAATGAATACTCTGTTCTAGGTAGGAGTTTTTCGGTTTCATCAAAACTTTAACTAAACAACAAGGGTTAACTGGGATCAAAATACTTGCACGATTATAGAAGATATACTCAATGTTATTGAACTGTTGTGTAAATTTTTAATTTAGGACTAGTTATTGGCATAAAGACACACTGATTTATGTCAAAGAGTCTAACTTGCTAAGCTCTCCACAGATCATGTGAAAATTTTGTTTGTTCCAAAGATTGTATGCCACTAGACAATTCAAACTACTTCAAGATAAATTAGACAACTACTCATAAAAAAACTTGTAATGTTCTAAGGAGGCTTCCATTGTGTAACTTCTCGACATAATTTTTGCATTTGGTGATGCGAAACCTTTCACAAACTGCAGCAGTAGAAGATTGCTTTCGTACTTGGATACACATTGCCTGATCAAGGGAATATAAAGCTTTTAATAAAGATAAAAAAGTGTGCATTGACGATTCTTAAAGGCCTTAGTTTCCTACTTCAGTGTTCATCAAAACCTAATTTGCCTAGCCTAGTTCATCAGACTAAAGGAGATGTCGAAATGCTGATCCATGATCACGTCAGTCCATCTATCCCTAGGACTTCGAGGCTTGGACAGCTGCAATGAGGAGGCATGCCATCTTGGCCTCTCTGTTGCTTGCCGTCCAAAAAAGATGTCCCCTGAGCTTCGGGTGCGCATGCTTGACCTTCTACTACGTGTAGCTCAGCAGTGGACGCTGCTGAGACTTTGCTGGACCAGACTTTTGCCGTCCCTTCATCAGTTGGGCACGCTCATGATGCCCTCTACTCTCCGTTCTACTAACCCAACCCACTAAGCTCTCTCTAGAAAAAGGATCGTCTCGTTCATACTTCTCATACACGTACAGAAAGGGAAAAAAGATGAACACATCACCCAAGGTCCGTACCTTCTGAATTTCGACGCGTCGAATCCGTAAGAGAGCTAGCCCCCTGCACATGCACGCTGAACGAACCCTACCGATAGTGGAACGGTGTGTCATTCGTCCAGTGCATGCTTGATTTCTCCGCGATGTGAGATGGTCTCTACTCGTTGCTCACGTACCAAACTTAACCGACCTACTAGCCCTTAAAACACTTTTTACTCGAACTGTTGCTCGCTGCTTACGCTGCCCGGCCTTCAGTCCTTCACCTACTGCAAGAGTGCAAGGCCTGCTATAAATACACCACGGATCACACTCTCCATTCGCCACAACTCAACACAACCTCTCACTGGTTGATCGCTTCTGCAATCCGAGGTCGATCAGCTAGTATATCCAGAGCCTGCTATCCAAATCGTGCCTGCCATGGCAGCCAGCAGCAAGGCGTCGTCCCTCGCGCTCCTCCTGCTGGCGCTCACGGTGTCGAGCGCCGTGCTGGGCCTCGCGGCGACGACGTGCACCCCGACGCAGCTGACCCCGTGCGCGCCGGCCATCATCGGGAACGCGGCGCCCACGCCGGCGTGCTGCGCCAAGCTCAAGGCGCACCCGGCGACCTGCTTCTGCCAGTACAAGAAGGACCCCAACATGAAGCGCTACGTCAACTCCCCCAACGGCAAGAAGGTCTTCGCCGCCTGCAAGGTGCCGCTGCCCAGGTGCTGAGCGCCCGGCCGGCCGGTCTCTCGAGCTCGTCCTCGGCTCCTTCACTCGTCGCGCGCTCTCGGCGTTACCGGGTGACGGGTAGTGTTGCTATCTGCTAGTACTAATAAAAGATGAGTGACCTGCTTAGTGTTCGTAAACCTTACTTTTACTTTCTGAGAATAAGTTGAGATCGACGTCGTGCACTCGTACTGCTTGGTACTTGGTACGGTGTGAGTTGTGCTCTGCAGACATGATGTATCGTATATGAATACTTTCTATATATGCAGCATATGTATGAGCTTTAATGTTGCAAGAATAAAAGTGTGGCACTTTTCAGTTGCCCTTTGGACAAAAATCTTGGGACAGTAGGATTTGGGACAAAAATCTTGATTGGGGGTTTAATTCAAACCAAACTGCAAGATACGAGTAGTACTGTAGCCTCGATGAAGATATGAAACGATGCCAACATTTCCCACACACCAATGCCTCCAGTGAGTGAGTTTTGTGCAGCAAATCTTTGGAGTGAGAGTGAACCATTAGGCACGCACTCATATTTTGGGTGAGCTAGATCTCTAGTTGAAGGTCAAGATTCCGACAACACTACGTCCGCCGCGCGCGAGTGGCAAATTGGCAACCACACAACGTGCCATACCACCAGATTGACTGGGCTCAAAGACTGACCACACAAAATGCACATGACAGGAAAATCAACTGATTATTCTCACCTGCCGCTTTGAGACTTCAGACTTGTACCAGGTGTACGTACATGCCATTATTGCCATGTTCTTTGTGTGGCAGCAATACATAGTGTGCATGGACTTGCACGGAGGAGAAGCTAGAGATGGGTCCGGTCCTGACATCAAAGATTTAAAAAAACTTGTGTTGCGTGCATGCGAGGAATTAGAAGACTAATCGGTTCCATGGGATTGCGTGCACTAATAATTCTTTCACTGGATTATTTTACGTGTGAAGTGTGACGAGAAGTCACCATGTTGAAGGAGAAGGACCTCCTTTCCTATATTGAAACATTTCTGGTGGCAGCGCGCGGTGGATAGAATTTTTCATGCAGACAATCAAATTCAAAAGTAGCAAGTGGATGTATATGGCACCTTGGTTTCCTCCTCTCGCGCACATGGCCATGGTTATGAAGCGGATCAAATGATTGATCGACAACCAGCTACCCCTATTAATAATATGGCATTTTCATATTTTGCTTGGAGTGTTAGCAAATGATGATTGGACCATCAAATTCTGACTAAGGAAGCCTAGCGCCAATGTGTTTGGTTCGAGGGTTGACCCGCCGCCAACTCATTGCCGATTACGACCCACTACTGCAGGAGTCTTATCTGAAGTGGCGCGAAAGCCGCTTCCCTTAAGCAGATGCGAATGAGGAGGTCATTCGAAGCGGTTTTATAACCGTAAACCGCTTCGGATGACAACCTATTCTAAGCGGCGGTCTCCGCACCTGCTTCAGATGACTTCCTATTCTAAGCGGTGTCCTCCGCACCGCTTAGAATGACGGCCTATTCTAACCGGCTTTGCCATCCACCTGTTCGTTTGGTCTTCCTAAAAGAACCGGCGTCGTCCGCTCCACTTCGTTTGATTGTCGTATTCTAATCGGTTAGTAATTACGCTGTATCGTTTGTTAACCTATTGGTACCGGTTGAATTATCACCGCTTAAAATGATGTAGGCACGATGATGTAAGCATGATGAAAAAAGATCAGGCGGCACATCATCTGACTTTTATGGAGAGATGCCTAGCTAGTATTCAACGCGGCACGCGCACAGCACCGCACATTTTTTGGGACTTCGCCGATTGAACAAATTTATTTAATCGTCCTCCCCTTGCAAACTGATCAATTCGTTGTTACTAATAAATACTACATATATAACAACCTCGCAGAAGCAAGCAGCCAAGCACACGCAATCATCTCATCTCACCCTCTGTGCGTTAGGAATGGCAGGCTCCTCGTCGGCGGCGTCCAAGTTTACAGTGCGCCGGCGACCGGCGGTGCTGGTGGCGCCGGCAGCCCCTACACCTCGCGAGCTGAAGAGGCTCTCGGACATCGACGACAGTGACACCTTGCGGCTTCAGATCCGAACCATCTATTTCTACCGGAGGAACGAGGCCATGGCCGCCGGCAAGGACCCTGTGCGGGCCATCCGGGACGCTGTCGCCAGGGCACTCGTGCCCTACTACCCGTTCGCTGGCCGGCTCCGGGAGCACGATGGAGGCAAGCTCGCCGTGGACTGCACCGCCGAGGGAGTGCTGTTCGTCGAGGCCGACGCTGATGTTGGCCTTGAGCACTTTGGTGATGCCCTACTGCCGCCCTTCCCGTGCCTCGAGGAGCTCATCTTTGACGTCCCCGGCTCTTCCGCCATCCTCAACACTCCTCTCCTGCTCTTTCAGGTACCCCTGGTTGCTCCTCTTTCCTTGGACACACACTTCTAGTATAGGTAGGAAATAATGAACAAAATTTGCAAAATTTAGAATTCAGGCGTGGTGACTGGGAGAACATACATTAGTGGAATTCTGGCAATTATTTACCAGTAACATATATAACAAGAGTTCCTGGTTGTGGAGGTGTGTTGATAGTGGAGTTGAGGAGTGGTGTGGCGTGGTTGATGTCCCAATTCAACCGGCCAGCCGCCGTAATTAGTTGAGTTCGATTGGAGTGGTGCTAGCGTTGTACCGATTGTGTCGATATCCTAATCCGATCAGCTAGAGTTGTTGCGGCTTGTGTTGATGACCCAATCTGACCGATCAGAGCCGTTACGACTTGTGTCGATGTTCCAATCTGACGAGTCAGAGTTGTTGCATTAGATGACTTGGGTTCAGCATGTGTTGATGTTCTCCGACCTGCTGGTATTTTTTTTCATTGGTTGTACTGCCTAGTCTAGACTTTATCTTATTTTTAATATAATTGGCAACTCTCCTTGCTGGTTTGTATCCCTTGCAGGTGACGCGACTCACGTGTGGAGGATTCATCCTGGCGAGCCGACTGAACCACACCATGGCTGACGCACTGGGGCTGATGCAGTTCTTAGCCGCCGTGGCAGAGCTGGCGCGGGGTGCGCCGGCTCCAACCCTGCCGCCGGTGTGGGAGCGTGAGCTACTGATGGCGCGCAACCCGCCACAGCCGCCAGCTCTAGTGCCCGACAACTTGGACACCAATAAGCAGGGGCAGGGCAGCAGCAGCAGCATCATGCTCTCGCCAGATGACATGGCGCTCCGCTCCTTCTTCTTTGGGCCCCGAGAGGTCGCCGCCATCCGGGCCCAGCTCGCGCCGCGCCTCCAGGAGCTCGCCACGAGGTTCGACGCCGTCGCCGGCTGGCTCTGGAAGTCCCGCACGGCGGCGCTTGCCCCGGACCCCGACGAGGTGATGCTGCTACTAATCGTCGTCAACGCCCGCGGCCGCTGCCGCAGCAGCAGCAGCAGCAGCAAGACCACCACCATCGGCGGCATCCCCGCCGGCTACTACGGCAACGCGTTCGCGGCGCCGACCGCCGTGTCGACGGCCGGGGAGCTGTGCGCGAACCCAGTGAGCTACGCCGTCGAGCTGGTGAGGAAAGCCAAGGACGAGGTGGACATGGAGTACATGCGGTCATCGGCCGACCTCATCGCGCTCCGCAGGGGGCAGCAAGATCCGCGCGTCACCGCCGGCACGTATACCCTGACGGACGTGACCAGGGCTAGGTTCGACGACCTCGACTTCGGATGGGGAAAGCCGGTGTATGGGGGCCCGGCAGAAGCTGTCGGCAGCCCGTCCTTGCCCTGGATAGCAAGCTTCCTCTTACCTTTCAAGAACGCCAACGGGGAGGATGGCCTCGTCGTGCCGGTCTGCCTTCCTGGACCTGCTATGGATAGGTTGGTGGAGGAGATGGGCAAGCTGCTGCTGCGGCCACCGGTTGACGATGTGATCACCACGTTTGCAGCAGCCTAGTGCATTCCCGGTGCGCTCTGAATAATTAATTCAATTGCTGGCCGGCTAAACGGAAACTGCTTCATCTGCATCTCGTCGCGTATTTGACTCCAAGGGCTTTCATTCTACTGCGTGTTGTCAATTAAATAATGGAGTGCTCACTGCACACAGTTAAACTGCATGCGTGCACCATGTATCACCCTGTCGAATACATAAAGATGAAGGAATGCTGATTTTTACACCTCTTGATTGATATGCTTTTAAGCTTTTTACGTACAGGAGTCTAGAATGGTGGTTCGTCTAGAGTTTAGGTGACTGATGTTTGCTAGTTTCACTCAAATGCAAATGCACGGAAGATACGAGCAATAAGAGTTTAAGGCACACTTTTAGTGAACAATGTATTTCCCATTGTTTTACTGGAGTAATATATTTGCTGGAGGCATAGAAATACTGGTAGGCTGAGAGCCTTGAGCGCCTGACGCTAAAACTTTCACTCTTTCAGCACAGGAGAGTTTGCGGTGGAATCTGCAAATCATCTGCCCTGCTTTCCAACATTTGAACTACTCCGGTCATGCATGGGCGGCTGTTAGGCTGCAGCTGTATGCACCACAATCCAATTATTATCAGCTTTCTGACAATCTCGTTATCTACACTGATATCACCAGCATTAAGACAATATTCCTCCAAATGCTCGTAAACCCATTGAGGAAAATATTTGCTACTGCTCTCTAAATCCTTGTTGATGTTCTCCCTTGCCCCGACCATCTCAAGGATCATCATCCCGTAGCTATAAACATCGGACTTGCTGTTTATTTGTCCAAATTGCGGTGAGAAGACCTCTGGAGCAATGTAGCCGATGGTTCCCCTTGCACCATTGATAGAGATAATGCTCTCTTCTATCATGCACAACTTTGCCAATCCAAAATCAGAGATTTTGGGGCAGAAATCTTTATCCAGTAGGATATTGTGGGGTTTAATATCAAAGTGCACGATGTGAGTACCACACCACCGGTGAAGGTACTCGAGTCCACGGGCAATGCCGACTGCAATATCAAACAATCTCTCCCAACTTAATGAGTTTTCCCCTTTAGAGCTTTCTCCAAATGCAAATCTATCAAGTGAGCCGTTTGGCATGTACTCATAGATAAGAGCTCTTTTCGGCCCTTGGAAACAGTACCCCAACAAGGTCACAACATTAACATGAGAGGTTCTCATAATGCTTGCTACCTCGTTCATGAATTCCTGCCCATCATCTTTGGAATTGTTTAGAAGCTTCACTGCTACGAGACGCCCATTTGGAAGGTTGCCCTTGTAAACAGTACCAAAACCCCCTTTCCCTAGCTTGTGGGCAAACGATTCAGTCAATGTCTTCACTTCTGAATAAGTATATCTCTTTGGGTATGGAGCTTCATGTTTTTGCAAGACTGATTCAATGGTGGAAGCTCGTTTGGAGTACATGACACACATACAAATAAGAAACGACAGTAAAATTGCACCTGAGATAGCCGATACCATACCTGCAATAACAATTGATAGTATGTACAAATACCATAAGGATTTTACACAAGTTTAAACTATAAATTCTTTCAAATATATATAAACGCAAATGCAAAGACGGAAACAACCGGAAGATACAATCACAAATGCTCACAAAAACCCACACACCCATTTCTCACATAATCTTTTATGAAATAATGGCAATTCTTCAGTAATATGTACTCCCTTCATCTAAAATCAGTGGCGGATTTCCCGCTATGGCCACTAGGGCCATGGCCCTAGTCGCAAGCCTGTTAACTCCACACTATAGCTCAAGGTAGTATGAAGGTCCAGCCCATGTAGCGCTGGCAGCCCATGGACTGGCCCTAGGTGTTCGGCCAGCCCAGCTCCGCCCCTTCCTAAAATTATAGGTCATTTTGGCATTTGTAGGTTCATAATTTTTACTATGCACCTAGACATAGCATATATCTAGGTGCATAAAAATACTATGAATCTAAAAATGCTAAAAAGGCATGTAGTTTGGGACGAAGGGAGTGCTAATTTCTATAAAAGAAACTGAAATATACTACTTAGATATTTATTCCCAAAGATTTTTTTTCTCCTCGTCACTTCCAGAGCTCGTATGAGCTTGTATGGCCTTTTTGCAATGGCTACAAAATTAGTGTAAGCTAGAGAAAATAAACTTCTACATTACATGAATCTATGCACTTTTACTTGAAATTATCGCGACAATATAAGAACTATGAATACATAAAGTCATACGTTGTCATTTGAGAGTTTTTTTTCTTACATGCTATCTTTTGCTTCTTTGAGCTTCTGTCTCCTGCAACACGAAGCATATATCTTGTTAAGTTCCTGAACAAATGTCGTAAAAACTAAACACTACTATTACACAACTCCTAAAGTTTTACTTTTACTGGTTCCTAACTCCAATCCCTACCGATATTCATAAGTAAATGACATTCATACTTAGAGCTAGCGTACCTGCCGATTTCACAAACCAGCAAGGATATTACATGTCCGTTCAAGTTCATGGAGTGAAATATGACCACAAACCAGCAAAACATATGCATCCATGAACCAGTAAGGAACAAATTATTGCAATGGGAAAAAGATCAATTTTAAGCACTTTTACAAGTAAAAATATATAGTTTTACCTTTTTATAGGAACTAGCCTCTACATGCAATTCCAATACTTATTTCAAGCAAATAAATGGCAGAAAGTACAAACACATATAATGCATTCATATTTAGGGTTAGTGAGAAACCATTTTGAAATGTGTAATATATCCTGAGGACTAGTATCATCATCAATCAACCATAAAATAAAAATGGATGAACCGTAGTAATTATAGGTAGTTTGGGCAATAGATATGACAATGATATTATTTTTTAAACAAATGGAAAAATAAATGTCAATTTATTCATTTTGAAAATAAATGCATCTCATAACAATCATACATTTAGAACATGAGAGAGTAATATAAGACATTCATCTCTAATGAACCCATTTCATCATTTTACAATTCGCCATTGTTAATATTTCAACAAAGCAATTAAAACTTATATAATCCTACTCCTACTTCAACATCAAAAGTCTACATAAGTCTAACCAATAATATTTAACGAAGACATTAAAACATAACTCATAAACATTAATCAACCCAAATTATAACATAATTAGGTTGAACCGCTAGGGAAAATTCTAACCAACATGATCAGAAGAAAGATATGCTAACAAAAGCGTAACAAATACTTTAGAATAACACTTCTAGTGTCACTTATGGAGCCGGGTTGTAGGGCCGACAGCCACTACATGATCCTCTGCAAGACCACACATGAGCCCAAGTTGCTGTCATGGTAGCACTCATAGTGTTGACATCGTTTGAGCAGCTATATGTGGACCTCTGAAGCCCATAACGAGGCAGCAGATGGGGATGATCATCAAAGAGAGGCAGGTGAATGGAGAGACGCATAGAGACGAGATTGAGTTGAATGGACTTTGGGTTTTGAGAAGAAACCTTGATGGTTTGTTTTTATTACCCGGTATATGAGATCGTCTATAGACTTGCAAAGATAGTGTACCATGTTTATTCTCTTGTGCCAACAAGGTTGCTAGCACAGATTGAAACAGGATCAAGTGGAATGGACTTTGAGTTTTGCGAAGAAACCTTGATGGTTTGTTTAACGAGCCGGCATGTGAGACGGTCTCGATTATAGTCTTCGTTATAGAACTAGCAGAGATAGGATATCTCTACCGGTTTTCTTGTGCCAGCAAGATCGCTGGCACGAATTGATTGTTCTTTATCTGTAGTAGTGAAAAAAAGTTAGTATGAATCTAAGTTTCTAGAATTATGTATGTTTCTAAATATGACTTGGAAATTTCTGATGAAAACCATATAAAGACCAGATTCAGTGTGCTCGATTCAAAACTTAAAATGAGAGCCTTAGTAACATAACGAGAGCCTGGGCTTACCGCAATCTGAGCTGCGCAGATTGTCGTCGGAGCACATGCAGCCGACGAATTCGCCGCTCTGGTTGTAGCTGCACTTCCCCTTGGTCTGCTCGCACACGTAGCACGGCCCCGTGCTCGGCTCCCAGCTCAGTTGGAACCCTCGCTTCAGCATCTTCCCGTACCCCTCGCCGTTCAGCTGCGGAGGATGGTACTCGGGGCCCGGCAACCAGTTTCTAAGCACCGGCACGACGACCACCGTGTCGCACGCCCGCGCCCACTCGTCCCGCCGTCTCACGTCAGACTCCAGCGCCACGTAGGACGCCCCGCGCCGTCCTCCCGGGAAGCCGCTGCAGTTGATCGGCGGGATGCCCGGCGGCGGCGGCGCAACGAAGATGCAGTCGTAGAAGAATAAGAGCTCACCGTCGTTGGCGGTGGCCGAGAGGCTGAGCCGCGTCTCCAGCGGCACGGTGACGTTGTGGGTCACCCTAGGGCAGTCGCCGCCATTGAGCACCTCGTCCCTGTCCGCGAGCATCACGGTGTGGTTCTCGTAGCTGATGTCCAGGATGGTGTAGTCGTGGCCGCCGAGCCGCAGGATCGCGCACGCGCCGTCGCAGGTGACCGCCATATTGCCGGGGTACCCGCAGTAGGAGGGTGCCGCCGGGCGGTGCCCGTCGTTGTCGTCGTCGTCGTCGATGGGCGGGGTTGCGTTGGTGGCGAGGAAGAAAGGGTAGTGGATGTCTACGTGCTGGCCGCCGCACGGGAGGGACTTGTGGCACGTGCTGGGGCTGTCGTTGTGGTACGTCTGGCCGGCGGTGCCCTCGCCACCGCCGTAAGCGGCGGCGGAGGAGACGGCGAGGAGGAGGACGTGGAACAGGAGGAGAGGCATTGGCAGGGGCTCTGAAGCTGAGGCTAGTTGTGAGAATGATCAGCAAATGGCCGGGCGGTACGTTGCTTACCTTAGCCTGGTTTATATAATGCTTGCTGTGCTCGTTTGGTCGCGGAGGAGGTGGCAGCTAGCCGGCCGCCTACAGTGTCTTTGACAGTTGACGTGCACGGTCTCTCGTAGAAGCGTGTAGCCGAAATCCTAATAATGCATGATGAAGTTAAAACCTGTGACGGTAGCTTAGACGCAGTAGCTATATATGCTAGCTAACTAGAATGTGGCTTGATCGTCATCTAGCTAGCTATTAGCTTTTAGGTTGTGTTTGGATCCAGGTGCTAAACTTTAGTAGCTGTCACATCAGATGGAGTTAGGATGTCGAACGGAGTTTTCGATTACCAATAAAAAAATAAATTACAGATTTAATGAGTACTCCATGAGACAAATTAATTAAGTATAATTAATCCGTCATTAGCACATGTTTACTGTAGCACAACATTGTCAAATCATAGACTAATTAGGCTTAAAAATTTTGTCTTGCAAAATAGTTACAATCTATGTAATTAGTTATTTTTTATTTTATATTTAATACTCCATACATGTAAAATTCTTTTCGATGTGATAGGTGCTAAACTTTAGCAGCGGGATCCAAACGGGGCCTTAGTTTCCATACATGCATAATCACGCGTATGTCGTGTAAGGCTGTAATAACTACTTTCTCCGTTCCAAACTACTCCGTATATGTCTTTGGCTTTTCTAAGTTTATAAATTTTGCTATGAATTTAGACATAACGTTTATCTGGGTGCATATAACAAAGATGATGAAACTAGAAAAATCAAAACGAGCTATAATTTGGAACGGAGGTAAGGATGCCATTGTACAATACTCACTGATCGAGTCATCATATCCAACGAAATCAATATTATCGCCGCAAAAAAAGAAAGAAATCAAGATTAGAGAGAAGCATGTGATAGAAGCAACAGATCACCGTACGTAGCTATGTGTAAGGTAATTGCTGAGTTATTAGTTAGGTTATGGAATCTAACTAACCGAGTTACTATCGTGTCATTATAAAGGATCCATTCGTTCCAAATAAAAAAATATATAAAAAGATCAAACCCTCTCATTTATACTCTTATGTTTAAATATATATAGCGCCATAGTTATAGCCTGTTCTAAAAGTTATATATTTAGAACGGAGGACCGGAGTACATTGCAGTATGTAAACTTGAGCGCATGCATCTTCCTATATCATCCATATAATTAAGCGCACCAACCCGTATGCGATACGGCAATGACGAACCATTTTTCTACATAGTCGCGCGGTTAACATTGAATTGAACACGTTAATGCAGTGTAATAAGCGATGTTGTTGGACGCATTTGTCTAGTCTCTAGTGTTTCGCGTCATATTTAACACTATATGTCACCGTAAAGTTATCCAAAACTGTGTACCAAAGGGCAAGGGGCAAGGCCAAGGGGCAAGGGCTGCCAAAAGGAGCAAGCTAGAAAGGAGGGAACGAATCATGTGTCACACGTTTGGGTCCTGCTACTTTTTAGCTCGAAATGGCAGCCAGCTATAGCGAACGAATAAATGACGAAAGAAACATAGAAAAATGAAGGCGTAGTCAGCATATGTAGATTCGAGCAATCACGGTATGACACTGAAGGCCACACACGAAGGGGCAGGGAAGGTAACTCGGGCTCAGTCTCCTCGAGTCCTCGCCTAGCTCACGACAGACGACGACACACGGCATGGTTCTACGGGGCAAGCCGTAGTGCGGACTTTCCCATCAGTTCCTACACTTCCTTGGCAGCATCCCGTCAGCAGTGATGCTTGATTATTAAGGTAAAAAGCTCGCCACGTGTCAGTGATTCTCTCTTTTGATTAAGCAAATTAGCTAGACTCCTTATCGAGACAGCTGTCATGGCCACATTGTTCTTCCAGTCTCGACGCGGCCGGTGCCGACATCAGGTTTCTTTATTCACAGTTTAATTTGCTACTACATGTACAGTGTACTAGGCCACTAGCAAAGACGAACACCAACAGAGCCACTGGACACTAGCAAAATTGCAGGCACTACCGGAAACCGCTCCTTTGCCGTGTGCCTGAGTCTTTGCCGTGTGCATGTCCTCGGGCACACGGCAAAGGGCCGGCTTTGCCGTGTGCCAGAAAGCAGGCTCACGGCAAAGGCACTGCACACGGCAAATCTTTGACGTGTGCCCTTTGCCGTGAGCCGCACATGGCAAAGTTTTTTGCCGTGTGCAAAGCTACCTTTGCCGTGTGCTTCAGGCACACGGCAAAGGCGGCGAATCCGGTAGTGAGGGTTCTTTTCTTCTCAGTTTTCACAACGTTAGCCTTATGGAAAGAGATCGTACGTCCTACACCAACCGGATTTTGGTTCGTATATTCTTCCTTTTTTCTCAAGAGGGAAAGAGCATCCAAATGCATCTGGCATCAACATCATGGCACACTAGTGTGCCTACATGTGCCTGAGTCGCCGGAAGCAACGAACGGGTCTTAATAGGATTCAAAACCATAAAATCTAGTGTACCCAAAGTTTGAAAAGCTTTAAGACTGTCATATTTGACTCTTGTAAATACCATGATTTTTCTAAAGACTAAAAGACGTTAATATATCCATACATGACCTCAATGTTGGAGCCTTGGAGGTGGAAGACATTAAGGGCCTCTTTGGCAGGGCTCCGACTCCTCCAAAAACGGCTCTGGAGCCGAATTTGTTGGTGGAGCGGATTCATTGGTGGAGCTGAATCCGTTTTGTAAAACGTTTGGCAAAATAGCTTCACCTGGATGTTAGATATGGATAAAACAGGTAAAATGACTACCCTACCCTTCCTTTTTTCCTTTTCTTTTTTTCTCCTCTCTTCTTCCCTCTTTTCCTTCTCCCTTATCCACTCGTCTCCTCTCCATCTCCGGCTCTCTCCAGAGCCTTTCGCGCCACCTCCGGCCTCGTCCACGCGACTGCCAGCCTCCGGCGCCGCCGCTGCCTCCGTCCGCGGCGCTGGCCCCGTCCGTGTCGCATCTCGCACCGTCGCCGGCCTCCGTCCTCGCCGCATCTCACGCCGCCGCTGGCCGCCGTCCATACGCCGCCTCCCTCATCCTCCCCACGACGCATCTCGCACCGCCGCCATCCACGCGCCGCCTCCCTCCTCCTCCACGCGACGCATCTCGCGCCGCCGCCGGCCGCGCCGCCTCCCTCCTCCTTCCCACGACGCATCTCGCGCCGGCGGCGGCCGCCGTCCACACGCCGCCTCCCTCCTCCTCCACGCGACGCCTCCCCACGCCGCTGCCGGCCGCGCCGCCTCCCTGCACCGTCGCCGGCCTGCCTCCTCCATGCGTCGGGGGCATCCTTGTCCACGGCATCGTGGGGCCGGGGCGGAGCCAGGCGGAGCCACGATTTGTGGCTCCACCTTCCCAGTGAAAGCCAAAAACGGCTCCACCCTCGGATCCACCCCTGAAGCCGCCCCTAAAAAAAGCCTTTGGCAGGGCTCCCGCCGGAGCCGCATCTGGAGCCGAAGCTGAAGCCCTGCCAAAGGGGGCCTAAACACAGAACTTACGAAGATTGATTTGAAGACCATTTACTAGGGATACCAACAATCAACTATGAACTTTCTTCAAAATAAAGAATTTTTACTAGAGAAAGACAATCATGTGAGAACATTTTACTTTGAGATAAAAAATTCCCAACGTTGCTGATTTGTTTGGTAGTCGTCCTCAAATGTAAACGCACAAAAGATATGTAGCAGTAGCACGACCTGAAAGGAACTTTCAGAGAAAGAAGCACATTTGCAGTTTAGATGGAGTTTCAATTATACATGTAGCTAGCAGAAATAACTGACACACGACGGAAACTGAAATTTTCAGCACAAGATACTTTGAAGGTCATTTATTCGAAACACGTTAAAGACGTAGATAGTTACTGAAGATTCAAGCCTATCATTTAACTAATTCAGCCCATAAAACATCAGCCATTGTACATACGAGTACTAGTTAAACAAACGCACGTGACCCTACCTTTAAGATTGACGACGTCGGCACTAGGCGCCAGATACTTTGAAGGTCATCTGCCTCCTAAACTTTCAACAACAAACTACTCTGGTCATTGAAGGCCGGTTATGTTTGGATCCACCAGTTAATTTTAGCTATGATGGATTCAAACAAGACAACTAATAGAATAGCTAATCTTCTCCTAATTAGCTGAAACCCAATTATCCACCTAACTATTTCTACCCTGCTAATCCCAGCTAATTGAGTACGAAAATCAAATTGCTCTAAGTTTTTAGTGGAATTACAACCTCTGCCGCAGATATATATGGGTAAAGGTAAAGGGTAGGATAGTTCGGGTAGTACAATTAGCCGGTGGATCCAAACATTCCTAACTATGCATTCTATTCTATTATTGGTTAGATCCAAACACAACCTATAATAAGCCGGCAGGGTCATTCAGTTTCAAACTAACTCTCAGCTGAACAGGCTCTGAGCAAGCCAGAATGACAGTTCGGCCAGCAGCATTTTTTTTTTTTTTTGAGAGGACATTGTAGGAGCATATGAAATGAAACAAAAGCCCTCACTGGGCCTAGCGGAGGCCTGCTTACTCGAGCCTGCTGCCTTAAATTTGTGGAAGCCCATGCTCCCAGCCAGCCCAGCACTCTCCTCCAATCCATCGCTGGCCTCCTAAACTCCGACGGAGATCAGATGCAGACATGCAGTCGCCGTGGCGACTGTACCTTAAGTAGTCCCTGCCGTCTTTACCGTTCATTTTCCTGATGGACGGCCCAGATCTTGATGATACAGTGAAAACGGAAGGAACAACACTAAACAGTAATACTACAGTGATTCCATGAACAGTACGCTACAGTACATTTACTGTAGTCGGCTGCTTAACATGCGATAGCTATAGCGAAAGGTTCAACTCCTTGTGAAAGCGAACTAATAGGTCTAGAATAAAAAATATAAAGAAATAGGTTGGGGCTTCCCCTGCTGACTTGGGTCAAAAAAATATGCAGTCGCTCTAAACTCCAATCAACCGAAACACTTTCGGCTCGTTCCGCTGATAGATAAGTTCGCTGATTGTAGCTGATTTTGGCTGTGTCAATAGTGCATTTGTGAGGACAAACTCGTTGTGGCTGGAAAACAGACAAACAGAACTGGTTGTTTCAATAGTATTTTGTTTTGAATCCTGACAAAAAAATTTCATTTGGCTGGACTCGCAGCACACCGCAGCAGTATGCTTTGAAAAAAATAGATTAAATCTTCTAGTGAGATTGTGTGTTCAACGTCTTCTTTTTAACTGGGCAGATTATGAAGGCGGCGACGTCTGATGACACTGGAACGGTACTTCTCTAATGAAAAGCTATTTACTGAACCTCCAACTCCAAGTTATCAAAAAGAGGGTTTCTTGTGTTGAAAATCTAATGGTTTAATATTAGTTTTATTGTTATGTCATTATGCCTATGCTGGAAACTATGATCTTTTAATCCTGGTGGGTTTACGTATCATCAGAAGTCCCTTTGTGTCTTGTCTGATGAAAGATGTTTAGTCTCATGTAATAGGTAGTTTCTTGTACTGAAATACTGTCTTAAAACTTTGTAATTTTGTTATCAAAAGTAATGAAATTATAGCATAACCCATACTGAAAACAAAAGCACTTTGTTTTGAGTTCGAGCAAATGGGATCCGTTAATCGTTGTATGCGTGCATGTTCTTTCCGATATTTGTTCAATGACTTGACGGTTAATGGGCTCATGTTTTTTAGCAATCAAGTTTGGGTGACCTTTTTGTTAGCTTTTGTTTTGTTGAGGCTGTACTGCTACAGTGTGCACCCGAAGCAATAACCATTATTTTATCAAAGTTAAAATTGGTTAGTTAATTACTTCCTTGCTAAGCTGCTGTCTCCGTTAGTTGCATGCTCTGCAGCCTGTTCCTGTACGTTAGTAGCATCTGTAGTTTCTTGGTTAGTTCGTCAGTGTCTTTTTTGTCCGTTCCTTCTGCCTATGCTGGTCAGCTTTCGTCTATATTATCTTTATTTTTTATGTTTTTGACGAACCGTACAAGATAGTGCGTGTTTCATTGATATAGCAGAAAAATACAAGACTATAGCCCTGATAGGTCATAGCCAGAAAAAGAAAAAAAAAACAGAAAAAAGACAAGTTCAAACTATGGATGGCAGCGGGTCGAACAAGCTGCGGGTAAAGCGTTTGCCCGCCCGACAGCATGCCCGCGCCCTCCGTCTTTACCCTCCCGACATCTTGTCCGCGGGTAAAATTTCTCATCCGTGCCCGTGCCCGCCGGGTATCCGCGGGTAACGGATAACCCGTCACCTGCCGAGCGACTGCCGAGGCCGAGGAGCGAGGAGACGGGTTAGGCGGAGGGGCGAACGGCGGTGGAGGGCCGACGCCCAGCGATTGTCGGTGGAGCAGTGGAGGGCCAGCGGTGGTCGATGTGCAGCCAATCGCCGCGCTCCCGTGCGCAAATGCGTCGCCGCCGCTGCCTGCCGTGAGCCTGCTGGATGCGCCGCCGCCGCTCCGCGTGCTTGCTGGATGCGTCGTCGCTGCTGCCTGCTGGAGCCGCGTGTGCAGATGCACCACCGCCTACCTGAGCGGCTGAGCCTGCCGAGCCGCGCGCGCAGCTGCGCTCCTGTCGCGCTCCTCCCGCAGCTCTCCTCCGCTTTTCGAGACTCGAGAGGATCGAAAAAATAAGGATGCGAAGCGCTCCTAATTTTTTATTGGATGTGGGCTGAATGTTTGATGGGCTTGATATATGCGGATAACAGGCAGACCCGCGGGCGAGGTTTCTAACCCGTGTTCTGCCCGCGGGCGAGAATAGCTGCCCGCACCCGTACCCACGGGCGAGAATGGCTGCCCGCACCCGTGCCCATCGGGTAGGATATCCGCGAATATCCGTGCCCGTAGGCACAATTGCCATCCCTGGTTCGAACCGGTTGGATTGGGACATCAACACGGTCGAAACCACTCCACTGTACAACAGAGGCAAAAACGTGACAGAACCACGACGGCTATCAACCATCTCCAACCAAAGTAGCCACCATCCAAAGCCTGACCCCATGCCAATAGGGAAACTGGTTAAACGGACCGCACCGCACCGAGTAGATGCCGCCATGCGTGGCCCATCGCCGAAGTGACGCTGCAACACCACATATCGTCCAACAGAGTGAAAACCACCGGATCCTGACCTCTCGCAGGCTGCCTCGCAGTCGCCACCACGAAACACAACGCACGGAGGCCTCGCCTTGCCCGTCGTTGGACTCCTCCTCGTCGCCTCGAAGACACCGCTAGCGGGGGCCTCGCCACATCCGCCACTCCATGTCAGGAATCTGTTTATTAAGTCGCCGTCAGAAAGGCAAGCAGTGTTGCCCCATCTTTCACGATCCCCATCATGCACCAGAGCCATCTCCACATGCCGACATCGTCTCATCGCTTCTCCCGCGTCCAAGGTCTCCGTCGCTATGTCGGCAAGCCAAGTTGTCGCTTGCGCCATCTTCCGACGATGAACCACACCGGAGCTGTTGAGCAAAGCTAAGCAACCCGCCATAGTCCGCTGCAAGCGCCGTCTTCCGACGGTGTCCCACGCCGCACTGATAGTTGCCAAGCAATACCAGCCGCCGTGATCCGCTACAAGCAGCCCAAACAACACCCATGCGACAACCTCTGGCCGCCACCGTAGCTTCGGTAACTTTCACGCGAGTTCGGCAACCCCCTCCTTCTTGCCATCTGCACCAAGCCGCCTCGCTGCGCCGCTACAACCTCCTTGACTAACAGTGACACCGGCAATGCTGAGGCCCGCAGCCACATAAGTCGTACCGGTGCAGCTCTGCCGTCGTGCCTCCTCTCGCCGCTGCGTCGCCATCGCGTTCGCACCTCCGCAAACCTCCTCCCATCACCGCGCCGGCCGCTGCACATCTTCGGCGGCTGCGCACCTCATTCTCCACCGTGCCGGCCTCAGCCACCGCACCGCTCGTCGCCACACCACAACAGGCCGGCCGCCGGCCCCTCTCCACGCGAAGCAGGTGGGCGCCATGCCACGTCCGCGGACAGTGCCGCCCCATGCCCCGTGAACCCGCTGCCCCCCGGTGTCCCACCGCCTCGCCTGGCGCTGCCCATCTGCGTCCGTCCGGCAGATCCGGCAGAGGGGGATGCGGATCTGCCTAGGGAGGTAGCAAATCCGGCCGCCGGAGGGCCGTACGTGCCCCCATAGCACACCATCGCGGGCGCCGGCTTCACGCCCTCCGCTGCAGGCCCCGCAGCTCCGCCCCAGCCCGCCGCTAGTGGCTATGCAGCTCCTCCAGCGACTGTCGCTGATTACCCCGCAGCCCCGTGGAGCCACCTCGCGCAGACCCCGGCAGTGACGCCTCCATGGCCGCTGCCCCCGTCCCCCGTGCAGATCCGGGCGCGAGCGGCCAGAGCTCGATTTGCCTCGCTGCCGCCGTCCTAGCAAGCCCTTAGAAGCCATGTTCCCGGAACGATGGGAACGGGAACGACGTTCCCGGAACGAGGATCGGCACTTATGGATGATTTTTACACTAAATTGTTCCCGGAACGTTCCCGTTCCCGTTTCGCAACGACGTTCCCGGAACGAGGAACATGGCCACGTTCCCGTTCCCCGGCTACTAAGGCCGTGAGGGCTTCCTGCAGCTCGCTCTGGCGGCGGCGCGGCCGTGAGGATGGAGAGAGGGAGGCGGCGGCGGCTGGGATTGGGCTGCCGCCCGTGTCGCCTGCACGGAGGCGACGCGGGGGCTCTCGCCTGTTTTTATATTATCTTTATGGTATTGGTTATATTCTGCAGCTTTGTGTTGGGTGTGTATCTTGCAAACGTACTATAGATCATGGCAGCACTATGAGTTTAAGGCTTGCTTCAAAGCACAAAACATATTTGTAACTTGCTGGAGTTTCAATTACATGGTATAACAATATTCTTTTTAAAGGGCCACGGCAGGCAAGAAGCCGGTCTGAACAATTATATTTATACGCAAAGCTGTTGCATACAGTGATTTGTGAAGGAACGAGTAGAGCAGAGTCTGACTAAGTTACAATGCGGTGAAAATAAACACTCCACACAAGAAGAGAAGCAGCGGCCTCATGATCTCGGAGGAGGTGTTTCCATAATTCCAAGTATGCAGCTATGACCAGGAGAGTAGAACGTGGAGAGGTGAGGTTAGAGTTGAACACCAGGTCGTGCAAGCTTTCCAAATGTTCCTGAGCACAGCCGTGATGACTGTCGATCGTACTCGCTTGCACACAATGGCTTCCATTTCCGGAAGGCCTCAAAGGTCATGGAAGGAGGCGAGGTACGGTACGGGATAGAACCCACTGAAACTGAAGGTTTCAACACAAGAGACTTCGTGGTGGAATTTGCATATCATTTGCCCTGCTTTCTAACATTTCAACTACTCTAGTCATCGAAGGCCGATTGTTAGGCTGCAGCTGTATGCACCACAATCCGACTATTAGCAGCTTTCTTACAACCTCACTGTGAACACTGGTTTCCCAGACATCAACAGAATGTCCCTCCAAATGCTCATAGATCCACTGGGGAAAATATTTGCTACTGGTATTAGAAGTTCTATTGATGTTCTTCCTTGCTCCAACCATCTCAAGGATCATCATACCATAACTATAGACATCAGACTTGCTACTTATTTGTCCAAATTGCGGTGAGCAGACCTCTGGGGCAATGTAGCCAATGGTTCCCCTTGCACCATCAATAGAGATAACACTCTCTTTTGTCATGCACCGTTTTGCCAATCCAAAATCAGAAATTTTTGGACAGAAATCTTGGTCAAGTAGAATATTGTGAGGTTTGATATCAAAATGCACTATGCGAGTATTGCACCCACGATGAAGATATTCAAGTCCTCTAGCAACGCCAACTGTAATATCAAATAGTCTCTCCCAACTCAGTGAGCTTTCCCCTTGCGAGCTTCGTCCAAAAGCAAATCTTTCAAGCGAGCCATTAGGCATGTACTCGTAAATTAGAGCTCTTTTGGATCTTTCGATACAAAACCCCAGCAAAGTCACAACATTAATATGAGAAGTTCTCATAATGCTTGTTATCTCATTCATAAATTCCTGCCCATCATCCTTGTCCTTTGATTCTTTGAGGAGCTTCACTGCTATATCACGCCCATTTGGTAGATTGCCCTTGTAAACAGTACCGAAACCCCCTTTTCCTAGCTTGCAAGCAAAGGATTTGGTCATTCTCTTCACTTCTGAATAAGTGTATCTCTTTGGGTACTGAGCTTCGTGCTTTTTCAAGAATGATTCAATGGTTGAAGTGCGTTTGGATCCACACTCCCAAGACATTGCGACGTGAAATCTCTTACGGTGTATAGCGCAAATAGAAAGGAGCAGAGACAGTAAAATTGAGCCTGCAACAGCTGATACTGCTATATCTGCAAGAAATTTTAAACAGTAGAACTGCCGTAAGGATGTGACCAATAAGCTTGTCATCTGTAAATTCCCATCGGTATATATACAAGCATAGAAATGAAAAAGTAATTAACGGGGGCTATGTCAGGCCTAGAAGTATGTAACTCGGAAGAAAACAAAGTTTCGTTACACATAATACGCAGTTGTATAAGCACAGAAGGCGGAAAACCGCCTAGTAATATATCTGAGAGTTTTGCTTACATGTTTTCTTTTTCTTCTCTGGGTTTCTGAGTCCTGCAGCACGAGATATAATTAATTCTTGTTAAATTACTGGTGAAATGGTGTAAGAAACCACAAAAGGGGAAGGGCGAGATTAAAAAAAAGGTTCTTAGTATGACTTGCAAATCTCCGATCCCAGACGAGCGAGTGTAACAGATCATATATCTTCCATTTAAAAAAAAACTTATCATGTCAATCTAGGGCCACAAGAATAACTAGTGTCTGGGCTTACCGCAATCCGGGTGGCGCACGCGGCCGTCGGAGCAGAGACAACCGATGAACTCGCCGCCCTGGTTGTAGCTGCACTGCCCCTTGGACTGCTCGCACAGGAAGCCGGGCCCGGCGGTGGGGTCCCAGGTCAGCTGGAACCCCTGCTTCAGCGCCTTGCCATACCCGTCGCTGTTCAGGCGCGGGAGGTACTCATCGGAGTTGAACAGAAGCTCCTTCAGCACCGGCACGACGACCACCGGCTTGCACGCCCGCGGCCACGGCTCCTGCGGCGGCACCTCGTTCTGCGCCGCCACGTAGGACACCAGCCTGTCCCGTCCCGCGAAGCCGCTGCAGTTGATCGGGGCGATGATCGACGGCGGAGGGGCGGCGACGCCCCCGGCGGTGAAGACGCAGTCGTAGAAGAAGGCGAGGTTGTCGTTGGCGGTGGTGGACAGGTTGAGCCACGTCTCCGCCGGGACTGTGACGTTGTGGGTCACCCGCGGGCAGTCCCCGGCGGCGAGGACATCCTTGTCGGCGACCGTGACGGTGTTGCCCTCGTAGTCGATGGCCAGGACGGTGTAGTTGTTGTCCTTGAGCCGCAGTGTCGCGCGGCCGGCCTCGTCGCAGGCGACCGCCATGCCGGGGTACCCGCAGTAGCCGTAGGCCGTGTACCCGCCGATGGCGTAGGACGCGTTGGCGGGGAAGAACGGGTAGTGGATGTCGACGCCGTCGCCGCCGCAGCGGAAGGACTTGGGGCAAGCGCCCGGGTTGTAGTACGTCTCGTCGACCACCACGGGGGCGCCGCGTGGGAATAAAACGGCGAGGAGAAGGAGGAGGAGGAGAGGCATGGCGCAATATGAGAAATAAGCACACTGCTGGACACAGCCGTCATGCAGCGTAGTGGTTGCTGCCTGGTAGCTTAAGAGCAGGGCTTATAAGCTCGCCCGCTTTGCCGGCGTCTCGGACGCCACCTCACCCAAACTGCCTAGCTGGTGGACGTGGGCTCTACAATCATTCAATGTGCTGCACAGCTGAAAGTGACGCGTAGCGAATGGCAGCCCAGCAAACTCGTATGCGCTCGCCTGCGCTAGCGTCTCACGAGCCGGCTGTATCTTTCTCTCTCTTCTCTTATCTCCTTGCTAGCGAGGCTTTTTTCTGATGTGGCCATCAAGTCGCCCGCCCACGCAAGCTCATAATACTTGCTCTAATTAGCTAGTCGTTTCATTCCATGCACGCATCATCAGCCAGAGGGTTGGTGGCGGGCCGCGCGCGATTGGATCGGTTTCCTGTTGAGTGTTGCCTTTGCTGGCACACGCACCAGTCAACGCGTAAAGCGTGGCTACCTGCCCAGTGGGAACTCGCGGCCTGCATGCCTCCGTTCCTTTCGGCGGTGTTCCTCACTTACTACTCGTCGTCTCAGATATTTTCTCTCTCTTAACTCTCTCTAATGAAATGCCGACGCTGTGACTCTGGGAGCGTCTGAGACGAGTGCTTGCTTCATGGTGAAGCACGGCTGCACGGGAATGGTGGCAGATATGATATTCTGACCGTAGCAGTGAGGAACACATGGGGCAGGCAGCTGCAGGTAGCTCTCTAGCGAGAGAGGCGCGAAAGGATGAAGAAGATTAGCAAAACCAACCAGAAGTTAGGCGCCAGGTAGTTGCACTGCAGGATTCCTGCCCTTTGCACAAGGGCAAAGGCTTTACCGAGTGCCAACCACGGCAAAGGGCATACAGCAAAGTCCGGCCGGCGAAGAGGGCCTTTACCGAGTGCCTGAAAAAATGCACTCTGTAAAGAGTTGTACACAAGGCAAAGAGTGTTTTTCCTGTAGTGTTGGCGTAGTCCTCAACTTTCTTTACTTTTTATTTTAAAGAACTTTTTTGATAATAATATCTTTGTAGTAAAAGTTCTTAGAACAACAACTTTAAAAATAAGTTTTTGGTACAACGCCTTCCAATAAAAAGAATTTGTTCAAATAAGTTTTAATGTCTGATCAAAATTTTGTACAAAACTCACTCAAGAGTCAAGATAACCTTTTCATATGTGCCTCTGGCGTACACTACTACATTTGCGATATTTATTGAGAGATTGCCAGCAGGTGGCCGACGGGGGATTTGTTCATTTGTGCACCTAGTCTGCTTTTCCTCGTCGGTAAATAGTTGGTTGGGAATTGGTTTTCACTCACAGGAAATGGTCCCATCACACTTAACCACCGTAGCCATTAAGAGCTAAAATGTGCCACTGGTTGAATTCCCCTCGGCCACTTAATTAAAAGGACCCGTCGGTAAATGTTCTGAATCCACAATCCAGTAGTGGTAGGGGTGTGGATACCCGTGAGCGCGTGCGCGGCGCATGTGTAATGCAGTAATTATTTTTTAAAACGAATCCAATAAGATAATGTGAGTTTCATTGATTGTAGTATTGTGTTTTGCAAAAGAAAAGTACCATTGTACACAGTTAAATACTCCCTCTGTTTCAAAATACTACTCATTTTGTCTCAAATTATAGATCCTTTTTTGGAATTTTTAGGTTCATAGTAGTCGTTATGCACCTAGGCATAGCATATATCTATGGTGCGTTTGACAGAGCTCTGAGAGCTGATTCTCCGTTGAATCCAGCAAGAGCTCTGCCAGACAGTTTTTAAGAGAGAAGTGATTCTGTACTGATTCTGTGAAGTGATTCTCTGAAATGAACTAAGAGGTTGAGAGCTAAAAAAACTAACTTCTCCTGATTCTGTGAAGTGATTCTCTATTTGGAAAGTTTGGGATAGAGAATCAAAGAGAATCACTTTCAGCCACAGGTATTCATAACAATATATGAATACAATAAAAAGAATCAAAACGATTCATAATTTGGAACGAAAAGAGTATTTATTTTGATTTTCTTAGATACAGGTGCATGTCAAAAATTATGCACCTAAGAAGGTCAAAAAGAATACGCGAAGAGAGTATTTGGCACCGAGTTTATTTCGAAAACGAAAGTCGGCCAATTCAGGACGTTTATGTTACGCTTTCCGGAAAAAAAAAACACGCTTCCCATCAAATGGCAACCTCACACGGCCCACGGGCTCAGGCAGCCAAGCCGCGTCGGGGGCTCGGGGCCCCAATGTGTGTGAAGAACGAGCAAGGGCTTACAGCCCAACTAGTGCTGGCTTAGTGCCGAGACGTGCTAGAGCCCAAAATACAATAAGGCTGCCACCAACAGACTGACAGAGTACAGAGAGAGACAGCCCAAGAGTTAAAGGGCCGCGTTTAGATGTTTCGCGAGAAAAATTTACAGTATGTCGGACACCCATTTGAAGTATTAAATATAGACTAATTACAAAACTAATTACAGATTATGTCAGTTCATCGCAAGACGAACCTAATGAGTCTAATTAATCCGTTATTAGCGTATGTTTACTGTAGCAATTTATTGTCTAATCATGACCTAACTAGGCTCATTAGATTCGTCTCGCGAAGTACACTCCATCCATATAATGGGTTATTTTTTCGATTACATTTAATATGCCATGCATGTGAGGGAACGTACTAGAAAAAATTTCGCGAAACATCTAAACAGGCCCAAGGAGAGAGAGGCCTTAGACATCTACTCGGACCAACAACATGTCAATGCGCTAAACCGGGGGATTCTGAAGAATGGGAGTAATAATGTGTTCAGATTCAGAATCCACTAGCATGCTGCACGCATATGGCATGCGAATGAACAAGTTTACATGTTGGATACATGTACGAGTACGACCGTAGAGGAGAACCGTCAGAAGAAACAGACAAATGTAAAGCACCAGAGTCCAGAGACAATACGTACCAATCTAACATAAACCTTCGATAGGAAGATGGAAAGCGAGAGGGAATTGTAGTGTGCATCAGCATGCCCTTTGGTTTATCCTGGAGTCAGACCGTAGGGATGAAAGCGGATCGGATCGGAGCGGATAATACCTTTTCCACATCCTCATCCATATTTTTTTGTCGGATATGGAGCGGAGCGGATATCTTGCGGATGCGGTTATGGATGCGGATTTTTTCGGATGTCGGAACTGGTGCGGAGTCGGAGCGGTTTCGGAGCGGATGCGGATTAATATAGTCGGATAATATATGCTTACATGTAGTTTTTAAGTGACTATAATTTAGCAAAATAACACTAAAAATACCCATATTTATGGTTCATGAACCATGACATAGTTTTATGGGTGTCTTGTTATTTGAGTTGAGCTCGATTTGTAGTGTGGTGACATGGTGGGCTCGTTAGATTAGTCGGATATCCTATTGTAAGCCTCGGATAATCCACGTTCAATTATCGGATAATCCATATCCATCGGATTTCTCTTAAACCATATCCTACTCCGCATCCACACACAATCGGATTCGGATTATCCATATCCGCACGGATATTAAAAATGCTTCTCCATATCCGCAAAATTCGGATTCGGAGCGGATCGGATGCGGAAATTATCATCACCACTTTCACCCCTATCAGACCGCAATACGCTCAACGCATTAATGTTGTGACGTCAGCGTGTTCCACTGGTGAATAAGCTTGCTGGCCGCTGATTTTGACTGTTTCAATAGTAACATGCGAGAAAAAAAATAAAATAAGTCAGAACAATCTGGTTGTGACTGAAAAACGGACAAGCACAACTGGCTACTGGAGAGATCTCCAAGGATGCAAAAGTAGCTGAACATCTCTGTCTGGTGTCTGCGAACTGAGTCAAAGAGATCGCCAACCCAATAAAAACATCAATAAAAAGCATATGGAGAGTTGCCGTATGAGCTTGTCGCGAATTTTGTTCTCTCCGCGCGCATTGCGTAATAGTGGCCCTGTTTAAATCTTTCGCGAAATTTTTTTCGAGTATGTTCCCTCACATGCATGGCATATTAAATGTAGTAAAAAAAACCCATTATATGGATGGAGTGTACTTCGCGAGACGAATCTAATGAGCCTAGTTAGGTCGTGATTAGACAATAAATTGCTACAATAAACATGTGCTAATGACGGATTAATTAGACTCGTTAGGTTCGTCTTACGATTTACTGACAGAATCTGTAATTAGTTTTGTAATTAGTCTATATTTAATACTTCAAATGTGTGCCCGACATACTTGAAAAAAAATTCGCGTTTCATCTAAACAAAGCCAGTAAGTCGGGTTGGCCGACGCACACGCGCTGTATCCTGTATCCATGCACAGCTCTTTTTTTTCGAAGTAATCAGCAGGAGCACTGCTATTTCATTTAAGAAGAGGAAGCAGGTGTTTGATTACAGCTTAGTTATTACATAAAAGGAATATTGACTCCGCTTGCTACCTGTGCGGTCAGCACAGGGGGGCTCCTGCCTAAATCACCACAGGCCATGCACAGCTCTTTGCTTGGATTTTTTTGGGTGAGAGCGCATTCACGGCGCCGGCATCAACGGCGGCTCATGGCCATACACCTAACAGGAGCATCCGGCCGTTTAATCCTTTCGGCCCCGAGAGTCCTCTCTCTCGTCTAAAGCGCGATCTAGTATTTCCCACCACTTTACTTTACACGACCCAAAACTCTAGCATGCCTTCCTTCGCGCGCAGGTCAAGTTAAAATCACAAACAAACAAGAATACGCGCACAAAAAAAAAACACACAAGTCTTCCAAAAAAAACACAACAAGCAAAAAGGACAGAAAAAGAATCTCCAAGACCGCAACGAGGAACATGCCGCGAAAATGAAAGTGGGGGCACACGCAGCGACGCAGCCCTCGAGCCCGCCGAGGTCGAGTCCGACCCGTCCCCACCCCGGCAAGCGGCCGGACACGCGCGCGCGGATGAGGTCATGAGCCGGTGGCGTGCCCAGCCACCAACAACCGAAGACCTGACCGCCCCTTCGAGCCAATCGCGCCATGCCACGTCCCCCGCTGCCACCAACCGCCTCCGACATCCCGGACCGGGCAGGTCAAAGTCGTGCACCACCTCGGCACCGCAAGGTCGAGTTAAAAAGTTTCGCGACCCGCCCGCGCGCCGCCGCCACCAAACCACACGAACCTGATATGTCTCGAAACAGCATCCAACCGGGCGGGTAAGCGGAGCAGCGACCGTGCAATCAGGCGACAGCCGTACGTACGTGCTCCGCAAGTCAGCCATGGCGCTCCTCGTCGCCGCGCTCGCGCGCCTCCTCCTCCTCGCCGCCCTCCCCCGCGGCGCGCCGGCGGCGGCCGGCGACGACGAGGCGTACTACAACCCGGGCGCGTGCCCCAAGTCGTTCCGCTGCGGCGACGGCGGCGGCGTCGACGTGCACTACCCGTTCTTCCCCGTCAACGCGTCCTACGCCATCGACGGGTACACGGCCTACTCCTACGGCTACTGCGGGTACCCCGGCATGGCGGTCGCCTGCGACGAGGCCGGCCGCGCGACGCTGCGGCTCAAGGACAGCAACTACACCGTCCTGGCCATCGACTACGAGGGAAACACCGTCACCGTCGCCGACAAGGATGTCCTCGCCGCCGGGGACTGCCCGCGGGTGACCCACAACGTCACAGTCCCGGCGGAGACGTGGCTGAACCTGTCCACCACCGCCAACGACAACCTCGCCTTCTTCTACGACTGCGTCTTCACCGCCGGGGGCGTCGCTCCGCCGCTGGGCATCCCGCCAATCAACTGCACCGACCTTCCGGAACAGGACGGGGTGTCTTACGTGGCGTTGGCGGCGCAGAACGAGGTGCCGCCACAGGAGCCGTGGCCGCGGGCGTGCAAGCCGGTGGTCGTCGTGCCGGTGCTGAAGGAGCTGTTCCTCAACTCCGATGAGTATGAGTACCTCCCGCCCCTGAACAGCGACGGGTACGGCAAGGCGCTGAAGCAGGGGTTCCAGCTGACATGGGACCCGAGCCGAGGGCCCTGCTTCCTGTGCGAGCAGTCCAAGGGGCAGTGCAGCTACAACCAGCGCGGCGAGTTCATCGGCTGTCTGTGCTCCGGCGGCCGCGTGCGCAACCCAGATTGCGGTGAGTTCCTCGATCGATCTGCCCCCCTGTTTCACTCTTATTACTAACTTCACAGTGCGCGCGCGCAGTGGCCAATTTTTACCGCGTCATTTCAAAGGTTGCGCTGTACAAGTGTAGAACTATATTACTGGGCGTTCATTAGAAAATACTAGTAGCACCTTGTTTGCCAATTTCTTGGTTCCCGGAGACGTGAGTGAGAAACAACCGGACTTCACCAGTAGCATACTCCTTGTTTCTTCAGAGCTCTGGTTTCTTATGCATTTGTTACCCCTTTCTTTCTGCTCGATTTGCTTCCCAAGTCACAACCACCAGGCCGCTGTGGTTTGTGATCCTTTTAGGAGAGCAACCATGCGGCGATCTTGACCACTAGTCGCAGCTGGTGGGCAGCCGAGCCAAGGGCTCCAAACCAAGCAAACGATCCGTTTCTCATGAGATGGCCGGCCCTCAATGGAAACGGTGGTCGTCGTCAATTCTGACCTGGTTCATCAGTGTGCTGTGAGAAGCCAACTTTGATTCCTCAGGCAGACAGGCACGCGAGTTCAATGCGACGCTCATCGAGTTCGTCAGCCGTCTGCAATAGGCGCCTCAAGTCTTTGACCCTGTCGTCGCAGTGCCGAAAGTTTCCTCTGCTTTGTAGCCGTCAAGGAGAGAAATAACTGAATGCTCCCTGAACTGTTCTCAGCCCTCCTGTCTTGACCTGCGAGAATGAAACCATCGTCTAAGTAACAGCACGCTCTTCTAGTGTTTGCAACCATCCATCCATATATCTTTGCTCCTCTCCTCCCATTCCCTCCGCATTGCATCGGTTTGATCCAGCAATGGCGCCGGCAGAGCAAATGCATCGCCTGCACTTAGCACCACTCCTCTTCACCCTACTCCTCTCGTCCCTTCCCCATTGCAAGCCACAACAATCCGACGCCTACTTCCGGTACACCAACTGCACCCCAACACCCTACCACTGCGGTCCCGTCCATTTCGACATCGGCTACCCGTTCACGGTGAACGGCGTGGACCGGCCGGACTACTGCTCTGTCCCCGGGTACCTCCTCTCCTGCACAGACGCCGGCAAGCTGGTGACCACTCTGAACACCTCCACCGGGATGTTCCAGGTCACCGGCATCGATTACGGCAACCGCCTCCTCACCGTCTTCGACGAGGGCCTAGCCCAGCAAACCTGCCCGGAGCCCTACCGGAACACCACCATCGACGGCGCCATGTTCGCGTACGCCGACAGCGACCATTTCCTGACGGCGTACATCAACTGCAGCGCCACGACGTCGTCTCTGCCCTTCGCGCTAGACGTCTTCTCGTGCCTGTCCGGGGGGCACTCCTACTATAGTCTGGACAACGGCACGGTGGCGCCGGACGTGCTGGGATCCTGTACCTCGACCCTGGTTCTGCCGTTCAACTCGTCCATGGCGGGCTCGCTGGCCGCCGGGAACTCGACCCTTGGGGATGTGATAAGAGGCGGTTTCGCCGTGCAGTGGAAGGCCGGTGTGGGGTGGTGTGGAGACTGTGGGAATACCGGAGGGTTCTGTGGGTATAACTCCAGCAGTCCTAGTGATCACACATGCTTTTGCCCTGACGGTACATCTATTGGATCATGTGCTTCAGGTATCTTCTGTCTTAGCTTCAAATTCAACTTTGAACAAGGTAAGGTTGATGTTGTCAAAGTTGCTCTGCAGGTTATTACTTAGTGTTACTTATTAGTAGAAGCAGTCTGATTGAGACATTTATTAGGCTCTATCATTTTGGTATAGTGTGCATATATAGTTCTGACCTGAATATATTTGATTTTACTGGAGCTCCCGATAGTTACCGAATTCAATCTTAGATCGGGGTAGTAAGTCATGTCGGCATGACATATATATTCTTTTGTGATGATGGCACGGCGGCATATCTTTTGACTCAAGGCGCGTGCATTTACATGGTTCGAATGACACGAAATTTCTTACGCTGACTGAATGGAAAAAATTCAGATTCCTCTTGAGTTGGTGTGAGTACGCTGTATTCGGAAGCTTTGCTTCTTTGATGTTGTCACTTCACCTAAACACATAACCGATTATTGAGTAAAAGATTGGTAGTAGCACGTTAGGATTAATTAAATCAATGGCACAAGGCAAACTAATTGCCCTTCATGAAAGGAAATCCAAATTGGCTTTTCTCATCTCCACGACACAGATGTTCCTATAAAACGATGGAAATGAAGATCCAGATCATTTTTTTAATTTTCTTGTAAATGCAGGTTTGATGTCCATTTGGTTTAATAACTTATTATTGACAATAATCAGTAGATACTAACATGGGACCTAACTAGAATGCCACAATTGTAACCAACCTAATTGCAAATTTGCAATAAAACATAACCCATTGTGCACTGTTTTGTGATTATTAGTAACCAATTGTGATTATTAGCATACTTGATTTGTGCACTATTTAATAAGTTATTTTCTTGATTTTGCAGGGACGAAGACAATGTCGAAGAAACTAGCGCTTACAATAGGTAATTTCTTAAATATGTCTACTTTTTTTAGCGTTTTTTTTATTTTCCATGAGTATAATCTTGCATGGGTATGAACAGTATTGTTTAATCAAGTATCTAGTTGATGTGGTGGTGTTCTATTCTACTGATTAATCAAGTATTATTTCTAAAGACTTCAATTGGTTGCTACAAAAGTTCCACAGTCAGCGATGTACAGATCAATGGTCTTTGACAGAAGTTTGGCTTTAATTGTCGCCATGATTACCGAATTTTGGAGATATTGCCGATAATAGAAATTACAAACACAAATAACTGTCAGCATAACAGTGAATGTAAAGTGCTAGAAATCATACAAGTGGTCTTTGCCATTCCTATAATGGCATCCTAGGAGTAGGAGTTCTTCAATCTATGCACCTGTTGTTTGGTGAACAATGTCCTGACCACCATCTGCGAATTTCCAACTTCAGGGAGCTCCATAGCCGCCGGCGTTCTGTCCCTGCTTCTTGTGGTGATGACGTGCCTGTACGTCCGCAAGAGAAGGCAGTACAAGATGACCTCGTCCTCCAGGCTCCTCAAGTACACGGCCTCCGGCGGGACGCCGCGTTCCAGGGGCAGCACCGACATGGAGTCCGTCAGCGTCCACAGCCTGCAGACGCACCACTTCACGTACGAGGAGCTGGAGGAGGCGACTGACAGCTTCAGTGGCGCCCTGGAGATCGGCGACGGCGGCTTCGGCACCGTGTACAAAGGTACTATACACATCAGGCCGCTGGAACACTCCTAGATAGCTTGCCAATCTGCTAAGAATTAATTCTCGCTTTGGCTGGTAATTTTTTACTTTGGATTTGGGTGAATTGATTTTTGATGCGTTCATCAGGGCATCTCCGAGATGGGCGCGTGGTGGCGGTGAAGCGGCTGTATAACAACAGCTACCGGCGCGTGGAGCAGTTTCTGAACGAGGCGGCCATCCTCTCCCGCCTTCGCCACCCGAACCTGGTCCTGTTCTACGGGTGCACGTCGAGCCGCAGCCGCGAGCTTCTCCTGGTGTACGAGTTCGTGCCCAACGGCACGGTGGCGGACCACCTGCACGGCCACCGCGCGGCGGAGCGCTTGCTGCCGTGGCCGGTTCGCCTGAACATCGCCGTGGAGGCTGCCGCGGCGCTGGCGTACCTGCACGCCGTGGAGCCCCCCGTCGTGCACCGCGACGTGAAGACCAACAACATCCTCCTCGACGGCAACTTCCACGTGAAGGTCGCCGACTTCGGCCTGTCCCGCCTCTTCCCGCTCGACGCCACGCACGTGTCCACCGCGCCGCAGGGCACCCCGGGGTACGTGGACCCGGAGTACCACCAGTGCTACCAGCTCACGGACCGGAGCGACGTGTACAGCTTCGGCGTTGTGCTGGTGGAGCTGATCTCGTCGAAGCCGGCCGTGGACGTGACCCGTGACCGGAGCGAGATCAACCTGGCCGGGATGGCGGTCAACAGGATCCAGCAGTGCCAGCTGGAGCAGCTGGTGGACGTGGAGCTCGGGTACGGGTCCGACGAGGCGACGAGGAAGGCGATGACCATGGTCGCGGAGCTGGCGTTCCGGTGCCTGCAGCAGAACGGCGAGATGCGGCCGCCGATCAAGGAGGTGTTCGACGCGCTCAGGAGCATCCAGGAGGAGGGGGGATTCGGGGGGAAGAAGGAGAAGGACGATGCGTTCGTCGTCGTCGAGCCGCGCTCCCCTACCACCGTGTACGCTCCGTGGGACAGCATGAGCACGACGCCCAGCGTTAGCAGCCAGGGAGCATCTCGATGAAATCGTGGCAGCACCTGCTGCTGTCAGGGATCATCAGATCCATGCCCGGAAGCTGTAATGGCGTCCCAATGTTACGTGCAATTTTGAACGGCATTTGCTCCCGATGTATATATATATATGTCTAGCCTTTGGTTTATGCATGCATGTAAATTATACATTTATTTATGCTTCACTTGCTTATCTTTGAGGTAGCCGAAATGTACATAGGAACTTTGACCGTTTATAGATAGAGTGGCAGTAGCTAGTACTGTGATGTGGCCCAAACGGTTAATGGCGACAGTTTCCTTTCTCTTCGAAGTCCAAATGATGGTTAATGTTGTAGTTGGGCCTCATACCTTACATTCATTATTGGGCCCCATTAAACTAACGCACCGGCCCTGGAATCTTGGAAATTTTGCGAATCCGTGAAATTCCCAGCGCTTCCGCGGCTGGCGCAGGTGCGCGCTGGGCCAGCAGGATGCGCCGACGCGGAAGCGGAACGCGTCCGCCCGCCGGTGCCTCGGCCACTCAGGTGAGGCGGTGTGGGTGCGCGTACGTGACGGCGCGTGCGCCACCCGCCGAGCAGCACTAGGCAGACACGCGAGGGGCTCGTGCCGCGCCTGGGTCCGGGACGTGCCCGCGCGTGCCGGCCCCGCCGCACGGCGCCCGCTTCCTCGCGCCAACCCAGCGGCGCCACGCGATGACGCGGACTGGCGCGCGAGGTGTGTGTGGCGCACCTGCCGCCCGATGCGCGCCCCGCCGAAAGTCTCACCTGATCTTGCGTGGCGGACCCGCCCGCCGAATATAACCTGGCCGCTCTAGCAGATGCGACCTCCCGAGTCCTGGCCGGTCTCTGGCGGGATACATATCGACATAGTACACGTACTACTGCACTACACACAAGTATATGTACTAGTGTGTATATACGTACTACCAGCCAGTTCGGGGAGTGTTCACCTGGACCGTACGTACGTGTTGTAATGCAAGCATGATTCACGCTTCGCCTGGTCGGATGATCTCCTGAGTCAAGGAGGATATCATTCACTTCTGCCAAAAAAAAGGAAAATAGAGGAGGATATCATTCATAAGGTTCAGAATGCCAGCAAGGCGTGCAGGCAACACCTTCTCCAGCCTCGTATGCGTGCAGACCGGCCCAGGGGCAACACGACTCTTGTTCGTTAATTACCAGGCAGATGAGAAAACGCTCCTGTCATGGCTGCAGGGGTTCTCGTCACTTGTCACCTATCGTCGTTGTCGCCTTCATCACACACTGTCATCATCGACTTTAACCGTCGTCTTTTCGTAGTCCGACAGCGACCGATTCGGCCGGGCTAATGCTGCAGCCACCATCGATCACAGATAGTGGATCAGTTTGGTTTGCTCGATCATATCACAATTCACAAGCAAGAGTGACCCGACCATTTTGGACGCTAGTATATATGCCCCCTGCACTGGCCGCCATGATAGATCAAATGGAGCCTGTTAGTCTTTTCCTCCAATAATCATCAGCTCGTTGTTCTGCAGCACAATGGATTTAGACCGTGTTTAGTTCAGACAAAACGTTCCCTTTTACGAAAATTTATCCACCTAAAAATCGTGTCAGTTCATTTTTATCTCTATACATGTTTCTACATAAAAACAGTACTTTTTCGCACTTTTCATCCATTTTTTTACATCTAAACACAGCCTTATACTTATGTGCTATATTCCGCGCCGGACGGGATCACGACACGCATGGTGAGGAGATCACCCACACCAGCCACCAGTCCACCACCCACCCACCCACCCACGCCGTCAGAATACTCAAATGATCTTGCTCCTACAATCTGGCCGTGCATATACTAGTTTATTGAGCTGAGATCAACCTGCCTGTTGCCCGGGTAGCTAAGTAGCGCAAACAAGTAGTAGTTGCTGCAGTTAGTTAACTTGACCAGTGTCAGTTTAGCTAATAAAACTAAGGCCGTGTTTAGTTCCACGGTGAAAAGATTTTGGAAGGGAATCTTTTCACATTTGAAGTATTAAACATAGACTAATTAAAAAACTAATTGCAGATTACGTTTGGAATTCGCGAGACGAACCTAATTAATTTGTCATCAGCACATGTTACTGTAGCATTACTGTAGCAATTTAGTGTCTAATCACGTCCTAATTAGACTCATTGGATTCGTCTCGCAAATTCCAGTCCATCTATATAATGCGATTTGTTTTTTATCTACATTTAGTACGTCATACATGTGTCTAAACATTCATTTTGGATTTTGGATTTTGGAACTAAACAAGGCCTAAGTATATATGGCCATCCTTTGGGAACGTGGAGGGGCAACAAGAGGCCCCTTGCATGCTCTGATTGCGTGTTCCATTCTGGGAATAATTAACCTCTGCGAAAGCGACCCAAGTTCTGAAATGTTGACCGCGGGAGGTCATCAAGCTCAGAGCTCCATCGACTGAGACCGCGCAGATACAATTAAATAAAAATCACATGCTCGTTGCTAGAATGTGGAATGATATATGGTTTTGCTTGCAGACAGATCAGGTAGTAGCTCCGCACTAAACTAATCTCGTTGTCAACGTCTCATGCGATCTAGTACTATATCAGCGGCGAATGGATTCGACAGATTGTCTGTCGTGGACATCGTTCCACGGCATACGCCATCAGATTTTCTAAGCGGCCTGCGGCACGCCGTCTCCTACGTTTTGCATATACGACGCATGCAGCTGGAGCGAGCTGACACGGCACCGGCCATGTATGTGTGCATGGGCTGCATGAATTTGCACCAATTAATGGGCAGCCGCGGCACATCCACACGATTTTGTGGGTTTTTTTTTAAAAAAAAACTTTTTTGGGTGGCAGAGGATTTCGTACAACTTGAACCACCTGAGGAGGCAAATTAAAACGATCACTAAAGCTAGGACACTGTGCTACACTACTGCTAATCTGCTATGCCTTGCGTGTTCAGTGTGTTGTGTCTCGAGCATCTATCTGAAGTCTGAACTGCTTTCAGTTTCAGGGTCGGTCAGAAACTCAGAATGATGACAGGTGCATGCTTTGGAATTTGGATAAGCATGTTTGCACACGGCTAGCGTCGCTCTTGAATGCTCAAGCTAATCCGCTCTTGACACTCGAGCAGATGGCTAATGCCGTACCATTTACAGTGATCTCATCTGACGTAGTCTACAGGTAAACTGGTGGTAGTACAAATGTACGATTCAGAAAAGGCACGCCCATGTATCTGTGTAACACCTTCCCAAGATACGCTCTACGTACTACCTGATGCGAAGAAAAGTCAAACATACGCTCTACCTTAAAATGGAATCCCACTGGAAAGTGAGCACAGCTGCGGAGGCACCCCAGCCACCCACGAGCCACCACCGGCGGCGCACGCAGAGGCACGCACAACGCCCACCCGCGCCGCACAGCATATAAGCCCACAGAAAACAACAAATTAACCAGTTAAAAAAAAACCTAAAAAAGTTAGCCGAGCGGGCGAGCGAGCAGAACCGGACGCGCACCAGCGCTCCCAGAGCCACCGCGCAGCCGCAGCAGCCGGAAGCATGGCGACGCCGATGGCCGGGGAAGGCCCGATCGCGGCGGCGATTCCGCGGTCCCCTCTGCCGCCGGCCGACGCGGGGGGCGGGTCGGCGGCCGAGGCGCCCGTGCTCATCTTCGTCTACTTCCACAAGGCGATCCGCGCGGAGCTGGAGCGGATGCACGCAGCGGCGGTGCGGCTCGCGACGGCGGCAGGGCGCGCGGGCGCGGGCGGGGGAGGGGATGTGGAGGCGCTCGAGGCGCGCTGCCGCTTCCTCTTCGCCGTCTACAGGCACCACTGCCACGCCGAGGACGCGGTACGTGCGGTTCTGTGCCCAGCGCGGCCGGAGATTCTGCTACTTCTCGTTGCATTTTCGTTTTCCGCTGGTTTGGTACTGAGATTGTGGTGGCTACGAGTGCCCCGATATGTGAGCCTGCGGAATTCTGGTGATTGGGTGTGGGGGAACTGCTCGGGGTTGCGGAATCGTCGCATAGGTTCAGAGCATCTGCCTTGCCTGGGGTTCGGGTTGAATTACGGTTGCATCGACTTGATCTGAAAATGGTCCCAGTCTGCAAGTACTGCTAGCTGGCTATGCGATTTGGTTGTCCTCAAGTGCATAGTCTAAGAACTGAGATGTGTGTACCTGTATGACGGCCATGTGACTGTAAACAGTTCGCTGCTGCCTGACATCACTAGCGACTTGCAGGATTTTATTACTGTCACTCCAATGCGGACGTCTAGTTATGTCTTGGCATCTCACATATGTGTTTCCATCTCGGATTACAATTTTTCGTAATACTTGTTAGAGTAGCATAGCCAATCAGGCTTGTTTACACCGGAGTAGATTAAACTTGATTTAGTTTCATTACTGTTAGAAGCTTGGTACTTATAGACCACATGAAGGCTACAATCCAGGCTGTGAAAAGGTTTCCAGACAAATATGTATTTGCGATTACAACTACTTTGCCTATTTCATACAGCCATACAGGTAACCGCTAAGCCTATTGTGTATGCCAATAGTTCAGAACTTGGACATTACATATTTTTGCTGTAGATTAATTTCTGTTTCTTTAGATCTCATATACCGGTATATTTGAGCAGATTTAAAGGGCAATATAAGTCTGTTGTGATGCAAAGTGTTTACAGGAAATTAGAGTTGTAAGATTGTTCTATTGGTGATTGCAGGTTATTTTTCCAGCACTTGATATTCGAGTGAAAAATGTCGCAGGGACATACTCTCTTGAACACGAAGGGGAAAATGATCTGTTTGCACATCTTTTCGCTCTGCTACAGCTAGATGTGCAAAATGATGACGCTACCAGGAGGGAACTTGCATCCTGTACTGGAGCAATTCAAACATCTCTAACCCAACACATGTCCAAGGAAGAAGAACAGGTTTTTCCATTTCCCTGCTTATTTTGTCCTGTTATCTTTATGTATTTTGATTATATACTGAAATAAAACTAGCTATCCTTCAGTTTCTCCATTAAGCAGCTGTATGAGATGTGCTGACATACTTTAGCAGTCTAATAAGATATTTGTCAACCTTTTAGTTGCTCTTGTCACATCTGCAATAGTATTGCTGCTAGAGATGCAAGCTCTATTTCTTTTGGGTCATTGGGTCGACCCAAATTTTACTAAAATGAACTACAATGGCATGCCAAGTAATTAATTCAAGGGAGAGAAATGAACTAAACTGTCAAGTCAAGTAATTAATTAGCCGACCCAAAAAACACCATTCGGTACCCACTTGCATCCCTAATTGTTGTAATCAAACCACACAGTTTGGTTCTCTACACGTTTTAGCCTTTTAGGAAACTATAATTGTGGAGTCCACTCCCATATGTAGTCCTAACATTTTACTGAGCAGCAGGCTAAACATGACGAAGCATTTTTAGTAACTTAACAATTTTCATCCTAAGTAGTGCTAGTAGCCGAGGAACTTCTAGAAAACATTTCTAAACAACTCTAGTTGTCTCGGGCAGATTTGGTTGAAGTGCTTTTTAACAGTCTGGAAAATCAGAATGGGGTAAATATCAATTTACACCAAGGAGTAGTGTTTCCTTGAACTTCTACAAATGTTACGTAACCTTTTTAGATTATGTATTCAGGTCACAATTCCTCACCTGGTGTTCATTTAATTAAAGCATATCTGAATTATGCTCTATTCAGTTTTTCAGTGTCCTTCCAATTTCAGAACACCTATATTATTGTCTTATCCTTCCAGCATAGGGCATATAGTGCTGTTTTCTAATTTTCTGAGAATTTTGCAGGTCTTCCCATTGCTCATCAAGAAGTTTTCACACGAAGAGCAAGCCAATTTAGTTTGGCAGTTCTTATGCAGTATCCCGGTGAACATGATGGCAGACTTCCTTCCATGGATTTCTGCTTCTGTTTCACCTGATGAGAATCAGGATATTCTTGACTGCCTACGTAAAATAGTTCCTGAAGAAAAACTTCTCCAAGAGGTCCTCATGATTTTGCCATGCATCTTAGCTTTCCATTTATAAAGCTGCTGGTGTGTCTCACTTAATTTAGTTTTTTACTCTGTGAAGATTGTATTTGCATGGATTGGAGGGAAATCATTCAGAACAACAATAGCACAAGATTTCAGTGATCCTTATTTAAACAGAAGTTTTGCATGTGAGTGTAGCTCTGATCAAGCAGATAAACATGCATGCTCACTTGAGCACTCTAAAATTGGAAAGCGGAAGTCAACAGAATCTAGTCAGCTTGCCACACATCCAATTGATGAAATTCTGTATTGGCACAATGCTATTCGGGGAGAATTGAGTGATATCGCAGAAGAGGCGAAAAGGATCCAGCAGTCTGGAGACTTTTCTGATATAGCAGGCTTTAATACGAGGCTGCAATTTATCGCAGATGTTTGCATTTTCCACAGGTGCGAGACTTTGAATCTCAACTCATGTAAATTTTCTTCAAAAACCTGTTGCATAAAATTGATATTTGATAAAAATTTGTTTCTATCCTTCTATACTTATTGATACTTATCAGCTGCAGATTAATATTGCTTATGTGATGTGATAATACATTGTTAGCGCTGACGCTTTAGCAGCGACAGCAAACCAATGCCACAATGAAGATGTGAACATACCAGCCATATGCTAGAATATGTTCTTTATTTCCTTTTCTTAGAATATTGATTATCTTTTTGTTCAAAGCACTTGGTGTTTCAGATCCAACTATGTTTTTTTTGTGATAGCAAGTGAAGTTTATTATCTTGATTTCCTTAGTTTCATCAGTTGCATTTTCATTCATCTGCAGTATTGCTGAGGATCAAGTTATATTTCCAGCAGTGGATGGTGAATTATCCTTTGTGCAGGAGCATGCTGAAGAGGAGCGGCGATTTAATAAATTTAGAAGTTTAATTGAACAAATCCAAATATCAGGAGCCAGATCAACTGTAGTGGATTTTTATTCTGAATTATGTTCACAAGCTGATGAAATTATGCAGAAAATTGAGAACCACTTCAGTGATGAGGAAGCAAAGGTTAGTTTATTACTAAATAAGCGGACTATGTACTGTTCTATCAATCAGAATATGAACCCTACTTGCCCAACAGATTCTCAGATCTTTTTACCTTTATTACCCAGGTACTTCCAAAAGCTAGGATCATTTTCTCTCCAGACAAACAAAGGAAACTTTTATATAAGAGTCTATGTGTCATGCCACTAAAGCTACTGGAACATGTTCTACCATGGTTTGTAGCGAAGCTGAAGGATGCAGAAGCGGTGTCTTTTCTTCAGAATATGCGATTGGCAGGTATCTGTATTTACCTTCCTACTTCTCTCTTGAATGATACAGTAGTTTTGCGAAACTTTCCTAATTTTTTTTTTATTTACTGACAATGCATCACAGCACCTTTATCTGAAACTTCATTGGTCACCCTTCTCTCTGGCTGGGCATGCAAAGGTCGTGTGGAGGACACATCCAGCCCTGGAAGTGAAAAGTTCATATGCTTGACATCAGGAGCAGTAAGCTGTGCATTGGATGGAAATGATTTCAGAACATGCCAGTCATTATGTCCATGCTATGCGAGTAACAATGGAGCTTTTTCTAGACCAGTCAAGCGAGCAACTCAAGGAGAATCTAGCACCAATGTTAACAGAAGTCGCTGCTCGCAAAATGCTGACACTGATGCATCCCTGAACAACAGACCCTGTTACATTCCAAGGTTAAGAGCAGAAAGTAACTACCTCGGTGCTAATTCCATTACCCCTGCAAAATCCTTTCGTTCTCTGCCTTACAATTATTCTGCACCTTCATTATATTCAAGCCTTTTTTCATGGGAGACAGATGCACCATTTTCTGGCCCAGATAACATTTGTAGGCCGATCGATACCATATTCAAATTTCATAAGGCAATTCGCAAGGACTTGGAGTTTTTAGATGTGGAATCTGGAAAGCTTATTGACGGGAATGAATCTTGCCTTCGCCAATTCATCGGAAGGTTTCGTTTACTGTGGGGTCTATATAGAGCGCACAGCAATGCTGAAGATGATATTGTATTTCCTGCCCTTGAATCAAAGGAGACACTGCACAATGTCAGCCATTCATACACTCTTGATCACAAGCAGGAAGAAGAATTGTTCCAAGATATATCCACTGTCCTATCTGAACTTTCACAACTACATGACGATTTGAGCCGTCCCCTTGGTGTTGAAGCTGGAACAAGTCATATTTCAGATAATGAGATTGACTGGGCTAGAAAGCGTAATGAACTTTTGACAAAGCTTCAAGGATTATGCAAGTCTATCCGGGTGACCTTGTCAAATCATGTTCATAGAGAAGAACTTGAGCTGTGGCCATTGTTTGATAAACATTTTTCTGTAGAGGAGCAGGATAAGATTATCAGTCGTATAATTGGAACTACTGGTGCTGAGGTTCTGCAGTCAATGTTACCTTGGGTCACGTCAGCACTTAGCCTAGAGGAACAGAACATCTTGCTGGATACATGGAAGCAAGCAACTAGGAACACAATGTTCGATGAATGGCTAAATGAATGGTGGAAGGGACCTTCAACTTCATCTGACCCATCAGATACGGCTTCTGCTCCTTCAGAAGGTTTGTTCGGTTGGTTTTCCTCTCCTCCAGAATGGTGGAAGGGACTTCTATGTGACTGAGATATTTTTTTTGGCCTTGTAGAAAGTCATTTTCAGGAGAATCTTGAACAGAATGATCAGATGTTTAGGCCTGGTTGGAAGGACATCTTCCGAATGAACCAGAGTGAGCTCGAGGCTGAGATACGGAAGGTCTCTCGAGATTCTACTCTTGATCCAAGGAGGAAGGCCTATCTGATCCAGAATCTCATGACCAGGTTTGGTTTTTTAAAAAACAGTAAATAAGTTGGTATGGCTGCTATGTATATTTCTAATTTTGTTAATTTCAGTCGTTGGATAGCTGCTCAGCAGAAATCACCACAACCAAGTGCTGAAGGACATAATGGATGCACAGAACGACCTGGTTGTGCTCCTTCATACCGAGACCCAGAGAAACAAGTATTTGGTTGTGAGCATTACAAACGAAACTGCAAGCTTGTTGCTGCCTGCTGCAATAAGCTATTCACATGCAGATTCTGTCATGATAAAGTTAGTGACCATACAATGGAAAGGTAACTTCATTACAACCACTCATTTTGTCTTCCACACTTTTCCTTCTGATGGGGGCTTTATTCTCATGCTAGTTGAACTTCAAGTATTTCTTTTTAGCATCGAGTTACCCATATAAAATGAGCATTCAGTTTTACTTGGGCATAGTTGTTTGTGGTGCTGCTATGGGCCTGTGCTTTCCTTGTGAGATGAACTGTTTTTTCTCTTGAACTTTCCAGTTGTAGTTCTTTTATGTGAGGCATCTGGCTCTGGTATATCAATTTTGCATACTAAGGACAGCACACTTGTTTTTGTATACGGGGGCTACCTTTTCTGTGATAAGATCTGCTGTTGTTAGAACTTAGAAATTTGTTACATCTTACAAGGCAAAAGGAATAAACAAACAAACAAACAATATTTTCTGTGATAACTAAAGATCTGCTGATAGAACATGGAAATATGTTCCAAGGAAAAAAAAAAGACACTAAGCTTACTTTGTGGAGCTGCTATTTGTAGGAAAGCAGTGGTGGAGATGATGTGCATGCTATGTCTGAATGTTCAACCGGTTGGTCCAAATTGCCAAACCCCTTCATGCAATGGGCTATCTATGGCAAAATATTATTGTAGCATATGCAAGTTTTTTGACGATGAAAGGTAATACAATGCAGATTTGCATTTTAGTTCCTTCTGCACTATGCAACCCTTGTCTTTGTAGGTTGGGTACATTTCTCCGATAGATGGTAAATGCATTGGTGACTCAGTTTTCGCCATTATATTTTGGAAGAATGTTGATTATCTCTTGGCACCAAACATATGGATGCTGAATCTGTTATCCTCCTATATCTTTATTTTACTTATGAACTGTAAAATTACCGTGAACATTTTCTTCTAAATTCACCTTCATGCATCAGTTCAAGCCACTAAAGTAGTTAGCTGTGAGAGTCTATTGCCAGTGTGCCACATTAAGTTTATTTACTTTGCTGCATTGTTACTTGAAGTTTGTTGGTTGATCTCCTCCTAATTCTGGGTTGTTTCTCAGGAGTGTCTACCATTGTCCTTTTTGTAACTTGTGTCGTCTTGGGAATGGATTGGGCAATGATTTCTTTCATTGCATGAAGTGCAATTGTTGCCTTGGCATAAAGATGATAGAACACAGATGCCGGGAAAAGATGCTAGAGATGAACTGTCCAATTTGCTGCGACTTTCTATTTACGTCAAGTGCACCAGTTAAAGGTCTTCCTTGTGGCCATTTCATGCATTCAGCTTGCTTTCAGGTAATGAAAAATCTAGTAGTATTCTCATTTACTAGTATGGCTGGAGTAAATGCTGTTCTGATGATAGGTTCAATTTCAGGCATATACTTGTACCCACTACACTTGTCCAATTTGCTGCAAATCCTTGGGAGATATGACGGTAAACTACACCACTTAAGCTGAAAGAGTCATTTTGCATTTACCACTTTGGTTTGCTCTGCCACTGATAGCCATAGGAATATTCTTGTGCTCTCTTTCTCCAAATTAATCTGAGGATGCCCAATAATCCTGTAGGCTTCAAGTTGTTTCCATTTTGAAAATAAATAAATAAATAGAAGAGCCAAGAAACAGGTTTTGATCTATCATAAAGGTAGTCACACTATGCTCTCCAAGTTGTTTGCACCTATGCAGAAAGCGCAATCTCTTTTTTTCTTCTTTCTTTTTGAAAAAGAGAAAACAATGTGTTTTATTTGTACTCGTAGTAACAACAGCAAATCGGTTTAGACAGCCTTAGACACTTCATTTGGACATTTTAGGAGTAAATTCACTATGCTTTCGTGTCTCCCTCTGCCAAGTGTTGTGTTGATATTGTCTTTGGACATCTTATTCTGCTCAAGGATCTTGATGATCTACGTCCTACAGCCCTTTGCCCCGTTCTCCAGTCCAGTAAGATGGTAGCTAATGCAACCTTTCGTTTCTGAAGGTGTATTTTGGCATGCTTGACGGTTTGCTGGCTGCAGAGCAGCTTCCTGAGGAATATCGAGACCGGTGTCAGGTAAGCTATTCTCCTAATCCCAGTTTCACTGTTTCAGCCTCATGTGTGTTTATTGACCGTTACGTTGCGTGACTGCCCCAGGATATACTATGTAACGACTGTGAGAGAAAAGGTAGATCTCGGTTCCATTGGCTCTACCACAAATGTGGCTTCTGTGGTTCGTACAACACCAGGGTTATCAGGACCGATACGGTAGAGTGCTCTACATCAAACTAACCAGGCGATACTTTTTGCTTCCCCGCGAGTTTTGTACTTTGTAATTTCTTTTCTGCGATTCATTTGTTGTACATATATATATTTAGGCCTTGTTCGTTTAATACCTTTCTCAGAGGTATTGAGAGGTATTTTGATTTGTTAGGGATTTAATACGTCCTAATACGGCACAATCCCCCTCAATACGACTGTAAACGAACAAGGCCTTATAGGGGAGAAACCTTGTGCGTGTAGCTGTGGTAACACAAGCAAGATATTCGTATCATAGCCGGATTGGCGTATTGGCCTGGGTCACTAATGGCGTTTTCTCGGTCGCTAGCAGTCACCCACGCATGAGTATCACACGTCCTGTTGCTTGTTGCCAAGAGCCCAGGAGAACGATACAGTGAGGGTGGCGTACGTCAGGCCGTGGCGACGAGATGAACCAAGCCGAATCTGCCAAGCCGGGGCTTGAATCTTGAGACAGTGATCACGTGCCTGGCGCGCAAGCGCAACGCCGTGGACCGTGGTCCATGGCCCGTGGGATATGACGTATTCCTCTGTTCTTCCCTTTCCCGAGCGCGAGGTGCCCTGAATTCCTCGTCCATCTCTAGCAAGCGCCAAGCGATCCCCGCCGCACGGGGCGCGGCGGGTGCGTCTTGATTATTCTCACCCGATCAGACAAGGCCCCGACCTCCTTTGCATGTGGCCGTACGAGCGTAGAGGTGCCGCGGCTCTCTCGCCTCGACATTATTGAGCTGCAGTGCCGCGACTGCGAGTCAGCACGCACGGCATGCTAACGGGGAGAAACGTCGAGGCCAGCTTGGCAGGGAGAAACAGGCGAAGCATTACACAGCAAAATAGAACTAAGGAATGAAATCATATTCTGCTATGAAGTCACGAACGCCTGAACACGTCAAGCCCGATCTCGTTCACTAGCTCCTGCACCAAATCCTGTTCGATCTGGGCTCCGATCTGGAACGCTTCCAGCATGGAGCCCATGCCGGCCTCCACCGCGCTCTCGACCTCGCTCACAGCCAGTTCGTCCAGGCCCTTCCCAGCCATGTCACTGCACCTGGCAATTTCCTTTCTCACCCTTGCAGCCAGCCTCTCCTCGGTGCAGATCAGACCGAGTTTTGTGAACGACCTGTAACCCGAGTCACAGAGCTGGGTGCACATCGAGTCCAGGCAATCCCAGACGAAATCGAGCGCGAGGTTCCTCAGCGAGCTCGCTTCCTTGGCCTTGATGGTGTTGAGATCCTGCTTGGAGCCTGGCGTCAGGGTGGCAAGGGCAGACTCGATTGTCCGGAGGAGAAATGTCTTGGACGGCTCCTTCGATTCATGTCGACTAGAAGAGCGAACGTTTGTTAGTAGCAGTTCAACGGTTGTTGTAACCACTTCAGGGTGTTTCAGTATGTTGTTTTGGACTTCTGGTTCGACCGGTTGAGCACCATGCTGGCCAGAATTAGGGCCAGAACACCTGGAGCTTCTCTTGGTCGGTACATCTTGCATGCTAGCAGCTGATGTACATGTCTCCGTTGGATGGCTGTCAGTGAAGGCGGCTTCTGTTGGCAATAGTTGAGGACAAGAAACAGTCACAAAACAACTCACGTTGCATAACATATCTAATGACTACCAGGATGCTGCATGTTCTAACATAATAATGTCACATACTATGTAAGGTAAAATGATTGATGTTCTTTAGTAAAAAATTATGTTGGTTAACCAAAATTGTAAAAGTGAAGGGAAGAAATAAACTAGTTACAGAATTATAAACACATAGCAATTCTTTTGTCAATCCACTAAACATGTTGTTTCGTTACCTGCAGTACTGAGTGGAATGCCAGGAATGAAGGCGTCATCTGTGTACGTAGATTGAAGAATAGATGTAGGTTTTTTCTTACTGCTGCCTCTGGATATGGAACGAGGTGGGTTGCAACCTTTTGCACCAGCCTGTAGATGGTAGCCAGTAAAGAAGTTTCTGTTAGACTAAGATTGTAGTGCTGTCGTCAACTTGTCATGAGAATTGTCTCGGTATTATACATGGTTCAGAACAAGAAGGATCAAAATTACTGACCTCATGCTTCTTATGAGTTGCATGCAACTGAGCTGGTTTAGAAGGGTCTCTGAATTGAGAAGTCACAGTATGCACTGAATTGTGCTGCCATACCAGTGCATCACTTAAAGATTCTTCTGTAACAGGTACAGCCCCCTTCTTCTCAAACAAAGAAGAGGCTGCTTTACCACCAGGAATATCTCTAATTCTAAACTCATCTTGGTTAAAGAAGACTGATTCTGCGGTCTCCAGACTTGATATGCCTTGTACAACTTCCCTGAAAACTATTCCTCTTTGAGGAGTATTTTGACAGTCTCTATGAGAGTATCTCCTAGGGCAAGCACCAACTGGAGATCCATGAACAACAGCACCAGTTCTTGTAGTATTATCACCACACAAAGAAGTAGCACCAAGTTTCACTGGTGAACTGGAAGTGAAAGAAATGATGCCTGATTTCTTGTTACCCCTTGTATCATTGCATGACGCCGACTGTCTCTGGAAATCACTCTTTGCAAAATTTCTACTTGCTGACTTCGGCTTCTCACTGACCAATCCCGCTCCTTTTGCAATTATCATGTCTTTCTCCATAGCTTTTGGTGTCAGAGTCTTTACCTTCTGTTTGTTAGAGGTATCACTATGCAGGCCGTTGCTTCGATGACCTTTTGTGGTAATGTTCTTGTTCTCTGCACTAGTATGTGACTCACCAAATCTATCCAATTCCTTTCTTTTTGACCTCAAAGATTTACTGCCAGTCATCCTTTTGTTCATAGAAACAAAGTCCTGAGCTGTGTTTGCCGCATTTTGCTCCCCACTGTTATGTTTATTCTTTTGGACCATACATCCTGGATCTGCCTCTCTACAAGGTACAGGCAGTGTATTCTGCTTCAGGTTGTTTTGCTTAAGGGGGCCACGATGAGCACTCTCCCGGGACATGTTCCTCAGTGGATTTTTTTCAACATCTTGATTTGTAACAGTAACACAGTTGGAGGTCCTCTTAGCACTATCCTCAAACCCAGCCTTCTCACTCGAGCTAATGAACAAGCATTTACCATTTCCTTCAGGTTGAATTTGACACGGTACATTCTGGTCAGACCTCTTAAATGGAATACTCTTTCTACTAGTATCCTCTTCGATCCACTTATTTGATGTCGAGTTATGCAAAGATGTAGCTCCTGTGTTATGAGTGACTAATCTTTGTGCATCAACATCAGACATATCCCTTGAGAATTGATCGGACAAATTATGTAAGACCGCAGCAGGGCTGGGCACACCATCATCACCATTACATGGATACTCCAGATATGCATGTCGCTGTGAGAGACGGCGATTCCTGGACTGCAACCCAGGTTCCAGAACCTTGACTGCTGCTTCAATCAACCGAGCCTTGTTCCTGCTGGACATTGACCTTGGGCTCTTAACAGGTGAGGCCACCTTGTGTGCATGCCTTCGTGGCCACAGTGACCGTGCATCTGGAGCATTGAACTGACTACCATTGTCCTGCCGCCGATCATCTATGACCTGCCCTGTCTTTTGTTGCTTCTGAGGCGATGTGTATATGCTCCGAGATGATGTACTGGACCAATCTTGAGGGCCTGAATTCCGGCAGTCGCTGAGCTCAGATGAGCCTGTGGCTTTGGTAGGTCGTTCATGGCTCACAGCCGGCATCGAGCTGAGACCCATCAGCCGGGCTACCACTCCTGGAGCACACATTTCCTTCTCACAGCAGTTCTGTCTTGGCCAGGCTGTAGGTAGCGACTGGTGCCATTGCCTTCATTTTTGCTTCTCGAGTATTCTGCAGAGTCAAGCTGAAGGAGAAGAACATGGGATGAGTTGGAAGTATTGGAAAAACAGATTAAAAATGGCTTGGGAGAAAGGGAATTTGACTTTTCAGGCATACTTTATTGCTGAAAGCAAAGGGCCCAGAATATCATCGCAATTTCAGAACTAGAAACCCAAAGCAAAACTGCAGTTTCACCCCGAAGAATCTGACGAAGAAAAGGAAAGAGGAAATTTTGTGCCGTACCAAAAGGGGCCTCATCTTGGCCGCCGCCGTCTTCTCGCCGCCGCCGGCCGGTCTCCCAGGCGAGAACTTCTGTGCGCGCACTGAAACACCGAAGACACAAAAGCTGACGAACAGCGGCAGATGGGGAAAATATAATTTGCGCACAGCAAGGACAATGCAGTTTCGTTGCAATCTCACCTGGGGGTAGCAGTTTGCTCTTCTTTGAGGACGAGGAGAAGAGCTTCTTCCTGGCGAACATCTGGAACAGCGCCGCCACGCACGACGGCGCTGGCTTCTGCCGCTCGGCGATCGCCAGGCTGCTGCCAGCGGCGCTGGGCGCGGAGGCGCCGCCGCTGCCGCTCTTCATGTCTCCACGCCCAGAAAAAAAAAATCAAACTCAATTCACTCTGAGCCTTGTGCTGCAATGCATCCCCTCCTTTTGAATCTCGGATGCCTCACTCTCACAGTCTCACACATACTTACAAAGCCCAAAATAAATGCAAGGAACAAAAAAAGGGAGGTCTTGAATCAGTGGCTGCAATTTGCTCTCTCCTAAAGTAGTACTCCGTAACTGCTACCCCCAATTCCTCTTGACTTGCTGAATCTTGACGGATCACTAAATGCCCAAAAGATCATGCCTTGGTCACATCCCATGAACAATCTTGAACAAATGCTAGAGAACAAAATAGAAGGAAAGGCACTTCTGGAACTCTTGCTCACAGATGACTGGTGAACTGTGATTCGTCTCCAAGTCCTATGAACCCTTCCTAAACCGAATCCTATATCCAACAAAAATAAAAACTGGTATAGTGACCCAGAGCAAGAGGGGCAGATGATCCCAAGAGAGAGAGAGGAGGGGACTTCCGGACTTGGGGCCTTGGAGCCTTGGGGGGCGGCTATGCAGGCTTATTTGGGCACTGCTGGCTGTTGCAGATAGGAAACGACGCCTCAAGACTGTTCTTGTTTGTTTCGTTGCGAGCGACTCGGCTTGCGTGAAGCGTGACTATAGCCCTGTCAGCGGCGAACCTTTCTGTGCTTGACATCTCTTGGCAAGACTGTTCGTTTGCTTGGCACGTCTAGCTGTGTTTCTGTTTGAGAGTTTTGTTGGAGTTTTGGACTGGTCCTCAGTAATACGTTTCAGAAGTAGAAAAGTGTGTAGGATAAAGCTCAGTGAAAATTTGACAGTATCTTATATAGAAACTTGAGTGGAATCTAAGGGAGGATAGAAAAGTGAAACGTTGCTTGTAATGCTAGATAGCATCACTGCATCAGTAACAACTGAATTTGGCGATTGGTAACACTCGCAGCACCTAGCTTCTATGGTGGTGCTATACCATATCATAGGGGCGGAATTAGAGTGACTTTGCTCAAATGCCTCAGACACAAATACGGTGGTGGCGCATCTACCTCTGCCCTCTGGTTGGATGTTGGGCTGCCGGCTTATGTCTAGCTAACCGAAGAGTGAGGTCAAAGCAAAGAGAAGGTTGTTGCTGCCGTATACGGACATGTCAAGTACTCCTCGTAACTGAACTACCACACACGTACATAGCCACCTCCACCTGCTAGCTCTTCAATTTACTGCTCTATCTTGAGTCAAACACTCACGAGATAAATAGCGGATATTGACAAGACGCTCTCGATTTGAAATTTGAAACTTTTCAAATGCTTAGTGATCCGCGTCGGCAGAATAATAAAAAGATGGGATATATCACGAGACAACAATGACGACGAAACCGACTTTTTTTCCCCCTTGAGACAGCTAGCCTGGAGTGCTGAACCCACCAATATGCAAATACTACTATAGTACTACATCAAGTCTCTGCAAGTGTACAAAGATATATTCCAGGATCCGGGTCAAATGTAGCTTCATATTCTAAATTAAAGCATGTCTTTCAACCGGACATTCTTGGGCACAACGTTGACTCATAGCAATTTAATACTAGGATGAGCGTATAGTATAAAATTAATTAAACTGCCACTGATACCTGGGTTTTCAGTCAAAACACTAATTACAGATAGTCTAAAAAAGCTTTGATGCAGATTTGGGCATTTGGTTCAGCTCCTTTATAGGATCCTATCATGTTGTCCTGTTCAATGGCGGGGTGCGCGCGACCACCATGTACGAACATCGCGTACACAGTTTGAAGTGAGCCACTGCCGCACCACGGAGGGCCTGGCTTGCTGCCTCGCCCGACACACAAGTACCGTACCATGAGGCTTGTGACCCTGACACCTCGTCCACGCAATGATGCAACGCAATCATGGATGGCCATCAGGCCACCATGGCCCAATCCTTTGTCAACGGGGACACATGGGCCCACCTGCAGAGGCACATGCCGAGTAAACTGTTGTGCATACATGCATGCACGCGCGTCACCTGTGTCCTTGGACGCTTTGGTAATCACATTCACATGATTTGGATCGTAACTATCCGGGGATTATATGGCAAATCGTTGCGCTCGTAGCACTTGCCTTGCGTCGTCGCTGGAGCTGGGAAAGACGGAGAGGTGCCGGGGGCAAGCCAGGTGCCAACTGATCAGAACTGGGCTGGGCGCGCGGGTCGGGCGGCTGGGCAGGCACAGACGCACAGATCTACAGTCTTTTGGAGTTTGGATGCACATGCATGCGTTGAACCCGCACACGGCCCAAGCAGTTGGCGACAGTGAAACGAACAGAATCCCGATCCAGGGCCATCGCTCGCTAAACTCCCAGCGTCCTTTTTACCATCCTATAGCTAGACTGCTAAACTCCTGTACGTTTGATTGTACTGGCACAGAGGCGCCCTGAAGAGTGAAGAAGAAGTACCGGTGATTGGTGAACTGCCGCATGGATCTGAGTCCTTTTCTGATAGCGGGAATGAGTCATTTGACGCTAATGCCAAGTGGTTGCAAGCATTAATCCGGTGTCAAGTGGGGGAAAGTACTCTCTACCTGCACTGCACCCGCACTCGTGTCGTGTGCAGTACAGGGGGGGCGGGGGCACCACCTGGCTGACCGTGCACCCAAAAGGCGTGTGGCTGCCGGCTCCGACGCTGCCACCTGCGCCCGCGCCCACCGCCACTTGCGACCCGCCCGCATCCATCCAACGGTGGCAGCCAGCAAGCCAGCGCCCAGGCGCGGCCGCATGCAGCATGCGCGGCACGGCTCAGCAGCGGTGTCGGTGCCAGGGGGCGCTTTTCGCCCGTACCATGCCAGTGTTGCTGTCCGCTGCATGACCCTGGAACGCCATGATTGGGTGCCCTGCCGTCATGGCGGCAGCGACGACTCGAAAATAAAAAAAATCAATGATAATTTCGGTTGCACTTTACACTTTCAGCTTTAAGAAGATGTGTATTTGCAAATAAAAAAAAGGAAAGGAACAAAAGGGCATGTGTGTGTGTGTGTGTGTTTTTGCAACGATGAACGAGAGTGCGTGGGTGGTGTACACTAGACAGTAGCCACTATGGACTGCACACTGCAGGCAATCCCATGGTGCATTTCGAAAGCGAACAGAGGACTAGAGGAGCGCAGCACCCAACAGGCAACCGCAATGCAAAAGTTGGTTCGGCGTACCGACACCGACACGCGTGACGGCTAGCTGACGAGCTCGCGTTCATGCATGGAATCGAGAGGGCGATCGAGCTCCTGGGCCCCTGTACTGTACGTGTGGGGACGAGCAGGGTTCGGTCCAGTATCCCTTCGATGAGGATTGAGAGAGGAGCGCGCCGATGCTGCGGCGTGTCACGTCGTTTACATGTCTCGTCTAATGCCCTTTTCGTTTCACTTCAAAGGACCAAATTAGAAATTTAGTGCAAAACTTCCCTTTCGAACCTGGAGCTGTCTTCCTTTCACTACGATAGCGTTGGTGTGCGACTGCAACTGGATTGTGAAATCTTGTTTTATTTTAATGTTTCGAAAAAAAACTTGTTTTTTTAGTGATAAGGGCCAACAACGCTCGATACCACTCCTATGATACAGTGGTATGGCCAGAAAATATGCGGTAACAGTGCCTGAATTTCTGCATACCCGGAGAATTGTGGCGTGTCACGTCGTTTACATGTCTCGATCGTCTATGCCTTTTCGTCTCATGCTAGTTCCCATCACTTTTGTTCCCCAAATCCCAACTCCCAAGGACGGTACGATGGCGTTGGCGTGTGACTGCAACTATCATGTCAACAATTTTTTTTATAAGGGGCATGTCGACCCATTTTTTTTGGAAAGAAAGCATGTGAACAATGAATGGATACCACTGCTATGATAGTGATACAGTAGTATGGCGAGAAAAGATGTGGTAACAGTGACTGAATTTCTGCATGCCTGGAGGAATTCCATCAGACGGGCTATCGCCTGTGCAAGTGTACCGTTGGAAATAGTAGTACGGTATGACCGAACTGCACCCGAGAGTCTGGTTAACTGGGCCTCCTAGAGCCCATAATGTATTTTAAGCTTTCAGCCCAGCCTGTTATGGTTCGGCATCCAAAACCCAACCCAGAATAACATGCAGAGCCCATACGCAGACTGCCATTCGCGGCCCAAGTCACGTAGCCGGCCGGCCAGCCAACTAACTTCCCAAGTAGCCCGGCCCGAGTAAAAAACTCTGGGCCACATATAGCTCCCACCCACAAGTGGCAGCCCATCCAGTCTTCCTCTTCTTGGTGGAATGGTGGTTGTTATATTTGTCAACCGTCGTGACTCCGTGAACGTTTTCTTGTCCCGCCGTCAGCTCACCGAAACGCCGTGCCCTCCACGGCGGCGGCGGGGGCACTGCGGCAGGCGCGCCGCCCGCGGCTTTGGCATCGCACCTGAACCGACCCCTGATTCCCAGAGGAAAACCGGAAAAAAAAGAAAAACCGGCAGCAGATGCGACCGACTCAGGCAGGAATCAGCGTTTGGCGCGTGCCTTTTGACCATTCCCCGGCACGGTAGGATCGCGTGGTGCGCCGGCTCCGACCGAGACGGAGGGCGACGCGCGCGGCCCCGCGGTGCACAGGATGGCCCTGGCCGGCCGCTGGCGTTGCCGCCGCTGTTGCTGGAACGGCGACGTCGCAACGCCACGGGGTCGAGCCGAGGCTCTTAGTGATATAATGATTCCACGGCATGTGAAAGGCGTTGCCTATTATTCATATATCCAAAAAGAAGGTGTTCGATTAACGACGGCGTACGTACGGCGCCGGAGGCCGTATTTTATTAATTAACTGCCGGTTACGATCTGGTACGTACTGCTAGGGTCGACACGGCCAGTTGAGAAAGATTCGGCGTCTCAAAAGCGGCCGGGGATGGCTATCTCGGCACGTCACGCACCCTCGCCGGAGGAAACAGTGATCATCGTACGGCCGTGGATAGATGTACGTACCGCGACGACGTAACGCCTACCAACGGCACACCGACCCGAACCGACCGTGCAGCTCTGCAAACCGTCGAGTCGCACGTGTATCGGGCATTTTCGTGTGCCCAGCACGTGGACGCGAACCTGTTTCAGTTCGGTGTCCGGGATCATACACCACGTGCCTCATCTGGACCGTCGGATCAGCGCACCATCACATCCGGACGACGAGTGGGGTGCGCTCTCGGATTTGAACTGCATGTCCATTCTGATTCTGCGGGGCCTGCCCGCTTTAAAGCCTGCGGTATCCGTGGAAATCGGGCTAGTAGTTAGCCTTACAAGCGGGCCCCCATCCCATGCCGCATCTCCATCAGTCATTTTTTTTCCCCTGACGATCACGAGCGTACCGGCTGAACGAGCGGAGGGCCCCGGCAGCACCCCGCGTGTAGTACCCGAAACACAGCCTGATTGCCTTCTTGATCGGCCGTGAATGAAATACTGGGACGGGGGTATTGTTATTGTATGCCTCGGCACCGTACGGGCACAGCGCATTCCTCCTTCCAGCAGTGAGAGATTTTCTGATCAGTTTTATTTCAAAAAAAAGATTTTCTGATCAGGTCCAGCAGTGCCTCGTGTGCGAGCAGGCAGATATTCGTGCACCGCTTTACCCAACGACGGACGGCCGCCAGATATCGTTCGTTGGTCTCGTCGGCCGCGCGCGCTCGGCGCCACATGTCCACATGGAGACAGAGACGGATCGAGATGCCCGGACAAAGCCACATCCCCGGGCGGTTTCAGGTACGCGGGGGCATGAGTCGCATGACAAACCTGGATCGGATGTCAACAAGATCGCAGCACAGTAGCATTGCACCGCGACGACGACCACGAGTCCTACGGAGTACAGTAGACCATAATCCCCAAGCCATTTTTTTCTCCTGTTCTTTCTGTACAGCAGCACTGCTTATCCTGATGAGTGATGATGATTGGGTCAGAAAAGAGGACGCCGGAAAGTTGCCGGCCCCCCTTTCCCTTCGTGGCGAGCTAGCAATGATAGGCGGCGCTGCACTTGTACACCGCGCGGTGCTGGTGCCGTGGTGCGTGGCGTGGCTTCTGAACCCCAGCGGCGGGAGAGGAGGACTGAGGGGGTCCAAAGAATCCAAACACGCCCGGCCGCCGGCCCAACCCACTCGACTCGAGTTCGGGTATGCCGCTGCGCCCGCTCCGCCTCGACGGGCATTGGGTAGCCCCCAAGAAAGCACAACCACGACCGGATCAATGCAAATATCCACGGGTCAGGGCCAGCACAAAAGCGCGCAGGACCCCGGGCCGGCACACGGCTCAAATGGAGCAAATGGAACAAGCACTGAATGATAACGGTAACAACAGGCAGCACTGCAGGTACTACTGGGAACTTGTTCATGAATTAGCAGTAGCAGAAAGTAATCACAAAAAAAAAACACACACAACACTGTATGTACAGACTGCTGGAGAGGCACAGGTGGGGGAATGGAGCACGTACACAACACACCAGATGACACGAGGGGTTGGGACTTGGGAGGGAGGAAAAGACTGCGACAAGCACGGGGGGAGGAGGCGCGGACCTACCGGCTAGGTCGTGAGTTGTAAATTCGGGGGACGAGACGCGACTGCGACGCGATGACGCGAGGTGGTTGGACGGGCTTCCTTGGAGCCAGCCAGCCAGCCTTGGAGTCGGAGCTTGGAAACTGGCGGCGGCGCCGGCAAGGCCGGGGGAGGCGGCAGGAGCACCAGGTGGAGCCACGAGTTACTCGTCCGGCACCCGGTACGCGTCGGCGGTGATCTCGGTCAGCCACAGCCCGGGGAACAGCGACTGCACAGGCACAGAACGCGCACGACTTGTTAGTGATGGTTTGGATCGCGGAATACTCATATGGGAAGGAGGATTATTCTTGCACACAACAATCATGTCAGTGTATAGGAAATTTATTTATTAGTGATAAGCAAAGCTTAAAGCGTATCGAGAGGGGGGAGATACAATAACAGCGGAATTGAACCGATTATAATAAATTGATTATAATTAATCAAAGTGGTTCGGAGGGGCATTTTGGGGAGTTCGCTTACATCGAGCTGCCGCTGCACGGCGCGCGGCCGCTTCCGGGGCCGCCGCCGCGGCCGGGCGCCGGTCAGCGCGTAGATGTCCTCCTCGATCTCCTCCGCCGTCAGGGACACGGAGAACGGGGCGCGCTTCCGCCGCCTGCGCGACGACGACGGGGGCGGCGCCGGGGACGCCGACGCGGCCCACGACCTCGCGGCGGCCGGGCGCCGCCGCGAACGCTCCCGCAGGTTCCACGGCCTCGTGGCCGCCTCCGCCTGTTGCGGCTGATGCTCCTGCTGCTGCGGGGGCGCTGGTGGAGGAGGCGGCGCGCGGAGCTCGCCCTCGGGCTCGGAGTCCGTCTCGGGCGGTGGGCCCGCGGGCTTCGGCGGCGGCGGAGGCGGCGCGCGGAGCTCGGGCTCGGGCTCGGAGTCCGTCTCGGGCGGTGGGTTCGCTAGGCTTCGGCGGCGGCGGCGGAGGAGGAGGACGACGAGGCAGGGAGGAGCCCCGGCTAGCGGGCTGGGGCACGCGGAGCTTGTCGGCCGCGTCGCGCAGGTGGCCCATGAGCTTGGCCCGCAGCGCCTCGATCCCGCCGTCGCACGGCTCCTCCGCGACGGCCTGTGCGGCGGCGCCGCCCCTCCGGTGGGACGACGACGAGCGGCGGCGATCGCGGGCGGCCGCGCACCCGCCGCCCGCGGGCGAGGAGGCTGCTGCCGCGGGGAGGACGGCGGGCATGCGGCGCGGCGAGGGCTGATGCTGATGCGCCCACGGCTCGAGGTGGTGCGGCGGCGGCGCCGCCACGGGCTTCGCCCGCGGATCTGCCGTGGCCGCCATAGCCGCCGAGTCGGGCGGCGGCGGCGGCGTGGAGGGAGACGGCTCTGCGTGCGTCGCCGACGAGAGGAAGGAGAGAGAGAGAGAGGTGAGGTGATGGGTAGGAGGCGAGAAGGTTTTGAGGCCACAGGGGGTGGGGTCGGTCTCTCTCTCGCGTTTTGTTGGACGGGTGGTGTCTCGAGGGCAGACTGGTAAATTGTCCGGCTCCGGCCAGGGCCTCGCGCGTCGGAGGTTTCGACCAACTGCCCTCGGGCCGTTACGAAGCTATCCTGTCTCACTGATTTATGGGTCCCAAAGTTTTCCTTGCCCACACGTCAGTGGCTTAAAGCACGGAGTAGGCGGTGCAAAACGTTGCCGGCGACGGAAAGGGAATTGGCCGGAGGCCAGCCAGTCTGTTGCGCGACCACACCAGACGGCGGGAGCGGTGAAGAGGAGGAGGAAGGGCTAGAAGCCGGTGGCGTGCCAGTGTCCGTGAGGGCGAGATGCGGGCCCACCGGCAGGGAGCGTCCATGCACGGGTCCTCGTACGTGGTGGGTCGCCTCCGATTTCCGGGGCGGGCCCCGCCGGTCAGGATCCTGCTTTGCTCCCTGGCTGGCTGGACCCGGTCTTTCCCCCGGCGGAGCGGTACGGTGGTGGACCGGACCGGACCCAACGGCCACGCTGTCCCCGCCGCCTGCCAGACAACCAAACCCTGCGGCGGCCGCTCGCGACACGACTCACGTTGCTTATTCCTAGAGCAGGGGGCTGGTTGCTGACGCTCGCAAAAAAAAGCTGTCCGTGCCTCGCGTGCTCGGTGCTCCGGCGGGTGATCGGCTCATATGGCACCTGCGCCTGCCATGTTAACCTGATGGAGCACCGGTTGTAGTAGGGACGATGCTGTGGTTGGCAAAACGCATAAACCATTTGATTCTTGAGGAATAAGTAAAGACTGATCGATCAGGCATTCCAAACATGATCATGGATTGTGAAACCTCGATCGGCAACCGATCGCACAAAACACCCTATTGCTCTGCCATTTGTGTTGTCCCGAAAAAGAGTGCGGCCTATATATACTATCGAGTTGACGAGCGTGAGAAGTCATTAGGGAGGCAGATAACCACTGCACGGCCGCTGAATAAAAACATTAACCCTTCCTTTGACCTGGAGGACGACGGGTTGCTAATTTTCTGTCCACAACGGGAGGATTAGTGGTAATAAAACAAGAGGCCGGTGCGGCGGCTGTCGCGTCTGAGCTCGCAGAATATTTGCGTCTGGCCCCGCGCAGGTGTTAAGCGATCGGCCAATGGATACCGTCTGGAACTTCCTTTCTTTGACGATGGATCATGGATTGGATTGCTTGGAGGCAACACGTGCACTAGAGCCTAGAGGGTAGATGAGATTGGGGGTATACAAAGGTCAATGGGGATTGGAATTCGTAATTGTGTTTAGTTTTCAGAGCAGTGAGTCGACGTGTCTGGTCATTGGTCAGCACGAAATGGTAAAGTGAAATGTTTCGAGAGAGAGAGAGAGGCGGCAATATAATTGGAAGATCTCGGGCATCTAGGGGCAGTATGTTTTACTACAATGTCCTTTCAATTTTTCAATACTAGTAGATGGTATGTTTTACATTATATATCCACATGTTTATAGGACCTTTAAAATTTTTCCGGTCTTTGAAAACTGAAAACTAGTGGAGAATTTTATATCAGGCACGCAGCGCAGCACGACGAGGATCATGGCCGATCGCCAGCTAACATCTGACCGAAATACTGTACTCTACTGCTATACTAGCAATAATCTTGTGGCAAGCAGGATCTATATTGCATATGATGGACAGGTAGGAGGATTATTCTGCACTTCTTTTTTTCGCCGCACCACCCCACCCCCCCCCCGCCAGAAAAAGACCGAAAAATCTCCCCACACCATATTTCAGTTTACAGGTAGGAGAGGGTAGTGCTTGCCCGTCAAAGAGAACACATCCTGCCCATGACAAAAACACTGGAATAAAGATCAAATCTGCGAAGTTGTTGGCGATACTGTGCTGCCAGTATACCTTTGGTGGTAATCTCTTCATAATCCTATATTCCTATCACTCTATCAGGTGTAGTGAGGTGAGTAAAATATGGCAAGAAACATTGTCATAATAGAACACAGAAAGGCCCCAGTGAGGCATGAGCTCACTGGGCGCATCGAGATCGGCAAGTACATTTGTCAGGCACGCTGGCAGTCTGGCGCCAAGCTGCGTGAGAAAGATATCATAAATTAGTAGCAACCGGTAGTACTAGTAGCTACTAATTACTTTTTTTTTGAAGAAAAATAGCTACTAATTACTATGGCCATATCTTAGGAGACACAAATAATTCCTACTGTTACAAAGGGCAGCATTTGGCTCATGAGTGGCTGAATCTCAATTCTCAAGTCCTTGGCCTTTTCACCAGTTTGGCTAAAAGCCCAACAGAGATCAGTGCGGCGCATTGGCTTCTTTGTGCAGTGTTAGTATATTTTTTTAAAAAATAATGTGTAGAAAGTAGAATATAATTTTGAAGGGTGAAACTATTGTACTCCGGCAGGATCATTCTCTTCGCATTTGTTTAAGGGGTCGCTTTCAGCAATGACTGCTGACAGAACAAACATCCCAGTACACCGGAATAATGATTGGGAAATCATGGTTCTCCAGCGTCACACATCTTCTCACCGCCCGCTCACCCCTTTATTAGGAAACTGTGTTTCCTTTTCTCCATTTCGTGATCGCCTACTGAACTCACGTCGTCCCAGCACGCGATTCTGATGAGCCACTGGTCGGGTCAAATGCATTTGACTGAAAATTTTCAAGAACTATCCCAAATGGGCATACAGAATTTGATCAGCAGATAGTTCCTGTTTTGCGTTCAAGCAGGTGGATCAAGCAAACTGTGGAAGTGACAAAATGCTTGCAAGAAAGGGGAAAGAGATACTAGTGTCCTGTTCCTGTGTCTGTCTGACGAGGAAATGATGGAGAGGTTTTGGCTGGATCAGACGCGAAACTGGGTGGTGACTGGTGAACAGAGTAGGTGCTTCCAGTGAACTGAACTGTACAGTGCCAATCAAAGATGCAGTGAAGAAAGTACTGTGCTGAAATCAATGCCTAAGATTACATTACATGACACCCAGAAAGTGATGAAGAATCTGCAAATTGCATTTCTCGCTGTCAGAAATCAGAGATTTGTGATTCTTCTCCTGCAGGATTGGCGTCCGGGCTTTGGCAAAAGAACCTGAGAATCAGGCCTGGTGGGAACCGATAAGCAAAGCCCCGATCAGTCAGACTCAAGAGAGAGAACAGAGAACCCAACCAACACATATACTGTTAGGGTTTGGCATACATGATCAACTGCATAACTACCGACAAACTTAAGCAATTAACCCTAAATCTCCTATTAGCAACTCTGATGAGCCCGCCATTGCTCGATCAAGCTCTTCGGTTGGGAATCCATCTCTTCGTCCTCTTCCCTTGTGCTTGTGCAACTCAGAATCCCCCTTTCTGCACCGATGGAGAGTCGAATCAATCGGCGCCTCGTCTCAAACCTCCCAAACGGATTCAGGGGAAATCAAAGATGGAGTTTTTTTTGGGCACATACCTCGTTCACCTTGTACCTGTCGCGGGTCACCTCCATCAGCGAACTCCCAGGGCAGAGCGTCTGCGCGACACGAGAAAGAGGAAGCACGAACTGGACGGTCAGTAATCGAGGAACCAGGAAGGAGATTCGCGATCGCGGTTAGGAAATCAAGATCGGCATTGCTCCGTTTGGCGTGCCGGAGTACGCACCTCGATTTGGCGCTGGACGCTCCTGGTCCGCTTCTTGGGCCGGCGCGGCGGCTTCCGGCCGGTGATCGCGATGAAGTCCGCATCGATCTCCTGCCGCGTCAGCGCCACCGAGAACCCGCGGCTGCTGTGGCCGCCGGCGTCGGCGCTCCCGAGCTTCTTGGACGGCCGCGCGTCCTCCGCTCTGTAATCCCGCCAGGTCGTCCGCTCCCGCAGGTTCCACTGCCTCCGGGGAGCTTCCCGGGCCTCCTCCGGCACGGGCGCGTGCTTGGCCTCCGGGGCTCCTCTCGCCGGCGATCGGGAACCGTTATTCCCGGCCTGAACGGCGGCGGTTGCGTCGGGCTCGGGCGCGACGGGGGCGGCAATGTCCCGGCAGAAGCCCATGGGCTTGCGGCACCCCCAGCCGGCGGGGAGGTCGCCGAAGTCGCCGAAGAGGAGGGGGTCCCTCGCCCGCGGCGACGGCTCGGGCGTCGGCGGCGGGGCCACGGCCGCAGCCGGCGAGGACTCCATTGGCGAGCGAAGCCGAGGGAGGGGATTAAAGAGGCGGCAAATGCGTGCGCGCGCGCAGGGGAGAGGGGGAGAGCCCAGCAGCAACTGGGCTCGCCGATTGCATGTGCCTGGCTATATATGGCGCGCTCGGGTCTGGGGCTCCTCTCGATTTCTCGCTAAATTCCGCTTCGCCGATCGGATTAGGAGAGAGAGGGAGCCGAGGAGGAGGAGGACGACGAGGAGGAGAAGGCTTGCGGGGAGCGCAAGGCTGCGATGGAGGCCAACAGGGGGGAGGGAGCAGACCTGCAGACGCCGCGCCGCGCCGCGCGGTTTCCTCTTGTTGTTGGGTTTGGGGGCTTTTGGTTTGGGCTCGAACCGAGTCGAGTGCGGGTCGGTTGCGTCTGTTCCTGCTGCTCGCCGGGCTTGGCCCCGCACGGGCTTTTGCTTTCCTGGCCAATCGGACGCGACCGGGCTGCGACGGCGACCGCGTGACGTTGCGCCTCTCGTGCTGTGGAGAGCGTCGGATTCCGATCCGGTGGCTGATGGTGTAGGCAAAGGGGCGAAGGGGGGCCCGACAGGGTTGAGGCGACGGTTTTCGTTCGCACTGGTTTGCCTTCCTCAATGCGCCCCCTTCAAGTTCCTCTTTCAGAAGGCTTTCGAAATGGAAAAGGATTTTGGGTAACTTGCATCAAATCGGGTATTTTTTCATTAAATCGAGGCCTAAAATTAAATGTATGTTTGTCGCGACTCCTGTAGATATATTCGGTGACGAATTATCTTATCTTAATATATGTATTTAAATGAGCTAGCACACTAGTAACGCTCCCACGAATGAGGCTTAAAGATCATGAAGATCGAGATGTATTTTTACGGATATATTGCCACGTCAAGATGAAAATCATACACTCCTCGCTCTGAATTTATTGTAACGTAAGTTAGCCTTAACTTTTAACCCGGACATCTAACTTTCCTAGCCCATTTTTCTAGTGGTGAAGTTGTGAAAGTAAAACTGAACTTGCTACTGAAAAGTTTCTTTTCCAAATACATGTCATGCACGACATTCCATCGCACTATCCATCCACCGATCCACGCAAAGTATTTCATTAATTTTTGTGAGTGTTGTCTCATAAAAAAGGGCCTAGTAGAGCTTTTGATTTCTCGCGGCCTCCATAAGGTATATTGCTCTTTACATTCCCTAATGGTTTTTGTCTTATCTTGGTATATGTGTCAAATGAACTAACATGTTTTGCTGTACTACCACTTCTGCAAAGGAATCAAACAAATAAAGGTCCGAATGACCTAGATAGATTTTGTGTACATATTACCACGTCAAAGGAAAAAAAAATCACGTGCTTTGCCTGACGATTTGTCATAACTGAAGTTAGCACTAACTTTTAACCTAGTCATCTGGCTTTGATAGCAAGTTTTTTCTGCGGCAAACTCGTAAAAGCAAAACAAGACTTGCTGGCAAAAGCTTCTTTACGAAGCATGCCATGCAGGGCGGTCGATCACGTTGTTTTATCAACTATGTTTTCATGCAGCGCATTAGAAACGCTAGCACTTTTATTTCGTCATGACAAACATCAGCTACATTGCCCCTTATCTTATGTGCATCATCTATTGAGGGTGTCGACGTAAACGCCAATTCGAATAGCAACAGGTGTTGACGTAACAATATACGCCCTATAGTATCAATACAGATCCACCAACTATTTTTCACGATATCACTTTAAGTCGGTAACTTAGAAACTATGTTTATATAATGGAATTGTGTGTGTCATATATCGGAACCAAAGAGATTCTGACACGAGAAGCATACATAGTAGCCAAGCACATGCGTGTAGCAAAACAATAAATCCATCTTCGAACCGCCGAGAGAATCGGGCTGTGGCACTGAACTTGAATGAAGCACGGCGGCCAACCAAGTAAATCCCATCCACGGCGCATCACGCTCCCGAGCGCGCACCGGCCGGCCCTTGCTGCAGCGCACGCTCCCGCCGCACCGCACCGCACCGGGCGATTCCTGACACGGGCGACGCGGTCGCGCTCACGCAGCCGCGCCACCGAAATCGCGGGTCGGAGGCACCAGAAAACCGCCCCACCGCCGCGCCGCTCAACCATCCGCTCGCCTCCATCGGTCCATCCATCAGGACTCAGGGAGAAGATTCACGCGAGGCGCCGTGGAGAAGCCTTCCTGCCTCCTCTCCTCTGTTGCCTTTGCCTTTTTGAAAACCTCACCCCCCCTTCCCTTGCCTTGCGTCCTCCTCGCGCCTGCACCCACCTCTCGCCTACGCCTCATCTCATGGTCCTCATGGCCGGCGCCTCCGACCCCGACCACCACGCCACGGCCAAGACCGCGCCGGCGCCCCCGTCCCAGGCATCCCCTTCGCCGCCGCCGCCTCCCGCCGCCGCCACACGCACCCGCCTCCACGACTTCTCCTTCCCGACGCTCAGCTGGGGCACGCACCGCCTGCTCCGCTGCTCCAAGGACGGCGCCTCCGCCTCCGCGTCGGCCGCATCCCCGCCGCCGCACCCTCTGACGCCGTCGCCGGGGAAGGAGAAGCCCCAGGGCCTCCCGCAGGCCTCCCCCGGCGCCGCGGCCGCGCCGCAGCCGCCGCGCCCGTGGAACCTCCGCGCCCGCCGCTCCGCCACCGTCGCCCCGCTCGCGTCGAGATCGGAGGCCGCGGGGAAGGCGGCGGCCGGGCAGCCGCTCGCGTCGCCGCCGGCGGTGCCGAGGAAGAGGGGCTTCTCCGCCGCGCTGACCAAGGAGGAGATCGCCGAGGACTTCGCCGCCATACGCGGCACGCGCCCGCCGCGCAGGCCCAAGAAGCGCCCGCGCGCCGTGCAGCGCCAGGTCGACGTAAGGATTGCAGCATCGCGTCCTCTGGGACCGGTTCTGATTCTCTGATTTTGGGTCCCGGTGCTCAATTCTGATCGGTTTTGCTTGCAATTGCAGATGCTGTACCCGGGATTATCTCTCGCCGACGTGAATCTCGACTCGTACAAGATCGAGGAGGTAAGAAATCGTCGTTTCGCCGGTGTTGTTCTTACTTCTTTCTCCCCAAAGCTGGTTCTTTTTCCTGATGCGCCTTTTCCTCGTGCAGAGGTGATTGGGGAGCCGTGGCGGAGCTGCAAATAGGAGGGACTTTTCAGATGTTTCCAGCTTTCGCTTTCTTCATGAGATGGCTAACCTCTCCATCCCATGATTATTCTAGTTCTTGCTGATTAGAAGATGGAATGCTAGATGTCCAGGGCTAATTCTGTACATGGGAGCTCTGTTCTATGATAAATTGTGGGGCTGCTGGGCGATGCTGGTGCTTCGCCGTGTGATGTTGAGTTTTGGGGGGGTTATGGTTCTGGTAGAATTGGGTAACATCCTTAGGTGATGGGAAGTTCTCATGCTATGTACATGGTTCTAATCTATGAAATGCTTTTTTCACCAGTTCAAATTTCTCCAAATGAGATGTTGATTAAATGGCCTGCAAGTTTTCTGAGGAATTTGTCTGGATGATTACTTCCTGGATTTTGTGATGAAAGACATGTCAATTAGTTTCAGGCAACAGAAGAGGCAGAATTTTACTCTGCTAGAATATGTGTATTTAGTATACAAAATTCAGCATTGCTTCTGAAAGAGATGATACAGTACTTGTAGTGGTATTTATGAAGAATGATCCCTCAAAATTCTGCTTAACAGTGTATGAGCTACCAAATTCCAAAGATGTTCATCTTGTATTTGCATGTGTAATGTGCACAAATGCCTTCTTTTAGAGCTGTCCATCTATGTTCTGTGTCTTGTATCACCTATATGGTTTACTTTTTTTTTCTGCAAACTTTGACATATAATAAAGCTGGTGCCTTTCATTCTTTCTCAGGATGCCAATAATTTAACCATTTTCTACTTCCTCTGAATATGCTTTTCTTTTGATCTATTTTGCTTTATGGTGAAGCTATCATGTTCATGAGCCATTTATGAAGCTGTTATGGCTTTTACACAGACGACTGGGAAGTCCAAGCAATGCACAAGAAATCAGTCTTTATTTTCCAAATGCATTTAATTCATAATTGAACTCTTGCACACCATTTTACTTGAGCACATTTCAACTTCAAGTACCTTCAAGTTCCCTGAGCTATCCAGGATCTGGTTGTTCAGTTTTTTGAATAATTGCTGGCATGATGATATTGTCCTTGGTCCGTCTTTACGTTGGTCCTGAGAATATGGATAAGTCTTGCAATTCAAACTTGATCTTTGGGTAACATCATCTATGCATTTTGCTCACTGTATTGTTATTTCACATGTGACTGACTTAGCTAACAATGGTTCATGTTGCTGAAAGTTTGGTTGTGTGTTTTACTGATCTAGTGCTGGCAGGTGAAACTGCACCTATGTCCTCTCCCTGGAGCAGTGCCAGTTTGCATAATTCAGGTTGAAATCTTCAAATTGTCTTGTTGCTGCATCTTCTGCGCATATCAAGATTCAGAAGTTTCTGATCGAGTCTTGAAGTTGATTTCAGGGAGTAAACGTTATCATATTTTTTTGTCAATCTCCTTCAGCGGCCCATGCGTATTGGCAATGCTTTGTTTAATCAGTGCGCCCCACCGGTTTGACACGTCCAGATTTGTGTTGTCTGACTCACTAACTATGTGCATGTATATCTACTCGACATGTTTAAAGTATCTATCTGCTGCTCTGATTCATTCGTAGCTTCACAAGCTCGGGAATGTGAAGCAAGCTCTGATTCATTTTTATCCCGTAGTGTTCTTGCTTGATTCAGGCATGATAATTTTTATCTTATTTTGGAAAAGAAGGTGAATTATCAATTTTATCATATGGTGGATGTCTTCCAACTGATCGCGACTTGGGAAGGCAAGTGGCGTCTCCTTAGCCTTCTGCCGTGGTTTCAGATAATTCGCGACTTGGGAAGCCAAGTGGCGTTTCCTTAGCCTTCTGATTGCAGTGGGGTTAATTTTTTTATCAGAATTTATCATATCTTCAAAGGTTGTGTCAATTTTTGAAATTTCTCGCTGCGAATGCAGGGTATGCCGGGAGGATTGGGAGCTCAAAGGAGCTCCATCAGGTGATCTTGCTACGATCCCACCTCAGTGCCGCCACGCCTAGGGAACTTCAGATCCTGAGTGTTGGGGTTCCGTGACTCGGTCACATATCAGCATCCGAATTTGGAACAACACAAATGATTCATACTTTCCAAAAAAAAATGCATTTCTCGCTTTCTAAAAAATTTTAATATCTTAACTTTGACTAATTATAGATAAAAAAATATCAATACCTATGATATCAAATATATATATCATTAGATTCATTACACAATATATTTTCATAATAAATTTAGTTAGGGCTATAAATATGGATACAATTCACTACAATTTGATCAAACGTGAACCACTTTAATTGACATACAACCCAAACGGATTTCTTTTTGGACAGAGCTAGTAATAGTATATTAAAGGGGATAAACAGATGCAGTGTTATGGTTAACTTTGTTCATCTGTTAGGGGATAATAACATATATGCCAGTTTTTTAATGAGAACATTTTTAGGCCGGAAGAATTTGAAGCCACTGGAGACGCTTTTCCGTTTTAGTTCAATAGCTGAATGTGACACATATACCGGTGCTCATTTTTGACGGGTTAACGCGTGACTCCGTCGGCATGCCGTCCCTTCGTCCTCCCGTCGATGCTACAGTCCGGCTCCGTCGCCCATCGCAGCTCCTTCTCCTTCACCCGTTTGTGGCTTTCTCCTCCGTCGTCACCCTTTTCTTCTTCCCCGCCATCGTTGCACTGCTGCCCGGACGATCCGGCAGCCTACGTCGCCGCCGGTGCAATTTTGGGTGTTGTTGTTGTCGTCTGCCCGCCAGATCTGGGCTGGGGCGGGTGTGGGGTGCCCCGCTGCCGCCATCGGTGCTGGTAAGCTCGGCTTGGGTTGGTGTCTGATGGAGCACGGGGAAGAAGAAGGAGAAGAAGACCAGCACATGGGATGCTCAAGCAACACACCAGTAGTAGCAACTTGTTTAGTGCAGTAGCAACAACTTATTCAGTGGCAGTAACAACTTGTTTTAAAGAAGAGCAGCAAGTTATCTTAGCAAAGCAACTTGTTTAGCGCAACAACGCCAACTTGTTCAGCGGTAGTAATAACTTGTTTCAAAGCAGTAGCAGCAACAACAACTTGTTCAGCGCAACGGCGACAACTTATTCATCGGTAGCAACAACTTGTTTCAAAACAGCAGCAACAACAACTTGTTCAGCACCTAGCACTTGATGGGCCGCGAGTTGGTAGGCGAGGCAACAACTTGATGGGTTGCAACAACAACTTACACACTCACGGACTGCAAGCAGTCCGCGGGGGTCGCGTGTCACGGGACGTAGCAGGCTGCAGAGGTCGCGCGCTCGTGGACGGGCGCGACCCCGCCCCCTTAGACTCCCAGCAACAACTTGTTCAGCACCTGACACTTGATGGGCCGTTACAGCAAGTTGGTAGGTGAGACAGCAAGTTGATGGGCTGCAACAATAACTTACACACTCACGGACTGCAAGCAGGCCGCGGGGGTCGCGTGTCACGGGCCGTAGCAGGCCGCAGAGGTCACGCGCTCGTGGATGGGCGTGACCCCACGCCCCTTAGACTTTACCTTTTTTCTAGCAACGCTGCTCCGTGTTGGGCTTTCACCTTCCACTTCTATTCTAAAGCCTGCTAATCCAATTTCTTTCTAGAGGGCTTTAGAAGCCTGCTTCTGTACTGGGCTCCTTGTGGCCGGCTTGGCATGTGCACGTGATTTTTATATATATTTTTATTTTATAGTTTTTAATAAATAAACACCCAAATGGAAAAATTGCAGATCTATACGCACATTGCCGTTTGAAACGGCTATATCCGAATGAACCGACGAAAAGTATACTGTACCAACCTTTCCGTCGAAGGAACATGCAACATTCATTAAAAAATTATAACTAATTCATATGAACTTGGATAAAAATGAAAATTTAGATGAAAATTGTAGATCTCGACGAGATCTACAACTTTGTAGTTCAACGTTTTTTTTTCATTCAAAGCCATCTAGATGCTCAAATAATCAACACAAGTTTCAGATCTAAAATTAAATTTGAAAACTGAAGCTTGTGTCGATTATTTGAGCACCTAGATGGATCTGAATGAAAAAATATATTGAACTACAAAGTTTTAGATCTCGTCGAGATCTAGAAATTTAGTATAAAGTTCATATCCATACGATTTATATAAATTAGTTATGATTTTTGAAGCTATATTGTCCCGTGTTCAAACAAAAAATTAATTTTGAAATCTAAACCTTGTGTCTATTATTTGGACACCAAGATGGCTTCAAATTGAAAATCTTTAAACTATAAAATTGTAGATCTCATCGAGATCTACAATTTTTGTACAAAGTTCATGTGCATTGGAGTTCATATGAAGTAGTTATGATTTTTTTAAAGTGCGCTGTCTGGATAAAGGAAATTCCGCCGGTTCAAGTGGCGGTAAGGTTGCTACCGTGCACCTTTCGCCGTTTCGTTCGGCTATAGCCACAAGGATCAATATTTATTGAAGAAAGGTGACTCGAACTAGAAGTGGATTTCACTCTTAGTCAAAAGGTTCAAATCACTAGCTCAAGATGGTTTTTGCTCCGGCTTAAACAATGTGGACAGTCCTCAAGAAGAAGAATTGATCATGTGCGGCATAATTGAAGGCATTTAAGCTCAAGCAAATAATTTTGTTTTGTATTTATCCTTGAGTATAGGTATGTCGTACTATCAAGAGGGATGTCACATTAAATGACTGACTATACACAATGACATTGCTCATTAGTTGACCTAAGTGAGATAGCCTTAAGAGTTAACTAAGAAGTGAGCAAGTGGGTGCTCACTGTCCCAGGACGGTTTAACCGCCCCATAGGGCCGGTTTAACTGCCCCTAACCTCTGACAGCTCCAACGGCTAGTGTTTTTGAAATGGCGGTTTAACCGGCCTTAGGGGTCGGTTTAACCGGCCAGAGCAAAATCTCAACGGTTAGTTTTTGTTGGGTGTGGTATTTATACCCTTTGGCCCACTTCTTTGAGGGTTGCTGGTTCTGTGTGATTTCTAAGCCTTCTTGACACATTCTAACAACAGAGAAGCTCTCCCCAACCACTCTTTATGAGTTTGCTTGATTTGGTTGAAATCTTTGAGTTGGAGTTGAGGGAAACATTGGCATGTGAGCTTGAGAGCTTTGTGAGCTTAAAGATCTTGTGAGAGCACTAGAGAGCAAATCCATAGCTTGAGCACTTATGGTTGGCGTCAAAAGTTCATTGTACATTTGTTACTCTTGAAGCTTGGCTCCTAGACGGCTAGGCGTCGCCGGTGAGCTCCCATTCGTGTGGTGAGCGGCCAGAAGTTTGTAAAAGCTGGTCTTGCCTCATTTGTGTAAAAGGACCATCTTAGTGGAGGGCTAAGGTGTGGCGTGTATACACATTGGCGAAGCAACCATGCGGGATTCCTCAAACGGAGACTAGGAACCGCTGAACTAGCTTGGTGCTTGCAGCGGGTCTGAACTTCGGGAAACAAATCCTTGTGTCTCATCTTCACTTTACTTTACTTGTTCATTTCTAGCTTTATATTTGCTTCTGCTTCGATCTACTTGGGTATACTCTAGTTGTGTGCAGGAACTTGAAGATATTACTTAGTTACCTCTGTACAAGAAGTTCCTCAAGTGAATTTGGTGCTAGAAGAATAAAAAGAGGGTCGAGCAACTTATTGGGCAGTTCACTGCCCAAGGGCGGTTTAATCGCCAGCCAAGGGCGGTTTAACCGCCTACTGCTGACAGTAGGTTGAGAATTGGATTAGAAGTTATAATTGGTCGTCTCGCCTATTCACCCTCCCTCTAGGCGACATCTAGATCCTTACAACACCGTCACCGGGCGCTCCTTGTGCCGGCTCCCTCCCTCCGGCTGCCCTGCTGCCAACACCTTTTGTCAGAAACTCAGAACCGGAAAAGATTTGAGAAGAACCGGATGAATTCGAACCCTAATTTGCGGAAGTTAAAAGAGTAAAAGTGGTAAAGGGCACGAACAAGATGTAAACTAGGAAGAACTAGATAAGTGAAGTAAAACTTGATATTGTTTTTTCATGGTCTCGTCTACCGACGCACTGGGATACTTATCCCCTGCTACTCCCGGTTTCACAGTCCTAGCTTTACCGAGTACAGTAATAATTCAATTTTACAAGCGGTAACTCAGATAGCCTTTGGATCAAGAATCAACGCTCATCCGTTGTTCCCGCCCATCATTCTAAAGATTACGCCTTCGCAGCTAGAAGGCACATTTATTCCTCTTCTTCAGAGTTGCTCTTGACACCTTTCCCCGCCCGAGCGTCAGCTGCCGCGACGATGGAGGCCACAACAGCCACGCGCCTGCTCCTCCTTCCTAAGTTGCATCCCCAGTTCCCCACGCTTCTTCGCTTGCTCGCTACGGCCGCGAGCATCCTCCCGAGTCCCGACAGCGGCTGCGGCATCGCCCGGTGCGAAGTCGTGGCTGTGCACCTCGTACCTGAAGTGGAGCAGCTGCCTTGTCTCCATCTCCAGCATCAAGATGGCTCCTCACCAATGCCTTAATCTGCTGTACCTGATCTCCGACGTTCAACTTGGGTTGATGACGAATTGGAACTCCTCCACGGAACAAGAGTTCAGGAAAGAGATGGGTACAACCAGTGATCAAGCGATTGGTGCTGCTTGCGAGGTATGCAGCTCCTCAATTCTTCTCAAGAACCAACGCAAATCAAATTGAACTAGCAAGGTGGCCCGCGCAAAATTGCACGGGTAGCTAGTATTTTGTTTTTTCTTTTAATATATTCCTTCCATTCTAAAATATAAGCCATTTCAATTTTTTTAGAGAGTCAGACTATTTTATCTTTGATCAAAATTATAGAGATGACTTCAAAGATTTATGATACCGAATAGCTATACTATGAAAATGTATTTAATGAAAAATCTAATGATACTTATTTGATATCATAAATGTTAGTACTTTGTTGTATAAATTTGGTCAAAGTTGACAAAGTTGGAATGACTTATATCTTGGAACAGAGGGAATATTTAATTTTTTATTACATTAAGAAGATAGTTAGTTATTGCTGGCAATTTTATTTTCTGATAGTTTAGAAAATGTTGATGCATGGATTTTTAGTATTAATGCCTCTTCATATCTATACTTGTGCATATATTCTTATTTAGCACCTGATATCGGTTTTTTTTATTACATTGATAAGACGGTGCTCAATGTATATCCTTAACTGTATATGATCTAACTGATTACAATACTTCCTTGTATGCAATGTTTTTAATAGTATCTTGTACCAGAATTGCTGAGTCATCGACCATTATCTTTCAGACCGTCCATGTTTGTGACTCTAGATAGTGCGAGGTAGAGTTCTCCATGGTATGCTACATGTGTTGGTAAATATCGTATTTACTTGCTTAGATGTCTAGTGGGTCCCATTTCTATTCCTGAGTTTTGATAGAGTCACAGAATTGTTCTGTTTTGACAACTAGCTACACGGGAGTAGAAAGATTCATTTTCTGCATCACTCTAATTTGCCTTCAAATCACATTTGATTAGAGACACATCCTAATACCTTGGTTCAAATAGGTCTGATAGAAGCGTTATTTGCTTCTTTGGATAGTCCATTTTCTGTGAATTTACTTCTTTGTCTATCAGCGATCATGATAGAGATTAGAGAGCAGCTAATTCTCCAATTACATGATGATTTGAGTTTTGTCCCGACTCCGCGTGTAACACATTTTTTTTTTGTGTCAGCAGTTCTTGCTCTTGACCCACATGATTTGAAATTCTCAGTTTAGCAGTAGTGTCATACTTAAAATTCGCATGGTTAGTTGTTCTCCTGATCTGCGAAATTCAGTTCTTTTCCCCAAATTGGGTAACTAGATATGAAAATACAAAAGTTTAAATAATTGTATGTTGTAGTTTTTCCTTCTATTATATGGTATATACAGATTGCTTGGTTGCCATGGAATATAGGATCTCTGGCACTGTGAATATCAGATGCTATGCAATAAGTTATTTACCATTAGATATAAAAACTATGACCTTTAGTTTATTTTTTAGCAAAACTTAGTCCATATTCTCCATCCCCGCATCTGACTACATATATTCCCATGATGCATCACACAGTGAGATAAAAAAATAAAACGTTCAATATGTTCTTCATTTGTTTTGGCTTATTTCAGATAGATGACGTTGCATTTACTTATACTATTTTTTTCGAATGAACCGGCACGAGATTGTGCCAATTTCATTGATAGAGAAGAAACTGGATAACTATTTGTTACAGTATCAATGGAGAAATCACGCAATCAGTCCTTTCTTATAGAAGCATATACATGGACCATATGTTCAGATAACTATAGAAAAGTCATATGTTGGGCAATCAGTTCAATGTTATACGAGCATATGGTTAGGACATAATTAATTTCATATATCCTCTAAACTGCCCATATAAGGCACAATGAGGCTCATCAACCTGGAGTCCTGCACACAAGCTGCTGGCCGGGTTACAAACTTACAAAAAGGCGCGGGTTAGTGTGGTGCCTATCCTGATCCTCCCTACATCCATACAACCTATAAACAATGCGGAATACAAATCTAGGGAGGAGTTGCCATACAGAATATCTTCCTTATTTTCTCTTCTTTGATACTTGGTCTTTGTATACAATATATAGATCATGGGCTGGTAGAGTGGCAGGCTCACGGCACGGCGCAGCAAAGCTGTGCTTGGGTTTCTAGTGAAGGATGAAAACCAGACCGCGTGAATAGTCCGGGGACCTCAAGAGGACTTTTTCCTAGTAAATATAGATAGCTGGGCTGCATAGTGGAAGCCCACTATCAATCAGTCCCACACCACACAGGTGGTAGTGGTCATCTACCCGCAAGGCAGATAAACACCAAGTGGTGGTCGGCCCTAGGCACCAGCAGCCATCTGCAGACGAAGGGACCGAGCCGAGATCCGAGTGGGGAGAGGAAAGTTTGAAGAATCGAGACGTGGGGCTTGCGGCGAGCGATGGCGGCGACGAGGAGGATTCTCGGCGGCGGCACCACCTCCTTCAAAAAGGTATGTTTCATTCCCTGGTTACGGCGGGGTGCGCAGAGGCCGACGGCGGGGAGCGCAGAGGCCGACTGCGGGGCGCGCAGAGGCCGATGGCGGGGAGCGCAGAGGCCGGCGGTGGGGCCGGCGGCGGGGCGCGGAAGGGTCGGGTGGCGCATCGCGGAGGGGCGGGAAGGGGGTGGGGGCTAGAATCGGCTGGATTTTTCCGCAAGTGGCAGCCCGCCCCGATTCTCGGGCCACGTTGTTTTGCCGATGCGCAGACAATCGATTCTCATGGAAGCTGTCCAAGAATCGAACCGTTTGATGGGTTTTGCTGGATTATTTCCACCAGAATCCTCCAAGAATCGGAATCAAACACACCCAAGACCTGCCAAGGACCCCCAATTAGGTTTACTTCCAGAGTATACTGCTAAACCGCATGTTTTGCTAGCTTTGTCTTCTAATCTGTTGCGGTTTTGATTGTTTGTGTCGTCTCCCAATCAGTAGTAGTCTGCTAATCTATCATGGTACATCTGATTTCCACATCACTTGTTCTCGTGGTCAGGGAGGGACGTTACTGTGGAGTTTACATAACTATCAGGCATCATGGAATTTAGGTTATTTGTCCTTGCCCACCGTGCGTCTTGGTACTTTTGGATAGCAGCCATTCAATTTTCTGGAAATAACAAGCACAGTCCACCTAAAGTGTATTTTGCTTACCTTCTGCCTATAATTAGATTGCTTCAGTTCTTCTGGAATGTTAAAAGGAATTTGCCTTGCATGAGGATTCAGTTCAGGTCCTTTTCGTCCATAGGAGCATTAATTCTTAGTTTTAACTATGTGTTTGGTTTTATGAACTAAGATCTTCTGTATGTCTAAATTTAAGGAAGAGATGTGTCATTGTCACAAGGCTTTGTTTGTTCCTCTATTTCGCATTGTTTGTTATACCTACTGTTTATGTTGCAAATATCAAGTGATGAAACTTTTGAGATTGCAAAGAGTTGGTTGTTCACAAAGGGAGTCAGGAGGCAGTATGCAATTGAATAGGATCAGGACACGTAGAAAATATCCCAGCAGTTCCTTCAGGACTGCACTTTGGCTGGAAATGTTTGTATCGATTTACTGAAAAAGTTGGGGTTCAGTTAACAAATATTATTCTCTATTTGACAATAGTTTCCACTCCCACAAGTTTTATATTTGACAGTTGTGTTTGTGGTGAGGGCGTAATGCTTATGGTTCAGATGGTGGAAGTGTAAACAACTTAAATATAGGATATATAGAGAGAAATGTGAGCATAATCTGTACCAAGTTTGTCGTTGTACGCATACATGCTCTGTTGTATCTGGCTTCTCTTCTGTAACAACATTGGAGTGCAGTTTATCGGTGTTTGTAAAAAAGATAACCATCCGAGTAAAGCTAATCTTCAACATTTATGAAGCTTGAAATTTGTATCTATGTTTTTTGTGACCGTACTTTGTCCAGTTACCGTTAAATCTCATTTTAATCTTGCGGCATTGGATTCACTCCTATAAACTGGAACTCCTGATCTCCTTGTTTAGAGAGAGACTTTATCCCTCACAATTAAGAACTTGCCGCTCTTACATCTTTCTTCTCATGTCCAAACGTTCCAGGTTGTTGAGGAATGTTGGAGTAAGGTTGCTGGGTACTTAGATGTTGGTGTCACAAGTGCTGAGATGCATTTTGACAAGGTTTTTGTCTCGTAAGTCACTCCCGCTTAATCTATCTTGTTCCATTTTCAAGACAATGTTGCTAACCGTTCCATTTTGTTTCATTTTCAAGACAATGTTGCTAACCATTCCATTTTGTTCCATTTTCAGCAAGAAGATGCCCATCACTTTGGGGGGTTTCGTGGTAGTAGCATCTTACTTTGGGATGAAGAATTTTACTTCCAGTCAGAAGATCGGTCCCTCACATGAGGAGAGCAGCCTAACACACAAGGAGCTCGATGCAACACACAAGGAGCTCGATGCAATTGAGGAAAGATTGGAGGCTTTGTCTAACAGGATCGATTTATTTGAGGAGGCGTCTACCAGAAGACTGAAGGATTTGTCTAGCAAGTTTGCTGATAACGACATGCGTCTTGATGATCTGCGTAGGGGCTACAAGCTCGTGTAAGCAAATCGAATAAAAGAGTGAGCAGCAGCCTGTTGTACTCCCTTTGGTTTTTGATAAATTAAGTTTTTTTAAGAATAATGACTATCATAGTTGGCGCTTATGCCTTGCTGCAAAAATGGTTGCACTCCAAAAAAAATTGCCACACGAGGGTAATTCTTTTCTCCACAAAAGGATTGCACTCCAAAAAATTTCGAAACAACTTGTAGCTAATCACCTATCAAGGAAAAATAGGTATATTAGCATAAGGCGAATCAGGCTGGACTTCGTCACGCATGAACGTTCAAGCGTGTAGTGCAGAAATCAGCGTCCTACCAAAAGCATTTGGCATCCCTTGCGTGTACTGTTTCTGACACAATGTTGCAGTCTGGAAGTGTGCATGTTAGATACCGTGATTTATTCCCTTGATAAGAATCTGGAGCAAGCAAACCTCAGGACCCGAGCATTCAAAAGTTACTTACCCAAGCAAAATGGCATAACGTCTGGAGGCTGAAGCAGCAAAGGGATACATGACTCACTCAGGGCACTTCGTCATGTTAAACTGAATCAGCAATTCAAGACGAACGATATAGCATTCTTTTCTACATGATTTAAGATTGCAAGTGTCAATTTCCACATGTCGTTGCCTGCATGGATTGACATGAAATGTAACAAACATCATCATCCTGGGAGGCCATAAGAAGAATTGATGAGTAAAGTGGCAATGCAATGCAAATTTTTGTGGTGCTGGACAAGTCCAACTTAGGCACATATATTTGCATCGTCCGGAGGTTTCGCAAAATTTTTTAAAAGAAGTTAAAGTTCCTCAAATAATTTTCTCATATCGCTCAATTTGTATGAATCCTCACCATGGCTTTTTTTTTTGTTTTGCCTTTCTTTCACAACCTACTCCTAATAAGCTTTATGTGGGAGCTGGAGGTAGAGAAATGGAGGCATACATGTCTCTCATATGTTGTCGATTAAAAAACCGGATCCTTTGAAGAAGCAAGTAATACACCTTGATCAAGAATATGCAAGTGTGTGGATGGCGGATGGTATATGGTGGATATAATGGAAAAACTTATTTTTGATATGATCTTTCTTTCCTTTGCTTTCTTTCTTTCTTTCTAGAGATTTGGGATGCCCTTCTTTTTTTTGACATGTCTTTTGAGAATGCGACATACCTTCTATGAGCATGCATCATTTATTTATTTTTTTCGATGTAGCCCAAGACTCTTCCTGCAAAGGTAATTTTGGGGGGAGATAGGATATGTAAGAACATGGAGCTTCATTGCGCTGCGCGGATGGATGGGTGAAATGATGATAGCATAGCTTTTAGTGCAAAAGTTTTAGCATATGGTGGTGTGTGTATGTGATCTTGATCATGGGAGTACGATAAACTTCTCGCTATATGGTCGACCTTAAAAGCTTAAGATCGCCTCTATTTCTCACACTCCGGATGTCCTTACATTAAGGCCGTGTTTAGTTGGGTGAAAAGTTTATGCATTGAGTCGCGTGCATAGAGAGAAGAAATGAACTGACACGGTTTTCTAGATGAAAACTTTTTGCATTTTGAGGGGAAGGCCCAACTTACTAAGCAGCAACTAGTTCGTCAGGATCCGGTGGTTTTCACTCTGTCGGACGGTGCGTGTGGTGCTGCAGCGGCACTTCGGTGATGGATCCCGCATGGCGGTGTTCTGTTCGGTGCGATGCGGTCTGTTTTTCTAGTTTCCTTCTTGGCATGGAGACGAACTCTGGATGGCGACTAGTTTTGTTAGAAGATGGTTGATAGTCGTCGCGGTTAAGTCACACTCTTGCCTCCGTTGTACCGTGGTGTGTTTCGACCGTGTGTTGACGTCCCAATCTAACCGGTCGGACTTGTTTATTGTATGTTTCTTCTTCTTCTTCCTTGTTATGGCCTTCCAGGGCCGTAGCCTTCTATTTTTTCTACTATATCAATAAAACACGCACTATCTTATGCGGTTCGTTAAAAAAAAAGAAAGCTAGTGGCAGAGTGACGAGGATGACAGTGGTTTTTTTTTTTTTGAAAAAAGGTGGCAGAGCGCTACCCTTGTCATGAGGGAAAAGCAAGGCTGTTCTTGTTCATACTACAAACTACTACTACCTCCGTTCCAAATTATAGGTCGTTTTGATTTTATTAGGTTCATAATCTTTGTTATGCACCTAGATAAACGCTATGTCTAGATCCATAACAAAATCTATGAACCTAAAAAAGCCAAAACGACCGTATAATTTGGAACGGAGGAAGTAGTAGAAAGTAGAAAAATGTTCATGAAAATAAAGGAAATAAGATAAGAACTAAATTAAACGAACTGATTATATCTCAGCATAATTAAGAGAGAAGGCCGCCTGTCTTTCCTTAAGCTAGCTTTTGCTCGCATATCCTCACTGCAACATGTGAGATGACACATTGCTGTTCAGGAATCAGGAGTCCTTCGCATAGTTGCATGTGGGTTAGTAATATGCAGAGGACAAACCAGCAGGTTATTGATGAGCAAGTCTACCAGCATACTCCTATATACAGTACTCCCTCCGGTACGGTAAAGGAAGTCGTTTTGAAAAAGATTTGAGTCAAACATTGGGAATATAAATCGTGAATAACTTTTAAGTAGTTGAGTTTGGAAATGTGAAAACTACATGAATAGATTTGTCTTGCAAAATACTTTCATAAAAGTATACATATGTTAGTTTTTAATAAATATCTTTATAAAAATAAGAAGTCAAAGTTGTACTTTGGAGACCGTGTCGCTGTCCTAAACGACTTCTTTTACTGAACCGGAGGGAGTATGTGTATAATTTCACGTCCACGGCATTATTCTCGCCTGCAGGCTGCAGCACATTAGCAGGCTCAGCTCCTCCTAGATTGACGAACCTGTGGAGTCACCATCATCACCCGGCTGCCATCTCCGAATCTCCTAATGTAGGCAACGGAGAGGCCATAAAGCCTAAAGAATAGAGTTGACGTGCAGGATGAATCCATTGGCTAGCAAATCCAGCAAACAAAGAAAGAGCTATAGCCAGTCTAAGGCCTGCTCCAATGGTTAGCTCTTAGCTAGCTCATATAATTTTTTTCCTTATTTTAATAGAAGAGAGAGAAGAGCTATCTCTTAATCAAGAGATAGTCTCATACACGCATTTTGAGACTACGTGAGTATGACGTGTGGGGTCATTCATATTATGAGCTATGTCCTAAGAGCTACTCCCTCCGTCCCCTTATGATGGGACTATTTCTAAATCTTAAAAATCCCTATATGATAGGACTATTTGGCCATTGACTCGGGTCCGATGCACAATAATGTTTAGTCTCACTCTCAATAACTCTGCCACTTGCTTGCACGTAAAAACAAGAATGAAAGGAGGAAATGAGATTGGTTGAAGCGATTTTAATGTGGGTCATGGTGTTAATGTCGTTGGCACCGAGGAGTTTTCATTAAAATTTGTGATGGCATGTTTAAATGAGAGATAAGTAATGTTCTTTCCCTTGGTATTTGAGCCAAGATCAAATAGTCCTTTCATAAGGGGATGGAGGGAGTAGATCATTGGAAGGGTTGTCTCTTAGAGTGTTTAGAGCTAGTGTCTAGCTCAACCATTGAAGGAGGCCTAACGTGGATGTGCAAGTCATGCTTGATGGCGTGTGGGGCCTATTGGAAGAATTGAGCGTGCATCGTGCACTGATACATTAAAATAATGCTCCATGCATGTAGCAGACGCAAAACAATAGAAGAATCCGCACCCTAATTTTTAACATCATGCAGTAATAATCTGCTTGCGAGCTCACTCTTCCTTCGCTACTACAAGTGCGTGTGCGCCCAAGTGCATAAATAGGTACTCCCATCATAAATATAAGTCGTTTTGGACAAGGTTTTATTCAAATATTAGGAATATAAATCACGAATAACTTTTAAGTCGTTAAGCTTGAAAATGTGAAAACCATATGAATAGATTTGTCTTGAAAAATGTTTTTTAAGTATACATATATTATTTTTAATAAATATTTTTGTAAAAATAAGAAGTCAAGGAGACCGTATCGTTGTCCAAAACGACTTCTATTTCCCATATGGAGGGCGTACGAGCGATCCCGTAGGTAGCTAAGTTAGGGCTTTGAAGAGCCTTTGAATACGAAAATTTTACCATCGGTTTCTCTTACGATCGAAATAGAGAGAATCTATAGCTATAAAAATCAATATCATGTTGAAAGATGATTTATGAAAAAAAATCTAACCTTCCTATATATATTAAGCATGCACATATATTAGTAGTTAAGATTTTTTTGCGCGCTATTAGAAGTAGTTAAGGTTGATAATGTTTGGATGTACTTATAGTTTAGATAAGATTTATTTTAGTCTAAAGATGTAATGAAGGACGACGCACATGCAATGACAAAAAAAAGTCAAGGAATAATCATTACCATGCAAACAATGGAGTTATACAAAGACACCTGATCACTAAGCCTAAGCTTACAATCTATTACCTAGCATTGGTACGTGATAAAAAAAGGTGAAATTAAACGGGCAAAATAAGAGAAAATTTCATGTATGTTACTGAAAATTTAACTGAACCTTCTATGCTTCAGTGCCATTAGAAATTTAATTCTATCCCTCACATGCCATGTAGCTATTTTTTTCCTATGCTGTTAAAACACATCCGTCTAACGCCTCAAAAAAAACTTTCACCTCCAATCACATCAAAGAAAATCTCATATGCATGTAGACGAAAAAAAACCCATTACATGGATGAAGTGTGTTTCGCGAGATGAATCTAATGAGCTTACCTAATCCATGATTTGCAACCGCGATGATACCGTAACCATCCGCTAACCATGAATTAATTATGGATTAATTACCCTCATTAGATTCGTCCTATGATTTCCTCGCGAGATTTGTAATGAGTTATATTATTAGCCTACGTTTACTACTTCTAAATAGTAAATAAGATTATCTTTGATATGACATTTGCAAAGCTTTGTCACCGAGAATAAACACACCCTTTGTCGACCTTATCTGACAACCTGGGCTTCTTCGACTGCGGGGCCTAGGGCGGTTCAGGCCCCATCGTCACCTCCACGGCTCCACCAGCCCGATCAAAATATAATCAGGTGCAGGCGCCCCTTCCCGCCCCGATTCGCTCGAGGTGGTTTTTGTTTCTTTGATTTTGAGGGCTGTGTTTACCGCATTTCTTTTTTGGTGGTTTTGTACTTTTGTTGGCTGGGTTATCACGATGGTTGTGGAGTCCTCTGTGACTGTGATACCATGAACGACTACGAGGAAGGCATGCTTGCGTGAATTTCATTAACTTGGTCTCTCTTTTTATTGGTTAGAATGATCGTGCCACACGCTTGGATGGTGAAATAATTGCTTGCACGTATCATGTGTGGGTTGGTACTTAGTTGCTACTGCATTTGAATTTTAATTGCGTGGAACAGAAGCGTTCGCTCGTGTTTAATTGGATTTTGAATTTGCTTTGGATATATGCAAGTTTAGTCCTTTTGGGGTTTAGTTTTGAGGTAATTTTGAACTCATTTGTGATAATATGAGGTTATACGGTTTTCTTGATTTGATTGAGGAACACAGAATGGCGGAACTCTTCGATGGCAATGGTTTGTACCACCTCCCTCTCAAAAAGATCGCTCGTTAGAATGACTCTAAATAAATTTGTTAAAATCTACATTTCAAAACGAATCTAATGATATATATTTTATATCATAAATATTTATATTATTTTATTTGTAATTGGTCAAACTTAAGATTCTAAAGTTTTTTGGGAAACGAGAAATGCATTCTTTCTGGGACGGAGGGAGTACGATGGAGTTAAATTTCCGTAACACTAAAGAGATATTCAAAATTTGAATGGCGAAGAGGAATCTCGGTTAAATTTTGAGTGGCATTCAGAGAAGAATAACCGGTTAGCCCTTGCAATAGAACCTTTGTGATGGGCCCTGTTTAGATGAAACGTGAAATTTTTTTCGAGTATGTCGGGCACACATTTCAAGTATTAAATATAGACTAATTACAAAACTAATTACAAATTCTGTCAGTAAATCGCAAGACGAACCTAATGAGTCTAATTAATCCGTCATTAGCACATGTTTACTGTAGCAATTTATTGTGTAATCACGGCCTAACTAGGCTAATTAGATTCGTCTCGCGAAGTACACTCCATCCATATAATGGGTTATTTTTTTCAACTATATTTAATATGACATACATGTGAGGAAACGTACTCGAAAAAATTTCACGAAACATCTAATCAGGGCCATGATGTGTTTTTTTCCTTTCTGATGCTGATGGATGCCATTCGGTGTGGTCTCATCGGATTGGACGTGCATCTTGCTTGCGCCAGGGTGGTCGGAGGGCAGTGTGTGGAACTGTGGATCACTCGTCAAAGGGACAGGCGATATGACTAGGCATCACACGGTCAATCCCAAAAAGGCTCTATGCCATTGGGTGTGGTCTCTCTTGTTTGCTCTTGCTATGTACTCCATCCGATCTCTTCAAAAGTGTCGTTTTAGGACGTGTGTGATACAAGTTTAACTTAATTTGTAAAAAATAAGTACAACATTTACATATTTAAATAAATTTGTTAAAAATGAGGCAAAATCTTTCCATTCTGTAGCTAAACATTAGGCACTGCATTTGTCCAATTCTGGGAAGCGCTGGGGTTGCAGTGCAGCACGCCGACGACAATGGCGCCTTGCCGTCGCCGCACCAACTGAACTGAAGGAATGTTTGTTTGGCTTGTTAGCTGCGGCGATTGCTCGCCTGGAGCTGGAAGAAGACAAGGAAACCTCACTGTGGCTGCCGCCGCCCGGGAGCAAAGGATATTGATGCGAGTAGCGGCGGCGGCGTGGCGTGCCGAGGAACGACGCTAAGGCCGGTGGACCCCACAGGTCCTAGAAGCCGTTCGATCTGACATGAGCGGCCCGGATTCGACACGGTCGCTGTTTGACTTGGTCGTCTTCGGTCTCGGGAGCCGGGGCAATCCGAAAGGACGTTCTTCGTGGTCATCCTCTGCGCGCCCGTTGTGTTGCCCTGCGCCTTGGATGCCGCGGCGTCCGAGGCCGGCCGCCATGACCGGCAAGCTGTCTTCATGTTCCGTGGTCCAGGAACACGCGCTAGCTCGATTGCAACCATTTTTTTTCATTCACTAGTAAATTACTGAGCAAAGTAATATGCTTTTGATGGTGGCTCCTCCATTGTCAGTCTGATCTCGACTCATAACGAGTGAGGCAGCGCCGACTTAGACGCCTGGTCTCCCGACCGACTGTAGCTGCCGGAGCAAATTAAATTGCCGTGGGACATCGAATCGGGATTGGGGGATCGGAGTTGTGCACGAACGCGTGTGCCGTCGGAGCAACGGGATTGGGGTCGGCGGCCGCGATCGCCGGTCGTGTTGTAGGAAGGGCGATGGAGAGGCCATGGACGTCGTCGGCCTCCGGAAGCAAGGGTGCGGCGGCTCGAGGAGCGAACCCAGCCACCGCCCCCTGGGTACCTGGTGGCCGTCCAATCGGATACGTGCGGCTCAGATTCGGCAGAGTCCCGGTCTGACTTGGTGGTTTTCGGTCTCGGCAGCCGGATGGCGGATCTCAGCCCGCTGCCTCGAGGACGGCGGCAGTGCTGCTTTCTTCGACGGCCACGGGAAAAGGAGACGGCGTCGACCGGCCGCCGGCTACTGTTGGATCGCCCGCTCACAGGAACAAGAGTTTATCACAAACACTTGTACTTCTCTCTGGTGGGGGAATCACTCCCTCTCGGCAAGTGCTTATCGCAAGCACTCAGGCTCTCATGAAGCTCACACACGCGCACTTGCTTCTTTGGATAGACACACACAATGCAAAGACTCTTCTCATTTCTCACGGCTGAAAAACAAATGACTGAGTACATGAAACTAAATACTACGAGTAGCACTTCTCCACTAGCCGGCAGTTACGGCCACGCATGCCAAGCGATCCATCTCACAGCTTGACCCATCACTGCATGGATATCTTATCCCCCTACAAGCCAGGAAGACCGAGTACTCCACAAACTAATCACCGTGCAAACTAGACTCCGCAATATATGCAGATGCTAACAGATTTGACCTCTCCTTGCTGCTACTGCTTCACACAACGTTATCCTTGGCCAATCTGACTTATTCGTAGCACGTTGCCTCCAGCTCCACCGTGCATCACCACATCGCACAGCAACGTCCGCATCACATGGCACGTCATCATGAGGTGAACCAACCTAGCTAGCATGTATACGTATCTCACGTACACATATCCTACAAGTGACCTACACAAAGCGACACTACTACATGCGTAGGAAATTTAAACATGCTGATACAAATGAATCAAGATTATCTCTAACAGCTACGCCCGTCGACAGTCGGCGCAACATGGATTGACGTATGCAGAGGACCCCTACGGCCCTACCCCACGTTGATCCTCTGTGCGTCATCCTGTCCTGTGCCATGGATTCCACAGCGTCGATCCGGGGCCGCCGGCCGTGTCTACCTCCACAAAGTTGCTGTTGCTCCAGATTCAAGGAAACCCAACCTCTGCTTCATATATATGCCACGACGGCGTCTCCCTCGACCGGAGTCGCAGCTTTCATTGACCGGCAGGTGCCCGCGCACGCGCCGTCAGCAGCTTCACTAGCTAGCTAGCTCCGCTGCAAGCATATGAAATTTGCATTCGCGGCGGTGAGCGAAAGATTGCTCAGCATCTCGATTTCACACGGCATGCATGTTCTATCAATTTCGCTTCTGAATCTTCTGCTCTTGTACCTCAAGAACCAAGTCTGAAGCCGAACATTTTGTTCAAGCTGGAAGAACACAAAGTAGCGGGCGCTGATTGAATCTGAATACTGAACCTGAACCTGAGGTTCCAGCGCACCAACAAGGGCGTTTGGTTCATCTCGCCCCTCTGAACCAATTGAAGAAAATGTGTTTGGTTCACAATTAACTGAACTGAACGAGTATGTGTTTTCGTGTTAGCTGCGACGATTGCTGGCATGGAACAAGAGAAGGCAGCCTCGCCGTGGACTCGAGAAAATCTGCACAGACGACGATCCTGTACAATCCATGCCTCTTCGACCCGGCATGTGCTCATCGTGGGGGCGCCTTCTTCTCCAGCGTCGGCTGAGCCGCCGCCTCGCCATCGTTGGGCGCTGCCCGCGGGAACGGCCGGCGCGCACCCGCGTCCTCAAGGAAGAACACCGTCGGCGACGAGTACGCGCGCGCGCGGGCACTGCTGGCGACGTCTGCGGCAGCGTTCCGGGGCGCCGACGCGTTCCAGTGCCCTTGCAGAGGGGCCGGCCATGCGCGCCATAAGACATCTGGCGACACCGGCTGGGCCCGCGAGGTCAGGGGAAGGACGTGGCAGCCCTGGACTCGCCGGCGCTCCGGCGGGGGGCGGCGTGCGTCGAAGACGGCGTTCCGGCGACCCGATGGGGAGGACGGTGTTCGACATACCGTCCTGGGGGTGGACGGTATTTGAAATACCGTCCACCCTGGGTGCCTACGGCCGTATGATGCGACGTGGGCGGCCTAGATCGAGTGAATCGCAGATCAAGGTCTCTTCCCTTTCCTCGGTCAGACTCGTTGACTCCATTCCTCCATGTCCACGAACGCCACTCACGCCGCTCCCTTGCTCGCCGGACCTCCGCCGCGTGCCGCGCCGGCCCCGCTCCTTTCTCTGTGCCTCCTCGCTGCACGCGTGTATGCCGCACGCGCGCGACGCACCTACTCACCGCCGGGGAGCCCGGGAAGAGCAGCCGAGCGCAATGTAGCAGGAATGGCAGAGCGCGAAGAGAAGCCAACCCCGGCCGCGTCTGTGAATGACAAAGGGTGTGCCTCGACTTGGAACGCGACTTTGGTGGGCGCGTTCTTCTCGTTCGCCGCCTTTGTGGTTGCGGAGGTGCAGGAGCTGCCCGTGACACTGCGGACAGGAGAGGCGCACAGAAGGTGTCTGTAGAAATGCACCTACCGCCAACGCCAAGACCCTTCCGTAGCGCTGCCGACAGCTGACCCAGCTTGCCGTCCGGCTAAGTCCTTCTCTTTATTGGCCGGTTATTGATCGTTTTTAGCAGTGTGACGGTAATGAATCTGGCTTGGCATGCAGCTGGTGTCCGTTTCAATGGAATGGCTCCGCAGGACAAGTGTTCGACGAAATACCACAATAACCCGCCAGATTATCCATGGGCAAGAAACGTCTTTGTTTCCGGCGTCATGTTGCTTTGGAATTTGGAGGTGGCCCGAAGGCCTTCATAGGAAGGCAACAAGCAACAGCTCTTGAAATTTATCAGCCTTGTTGGTTACCTGTCGTAGACCCATCTGAGATGTATGAAGATGGAAGACCCTGCCGTCAAGTACAAGACTGGAATCTACTGAGAAATTCCAAGACCGTACTGGTTTGTAACCTGCTTAATTTTTTTATCGTTTCATTGGAGGTGGACAATTATGCACTTCTTGTCTTCTTCTTACCAGTAATGCAACAGAAATTCTTGAGCAACGCCCTTTATGATTGCTCCTGTGTAATGTTAAGCACTAGTTTGCATGTGTAAGCTTAAGCACTCTATGTTTGCAGAACCTGGCCCACTACGGCCCAGTGTAAATGTCTGGTGTAGATGACTAGATTACAAACATTCCGCTTACGGTATAGTTATCCTTCACCTTCAGCATGCGTGCTTCCCAGTATATATAGTTATCCTTCAGCATGCGTGCTTCCCAGTCTATAATTTAATAGTACAAATACACATATAGATATAGATATAAATCACTACTGTATGTGAGAATGAGATTCATACATTATTGTTGAATTTGGATATCAAAATTATGGTATAACATAGGACATTCAAGAACTTTGATATGTATAGAGATATAGCAATATGGGCATTCAGATACAAAGAAAATAAGGACCTTGTCAACTAGATTATCTGAATGTTTTATTTGGATACATTATAATTTCTAACGAGATGATGTTCCTCTATAAAAGCACCTATAAACGCTGGAACCGATTAACACAAACAATATATCTTCACCTCGTCAAGACCAGAGGCATGTCAAGGGTTGTGCGCTGCTTCATGGCTACTTCTTTTGTGGTTCTTGTGATGATTTCTTCCAAGTCTCCATCCTGTGAAGCCTGTAGGCACCCCTACCTTCCTACTTTATTTTGGGCTGCTCTGCACTGGCTTAGTTTCAAACATTTTCACATGTGAGTTAACATTGCATTGTGTTGCATTTGCATGTGTAGGCTTGCCCCCTTATTGTTTCGGGTGGGGGGACCTTGCTTCAAGGCTCTACGGAGCCCTTGTACTGACGATAGCTGCTCATATGAATGCCCGTTTTATGTACCCTTTACCTATAACGCCTACTGCAAGAAACCTAAGAGATCTCGGGAGCCATATAAGTGCTGCTGCCCAAAATAGATTTGAGTGGTGTAACAATTCTTGCATCTAGCACACCTTGTGCAAATTAATAAAGAGAGAATTGCACAGCAAGTCCTTCAACTTGGCAGGTTGTAGCACTTGCATCCTAGAAGTTGCACTTTGACTTTGCAGGTCCTCAATTTGCCACCCGTTTGCACCAAAAGAAATTAGCTCTGTTAACTAACGGCGGAGGCTGGGATATGGCAGTTGATATGGTGCTTTTTTGATACAATTTTTTTTGGCCCGTGCTTAAGAAACATCCTCGTCCTCATACAGGAAGTTTTAGTCCGTGCAATTAATATGTTAGTGTTTTCTTTTGAGCTTCCAATAATATGGATATATTGAATATCATATTTCTTTCATGCTCC